>CANXME010002001.1:992500-2201627 GCA_948144175.1 Closterium sp. NIES-65
GTGCCCTCCCCGTCCACCCAGGTGCCCTCCCCGTCCACCCAGGTGCCCTCCCCGTCCACCCAGGTGCCCTCCCCGTCCACCCAGGTGCCCTCCCCGTCAACCCAGGTGCCCTCCCCGTCCACCCAGGTGCCCTCCCCGTCCACCCAGGTGCCCTCCCCGTCCACCCAGGTGCCCTCCCCGTCACCCAGGTGCCCTCCCCGTCAACCCAGGTGCCCTCCCCGTCAACCCAGGTGCCCTCCCCGTCAACCCAGGTGCCCTCCCCGTCAACCCAGGTGCCCTCCCCGTCAACCCAGGTGCCCTCCCCGTCAACCCAGGTGCCCTCCCCGTCAACCCAGGTGCCCTCCCCGTCAACCCAGGTGCCCTCCCCGTCAACCCAGGTGCCCTCCCCGTCAACCCAGGTGCCCTCCCCGTCAACCCAGGTGCCCTCCCCGTCCACCCAGGTGCCCTCCCCGTCCACCCAGGTGCCCTCCCCGTCCACCCAGGTGCCCTCCCCGTCCACCCAGGTGCCCTCCCCGTCCACCCAGGTGCCCTCCCCGTCCACCCAGGTGCCCTCCCCGTCCACCCAGGTGCCCTCCCCGTCCACCCAGGTGCCCTCCCCGTCCACCCAGGTGCCCTCCCCGTCCACCCAGGTGCCCTCCCCGTCAACCCAGGTGCCCTCCCCGTCAACCCAGGTGCCCTCCCCGTCAACCCAGGTGCCCTCCCCGTCAACCCAGGTGCCCTCCCCGTCAACCCAGGTGCCCTCCCCGTCAACCCAGGTGCCCTCCCCGTCAACCCAGGTGCCCTCCCCGTCAACCCAGGTGCCCTCCCCGTCAACCCAGGTGCCCTGCCCTCCCCGTCAACCCAGGTGCCCTCCCCGTCCACCCAGGTGCCCTCCCCGTCCACCCAGGTGCCCTCCCCGTCAACCCAGGTGCCCTCCCCGTCAACCCAGGTGCCCTCCCCGTCAACCCAGGTGCCCTCCCCGTCAACCCAGGTGCCCTCCCCGTCAACCCAGGTGCCCTCCCCGTCAACCCAGGTGCCCTCCCCGTCAACCCAGGTGCCCTGCCCTCCCCGTCAACCCAGGTGCCCTCCCCGTCAACCCAGGTGCCCTCCCCGTCAACCCAGGTGCCCTCCCCGTCAACCCAGGTGCCCTCCCCGTCAACCCAGGTGCCCTCCCCGTCAACCCAGGTGCCCTCCCCGTCAACCCAGGTGCCCTCCCCGTCAACCCAGGTGCCCTGCCCTCCCCGTCAACCCAGGTGCCCTCCCCGTCAACCCAGGTGCCCTGCCCTCCCCGTCAACCCAGGTGCCCTCCCCGTCAACCCAGGTGCCCTCCCCGTCAACCCAGGTGCCCTCCCCGTCAACCCAGGTGCCCTCCCCGTCAACCCAGGTGCCAAGCTTTTTGTTCGCCAGGCAGTGACTTCACACACGCACTCATCTCGCCTCCTCCTTGCACTCCACTGCCTCCTTGCACTCCACTGCCTCCTTGCACTCCACTGCCTCCTTGCACTCCACTGCCTCCTTGCACTCCACTGCCTCCTTGCACTCCACTGCCTCCTTGCACTCCACTGCCTCCTTGCACTCCACTGCCTCCTTGCACTCCACTGCCTCCTTGCACTCCACTGCCTCCTTGCACTCCACTGCCTCCTTGCACTCCACTGCCTCCTTGCACTCCACTGCCTCCTTGCACTCCACTGCCTCCTTGCACTCCACTGCCTCCTTGCACTCCACTGCCTCCTTGCACTCCACTGCCTCCTTGCACTCCACTGCCTCCTTGCACTCCACTGCCTCCTTGCACTCCACTGCCTCCGTCCCTCTCCCGTGGGGCGCTGCTCACTGCACCCCTCCCGTGGGGCGCTGCTCACTGCACCCCTCCCGTGGGGCGCTGCTCACTGCACCCCTCCCGTGGGGCGCTGCTCACTGCACCCCTCCCGTGGGGCGCTGCTCACTGCACCCCTCCCGTGGGGCGCTGCTCACTGCACCCCTCCTCTGCATGGCACGGCACGGCACGGGTGGCATGCGCATGGCGGGGCGGTGAGGGTGGCAGGGGCGCGGGTGACGGCGATGGCGGGGAGCAGCTACTACATGGCGCCGGAGGTGCTGGAGCACTGCTACGGCGCCGAGGCGGACATGTGGAGTGTGGGCGTCGTGCTCTTCATCCTGCTCGCCGGCGTGCCGCCCTTCTGGGCTGCCAGCGAGGCCGGCATCTTCAGCGCCATCCGGGCGGCGCGTGTGGACGTGTTCAGCGGGGGGTGGGCGGGCATCTCCCCGGACGCCAAGGACCTCGTGCTGCGCCTGCTCACGCGCGACCCCGCCCGCCGCATCACCCCCGACAAGGCCCTCTGTGCGTGGGGGGGGAGGAAGGGGTGGTAGGATAGGACAGAGGGGGAGGTGGGATGGAGGGATCTGCGTGGGGCGGGGTGAAGCTGGGGGAAAAGGATGAGGAGTTGGAGTAGGCGTCTGGCAGTTCAAACAGGGGCGGACCCTCTCTACCGCCTCTCTACCGCCTCTCCACCACTCTCACTCCCCTCCCCCCCCCCCCATCGCACATCCACCTCCACCGTCACAGCACACCCCCCTCCCACCCGTCCCTCTGCTCTCTCCTCTTCCCCCTCGCTTGCAGCCCATCGGTGGTTCAAGTCCGTCACTGCCGGCCCCCCACCCTCCCTTGTGCCCATCAAGGCCTCCCCGGCAGATGCTCCCACGCGCGCCCTGTCAGCTGCTGGCCTGCCAGGTGTTCGTCTGGGCGGTAAGCGCGGGTCCAGCACAGCGGGGGCAGGTGGAGAGAGGGCAGGGAAGGGAGGGGAGAGGGACGGTGGTGGCCGGCGCGGTGGGCAGGAAGGAGTGGCGGCGAGCAGGAGTGTGGAGGGCGCGGGCTGGCGGGAGCAGGGGGAGAGAGGGTGCGCGGACGATGGCCGGGAGTTGGTGCGAGGCAGGGCGGGCAGCAGCGAGGGCAGCGCGGGCCGTGCAGCACGGCTGACACGGCACCGCTCGGAGGATGTGGCGCAGCTGCTGCGCGGCGCAGGGGGGGCGCGGGAGTGGCAGGGCGGCACGGTGGAGGAGTGGAAGGCGATGAGGAGAGAGGAGGGGAGAGGCGCGCGGGGCAATGACATGAGAAGGGAAAGGGAAGGAGGCGTCGAGATGAGGGACGAGGAGGGAAGGAGGAGCAAAGGTTGGAGCATGAGCAGGGAGAGAGGTAGAGAGAGGGATCAAGAACGGAATCGGAGTATGGACAGGGAATGGGAGCGGGAAAAGCGAGTGGAGATGGATAGAGACAGAGGTAGGGAGTGGGCCAGGGATAGACACAGGGGTAGGGACGAGGAGAAAGAGACGATCAAGGAAGAGGAGAGGAGTAGAGACAGAGTGAGCGAGGGGGAGAGGGATAGAGACAGGTTCAGGGAGGGGGAGAGGGATAAGGACAGTGATGAGGAGGGGGGGAGTGAAAGGGACAGGGTAAGGGACAGGTTCAGGGGGAGGGATAAAGAGGGCGATAGAGAGAGGTACCGATTGCAAGATGGTGGGAGGGCATACAGGAGGAGTTTCGAGTTGGATGATGAACGGGAACAAAGATGGAGAGAGCGTGAGAGAGACAGTGAGAGAAGCAGAGAGTTGGATAGCGGCAGAGAGTTGGATAGCGGCCGGGACAGGCGCAGAGAGAGGGAGAAGGAGAGAGAGGAGATGGGACGGGAGAAGGATTGGAAAAAGGACGTGAGGGGGGAGAGGGGAAGAGGGAGACGAAATGAAGGTAGTGGGGCGGAGGTAGGGCGTGGTAGGGAGGAGTGTGGAGGAGTGGGGGATGGAGGGAGGAACGGGGTGCTGTGGCGAGTGGGCAGTGGCAGCAGGCGGTTGGGGGAGAAGGCACGCGGCGTGGGAGGCGTGGGAGGGGTGGGAGGGGTGGGAGGGGTGGGAGGGGTGGGGGGTGTGCAGCGCCACATGTCGGATGTGAGCGGCCTGCTGGCAGCCGAGCACGCCCGGGCCACCCACCACCACGCCCTCTCCCCCTCTCGCCGCTCCCCCCTCTCCCCCTCTCGCCGCTCCCCCCTCTCCCCCTCTCGCCGCTCCCCCCTCTCCCCCTCTCGCCGCTCCCCCCTCTCCCCCTCTCGCCGCTCCCCCCTCTCCCCTTCTCGCCGCTCCCCCCTCTCCCCCCTCTCCAGCCCCGATGCCCCCTCTGGTGCCGGGCGCGCCCCCCGCTCGCGCCCGTCACGGCGCTCGCACTGGCGCCTGTCGTGCGACCTGGACGCCCCGCATGGCAGCGACCTGGACGCCCCGCATGGCAGCGCCGCCACCGCCCAGGGCGGAGCACATGGGGGGGACGAGGAGGGGGGAGGTGGCGTGGGGGGAAGAGCAGAGAATGAGTGGGGCAGGGCGAGCGCGCGGAGGAGAGCCATGCAGCGATCGCCGTCTCCGGAGCGCGAGAGGGAGGAGCGCAGTGGGGGGGCAGCACACCGACGCACTGGCAGCAGCAGCAGCAGCAGCGGCCACGACCCCACCACCGCTCGCCCCTCACGGGCGTCCCACCCCACTGGGCTGCCCCCTCCCGGCGACCACCACCGGCGCCACCGCAGCTCCGGCGACATGCTGCCCGACCTCGCCTGCCCCGCCCCCGCCCCCGCCCCTCCCACCCGCACGCCCCCCTGCGCCGCGCTGCGCTCCCTGTCTGGCGGGCGCCCCCCTGACTGCCCCCCGCGCCCGGGGCTGGCTGGCAGCAGAGGCGCGGCCGGCAGGGAGGAGCAGGGCGCGGGTGACAAGGGCGCGGGGCGGGATGGTGCAGGGCGAGTGGGTGAGCGCACACGGCACAGTCGGAGTGCGTCGGTGGGGGTGGCGGGTATGGGGCGCAGGGAAGGGCGGAGGCATAGCGATGGGGAGGAGGGGGATGAGGAGGACAGGATTTATGGGGATAGGTGGGGGGAAGCAGAGGCAGAGATGGCAGTGCGCTCGCCGGGGGCAAGGATAGAGGAAGCAGCAGTGGATAGGCTGCTGGGCGGGGGTGCGAGTGGGGGTGGTTTGGTTCGGCACCGATCCATGGACGTGGCGTCGCTGCTGCACGCCCGCTCTGCTGATGACGCTGCCTGCCCCTCATCCCCTGTGCGCCGCGCCCTGTCCCCTGTGCCGGGCCTCAACACAACCATCAACGCCCTGTCCCCTGTGCCGGGCCTCAACACAACCATCAACGCCCTGTCCCCTGTGCCGGGCCTCAACACAACCATCAACGCCCTGTCCCCTGTGCCGGGCCTCAACACATCCATCAACGCCCTGTCCCCTGTGCCGGGCCTCAACACATCCAGCTGGTGGGCGGCACGAGGCGCAGCGAGGCGCAGAGGTGAGGGAGGTGAGGGAGGCAGCAGAGCAGGACAGCAGCAGAGGCAGCAGCCCGGGTGGGGGCAGTAGCTTCCGCATGAAGGGCAGCAGGAGCGGGGTGACAGAGGGAGGTGAGAGAGGAGAGGGAGGAGAGGGAGAGGAGCGTGACAGGTGGAGCTCTGGCCAGGCACGGAGAGCAGTGGGCAGTGCAGGGGGGCTTTGGGGGGGAGGTGAAGGACACGGGCACATGCGCAGCAGCAGTAGCAAGGGGGAGAGCAGAGAGGGTTCATCGCTGGACCGAGAGGGTGGGGGTGAGTGCAGTGGATGGGAGGAGGAGAGTTCCGAGGTGCACGGTGGGGAAGAGCAACGGGGGCAGGGACACAGAGCGAGCGGGTGGGGCCTCAAGGCGGTTGAGGCGGCTGATGGGAGGCGGTGGAGCAAGGGAAGTGCCGGCAGGCTGGCACGGTACCGATCTGCAGATGTGTCCTCCCTTCTCCACTGACCCAGCTCTCTGTGTCTTGCCATTCTTCCTTTAGCGCAGTCCTGCTTCATTTGCGATGCCTCGCATGGTACAGTACTGGAAGACCCCGGATAGAGGCGCAGGCTTATGTTAGGCGCATGCACCTTAAACGGAGCATTGCGCTTATATCCGCTCTTCGATTATAAGGGCGTATTCTTGGTTTCGTGTCATCTGCTATTTGCGTCTTCGAAAAGACGCGAACTGTCATTCAGCAGCTCGGGTCAACGAGACAAACATGTTTTTTGACAGAAATTAACTGGCCACTAGGGGTTTTTTTTATCAGAGTAAATTACTCCGTTTCTCTGAAAACCAGAGTGGTTTTTTGGGGGTTCACTCTGACGCTTCTGGGTATTTTGTTTGGAAGTTTTCTCTAATTTGCAAGGGTTTTTATTGTTGGAAACATACCGTATTTCCCCGGATAGTAGCGGATATGCGCTTATAATGAAATCTTTTTTTTTTTTTAGGGTGGCGCTTGTAAATGAGTAACGGGTATAAGCGCTTGCGCTTATAAGACGGGAAAATGAATTTCGTATTTTAGGACACCAAATTGAAGCTCTCCTAAAGGCGACACAGCCAAACGTTCTTTCACACGGTTTCGTGCATGGGTTTAAGGGGACATCAACCGCGATTCGGTTTCCCACCACACATTCACGTCCAGAAGCAACGCACCTGCCGTTGTTGACTCGCATCCTGCCGTGCGGCCCAATCGCAGTGTCATGCGCCTCAGGGCTGTCGACTCCACCCGAAACCTCTAGAAGGGGGTGGAATCTTTCCTTCCAACGCTGACGCAAATCCTGCCGTGTGGAATCTTTCACAGCAGGATGCGTTGCCATGCAGGCAAATTCCACCCGAATCCACTAGAAGGTGGTGAAATTTTCCACGCCAAAGCAGCGTCGTGCACGCCACGCATGTTTTCTGCGGGGTTTCCCGTCGGTCATCGACGAGGACCCCGAGGCGCCAAAGCGAAGGGGTCTCTCCCAAGAGCATTTCATTCCTCATTCTTGCTCACTCAGACTCAGTTTTCCAGCCTCTCTCGCCAGGCTGCTTCAGCCATGGCGGAATTCCCTGGCATGCATTTTCTCTTCAAGAAGAAGCCTCGTAGGCCCGCGTTTACCGTTACCGCTGACGGATGGTACTGCCGTGCCCCACCATCGCCTCCCGAGCCACCACAGCCTCCTGCGCCTCCTGCCCCCCCTGCTCCTCCCGTTCCTCCGTCGCCTCCCGCACCTCCTGCTCCTCCGAATCCTCCTCTTTTAGAAACCTTGGGCAACCGGCCCGTGCTCCAGTTTTGCCAGTATCTCCCTAGGACATTTAACGAGTGGCTGGAGGAACCAGTCAGGGAAAGGCCTCAAGATGAGTGTACCGAGACTCCCGCGCCCGCACCACGCTGGGGCGAGCCCGAAGACTGCGCGTGGGATGAATCCGCCGTGGGCGCTGACGACGATGTGGATGCCGAGGGCGCGGAGGGCGACAAGGTCGCCGCGGCTACGACGACGACGGTGTAGAAAACTGGTTGCGCGACGACCTTCCTGAAAAGTTGCCGATACCGTCTTATCCACCGACTAACCGCAAGCGTCCCCACCCATCTTCACAGAACCGTAATGCCCGCCCCCTCTGCTAGGCACAAGATGACGCAGCACTAGCGAAAAGGTTACACATCCCAGGAAAAAATGAAGTGCCTCGCGATGCTGGAAGTGGCGGTTTCCGTGCGCTCTCTATCTTGTGAGTCTGACATCTATCGGAAGTGCTTGACACGGTGGAAGAGGGAGGTGGCCGCCCTAAATGAGGCTCATGGTGCACGGATGCGGATGCACGGTCGCGGCAGAGCATCTTGGTACATGCCTATGGAGCGGAAGGTCTATGCGAGGCTATTGGAGTGGCGGCGCAAGGGGTGCGCTGTCTCAGTTGGTCGTCTGCAGGAGTGGTCGAAGGAATTCATGAAGATTCTCTTACCCGACGTGAAGTGGAAGGGCAGTCAGAGGTGGTCGGACCGGTTTCGGCGCCGCTGGAATTTGGGCGTCCGCATGAAGACGAAGGTAGCACAGAAAACTGCCGAACGTAAGTGCCTCCCTTCGTTATAGTTACGTTTATTATGCGTCGTCCTTTATATTTTGTACTGTTACGAGTGATCTTATAATGGTAACGGTAGAAATGCTAGAGTTTAAATGCAATGCACTACATAAAGTCATGAAGGTTAGAATGTTTTTTAAATGTGATGCCCAATGTAGTATAAAAGTTAGAATGTTTTTAGATTGCTCCTGATAGTAGTGTGTGTAGAGAAGAATGTCAGAAAATATAAGTTATATCTTCTATATGTAACAGCCTGTAGGATTGATAACTGTAGTTATAGCGTTTTACTGTTTGGTGGTGCACCCTTTCTATTTCTTCTTGCCTATTTGTACCGCTTGCTCAATATTGAACTCACCTTTTGGCAAAAACCCTCTCGACATTGTTCCTCCCTAGTCAAACCCTAATGCCTCCTAAGTTACTAGTTAACTACCTATTTTCTGCCCGTCGCGCGCCCAGGGCGCGCGGCGGTTTCCTCATCGTAGCGCGCTGCCCCGTCCAGCCCGCGCGCGCCGCCTCGTGCGCCTGTGAGTCGCCCTGCAGCACCCGCGCACCGCCCCGTGCAGCCCGCGCGCCGCCCCTCTGCCGCGGAGCGGCTTTTTCCCCGCCCTCCCCCTCCCCCCACCCTTTCTCCTTCATCTCCTGGCTGCGCGTGCAGCCGTGGGGGGGAGGGTTTGAGGGGTGGCAGGTATGGGGGTGGCGGGAGTGAGTAGTCCCTGCTCCTCCTCCTCCTCTCTCTCTCGCTGCTGCAGCTGACGCTGGGGGGGGGGGTGGGGGAAGGGTGTGGGGGAGCCGAGTGAGTAGCGCTAGGGATGCCGAGGGGTGTAATCAGGGGGTTTGGGAACATAGGGGGAGGTTGAAAGGAGGTAGCCGCCGTGAAGCCAGCAGCTCCAGTAGTTCGGATGCCCTTGCTCTGGTAGCTCGTGAGCCCGTTGCTCCAGTCGCCCGTGGGTCAGTTGCTCCAGCCGCTCGTCTAGCCGCGGAGCCAGTTACTCCAGTAGTCCGGATGCCCTTGCTCAGGTAGCCCGTGTGCAAGTTGCTCCAGAGGCCCGTGTGTCAGCAGCTTCAGCCGCCGCCTCCTATCTCCTCTCCTCTTATAGTCCCTCCTCCTCCTCACTTGCCCTCTCCTCCTGTTGCGCCTGGTGTACCCCTTCAGGGGGCGCTAACTGGATATTTCTCTCCTACAGGCAGTTATGGGGGCGTGTCAGAAAATATAAGTTATATTTTCTATATGTAATAGCCTATAGGATTGATTACTATAGTTATAGCATTTTACTATTTGGTGGTGGACCCTTCTTGTTTCTTCTTGCCTATTTGTACTGCTTGCTCAATATTGCACTCACATTTTGGCAAAAACCCTCTCGACATTGTTCCTCCCTAGTCAAACCCTAATGCCTCCTAAGTTACTAGTTAACTATTTCTTTTTGACAAAAAAGTCTTTAAAAAAAGGTTAAAAAACATACCGAAATATAGGGATGCGCTTATAATAAGTACAGGTTTCACAAGGGGTGCACTTATATTTGAGTCGCCGCCATAAGCGCATGGCTCCAGATAGAAGCGCCGGCGCCCTTAAACGAACGGGGCTTATATCCAGGGTGATACGGTATAGTTCGCAAATCTGATGTGTCTAGCACTACAACGAAAGCGAAGCGAACTAAAGCGAAGCAACAGTGAGTCAACCAGAGCGGTTGACAGAGAGACAACAGCAAGAGGTTGAGTGAAGGTCAAAGGTCAGCAACCTTTGACTCGCCGAAGGCAACGCGGCAACAAGGACACATAACTGACTCGATATTGAGCAGTTACCCGATTCGTCGCTGTATCGAACTGCAACAGCAGTTACAGTTAGTTAAACCTTTCGTATTCCTTGTAATCATATGAAAGCTTGTATCTCTTTGTTATTATTAACTTATCTTGTTCTCACATGCCAGTACAAGGTGGTTCAATCAGCTCATTAATACGCTTCCGCTAATACATCACTACTCTAAGTCTTTAGTCTTGAAAACGATCCTAAGGGCTTTTCTTAGCCCAACGTGGTATGAGAGCGGTTACGACAAAAGACAACTTTGTTCAAGGTCCTATAATAACAGAAGTCATGACTTCGCAAAAAGAGAGAAGCTCGTCTACTGAATCTCCCAGTAACACTCTTACTCCACCACCAGCCTTTGGACTACAGACAGAGAGAGGCACAACCCAAGGACCAACAGCTAAGCCTACTGAAAACCAGCTCATCAAGCTAGCGGCTTCGACCCAAGCATGATGGAGAAGTTTTTCTCCTTTATGTCGTTCTACGAGAAACACCAACAAGTTTGCACCTGCACAGTCAAACAACAGCGACAACAACAACAAAGTCACTCCCATGAGCCCTGACGGTTCATCATTTGCTCGCGGAAATCAGCAACCAACCTTAGCACCGTATGAGCCTCAACGCAGCTCTGTCAGCTTCATGCCAAATCGACTCCCACCTGGACAAGAAACAAAGACACTAGACGCACTTCAGTTGCAGTCGCAGTTTGCACACATCCTGAAACTACAAACGTCAACACCATTCGACGGCAAAGACTTATATACCTGGTCTTTTGAGTTCGATCTAATGACGGAGGTGTCAGAACATTATAGCTTATACATTTGTGTAGGCTGTAGTGGGGTAGCCCATAAGGGGTACAACCCAATTAGGGTTAGTACTTGTACCCAACTGTTTCATAGTGCATTCATTCCATTCTCACTTCTCGTCATGGTATCGAGCAGGTTCCCGAGTGGGAATACTGCCTAGGGCCCACCACGAGCTTTTTCTCTCCCTGTAGTCAGGGACCACTTCCTCTCTGTTTGCCCCACCACTCTCACCGTTGACCTCCTCGAGAAGGCCCTCCTAGCGATAGAGAAGAGCATAGTCGCTGTAGGAGCCTCTCGTGGTGACCCTCGCACCCCTGTCTTTGAGGGGTGTTCTCCCTCCCCCCTCTTGCCCTCTGTTGCCTCTGCTGCTGCGGCCGACCTCGTTGGTTTCGAGTCGGTCGGCGCGGCGTCTGCCCCGAGCGGGAGACGCCGCACGGGCAAGAGCAAGGAGGGCAAGGGCACTGGAGGAGGTGGAGGGGGCGGTGGAGGTGGTGGTGGAGGCGGTGGAGGGAGTGGGGGTGGTGGTGGGAGTGGTGCTGGGGGTGGCGGCGGCGGCAGCAGCAGTGGAGGCGGCGGAGGCGGTGGAGGTGGCGGAGGGAGCGGAGGCGGCGGAGGTAGTGAAGGAGGCGGAGGTGGAGGAGGCGGCAGAGGCAGCGGAGGCGGCGGCGGCGGCAGAGGCGGCGGTGGTGGAGCGAGTCGCGACTCTGCGTCAAGGAGTGGCGCCGGTGGTGGTCAGCGCCAGCAGCAGCAGCGGAGTGGTGTGACCCTGTCCCCTTAGCACCTTCGTGAGTGGTGCACTGCACGCCAGCACGGTGGCGGTTTTGGTCCCTGCTCTTACGTTCTCCGTACCGGCGACCGCACTGGTGAGCAGTGCGGGGGTCCGCACTCCACCCAGCGCTGCTTTGGTCGCCAGACGGACGCGTGGCGTCGCCAGTTCCCTGAGGCGTCAGAGATCCCTCGCTGGGGAGATCTGGCTAAGGCCGGGGTTGCTATCGTTGATCTTAAATTTGATGCTATTCTTGCTGCCATGTATGCTGTTGCTGATAGTGTTGAGGGTGCCTGTTACCTGTGTGTACCGCCTCACCCGGGCATTGAGGCTGCTGCGCTAGGTGCTGGTGAGACTGCTGCTCTAGGTGCTAGTGCGTCTGCTGCCCCAGGTGCCAGTGCGTCTGCCGCCCCAGGTGCTGGTGAGTCTGCTCTCTCAGGTACTACGTCGGCTCAGGCCTTCCATACCTTCGCCCTGGACTCAGGTGCGTCCCGCTCCTTCTTTCGAGACCGCACCACTCTTACGCCGCTTAGTCGGCCGGTTGCAGTCTCCCTAGCAGACCCCTCAGGGGGTCCTGTCCTTGCTAGCTTCTCCACTGTCCTTCCTTGCCCTGCAGCCCCCTCTGGCACCCTGTCTGGTCTCTACCTCCCCTCGTTCTCTACGAGCTTGGTGAGTGGAACGGACCTACAAGATCGAGGGGTTGACCAATTCACTCCTGCGAGTCAGCGAGTGACCCACTGCAGATTTGCTCGGACAGGCCGACACTTGGCCACGTTCACCCGTCGGCCAGGGTCGAGCCTGTACACCCTTACTGCTGAGTCTCCTCCTACTACTGAGTCTGCCCAGGTAGCTGCGTCGAGTCAGGTGCTTGCTGCAGCGTCCAGGTCTGGTCCTGAGTCTCTCCCCTGCTCGTGTCGTCTGCTGTCCCACCAGACTCTCCTTTGGCACCACCGCCTTGGTCACCCCTCCTTGCCTCGTCTCCGAGGCATGGCCTCACGTGTCCTTGTCTCTGGTCTTCCTCGGTCTCTCCCTCCCCTTCCTCCGGGGCCTGGCCCTACCTGCGTCCCCTGCGTCGAGGGACGACAGCGCGCCGCCCCTCACTCCTCCGAGTTTCCTCCAACAGAGGCTCCGCTGCAGACTCTACACATGGACGTGTGGGGCCCAGCCCGCGTCAGTGGGCAGGGGAGAGAGCGGTACTTTCTGCTGGTCGTTGACGACTACTCGCGTTACACCATAGTCTTCCCCTTGCGCAGCAAGGGTGACGTCACTGAGGTGTTGATCGACTGGATCCGCGCAGCCCGTCTCCAGCTCAGAGAGAGTTTCAGCTCGGACTTTCCTGTTTTGCGTCTACACTCGGACAGAGGAGGGGAGTTTTCCTCTGCCCGTCTGGGAGCCTTCTGTCGGGCACAGGGCATCCGCCAGACCTTAACGCTTCCGGCCTCTCCACAGAAACATGGGATTGCTGAGCGCCGCATTGGCATGGTCATGGACGTCGCGCGTACGTCCATGATGCATGCGGCTGCCCCCCATTTTCTGTTGCCGTTTGCGGTTCAGTACGCCGCGCATCAGCTCAACCTTCAGCCCCGGGTCTCCTTGCCAGAGACCTCCCCCGCCTTGCGGTGGACAAGGAAGGTTGGCGATGCGTCTGCGTTTCGGGTCTGGGGATCTCGGGCGTTTGTCCGCGACTTGTCTGCGGACAAGCTGTCCCCCCGTGCTGTTCCTTGCGTCTTCCTTGGCTTCCCCCCAGACGCGCCTGGCTGGCAGTTTTACCACCCCACCACGCGCCGTGTTCTGTCCTCCCAGGACGTCACCTTTGACGTGTCGGTGCCTTACTACCGTCTCTTCCCCTACCGCACTGCGCCCCTCCCCCCGCCGCCGCTCTTCCTTGCGCCAGGTGCTACTCAGGTAGACCCCCTCCCTCCTCAGGGTCCTGCCCCTTCAGATGTGTCCCAGGTAGACGCAATCGAGCCTGTCGAGGTAGCTGTAGACTCTGGTGCTGCTAGAGGTGCTGAGCCTGCGGGTGCCGGGTCTGCGGGTGCTGGGTCTGGGGGTGCTGAGACTGGAGGTGCTGAGCCTGGGGGTGCTGAGTCTGGGGATGCGGAGCCTAGGGGTGCTGGGTCTGCTCGTGTGGCCGCCGGCGGTACTTCGTCGAGGCGGGAGCCGCTCTCTCCACAGGAGCTGCGCGTGTGGTTCGCCCGCCGATGGAGACGTGCTGCTGAGTCTGGGGGTGTTGGCGCTGGTGTTTCTACTCGTGCTGGTGCGTTTGGGGGTGCTGCTGAGGCAGCTGGTGCTGATGGTCCTACTGGAGTTGGTGCTCCAGGAGCTGGAGCTGCTGGGGGTGTTGGCGCTGGTGTTCCTACTGGTGCTGGTGCGTCTGGGGATGCTCCTGAGGCAGCTGGTGCTGACGGTCCTACCGCAGTTGGTGCTGCTGGAGCTGGAGCTGCTGGGGGTGTTGGCGCTGGCGATACTGCTGGCGCTGGTGCTTCTGAGGGTACTGGAGTTGGCGCTGTTGGAGCTCGAGGTTCTGCTGGCGCTTGTGCTGCCGCTGGGGGTACTGGTGCCGTACTTGCTGGTTCTAGAGGCGCTGCGCGGCCGAGGCCGTACTTCGTTCCGCTCCTGGAGCAGGTTCTCGGTCTCCCGCCCTCTACTGGTCCTGTTCCTTCCCTAGAGTGTCCACCGCCTGTCCAGTCGCAGTCACAGTTACCGCCCGCCTCCCCTCTACCTTCTCCTTCTCCCTACACTGGTCCTACTGGAGGTCTTGCCGAGCGTCGTGAGCCTGCGTCTCGTCCCGCGTCACCTGTTCGTGCTGCTCGCACTAGTGGTCGAACTGCGCGTCCGCGTCCTCCTGCGGTCCCCGGCACACACCAGATGGCACTGCGTCCTTCCACTGCTCCTTTGCGTGTCCCGTTGCCGTCTCCTCCACAGTCCTCTCTTCCTACTCTTGCTGACCCGGAGTCTGACTCCCTTCGTGCTGCTAGTCCTTCGGTCACACGCCTTCTTGCTACTGTCGTCACTGACCCTTCCTTTGAGTCTACTGCTGCGTCTGCTCTCGTTGCTGAGCTTGTCGACTTCGCTGCTCGCTGTCGTCTAGACTACGCTGCCAGTCTTGTTGCTGAGTCTGAGTCTGTCTGTCCTCCGTCCGTCGGGGGTGAGTGTGCTCTTAGCACGGACGTCCTTGAGGACAGGCAGGAGAAGTTCCAGTGTTTTGCTGCTGCTTTGCCTCATCTCGTGTCCACGCTGATTGCCCCTGAGGGAGACCGGGATGTACCAGACATCCCGACTCCTCGATCGTACGCTGAGGCGATCGAGGGTGCCTACTCCTCTCAGTGGCAGTCGGCCATGGATGTAGAGATGGCTTCATGGAAGTCCACAGGCACCTACGTCGACGAGGTTCCCCCACCTGGGGCGAACATCGTCAGTGGCATGTGGATCTTCAGGGTGAAGCGGCCGCCGGGCTCTCCACCTGTCTTCAAGGCGCGTTACGTGGCTCGAGGCTTCAGTCAGCGGCAGGGAGTTGACTACTTTCAGACCTTCTCTGCCACCCCGAAGATGACCACTCTTCGGGTGCTGCTGCACATAGCCGCTCAGCGCGACTACGAGCTTCACTCTCTTGACTTCATCACTGCTTTCTTGCAGGGCAGCCTGCACGAGGAGATCTGGCTGCGCCGCCCTCCTGGCTTCACTGGGTCGTTTCCTCCTGGCACCCAGTGGAGCCTCCGGCGGCCAGTCTACAGTCTCCGCCAGGCGCCCCGTGAGTGGCACGTTACACTGAGGACTACACTTGCGGCTCTTAGGTTTGATCCTTCTACAGCCGACCCGTCGCTGTTTCTACGCACCGACACCTCTTTGCCGCCGTTCTACATCCTCCTGTACGTCGACGACTTGGTCTTTGCCACTGCTGACACTGCTGGACTCGCCCACGTGAAGTCCGAGCTGCAGAAGAGACATACGTGCACAGACCTGGGTGAACTGCGCAGCTACCTTGGCTTGCAGATCACCCGGGACAGAGCACAGCGCACCATTACCCTGACTCAGTCACACATGGTGCAGCAGGTCCTTCAGCGCTTCGGTTTCATGTACTCCTCGCCTCAGGCCACTCCTCTGTCTACTCGCCACTCGCTCTCAGCTCTGCCTTCGGATGAGTCCGTAGAGTCGAGTGGCCCGTACCCAGAGCTTGTTGGCTGCCTCATGTACCTGATGACCTGCACACAACCTGACCTTGCATACCCTCTTAGCATCTTGGCACGCTATGTTGCTCCTGGAAGACACCGACCAGAGCACATGGCTGCAGCGAAGAGGGTGTTGCGCTACGTGTGCAGTACGTCGGGCATGGGGCTAGTGCTTGGAGGGCGACGTCGAGTAGTCCTCACAGGTCACGCAGACGCTTCTTGGGCTGACGACCAGGCTACGCAGCGGTCGTCACAGGGTTACACCTTCAGCCTTGGCTCCGGCTCTGTTTCGTGGCGGTCTACCCGCTCGTCCTCTGTTCTCGGCTCCAGCTGTGAGGCTGAGATCTACGCAGGGGCCATGGCTGCACAGGAGCTACGCTTGCTCACCTACCTGCTGACTGACCTAGGAGAGCCGCCTCGTTCTCCTCCAGTTCTGTACGTAGACAACAAGGCCATGCTGGCCTTGTGTCGGGAGCACAGACTGGAGCACAGAACGAAGCACATTGCTCTCCGCTACTTCCTGTCTCGTGAGCTGCAGCAGCGTGGTCAGCTCCGCCTCACCTACGTGGCCTCTGAGGCCAACACTGCTGATATCTTCACCAAGTCCCTTCCGCCTTGTAATCATCAACGCTTCTGTACTGTGCTAGGTCTTGTGCCTACCTGGCCTCACTTGCTCACTTCTGGATCTTGTTTGTAGTGTCTTCTTTCTATACCTGCCCTTGCTTGTTTTACCTTTATATATATGACCTTGCATGTGAACTGGCCTTGTGGCCTTACTCTTGTGCTTGGACTGTGTGGTGACTTTGTGATCCACCCTGAGCTTGCTTTGCTTTGCTTGACTGGTCTTGTGACCACTTGTTCTCCCCCACTTTGCCTATGGGGGTGTGTCAGAACATTATAGCTTATACATTTGTGTAGGCTGTAGTGGGGTAGCCCATAAGGGGTACAACCCAATTAGGGTTAGTACTTGTACCCAACTGTTTCATAGTGCATTCATTCCATTCTCACTTCTCGTCAGGAGGGCGCTCAAATCCTTGGCTTCTTCGACGGTTCCCTGCCATACCCAACACACGTAACGCAGCACGACAAGCAGCAGTATACGTATCAGTCACTAATGGCGTACACCGTACTCATGCACGATATAACGGCAAATGAGCAGCAGAAAATCCGATCTTATCGCGGATACGGCAACTCCACCGAGCTCGCATACAACCATCTGAAGAACCTGTATCAGGCAACTGATATCGTTAATAAGAGTCGTCTCATGGTACAATTGACAACGGTGCAAATGCAACCCGGTGAAAACGAAATGGCATATATCAGTCGCTGCCGTGGTCTGCGCGATAGACTCCTTCGATGCGGGGGAAAATTATGTTATAGTCACAGTAGGCTCCAATGTGCCTAAAACGAAAGATGGAGTGCACGGTTGGATTTCTGCACAGCGGCTTTAAACGTTCATAACGTTATACTCATAGCTCCAAATGACCTGATTCAACTTGGATCTGGAGCGTCTTAAATTCGCCTACAATAAGCAATTTAGATCACACGATTTCACCAAGCATTGATGACACAGCGTTGGTTTGAACGAACGGCACTATGGCAGCCACTATAGTCTTAGAACACAAGATAGGAAGAGTTACGAGCTATGAATGACTCCGAGCTCCTACAAACCCCAAGAGCCGAGGTACACTAATGTGGAACAGTGCCACACTGTCCCCAACCACGAAGGGTCTCGAAACTATACTTCACAAGGGCTTACACCAAGTGAAATGTTACACTACACAAACTAATGTAACTTTTCTTAATAACTTGAAGTGTACCCTTTTGGCGAGCTTCGAAATCACTTGAAGCTTGAAACCAGGGCTCGGGTTCTTCACCACAAACTCATCCTTGAGTTCTTGATGGGTTTGCTGCACACACCTGCAACATAGGACAAAATAGAAACCATGCGAGACACACAAATGACAAAATAGAAACCGCGCGGGTCACACAAAATGACCGCGTAACACGCGACTAGCGATAACTCGCTATTGACTTGACACACACACATTCGACATCACGATTCATAATTCACACACTATTATACGCATGAAATATATATTATCCCATGCCCTCATATCATTCCATACACACACGCATGCACGCACCTGGACAACAAGCCGAGTGCAAACCGTAGGGTTGAACCAACAAACCCCCCCTCGGATTGTTGGCCTTAGGATCTGCTCCTCTTAGTTCAGAGCCATCCTAGCCAGCTTGCAGCATTTCCAATGCTGCTGCTCCACAGCATACATGGCAGCAAGAATAGCATCATAATCAAGATCAAAAATAGCAACCCTTGACCTCTGCAGCTCTCCCCACCGAGGGATCTCAGTGGCGAGAGATCCCTAACGCAACGCAACTCAACTTCACCCGCGGCCACCATGCTTCTCGTCCAATGCCACTTCACCCGCGTGTGCTTGGTGAGGCCATGCAACACAGGGTTCTTAGCAAAAGCAATGGCACCCTGGCTGTCACAATAGACTGGGGTAGGTCCTTGCTGCTCTTCCCCCAATTCAGCCAACAAACGCCACTGCCATACAATCTCCCTTACGGCACAGAAGAGTGCTATGTACTCGGACTCCACCAACCTCAATGCTTGGTCCACCTGCTTCTTGCTCTCCCAAGCAGTTGGGCCTCCACCAACACAGCAAATGAACCCTCCAACACTTGTGATGTCCTCTGTTTCCGATGCATATGAAGCATCCGAGTAGGCGGTGAGGAACAAACGCTCGGGTTCTACACCATCCGCACCCTTTTGGCGCCTTTGCACTGCCGCCAAGTATTGCAGCCCAACGATCGGTGTTTGGCCAAGGTACTAAACCACTCTCATTCCAGCTGCTACCTGCTCCTCATTGAGGCATTGCACAACCCTAGCCAGCTGCCCGGTAGCAAAGGCCACGTCCAGCCGAGTGTTTACCGCCGCATACATGAGGCTGCCCACCAACGAGTGAAAACAGCGCCTCTCCTCTTCACCAACCCTCTCCTCCTCTGGTCCCTTCACAGACTTGAACCCAGAAGGAAAGGGAGTAGCCACATGACCTTCACTCTACCCAAAGTTGGCAGCCAAGGCCTCCATGTACTTCCATTGGTGCACCCACATGCACCGCATCTCCACGTCGCGTTCAGTGTGGAGCCCGAGGTAGAAGTTGACGTCACCAAGTGCCTTGCACTTGAACTTGTCCTGAAGCTCCTTCACAAGGTCAGAGGAGGGTGAGAAGATGAGGATGTCATCCACGTACACCACCATGAAGCTCCTCTGCTCCCCCTCACCAAGAATGAACAAGGAGTGATCGGCCGTTGAGGGAGTGAAGCCGATCTCCTCCAACACTTCGCGCAACTTCAAGTACCACTGCGTAGGGGCCTGCTTCAGCCAAAAGAGGGCCTTCTTCAGCTTCAAAACTCTGCCACTACCAAAATCAAACCCCTATGGCTGCGCCAAAAAAATCTCCTCTTCGAGGATGCCGTTGAGGAACGCGGTTGTCACGTCCATCTGCTTCACCAAAATCCTTTGATGGCAGCCCCCGCGAGTACGGTCGGCAGCGTTGTCGGCTTCACCACAGGAGCAAACAGCTCCCTGAAATCTTCCTTCTCCTTCTGCTGGTACCCCTTGGCTACAAGCCTAGACTTGTAGCGCTCGATCTTGCCGTCAGCGTCCGACTTGATCTTGAAGAGCCACTTGGACATAATCGCCTTACGCCCCTCCGGTAGCTCCACCAATTCCCACGTGTCCTTCTCCTCAATGCTCTTCAGCTCGCTCTCCATGGCCTTCTTCCACTCCTCAGCATCAGTACTCTCCAAAGCTTCCTTGAGAGTTGCTAGTTCCCCCGGCATCTCCACCGGAGAGAAGAACACGAAGGCACACTCCTCGTACTTGCTCTTCTCGTCATCTCCGACCATCATTGCCGCTCCGGCCAGGGCTGACTTGCCCTGCTTACCCGGTGCATCATAGGTCAGCCTATTAGAAGCTTGAGCTCTCCTCTTGCCCCTTCCTTCCTCCTCATCTGCAGGGACTTGAAGGCCTTGGCGTTGCTGCAGGGTGACTCGGATCCGTGGAGCACTTGTAGCGCGTGAAGGAAGTGTCGGTGCATGCTCGTTCTCTTGCTGCACCTCCTCCTCTTCTTCCTCTGCATCCTTGGCATCCTCTCCCCCATTCCCAAGGGAAGATTGCCTTGTGGTAGTGCTGCCACTGCTCAGCACCAAAGGCAGCTCCACGTGCTCCAGGGCAGAACTCTTCAGCAATGTGCTTCGTTCTGTGCTCCAGTCTGTGCTCCAGACACAAGGCCAGCATGGCCTTGTTGTCTACGTACAGAACTGGAGGAGAACGAGGCGACTCTCCTAGGTCAGTCAGCAGGTAGGTGAGCCAGCGTAGCTCCTGTGCAGCCATGGCCCCCGCGTAGATCTCAGCCTCACAGCTGGAGCCGAGAACAGAAGACGAGCGGGTAGACCGCCACGAAACAGAGCCGGAGCCAAGGCTGAAGGTGTAACCCTGTGACGACCGCTGCGTAGCCTGGTCGTCAGCCCAAGAAGCGTCAGCGTGATGTGTGAGGACCACTCGACGTCGCCCTCCAAGCACTAGCTCCATGCGCGACGTACTCCACAAGTAGCGCAACACCCTCTTCGCTGCAGCCATGTGCTCTGGTCGGTGTCTCCCAGGAGCAACATAGCGTGCCAAGATGCTAAGAGGGTGTGCAAGGTCAGGTCGAGTGCAGGTCATCAGGTACATGAGGCAGCCAACAAGCTCTGGGTACGGGCCACTCGGCTCTACGGACTCATCCGAAGGCAGAGCTGAGAGCGAGTGGCGAGTAGACAGAGGAGTGGCCTGAGGCAAGGAATACGTGAAGTCGAAGCGCTGAAGGACCTGCTGCACCATGTGTGACTGAGTCAGGGTAATGGTGCGCTGTGCTCTGTCCCAGGTGATCTGCAAGCCAAGGTAGCTACGCAGTTCAACCAGGTCTGTGCACGTATGTCTCTTCTTCAGCTCGGACTTCACGTGGGCGAGTCCAGCAGTGTCAGCAGTGGCAAAGACCAAGTCGTCGACGTACACGAGGATATAGAACGGCGGCAAAGAGGTGTCGGTGCGCAGAAACAGCGACGGGTCGGCTATTGAAGGAGCAAACCCAAGAGCCGCAAGTGTAGTCCTCAGTGTGTCGTGCCACTCACGTGGCGCCTGGCGGAGACCGTAGACTGGCCGCCGGAGGCTCCACTGGGTACCAGGAGGAATCGACCCAGTGAAGCAAGGTGGGCGGCGCAGCCAGATCTCCTCGTGCAGGATGCCCTGCATGAAAGCTGTGCTCAATTCAAGAGAGTGAAGCTCGTAGTCGCGCTGAGCAGCTATGTGCAGCAGCACCTGAAGAGTGGTCATCTTCGGGGTGGGAGAGAAGGTCTGAAAGTAGTCAACTCCCTGCCGCTGTCTGAAGCCTCGAGCCACGTAACGCGCCTTGAAGACAGGCGGAGAACCCGGCGGCCGCTTCACCCTGAAAATCCACATGCCACTGACAATGTTCGCCCCAGGTGGGGGAACCTCGTCGACGTAGGTGCCTGTGGACTTCCAGGAAGCCATCTCCACGTCCATGGGTGACTGCCACAGAGAGGAGTAGGGACCCTCGATCGCTTCAGCGTACGATCAAGGAGTCGGGATGTCTGGTGCATCCCGGTCTCCCTCAGGGGCAATCAGCGTGGACACGAGATGAGGCAAAGCAGCAGCAAAACACTGGAACTCCTCCTGCCTGTCCTCAAGGACGTCCGTGCTAAGAGCACACTCACCCCCCACGGACGGAGGACAGACAGACTCTGACTCAGCAACAAGACTAGTAGCGTAGTCCAGACGACAACGAGCAGCAAAGTCGACAAGCTCAGCAACTAGGGCTGACGCAGCAGTGGACGCAAAAGAAGGGTCAGTGACAACAGTAGCCAGGAGACGCGTGACAGTAGGACTGGCAGCACGAAGAGAGTCAGACTCCGGGTCAGCAAGAACAGGAAGAGAGGACTCTGGAGGAGACGGCAACGGGACACGCAGAGGAGCAGTGGAAGGACGCAGTGTCATCTGGTGTGTGCCTGGGACCAAAATAGGATGCGGACGTGGAGCAATACCACTAGTGCGAGCCGCACGAACAGGCGACGCAGGACGAGACGCTCAGCAAGACCTCTAGTAGGACCAGTGTAGGGAGAAGGAGCAGGCAGGGGGTAGGTGGACTGTAACTGTGACCGCGACTGGACAGGTTGTGGACACTCTAAGGGAGGAGCAGGACCAGTAGAGGGCGGGAGACCAAGAACCTGCTCAAGGAGCGGAAGGAAGTACGGCCTCGGCCGCGCAGCGCCTCCAGAACGAGCAGGGACAGCACCAGTACCCCCAGCGGCAGCACCAGCGCCAACTCCAGCACCCTCAGACGCACCAGCGCCAGCAGAACCAACAGCGCCAACTACAGCACCCTCAGACGCTCCAGCTCCAGCAGCTCCAGCAGCACCAACTCCAGCAGGACCGGCAGCTCCAGTACCGCCAGGAGCTCCAGCAGTAACTCCAGCAGGTGCAACTCCAGCAGCCTCAACAGCACCCCCAGTCCCAGCAGCTCCAGTACCGCCAGTTTGAGCACCTCCGGGACTAGCAGCAACAGTAGTAACTCCAGCTCCAGCAGCACGGCTCCAGCGCCGGGCAAACCACTCGCACAGCTCCTGCGGAGAGAGTAGCTCCCGCCTCGACGAAGCACCGCGAGAGGCCACACGAGCAGACCTAGCACCCCCAGGCTCCGCACCCCCAGGCTCAGCACCCCCAGGCTCAGCACCCCCAGACTCAGCACCCCCAGGCTCAACACCCCCAGACTCAGCACCCCCAGGCTCAGAACCCCCAGGCCTCGCACCCCTGGACTCAGCACCCCCAGGCTCCGCACTCCCAGGCTCAACACCTCCAGACCCGGCACTCGCAGGCTCAGCACCTCTAGCAGCACCGGAGTCAACAGCTACCTCGACAGGCTCGACTGCGTCTACCTGGGACACACGTGACGGGGCAGGACCCTGAGGGGGGAGGGGGTCTACCGGGGGAGGACCTGGCGCAAGGAAGAGCGCCGGCGGGGGGAGGGGCGCAGTGCGGTAGAGGAAGAGACGGTAGTAAGGCACTGACTTGTCAAAGGTGACGTCCTGGGAGGACAGAACACGGCGCGAGGTGGGGTGGTAAAACTGCCACCCAGGCGCGTCAGGAGGGAAGCCAAGGAAGACGCAGGGAACAGCACGGGGGGACAGCTTGTCTGCAGACAAGTCGCGGACAGACGCCCGAGATCCCCAACCCGAAACGCAGACGCATCGCCAACCTTCCCTGTCCACCGCAAGGTGGGTGAGGTCTCTAGCAAGGAGACCCGGGGCTGGAGTTTGAGCTGATGCGCTGCGTACTGAACCGCAAACGGCCACACAAAATGGGGGGCAGCCGCATGGATCATGGACGTACGAGCGACGTCCATGACCATGCCAATGCGGCACTCAGCAATCCCATTTTGCTGTGGAGAGGCCGGAAGCGTGAAGGTCTGACGGATGCCCTGTGCACAACAGAAGGCTCCCAGACGGGCGGAGGAAAACTCCCCGCCTCTGTCAGAGTGCAGACGCAGAACAGGAAAGTCCGAGCCGAAACTCTCTCTGAGCTGGAGACGAGCTGCGCGGATCCAGTCGATCAACACCTCAGTGACGTCACCCTTGCTGCGCAAGGGGAACACCGTGGTGTAACGTGAGTAGTCGTCAACCACCAACAGGAAGTAACGCTCGTGACCCAGGCCACGGACGCGGGCGGGGCCCCACATGTCCATGTGAAGAGTCTGCAGCGGAGCCTCTGTCGGAGGAAACTCGGAGGAGTGAGGGGCGGCGCGCTGCCGCCCCTCGACGCAGGGGACGCAGGTAGGGGCAGGCCCCAGAGGTAGGGGAGGGAGGGACCGGGGGAGACCAGAGACAAGGACATGTGAGGCCATGCCTCGGAGACGAGGCAGGGAGGGGTGACCAAGGCGGTGGTGCCAAAGGAGAGTCTGGTGGGACAGCAGACGACACGAGCAGGGAGCAGACTCAGGACCAGACCTGGACGCTGCAGCAAACACCTGACTCGACGCAGCTACCTGACCAGACTCAGCAACCGGAGGAGACTCAGTAGTCAGTGTGTACAGGCTCGACCCCGGCCGACGGATAAACGTGGCCAAGTGTCGGCCTGTCCGAGCACACGTGCAGTGGGTCACCCGCTGACTCGCAGGAGTGAACTGGTCAACCCCCCTATCCTGTAGATCAGCTCCACTCACCAAGTTCGTAGAGAACGAGGGGAGGTAGAGACCTTACAGGGTGCCGGAGGGGGCTGCCGGACACGGTAAGACAGTGGAGAAGCTAGCAAGGACAGGACCCCCAGAGGGATCCGCTAGGGAGACTGCAACCGGCCGACTAAGCGGCGTAAGCGTGGTGCGGTCTCGAAAGAAGGAGCGGGAAGCACCCAAGTCAAGGGTGAAGGTGTGTAAGGCCGGAGCCGACGTGGTACGTGAGAGGGCAGACTCACCAGCACGTGGGGCAACAGACGCACTAGCACCTAGGGCAGCAGCCTCACCAGCACCTAGAGCGGCAGCCTCAATGCCCGGGTCAGGCGGAACACACAGGTAACAGTCACCCTCCTCACTAATAGACGCAGCATACATGGCAGCAAGAATAGCATCATAATCAAGATGAAAGATAGCAACCCCAGCCCTAGACAGAACGTCCCAGCGAGAGATCTCAGTGGCGTCAGGGAACTGGTGACGCCACGCGTCCGTCAGGCAACCGAAGCAGCGCTGGGTGGAGTGCGGGCCCCCGAACTGCTCACCAGCACGGTTGCCTGTACGGAGGACGTAGGTGCAGGGACCAGTACCCCCACCTCGCTGACGCCCAGTGTACCACTCACGAAGCTGCTGAGGGGACAGGGTCTCACGAGCGCGCTGCTACTGCTGGCGCGGACCACCACCGGAACCACTCCTCTGCGTAGAGCCACGACCAGCTCCACCACTGCCGGCGCCGCCTCCGCCACCTCCGCCGCCTCCGCCACCTCCGCCGCCTCCGCCACCTCCGCCGCCTCCGCTCCCTCCGCCACCGCCGCCGCCTCCTCCGCCTCCACTGCTGCCACTGACACCTCCACCCCCGCCACCACTCCCACCACCGCCCCCACCACCTCCACTGCCTCCACCACCACCTCCACCGCCCCCGCCAGCCTCTCCAGTGCCCTTGCCCCCTTTGCTCTTGCCGTTGCGGCGTCTTCCGCTAGGGGCAGACGCAGCGCCGACCGACTCGAAACCAACGAGGTCGGCCGCAGCAGCAGAAGCAACATAGGGCAAGAGGGGGGAGGGGGAAGACCCCTCAAAGACGGGGGTGCGAGGGTCACCATGAGAGGCTCCTACAGTGACTATGCTCTTCTCTGCTGCTAGGAGGCGCTCCTCGAGGAGGTCAACGGTGAGTGTGGTGGGGCAAACTGAGAGGAAGTGGTCCTTGACTAAGCGAAGGGAGTCAGAGAGCCGGGTGACTATGTAGTAGAGGGTGATGTACATGGGGGGGGGGGGGTTCTTGGCACAGAACTCAGCAGGAAGCGCAGCGCGGTAGCGAGTGTCACTAGTGCAAAGGTGCGTAATGAGGTGAGCGACTGTGGGAATGGCAGCAAGGTCAGGGAACAGGTACGGCAGCATGAGGCTGCTAAGCGCAGTAGTGGCAGGGGAAGAGTAGCGCGCAACTACAGCGTCGTACAAGGTCTGAGCACTCTTGTACTGGCTTAAGTGCGCACGCTCAGCGGTCGGTAAGTGGGGACGCACAGCAAGACGGGTAGCAGCATCGCGTGTCGCCCACTGTGAGCGAAGAGTGCTGTCAGCAGTAGTCGGCGGGGCAGGTGAGGCACCAGAGGTGAGATCGAACAGGGAGAGTCCGTCTGCCCTATCGCACTGTAGGAACAGCTGGAGGTCATCGACCCAGACCTCAAAGTCAACAGCACGACCCTCAGCATCAAAGGTAAAGACACTGGGGGTAGCCATGACTACAGTGGCCTAGCAGGGAGTGATCTCACCAGTCCGAGTAAGTAGGGCCGGGACGCGCCAGTAGGAACAGAAGTGGCTCGACCGCAGGGCGGCTCGGCTGCTCGGCTGCTGGGCGGCTCGGCGGCTCGGTTGCTGGGCGGCTCGGCGGCTCGGCGGCTCGGCTGCTGGGCGGCTCAGCGGCTCGGCTGTTGGGCGGCTCGGCTGCTGGGCGGCTCGGCGGCTCGGTTGCTAGGCGGCTCGGCTGCTCGGCGGCTCGGCTGCTGGGCGGCTCGGCGGCTTGGCTGTTGGGCGGCTCGGCTGCTGGGCGGCTCGGCGGTTGGTGGCTCGGCTGCTCAGCTGCTGGGCGGCTCAGCGGCGAAGGGGCCGGTAGAGGCGGCTATGGGGCCGGTAGAGGTGGCTATGGGGTCGCGAGGGGCGGCGACGGGGCCGCCAAGGGCGGCGAGGTGGCCGCGAAGGCCGGCAACGGGGCCTCCAGGGGTGGCGACAGGGCCGCTAGGCCGCGCCTGTAACCCCCCCTAGGATCGATCGGAGATCTCACAGTGTAGCTCTACTGACACCCCCCCACACTGGGAGGCCCAGGACTGAGCACACTGGCAACGGCCAACATGTGCATACACCGGGATTCGAACCCGAGACCGCTCTGATACCATGTCAGAATCCCAACCACTAGACCATTCGGATAAAAGGGCTTGTTTCAGTAGCGAGTCAGTGCGCCCATAACCCCCCAGGCAACCGCGCCTGTAACCCCCCCTAGGATCGATCGGGGATCTCACAGTGTAGCTCTACTGACAGATGTCGCTCGCGTCGGTAACCACTTCGAAGGGGCGGTGTGGGTCAGCGATGCGTAGGACGGGTGGTGAACAGAGAACATTTTTAAGGGCAGAGAAGGCAGCATGCTCTTTCTCCCCCCACGTAAAAGGGACCCCCTTACGCAGTAAATCAGTGAGCGGGGCTGTTAAGCGTGCCATGTCGGGGACGAACCGACGAACGTAATTAACAAACCCTAAAAAACTCTGCAGTCCCGTGATGTTCGTCGGGGGACGCCACGCTTTTACCGTATCCAGCTTCTTAGGGTCAATCTCAACCCCAGCCTCCGAAATGACGTGACCTAAAAACTCTAGTCTGTCCCGAAAAAACTCGCACTTGGAGCCCTTGGTTAATAACCGATGTGTCTCTAAAATTTTAAAAACTGCTTCAAGATTTACTAAGTGCTGCTGCTGGTCCCGACTGTAAACGAGAATGTCGTCGAGGTAAACTATGACGCATTTATCTAAAAGTGGCCTAAACGCCTCGTTCATGGTCATCTGAAATGTTGCAGGCGCGTTGGTCAGCCCGAAAGGCATCACCGTGTACTCGAATGACCCGTACCTAGTCCTAAATGCTGTCTTGGCGCAGTCCGATGGTTCGACCCGAATTTGATGGTAACCTCCCCGTAAGTCGATTTTCGAAAATACTCGTGCGGTTCGCAGCTGGTCGATCAGTTCGTCGGCGCGGGGGATGGGGTATCGTGATTTGACTGTTACCCTGTTAAGCGCTCAGTAGTCGATGCACATTCGAAACCCTCCGTCTTTCTTCGGCGTGAACAGTATCGGTGCGGCGAACGGTGACGAGCTCGGTCGGATAAACTGCTTCTCTAACAGGTAATCTAACTGCTTCCTTAGTTCGTCGAGCTCGGGCTGTGTCAGTCGAAATTGGCGCTGTACAGTTGGCTGTGCCCCCGGCTCTAACTCGATCCTATGGTCATGTGCCCGCTGAGGTGGCAGCCCTTGCGGTAAATCATCCGGAAAGATACTCGGGAACCGTTTCAGTAGTGCTTGCAGTTCGGGTGGTACAGCTGCCAACAGTTTCCGAAAATCGCTCGGCTACTCCTCTTTTTCTACTAGTGCTATATCTACTGCGTACACGTCAGCTCCAGCAACGACAGCCCGTTTCATCGTGATGGCGTTGACCTGGACCGTCGAAGTCTCGGGTGGCTGCCAGCGAGGTAGGACGACCCAGTTACCACTACTTCGCACTGTGCAGCTACCCGTCGTCCAGTCAATTCGTGGGTTATACCGTCGCAGCCAATCACGTCCCAATAACATGTCGTGCCCATCCAGTATCGTTGCGAGCATTTCCTGTGTAAACCCGAAGTTCCCTCCGCAGCGGACTTTTACGCGCTCCACCTTTTCCCGTATGGCCAGTGGTGTTCCGTCGTCTAAGCGTGCGTCTATCTCCGGTAAGCATCGGTTAAGTGTTAACTGTAATTTTCGTGCGGTTGCGGTATTAACTAAGCTGTGACTTGCTCCTCCGTCAATAAAAATCTTCACTGCTGCTCCCTGTATTTTCCCGTAGATCAGTACCGGGCAATCCGTCGCTGTACCCTCCTTATTCATCCGAGCCCGATCGATGGCGTGAATCGGTACTGTGACTCGGTGAGGGTCGGTGTGGTTGGGCGAGCAGGCAGTCTCGTCAGTAGTTGGCCCAACTTCTACTGACTGCTGGCGTTTCCCTGCCTCTGAGACTCCCTCCCCTGCTCTCCTCCTCGGCGCCGCAGCTCCTCTGGGCATTCGCTCTTGCGATGGCCCGGCCTGTTGCAAGCAAAGCAGCGCCCCTTAAATGGTGCGGCAGCTGCATTTGTTGCAACGGCATGTACAGTGGCGTGCTCGGTCGGTCCCCGAGGGCGATGTCCGTAGTAGGACCCCGGTCTCGGTCGGCGTAGAATGTCGATCGTCTCGGCGAGCGCAAGAATCTCGTTGAAATTAGAGAGTCCGCGCAGCATTATTTCGTGCGAGATATCCGGCTTCAGCCCTCCGACGTAACGGTCCACCCGCTCCGCTTCATGCATGTAGCCGACCTGCTCGCAAAGTGCGAGAAAACCGCTGGTGTAGTCTTGAACTGACCCGAGCTGGCGCCAAGTGCGCAGTTTCTGACGCGCCGAAATTGAAGCCGCGATCGGCTCAAAACGCGCCCGAAGCCCTGCGCACCACGCATCCCACGTGTTGTATTGGGCGGTCTCGCAGAACGAACTCCAGGTGACAGCTGGGCCCGAGGGCCCTTCCTCGTGCGACGGTGGCTCGTAGGCGCGTGGCGACGTCACGATGACTCGCCACCAGTCCATGGCGGGGCCCCTTAGTAGTGAAACCGCATACCGGATCTTTGCGGCGTCCGATTCGACGTAATTGGCGTCGAAGAAATCGTTCATCGTGAAGACCCACGATTGAATTGTCGGACCGCCGCGTTGACTTGGGTCGAAGCAGGGCGGGCGTTGCGGCTTGAGCGGCATTGGTGCCATGTTGGAGTGTTCGCCACTTGTCGCCGCAAATTCCACGTGCCGACGGACTTCTCGAGGCTCCCGTGGGCTTGGTGCGATCCTGTTTCCTCCCATGCCAGGCATCGGCTGGGCGGCGCCCTCACTGGCTGCGCCTGAGCGTTGTCCCGTGCTGTCATGTTGTGTTGGTGTGCCGGACGAGATTACAATCGGCTCATCCGAATGTGCAGATTCGTTTGTTGGTGCGTGGGGTGTTGTCGGTACGTTAATCGTAGACTGTTGACGGGCGGAGTCACGTTCCGCCGTGAGAGTCGTGATTTCGAGCGCCGAGTCCTCCAGTTGACGCACGAGACGATCGAGTTGCTCTTGCGTTAATGTGGCGAGCGTGAAATCGGCCATGGCGGGGGTGTCGGGCAAGCTCAGCGAGAGCCTCTGTCGTGGCCGTGCGTGCTTGCGAGAGAGCACTACGAGCGGCGGTGCTGTATCGCTGAGAGACGTCTACCCCCCCCCAAAAAATTGAGATAGTGGGGAAGCGAAGGTGTGGATGCGGTCCGAGATGGGATCGTAGGCTCTGAATACCAAGTGTTACAAGTGCAATTGAGTGAACGAACGAGAATTGTACTATCGAAGCAAGAGTCCATTGAGCGAAGGTATGAGCGAAGAATATATAGCGAAACTACAGTGGTAACGGTAATGGTCGCGCGACGAGCCTGGGACTGAGGTTGGGAGAATATCGAAGCGTAGGCCCGGAGCGCGGGTTACCAGCCGAGCCGTGAGGTCGGGATGCGATGTGCGAAATTGGCGGGATGATTATCGGTGCGATGGTCGCGAGTGGTAACGGTGCTGACTGAGGTGCTACAGTGATGTACGCGTCGAGCAGGGATGCGAAGTAAGGAAAAGGGAATTTCCTTACACCGCACGAGATGGTATGAACTTGGAAGAAGAATACAGGAAGCACCACTTCCAATATGCAACTCCTTTCAAGCATTCAGCATTGCTATTACAATGCATAATCTGCTCATAAAATCTCAGCACAACCTTAATATGCTCTACGCCCTGACCGTCCCTTTTTCTCGTCTCGATCTTTAAAAAAGGAAAGCAGCAGCAGCACTGACCAGAAACCAAAGCCCCACCAGAACCGGCCACCACCGCCCCCACCTCCTCCACCACCCCCATCGTCATCCCGAGGAGGAAAACCTGTTCCCCCCATGTCAAGCTTCGCCACTGGCGGAGCAGGAGACAGTGGGAACACGAGTGCAACAGGGCAAGAGCACAACGAAAGAGGGTAAGTTGAGTAGATTGGTTGAAGAGTGATTCGTGAGTTTGTAATGGTGGCGATATGGTAGGCAGGAACAGGAGTGATGCAGAGCAGAGCATGTGGCAATGAGGGTAGCTCAAGGAGGGGAGGGGGGGGTGGAGGGGAATAGGTTGGGATTCGAAAGGTGAAGGGGCGGAGGGTGGGGAGGACGGGAAAGAAGAATGAGGGGAGGGTAAACATGGAGACAGGGGGGAATGGAGAGAAAGGTTGAGAGGCGGAGGCGGGGGACACATACACAGGGGAAGGGAGCGATAGGAAGAGGGAGGAGGGAGGCAGATAAATGATCAGGCAGCTTTGGATCAAGGAGGGGGGATGGAGAGAAGAGGATGGACGTAGAAGACGTGAGGGGGGAAGAGGGGAAGATAGGAGGGAGGAAGGGAGAAAGGAAAGGAAGAAGGGAAAGGGGGAGTTGGAACAAAGAAAGGGGGAGACACAGAGGAATGAAGGGAGGAATAAGATGGAGGAAACGGTGGGCGAGAAAACACAGGAGAGAAAAGACGGAGGAAGGGATGAAGCACAACAGGAGGGTATGGACTGGAAAATCGAGAAAAATAACCTCGCCATCATTTCACATACCATATCGAGACCCATTGCTGCTGCTGCATGGCCTGCTGCTGTTGGGATCGCAGCGGCTATGATGACTCAACAAGAGACATTCAATCTGTATTGGCAGCTAATGGTCACAGAGCTCACATCATAGGCAGCCGATCGCAGGGTTCGCTGTTTGTCCAGTTCACTGTAAGAGCGGACTCATTCTGCCGTGCTTCCTGCTGCGATCCCGGCGACCCTGGCAACGACGACGTCTCTCCTCGTGTCCCGTGAGACAGATCAATTGACAGCACCTCAAGATTCAGAATACCTCCCACATTCCACTCACCGTAAGAGCGGACTGATTCTGCTGTGTTTGCTGCTGCGGTCCCAGAAAACCCTGGCAACGACGTCGTCTCTCCTCGTGTCCAGAGCAGACTATAGCATATAAGTTTGACACCTCCTTCACCATCTGCCTCACCCAGTGCCACTTAACCTTCATGTGCTTGTTCAGCCCATTCAGGATAGGATTAGTGGCCATAGCAATAGCTCTCTCGCTATAAGAGAAAAGTGGTGTAGGTTCCTCTTGTTCAGCTCCCATGTCCTCCAACAGCTTCTTGAGGATCACAATCTCCTTAATGGCAAGATACATTGCCATGTACTCTGCCTCTGCCGAAGACTGAGCAATCTCATTCTGCTTCTTGCACCTCCAACTCACTGGTTCTCCTCCGACCATGCACACACAGCCACCCACAGATGACTGATCCTCATCCTCCGAGGCCCATGTAGCGTCGGTGAAGCACGACAGCTTCAAGGTCCAAGGCATGATCCCATCTGCTCCAGGTTGCTTCAACTGACTATAGCTAGAAACTGAACACCAGTAGATGCGGTAGATCCGAGGTAGCGCAACATGCACTTTGCCACCTCCAAATGCTCCTCTGTGGGCTGCTGCACAACTCTTGTCAGCTGCCCCACTCCGAACGAAGCATCGGGTCGCGTATGCACAGCTGCATACATCACACTTCCAATGAGTGATTGGTACTCATTCTGCAGCTCATCCTTGAGCACATCATCATCCTCAGCTGCCTTTTTGTAACTTGTAGCCTGCAAGAAATGGCGTCATCACATTGCGACCCTCAGTCACACCATAACGCTCCATCATGCCAGAGATGTAGTGTGACTGATGCATTTTTAGCCACTTCCTCTCGACATCTCGCTCAATCTGCAGCCCCAAATAAAAATGAACAGCGTCAAGCATCTTGAACTTGAAGCTGTCCATAAGCAGCTATTGAGCCCTCTCAATCTGCTCCATGGAAGGTGAGAACAGCAGTATGTCATCGACATACACTAGCAGCAAGAGCCGCTGCTCCCCCTCTCCGAGCACGAACAAGCTGTGGACAGCTTGGGATGTTTTGAAGCCTCCAGCCAGCAGCATTTCCTCGAGCTTCTCGTACCAGCACCTAGGTGCTTGCTTAAGGCCGTAGATAGCCTTCTTAAGCTTGCACAACCAGTTGGTACCATCATCATAGCAGTCAGGCTGCTTCGTGTAGATATCCTCCGACAATATTCCATTTTGGAATGCAGTAGTGATATCCATTTGCTTCACATGCCATCCCTTTACAGCTGCACCAGCCAGCAAAGTCCTCAATGTTACTGGCTTAGCCACAGGAGCAAAGATCGCACCGAAGTCGAACTTTTCTTTTTGCTGAAACCTTTTGTCAACTAAGCGGCTCTTGAACCGCTCCACTGCTCCATCAACATCCGTCTTCACCTTGATGGTGATGGGCCGTCGCCCTTCAGGTAGCTCAACAAGCTCCCAAGTCCCATTCTCAATGAGACTATTAAACTCCGCATCCATGGCAGCCTTCCACTCTTCCTTCTGAGGTCCATCGAGTGCCTCCTCCAATGTGGCTGGTTCTCCAGGCAAGGGTGTGAAGAAGCAAAAAGCCTTTTCTTCATCATCTCCCTCATCTGCCTGAACCGCCATGGCATCCTGCTTGGGTCCTCCCAACGGCTATACTTCAGCATTGAAGGTGGTGCTGCCACTCTCTTCTTGCGGGAAGCATCTTGCTGCCCAAGTAGTGAAGCTCTTTTTACCACACTCCCTTTCACAACCTTGGATTTTACAGCAGGCTTGGGCTGAGAAGGTGAGTCCTCACGCACTGACTCATCTTCCAACCCAACCTCTGCAGCAGGTACAGCAACTTGCTTATCACCACCGCCACTGTGGTCTCTGGTCAGCTCTGACCTAGGGAGATCATCGAGGTGCAGTTCAACCTCCTCCACTGCGGACCGCTCAATCTTCTGCATACGTAGGCTGATCTGCACTTGCTGCTGCTGCTCAAGGACGTCCGTGCTAAGAGCACACTCACCCCCGACGGACGGAGGACAGACAGACTCAGACTCAGCAACAAGACTAGCAGCGTAGTCTAGACGACAACGAGCAGCAAATTCGACAAGCTCAGCAACTAAGGCAGACGCAGCAGTGGACTCAAAGGAAGGGTCAGTGACAACAGTAGCCAGGAGACGCGTGACAGTAGGACTGGCAGCACGGCGAGAGTCAGACTCCGGGTCAGCAAGGACAAGAAGAGAGGACTCTGGAGGAGACAGCATCGGGACACGCAGAGGAGCAGTGGAAGGACGCAGTGCCATCTGGTGTGTGCCTGGGACCGCAAGAGGACGCGGACGCGGAGCACGACTACTAGTGCGAGCAGCACGAACAGGCAACGCAGGACGAGACGTAGGCTCACGACGCTCAGCAAGACCTCCAGTAGGACCAGTGTAGGGAGAAGGAGCAGGTAGGGGGGAGGCGGGCTGTAACTGTGACCGCGACTGGACAGGCTGTGGACACTCTAAGGGAGGAGGAGGACCAGTAGAGGGCGGGAGACCAAGAACCTGCTCAAGGAGCGGAACGAAGTACGGCCGCGGCCGTGCAGCGCCTCCAGAACCAGCAGGGACAGTACCAGTACCCCCAGCGGTAGCACCAGCGCCAGCAGCACCTCCAGCTCCAACAGCACCAACTCCAGCACCCTCAGAGGCACCAGCGCCAGCAGCACCTCCAGCGCCAACACCCCCAGCAGCTCCAGCTCTAGCTGCTCCAGCTCCAGCAGCACCAACTCCAGCAGGACCGTTAGTAGCACCCGCAGGCCCAGAAGCTCCAGTACCGCCAGTACGAGCACCTCCAGGACCAGTGGCTCCTGTAACTCCAGTGTCGACCCCAGGGTCAGCAGTAACAGTAGCACCTCCAGCTCCAGCAGCACAGCTCCAGCGCTGGGCAAACCACTCGCGCAGCTCCTGTGGAGAGGGTAGCTCCCGCCTCTACGAAGCACCCGAAAATGGGCAAGGCGGCCTCCTCCAGTGCCGCCCGGACCTGGGTGGTGCAGAAGTCGTCGCTGCCGATAGGACTGCCGAGGACCCGGATGCCGCTCATGTTTGCAGCTAAACCCAGTGGTAGCTCTCCGTGTTCCCCATCATTCGTGGCACCCCATGCCGAGGACTTTGAGATGTTGCATCGTAACCCAAATGCAGCCAGGTCGCCTGCGATTTTGGTGAAAGCGCGGCACACTTCTTCCCGTGGGCCGACGATAGCAATGTCGTACGCATAGGCGACCACAGCGACCTTTGGCAATGATGCCGAAACACTCAGTTGAGTAGGCTAGATCGCCGCCGCTAATAAGAGAAGGCCCAAAGGATCTCCCTCTCTGACACCCCTCGATCTTTGAATGGAATTGATGCCCAGGCGAGCGTCGACGAGCAAGGGCGAGGGTCCGTCATAGAGATTGCGGACTAGGGGGAGCAGCTGGCTGAGGCTGGACCACTGCAGCGAGCCTAGGAAGGCGTGCCGCTCAACGCTGTTAAAAGCGTATTCGACGTCTAAATGGAGGGTGATGCGGGACTTGTCTTCTCGGAGAAGGGAGCGGACAGCGTGTATGATGCACTCCGCTCCTCCAGGAACCGCAAAACCAAACTGAACCGTTAGGAAAAACTCTCGGATCTTAGGTTCGAGAGTATGAAGCGCTGCCTTCGCTACTACGCGGAGCAGCGTTTCGCCGATCGCTATAGGCCGTACCCCACCATTCAGTTTCTCTAGAGCAATTAGACGAGAAGGCAGGAGGAGTGTTCGAACATGGGAGGCATGGAAGGTGCTGAGCAGCCGATTGACGACCTTGACGAAGAGCAGCAACAGTTCTTCGTTGGCAAGGGTTGCTCTCTGAGGTGCTCGGAACAGGTGCCGGATGGTCTAGCTCCCACCCCGTTTGGGCATTTCGCTAGGATTTCGCAAAGCGAGTCAAGCGGGACGGCCAGTTCGGAGTCTGTGATTCCTGTAACCCAGGCCGGTATTTGGCTTCCCGCTGCAAGGTGCTTCACCTGCAGAGCTTGGAGTGTAGCCGGGGTTGCCTCTGCCATAGGGCTTGTTCGTAGCGCCGCCACTGCCTTCGAAATGTTCTTTTTTTTCACTAACCCTTCCGCCCGTGCACAAACCCCTTCCATGTCTGCCTGGTGTCGTACTGGGTTTCCTGTGTCAGGGATAACCCCCACCTCCTCGAAAAGCTCGGCCTAGTCGCCTCGTTGAAATTTGTGCAGTCGTGCTTCGATTTCTGCCCAGCGACTCCCCAGAACAGGTTCGGGTGCTGGCCTAAGAGTAAGCCTTGGCAGGAACAGCAGCGTTTTCCAGCCACCTAGGCAGCTTGGATTTTTTTCGAGGCGGATTAGCGTTGCCAGCATACATAGACAGTATCTGTCCAGGAGTTGTGGTGGCAGCCGGCGGACGAGGAATGGCTGGTCCCCCCTCTGAAGCACGTCTACATTCTACTCCCCTGCCAAGTGCCAGATGGCATCGTCGCGTGCCAGGCCGGCTGGTGAGGGTACGTCGGTCTCCTCCGTGGCAGTAACTACTGGTTCCCCTGTGTTACTTGAGATGTCCACCGCCGTCTCCCTTGCTCGGGGTTCTGGTTGTTCCTCCTGGGCGTGGTCTCGTCGTCGAGGGAGATTTTCCCTAAGGCTTCGTCCTCTCCAGCCATAAATTCTGGGTCGGCCCCAAGGTTGTCAGAAGCCACCCATTCCTCCTCCGCCTGCGGGATCACTCTCTCAGGCCTCTCGTGACGCTCCCGCCAGGGGCCAGTCCTCACTGGAATCTCCGCTCTAGGCGCTTGAGTGCGCCCTCCCCTTCCGCCTCTCATCCCCCTACGTAAAACCCCACGTTGTCCCCGTCCCGTTGCTCCTGCCGCCTCCGCCACGCCGTTGCCGCCGCGGCCCGCCAGCACCCACGGTGTGCGTCCGTCCTGTGGCGGCCCCCAAGATATCGCTCTGAGCCTTGCTGAGCGCCTGGTGCCTACTACTGCCGCCGCAGTGTCCCTGCCTGCTCCGGTTGGTGCCACCGCTGCTTCATGTGCCACCCCGTTACCTCCGCGCGGGTTACCCGGCGTCCGTGTCGTTGGCGCGTGCGAAGCTGCTTGCGTGGCGGCGGACATTGCGGGCGCGCAACCTTGGGATGGCTCCCGACGCTCTAACTCTCGTGGCGGCTGCCCTTGCCAAAGCCAGCCCAGTAGGGGTCTCGCGGCGCCGGGTCCCAGCCCTGCTCCGGGCCGTCTCGGCGCTGGCTGCACCCGCAGCTTCCTCTTTGACTTCGCCCTGGAAACGCCGAAAGGAGCGCCGTTCGCGGGCCCCGGACTATCACCCGCTGCTTGGCTGTGCCCCTGCATGTCTGCGCCCTTGCCAGCAACAGAAGTTCCGGCGAACACAGCGGCAGCCGTCATTTCATCGCCATGCGGCTGACCATCCCGTCTCCCCGCGGCAGTCACAACCGCAACAATCACAGCCGCCTTCATCGGCGCCGGGAACGCAGCCAGCTCCGCCTCCCCGGTCTGTCCTTGTTCTGCCGACGGTTCCCGCTCCTCAGAAGACAGTGGCATAGCCTGGGGAGTGGCAGAGGGTGAAAATGAGCCATCGCCAGAGGCAACGGCAGTCCCGCCAGCCAGCACCGAGTCCACCCCAGTCCATAGTCTCCCTCTCTCTCTCTCTCTCTCTCTCTCTCTCTCTCTCTCTCTCTCTCTCTCTCTCTCTCTCTCCCTCCCTCTCTCTCTCTAATGGTCCGTGCATTGATATAGTGAAAAAGGTACAAACATGCAAAGTAAGAATCAAGGACTAGGAATAAGCAAGCAACCAAGAAATAACTACAGCAAGTTCCTTTCTACACCTCCATTAGCAGTTCCAGCACCATGGAACTATCCCCCAGGTGTAGCTCGGCCTGCACTCCCCCCACCGGTGGGCTCTCAACTACCGCCGCCTGGCAGGACTTCATTAGGTATCCCACGGATTGAGCTCGTTGGAGAGCCACCGACCATCGCTGCCTGAAGATGTGGAGGAACCGAGCTGCATGGTAGGAGGTTGGTAGGGCGTTGAAGTGACGCCTAGCAGTTGTATCCGCCAGCAATTTTTAAAAAACGTGGGGACTTCGGCACAGGGGCAGCCGTATGTCTCAACTGCCAGAGGGATGAAGGTGATTTTCTTGTTGGCCTGCTCCCTTGCTGCCCATCCCCTCCCCTTAGTAGCGTTGGAATCCCGGGTGCTAATGGGGTCCGTAATTGTAACGTCACACACATAAACTGCTCCCGTGCTCCTGTCAAGCATGGTGAAGTCCGCGGTCTGCTCCTCTATTGGGCAGTAAGCGGCTGATTCCCTGTGCACTATGAAGCCCGCGTCATGTGCCATTGTTATACACGCATCCTGCAGCTCGTTGTGGGTATTAATCCTGTGCTTGCACAAGCCACAGCGGAATAGGTGGTTTGGCAGCCGTGGGTCCTTGATCTCTACCCGCTTCAAGCAATCACACCTGGCAGGTGTAGAGAAGGGTAGCCCGAGCCTAAATCGGACTGCGTTAGAGAAGTGCACAGGGCCGATGCGACGGGTCGGTTCTAGTGGGATGGCCGTCAACCAGTCACCCGTGCCATACCATATCAGCGAGAAGAATCGTTGGGTATGACCTGACAGTGGGTTCAGTGACATGTGCTGCGTTGCCTGCACCTGCGTGGCATATCTCCCTCCCTGCACTCTAACCCCCAGCTCATGCTGCAGCTTCAATCCCTTTGGCTCTAACCGCTCCTTGTCAAGCACCTCCCTGGCCTCAAGCGGTAGTGCCTCTTCACAGGCGGTCAACCATTCGTGCAGGGGTGTGCTGGTGTCTTTTGGCAGCAGCATGTGGTCCCGTACTACTGTCAAGGCTATTCCTGGTTCTAGTGGCAGCTGGCTAAGGAGGAGTGATGCCTGTGTGAAACTGGCCAGGAAGCCAAACTTCCCTTCCACCGTGGGGTCTGTAAGTCCAATCCCGCCTAGGGAGGGTGGTAGTGATGACTGCTCCCAGACCCGGCTCTGTTCCTCACTATCGCTTGGAAATCGTATGCCGCATGCTGTGAGAAGGGTAGCTAAGAGGTCCCTACCCCATTGTGACCAGATGTCGTGTTCCAGGAGATGCAGTGGGGTTGTTCGTGTGAGGTAGGCAATAAGGCGTGATATGCAGCGTGTTAGCATAAGAGCTGCTACCTGTGGGTCCGTTCGTTCTAGTAGCGGTAGCGGTTTAGACATAGACTGCAGTTGCGCGGAGAGAAAGGCGGTGGCGCCGTTCGATGTTCCTAGGAAGCTGCCCAGGAGGCTAACCGCCGGTCGACCAGGATGCGGAGATAACTGCAGCAACGGGAGCTAGGCTACGGGTTAGGCACGTGTGCTCGTGTGATCTCTGCGTTCTCTGTTCCTTAGTCGTTTTCTTGTGTTCACGCTCCTTGCTAGTTCACGGGGAGAATTTGCAAGAGTTTCACTAGGAAAAGTTCAGAACAATGATACAATGAAGTTGGCATAGCAATACTACATCAGAGCAAGCATTCAGGTCGGCCAACTGCCAGCGCAGCTTGGTCGACCGCGCTCCAGCAAGGCAAGGTCGACGGCGTGCCAACGTCGCAGGTTGACGGCGTGACAGCGTTGCTCACGCAGGACAGCAATGCATCCGCTTCGCAGGTGCGCGCAGATGATTGGCGTGCAGTATCTCGTCACCTGCACAGCGCACAACACCACGTCAACCTCGAGCTGACGACTGCCTCTGATCGGCCACGTCGACCTCGGGATACCACCACCGAGGTCGGGCTTGCCAACTTCGCCTGGGCGACCGTCGCACTCCTCCGCAGCACTTCGTCACTCAGGTAACCTGGTCGACCAGGCAACCACGTCGACCAGCAGCTCCCGTTCGTGCCCGTCGACCTCCCAAGTCGACGACCACCTCCACGTCGACCTCCTCGAAGTCGGCGCCACCCTGAAGTTGGCGCCCGTGCAGTGGTCCCCCGTGCAGGTCGACCTCCTCGTCGACTAGCTCACCCACTGCTGCAGGTCGGCTGCTCCCCTCACACCCGACCACGAAGTCGGCTCCGCCCAAGCGAGGACGGGGCCAATACCCAACTCCCGTTGACACTCCCCTGCCGCGTTCACGCTTGGGCACCCAGCCCACACGGCAGTACAGCTCGGAGACTAGCTCGTCGACGTGCACCCAACACATAGCACGTCGTCCACCGCACCAGCCATGCAAAAGGGCATGGCACCTACTGCTGCACTTCGTTGTCGCCGTCGCCCACGTCGGCCAGGCGCACTTGACCGATTGCGACGGAGCACCGGTTGAAGGCCGGATAGTGCAGCGCCTTCGTCAGGAAGTCGGCCGGCTGCTCAGCGGTCGGGATGTACTGCAGCGAGAACTTCCCGCGCCTCACCATGTGCTGCAGCCAGGCCTGTCGCCGCTCCATGTGCTTGAGGTTGCCCGTCAACCCCATGCCCTCGGCGACCGTGATGGCCGACTTGTTGTCCACGCGCAGGACAGTCGGCTTCCCGGCATCCAGCTGCCGGAACTCTGCGAGGAGGAAGCGAAGGCGGCGTCCCTCCTTGCCAGCTTCAGTGGCTGCCACGTACTCTGACTCGGTCGACGACAGCGTCGCGCACTTGATGCGCTGGCTCGACCAGGAGACTGCAGCCCCTCCGTAGACGAACACGTAGCCACCCGTGCTCGTCCTGTTCTGCTTGTCACCGGCGTCGTCGGCGTCCACGTAGCCGACCAGCTCCAGCGACTCAGATCCACCGCCGAACTCCAGGGCGGTGTCACGTGTGTTGGCGAGGTAGGCGAGGCAGCGGTCGACCTCGCGCCAGTGCTGGTCGCTCCTCACCGTGAGGCCGCTCCCCAGCTTGCTGCAGGCGAAGGCGACGTCCGGCCTCGTTGTCGTCGCCGCGAACTGCAGGGAGCCGACCTTCTGCCGGTACTCCTCCTCCTGCCGTTCCTGCGCCTCCTCGTCATCGAAGGTGAGCTCGGCGTAGGCACCGACCGAGACCGGCGTCTTCGGGGTGCGCCCGGTCTGCTCCTCGTCGAGGAAGCGCCTACGCAGCTTATCGGCGTAGCCCTGCTGGTGCAGCCACAGCTTCCCCGCCGACCTGTCGCGCACGATCTCCAGCCCGAGGTACTTCTGCACCGGCGAGATCTCGCGCAGCTCGAAGGCGGCTTCCAGCAGCTCCTTCAGCTCCTTCAGCATCGTGGAGCTGCTGCTGGCGGCAAGCAGGTCGTCAACGTAGACCAGCACCCAGCAGGCCACTCCACCCTCGCCGATCTTGAAGTAAAGAGCCTCGTCGACCTGGCTCTTCTTCCACCCGGCGCCGACCAGCACATCGTTGAGCGCCAAGTACCACAACAGCGGCGACTGCTTCAGCCCGTACAGGCTCTTCAGCAGCTTGCACACCCGGCCGGTTCCGTCGTTGAAGTAGTCCGGCTGGGACATGTACAGCACCCGGTCGAGCTTGCTCTGCAGGAAGGCGTTCTTCATGTCGAGCTGCATCAGGTTGAGGTGAAGGACGGCGACGATGCTGAGGAAGATCCTCAGCGTGACGTAGCTGCTCACCGGCGCGAACGTCTCGTCGTAGTCGGCGCCGTACACCTGTGTGAAGCCCTTCACGACCAGCCTCGCCTTCTCTCGCTCGACGGTGTCGTCGATGTGGTACTTCGTCGTCAACACCCACCGGTTCTTCATGACATTCACTCCCGGCGGGCGTTCGACCAGCTCCCAAGTGCCCATGTTGAGGAGGCTGCGAATCTCCTCCTCCATGGCGGCCTTCACCGCCGGGCCCTTCCAGCTCGCCAACGCCTCCCTCACCGTCATCGTCGAGATGTCCCAACGGTGCTCGGGGTCGGCTAGCATGTCGGGGTCGAGCTCCGGAAACTCCTCATCCTCCTCGGCGTCGTCGTGCAGCAGGTCGTCGTCATCGTCCACGTCATACACCGTGGTGAAGGCAGCGGGGACGAAGAAGTCAGGCGGCCTCCGCAGTCGGCCCGAACGCCGTGGTCCCTGGTGGACCTCCTCGGCGTCCCCTCCATCGTCGCTGCCCTCAGCGTCCTGCTGCTCTTCAGCCGGCGTCCCAGCCGACTGCTCCCCTGTGGTCGGCGTCCCAGCCGACTTCTCCCCTGGGGTCTGCTCTCCTGCCGACGGCCCGGTCGCCGATAGCTCCGTGGTCGGCTTCATGGCAGCCTGCTCCCTTGTCGGCTGCTGCTCCTCGACCTGCTTCTCCCCTGTCGACTGCAATCCCACGTCGATTCGCCGCTCGTCACGTCGGCCACCGGCGATGCACTTGGCCGGCGCCGAAGGCGGCGTCCCACTACTCCCCTCATCGCCGGAGGCCGACACCGAGGCCAGCCCACGCACGTCGGCCAAAAGGGGAGGGGCAGGGGGACGGACGTCCTCGACGTCCTCAGTAGCAAGCTTACCGACCTCGGCAAGCAGCGGCAGCGTCGCCGACGAGGTGTCAGAGGGCGGGGTGGACGACAAGCGGCCGGACGCCGGCCCATGGTCCATCTTCCACTCGGCCAGCGACATCTCCTCGTAAAACACCACGTCCGACGTGGTGACCACCCGGTCAGTGGCGACGTCAAAGAGCTCCCAGCCCTTGCTCGCCGCCGGCACGCCAAGATGCAGGCCCCACTTGGCCTTCGGCTTCAGCTTCCCACCACGCTGCTGCTCAGGAACAAGGAACTGCGCCATGCAGCCCCACACCCGCGCCAGCGACACGTCGGGCTTCTTCTCAGTCAGCAGCTGGTACGGCGTTGTCCCCGGTGGCAGTGTCGACCGCTCAAGGCAGTTGCGGACCCAGACGGCCTGCTGGAGAGCGAGGTGCCACCAGTGGTGCTGCACGCCCATGTGCAGCAGCATTGTCCGCACCGACTCAACCACCGTCCTCATCTCCCGCTCCGCCATGCCGTTCTGCTGCGGGGTGTATGGGCAGGTCAGGTCGTGGACGATCCCCTTTCCGTTCACGAAGTCGGTGAACTGCTTCCCGACGAACTCCCCTCCCCGGTCAGAGCGCAGCATCAGCACCGACTTCTTTGTCTGCCGCTCAACCACCGCCAGCCACTGTACGAACGCCTGCACCGCATCTGACTTCTTGGCGACCGGCTTCACCCACACGTAGCGGGTCTTGCGGTCCTTCAGGAGCAAGAAGTACAGGCTACCATCCTTGGCAGCCACGCGGAACGGCCCGCACAGGTCGATGTGCACGACGGCCAGCACGTCGTCGGCGTCGGAGCCTTGGTCGGGGAAGGTGTGCCGCGTCAGTTTCCCGCCGACGCACGAAACACACGAGGAGTCGGCGTCCGTCGCCGACTTGAGGTCCAGCCCAATGGCGACCTCGTTCTTCGCCGAGCTCCGTATGGTGTCCATGCCGACATGCGCAAGCCTCGCATGCATCCGGTCCGGCGTCGACTTCGTCTTCGAGACGATCGCCCGCAGAGCCACAACCTCCGTCGTGGGCGACGTCGACCGCGTTGAGCAGGGACGCAGGTCGGTGCAGAGGACACGCCCGGTGTACGTCGCCCGACCGAGCACCACTCCTGCTGCCGAGACGAGCAGCATGCCGTCTCCGTCCTCCTGCAGCTTCACGCCATGCTCCTTCAGCTGGCCGGCCGACAGCAGGTTGGCTCGCATACCCGGGACGTACAACACGTCGGGGATGAGCACCTCCTTCCCGGCCTCTCCTTGCAGGGCGACGGTGCCGCAGCCCTGAACATCCTGCAGCGCCCCATTGAAGCCGCGCACATGCCTGATGGCGCCGCTCGGCTGCAAGTCGACGAAGGCTTCCTTCGTCCCCATCAGGTGGTGGGAGCAACCGCTGTCGAGCAGGACCACCGCCGGGTTCGCCTGCACAGCTGCCGCCACCGCCTGGAAGTCCTCTCCGGCCTCCGGCGCCAGAGAGATGGTCGGCTCCACGACGCCGACCAGCGAGCACGACGCCGTCTTGTCGTCTCGCCCCTTGCCGCCAGCAGAGGAGTCGGCGTCCTTCGCCGAAGTCGATGTCTTGGTCGACTGCTTCTCCTTGCGCGGCTGGTTTCCTCCACGACGAGGACAACGGCTGCCAGACCTCCCATGGCCTCCCTTAGCATCGTCGTCGTCGGAGTCGCTGCGGTTGGGAGACTCGAAGGAGAGATGGTCGGGGTCGCCGCACAGCCAGCATTCCCGACGTCGACCTCCTCCACCACGACCGCTGTCCTTGGTCGACTTCCTCTTGTCGACCTCCTTGGCCGGCTTCCAGCCACTGCTACCGCCACCGCCAGACTGCCCGCGCTGCCCCGGTCGGCCTCCTTGCTTCGCTGAGGTGACCAAGTTCGCCTGCGCCAAGAGCTCCTGCGACCGCTCAGCCTCCTGCATCGCCTCGTCCTGCAGGATATACGAGGTCAAGTTGTCCTCGTTGAGCGTCGCCCTTGTGCTCGGCGCCATAGACAGCCGCTTCAGTAGGTTGTAGCTGCTAGAGAGTCCCTGCATGACATGGGTGATGTACGACGCCGTGGAGTACTGCGCGCCGGCCATCCTGATGGTGGCGAGAATTCGCCTGGCTCGGTTGCAGTAGTCGGTCGCACTCTCCTCGTCGCCCATACGCAGGTGCGTCAGCTGTCCCTCCAGCTGGGCGATGAACAGGTCGTCGGTGACCTGGTACGTCGACTCAATGAAGTGCCACGCCCGGTGGCCGGCGTCGAGGTACTCCCGGCACCACTTCAAGGCGATCTGCACGCCAGGCGAGCAGCACCGCGAGATGACCGTGAAGGTCAACAGCTGCACGGCGCGAAACTCCGCACGCAGGTCGGGGTGGTGCTCCCCCTGCGTCGCCACGGTCCCTCGGGCGAAGCCGATCAGCCCGGCCATCTCCAGCTGGGGCTCGATGGCTTCCTTCCAGGTGAGAATGTCAGGTTGACCGACCAGCGGAGGAGTGACCGAGATCCTGTCCGGCGTAAACTTGAAGTAGCCGTAGCTCGGCGCAATCCCACCTGCTGTCACCTGGGACGCTTACATCGGCGACAATCCGCTTCGTCGTCCTCCGACGTCGCCCTGCGAGTAGCCTGCAGCCGCCGACGACTGCACCCCTCGCGTCTGAACGCCGCCCACTTCACCGGCGTGTATCACACCTCGGTGCCTCGACGTGCCTCCCGCACTGCTGCCGACCTGACCTCCACCGGCGTTGACACCCACGTCGACGCCGCCGTCGTTGTTCACCGGTCGAGGAGAGACAGGTCGAGAAGGGGGGTGCTCCGCCGCCCACACGGAGCGGAGTCCGGCTTCGACGACTGCCCAGGGTATCGCCCCATACTCCTGGGCCTCATGGCGTCTCCTCGCATCCTCCAGCCGTCCCTCCAGGGTATCCATCACCTCGGCGTCGCCTACGCGCACGCTAGTGACTGCACGGCTGCCGGTCTACGAACACGATCGGTATGTGCTAATTCGGCTAGACTGAACTACGTCGCGGTGTCGTCCACGCTCACCGCACCATGCAGAGATAGCATTCCAGCCCGCTAACCGACTGGGATAAAAGGGCATGTTTTCGTTGGTGGGTCAGCGCACCCATACCCCCCCAGGACAAAACCTGTAGCCCTTAGGGAGAGCACTGTGGGCCATTCCAGTGTTCACTTCCAACAGTGAGAAGGGTAGCTAAGAGGTCCCTACCCCATTGTGACCAGATGTCGTGTTCCAGGAGGTGCAGTGGGGTTGTTCGTGTGAGGTAGGCAATAAGGCGTGATATGCAGCGTGTAAGCATGAGAGCTGCTACCTGTGGGTCCGTTCGTTCTAGTAGCGGTAGCGGTTTAGACATAGACTGCAGTTGCGCGGAGAGAAAGGCGGTGGCGCCGTTCGATGTTCCTAGGAAGCTGCCCAGGAGGCTAACGCCTTTGTCTTTGATCGGTACCCCCGGCGGCAACTGTATTGCTGGATCTATCAGCTGTTTGCTCCACGCGGCACATTTTGACGGGTTGTGGCTTAGTCCTACTCAGTCCAGTTGCTCTGTGAAGTATGTAAACGCCGCTACAGTATCGCGTGGGTCGCCCAAAAAGGTCACGTCGTCGGCGTATGCCAGGCACAGTATGCCGGGATATGTAGTTGCTGTTGCTCTGAGGGCCAGGTGAATCCCTGCCGCGAAGAGGAGTGGACCTAAGGGGTCTCCCTGCTACACCCCACGTTCACTTGTCAGCGGCTGGAAATTGAAGGCGGCGTCTAGGAATAATGAAGATGGTTGGCCGTAGGTCAGTTTGACCAGTGGCAGTAGTGGGGAGAGAGATGGGTCTTGTAGCGGTGTAATGATGGCTTGTCGACTTATGTTGATGAAAGCATTGGAGATGTCAGTTTGTAGGAGAAGGCAGTTGGGATGCGCGTCCGTGTACGCTCGAGAGCTGTGGATGATTGCCTCTGCACCTCTTGGTACAGCCACTCCGTAATGCAGAGGTAAAAAGTAACTTCGTGCCGCCTCGCCCAGTGCTGACAGTGCCACTTTTGCTGCCAAGCGCGTTAGGCATTCACCAATCGCAATCGGGCGGGCCCCACCTTCCGGTTTTGCCAGGGCAATCAAGTGCGAATATGTGAGCAGTTGCGCCACGGGCGGTGGCAGGTTTCCCTGCAGAATCGTGTTTACCAAGGCGTGCAGATGGGTAGTGACGGATGCATTTGTCACTGACGCGTCGCGTAAGTGTTCGAATGTCATCCCGCTCGGACCGGCCCCCACGCCATTCTCGCATTCGCTGAGAAGTTTCGAGAAATCCGCGTAAGGGAATTTCGAGACTCGCTGGTTCGGTCATGGCCGGCCAAGTCAGCGGGTCAGGTTCGGCCGGAGGGTGTTTGCGTCTGAGTTCATCGAGAACCTCAGGGCTCGGCGTGCAGACTGGGGTTGACTCCAGCGCCAGGCCTTCTACCCTGCTGATGATGCCGATGTCGTCTGGCTGATGACGTGGCGGGGGTGGTGTGTTGACTGCTTCCGCCGCGTCCAGATACAGCTGCTCCCACTCGCCGCGTTGAAATGCACGAAGACGGGCTTTGATTTTTGGCCAATCCGGTCGCGTCGGTGAGGCCTGTCTCAGCGTGAGGCGTGGGAGAAATAGCAGTAACCGCCAACCTGCGACTGAGTCCGGGCTTCGCGAGAGGTGCAAGAGCGGCGTCAGCACTGCAAGCGAGAAAATCTCGCACAAATTTGGCGGTAGCCTTTGTAACAGTGGCGGTTGGCGACTGTCGCAGAGTGGTGAAATGTCCCAATTTGCCACTTCGGCGAATTTATCTGCCTGCAAAGCCAGCTCCTCTGGCGAGTAATAGCGCGGATTTTGGGGCTGGCGAGCCACACTTGCCTGGCCTCTTGCGGTCTGATTTGCTCGTCCGTGCCTCGGGGTGGTGGTAGGCATCGAGGTTGGGATGGTGACCGTCCGATCCCCATCCTGTGGCTCATGTCTATTCCCCGTTTGTCCATCCGTTCCACCCTGATTCACTCCACTTCGTCTCCCCGGTTCCTCTCTCGCCTCTTCCTCGCTTTCTCCCTCGCTACTGCTGCTTGATTCTTGTGCCTCCGCTACATAAGTCGGGTCTTCGCGCTCATCATTATCATGTAGTGAATTTAAAGCCCTTCGCCCCGCTGCTTGGAACGCATTCTCTGGTCCGCCCTCTACTCCATTTCGCCCCTGCCAGCCTGCTCCTTGTCGCCTCCCACCTCGCGATGGTGATTGCTGGCAAGTCGTGATTGTTGCCATCGCGCGCTGCCGCTGTATCAGCGGTGAGTAGAAGTTCCCCGCTTGCGTCTGCCTCGGGGATTGCTGCACTGAAGCCGCCAGTCCCACCTGCCTCGAAGCCGGCGCCCTCTGCCGCTGGCGCCGCTCAGCCTCTGGACCCGCTCCCCTTGGTGGGAGCGGCTCTGCCGTCGCCACTGCATGTTCTGCCTGCCCCTGTTGCCGACTCGGAGCCTCTGCCGAACGTCGAGGCTGCTCCTGCTCCTGCTGCTCATGCCGGTCTGTCAACCGTCCCTGCGAACTTCGTAGTGCCGTTAGCTGTGGCCGATCCTGCTGTTGCTCCGCCTGTCCCTTGAGTCCCTGTCTCAGGACCCGCCGTTGTTGACCCTGTTGCGCCTGCCGCGGCTGTTACCTCGTCGCCGATGGCGATGTCCGCCACCACTGGCGACCAGGCTCCGGTTGTGGCGCAGGCGGTGGCCGTTCAGGGGTCGCTTGTTGTTGCGCCTGTGGGGCAACCGCGGGGCCAGCCGTCACCTGGCCGTCGCTCCTCGCGCCCCCATTCTCTTACGCCCCGTGAGGAGCGGGAATCGTCACGCCGACGCCGCGACTCTCCCAGTCGTAGCCGCCCTCAGCCAAACTGGCATCGCGGCGGTCGTGGCGGGTACGGGAGGGGTCGCGGTTATGGCAGCGGCCCGGCGTATGTGCCTCCGGTGTCTCTTGCGGAGGTGCAGCGAGTCGTCTCTGCTGCGATACGCGAGGAGAGGGCCGCACAGCACCTTGCGCCGGCTCCTGCAGCTCCTGACGCTCACGCGTACCAGGCGTTGGCGGGACCTCCTCGCATGACTGAGGTCCCCGAAGCCTCTCTTGGGCAACTTTGGCGCCTCGATGAGGGCTTGCGAGCCGTGCACCTGATCCAGGCATACAGTCATGCGGCTCTCTCTCGTGGAGGCTCTCTGGATGGTCGCCAGCGTGACGATTTGCTTGATGTTGCTGACCGGCTCGCGGAGCTGCTGGCGCCCGTGTTGGCTGCGCCCGCGATGGGCGTAATTGCGGGTGTTGGGCAGCTTGGTACAGCTGTTCGTGGTCTGCGGCGGATTTTGCGCGCAGAATCTGGAGCTGATGTGATCGGCGCAAGCACGGCGGCGGTGCGAGAGCTACACCGCTCTCTGACTGGGCTCCTGGCGGTTCTTGACGCTGATCAACACTAGCGTCCGCCTCCTGTGTCTCCATGGTTTTTTCGCGTGTTTAGCAGGCCGTATAGCATGTCATTGCATGTATGCTCCTGATTATAGTTGAGTACTTTTGTTAAATCTCCCCGCCCCTCGCGGCGAGCCGCTCGGTAAGGAGAGAAACCCACCAAAGAACTTAATAATGACGGCTGAAACTGAGCCTCTAAGGCTTTATACTAGGACTAGAGAGGCTTCGGGGACTGGAGAGGCTTGCAGCAGGGGCTAAGTCACTAAGCCTCTCTCTCTCTCTCTCCCTCTCTCTATCTCTAATGGACCTTGTATTGATATAGTTTGATAGTACACACATGTAGGGTATAGTGCAATGTCTAGCTAACCAAACTGACAACCGAACAAACAAAGCAAGCATGACACACAACGAACACACCACCATCCTCTCTAGAGCTCCAGAATTGGTTCAACCACCGCAAAGCAGTCCCCAAGGCGCATCTCCTGCCCTATGCCTCCAACTGGAGGGTTTTCTGCCGCCGCCGCCTCACCCAGCTTAAGTAGGAGCCCCACCGACTGGGCCCTCTGAAGAGCTACCGACCATCTCTGTCGGAACTGGTGTAGGAACTTGGCGGCGTAGAATGATTTGGAGTCGGCGTTGAAGTGTCGCCGAGCCGCCGTGTCCGCTAGGAGTTTGAGGAAGGTGGGTACCTCGGCGCATGGGCAGCCGTAGGTGTCTACGGCTAGTGGGAAAAAGCCAACCGTCTCAGGGCGGTTGGCGTAGTGCTTAATCTTTTTATCAGCTTGCTCCCTTGCTGCCCACCCTCTGCCCTTTTGTGCCTCGGGATCCCTGGTGCTGATGGGATCCGTGACGGTGACGTCACAGATATAGACCGCCCCACTGCTTCTATCCGTCATACAGAAGTCTGCCGTATGTTCCTCGACAGGGCAGTATGCGGCCGACTCTCGGTGAACTATAAACCCGGCGTCTTGCGCCATGCTAACGCAGGCATCCCGCAGTTCGTTGTGTGTGTTGATGCGATGTTTGCCTGTGCCGCAGCGGAGTAGGTGATTCGGGAGGCGGGGGTTAGTGATAGCTGTGTGTTCGGCGCAGTCACAGTTCTTTGGGGTTGAAAACGGTAGCCCCAGTCGGAAACGTACGGCGTTGGCGTAGTGTACTGGACCTATCCGTCGTGTGGGTTCGATGGGGATTGCAGTGAGCCAGTCGCCGGTGCCGTAACCCGTCAAAGAGAACATCCGCTGCGTATGACCCTTGAGCGGATTCGGCGCCTTGTAGCCTGGACCTGCACGGCGTATCTGCTTCCGTGGACCTTAAGACCGAGCACGTGTTGGAGCCTCACGTCAGACCGTTCGAGCCGCTCCTTCTCCAGTATTTCTCTTGCATCTAGAGGCAGGGCCGTCTCGCACTCTATGAGCCACATGTGTAAGGGCGTGTCAGTGACCCGCGGCAGTAGCATGTGATTCTGCGCTAGTGCCAGGGCGTTCCGTGGATCTAGCGTGAGGGAGGAGAGAAGCAGCGCTGCCTGCGTGAAACTTGCCGAAAAACCGTATATCCCCTCTGTCAGGGGGTCAGTGATGCCTATGCCTCCCAGCGATGGCGGCAGCGACGCTTGCTCCCAGACTCGCGTTTGCTCGGTCCTACACGTGGGGACGCGTATGTCGCATGATGTGAGCAGGGCGGAGAGGAGGTCCCTTCCCCACTGGCTCCATTTTTCGCGGGGGAGAAAATGTAGGGGCGTCGTCCTAGTGAGGTAAGCTACCCGACGAGAGATACATCGCGTGATGAGCAGTGACGCTACTTGGGGCTCTGTTTGTTTGAGAAGGGGTAACGGCTTCGCCATCTCGTCGAGTTGATCCGCTAGATACTTAGCCGCTCCACTCCCCGGCCCCAGGAAACTACCCAAGAGCCTCACGCTGTCCTTTGAAAGCGGCACTCCATGCGGGAGTTGAGCGTGCTCGACTGCACTTGATCGCCAGGCTGTGCACTTCTGTGGGTTGTGCGTAAGGCCCAGCTGTGCCAGCTTCTCAGTGAAATTGTTGAAAGCCGCTACAGTGTGCGCTGTGTCACCCAGAAAGGTGACGTCGTCCACATACGCCAAACAAAGCACGTTGGGGTGTGTCTCTGCAACTTCGCGGAGGGTGGTGTGTATTCCTGCTGCAAACAGAAGTGGGCCTAGGGGGTCGCCCTGGCAAACGCCTCGTTCACTTGTAAGTGGTTCGGAGTTGAAGTTGGCGTCCAGGAGCAGTTGCGACGGGTTACCGTACGTGAATTTCACTAGCGGCAGCAATGGCGAGAGGGCGGGCTCCTGTAACGCGGTGGCGATGGCTTCGCGCGAAATGCAGTTAAACGCATTCGAAATATCCGCCTGCAGGATCGGGCTATCCGGGCGTGCATCCAAGTATGCCCTGGCTGCGTGGATTACGGCCTCTGCACCACCTGGCACTGCCACCCCGAACTGTAGAGGTAGAAAAAATTCACGGGCCGCCTCTCCCATGGCCTGTAGGGCAGCCTTGGCTGCCAGCCTCGTCCGGCATTCGCCAATCGCGATTGGCCTTGCTCCTCCCCCCGGCTTGGCGAGGGCTATAAGTCGTGACGCAGTCAGTAGGTTCGCGACCGAGCCTGGTAATTCTCCACCCAGCATGGTGTTAACCAAGGCGTGCAGATGGGTGCTGACCATTGCATTTGTAATTGCCGCGTCGCGTATGTGCTCGAATGTCATGCCTGACGGTCCGGCTCCCACCCCATTTTCGCATCTGCCTAGAATTTTGGCGAAGTCGGGGTAGGGGATTGACAGCTTTGACCCCTGTGGCTCGGGCCATGTCAGCGCCTCGTGTTCAGCACGAGGGTGCTTCTGTCGCAGCTCCTCCAAAATTTCCGGGCTGGGAGTGCAAACTGGCGTTGACTCCAGGGCCAGCACGGCCCGACGCAGACTGCCACGTTTCGCGAGGCCCTCCGCACGACTGATGACCCGTGTCGTGTCAGGCTGGTGTTTTGGCGGTGGTGGTGAGTTGACTGCGTCCAACGCGTCCTTGTACAGCTGCTCTCATTCGCCACGCTGGAAAGCCCGGAGCCGGGCTTTCACACGTGGCCAGTTCGGTCGCTGCGGCGAGGTCTGGCAAAGTGTTAGGCGCGGGAGAAACAGTAGCAGGCGCCAGGCCGTTTCAGACTCGGGGTTTCGCGATAAGTGCAGTAACGGTGTCAGGAATGCTAGCGAAAACAGTTGGCACAGATTGGGCGGTAAACGGCGCGATAGTGGTGGCTGACGACTGTCGCAAAGAGTTGCGGTGTCCCAAGTCGCGATGGCAGCGAACAGGTCTGTCCGCTTCGCTAGTTCATCTGGTGAAAAGTAGCGGGGATTTGGTGGTGAAGGGCGTGTCGCACTACCCGCAGCTGTGTTTCGATTTCGTCCAGCGCGGCTCGGCCTTGCTGTTGGGCTCAATGTTGGAGTTGGAGTCGTCCGATCGACATCGGACGGTGCTCGAGCCGTCTGTGGTACTTGCAATTCCGCCTGCTGCACCACCTCTTCCCTTCTCCTTGGTCCTTCTCTCGCCATGCCTTCCCCTTCCGTCTCCTCCTCCTCACTCTCGGGGAGGGCTTCTTCCCTATAAGATGGGTCATCCCGCTCATCTTCTTCTTCATTAGTTTCTTCAACGTTGTTTAAAGCCACACGAGCCGCCGCCTGATACCCATTCTCTGGCCCTCCGCCTATTCCCCTTCCGTCTCCCTCTCTCTCTCTCTCTCTTTCTCTCTCTCTCTCTCTCTCTCTCTCTCTCTCTCTCTCTCTCTCTCTCTCTCTCTCTCAAGCAGTCCTGCATTGATGTATGCATAGGGTACAAGCAAGCAATGGCATCCTAGCAGGCAATTGGCCTAGAAATGCCCTGTCAAGAAACCGCATAGTCACATGAAGAGCCAATGCCGGGCCGGCTCGCCCCATGCTGAATTGCCTAGAGGCTACACCTGTCCCTATTGCTACCTCATTGCTGGCCTGATTGTCCCCCTGCACGTCACCTCTCTCCTTTCCTGTCCGGCCGTGCCTGCCCTCCTCGGTTGGGCGGTCCCATATGGGGCTACCTGGCCCTCTACTCCCCCAAGTCGATTAGCTGGGCCAGGTCATCCTCGAGGACCTGCCAAATGTCCCCGAGGCTTGGTCCCCACGGGTCCGCGGCTGCTTGGGGGTGCGCTGCCTCAAGTGCCCTGTTGGACTTAGCCATCAGGGCATTTGCCTGGCAGCGCTGGAGCATCACCGACCAACGCTGCCGGTAATGCGCCGTGAGTCTGGAGGCTACCGCGGTTAGCCTCCCCTGTCTGTGCTTCCTCTTGGCCGCCTGGGTACCCAGGAGGCGGAAGAACCGTTGGGTGTCCCTAGCCAGGGCCCCGTAAGTCTCCACCGCCAGGCCAAACACCCCAACAAACCCTGGGCGTCCCTCGTACAGGCCCCGTTTCACTCGTGCCGCATCCTCTGCCGCCCATCCTGGTGCCTTTACCGCCCTCTTATCGCGCCGCTGCAGGACGGGGTCAGTGACCGTCACGTCAGTCACGTAGGTCTCGTTGGACTCCTTGTCGCGGATCACCACGTCTGCTCGCTTTTGGTTGGTTATGGGCGAGAAGGCTGCTGACTCGTACAAGGTGGTGTAGTCCGCTTCCTGAGCCATACGGAGCACCGCGTACGCCAGAGCGTTATGAGTGTTAGTCCTGTCCCCTCCATCGGCACACCGCAGTAGGTGGTTGGGCAGGCTTCTGTCCCTAATGTCCGACCGCTTCCCCTTGCACGGGCATTTGTCCGTGACTGCTACTGGGAGGCCCAGCCGAAAGCCGAGCGCCACTGCAAACTGTCCGGGGGAGAAGGTGAGGTCCCCCCTTGTGGGGATTGCATGCAGCCAGTCTCCCGCCCCCACCCCTTGCAAGCTGATTAGCCGAATCACGTGCCCGTTGTCGGCTCCGGGCTTGTCTGCCCGCGTGTCCCCCACAAGCTCGGCCGCCCGGTCCAAGTTGATGTGTTTGGAGAGGATAAGCTGTAGGTGACCCGTCACCTCGCCCTTCTGGTGTTGTGCTTTCAGGATCTCCCTCGCCTGGTCAGGTAGCCGGTTGCGCAAGTCCAGTAGCGTTACCTCCCCCTCCGCTGCCCCCTGGACCCCTCCCATTGGTGACACTAGGTCCGCCACAAGCTGTAGCGGGTTGTCCGGCGTCAGCGTCATGTGTCTAAGTAGGGTGTTGGCGGCGTGTGAGGATGCCAGGTACGCGGCTGGTGCCTCCGAGAGCGGGTCTATCAGCCCCAGCCCCCCCAGGCAGACCGGTAGCGTGGCCTGGCGCCAGACTAGGCTTTGATCCAGCTCATCGACAGGTGCGTGTATCTTTGCCGCTTTGAGTGCTGTCCACAGAAGTTCCTCGCTCCAGTCCCTCCATTCCACCAGAGGGAGTGTGTCAGCCGGGGTGGTTCGGAGGAGGTAGGAGATGCGTCTCGACACACACCTCGAGAGGAGGAGGAGTGCGTGCTGTGGGTGCAGTTTGCCGATGAGGGTTAATGGCGACGCCATCGTGCGCAGGGTTGCGCGGAGGGACCTTCTCCCATACTCTCTAGTTCCGATCGGGCTCCCCAGCACCCGGATTCCATCGACCGCCGCCACCAGCCCCTCAGGGAGTACATCCGCGCATCCTGCTGGGCACCACGCTGAAGACTTCTCCAAGTTGCATCGTAGTCCGCACTTGCGGAGTTCCTCAGTGATGATCTGCACTCCTTTAATCGCCTCCGCCGGCTCGCCGATTATCGTGATGTCGTCTGCGTACGCCAGCACCATCGTGTTGGGACACCTCGCCGCTGCACTCAACATGGTCGGTTGTATTGCCGCCGCGAAGAGCATTGGCCCTAGTGGGTCGCCTTGACGCACGCCCCGAGTGCTTTCGATGTAGCGTTCGTCGAAGCCCGGGTCCAGCAGGAGACGCGCCGGTTCGCCGTAGAGCGTGCGGACCAGGGGTAGTAGCGGTTCGAGAGCTGTCCATTTGAGCGCTGTGAAGAAGCTTCCTCGTTCAACGGAGTTAAATGCGTTTTCGACGTCCAGTTGGATGGCGATGCGGCTCGGTTTTTGCTTCAGTAGTGCTCGGGTAGCGTGGATTACTGTCTCTGCTCCTCCGGGCACCGCCACGCCGAAATGAACCGGGAGAAAAAACTTCCGAATTTCTGGTGAGAGTTTCCGCAGCGCGGCTTTTGCCGTTAGCCTAATTATCGCTTCGCCGATGGCGATCGGTCTGACTCCTCCTGGCTTCTCCAGGGCTATTAGCCTTGCCTGTAAGAGTAGATCTCTTAGGGTGTCACTGAGGTGGGAGCTCAGCACTGTGTTGATTACTTGGTGCAGTAGGACGAAGACTTCCCCATTGAGCAGCGCGGGGTCACGGAGGTGTTCAAAACACGTGCCTGACGGTCCCGCTCCAATGCCATTCGGGCACTTAGCTAAAACTTCACGAAACTCCTCTGCCGTGATTGAGAGTGATGACGTGCTGTACCCGGTAACCCACCCTGGAGTTGCCTCCCCCGCGTGCGGATGTTTAGCACGAAGCGCAGCGAGCGTCGCCGAAGTTTGCTCTGCGAGGGGGGTTGACTGTAACGCCGCTAAGGCTTTCGTCAGGTTTGCCTTCTGTACTAGGCCTTCCGCCCGTGCGCACATGCCTTCAGGGTCGTCTTGGTGTCTGCTGGGTTGAGGGTTCGGGGGGATGATGCATGCTTCCGAGAAGAGCACTTCCCACTCTTCTTCTTGAAATTGTTGGAGTCTCTTTTCCACCCCGGCCCACCGGTTTCTCGGAACGTTCTCAACTTCGGCTCGGAGGGTCAACCTGGGTAGGAATTGCAGGATTCGCCATGCTCCCGCGCAGCCTGGAACCTTCGCGAGTCGCAGCAGGGGGATCGTCATGCAGTAGGCGTAAACTCCCAGGATTTTGGGGGGGAGCTTCCGGAACAGGAAGGGTTGAGCACTGCAACACATCGGGCCCAGCTCCCACCCTTCCACCTGGCGCCAGATCTCCGGGTCATCAGCAATATCTGCTGGTGATCTTGCCTTGCTGGCAGTCTCGTTGGGTTGGGTGCCGCGTGACTCACCCTCGTTGGCATCAGCTTGGTTTCCTCCACTCCTTGCCCCACGATTTGTCCCTCCCGCCGGGATGCCCTGCTCATCCTCCACTGACACATCCTCTGAGTCCCCTTGTTCTTCTTCCATATAATCCTCATCCCCTTGTTCCTCGTCGTTATTCATTGGAGCTCCACTCTGTCCTCGCTCAGGCCTCCCATGTCTTTCCCGCCAAGGACCAGATCTGGCCTTCTCTCTTGCCACGGCTGCAGCCAGGCCCCCCCGGCCTGCCCGCCCGCTCGCACCCCGTACGCCGCGTCCTCTCCCCCCTGCCGGCGGCTGTCCTCTCGTTCCCGACGGCGGATTTCCTGCCGCCTGCTCCGCCGCCCGTTCTCGCAGCACCCTCTGACGTGCGGTTCCCCCTCGGCGCCTATCGATCGCGGTCACCTGCTCCTCCTCTACGGCTGCCGTCCCGCCCTCCACCTCTGTCGTCTCCCCTTCAGCTCCGTCGGCCGCTTGTCCCGTGGCGCGTTCCGTTCCTGATGGCAGGCCGGCGTCGGCCCCCCCGGCGCGATGTGATCGTGGCGGCGGGGCCTCCTGCTGTTCCCATCCAACCAGCGGCCCAGGGCGGGCAGGTGCCAGCCCTGTTCCGAGCCGTCGCGGACTGCCTAACTGCGGGCGTTGGCATCGCGCCCTCGGCGCCCCCACTGGCGACTGTTCGGCCGCGTGAGCCTGTGTATCGATCCCCCCGAGGCGCACCCATCCATTCCTTCGCGCGCGCGGGCAATCCTTTCGTCGCCGCCGCCCTCCTCGCCCGCCGTTGTCAGGCCAGGCTCGCCGACAGCCTCAGCACCATGCTCCCGCCTCTCAGTCGTCCCCGTTGCACCTACCTCCTCCCCCGGTGCACTCCGCCTCGTCGCAGCAGGCTCCACCGGTTGCGCAGGCTCCGGCGCCGTCTGCGCCTCCTGTTCCTCTGTCGCGGCCATCTCTTCCTGATTCAGATCCTGAGGCGCCACCTCAGTCGCCACCGTCTCACCCTGTCTCTTCATCCTCACTGGGCGGTTCTGCTCCTCGGTTGGTCGAACAGGCGCCTCTCCCGTCTGCAGCCCCAGTGCCAGGCTCTGAGCCGCCTCCTCTCCCGCCGTCTCCTCAACCAGCCGTGCCTTCCTTGTCCGTGCCGACCCCTGCTGTGCCGTATGCGTGTTCGTACCCCCCTCGGCTGGATGTGACGGACTCCGCTCCTCCGGGCCCTCGCGGGCTCCCTTTCCCGGATCCCGCCTACTGCGGCCCTCGGCGCCAGCATCCCCTCGTGCCAGGGTCTCGTCCTCCTGGAGCTCGGTTTGGATTTGTGAGTCCACTCCCGTGATGTGTTCCCCTGGCTCGCCGCATGCTGTCTTGCCCTGCCCTGTACTTTCCCGCCGTGAATCACCGTGTCCCTGTTTGTCGTCCTTTTTCCCTTCCCCTGTTCCTGCAGCATCAGCCTGTGCCTGGGATTGCCCGCGGCTACTGGAGCGACGACGAGGTGCCGGGCACCCCTCGCGACCCGGGGGTTGATTGGGATGGTTGCTTCTCGTGGCCTCAGGAGCAGGACGGGGGGAACTGGGGCTCGTGCGCTCCGCCCCCGAGCCCCCCTTGGGGGACGCCTTCTTATGGACCGGGGGATTACGAGTCTCGTTGGCGGCATCTTCAGTCGATTGGCCGTTGCGTGACTGAGCTCTCGTTCGTGCTTGACCTCCTGCACGACGCCCTTCTGTCTCGGGAGGTGGTGGCGCGGGATCCGCACATGAATGAAGACCAGCAGAGTCGTGTGCGGCGGGCAGTGGAGAGCGCGCTGTGGGATGTCCTGCATCTGCCACTTGAGCCCGGGGACCCTTCGTTGGACGACGGACCTGGCGCAGCGGCTTTCCGCATGGTAGCCACGGCTGCTGAGGAGTGCCCGCTTGGCATCGTGCCCGCACTCGCGTGTTTGCTCCGGTGGCTTGGGCGGAGGGTGAAGCGGATGTAGGCGTTGCCTTGGTTGATGCTTTGTTTGTGTGCTTCTCCATCCCCATTGGCTGCGACTTACCTTTGCCTAGGTCGGCGGGGCTTAGGCTTGCATGCTTGTACTGCTCCGTGTGTAACTGTCGTCTTCCCCTTTTTCCTTGCCACCCCTAATGCGCGGCCGAAGGCCGCGCTGTCGAGCGTCGGCCGCCGAAGGCGGCCGGCGCGAGCCGCTGGGTTGGGAGGAACCAAGCTCACCAGAAAATAATGGCAGGAATGAGGCAGTAGGGGAAGCTATAAGTGTTAATGTACTCCTTGTAGGCAAGCTGCAGGGAATACACTAGGGACCGGAGGCTAAGGAAGCCTTAAGTCTATGCTATGCTAAGGCTAAGCTAAGATAGAGAGCTTGGAGAGACTAAGGAAAGGGCCTAGTGCCTCTCTCTCTCTCTCTCTCTAATGGTCCGTATATTGATAAGCCAGAAGGGTACACACATGCAGTGAGAGACAGCCGGTACTAACACGCAAGGTAACCTAGACTATCCAACCCCACTAAGTCACCTAGAGCTCAAGAAGAGGCTCTAGGACGGTAAAACAGTCCCCAAGGTACAATTCCTGCCCTATCCCTCCTACAGGCGGGTTCTCTGCAGCCGCCGCCTCTCCTAACTTGATCATGAGACCCACGGATTGGGCCCTCTGTAGTGCAACCGACCACCTCTGCCTGAACTGGTGCAGAAACTTCGCGGCATGATAGGATTTGGAGTCGGCGTTGAAGTATCGCCGAGCCGCCGTGTCCGCAAGGAGTTTCAGGAACACAGGGACCTCCGCACAAGGGCAGCCATAGGTCTCTACGGCGAGGGGGAAGAAGCCCACTGTCTCTGGCAGGTTTTCATAGTGCTTGATCTTTTTATCCGCCTGCTCCCTGGCCGCCCATCCCCTTCCTTTCCTAGCCTCCGGGTCCCTGGTACTAATAGGGTCCGTTACCGTCACATCACACACCCAAACCGCCCCACTGCTCTTGTCCGTCATGGTAAAGTCCGCGGTCTGCTCCTCTATGGGGCAGTACACGTTTGTTTCTCTGTGTACGATGAACCCCGCGTCTTGTGCCATGCTGATGCAAGCGTCGCGGAGCTCATTATGAGTATTCGTACGGTGTTTCCCTGTGCCGCAGCGGAAGAGGTGGTTGGGGAGGCGCGGGTCTGTGATAGCGGTGTGGTCAGTACAGTCACAGTTCTTCGGAGTGGAGAAAGGGAGGCCCAGCCGGAAGCGCACGGCGTTGCTGAAGTGTACCGGCCCGATGCGCCGAGAAGAAGCTACTGGTACCGCCGTCAGCCAGTCTCCTGTGCCGTAGCCAGTCAGTGAGAACATTCTCTGCGTGTGCCCAGACAGAGGATTCAGTCTCATTCGCCTTGTCTCTTGGACCTGAACCGCGTACCGACTCCCCTGCACTTTGAGGGCCAGCGTGTGCTGAAGCTTGATGTCTGACCTAGAGAGCCGTTCCTGGTCAATGACGTCGCGTGCATCTGTGGGCAGGGCAGTCTCGCACTCTGTGAGCCAGGCATGGAGCGGTGTGGTGACGTCCCGGGGCAGAATCATGTGGCTGTGTGCTCGGGTCAGTGCTGTGTCTGGTGCTAGCGTCAGGGAGGAAAAGAAGAGCGCGGCTTGTGTGAAACTGGCTACGAAGCCGTAGACCCCTTCCACGAGCGGGTCCGTCAGTCCTAAGCCACCCAGGGACGATGGGAGCGAAGCCTGCGCCCATACTCTCGACTGCTCCGTGCTACACGTCGGGACTTTAATCCCGCAGGATGTCAGGAGCGCAGCTAGTAGGTCCCGCCCCCACTGCGCCCAGGTGTCTCGTGGCAGGAGGTTCAGTGGCGTGGTCCTAGTGAGGTATGCGGCGCGTCTAGAAATGCAGCGGGTCAGTAGCAGGGAGGCTACTTGGGGGTCGGCGCGTTCTAACAGTGGCAGCGGCTTCGCCATTTCCTCCAGCTGCCCTGCCAGGAACTTGGCCGCACCCGCCGCTGGCCCCAGGAAGCTACCTAGAAGGCGTATCCCGTCCTGGGATAGCGGGACTCCTGGCGGTAGCTGGATCTCCTCGTCGCCTCTCGTGCTCCATGCCGCACATTTCTGCGGATTGTGTGTAAGCCCCAGCTGCGCTAACTTGCTCGTGAAGAAATTGAATGCTGCTACAGTGTCTGCGTTGTCCCCCAAAAACGTCACGTCGTCTGCATACGCCAAACAGAGAACGTGGGGGTGGGCATCTGCAGTTTCGCGAAGTGCTGGGTGGATCCCTGCTGCGAACAGTAGAGGACCGAGAGGGTCTCCTTGTCTCACCCCGCGTTCACTGTTCAGTGGGTGGCTGGCGAAATTCGAATCAAGGTACAGCTTCGACGGGTTACCGTACGTTAGCCGCACTAGAGGGAGCAGTGACGAAAGGTTGCTGTCGCAAATCCCGTTGATGATTGCTTGTCGCGAAATGCTGTTAAAAGCATTCGAAATGTCTGTCTGTGACACCACGCAGCGGTCCCTCGAGTCAACGAAGGCACGTGCAACGTGGATGTTCGCTTCGGCCCCCCCAGGTACCGCCACCCCGTACTGTAGAGGCAGGAAATGGTCACGTGCAGCTTCCCCAATTGCGGTCAGAGCAGCCTTGCCTGCGAGGCGCGTCAGGCATTCGCCAATTGCAATTGGCCGAACCCCCCCGCCTGGCTTGGACAGCGCTATTAGGCGCGACGCCGTCAGCAGGTCTGCCACTGGCTCGGGTAATTTGCCTGCCAGGATGGTGTTCACTAGGGCATGTAGGTGGGTGCAGACCGATGCGTTGGTTGCCGATGCGTCGCGAAGGTGTTCGAAGGCGGTTCCGGACGGTCCGGTCCCCACACCATTTTCGCACCGACCCAGAAGCTTGGCGAAATCGGCTTGGCTGATTTGCAGGTTCGGGCCTGGTGCCGTTGGCCAGCTCAGCTGCTCGTCATCGGCTCGGGGGTGTTTCGCGCGGAGTTCTTCCAAAACTGCTGGGCCAGGTGGGCAGACTGGGGTTGACTCGAGGGCCAGTACGGCTCGGCGGAGGCTTCCTCGCTTGGCCAGGCCTTCCGCCCTGCTGAGAACTCCCGTCTCGTCTGGCTGGTGACGTGGAGGCGGTGGGGTATTGTTGGCTTCGATCGTGTCAGAGTACAGCTGCCCCCATTCGCCACGCTGGAAAGCTCTGAGACGGGCTTTGACTTCGGGCCACTTCGGTCTTCTTGGCGACGGTTGGCGAAGTGTGAGCCGAGGGAGAAACAGCAGCAGTCGCCAGCCTGCGACTGAGTCAGGGTTTCGCGCGAGGTGTAGGAGCGGGGTGAGTAACACCAGCGAAAATAGTTGACACAAATTGGGCGGTAATCGGCGCGACAGGGATGGCTGACGACTGTCGCAAAGTGCCGCCAAGTCCCAGTCATTGATGGCTGCGAACAGGTCTGATCGTTTCGCCAATTCCCCTGGCGAGAAGTAGCGGGGGAAATGTGCTTGGTTTGCGGACGCGCTGCGAGAGCGCGCTGCCTGATGTCTCTGCTCGCGCCTTTGTGCGTTGCTCTGTCCAGGAGTTGGGATTGTGGCCGTCCGATTGATCTGTTGCCTGCCTCCTTCCTCATCCGCCTCATGCTCACCAGCTCGCCTCCCAGTCCCCAGCCTCTCTCCTGCATCATCTGTTTCCTCCTCGTCGTCTTCACTTTGTGGGAGCGGCTCCTCCCTATAAGAAGGGTCCTGTCGTTCCTCCTCCTCATCAGTTCTCTCCAGATTCGTTAAAGCCTGTCTCCCTGCCGCTTGGAAGCCATTCTCCGGTCCACCCCCTGCGCCGCTAGCCGTCACTCTCCCTCTGCCTCGCCCTCCTCGGCCTCGCGATGGTGATTGCCGGGCCGACCGATTATTCGCCAATGCACGTTGGCGCTGCGTCGGTTGCGTTCGGAAAGCCACCGCCTGCCTCCGGAACGGGGACCATGCCGACGGGCTCCCCAACGCTGCCTGTTCCGAGGCTCGAGACAGTAGACGATGAAATCCTTCCTCGCCCCGCACCGTCGTTTCAAGAGGCCTTGGCGTCTCTTCCTGTCGCGCCGCCTGTTCCCCTCGCGGCGGCGTTTGATGTATCTGCTCCGTCAGTCGTTCCTCGAGCTGCCGACCCTGCTGTTCCGTCAGCGGCCGCCGCGCGGGCGGTTGTTGCTGGCGGCGTGACTGACCAGCCGGAGGGGTCCGCCACCACTGACGTCCAGGGCCAGCCGGCGCTTCCCGCCTCTCCGGCTCCCCCGTCTGCGCCGCCTCCGACGCTGGCGCCTCCTCTGCCTGTGCAGGCGGGATCTGCTCCTGCGCTAGCCATGGCTGTTCCCTCTGCGCCTCCCGCGATTGCGCCCTCTGCACCGTCTGCGGGGGCTCCTCTCGTGCCGCCTGCTGATGCTCCCGTTGCCCAGCCGGGTGTTGCTCCGCCTGCTCCGCCCGAGGCGGGTCTGTCTGCGCCGTCTGTGGCCGTTCCTGGTGCGCCACAGGTGGCGAATCCCTCTGCGCCGACCGCTCGGCGTCCGCAGTCTCCTGGCCGTCGTCAGCAGCGGCCGCAGTCCCCAGCGCGTCAGGACGTACGCGCGACGTCCCGGCGCCGCCACAATTCTCCGCGGCGCCGCGGTTCTCGGGCGAATTGGGCGGCGCAACGCGACGACCGAGGCGGCTGGTGGGGGCCGCGTCAGCGGGATGGCGGCTGGGGGTCTGATCAGCCGGTGACGATGGCTGATCTGCAGCGCGCAGTGTCTGCTGCTGTGCGCGAGGAGCGGAACGGGCAGACGAGCCAGAGCAACTCCCCGCGTGTTGCTCAGACCCCCGCGGCACCTCCTCCAGCAGCACCTCCTGCCCTGGCAGCCCCTCGTCCTCCTGCAAACGTTCCTCCTCCTCATGTCCCCGTGGCTGCGCATTATCCGTCCGTGCTGCCCGTTGATCCCGCTCCCCCATCCACAGGTGCGGCGTACTCGTTCTCGGCCCTACTGGGGCCTCAGCGTCCGGTCGCGGTTCCGGAGGTGACCCTTGGTCAGATCTGGCGCCTCTCGGAGGCGCTGCGGGTCGTGCATCTGGTGCAGGTGTATGGTCATGCCGCCCTGTCCCAGGGCGACTCACTGGTGGGCGGCCCTCGGGACGATTGTTTCGCGGCAGCTGATCGCCTCGCCGAGCTGCTAGCGCCCGTGTTGGCTGCGCCCGCGCCGGGTGGGCTTGCGGGGGTCGGGCCCCTTGGTTCTGCTGTGCGTGGGCTGCGGCGGTTGTTGCATGCAGGGACTGGATCCGGGGCGATCGCCGCAGGCACGGTGTTGGTGCGTGAGTTGCATCGCACGCTTTCAGGGCTGCTTGCTGTGTTTGATGCGGATCAGGTCTAGTGTCCGCGTGCCCCGGGAGCTCACCGTGTGTAGATGCGGGCTCCTCTTGCTCCATGCTTCACCTAGGCTAGAGTGGTGTGTGCCATGCGTGTATGTGTGCCTATAGGTGCTTGTTTTGTGTGTTTCTTGCCACCCCTCACGCGCGGCCGAAGGCCGCGCTGTCGAGCGTCGGCCGCCGAAGGCGGCCGGCGCGAGCGGCTCGGTTAGGAGAGAAACTCAACCAAAAACTGAATAATGAAGAGGCAACAAGGCCTGCTGAGGCCTTTATACTAGGACTAGGGAGGCTAGGGGAGGCTTGAGAGGCTAAGTCCCTAGGTGCCTCTCTCTCTCTCTCTCTCTCTCTCTCTCCTCTCTCAGCCGCTCGGTTAGGAGAGAAACTCAACCAAAAACTCAATAATGAAGAGGCAACAAGGCCTGCTGAGGCCTTTATACTAGGACTAGGGAGGCTAGGGGAGGCTTGAGAGGCTAAGTCCCTAGGTGCCTCTCTCTCTCTCTCTCTCTCTCTCTCTCTCTCTCTCTCTCTCTCTCTCTCTCTCTCTCTCTCTCTCTCTTTCTCTCTCAAACGGTCCTCCATTGATATAACATGCCGTACAACGAGTATAGTTATCACACATCAGAAACAAACATGTGAGTGACTACCCATGCTCCCTAGCAGCCCCTCTGTGGGGGCTCAAGTGTTGCAAAACAGTCCCCTGGGTTCAGCTCCCCCTCCGGTCCTCCTAAGGGGGGGTTTTCCGCCTGTGCTGCAAGGTTCAGCTTCATGAGGAAGCTAACCGCCTGTGCTCTTTGCAGGGCCACCGACCACCGCTGGCGGAATTGATGAAGCATCTTAGCGGCCTGGTAGGTAGAGGGGTCCGCATTAAAGAGCTTCCTCGCTGCCGTGTCAGCTAGGAGCTTGAGGAAGGTCGGTACTTCCTCGCAGGGGCAGCCGTAGGTTTCTACTGCTAAGGGGAAGAACCCTGCGAAGTCTGCCCTGCCATGGTAAAGCCCTATTTTCTTGTCTGCTTGCTCCCGCGCTGCCCAGCCCCTCCCCTTCCTTGCCCTCTCATCTCGTTTGCTGATCGGGTCTGTGATCGTTACGTCTGCCAGCCATACCGCCCCCGAGGTCCGATCCCGGAAGGCCAAATCGGCCTTCTTGTTATCCACCGGGCTGAAGGCAGTGCATTCCTTGTGTACCGCAAACCCGGCATCCTGTGCCATGTGGCACGTTGATAAGGAGCCCAGTAAGCCGCGCGCTGGTATCTTTGCAGCGTGGCTCCTTGTAATTAGACTGAACCACCGTCACGTAACTTTGCAACGACCCGTGACTATCCGGCAAAAAGATATCATAGTCCCGTGACAAATAATAAGATAGAGATACCTCCCCCGTCTAAACCTACAGGTGCGTGATCCCTAAAAGAAGCCCGACACACCGTCGTTAGGGTAGTCTTGTGCCGCCCTTTCCTTATTACGCGGTTCCCCTTTCCTTGCGCTGTTTTTTCCCGTCCCCCACTCCCCACACGCCAATCCTCCCTTTCACCACGGCGTTGCTCTTCACTTCCCCCTCCCATCGCCTTCATTTCCCCCTCCTGTCGCCTTCATTTCCCCCTCCCATCACCTTCATTTCCTTTGCCTGTCGCCTTCACTTCCCCTCCCGTCGCTCTTCACTTCCCCCTCCCGTCGCTCTTCACTTCCCCTCCCGTCGCCTTCACTTCCCCCTCCCATCGCCTTCACTTACCTCTCCCATCACCCTCGCTCCCCCCTCACATCGCCCTACTCATCCTGTCCCTCCGCCTCATCCTCATCTCACTCCTCCTCCTCTTCCTCCTCCCCCCTCACTCATCTCGTTCTCTCTGGTGCCTCAATCGCTCCTCCCTCCTCCCTCTTCCCTCCGCACCGCACCACCCTCCACCGCACTCCACTCCTCCACGCCCTCACACCTCGCCTTGCGGCTAGCAGTGGTTACAAGCAGCAATATCCCTCACACACCTCCACCTCATTCTCTTCCCCCCGGCTCACTTTGTTTCACTGTACTGTTGTAGAGGCATCTTCTCTACTTTGCAGGAACTTGGAGTTGTACTAAACGATAAAGCACTCTGCTGGCTTTCCAACGAGCCGTCAAACACCCAATTTGCCCAAGTAACGAGGGATTTCTAGGCGTTTATGTGCTTGCTAGTGCTCTTAGAACAAAGGATAGAAGCTCTTTGTATTTTGTAGTCGAGTGTATCACATACCGTATACTCTCGGACAAAACACCCCCCCATGATAGTACACCCTTGGGTAGCTTGTGCGGGGTGGGTGCTATGGGCGATCTCGTTTCTACTATATCCCCCTTTTTGGGTGATTTTCTATAACACCCCCCTTTTTATGGATTCGTTATTATAGCCGTTAACGAGTAGCTGCAATACGGGAAAATATCGCGAGAATTTCTCCCTCGATGAAATTTTGCGGTACTTTCCCTCGATAAATCTGTCGAGGTTTCCCCCCTCCCACTATTTCGATGTCGCCACGTGCTGGTAAATCTTCCGCTGCAAGTGGCTAGAGGTGCCACATGGGATTTTCGTGGGGGTGATGAAGTTTGCGGCCGAAACTCACATTCGCGCCTCAGGCAGTGATGTTAAGACGACCATCAAAACACCCACGTTGTGTAATTAAAAAAACACGAACACCAAAATATGCCATATGTAAAGACCCGGGTATTATGTAATTTTTTCCTATGAGGATGTTGGGAACAATAAGTCTTAAAACGCCTCTGTCGTGTCGAAGCTCAGGACTCAAAGCGAAGCAGTCCAAATCGAAGCATCGCGAGTCAACCCTCGGAGGTTGGGGTAACCGCCTGGAGGTTACGCGAAGGTCAAAGGTCAGCGACCTTTGACTTGACCAATACAGCGCGACAGCAAGGACACACAACTGACTCGACATTGAGCAGTTGCCCGAGTCGCACTGTATCGAATCGCAACAGTAAAACGGTTTAAATCTATCTATTCGTATTCCTTGTACTCTTATATAAACCTTGTATTTGCTTGTTTAATCTAACTTACTTTGCTCTCACATACTAGTGCAAGGTGGTTCAACCACTCTGTATTACAACGCTTCCGCTATTACAATCCTACTCAGTCCTTAAACTCTACAAAGATCCTAGGGCTTCTCAGCCCAACATGGTATGAGAGCAGTTAGAGTTTAAGATCATTTTCTCTCTCAATACTTAAATACAAAGAAAAAAGACATGTCTGCAAGGAAGGAGAGGAGCTCCTCCAACGGCTCCCCAGGCACTACTCCTACTCCACCTCCTGCCTCTGGCCTACAGACAGAGGAAGGCACTACCACAAGACCAGCAGCTGGGTCCACGGAAACACCAGCAGGCTTCGATTCAAACATGATGGAGAAATTTTTCTCCTTCATGTCCTTCTACGAGCAACACCAGCAAGGAGTGCCTGCGCAGTCAAACAACAGCAACAACAACAACAATGTTACTCCGATGAGCCTCGACGGCTCATCCTATGCACGCGGGATGCAACAACAACAACAGCAGCCTACCTTTGCGCCGTACGAGCCCCAACGTGGTTCCGTCAGCTTCATGCCGCAACCGCAACCTGCATCGGGACAAGAAAAGACATTGGACGCGTTACAAGTCCAGTCGCAATTCGCGCACGTTCTCAAGCTGCAAACGACAAAGCCTTTCGACGGGAAAGACTTCTTCACCTGGTCGTTCGAGTTCGAATTGATGATGGAAGGAGCACAGATTCTCGGCTTCTTAAACGGGTCCCTGCCATATCCAACAAACGGGACACAATATGAGAAGCAGCAGTACACCTATCAATCAATGATGGCGTACACGATACTGCTAAGAAACATCACCCCGACCCAGCAGCAGAACATCAGGACTTACCGAGGCTACGGCAACTCCGCGGAGCTCGCGTACAACCACCTGAAGAACCTGTATCAAGCAACAGACAGCGTAAATCAGAGCAGGTTAATGGCGCAGTTGACAACGATTGAAATGAAACCAGGCGAGAAAGGCATGGCTTATATCAGCCGCTGCCGCGAACTGCGCGACAAGCTTCTTCGATGCGGCGGGTCAATTTCAGAAGACGCCTTTGTCACGGTGGTCATCGGCGGTCTCGGCCCCCACTGGCGCTCCACTCGCGCCATATTACGAGCACACGGGAGGATCTCCGAAGCGGCACTCTGCACCGAAATTCATGCTGAGCAGCAGGACATGGACCTGCAAGAAGAAAGACACAAGAAGAAAGCTTTAGCACCAGAATTTGCTTTTCACACTCAGCGACGACACAACGGCAACAACAATCGACAACAGCAAGTGAAAACAGTATCTCCGTTCTGCCACATCTGCAAAACCTCGGGCCATCCTCGCACGCATTGCCCGTCTCGTCAGACGACACCACAGCGACAACTGCGGCCTTCAAGCTCCCAAGTTGCTTCAACGCAAGCAAGTCCGACAACCACGATCCAAGCTTCAACGACTTCAACTGGACAACATGCACAAGGAGCAAGAAGCATCGTCAACTGCATGGTAAAGATAAACGATTCCTGCATTACAGAGTCGCCACCCTACTACTCACCAGAAGAGGAGCTCGACAACAGGACGCCTCGCCGCGAATCACTCCAGCCGAATCCGACGTACGCCGCAATCGCTCAAAGTGAACCGTCCGGTCAAGACATCTGGTTCTTGGACAGTTGCTGCGGACAACACATGTGTTCTTCCGGGCGCTTCGTTCAACGCGAGCATCGACTCCAGCGAGAAGTAGTCATCACGGTCGCCAACAATCAAAACCTGCGCACACGAAGACAAGGAGTGGTTCAGCTTCAGTCACGAGAAACAAACGTCATACTACACATGTCAAAGGTACTTATCGCGGAGGGACTCGGCTACAACTTACTGAGTGTTAGCCAGTTGATGGTGAAAGGAATACACTTGGAAGCTGACAGCACCACCCAGGAGTTCAAGTTGTACCACGGGAAGGGCGGTCTCTACATCGGAAAGGCGGTGTTGAAAAACAATGTCTTCGTCCTCGACTTTGTCCCCGACTTGGGCACTGCCGACAGCGACGCCATCGTTAACTTCACCGATTGGACACATCCCCCGGATCTCGATCCCGACTTCAGCCCGGGAGGTTTCTGGTACTCACACACCATTCCTGAAGCAGAACGAACACGTGCATTAGCAACAATTCGACAATCGGCAGCAGCAGAGACAACATCGGCAGCAGCAGAGACAACATCGACAGCAGCAGAAACATCATCGGCAGCAGCAGGACCAACTACACCAGTCATCGTCGAAGAAGAACCTCCAACACCTGCACAGCAACTGAACCCGACTCAACGAGAAGTTCACAGAAGCGCCAATCTCGTCGCCAGCTTCTACTCCAACTCCGACACTTATCGACGCTCACCCGGACATCGCGCCTCTGAAGAAACCTGGCACGCACGATTGGGACACCCAAGCAACACAGCATTAAATAACACAAAAAGAGCAGGAGTTCTCGACAAAGATTCCCTACTACTACCCGACGGCAGAGAACTTCAAAGGGCACGAGGGACTTGCCTTACATGCCCTGAAGCTGACTTACCTCATCGACCGTTCGCCTCACATCACAACCCGAGCGCACCAGCTTACGCACCACTCGAAAAAGTCTACAGCGACATCCTCTTCAATCGAGAACCAGGACAAGTGACTTACAACTACACCATTACCTTCATCGACGCCCCCACCCGATATGTTTGGCACCTAAACCTACCAAGCCGCGACATGGCTCTCGCAGCGTTCGCCGCTTGGCTACCGGTAGCAGAGAGGGAATCGGGAGCAAAGCTGAAAAGCTTCCAGTCAGACGGAGGAGGCGAGTACACCTCTCAGCGCTTCAAGCAGTACCTGGCGGAAAGGGGAATCAAGCAACTCCTCTCCCTTCCCTACGCCCATCAGCAGCAAGGCGTTGCAGAACGAATGAACAGGACTCTGCAGAACAGCATGCGCAAACTGTTGCGTGGCATGCGGCTACCCAACCACCAGTGGCCTGCAGCAATGGACCACGCTGTCATGCTGCACAACTTGCTTTAATCGTCGTCACTCCCGAACAACGCGTCACCACATCTGCTGTGGACAGGGAAGCAGGGCAGCACAAAAATGTTACGAGTTTTCGGGTGCATGGTACAGTACCGACCCCTAGAAGCACGCACGGGAAGATTTTCCCAACGGGCACAGTGGGGACTACACCTCGGCATCGAGAAAAATTACAACGCATGGAAAATCTTCGACGTCCACTCAAAGGAAACAGTAGCAGCACGTGATGTGATCTTCTACGAAAGACTCACCCTTCAGACGTACCTCGCCAACTTGCACGAGAATCAGGACCCCACAGGTGGCTTTCGTGGTGACCGAGCCTTCGCCTCAGCAGCGGACGAAGCAGACTGGGATGAACAGAACGTTGACAACGCATCGGAGGAAGCCGGACCTCTTCCGTTCTGCTCCGTCGACGTGCCCATGGACGAAGAAAATCCTCGCGAAAGTAACAACGTCGAAGTCTTCTACCACTTTGCCGACAATGGTTACGGAACACCTGCAACAGCCAACACCAACGAAGCAGAAAGGACAGGGCCAAATTTCATACCCAATCCAGAAGCGGGAGACGAAGCAGCCTATCCCGAGGACACAACTCTCCCCCGCTACTCACAGACCGGACTGCAAATCCTCGGCCTCGTCACCGCCGTCCATGGCTCTCCTCTTCCTAAAGAGCCTGCGACGGTTCAACAGGCTCTGGGGGGGGAACACAGAGAGAAATGGTGTGAAGCCATGGACAGAAAATTAAAAGCACTGGAGGAACGCAACACCTGGAAGGTCGTTCCCGCAAGCGTGGCAAGAAACAAGACCATTCTCACCGGGAAGTGGGTCTTCCGCATCAAAACAAAAGCAGATGGTACAATCGAGAAGTTCAAGGCACGATGGGTCGTGCGAGGATTCGACCAGGAGCAAGGGCGAGACTTCACCGAGACATTCGCCCCAGTTAGTCGACATACCTCACTCCGAATTCTTCTCGTCGTCGCCGCCATGAGGAAGAAGAAGCTGCGACAAATTGATGTCGCCAATGCCTTCCTCTACGCACCTGTCGACGCCGACATCTTCGTCGAGCTCCCTCACGGTACCCACGGGGAACCCAATCAAGTCTGCCAACTGCTAAAGTCCCTCTACGGAATCAAGCAGGCCCCACGGCTGTGGCAACAGCACCTGCACACCCGCCTCATCCGCATCGGATTCCGCCAACTGCCCCATGACCAGGGCATGTACAGACTCACTAAAGGCGCCAACTACATCCTACTCATCGTCTACGTCGACGATCTCCTCTACATCGGCTCCACCGACGACGTCACCACCTGGTTCGAAGGGGAGCTGCAGAAAGATCTCACGCTCACGGTTTCTTCTACCGTCACGCAGTACCTTGGACTCAACATCCGCGAAGAAGAAAACGCAATCTATCTAAGCGCCGAGAAATACGCCGACACGATCGCCAAGCGCTTCTCGCTCACCCCCACCGCTATCACCACGCCATACCGCTACACGGCAGGAAACGGCCAAGGAAACTCCACCCTACTAAAAACCGCCGGAATACGCGACTACCAGCAAAAACTGGGCTGTCTGCTCTTCGCAGCCGTCACCTGTCGCGCAGACCTGTCCTACTCCGCTAGCCAGCTCGCTACCTACCTCAAGAGGCCTGAAGCAGGTCACATGTCAGAACTCGATCGCGCACTGCACTATCTCGTGAGCACACCGACGATCGGCCTGACTTACTACAAGAACGAAGCTGCGTCAACGAAACTAATCGGTTATGTCGATGCCGATCATGCCGGCGATCCAGATAACAGGCGCTCTCGCACCGGCTACGTCTATCGTCTCGAGCCTATCGGACCTATCTCCTGGCAGTCGAGTAAGCAGGAACTAATCGCTCTCTCTTCAGCTGAAGCAAAATATATCGCCCTCTGCTCAGCCACCAAGGAAGGACTCTACCTTCGCGAACTGCCGGAAGAAGCAAAGTTAGCTGAGTTACCCAGCTTCACCCTGCACTGCGACAACCAATCTGCAATTCGCATCGCCAACAAAAACGGATTCGCGAACAGAACGAAGCATATCGCTCTGCGATACTTCTTCGTGAAAGACGAGATCGAGAAAGGAAGACTCGAGTTATCCTACTGTCCCACGTCCGAGATGGCAGCCGACTATTTGACCAAGAAGCTCGGAAAACAGAAGTTCGAGTACTGCATGCTGCTGACTGGACAAAGCCACGTCACCATCAGCGACACTCCAGAAGCGAAGGGGAGTGTTGGGAACAATAAGTCTTAAAACGCATCTGTCGTGTCGAAGCTCAGGACTCAAGGCGAAGCAGTCCAAATCGAAGCATCGCGAGTCAACCCTCGGAGGTTGGGGTAACCACCTGGAGGTTACGCGAAGGTCAAAGGTCAGCGACCTTTGACTTGACCAATACAGCGCGACAGCAAGGACACACAACTGACTCGACATTGAGCAGTTGCCCGAGTCGCACTGTATCGAATCGCAACAGTAAAACGGTTTAAATCTATCTATTCGTATTCCTTGTACTCTTATATAAACCTTGTATTTGCTTGTTTAATCTAACTTACTTTGCTCTCACATACTAGTGCAAGGTGGTTCAACCACTCTGTATTACAACGCTTCCGCTATTACAATCCTACTCAGTCCTTAAACTCTACAAAGATCCTAGGGCTTCTCAGCCCAACAGAGGAGAACCCCCCATTTTTTCCCTGTATGTTTAGCTACACCCTAGGCTGTTTTGTCCGGGAGAATACGGTACGTGTGGTGACACTGAGGGAAGAAGAGGGGGAGGCTCAAGAGGAGGAGAAAAATAGTAGGAGGAAGAGGAAGAAGAGGAGGAAGAGGGGGAGAGAGGATGTGGAAGTCGATGAATAGCTTTGTTATACTACCACGGTAGCACTTTGATCACGACTGTGAGATTGGCAGTGTGCGTTTGTTTGCAAAGCGAATGCAGAACCCACGATCAGAAAATGTGTATCGATAAATTAATTCATACGACGTTGATTGGTATATAAGCCACGTAAGTTCCATATTGCAATCAGGTGGCAAAGTACAGTTATACGCTACGCTTGAAGAGACCCACATAGTTGAAATCATTCATGCGACGGGGGTAGAGGGAGCAATCATAGCAAGGGAAGACTACGCCAGTCAGGTGATTAATGGCTCCCTGTAGTCCGTGTGAGTGGCACTCATACAGAACACCTATGGGCGATGTTTAATACTATTAGATCAGCTGTGCTCGGTGTTGTATATGGCCTATTCAACGGTCGAGACTAAGAAACACACTGAGCACGCATATAGCAGCCAACATAGCACCCGTAGCCCCAGGCCCTCGCCTCTTTCAGCCCTCCCTTGCAATGCCACTGTTCGATGCGTTTCCTCCTTGAGCTTCAGACTGCCCCCGCTCTGCTCACCCTCCTTGTCCTGTCCTCCTTCCGTCTACCACCCTGCCATCTCTTTCCCGCTCCTTCCTGTCAATCCATGCCTTTGCTAGCACATCCTTCCCTGCACCCAACATAGGACCACTCCCAGCGGCACCACCACTTCTTCCTTGCGAAAGAACCACACTGCTTCCAAGCCCAGAAGGGTCACAACCCTACTCCGATGCCTCCTCCTCAGCCCCCCCCTCCTTCATCCTCTCGATGATCCATCAGCCTCCTCCCCTTCTTTCCAATGGACCTTCTCAGCCCACTTTTCCCCCTCATCCCCCTACTCCCCCTCCCAACAGTCCTCGTACATGCCAAATGCCCCTGCAAGCCCGTCGGCTTCCATACCATCCTCATTCACCCACCGCAATGCTTCTCTCCTCCCCCCTCTCCCCTGCTACCATCCCTTTCTCTAACCACCTCTCTTCCTTCACACCCTCGCTCTCTCCCTTGCCTTCTCCCTGCGGAAGTCTGATTGCGGCCGTGCTCTCGCCACGGGGAGCACGAGGAGCAGGGGGAATGAAGAATAAGTAAGGGTGAGAGGGGGAAGAGTGGATGACAGGGGTAGCAGGGGGAAGGCAGGAAAATTTCAGGGTAGCAGGGGGGGATCGATGGTGTGAGAATAATAGGGGCAGGTCGCGGTGGGGAGGATGATAGGGGGAGCTGGAGGGTGTGAGAATGAAACGGGCAGGTCATGGGGGGGAGAATGGTAGGGGGAGCTCGAGGGTGTGAGAATGAATGGGGCAGGTCATGGGAGGGAGGATGAACGGGGGAGCTTGAGGGTTTGAGAAAGAAAGGGGCAGGCCGTGGGGGGGGAGTATGAACGGGGGAGCTTGAGGGTGTGAGAATGAAAGGGGCAGGTGGGGGGGAGGATGAATGGGGGAGCTTGAGGGTGTGAGAATGAAAGGGGCAGGTCGTGGGAGGGGGAATGGTAGGGGAAGCTCGAGGGAGGTTGAACGATAGTGGGAGGGAGAGGGATATACAACCACGGAGGGAGGTCGAGGGAGGGAGAGAGATATGGAGGAGCTTGCGTGAGTGAGAATGAAGGCCTTGCCACAAAGAAGGGATAATGAAAGGGGGAGATTGAGGACGGGAGAATGAGAGGCATGTTCCGTAAAAGGGGGAGACAGTGGCGGAGCTCACCGTGGCGATTGTGTGGGTTCGATCCCTCCCACGCCTCTCCCCTGTTGGCACGTCGCGCAATAGCCTTAGGGAGGCAGCGGCGAAGCGAATGCAGCAGACAGAACTTGGCGGGGAGATTGCGAGGGTCTGAGTGTGATGGGGAGCACGATGCAGCGAGGATGCAGCTAGGTGATTGCGTCAGGTCGCAAGCCAATGCGTCCCGGTCATCCGAATGGACTAACCCTAACGGCTATGGCGCTTATGCGGAGAGGAGAATGCGTGTGTGTGGAGAGGCAAATGCGTGTGTGCGGAGAGGCGAATGCGTGTGTGCGGAGAGGCGAATCCGTGTGTGCGGAGAGGCGAATGCGCGTGTGCGTAGAGGCGAATGCGTGTGTGCGGAGAGGCGAATGCGTGTGTGCGGAGAGGCAAATGCGTGTGTGCGAAGAGGCGAATGCGTATGTGCAGAGAGGCAAATGCGTGTGTGCAGAGAGGTGAATTCGTGTGTGCGGAGTGGCGAATGCATGTGTGCGGAGAGGGGAATGCGTGGCGAACATGACAGCTTATTTGACCACGGCGCGCATGCGCTGTGGTGAGCGCGGTGTGTATGGAACGGGGAGAAGCCTGTTTGGCCTTTGTGACGCCTCCCTCGAGTCCGTCTGAACACTATTCGCGTTTCGGGATGTCCCCATTGACGGCGGGGGACATCGTGTTACGTAAACCGATCGTCTAACGCCTAAGACGTTTAGAGGGCCAGCACACTTTGACTTCACATTGTAGGCATGAACGCCAATGTCAAATGTTGTCAATTCCTTGCGTCCGCATACCTGTCGAGTCTCGTCAATCGCGCGCGCGTGCAATGCGGTAAACCGGCTACTAGGCTGGTTGATGGCGTCTAGCTGGGAGTCTTAGAACTCGGGAATATGCTCGGCCATTTTGGGACAAGTTTCTCTCCCTTGGGTTCACATGTATCCTCAGGTTGGAGTTGGGCGATCAAATTGTGCGATGGAAACCAACTAACTAGTGTCATTGCTACAGTGTTTTCGTCCAGTGTTTGCAGGCGACAAGGTTCGTGTGTAGTCAAAGAAGGCTCAGTTGGAAACCTGGTAACACCCAACCAACCTTAGGAAGGATGAACCAAATTTGGCCTTCTTGACCCACGGGTTTTAACGTAGAGCTCGTAGTCATGTAGAAACATGATCGCAAAACCAACGAACATGTGCCCTCGCGTAACAACATGTTTCCGATCATGGCTCGTGCGTAAGATCTTGCTCTTTATTAAATACGCGTTTCATACCCGATGCATGATTATCCGTTTGAAACAGGTAACCCTATACAGTCTCATTTGGAGTTCGAGAAACATCCAAACAAGTACGCGCTCAAAATAACAGCTGGTCATATACAGTTTCGAAAATAAGGTGCAGGTATCTAGGAAAGTAACATCAACCAGGGTTTTGATTGTATACTCAACGTGGCTGTACATGTGACTGTCCATTCACCATGAACACAGTTTGTATCTGTCCCTACCCTATTCTTGATATGGCCGTGAAAATATCCTGGGATGATGCAGGAAACTGTGGTCCCCCTACCATATTTGCTAAACATCCTTCTCACCGTTGGACCATGTGCTATTATTTCCGTGCAAATGTCAAACCCATTCGTGAATATCTGTCTTTATGACACCCACCCGCTATGTTTCAATTAGTGGATGGGGGTGTGTTAAACTATACTTATATTTGAGTAGGCTGTAGCTAGACATAGTATATGTGAGGGTTGTGGTAATACTCATGTAATGTCATGTTAGTTTTTTTTTTTTTTTTTTGGTAGGTGAGATATGCACTATACACGTGCAATGCAAAAACACTACGGTCGTAACCGGTGCTAGAGGGCATAGGTAGTGTATACCGTACCCTCTCAGCTTTCTATGGGGGTTTGAAAACCAAACACCTAAAAATCTCAATTAACCTACTTGGAACTTCCGTTGCAATGCTGGCAAACTTCAGCACTGGTAGGAACCGAACCATACCTCCCCCTTGATCCAACCATCGCTTCAGTTGAGACAGGTTCACTCTGGACCTGTACTCCCAAGCGTGGGTTGGCTTGGTTGTACCAGGCGATGGCCTGATTTGAGATCGTCGGAAAACACCTCTGCACACTCTTGCGATCTGGCGTATTGGAGAACTTTGAGTAGCTTTTGCAGCGTCGGCACCTCCAGAAATGAGGAAAGATCCATAGCGTCGAGATATTATATAGTTGTCGTCGGAATCTTGTACTTGGTACTATTCTTCTTGAAACTTCTTAGCCTCGTCGTGTCCAAATTTGTTGGCGATTTCATTGTCCATGAGCTTGTAATAAAGGTCTTTATCTTCAAATGAATGGGTAGGAGATCGGCTTTCTTGCTTAAAACTTCAAGGAAGAAAATCGTTGTCTTTTTCAGATACTTCAATAGACATGAATGAATATATTCTCGACGTGTCAGAGGTCCGCTGTTGCTTGGCTTTTTGTTGTTGTTGAATGGCAGCAAATGTCGATAACCGGAAGACGTTCCTGTGAAAATTTCTCTTAAACTTGTACTTGACGTGTTGCCTAGAATCTTTAGTATGATCTTGATCCGAGCTTGCGTGACGACTTGATCTAGCCATATTAATCTTCCTTGGAACAGCTTGAGGAAATTCATCAATATCCGAAGCTTGAAAGCAGTTCTTAACCTGGAAAAACGGGATTTTCAGGTGAAGCGACGACCACCAAATGTTCTCTGTGTGAACACATTTTAGGTGTCAACAGCTAGCTCCTAATAAGTAGATCCCGAAACAATAATCAGATTTGAAAATTGAAGCTCCTAGACTTGATATTGTTGCTGTTGTTCCTAGTGCTTGGAATCCATGACGGGGAGATCGTTGGTCAGAAGTCGTGACCAAAGAGCTTTGCTCCATTCAACTCGAAGTTCGAATGTAGACTAAAGTCGGAGACATCCAAGCTGTGTGAATTTGGTTGGCGGAGGAGTTTGTGTAACGTCATGTTAGCTAACAACAGCATATATTTCTTTCCTGGTACTTATCCCCTGTAGTTTGTTAGGGAGGTCGTGACATGTAAACGTGGGCTCTTACGAAGTCGTACTAAACGTTTCCATGCTAATTGCGTACTGTTATGAGTGCAATTGAGTGAGCGAGCAAGAATTGCACTATCGAAGCAACATTGAGCAAAGGCATGAGCGAAAAATATATAGCGAAGCCAAAATGGTAATGGTAATGTGTGAAAATGAGGTGCGCTAGGGCCTAGCGCTGAGGCTGGGAATTGTCGAGACGGAGGCCCAGAGCGTAGGTTACCAACTGAACCGTGGGGTTGGGTCGCGTCGTGAACAGTGGTGGGAGCAGTGGTCGAGGCGAGTCTCGCGAGTGGTAACGGTGTACTGTTGAGAGTTGTTGGTGGGAACAGTGGTGTACGCGCTGAGCAGGGATGCGGAGTAAGGAAAATGAATTTTCCCTCCCTTTAAGGAGGCCCTTCTTACAAAAGCGCGTGAACATGCCAGAAATCTCAGCTGTGCAGATACTTGGTGAGGACGGGGTGGTTCTCGATTCTATCCAAGGGAACCCAATTGTCTTTGGTGGGCGTGCGGTCTTTCCACCGGATCAGAAATTCGATTATGCGGGCTCCACATGGGTCAAGAACTCGATGACTCAGTATTTCTTCGGGTGTGATGATTGGCTCTGTTGGCGGTCATGTCATGCTGTTTGGGCGGTTGCGAGGCAGTTGGCTGGTGGATGGGACGTAAGGGCAGAGGAGGCTGATGTGAAATGACGGGCTGAAGTACCAGTCAGCTGGGAGGAGGAGGTGGGCGGTGACGGGGGTGATCATGTGGTTGATACGAAATGGCCCACAATATCGGGGGCGGAGTTTTGAGGAGATGGGCAGGCAGAGGTCCTGGGTGTCGGGTAAGACGAAGTCGTCGTGCTAGTAATTACGAGTCGTCGGTGGTGAGAAAACTAGAACGAGAATGAATGCACTATGAAAGAGGTGGGTACAAGTACTAACCCTAATTGGGTTGTACCCCATATGGGCTACCCCACTACAGCCTACACAAAAGCATAAGCTATAATGTTCTGACACACCCCCATAGGCAAAGTGGGGGAGTACAAGGGGTCACAAGACCAGTCAAGCAAAGCAAGCTCAGGGTGGATCACAAAGTCACCACACATTCCGAGCACAAGGTCAAGGCCACAAGGCCAGTTCACATGCAGGAGTACATATATATATAAAAGGCTAGACAAGCAAGAGCAGGTGTATATATATATGTAACAGTACAAGCAAGGTCAAGAGGTGAGCAAGTGAGGCAAGGTAGGCACAAGACCCAGCTGAGTACAGAAGCGCTGATGATCACAAGGCGGAAGCGCCTTGGTGAAGATATCAGCTGTGTTGGCCTCAGAGGCCACGTACGCAAGGCGCAGCTGACCACGCTGCTGCAGCTCACGAGCAAGAAAGTAGCGGAGAGCAATGTGCTTCGTTCTGTGCTCCAGTCTCTGCTCTCGACACAAGGCCAGCATGGCCTTGTTGTCTACGTACAGCACTGGAGGAGAACGAGGCGGCTCTCCGAGGTCCGTTAGCAGGTAGGTGAGCCAGCGAAGCTCCTGTGCAGCCATGGCCCCGGCGTAGATCTCAGCCTCACAACTGGAGCCGAGAACAGAAGACGAGTGGGTAGCTCGCCACGAAACAGAGCCGGAACCAAGACTGAAGGTGTAACCCTGTGACGACCGCTGCGTAGCCTGGTCGTCTGCGTGCCCAGTGAGGACCACTGGACTCTGCCCTCCAAGCACAAGCCCCATGCCCGACGTACTGCACAAGTAGCGCAACACCCTCTTCGCTGCAGCCATGTGCTCCGGTCTGTGTCTCCCAGGAGCAACATAGCATGCGAGAATGCTAAGAGGGTATGCAAGGTCAGGTCGTGTGCAGGTCATCAGGTACATGAGGCAGCCAACAAGCTCTGGGTACGGGCCACTCGGCTCTACGGACTCATCCGAAGGCAGAGCTGAGAGCGAGTGGCGAGTAGGCAGAGGAGTGGCCTGAGGCAAGGAGTACGTGAAGCCAAAGCGCTGAAGGACCTGCTGCACCATGTGTGACTGAGTCAGGGTAATGGTGCGGCGTGCTCTGTCCCGGGAGATATGCAAGCCAAGGTAGCTGCGCAGCTCACCCAGGTCTGTGCACGTGTGTCTCTTCCGCAGTTCGGAATTCACGTGGGCGAGTCCAGCAGTGTCAGCCGTGGCAAAGACCAAGTCGTCGACGTACACGAGGATGTAGAACGGCGGCAAAGAAGTGTCGGTGCGCAGGAACAGGGACGGGTCGGCAGTAGAGGGAGCAAACCCAAGAGCCGCAAGTGTAGTCCTCAGTGTGTCGTGCCACTCACGCGGTGCCTGGCGGAGACCGTAGACTGGCCGCCAAAGGCTCCACTGGGTGCCAGGAGGAAAAGACCCACTAAAGCCAGGTGGGCAGCGCAGCCAGATCTCCTCGTGCAGGCTGCCCTGCAGGAAAGCTGTGCTGAAGTCAAGAGAGTGAAGCTCGTAGTCACGGTGAGCAGCTATGTGCAGCAGTACCCAAAGAGTGGTCATCTTCGGGGTGGGAGAGAAGGTCTGAAAGTAGTCAACTCCCTGCCGCTGACTGAAGCCACGAGCCACGTAACGCGCCTTGAAGACAGGCGGAGAACCCGGCGGCCGCTTCACCCTGAAAATCCACATGCCACTGACGATGTTCGCCCCAGGCGGGGGAACCTCATCAACGTAGGTGCCTGTGGACTTCCAGGAAGCCATCTCTGCGTCCATAGCTGCGTGCCACTGAGAGGAGTAGGGACCCTCTATCGCCTCAACGTAAGAGCGCGGAGTCGGGATGTCAAGTGCATCCGGGTCTCCCTCAGGGGTAAGCAGTACGGACACGAGATGAGGTGAAGCAGCAGCCAGACACTGGAACTCCTCCTGCCTGTCCTCAAGGACGTCCGTGCCAAAGGCACACTCAACCCCGACGGACGGAGGACAGACAGACACATACTCAGCGACAAGACTAGCAGTGTAGTCTAGACGGCAGCGAGCAGCAAAGTGGACTAGCTCAGCAACTAGGGCAGACGCAGCAGTGGACTCAAAGGAAGGGTCAGTGACGATAGTAGCAAGGAGACGCGTGACAGTAGGACTGGCAGCACAAAGAGAGTCCGACTCCGGGTCGGCAAGAGCAGGAAGAGAGGACTCAAGAGGAGAAGGCAAAGGGGCACGCAGAGGAGCAGTGGACGGACGCAGAGACATCCGGTGCGTGCCAGGGACAGGAGGAGGACGCTGACGGGAACCACGACCACTAGTGCGAGGAGGACGGACAGGCGACGCAGGGCGAGACGCAGGCTCACGACGCTCAGCAAGACCTCCTGTAGGACCAGTGTAGGGAGAAGGAGCAGGCAGTGGGGAGGCCGGCTGTAACTGTGACGGGAAAGGCTGTGGACACTCTAAGGGAGGAGAAGGACCAGTAGAAGGCGGGAGTCCAAGAACCTGCTAAAGGAGCGGAACGAAGTACGGCCGAGGCCGCGCGGCTACTCCAGACAAAGCAGGGACAGCACCAATACCCCCAGCGGCAGCACCTGCGTCAGCAGCACCTCCAGCTCCAGTACCTCCTGCAGCACCAGTAGCACCCCAATTAGGACCGCCTCCAGGACCGACAGCAGTAGCCTCAGCGCCAACACCCTCAGCAGCTCCAGCTCCAGTCGTACCTGCAGGCCCAGCAGCTCCAGTACTCCCAGTACGAGCACCTCCGGGACCCGCAGCAGCAGCACCCTCAGCAGTCGAAGAACCTCCAGCTCCAGCAGCACGTCTCCAGCGCCGGGCAAACCACTCGCGCAGCTCCTGTGGAGAGAGTGGACCCCTCCGAGACGAAGAACCCGGAGAACCCCCTGGCTCAGCACCGCCAGACGCCACACGAGCAGGCCCAACTCCCTCAGGCTCCGCACCCCCAGGCTCAGCACCCCCAGGCGTAGCACCCCCAGGCTCAGCACCCCCAGGCTCAGCACCCGCAGTGGTAGCACCCACAGGCTCAGCACCCCCAGGCTCAGCACCCCCAGTAGTAGCACCCTCAGGCTCAGCACCCCCAGGCGTAGCACCCACACGCTCAGCACCCCCAGAGTCAGCACCCCCAGGCTCAGCACCCTCAGCAGCACCAGAGTCACCAGTAACCTCGACAGGCTGGACTGCGTCTACCTGGGACACACCTGAAGGGGCAGGACCCTGAGGGGGAAGGGGGTCTACCGGGGGGGGACCTGGCACAAGGAAGAGGGGTGGTGGGGGGAGGGACGGAGTGCGGTAGGGGAACGGGCGGTAGTAGGGGACCGACTCGTCAAACGTGACATCCTGGGAGGACAGAACACGGCGAGAGGTGGGGTGGTAGAACTGCCACCCTGGCGCGTCAGGGGGGAAGCCAAGGAAGACGCAAGGAGCAGCACGAGGGGACAGCTTGTCCGCAGACAAGTCGCGAACAAACGCCCGAGATCCCCAGACAAGGAACGCAGACGCATCGCCAACCTTCCCCGTCCACAGCAAAGCTGGGGAGGTCTCCGGCATGGAGACCTTGGGTTTAAGGTTGATCTGAATCGCCGCGTACCGAACCGCAAACGGCCACAGAAAATGGGGGGCAGCCGCATGCATCATGGACGTACGAGCGACATCCATGACCATGCCAATCCCATTTTGCTTTGGAGAGTCCGAAAGCGTGAAGGTCTGGCGGATGCCTCGTGCACGACAGTAGGCTCGCAGAAGGCCAAAGGAGAACTCTCCGCCTCTGTCAGAGTGCAGACGCAGAACAGGAAAGTCCGAGCCGAAGCTCTGCCTGAGCTGGAGACGAGCTGCGCGGATCCAGTCGATCAACACCGCAGTGACATCACCCTTGCTGCACAAGGGGAAGACTGTGGTGTAACGCGAGTAGTCGTCAACCACCAACAGGAAGTAGCGCTCGTGACCCTGTCCACGGACGCGGGCCGGGCCCCACACGTCCATGTGAAGCGTCTGCAGCGGGGCCTCTGTCGGAGGAAACTGGGAGGAGTGAGGGGCAGCCCGCTGCCGCCCCTCGACACAGGGGACGCAGGTCGGGCCAGGCCCAGGAGGAAGGGGAGGGAGGGACCGGGGAAGACCAGAGACAAGGACACGGGAGGCCATGCCTCGGAGACGAAGCAGGGAGGGGTGACCAAGGCGGTGGTGCCAGAGGAGAGTCTCGTGAGACAGGAGGCGACACAAGCAGGGGGCAGACTCAGGACCAGACCTGGACACTGCAGCAAACACCTGACCTGACGCAGCTACCTGACCAGACGCAGTGACTGGAGGAGACGCAGTGGTCAGTGTGTACAGGCTCGACCCCGGCCAACATGTAAACGTGGCCAGGTGTCGGCCTTTCCAAGCGTCCGTGCAGTGGGTCACCCGCTGACTCGCAGGAGTGAACTGGTGAACCCCCGCATCCTGTAGGTCAGCACCACTCACCAATTTCGTAGAGAACGAGGGGAGGTAAGGACCAGACAGGGTGCCAGAGGGGGCCGCCGGACACGGGATGACAGTGGAGTATTGAGCAAGGTCAGGACCCCCAGAGGGGTCTGTTAGAGAGACTGCAACTGGCCGGCCAAGCGGCGTGAGTGTGGTGCTGTCTCAAAAGAAGGAGCGAGAAGCCCCCGAGTCAAGGGTGAAGGTGTGGGAGGCCGAAGCCGACGTAGTACCTGAGAGAGCAGACTCACCAGCACCTAAGGGAGCAGACGTACGAGCACCTAGAGCAGCAGCCTTGCTAGCACCTAGACCAGCAGCCTCACCAGTACCTAGAGCAGCAGTTTGAATGCCCGGGTCGGGGGGAAAACACCGGTAACAGTCACCCTCATCACTAATAGTCACAGCATACATGGCAGCAAGATTAGCATCAAAGTCAAGGTCAAAGACAGCTCCTCGCGCCCTAGAAAGCTCGCCCCAGCGGGGGATCTCAGTGGCCTCCGGGAACTGGTGACGCCAAGCGTTCGTCAGGCGGCCAAAGCAGCGCTGGGTGGAGTGCGCACCCCCACACTGCTCACCCGCGCGGTCGCCGGTGCGTAGGATGTAGGTGCACGGACCAGTACCCCCACCCCGCTGGCGTGCAGCGTACCACTCACGGAGCTGCTGAGGGAGGGGGATGTCACGAGTGCGCTGCTGCTGCTGGTGCTGCTGCTGGCGCTGACCACCACCGGAGCCGGCCCTCTGCGCAGCGCCACCCCGACCAGCTCCACCTCCACCGCCACCGCCGCCTCCACCGCCGCCACCTCCGCCACCTCCGCTCCCACCGCCGCCGCCGCCTCCGCCTCCACTGCCGCCACCGACACCTCCACCCCCGCCACCACCCCCACCGCCACCCCCACCCCCTCCACCGCCTCCACCGCCTCCTCCACCGCCCCCGCTAGCTCCTCCAGCGCCCCTGCCCCCCTTGTCCTTGCCAGGGCGGCGTTTCCCGCTAGGGGTAGACGCCGCATCGACCGACTCAAGCCCAATGAGGTCGGTCGCAGCAGCATAGGCAACAGAGGGCAAAAGGGGGGAGGGGGAACACCCCTCAAAGATGGGGGTGCGAGGGTCACCACGAGAGGCTCCTATAGCGACTATGCTCTTCTCTGCTGCTAGGAGGGCTTTCTCGAGGAGGTCAACGGTGAGAGTGGTGGGGCAAACCGAGAGGAAGTGGTCCCTGACTACGCGAAGGGAGTCAGGGAGGCGGGTGACTATGTAGTAGAGAGTGATGTACATGGGGGGGGGGGGGTTCTTGGCGCAGAACTCAGCAGGAAGCGCAGCGCAGTAGCGAGTGTCACTAGTGCAGAGGTGCGTAATGAGGTCAGCGATTGTGGGAAAGGCAGCAAGGTCAGGGAAGAGGTATAATAGCATGAGGCGGCTCAGTGCAGCAGTGGCAGGGGAGGAGTAGCGTGCAACTACAGCGTCGTACAGGGTCTAAGCACTCTTGTACTGGCTAAAGTGCGCACGCTCAGAGGTAGGTAGGTGGCGACGCACAGCAAGACGTGCAGCAGCATCGCGTGTGGCCCACTGTGAGCGAACAGTGGCGTCAGCATCAGCAGCAGGGGCAGGAGAGGCACCAGAGGTGAGGTCAAAGAGGGAGAGACCGTCTGCCCTATCGCACTGTAGGAAACGCTGTAGGTGATCTACCCAGACGTCAAAGTCAATGGCCCGACCCTCTGCGTCAAAGGTGAGGACACTAGGGGTAGCCATGACAGCAGTAGACTAGTAGCGTGAAAAGCGGGGTAAGGGCAGTGACAGAGGCGCTGCTCTTACCGGATCGGGCGGCTCGGGCGGCTCGGCGGCTCGGCGGCTCGGCAGGAACTGCAGCTCGGCGGCTCGGCGACTCGGCGGCTCGGGCGGCTCGGGCGGCTCGGCGGTAACTGCGGCCCGGCGACTCGGCGGCTCGGGCGGCTCGGGCGGCTCGGCGGTACGACGGTTCGGGCGGCTCAGGCGGCTCGGCGGTTCGGCGGCTCGGGCGACTCGGCGGCACGGGCGGTACGGCGGCTCGGGCGGCTCAGGTGGCGCGGCTGCTCGGGCTGCTCGGGTGGCGCTGGCGGCTCGGCAGTAGCTCGGCGGGGCCGCGTGAAGGAGGGGTCGGGGCCGGGAAGGGCGGCGTCGGGGCCGCAGAGGTAGGCGAAGGGGCCAGCAGAGGCGAGGCCGGGTCGGGAAGGGCGTCGTTGGGGCTGGGAAAGGGTGGCGCCGGGGCCGCAAGTAGGCGACGGGGCCAGCATAGGCTGGGCCGGGTCGGGAAGGGCGGCGTCGGGGCCGAGAAAAGGCGGCGCCGGGGCCGCGGGGTTGGCGACGGGGTCGCTAGGGCTGCAGATCGGGGCCGGGAATGGCGGCGCCGAAGCCGCAGGAGTAGGCGACGCGGCCGCTAGGGCGGCGGGACGCAGCCGCTAGGGCGGCGGGACGCAGCCGCTAGGGCGGCGCGACGGGATGGGGCCGCGAGGGCGACGCGACGGGGCCTCTAGCGCGACGCGACGGGGCCGCTAAGGCGGCGCGAGAGGGTCGAGAGAGGGGAGCGCTGAGGGTGCTGGTGCTATCCCTGCTGAGTCTGGAGCTGCCGCGCGGCCTCGGCCGTACTTCGTTCCGCTTCTGCAGCAGGTTCTTGGTCTTTCTCCTCCGGTAGAGTGTCCACAGCCTGTCCAGTCGCAGTCACTGTTGGAGCCTACCTCCCCACTGCCTGCTCCCTCTCCTTATACTGGTCCTACTGGAGGTCTTGCTGAGCGTCGTGAGCCTGCGTCTCGTCCCGCGTCGCCTGTTCGTGCTGCCCGCGCTAGTGGTTGTGGTTCGCGTCCGCGTCCTCCTCCTGTCCCTGGCACGCACCGGATGTCTCTGCGTCCGTCCACTGCTCCTCTGCGTGCCCTTTTGCCTTCTCCTCCTGAGTCCTCCCTTCCTTTGCTTACCGACCCAGAGTCGGACTCCCTTTGTGCTGCCAGTCCTACTGTCACGCGTCTGCTTGCTACTGTCGTCACTGACCCCTCTTTTGAGTCCGCTGCTGCGTCTGCCCTTGTCGCTGAGCTCGTCGACTTTGCTGCTCGCTGCCGTCTAGACTACGCTGCTAGTCTTGTTGCTGAGTCTGCATCTGTCTGTCCTCCGTCCGTCGGGGGTGAGTGTGCTCTTGGCACGGACGTCCTAGAGGACAGGCAGGAGGAGTTACAGTGTCTGGCTGCTGCTTCACCTCATCTCGCGTCTGTACTGCTTGCTCCTGAGGGAGACCCGGATGCACTAGACATCTCGACTCCGCGCTCTTACGCGGAGGCCGTAGAGGGTCCCTACTCCTCTCAGTGGCAGGCAGCTATGGATGCAGAGATGGCTTCCTGGAAGTCCACAGGCACCTACGTTGACGCGGTTCCCCCTCCTGGGGCGAACATCGTCAGTGGCATGTGGATCTTCAGGGTGAAGCGGCCGCCGGGCTCTCCACCTGTCTTCAAGGCGCGGTACGTCGCTCGTGGCTTCAGTCAGCGGCAGGGAGTTGACTACTTTCAGACCTTCTCTCCCACCCCGAAGATGACCACTCTTCGGGTGCTGCTGCACATAGCCGCTCAGCGCGACTACGAGCTTCACTCTCTCGACTTCAGTACTGCGATCTTGCAGGGGAGCCTGCACGAGGAGATCTGGCTGCGCCGTCCACCTGGCTTCACTGGGACTTTCCCTCCTGGCACCCAGTGGAGCCTTCGACGGCCAGTCTACGGTCTCCGCCAGGCACCACGTGAGTGGCACGACACACTGAGGACTACGCTTGCGGCCCTTGGGTTTGCTCCTTCTACTGCTGACCCGTCGCTGTTTCTGCGCACCGACACTTCACTGCCGCCGTTCTACATCCTCGTGTACGTCGACGGCTTGGTCTTTGCCACAGCGGACACTGCTGGACTCGCCTACGTGAAGTCCGAGCTGCTGAAGAGACACACGTGCACAGACCTGGGTGAACTGCGCAGCTACCTTGGCTTGCAGATCACTCGGGACAGAGCACGCCGCACCATTACCTTGACTCAGTCACACATGGTGCAGCAGGTCCTTCAGCGCTTCGGCTTCACGTACTCCTCGCCTCAGGCCACTCCTCTGTCTACTCGTCACTCGCTCTCAGCTCTGCCTTCGGATGAGTCCGTAGAGTCGAGTGGCCCGTACCCAGAGCTTGTTGGCTGCCTCATGTACCTGATGACCTGCACACGACCTGACCTTGCATACCCTCTTAGCATTCTTGCACGCTATGTTGCTCCTGGGAGACACCGACCAGAGCACATGGCTGCAGCGAAGAGGGTATTGCGCTACCTGTGCAGTACGTCGGGCATGGCGCTAGTGCTTGGAGGGCGGAGTCCAGCGGTACTTACAGGTCACGTGGACGCTTCTTGGGCTGACGACCAGGCTACGCAGCGGTCGTCACAGCGTTACACCTTCAGTCTTGGCTTCGGCTCTGTCTCGTGGCGGGCTACTCGCTCGTCTTCGGTTCTCAGCTCGAGTTGTGAGGCTGAGATCTACGCAGGGGCCATGGCTGCACAGGAGCTTCGCTGGCTCACCTACCTGCTGACTGACCTTGGAGAGCCGCCTCGTTCTCCTCCAGTGCTGTACGTAGACAACAAGGCCATGCTGACCTTGTGTCGAGAGCAGCGTCTGGAGCACAGAACGAAGCACATTGCTCTTCGCTACTTCCTTGCTCGTGAGCTACAGCAGCGTGGACAGTTGCGGCTTGCGTACGTGGCCTCTGAGGCCAACACTGCTGATGTGTTCACCAAGGCACTCGCGCCTTGTGACCATCAGCGCTTCTGCACCCAGCTGGGTCTTGTGCCTGTCTTGCCTCACTTACTCTCCTCTTGACTTTACTTGTACTGTCACATATATATACCTGCTCTTGCTTGTCTAGCTTTATATATATATGTGTGTACTCCTGCATGTGAACTGGCCTTGTGGCCTTGCTCTTGTGCTCGGACTGTGTGGTGACTTTGTGATCCACCCTGAGCTTTGCTTTGCTTTGCTTGACTGGTCTTGTGACCCCTTGTTCTCCCCCACTTTGCCTATGGGGGTGTGTCAGAACATATATGTAGCTTATGCTGTTGTGTAGGCTACAGTGGGGAATACCATAGGGGGTACAACCCAATTAGGGTTTTGCTATTTGTACTCACTTCACTCATAGTTCATTCATTCTCGTTCTATTCTCCTCACGTACCATGTCAAACTTATATGCTATAGTCTGTTTAGGCTGTAGTAGGGTAGTTCCTATGGGGTACAACAGTTTTAGGTTTTCCTACTTGTACCCACCCCTTTCCTAGTGCATTCACTCTTGTTGATTCTGACATGGTATCAGAGCCTAGGTTAGCCACCTAGGACCGCCTACTACTATGGGCCCGCCGTTTTGCTAGATCGCCCTCGTGCGCCCTGCCTTACTTGCGCCCTCGTGCGCCCCTCTCTGTCCGTGCGCCCTCGCGCACTCCGCCTCTCGACCTGCCCGCGCCATCCGCTAGCCACCCGCGAGCAGCCCGTTAGGCGCCCGCGCGCACCCCACTAGCCGCCCGTGCAGCCAGCGCCGCCCTCGAGCGGACCGTCGACCGGCCCTGCTTGCCATCCCGCGCGTCGCAGGCCCGCCCGTAGGCCGCCGCCTCGCGCTCGTAGGCCGCCGCCCACTCACAGGCCGCCACCCGCACGTAGGCCGCCGCCCACACGTAGGCCGCAGCCCGCCCGTAGGCCGCCGCCCGCACGTAGGCCGCCGCGTGCACGTAGGCCGCCGCCTCGCACAGCCGCCGCCCGCACGCAGGTCGCAGCCCGCGCGCCGCGGCTGTCGCACGCCGGCTGCTGTAGCCCGCGCCTAGCCGCCGCCTACACGCAGCCGCGGCGAGTGCGCAGCCGCAGCCTAGACGCAGCCGCCCACCGTGCGCAGGCCTACCGTCGAGCCGCCCTGCCCGCCCGAGCCGCGCCGCGCCGTCCTGCCCGAACCGCTCCGCCATGACCGAGCCGCGCTGCCCAACCTGCAGCAACTGCAGCTCCTGTTCCTGCTGCTACTGCTGTTCTTACTGCTAGTGCTGTTCTTTCTGCTACTGCTACTGCTGCTACTGCTACTGCTCAAACTTATATGCTATAGTCTGTGTAGGCTGTAGTGGGGTAGACTATATGGGGTACAACATTTCTAGGTTTTCCTACTTGTACCCACCTCTTTCCTAGTTCATTCATTCCTCATTCTTCACATGGTATAGAGCAGGTTCCCTCGTGGGAATGCTTCTCAGGGCCCACCACTGAACTCGATCTTTTCTTCCCAAGGCGCGCCCCGTAGGCCGCCCTCACGTCGCGCCCTCCTAGAGGCCCCTCGCGCAACCCTTAGCGGCCCCGTCGCCACTCCTTTGCGGCCCCGTCGCCGCCCCTCTACGCCCCTCACGGCGCCTTCGCGGCCCCGTCACCGCCCCTCTAGGCCCTGTCGCCGCCCCTCTAGGCCCCTCGCGGCCCCTTCGCGGCCCCATCGCCGCCCCTCTAGGCCCCGTCGCCGCCCCTCTAGGCCCCTCGCGGCCCCTTCGCGACCCCGTTGCCGCCCCTATCGGCCCCGTCGCCGCCTCTCTAGGCCCCTCGCAGCCCCTTCACGGCCCCGTCGCCGCCCCTAGCGGCCCCGTCGCCGCCCATCGCGGCCACGTCGCCGCCCTTCGCGGCCCTGTCGCCGCCACTAGCGGCCCCGTCGCCGCTCTTCGCGGCCCCGTCGCCGCCTCTAGCGGCCCAGTCGCCGCCCTTCGCGGCCCCGTCGCCGCCTCTACCAGCCCCGTCGCCGCCCTTAGCGGCCCCATCGCCGCCTCTACCGGCTCCGTCGCCGCCTATACCGGCCCCATCGCCGCCTCTACCGGCCCCTTCACCGCTGAGCCGCCTAGCAGCTGAGCAGCCAAGCCACCAAGCCGCCCAGCAGCCGAGCCGCCCAGCAGCCAAACAGCCGAGCCGCCGAGCCGCCCAGCAACCGAGCCGCCGAGCCGCCGAGAAGCCGAGCCGCCGAGCAGGCAAGCCGCCCAACAGCCGAGCCGCAGAGCCGCCCAGCAGCCGGGCAGCCGAGCCGCCAAGCCGCCCAGCAGCCGAGCCGCCGAGCCGCCCTGCCGTCAAGCTGCAACTGTTCCTACCGGCGCGCCCCGGCCCTACTTACTCGGACTGGTAAGATCACTCCCTGCTAGACCACTGCTGTCATGGCTACCCCCAGTATCCTTTCCTTTGATGCTAAGGGCCGTGCTGTTGACTTTGAGGCCTGGGTCGATGACCTCCAGCTGTTCCTACAGTGCGATAGGGCAAACGGACTCTCTCTGTTCGATCTCACCTCTGGTACCTCTCCTGCCCCGCCGACTACTGCTGACAGCACTGTTCGCTCACAGTGGGCCACACGCGATGCTGCTGCCCGTCTTGCTGTGCGTCGCCACTTACTGACCACTGAGCGTGAGAACTTTAGTCAGTACAAGAGTGCTAAGACCTTGTACGACGCTGTAGTTGCACGCTACCCTTCCCCTGCCACTGCTGCACTGAGCCGCCTCATGCTACCGTACCTCTTCCTTGACCTTGCTGCCTTTCCCACAGTCGCTGACCTCATTACGCACCTTCGCACTAGTGACACTCGCTACCGCGCTGCGCTTCCTTCTGACATCTGTGCCAAGAACCCCCCCCCCATGTACATCACCCTCTACTACATAGTCACCCGACTCCCTGACTCCCTTCACTTAGTCAGGGAACACTTCCTCTAAGTTTGCCCCGCCACACTCACCGTTGACCTCCTCAAGGAGCGCCTCCTAGCAACAGAGAAGAGCATAGTCGCTGTACGAGCCTCTCGTGGTGACCCTCTCACCCCCATCTTTGAGGGGTATTCCCCTTCCCCCCTCTTGCCCTCTGTTGCTTCTGCTACTGCTGCCGACCTCGTTGGTTTCGAGTCGGTCGGCGCTGCGTCTGCCCCTAGCGGGAGACGCCGCACCGGCAAGGGCAAGGGGGGCAAGGGCGCTGGAGGGGCTGGCGGGGGCGGTGGAGGTGGTGGTGGAGGCAGTGGAGGGGGTGGGGGTGGTGGTGGGAGTGGTGGTGGGGGTGGAGTTGTCGGTGGCAGCAGTGGAGGCGGAGGAGGCGGCGGCGGTGGCGGAGGGAGCGGAGGCGGCGGAGGTGGCGGAGGCGGCGGAGGTGGCGGAGGCGGCGGCAGCAGCGGTGGAGCTGGCCGCGGCTCTGCGCACAGGAGTGGTTCCAGTGGTGGTCCGCGCCAGCAGCAGCAGCGCAGTGTGAGACCCTGTCCCCCCAGCAGCTTCGTGAGTGGTACGCTGGGCGTCAGCGAGGTGGGGTACTGGTCCCTGCACCTATGTCCTCCGTACCGGCAACCGCGCTGGTGAGCAGTGCGGGGGCCCGCACTCCACCCAGCGCTACTTCGGCCGCCTGACTAAAGCGTGGCGTCACCAGTTTCCTGACGCCACTGAGATCCCTCGCTGGGGAGAGCTGTCTAGGGCGGGGGTTGCTATCTTTGATCTTGATTATGATGCTATTCTTGCTGCCATGTATGCTGTGTCTAATAGTGATGAGGGTGACTGTTACGTGTGTGTTCCGCCTGACCCGGGCATTGAGGCTGCTGCTCTAGCTGCTGGTGAGGCCGCTGCTCTAGGTGCTAGTGCGTTTGCTGCCCCAGGTGCTGGTCAGTCTGCCCTCTCAGGTACCACGTCGGCTCAGGCCTTACACACCTTCACCCTTGACTCGGGTGCTTCCCGCTCCTTCTTTCGAGACCGCACCACGCTTACGCCGCTTAGTCGGCCGGTTGCAGTCTCCCCTGCGGACTCCTCTGGGGGTCCTGTCCTTGCTAGCTTCTCCACTGGCACCCTGTCAGGTCTCTACCTCCCCTCGTTCTCTACGAACTTGGTGAGTAGAGCTGATCTACAGGATAGGGGGGTTGACCAGTTCACTCCTGCGAGTCAGCGGGTGACCCACTGCACGTGTGCTCGGACGGGCGGACACTTGGCCACGTTTACCCGTCGGCCGGGGTCGAGCCTGTACACACTGACTACTGAGTCTGGTCATGTAGCTGCATCGAGTCAGGTGTCTGCTGCAGCGTCAAGGTCTGGTCGTGAGTCTGCTCCCTGCTCGTGTCGTCTCCTGTCCCACCAGACTCTCCTTTGGCACCACCGCCTTGGTCACCCCTCCCTGCCTCGTCTCCGAGGCATGGCCTCCCGTGTCCTTGTCTCTGGTCTCCCCTGGTCCCTCCCTCCCCTACCTCTGGGGCCTGCCCCTACCTGCGTTCCCTGCGTCGAGGGACGGCAGCGCGCCGCCCCTCACTCCTCCGAGTTTCCTCCGACAGAGGCTCCGCTGCAAACTCCTCACATGGACGTGTGGGGCCCCGCCCGCGTCCGTGGCCAGGGTCACGAGCGTTACTTCCTGTTGGTGGTTGACGACTACTCGCGTTACACCACGGTGTTCCCCTTGCGCAGCAAGGGTGACGTCACTCGGGTGTTGATCGACTGGATCCGCGCAGCTCGTCTCCAGCTCATAGAGAGTTTCGACTCGGACTTTCCTAATCTGCGTCTGCACTCTGACAGAGGCGGGGAGTTTTCCTCTGCCCGTGTGGGAGCCTTCTGTCGTGCACAGGGCATCCGCCAGACCTTCACGCTTCCGGCCTCTCCACAGCAAAATGGGATTGCTGAGCGCCGCATTGGCATGGTCATGGACGTCGCTCGTACGTCCATGATCCATGCGGCTGCCCCCCATTTTCTGTGGTCGTTTGCGGTTCAGTACGCAGCGCATCAGCTCAACCTTCAGCCCCGGGTCTCCTTGCCAGAGACCTCCCCCACCTTGCGGTGGACGGGGAAGGTTGGCGATGCGTCTGCGTTTCGGGTCTGGGGATCTCGGGCATTTGTCTGCGACTTGTCTGCGGACAAGCTGTCCCCCCGTTCTGTTCCCTGCGTCTTCCTTGGCTTCCCCCTTGACGTGCCTGGCTGGCAGTTTTACCACCCCACCTCACGCCGTGTTCTGTCCTCCCAGGACGTCACCTTTGACGAGTCGGTACCTTACTACCGTCTCTTCCCTTACCGCGCTGCGACCCTCCCACCGCCGGCGCTCTTCCTTGCGCTAGGTCCTCCCCCGGTAGACCCCCTCCCCCCTGAGGGTCCTGCCCCGTCAGGTGTGTCCCAGGTAGACGCAGCCAAGCCTGTCGAGGTAGCTGTAGACTATGGTGCTGCTAGAGGTGCTGAGCCTGCGGGTGCCGGGTCTGGAGGTGCTAAGCCTGGGGGTGCTGAGTCTGCGGGTGCTGAGCCTGGGGGTGCTGAGCCTGGGGGTGCGGAGCCTGGGGGTCCTGGGTCTTCTCGTGTGGCCTCTTGCGGTGCTTTGTCGAGGCGGGAACTACTCTCTCCGCAGGAGCTGCGCGAGTGGTTTGCTCGGCGCTGGAGCCGTGCTGCTGGAGCTGGAGATACTACTGTTGCTGCTGGTCCTAGAGGTGCTCGTACTGGCGGTACAGGAGCTGCTGGGACTGGGGGTGCTGCTGGGGCTGCAAGACTTAGTCCTGCTGGAGGTACTGCTGGAGCTGCTGGCGGTATAGGAGCTGCCGGTCCTGCTGGAGTTGGTGCTGCTAGAGCTCCTGGAGCTGGAGCTGCTGGGGGTGTTGGCGCTGGTGGTTCTGCTGGTGTTGGTGCTTCAAAGGGTGCTGGGGTTGGCGCTGTTGGAGCTGGAGGTGATGCTGGCGCTGGTGCTGACGCTGGGGGTACTGGTGCTGTCCCTGCTATTTCTGGAGGAGCTGCGCGGCCTCGGCCATACTTCGTTCCGCTCCTTGAGCAGGTTCTTGGTCTCCCGCCCTCTACTAGTCCCGCTCCTCCCTTAGAGTGTCCACAGCCTGTCCAGTCGCGGTCACAGTTACAGCCCGCCTCCCCCCTGCCTGCTCCTTCTCCCTACACTGGTCCTACTGGAGGTCTTGCTGAGCGTCGTGTGCCTGCGTCTCGTCCTGCGTCGCCTGTTCGTGCTGCTCACACTAGTGGTCGTGCTCCGCGTCCGCCTCCTCCTACGGTCCCAGGCACACACCAGATGGCACTGCGTCCTTCCACTGCTCCTCTGCGTGTCCCGTTGTCGTCTCCTCCAGAGTCCTCCCTTCCTGTTCTTACTGACCCGGAGTATGACTCTCTTCGTGCTGCCAGTCCTACTGTCACACGTCTCCTGGCTACAGCTGTCACTGACCCTTCCTTTGAGTCCACTGCTGCGTCTGCCTTAGTTGCTGAGCTTGTCGACTTTGCTGCTCGCTGTCGTCTAGACTACGCCACTAGTCTCTTTGCTGAGTCTGAGTCTGTCTGTCCTCCGTCCGTCGGGGGTGAGTGTGCTCTTAGCACGGACGTCCTTGAGGACAGGCAGGAGGAGTTCCAGTGTTTTGCTGCTGCTTTGCCTCATCTCGTGTCCACGCTGATTGCCCCTAAGAGAGACCCGGATGCACTAGACATCCCGACTCCTCGATCGTACGCTGAGGCGATCGAGGGTCCCTACTCCTCACATTGGCAGTCAGCCATGGACGCAGAGATGGCTTCCTGGAAGTCCACAGGCACCTACGTCGACGAGGTTCCCCCACCTGGGGCGGACATCGTCAGTGACATGTGGATTTTCAGGGTGAAGTGGCCGCCGGGTTCTCCGCCTGTCTTCAAGGCGCGTTACGTGGCTCGAGGCTTCAGTCAGCGGCAGGGAGTTGACTACTTTCAGACCTTCTCTCCCACCCCGAAGATGACCACTCTTCGGGTGCTGCTGCACATAGCCGCTCAGCGCGACTACGAGCTTCACTCTCTTGACTTCAGCACTCTTTTCCTACAGGGCAGCCTGCACGAGGAGATCTGGCTGCGCCGCCCACCTAGCTTCACTGGGTCGTTTCCTCCTGGTACCCACTGGAGCCTCCGGCGGCCAGTCTACGGTCTCTGCCAGGCGCCCCGTGAGTGGCACAATACACTGAGGACTACACTTGCGGCTCTTGGGTTTGCTCCTTCTACAGCCGACCCGTCGCTGTTTCTGCGCACCGACACTTCGCTGCCGCCGTTCTATATCCTCGTGTACGTCGACGACTTGGTCTTTGCCACTGCTGACATTGCTGGACTCGCCCACGTAAAGTCCGAGCTGCAGAAGAGACACACGTGCACAGACCTGGGTGAACTGCGCAGCTACCTTGGCTTGCAGATCACCCGGGACAGAGCACAGCGCACCATTACCCTGACTCAGTCACACATGGTGCAGCAGGTCCTTCAGCGCTTCGACTTCACGTACTCCTCGCCTCAGGCCACTCCTCTGTCTACTCGCCACTCGCTCTCAGCTCTGCCTTCGGATGAGTCCGTAGAGCCGAGTGGCCCGTACCCAGAGCTTGTTGGCTGCCTCATGTACCTGATGACCTGCACACGACCTGACCTTGCATACCCTCTTAGCATCTTGGCACGCTATGTTGCTCCTGGGAGAAACCGACGAGGGCACATGGCTGCAGCGAAGAGGGTGTTGCGCTACTTGTGCAGTACGTCGGGCATGGGGCCAGTGCTTGGAGGGCGACGTCGAGTGGTCCTCACAGGTCACGCAGACGCTTCTTGGGCTGACGACCAGGCTACGCAGAGGTCGTCACAGGGTTACACCTTCAGCCTTGGCTCCGGCTCTGTTTCGTGGCGGTCTACCCGCTCGTCTTCTGTTCTCGGCTCCATCTGTGAGGCTGAGATCTACGCGGGGGCCATGGCTGCACAGGAGCTACGCTGGCTCACCTACCTGCTGACTGACCTAGGAGAGGCGCCTCGTTCTCCTCCAGTTCTGTACGTAGACAACAAGGCCATGCTGGCCTTGTGTCGGGAGCACAGACTGGAGCACAGAACGAAGCACATTGCTCTTCGCTACTTCCTTGCTCGTGAGCTGCAGCAGCGTGGTCAGCTGCGCCTTGCTTACGTGGCCTCTGAGGCCAACACTGCTGATATCTTTACCAAGGCACTTCCGCCTGGTGATCATCAGCGCTTTTGTACGATGCTAGGTCTTGTGCCTACTTGGCCTCACTTGCTGACTTCTTGACCTTGCTTGTACTGTGATCTTTCTATACCTGCACTTGCCTGTTTACCTTTATATATGATCTTGCATGTGAACTGGCCTTTTTGCCTTGCTCTTGTGCTCGGATTGTGTGGTGACGTTGTGATCCACCCTGAGCTTGCTTTGCTTTGCTTGTTTGGTCTTGTGACCTCTTGTTCTCCCCCACTTTGCCTATGGGGGTGTGTCAAACTTATATGCTATAGTCTGTGTAGGCTGTAGTGGGGTAGACTATATGGGGTACAATTTCTAGTTTTTCCTACTTGTACCCACCTCTTTCCTAGTTCATTCATTCCTCATTCTTCACACTGCCACCATGGCTAGTCCCACCGTTCTCTCTTTTGATGCTGAGGGCCGTCTGATTCAGTTTGATGCTTGGCTAGACGACCTGCACCTATTCCTACATATTTCCGCTAAGGACGATATCTGGCTGTATGATCACGCGTCCAGAACCGCTCCAGCGCCTGCTGAGACTGCTGTCTGTACTGCTCGCTCCTAGTGGCAGACTCATGACGCTCACGCTCGCCTAGCCATTCGCAGCCTCCTACCGTTAGATGAGCGCGCGCATTTAGGCCAGCACAAAACTGCTAAGGCATTGTACGATGCTGTAGTAGCGCGCTACTCCTCGCCTGCCTCTGCTACGATCGGCCGTCTCTCACTGCCCTATCTTTTCCCCGATCTGGCCGCCTTTCCCACAGTCGCTGACCTCATTACTCACCTCTGCACTAGTGACAGTCGCTACCGAGCCGCCCTTCCTGCTGAGTTTCTTGCCAAGAATCCTCCCCCGATGTACCTCGTCCTCTACCACCTAGTCACCCGTCTCCCTGACTCTCTTCGTGCACTCAGGGACCACTTTCTCGCCCTCTGCCCCACCGAGCTCACCGTTGACCTGCTCGAGAAGCACCTGCTTGCAGCTGAGGCTAGCATAGTTGCTGTAGGTGCCTCTCGTGGCGACCCCCGCACACCTTTACTTTGAGGGGTGTTCCCCTCCCCCCCTTCTCCCCTTGGTCGCCTCTGTTGCCGTTGTCGACTACCTTGGTGCTGAGGAAGTCGGGGCTGCGTCTGCTCCTAGTGGGAGGCGCAAGGGCGGCAGGGGCAAGGGGGGCAAGGGTGGTGGCGGTGACAGCGGGGGAGGTGGAGGTGGAGGCGGTGTGGGCGGTGGGGGTGGTGGCAGTGGTGGGGGTGGCGGCGGGGCTGGGGGGGTCAGTGGCAGCGGCGAGGGTGGTGGTGGTAGTGGAGGCGGAGGAGGCCGGGGTGGAGGCGGTGGTGGTGGCGGCAGTGGGCGTGGTGGCAGCGGCGGAGGTGGTGGTCGGGGTGGACCGGCGCAGCGTGGAGGGTCTGGTGGTGTCCAGCGCCAGCAGCAGCGTCTTGGCTTTGATGCTATCCTTGGTGCCATGTATGCATTCACTGTTTGTGCTGAGGGTGACTGTTACCTGTGTGTCTCGCCTGACCCGGGCATTGAGACCAGTGAGGCTGCCACTCTAGGTGCTAGTGCGTCTACTGCCCCAGGTCCTGGTGAGGCTGCTCCTCTAGGTGCTGGTGAGTCTACTGCTTCATGTACTTGTGAGTCTGCACTGTTTCGTAATGCATCTACTGAGGCACTGCACACCTTCACACTGGACTCAGGTGCTTCCCGTTGTTTCTTTCGCGACCGCACTGCCCTTACGCAGCTCTCTTGTCCGGTAGCTGTCTCCCTGGCTGACCCCTCCGGGGGTCCGGTCCTTGCCACCTCCATCAGTGCCCTCCCTTGTCCTGCTGTCCCGTCCGGCACACTGTCGGGTCTTTACCTCCCTTTCTCTACGAACTGGGTGGCGGGTTCTGCGCTCCAGGACACGGGTGTTCACCAGTTCACCCCTGCCTATGAGCGTGTGACACACTGCACGTGTGCTCACACGGGTCGTCACCTGGCTACCTTCACTCGGTAGCCGGGGTCCGACCTGTACACACTGACCACTGAGTCCCCTCAGGTAGCTGCGTCCGCGTCTGCGTGAGGTCAGTTGTCCGCCCCCTGCTCGTGTCGCACCCTGTCGCACCGGACGGTCCTCTGGCACCACCGCCTTGGTTACCCTTCGATGCAGCGCCTTCAAAGCATGCACTCCCGTTGCCTTGTCTCTGGTCTCCCCAGGTCACTGCCTCCTCTGCCACAGTCCCCTGCCCCTCCCTGCCTTCCCTGTGTCGAGGGGCAGCAGCGCGCCGCCCCTCACTCCTCTGAGTCCCCCCCGACAGAGGCTCCTCTGCAGACCCTTCACATGGACGTGTGGGGACCAGCCCGCGTCCTTGGACAGGGCGGAGAGCGCTACTTCCTGCTGGTAGTTGACGACTACACGCGTTACACCACGGTCTTCCCTTGTGCACCAAGGGTGAGGTCCCTGATGTCTTGATCCCTTGGTTCCGCGCTACCCGTCTCCGGCTGGAGAGGCGCTTTCGCACGGACCTTCCTGTCCTGCGACTGCACTCTGACAGAGGTGGTGAGTTCTCCTCCAGCCTCTTGAGGGCCTTCTGTCAGGAGGAGGGCATTGAGCAGACGTTCATGCTTCCGGCCTCTCCGCAGCAGAATGGGGTTGCTGAGCGCTGTGGAGAGACACTCTACAACGGTAGTGAGCTAGACTACGGGGGTTGGCACAAACTACTAGAGGTGATCGTAGCTTTGCTTGGTTCCTTAGTGCTTGCACATTCACGGGAGAGATTGGCAAGAGTTTTCACTAGCAAAGTTGAAATTACAGAATGATTGAACAAGCACTGACAAAATGACTATATCAGGCACCTAGCAACCCTGCAGCTAGCCTGGTCGACCGCCAGCACAGCTCGGTCGACCGCCTGCCAGCGTTGCGTAGAGGAGCCGCGCCAGCACTGCGGAAAGGCGACCTGCCAACAGAGCAGGTCGACGGCGTGCCAACGCTGCAGCGGAGCGGCTGTCCAGCGTTGCCCCGTAGAACACAGCAGTGCGCACGCTCGCAGATGCGCGCAGACAATTGGCCCGAATTGCTTCGTTGGGCATCCGTCGGCTATTGTCTGCGCCTGACGAGCCACATCAACTTCGGGATACCAGCCCGCAGTCGCCTTCGCCATTGCGACCTCGACGACGTTCGCGTGCCTCTGCAGAACTCGTCGAGCAGGTTACCCGGTCGACCCGGACGACCACCAGGTGCTTCCGGTCGACCACCACTGCTTCTGGTCGACCCCCAGGTCCCTCTGGTCGACCACAACTCCCGTCGAGCTACCCTCTGGTCGACGGACCCCTTCCGTTGACAAGAACCGTCAGCGGTTGTCGCCGAGCTCCCCTCGTCGACCGATGCTCACTTGTCAGGTCGACGGACTGCTCCGTCGACCTCTCGGTCAAACTGTAGGTCGACGGGATGCTCCGGAGACCTCCCGGTCGAGCGGTAGGTCGACGAGATGCTCCGGAGACCTCCCGGTCGAACAGCAGGTCGACGGGATGCTCCGGATACCTCCCGGTCGAACGGCAGGTCGACGGGATGTTCTGGAGACCTCCCGGTCGAGCTGAAGGTCCTGGTCGACGTCCCACCTGTTGCCCAGACCAGTCAGTTGCAGCTGTCCAGCTCCCTGGTCGACAGCAACACCACAGCGGCCCCCTACAGCTCGACGAAGCCCGTCGAGCAGCTCTCCCACTGTGAACGGTCGGCTGCTACTCCCTTACATCCGACCAAGTCGTCGGCGTTGCCCAAGCGAGGGTGGGGCCAACACTCCTTTCCTGTTAACAAGTGCCACATTGGCTTGGTCGTGGAGGTCGCTCGTACCTCCTTGATCCATGCGGCTGTCCCCCATTTTCTGTGGCCGTTTGCGGTCCGGTATGCCACGCATCAGCTCAACCTCTAGCCCCGTGTCTCCGTTCCGAAGACCTCACCGACACTGCGTTGGACGGGAGAGGCTGGCGATGCGTCGGTGTTCCGGGTCTGGGGATCTCGTGTCTTTGTCCGCGATACGTCTGCGAACAAGCTCTCCTCCCGCGCCGTTCCTTGGGTCTTCCTTGGCTATGTCCCTGACGCGCCTGGCTGGCAATTTTACCACCCCACCTCGCGCCGTGTCTTCCCCTCTCAGGACGTCACTTTTGACGAGTCGGTTCCTTTTTACCATCTCTTCCCCTACCGCACTGCCCCGCTCCCCCCTCCCCCGCTCTTCCTCACGCCAGGTGCTGCTTCGGTAGACCCCCTACCTCCCCATGGTCCTGCTCCCTCAGGTATTTCCCAGGTAGACCCGGTCGAGCCTGTCGAGGTAGCTGTCGACTCTGGTCCTGCACGAGGTACTGAGCCTGAGCGTGCTGAACCTGGAGGTGCTGAGACTGGGGGTGCTGAGCCTGGGGGTACTGAGCCTGGGGGTACTAAGACTCAAGGTGCTGAGACTGGGGGTGTTGAGCCTGAGGGTGCTAAGACTGTGAGTGCTGAGCCTGGGGGTGCTGTGACTGGGGGTGCTGAGCCTGGAGGTACTGCGCCTGGGGGTGCTGCGTCTGACCGTCCTGCGCCTGGGGGCACTTTCTCTTCCCAGCAGCTGCGTGAATGGTACTCTCGGCACTGCCGCCGCCAACGTGGTGCTATGGGAGCTGGGGGTGCTACTGGAGCTGGAGCAGGGGCGCAGGAGCTACTGGTGCTGGTGTGGCTGCCGACCGTGGGGTTAGCGCTGGAGGTGCTGGAGCCACTGGTCTTGGAGGTGCTCGTACTGGAGGTACTGGAGCTGCTGGGCCTGGTGGTGCTGCTGGAGATTGAGCTGTTGGAGGTGCTGGAGCTGGCGGTGCTCCTGGAGCAGGTGCTGCTAGAGGTACTGGAGCTGGAGCTGCTGCAAGTGGAGCTGCTGGGGCTTCTGGTGGTCCTACTGGAGCTGGAGCTGCTAGAGGTGCTGGAGCTGGAGGTGCTGCTAGAGCTGGTGCTCCTGTGGGTGCAGGAGATGGCGCTACTGGAGCAGCTGGAGGTGCTGCTGGAGCTGGTGGTGCTCCCGGAGTTGGAGCTCCTGCTGGGGGTGCTGGTGCTGTCCCTGCTGGTTCTGGAGGCGCTCCGCGGCCTTCTTCAGCAGGTTCTTGGTCTTCCGCCTTCTACTGGTCCTGCTCCTTCCTTTGAGTGTCCGCCGCCTGTCCAGTCGCACTCACAATTGCAGCCCGCCTCCCCACTGCCTGCTCCTTCTCCTTACACTGGTCCGACCGGAGGTCTTGCTGAGCGTCGTGAGCCTGCGTCTCGTCCTGCGTCGCCTGTTCGTACTGCTAGCACTAGTCGTCGTGGTTCGCGTCAGCGTCCTCCTCCTGTCCCTGGCACGCAACGGATGGCTTTGCGCCCTTCCACTGCTCCGTAGCGTGTCCCTCTGCCGTCTCCTCTTGCCTCCTCCCTTGCTGACGGTCCAGACCCGGAGTAAGACTCCCTTCGTGCTGCTAGTCCTACTATCACGCGTCTCCTGGCCACTGTTGTTACTGACCCTTGCTTTGAGTCAACTGCTGCGTCTGCCTTAGTTCCTAAGCTTGTCGACTTTGCTGCTCACTCTCGTCTAGACTACGCCGCGAGTCTTGTTGCTGAGTCTGAGTCTGTCTGTCCTCCGTCCGTCGGGGGTGAGTGTGTTCTTGGCAGGGACGTCCTTGAGGACAGGCAGGAGGACTTTGAGTGCTTTGCAGCCGCTGTACCTCATCTCGTGTCCATGCTCATTGCACCTGAGGGAGACCCGGATGCACCAGACATCCCGACCCCGCGCTCTTACGCAGAGGCGATAGAGGGTCCCTACTCCTCTCAGTGGCAGTCAGCCATGGACGCAGAGATGGCATCCTGGAAGTCCACAGGCACTAACGTCGATGAGGTTCCCCCTCCTAGGGCGAACATCGTCACTGGCATGTGGATTTTCAGGGTGAAGCGGCCGCCGGGTTCTTCCAGACCTTCTCCCCGACCCTGAAGATGACCACTCTTTGGGTTCTGTTGCACGTCGCTGCTCAGCGTGACTACGAGCTTCACTCTCTTGACTTCAGCACTGCTTTCCTACAGGGCAGCCTGTACGAGGAGATCTGGCTGCACCGCCCACCTGGCTTCACTAGGTCGTGTCCTCTTGGTACCCAGTGGAGCCTCCGGCGGCCGACACACGGAGGACTATGCTTGCATCTCTTAGGTTTGCTCCTTCTACTGCTGATCCGTCGCTGTTTCTGCGCACCGACACTTCGCTGCCGCCGTTCTACATCCTCGTGTACGTCGACGACTTGGTCTTTGCTACTGCTGACATTGCTGGACTCGCCCACGTGAAGTCAGAGCTGTAGAAGAGATACACGTGCATAGACCTGGGTGAACTGCGCAGCTATCTTGGTTTGCAGATCACCCGGGACAGAGCACGGCGCACCAGTACCTTGACTCAGTCACACATGGTGCAGCAGGTCCTTCAGCGCTTCAACTTCATGTACTCCTCGCCTCAGGCCACTCCTCTGTCTACTCGCCACTCGCTCTCAGCTCTGCCTTCGGATTGTTAAAAGTAGAAGAAAGAAGAGGGTTTGACTAGCAAGAATGGGGATACAAATAGCAAACCCTAACAGGGTTGTACTCGCTTTAGAGCACCCCACTACAGGCTAGATGAGAACATTCTGACACACCCCCATAGCCAAAGTGGGGTGTAATCAGCAGAGCAAGCAAAGCAGTACAAGCTCAGGGTGGATCACAATGTCACCACACATTCTGAGCACAAGTTCAAGAAGCAATAGTTTAAAGTTAAGAATTATGAGCAAAGCTAGAGGCTATCGCAGAGGGCAAGTGAGGAGGAGGAGGCGAGAGTGAGAGGAAAGGAGATAGGAGGCGACGGATGAAGCTGCAGACACACGGGCAACAGGAGGCAGACTGGCACAGCGGCTACCGGACGAAGCCCCCGGACTACAGGGGTAACTGGCCCCGCGGCTAAAGTAGCGGCAGACGAGCAACGGACCCACGGGCGGCTGGCACAGCTGGCTACGACTGAGCTACCGGACGAAGCCCCCGGACTACAGGTGCTGCTAGCGACACAGCGGCATCCTTCATTCAGCTCCCCAAACAGTCTCACCCCCCCTTGCACACACCCCGTACTGCACCCCTAGGGTCACTTACACCCCACCCCCTAGCACGACTCCAGCAACTCCCACACACCCACCCCCCTCAGCGGCAGCTGCAGCAGTGGGAGACAGAGGAGGAGGAGGAGCAGGGGAGACCACACATCCGCCACCCCCATACTCGCCACCCCCATACTCGCCACCCCCTACTCGCCACTCCCCAAACCCTAACTCAGGCAGGGCGGGATGGCGGGTAGGGAGGTTACGGGGGAGGGGGAGGGGGGGGGGGGGGGGGGGGGGGGGGGGAACCGACGCGCGGCCGCCCAGGGCGCCAAGACAGGCAGCAGAAGGGGGGGGGGGGCGGCGCTCGCCCCCCTCCCCCGAGGGTCGCCTCGACAAGCGACGGGAAAAGGGGGGGCCGCAGGCGGGGCCGGGGCCGGGACGGGCGGCGCACGGGCGGTGTGGGGCCGGGACAGTGGCGCACGGGCGGCGACGGGCCGGGGCTGGCGGCGCACGGGCTGCGACGGGCCGGGGCAGCTGCGCGGGGCCGGGGCAGCGGCGCACGGGCGGCGACGGGCCGGGGCAGCGGCGCAGGGGCGTCGACGAGCCGGGGCAGCGGCGCACGGGCGTCGACGGGCCGGCGCGCGGGTCCCCGTCGCCCGTCGCAGCGCCTCCCGAGGGCGACGCGCCGAGCGACGAGGCAGAAGCCCGCCGCGCGCCTCGGGGCGCACAGCGGGCAGAGAACCGCCGCGCGCCTCGGGGCGCACGGCGGGCAGAAAACCGCCGCGCGCCTCGGGGCGCACGGCGGGAAGAAAAAACTGCCGCACGCCACGGGGCGTGCGGCACAGAGAGTAGCAGTAGCAGTTGCAGCGGAAGCAACGAGGTGGTGGTAACCCACCCACAGGATCGATCCAAGGGGATCGACCTGCTCTGATAGCATGTTAAAAGTAGAAGAAAGAAGAGGGTTTGACTAGCAAGAATGGGGATACAAATAGCAAACCCTAACAGGGTTGTACTCGCTTTAGAGCACCCCACTACAGGCTAGATGAGAACATTCTGACACGGATGAGTCCGTAGAGCCGACTGGCCCGTACCCAGAGCTTGTTGGCTGCCTCATGTACCTGATGACCTGCACTCGACCTGACTTGGCATACCCTCTTAGCATCTTGGCGCGCTATGTTGCTCCTGGGAGACACCGACCAGAGCACATGGCTGCAGCGAAGAGGGTGTTGCGCTACGTGTGCAGTACATCGGGCATGGGGCTAGTGCTTGGAGGACGGGCTCGAGTCATCCTCACTGGTCACGCAGACGCGTCTTGGGTTGACGACCTGGCAACGCAGCGGTCGTCACAAGGTTACACCTTCAGCCTTGGCTCCGGCTTTGTTTCGTGGCGGTCTACCCGCTCGTCTTCTGTTCTCAGCTCCAGCTGTGAGGTTGAGATCTACGCAGGGCCCATGGCTGCACAGGAGTTACGCTGGCTCACCTACCTGCTGACCGGCTTGGGAGAGGTGCCTCGTTCTCCTCCAGTTCTGTACGTAGACAACAAGGCCATGCTGGCCATGTGTCAGGAGCACAGACTGGAGCACAGAACGAAGCACATTGCCCTTCGCTACTTTCTTGCTCGAGAGTTGCAGCAGCGCGGTCACCTTCGTCTTGCTTACGTGCCTCTCAGGCCAACACTGCTGATATCTTCACCAAGGCACTTCAGCCTTTTGATCATCAGCGTTTTTGTACTGTTCTAGGCCTTGTGCCTACCTTGCCTCACTTGCTCACTTCTTGACTTTGCCTGTACTGTGAACTATATACCTATACCTGCATGCTTTCAGTTGCTAGGTTTTGATCACTGTTGTAACTCTGCATGTGAACTGGCCTTGTGGTCTTTTGTTTGTGCTCAGAATGCGTGGTGACGTTGTGATCCACCCTGGGCTTGCTTTGCTTTCTTGACTGGTCTTGTGACCCTTTTGCTCTCCCCCACTTTGCCTATGGGGGTGTGTCAAACTTATATGCTATAGTCTGTTTAGGCTGTAGTGGGGTAGTTTGTATGGGGTACAACAGTTTTAGGTTTTCCTACTTGTACCCACCCCTTTCCTAGTGCATTCACTCTTGTTGATTTTGACATACCAGTGAATCCTTAACACTTCCGCACGAGTTTGGGAATGCTCTAAGAGCACACAACGTTTTCATACTTTGGGAATTCCTCCACAAACACAAACCCTTGGATAGGGGCTGGTTCTACCAGGCACCCAAGGACCCTTGGAGGTGACCCCGTGGGGACTACCTAGTTTGATTTAAAGGTGTGTTGAGTGCATCTAGGTCCCATATAGCAGTCAACACTGCGAACTACTGCGAGTTTCCTCCGCTGAAGAATGGGTATATTTGGTAGTCGTGGGTAAATATTCTTGTGAGTAGTGGGCTGGTCTCGGCGAGTAGCATGGCATAGGTTTGGGCAGTGGGGCGGGTTAGTGCATCGGCGATGTTTGATGCCATTTTTTTGTAGGTGAGTGTGTAATGGAAATTTGACTCGAGGAAATCGAGCCAGTGAACCTGACGTGGGTTGAGGTGGGGTTGTGCGCGGAGGTACTCTATTGATTTATGGTCTGTCTGTACTGTCACGCAGGCGCCGGTCAAGTAACAGCGCCAGACCTTGAATGATTGCACGATCGCGAGCATTTTGCGGTCGTGTATCAGGTATTTTTTCTCAGGCGGATGTAGTATTCGTGACTCGTATGCGATGGGCTTTAAGTCGTTGCCAAAATCCTGTAGGAGTACTGCTCTGATGGCGATGTCGCTTGCGTTTGTAATTACTTCGAATGGGCAGTGTGGGTCGGCGATGCGCAGGACAGGCAGTGAACAGAGAACATTTTTCAATGCAGAGAAGGCAGCATGCTCTTTCCCTCCCCACATAAAAGCGACCCCCTTTCGCAGCAAATCCGTCAAGGGGGCTGTTAACCGTGCCATGTCGGGGACGAACCGACGCACTTAATTTACGAACCCTAAAAAAATCTGCAGCTCCGTGATGTTTGTCGGGGGTTGCCACACTTTTACTGTGTCCAGCTTCTTTGGGTCGATCTCGACTCCAGCCTCCGAAATAACGTGCCCCAAAAAATCTAACATATCCTGAGAAAACTCGCACTTGGAACCCTTGGTCAGTAATCGGTGCTCGTCTCAAACTTGAAACACTGCTTCCAGATCTGCTAAGTGCTGTTGGTTATCGCGACAGTGTTATAGTCACAATAGGCTCCAATGTGCCTAAAACGAAAGATAGAGTGCACAGCCGGATTTCTGCACAGCGGCTTCAAACGTTCATAGCCTTCTGGTCACAACTTCAAATGACCTGATTCAACTTGGATCTGGAGCGTCTGAACGTCGCCTACAATAGGCAATTTAGATCGCACAATTTCACCAAGTATTGACGACACAGTTTTGGTTTGAACGAACGGCACTATGGCAGCCACTATAGTCTTAGAACACAAAATAGGAAGAGATATGAAGAGTTACGAGTTGACACCAAGGCTCGGGCTCTTCATCACAAACTCATCCTTGAGTTCTTGATGGGTCTTCTGCACACACCTGCGACACGCCGAACGTTCAACACAGGACATAATAGAAACCGCGCACGACAAAATAGAAACCGCGCGCTAGACACAAACGACCGCGTAACACGCGTCTAGCGATAACTCGCTATTGACTCGACACACACACTCGACATCATGACTCAACATTCACACACAATCATAAGCATGAAATATATATTATCCCATGCCCTCATACCATTCCATACACACACACATGCACGCACACGGACAACAAGCCGAGTGCAAACCGTAGGGTTGCACCAAGAGACTGTAGACGAGGATTTCATCGATGTAAATTAGTACGCATTTATCTAAGTGCGGCCTAAATGCCTCGTTCATAATCATCTGAAATGTCGCCGGTGCATTGGTTAGCCCGAATGGCATCACGGTGCACTCGAATGACCGTACCTAGTCCTAAATGCTGTCTTGGTGCACTCTGATGGTTTGACCCGAATCTGATGGTAACCTCCCCATAAGTCAATTTTCGAAAAAAAAAAAACAAAACCCGTGATCTTCGCGACTTGACTGTTACCCTATTCAGTGCTCGGTAGTCGATACATATGCGAATCCCTTCGTCTTTTTTCGCTGTGAACAGTTTTGGTGCGGAGAACGGTGATGAGCTCGGTGGGATGGATTTCTTCTCTAACAGGTAATTTAACTACTTCCTCAGTTCGTCGAGCTCGAGCTGTGTCAGTCTGAACTGTCGCTGTACGATTGGCTATGCCCTCGGTTCTAGTTCTATGCAGTCGTCGTGTGCTTGCTGAGGTGGCAACCCCTCCGGCAAATCGTCTCGAAAAATTCTCGGGTATCGCTTTAGTAGTTCCTGTAGTCTGGGCGGTACGGCTGCCAGCAGTTTCTGAAAATCGCTCGGCTGCTCTGCTTCTCCTACCGATGCGATATTCACCACGTACATGTCAGCTCCAGCGTCGACAGCCCGTTTCATCGTGATGGCGTTGACATGGACCCTCAAAGACTCAGGTGAGTGCCAGCGAGGTAATTTGACCCAGCTACCACTACTTCGCATGATGCAGCTACCCGTCGTCTAGTCGATTCGCGGATTGTAGCGTCACAGCCCATCACGTCCCAATAAAATGTTGTGCCCATCCAATTTCGTCGCGAGCAGTTCCTGTGTTAACCCAAAGTTCCCCAGGCAGCAAACTTTCACCCTCTCCACTTTCTACCATATGGCCAGTGGCGTTCCGTCAACTAGACATGCGTTAATCTAGGGTAAACAGTGGCTAAGCATTAGTTGCAGCTTTTGTGCAGTTGCGGTATTAACTAAGCTGTAGGTTGCTCCTCCGTCTATAAAAATCTTCATTGCCGTCCCCTGTATTTTCCCGTAAATTAGTATTGGGCAATCCGTCGCTGTACCCTCCTTATTCATCCGAGCTCGATCGATGGCGTGAATCGGTAGTGTAACCCGGCGAGGGTCGGTGCGGTTGGGCGAGTAGGTTGTCTCGTTAGTAGTTGGCCCGTTTTCTACTAGCTGCTAGCATCTCCCTACCTCTCAGACTCCCTCCCATGCTCTGCTCTGCGGCGTCTCTGCTCCAATGGGCATTTGCTCTTGCGATGGCCCAGCCTATTGCAAGCAAAGCAGCGCCCCTTAAATGGCGCAGTAGCTGCATTCACCACAACGGCGTGTACGGTGGCGTGCTCGATCACTCCCCGAGGGCGATATCCGTAGTAGGACCCCGGTCTCGGACGGCGCAAGATGTCAATTTTCTCGGCAAGCACGAGGATCTTGTTGATGTCAAACTCATATTATATAGCTTGTGTAGGCTATAGTGGGGTAGACACTATGGGGTACAGTTTGCTAGGGTTTCCTACTTGTACCCAACCTTGTGCTAGTTCATTCATTCCTCATTCTTCACATGGTATAGAGCAGGTTCCCTAGTGGGAACGCTTCCTTGGGCCCACCACTGAAAATTTCCTTTCTGACCGGAGCGCCAGTCGCTCCTGCCCGAGGCGCGCCTTTCGCCGCCCTTTCCAGGCCCCTAGTGGCCCCTAGCGGCCTCGTCGCCGCCCCTCACGCGGCCCTGTTACCGTCCCTACGCGGCCCCGACGCCGCCATTAGCGGCCCCGTCGCCGCCCCTAGCGGCCCCGTCGCCGCCTCTCACCCTACGCGGCCCCGTCGCCGCCCCTACGCGGCCCCGTCGCCGCCCCTCCGCGGCCCCGTCGCCGACCTTAGCGGCCCCGTCGCCGCCCCTAGCGGCCCCGTCGCCGCCCCTCCGCGGCCCCGTCGCCGCCCCTCCGCGGCCCCGTCGCCGCCCTTAGCGGCCCCGTCGCCGCCCCTAGCGGCCCCGTCGGCGCCTCTCACCCTACGCGGCCCAGTCGCGGCCCATACGCGGCCCCGTCGCCGCCCCTAGCGGCCCCGTTGTCGCCCCTACCGGCCCCGTCGCCGCCTCTCACCCTCAGCGGCCCCGTCGCCGCCCCTAAGAGGCCCCGTCGTCGCCCCTAGCGGCCCCGTCGCCGCCTCTCACCCTACGCGGCCCCGTCGCCGCCCCTAAGCGGCCCCACTACCGCTCCTAAGCAGCCCCGTCGCTGCCCCTAAGCGGCCCCGACGCCGCCTCCTACCCGGCCCCATCGCCGCCACTACACGGCCCCGTCGCCGCTCCCCTCCCTAAGCAGCCCCGTCGCTGCCCCTAGCGGCCCCGACGCCGCCTCTACCGAGCAGCCCAGCAGCAGCACCGCCGAGCCGCCCAGCAGCAGAGCCGCCGAGCCGCCCAGCAGCAGAGCCGCCGAGCCGCCCAGCAGCAGAGCCGCCGAACCGCCCAGCAGCAGAGCCGCCGAGCCGCCCAGCAGCCGAGCCGCCTAGCCGCCAAGCCGTCCGACAGCCGAGCCGCCCAGCAGCCGAGCCGCCGATCCGCCCGACCGCCGAGCCGCCAAGCAGCCGAGCCGCCCAGCAGCCAAGGAGCTGAGCCGCCGAGCCGCCCTGCCGTCGAGCTGCTCCCAGTCCTACCGGCGCGCCCCGGACCTACTTACTCGTACTGGTGAGCTCACTCCTTGCTAGACCTCTGCAGTCATGGCTTCCCCCAGTGCTCTTACCTTTGACACTGAAGGTCGTGCTGTTGACTTCAAGGTCTAGGTCGATGACCTCCAGCTGTTCCTCCAGTGCGATAGGGCGGACGGCCTCTCTTTGTTCGACCTCACCTCTGGTGCCTCCCCTTCTCCAGTTCGACAGCACTGTTCCCTCACAGTGGGCGACACGCGATGCTGCTGCCCGTCTTGCTGTACGTCGCCACTTACCGACCACTGAGCGTGCACACTTTAGCCAGTACAAGAGTGCTCAGACCTTGTACGATGCTGTAGTTGCACGCTACTCTTCCCCTGCCACTGCTGCACTGAGCCGCCTCATGCTACCGTACCTCTTCCCTGACCTTGCTGCCTTTTCTACAGTCGCTGACCTCATTACGCACCTCCGCACTAGTGACACTCGCTACCGCGCTGCGCTTCCTGCTGATTTCTGCACCAAGAACCCCCCCCCCCCCCATGTACATCACCCTCTACTACATAGTCACCCGGCTCCCTGACTCTCTTCGCTTAGTCAGGGACCACTTCCTCTCAGTTTGCCCCACCACTCTCACCGTTGACCTCCTCGAGGAGCGCCTCCTAGCAGCTGAGAAGAGCATAGTAGCTGTAGGAGCCTCTCGTGGTGACCCTCGCACCCCCGTCTTTGAGGGGTGTTCCCCCTCCCCCCTTTTGCCCTCTCTTGCTTCTGCTGCTGCTGCCGACCTCGTTGGTTTCTACGGGGTTGGCGCTGCGTCTGCCCCTAGCGGGAGACGCCGCACCGGCAAGGGCAAGGGGGGCAAGGGAGCTGGAGGGGCTAGCAGGGGCGGTGGAGGTGGTGGTGGAGGCAGTGGAGGGAGTGGGGGTGGTGGTGGGAGTGGTGGCGGGGGTGGCGGCGGCGGTGGCAGCAGTGGAGGCAGAGGAGGCGGCGGTGGTGGCGGAGAGAGCGGAGGCGGCGGAGGTGGCGGAGGCGGCGGCGGCAGCGGCGGTGGAGATGGTCGCGACTCTGCGCAGAGGAGTGGGTCCGGTGGTGGTCCGCGCCAGCAGCAGCAGCGCACTCGTGAGACCCTGTCCCCTCATCAGCTTCGTGAGTGATACGCTGCGCGTCAGCGCGGTGGAGGTACTGGTCCCTGCACTTACGTCCTCCGTACCAACGACCGCACTGGTAAGCAGTGCGGGGGCCCGCACTCCACCTAGCGCTGCTTCGGCCGCCTGACGGACGCGTGGCGTCACCAGTTCCCTGAGGCAGCAGAGATCCCTCGCTGGGGAGATCTGTCTAGGGCAGGGGTTGCCATCTTTGATCTTGACTATGATGCTATCCTTGCTGCCATGTATGCTGTGACTACTAGTGTTGAAGGTGACTGTTATCTGTGTGTACCGCCTGACCCGGGCATTGAGGCTACTGCTCTAGGTGCTGGTGAGGCTGCTGCTCTAGGTGCTAATGCGTCTGCTGCCCCAGGTGCCAGTGGGTCTGCTGCCCCAGGTGCTGGTGAGTCTGCTCTCTCAGGTACTACGTCGGCTCAGGCCTTACACACCTTCACCCTTGACTCGGGTGCGTCCCGCTCCTTCTTTCGAGACCGCACCACGCTTATGCCGCTTAGTCGGCCGGTTGCAGTCTCCCTGGCGGACCCCTCTGGGGATCATGTCCTTGCTAGCTTCTCCACTCTCTTACCGTGCCCGGCAGCCCCCTCTGGCACCCTGTCCGGTCTCTACCTTCCCTCGTTCTCTACGAACTTGGTGAGTGGAGCTGACCTACAGGATAGGGGGGTTGACCAGTTCACTCCTGCGAGTCAGCGGGTGACCCACTGCACGTGTACTCGGACAGGCCGACACTTGGCCACGTTCACCCGTCGGCCAGGGTCGAGCCTGTACACCCTTACTACTGAGTCTCCTCCGGCTGCTGAGTCAGGCCAGGTAGCTGCGTCGAGTCAGGTGTTTGCTGCAGCGTCCAGGTCTGTCCTGAGTCTGCTCCCTGCTCGTGTCGTCTCCTGTCCCACCAGACTCTCCTTTGGCACCACCGCCTTGGTCAACCCTCCCTGCCTCGTCTCCGAGGCATGGCCTCCCGTGTCCTTGTCTCTGGTCTCCCCCGGTCTCTCCCTCCCCTACCTCCGGGGCCTGGCCCTACCTGCGTCCCCTGCGTCGAGGGGCGACAGCGCGCCGCACCTCACTCCTCCGAGTTTCCTCCGACAGAGGCTCCGCTGCAGACCCTCCACATGGACGTGTGGGGCCCCGCCTGCGTCTGTGGATAGGGGCACGAGCGTTACTTCCTGTTGGTGGTTGACGACTACTCGCGTTACACCACAGTCTTCCCCTTGCGCAGCAAGGGTGACGTCACTGAGGTGTTGATCGACTGGATCCGCGCAGCTCGTCTCCACCTCAGGGAGAGTTTCGGCTCAGACTTTCCTGTTTTGCGTCTTCACTCTGACAGAGGCGGGGAGTTTTCCTCTGCCCGTCTGGGAGCCTTTTGTCGTGCACAGGGCATCCGCCACACCTTCACGCCTCCGGCCTCTCCACAGAAGAATGGGATTGCTGAGCGCCGCATTGGCATGGTCATGGACGTCGCTCGTACGTCCATGATGCATGCGGTTGCCCCCCATTTTCTTTGGCCGTTTGTGGTTCAGTACGCAGCGCATCAGCTCAACCTTCAGCCCCGGGTCTCCTTGCCAGAGACCTATCCCACCTTGCGGTGGACGGGGAAGGTTGGCGATGCGTCTGCGTTTCGGGTCTGGGGATCTCGGGCGTTTGTCCGCGACTTGTCTGCGGACAAGCTGTCCCCCCGTGCTGTTCCTTGCGTCTTCCTTGGCTTCTCCCCAAACGCGCCTGATTGGCAGCTTTACCACCCCACCTCGCGCCGAGTTCTGTCCTCCCAGGACATCACCTTTGACGAGTCGGTACCTTAGTACTGTCTCTTCCCCTACCGCACTGCGCCCCTTCCCTCGCCCCCGCTCTTCCTTGCGCCAGGTCCTCCCCCGGTACACCCCCTCCCCCCTCAGGGTCCTGCCCCGTCAGGTGTGTCCTAGGTAGACGCAGTCGAGCCTGTCGAGGTAGCTGTTGACTCTGGTGATGTTAGAGCTGCTGAGCCTGCGGGTGCCGGGTCTGGAGGTGCTGAGTCTGGGGGTGCTGCGCCTGGGGGTGCTGAGTGTGTTGGTGGTGAGCCTGGGGGTGCTGAGTCTGGAGGTGTTGAGCCTGGGGGTGCTGAGTCAGGGGGTGCGGAGCCTGGGGGTGCGGAGCGTGGGGGCGCTGGGTCTACTCGTGTGGCCGCCGGCGGTGCTTCGTCGAGGCGGGAGCCACTCTCTCCACAGGAGCTGCGCGAATGGTTTGTCCGGCGCTGGAGCCGTGGTGCTGGAGCTGGAGGTACTACTGTTGCTGCTGGTCCCGGAGGTGCTCGTACTGGCAGTACTGGAGCTGCTGGGACTGGGGGTGTTGCAGGGGCTGCTGGAGTTGGTCCTACTGGAGCTGCTGGCGGTACGGGAGCTGCCGGTCCTGCTGGAGTTGGTGCTGCTGGAGCTGCTGGAGCTGGAGCTGCTGGGGGTGTTGGCGCTGGTGTTTCTGCTGGCGCTGGTGCGTCTGAGGGTGCTGGAGTTGGCGCTGTTGGACCTGGAGGTGCTCCTGGCGCTGGTGCTGCCGCTGGGGGTACTGGTGCTGTCCCTGCAGGTTCTGGAGGCGCTGCGCGGCCGCGGCCGTACTTCTTTCCGCTCCTTGAGCAGGTACTTGGTCTTCCGCCTTCTACTGGTCCTTCTCCTCCCTTAGAGTGTCCACCGCCTGTCCAGTCGCAGTCACAGTTAGAGCCCGCCTCCCCTCTACCTGCTCCTTCTCCCTACACTGGTCCTACTGGAGGTCTTGCTGAGCGTCGTGAGCCTGTGTCTCGTCCTGCGTCGCCAGTTCGTGCTGCTCGCACTAGTGGTCGTAGTGAGCGTCCGTGTCCTCCTGCGGTCCCTGGCACACACCAGATGGCACTGCGTCCTTGGTGAGCGGAGCGGGCGCTGTGGTTTGAGCGGCATTGGTGCGATGATGTCGTTGTTGCTGATCGCCGCCACAAATTCGACATGATGACAGGCTTCGCGAGCCCCGCTCGTGCTTGGTGCGGCCCTGTTCCTCTGCGTGCCGGACATTGATTGGGCGGCGCCATCACTGGCTGCTCCTGAACGTTGTCCGACGCTGTCGTGATGTGACGATGTGCCAGATGAGATGACAATCGGCCCACCCTCTTCTAAATAAAGAAAGTATGATACCACAAGTTCTATACTAGCACCTGTCAAACTTATATGCTATAGTCCGTGTAGGCTGTAGTGGGGTAGACAATATGGGGTACAACACTTTTAGGCTTTCCTACTTGTACCCACCTGCTTGCTAGTTCATTCATTCCTCATTTCTTCACATGGTATAGAGCAGGTTCCCTAGTGGGAACGCTTCTTAGGGCCCACCACTGAAATCGATTTTTTTTTTTACTGACCGGAGCGCGAGTCGCCCCTGCCAGAGGCGCGCCCCGTGGGCCGCCCTCTCGTCGCGTCCCCTGCCCTTAGCGGCCTGACGCGCCCTCCTAGAGGCCCCTCTCACGGCCCCTCGCGCCACCCTTAGTGGCCCCGTCGCCACCCCTAGCGGCCCCGTCGCCACCCCTAGCGGCCCCGTCGCCACCCTATACGGCCCCGTCGCCGTCCTTGGCGGCCTCGTCGCCGCCCCTAGCGGCCCCGACGCCGCCCTTCGAGGCCCCTCGCGGCCCCGTCGCTGCCCCTATCGGCCCCGTCGCCGCCCTTCGCGGCCCCGTCGCTGCCCTTCGCGGCCCCGTCGCCGCCCCTAGCGGCCCCGTCGCCGCCCTTCGCGGCCCCTTCGCCACCTCTAGAGGCCCCGTCGCCGCCCTTCGCGGCACCGTCGCCGCCTCTAGCGGCCCCCTCGCCGCCCTTCACGGCCCCTCGCGGCCTCTTCTCGGCCCCGTTGACGCCCTTCGTGGCCCCGTTGCCACCCTTCCCGGCCCCTCCTCGGCTCCTCCGCCGCCAGCAGCAGCCGCCGCCAGCAGCAGCCGCCACGAGTAGCAGGCGACAGCAGCAGAAGCCGCTGACACCAGCGGCGGCCACCACCAGCACCACCCGTCGCCGCCGACAGCAGGAGCTGCCGCCGCGGTCGCGGCTCTGTCCCTGCCGACGCGCCTCAGCCCTGCCCCACCGCTTGCCGCCCCCTACCTACCAGCCCTGGTGAGAGCACTGCCGAGCCACGCCTGCTACTGCTGCCCCTAGCCTACTGCCACTGTTGTCATGGCTACCCCTAGTGTTCTAGTCTTTGATGTTGAAGGTCGGGCTGTTGACTTTGAGGTCTGGGTCGATGATCTACAGCTTTTCCTATAGTGCGATAGGAAGGACGGTCTTTCCCTGTTCAATCTCACGTCTGGCGCCTCTACTGCCCCTGTTGCCGATGCTGACAGCACTGTTCGCTCACAGTGGGCCACACGCGATGCTGCTGCCCGTCTTGCTGTGCGTAGTCACTTGCCGTCCACTGAGCGCGCGCACTTTAGTCAGTACAAGAGTGCTAAGATCTTGTACGATGCTGTAGTTGCACGCTACTCTTCCCCTGCCACTGCTGCCCTTAGCCGCCTCATGCTGCCGTACCTGTTTCCTGACCTTGCCGCCTTTCCCACTGTCGCTGACCTCGTTACGCACCTTCCCACTAGTGACACCCGCTACCGCGCTGCGCTTCCTGCTGAGTTCTGTGCCAAGAACCCCCCCCCCATGTACATCACCCTCTACTACATAGTCACCCGGCTCCCTGACTCCCTTCGCTCGTTGAGGGACCACTTCCTCTCTGCTTGCCCCACCACACTCACCGTTGACCTCCTCGAGGAGCGCCTCCTGGCAGCTGAGAAGAGTATAGTTGCTGTAGGAGCCTCTCGAGCTCCCGGGGCACGCGGACACTAGACCTGATCCGCATCAAACACAGCAAGCAGCCCTGAAAGCGTGCGATGCAACTCACGCACCAACACCGTGCCTGCGGCGATCGCCCCGGATCCAGTCCCTGCATGCAACAACCGCCGCAGCCCACGCACAGCAGAACCAAGGGGCCCGACCCCCGCAAGCCCACCCGGCGCGGGCGCAGCCAACACGGGCGCTAGCAGCTCGGCGAGGCGATCAGCTGCCGCGAAACAATCGTCCCGAGGGCCGCCCACCAGTGAGTCGCCCTGGGACAGGGCGGCATGACCATACACCTGCACCAGATGCACGACCCGCAGCGCCTCCGAGAGGCGCCAGATCTGACCAAGGGTCACCTCCGGAACCGCGACCGGACGCTGAGGCCCCAGTAGGGCCGAGAACGAGTACGCCGCACCTGTGGATGGGGGAGCGGGATCAACGGGCAGCACGGACGGATAATGCGTAGCCACGGGGACATGAGGAGGAGGAACGTTTGCAGGAGGACGAGGGGCTGCCAGGGCAGGAGGTGCTGCTGGAGGAGGTGCCGCGGGGGTCTGAGCAACACGCGGGGAGTTGCTCTGGCTCGTCTGCCCGTTCCGCTCCTCGCGCACAGCAGCAGACACCGCGCGCTGCAGATCAGCCATCGTCACCGGCTGATCAGACCCCCAGCCGCCATCCCGCTGACGCGGCCCCCACCAGCCGCCTCGGTCGTCGCGTTGCGCCGCCCAATTCGCCCGAGAACCGCGGCGCCGCGGAGAATTGTGGCGGCGCCGGGACGTCGCGCGTACGTCCTGACGCGCTGGGGACTGCGGCCGCTGCTGACGACGGCCAGGAGACTGCGGACGCCGAGCGGTCGGCGCAGAGGGATTCGCCACCTGTGGCGCACCAGGAACGGCCACAGACGGCGCAGACAGACCCGCCTCGGGCGGAGCAGGCGGAGCAACACCCGGCTGGGCAACGGGAGCATCAGCAGGCGGCACGAGAGGAGCCCCCGCAGACGGTGCAGAGGGCGCAATCGCGGGAGGCGCAGAGGGAACAGCCATGGCTAGCGCAGGAGCAGATCCCGCCTGCACAGGCAGAGGAGGCGCCAGCGTCGGAGGCGGCGCAGACGGGGGAGCCGGAGAGGCGGGAAGCGCCGGCTGGCCCTGGACGTCAGTGGTGGCGGACCCCTCCGGCTGGTCAGTCACGCCGCCAGCAACAACCGCCCGCGCGGCGGCCGCTGACGGAACAGCAGGGTCGGCAGCTCGAGGAACGACTGACGGAGCAGATACATCAAACGCCGCCGCGAGGGGAACAGGCGGCGCGACAGGAAGAGACGCCAAGGCCTCTTGAAACGACGGTGCGGGGCGAGGAAGGATTTCATCGTCTACTGTCTCGAGCCTCGGAACAGGCAGCGTTGGGGAGCCCGTCGGCATGGTCCCCGTTCCGGAGGCAGGCGGTGGCTTTCCGAACGCAACCGACGCAGCGCCAACGTGCATTGGCGAATAATCGGTCGGCCCGGCAATCACCATCGCGAGGCCGAGGAGGGCGAGGCAGAGGGAGAGTGACGGCTAGCGGCGCAGGGGGTGGACCGGAGAATGGCTTCCAAGCGGCAGGGAGACAGGCTTTAACGAATCTGGAGAGAACTGATGAGGAGGAGGAACGACAGGACCCTTCTTATAGGGAGGAGCCGCTCCCACAAAGTGAAGACGACGAGGAGGAAACAGATGATGCAGGAGAGAGGCTGGGGACTGGGAGGCGAGCTGGTGAGCATGAGGCGGATGAGGAAGGAGGCAGGCAACAGATCAATCGGACGGCCACAATCCCAACTCCTGGACAGAGCAACGCACAAAGGCGCGAGCAGAGACATCAGGCAGCGCGCTCTCGCAGCGCGTCCGCAAACCAAGCACATTTCCCCCGCTACTTCTCGCCAGGGGAATTGGCGAAACGATCAGACCTGTTCGCAGCCATCGATGACTGGGACTTGGCGGCACTTTGCGACAGTCGTCAGCCATCCCTGTCGCGCCGATTACCTCCCAATTTGTGTCAGCTATTTTCGCTGGTGTTACTCACCCCGCTCCTACACCTCGCGCGAAACCCTGACTCAGTCGCAGGCTGGCGACTGCTGCTGTTTCTCCCTCGGCTCACACTTCGCCAACCGTCGCCAAGAAGACCGAAGTGGCCCGAAGTCAAAGCCCGTCTCAGAGCTTTCCAGCGTGGCGAATGGGGGCAGCTGTACTCTGACACGATCGAAGCCAACAATACCCCACCGCCTCCACGTCACCAGCCAGACGAGACGGGAGTTCTCAGCAGGGCGGAAGGCCTGGCCAAGCGAGGAAGCCTCCGCCGAGCCGTACTGGCCCTCGAGTCAACCCCAGTCTGCCCACCTGGCCCAGCAGTTTTGGAAGAACTCCGCGCGAAACACCCCCGAGCCGATGACGAGCAGCTGAGCTGGCCAACGGCACCAGGCCCGAACCTGCAAATCAGCCAAGCCGATTTCGCCAAGCTTCTGGGTCGGTGCGAAAATGGTGTGGGGACCGGACCGTCCGGAACCGCCTTCGAACACCTTCGCGACGCATCGGCAACCAACGCATCGGTCTGCACCCACCTACATGCCCTAGTGAACACCATCCTGGCAGGCAAATTACCCGAGCCAGTGGCAGACCTGCTGACGGCGTCGCGCCTAATAGCGCTGTCCAAGCCAGGCGGGGGGGTTCGGCCAATTGCAATTGGCGAATGCCTGACGCGCCTCGCAGGCAAGGCTGCTCTGACCGCAATTGGGGAAGCTGCACGTGACCATTTCCTGCCTCTACAGTACGGGGTGGCGGTACCTGGGGGGGCCGAAGCGAACATCCACGTTGCACGTGCCTTCGTTGACTCGAGGGACCGCTGCGTGGTGTCACAGACAGACATTTCGAATGCTTTTAACAGCATTTCGCGACAAGCAATCATCAACGGGATTTGCGACAGCAACCTTTCGTCACTGCTCCCTCTAGTGCGGCTAACGTACGGTAACCCGTCGAAGCTGTACCTTGATTCGAATTTCGCCAGCCACCCACTGAACAGTGAACGCGGGGTGAGACAAGGAGACCCTCTCGGTCCTCTACTGTTCGCAGCAGGGATCCACCCAGCACTTCGCGAAACTGCAGATGCCCACCCCCACGTTCTCTGTTTGGCGTATGCAGACGACGTGACGTTTTTGGGGGACAACGCAGACACTGTAGCAGCATTCAATTTCTTCACGAGCAAGTTAGCGCAGCTGGGGCTTACACACAATCCGCAGAAATGTGCGGCATGGAGCACGAGAGGCGACGAGGAGATCCAGCTACCGCCAGGAGTCCCGCTATCCCAGGACGGGATACGCCTTCTAGGTAGCTTCCTGGGGCCAGCGGCGGGTGCGGCCAAGTTCCTGGCAGGGCAGCTGGAGGAAATGGCGAAGCCGCTGCCACTGTTAGAACGCGCCGACCCCCAAGTAGCCTCCCTGCTACTGACCCGCTGCATTTCTAGACGCGCCGCATACCTCACTAGGACCACGCCACTGAACCTCCTGCCACGAGACACCTGGGCGCAGTGGGGGCGGGACCTACTAGCTGCGCTCCTGACATCCTGCGGGATTAAAGTCCCGACGTGTAGCACGGAGCAGTCGAGAGTATGGGCGCAGGCTTCGCTCCCATCGTCCCTGGGTGGCTTAGGACTGACGGACCCGCTCGTGGAAGGGGTCTACGGCTTCGTAGCCAGTTTCACACAAGCCGCGCTCTTCTTTTCCTCCCTGACGCTAGCACCAGACACAGCACTGACCCGAGCACACAGCCACATGATTCTGCCCCGGGACGTCACCACACCGCTCCATGCCTGGCTCACAGAGTGCGAGACTGCCCTGCCCACAGATGCACGCGACGTCATTGACCAGGAACGGCTCTCTAGGTCAGACATCAAGCTTCAGCACACGCTGGCCCTCAAAGTGCAGGGGAGTCGGTACGCGGTTCAGGTCCAAGAGACAAGGCGAATGAGACTGAATCCTCTGTCTGGGCACACGCAGAGAATGTTCTCACTGACTGGCTACGGCACAGGAGACTGGCTGACGGCGGTACCAGTAGCTTCTTCTCGGCGCATCGGGCCGGTACACTTCAGCAACGCCGTGCGCTTCCGGCTGGGCCTCCCTTTCTCCACTCCGAAGAACTGTGACTGTACTGACCACACCGCTATCACAGACCCGCGCCTCCCCAACCACCTCTTCCGCTGCGGCACAGGGAAACACCGTACGAATACTCATAATGAGCTCCGCGACGCTTGCATCAGCATGGCACAAGACGCGGGGTTCATCGTACACAGAGAAACAAACGTGTACTGCCCCATAGAGGAGCAGACCGCGGACTTTACCATGACGGACAAGAGCAGTGGGGCGGTTTGGGTGTGTGATGTGACGGTAACGGACCCTATTAGTACCAGGGACCCGGAGGCTAGGAAAGGAAGGGGATGGGCGGCCAGGGAGCAGGCGGATAAAAAGATCAAGCACTATGAAAACCTGCCAGAGACAGTGGGCTTCTTCCCCCTCGCCGTAGAGACCTATGGCTGCCCTTGTGCGGAGGTCCCTGTGTTCCTGAAACTCCTTGCGGACACGGCGGCTCGGCGATACTTCAACGCCGACTCCAAATCCTATCATGCCGCGAAGTTTCTGCACCAGTTCAGGCAGAGGTGGTCGGTTGCACTACAGAGGGCCCAATCCGTGGGTCTCATGATCAAGTTAGGAGAGGCGGCGGCTGCAGAGAACCCGCCTGTAGGAGGGATAGGGCAGGAATTGTACCTTGGGGACTGTTTTACCGTCCTAGAGCCTCTTCTTGAGCTCTAGGTGACTTAGTGGGGTTGGATAGTCTAGGTTACCTTGCGTGTTAGTACCGGCTGTCTCTCACTGCATGTGTGTACCCTTCTGGCTTATCAATATACGGACCATTAGAGAGAGAGAGAGAGAGAGAGAGAGAGAGAGAGAGAGAGAGAGAGAGAGAGAGAGAGAGAGAGAGAGAGAGGGATAGCCTAGTTCAGTCCTTAGCCGTTTTTAGACCTTCTCCCCTAGGATCTAGTCCTTAGCCGTTTTTAGAGTACTCCCCCTAGTATAAAGCCCCTAAACCTATCCCTGTGAGCTCATTCTTCACTGGTGAGTCTAGTTCACTCTCCAAAACCGGCGGCTCGCGCCGGCCGCCTTCGGCGGCCGCGCGTGAGGTGCGGCAAGGAAATTCCAATGACATGATTCATAATAGCATTCGATACAACATGCAGTGGTAGGGCCCTACAGCAAAAGCAACACCCCCGGGCGTGCCTACACCGCCATGGGGAAGCCCAAGGCTAAACACGCTGGGAAGGGGGAAAGCAGAGGGGACAAGCCGGCTACTTGGAGAGTATTCAGCACAGCCTCCCGTCCATCCAGCGTAGGACGGATGCAGCGGGTGATACAAGACCAAGAGGGGCCCCCTACGCAGACTCAGCAAGCCGCAGCATTGCCCCAGGGCCGGGCCCGTGAGCAGCACCAGGGGCGCCCTGGACAAGCCCGATCAGGGGGAGATAATGCAGCATCTCCCTTGCGGCGGACACCGCCGCTGACTGCTCCGACGGCAACATCCCCCCAACCTCCACACCTTGCCGCGCCAGACACACATGGAGTTGGTCCAGCACGTAGGACAGCAACGTCAAACACGTCCCCACGTGCATCACGCGCTGCTCGACGTGGAAAGGAGTCGCTGCCACATGCGCGGCAACATGAGGATCCCGTGGAACGTGTGGGAATAACTGCACATCGGGAGGCGCCGTAGGAACAGGAGACGACGGGGGGCGAGGCGGCTGCGGCCGAGGCGGCAGGGGGAAGTGGCGCAATGGGGTCTGAGACAGAGGTGGCCGCGACGGCTGAGGATGCAGCTGCTGCGGGGCTGGAGGGGGTTGCTGCTGAGGCGACTGAGACGACGGCTGCTGCTGAGCCTGGCGGGCCTGACGCTGCCTCTGGCGGCGGCTCAGCCTCACCCTCTCCCATCCCCCAGGCACGGCAACCGGGGGAGACGGGACCACCAGTGGCTCAGGAACCGACCGTGGCGGTGGAGCTGACGGCGTCACCGGAGCCTGTAACGGCGTCTGCACCGGCTGCGGTGGCGACTGTGGTGACAGGGGAACAGGGCGGAGCCCGGACCGAGGAGGACGCGCCGGTCGCCGGTGCGGACGCCGAAACCTCTGTAGCTGCCGAGGGCGCAAACACGCAGGGACACGACCTGGGGGGGAGCGGTAGACAGGGCCGCGGAGCTGTCGGGACTGCCGGCGCCGCCCGCGGGAAAATGGCGCCTCGAGCCCGGCCAGCACCGAGGCGGCCCGGAGCAGGGCTGGGACTTGGTCCCCCGGGACCCCTCCTGGGCTGGCTTCTGCAAGGGCAGTTGCCACAAGGGCAAGAGCGTCATTTGCCATCTGCGGGAACAAGTGACGGGAGAGGGGAAGCAAGCGACGGGATCAGGCCCACACCCACACCGACCATAGTGACAGGGAACACGAGGGCGGACCCTGCAATGCAACAACCCCCGCGTCAAGAATTGCGGATTTCGACGGGCGGAGAGGAGGGAACGACCACGGCTGCCGCCACGGCTCAATAGACTCCTCGGCGCGAAACCCGCAGTGCCACGAGGGCGCAATGCATCACCTGGGGCCAGCCAAGGGCTGGCCAGGCAACGCCGATGGTGACACCGTGGATCCCGGCGGGAGCACCGCAACGGGCGGGCCGAGTCGAGCAGAACACCGGCCTTCGGGGGGGAGAATTGGCCCGCAGAGCAAGGGGAGGAGTGCGAGGGGCCAGAAGGGGAATCAGCGGGAGAGGCCCAATTGTCGGCGGAAGGGCCGCGCTCGTGAGAACAGGAACGTGGCGGGAACGCCACGAGCGATCGGAGCAAGCGGAGCATACACCGAATCAAAACGACGAAGCTGATGAAAACACCGATGAGGGGGGTGATTATGTAGCTGAGTCGGCGGAACCATCGGAGGAAATCTCGTTGGAGGAGGAGGAGGGAACACACATGACGAGAACAACTGGGGAGCGAAGGAGAACCCAGAACAATGGGGTAAACCCCCGGGGCGATAACCCACAGGGTGCGGGAACTGGGAACGAGGGAGCGCCAAGAGCAAGGGGGAACCCAAGTGTGGTGGGAGAAAATGGGGACGCAACCAACGAGGGACAGAGCGACTCTGGGGTCAGATCACCGTCTGACCTGGCAGAGGATTCTGCCATCTGGGAGCTGGCAGCCACGTGGGATAAATACCCACTCCAAAAAGGGGATCAACCCTTCTTGGTCCGCAGAATGCCGCCCAGGATCCTGGAAAGTTACTCGCTCTGTCTCCTGGCGCCCCTCATTCGACTCTCGAAGAATCCTGACTGCCCAGGTGCATGGGCGATCTTGCTGTATCTGCCGAGGCTGACGCTACGCCCGGCCTCCGAACCTGTTGAAGGCAGCCGGTGGACAGAAATAGAGCTGCGCCTGCACCAGTTCCAACTCGGCAGCTGGCAGGCTCTGTACACCGACGCATGTGTTATCCCCGACAATGAAAACCCGACACGACACCAGCCGGATGACGCAGGTTTATGCGCGAGGGCGGAAGGATTGATACGAAAAGGAAACATTTCCAAGGCGGTAGCAGCGTTACGAACTACACCGCTCGCGAAAGCGACGGCAGAAACATTGACTGCACTTCAAGCAAAACACCCCGCGGCCGAAACTTCGCTACCAGGACCGGTTACCGGGTTCAACCGTTCGACCCTCAGTGTATCAACAGACGAACTTTGCGAAATCTTGAAGAAATGCCCGAACGGGGTTGGAGCCGGCCCATCTGGCACCTGTTTTGAACACCTCAAGGATCCGGCACTGGCAAACGGGGAGGTGCTTATTCTACTCGCTAAGGTGGTGACGTACCTGCTGAGCACGTTTCAAACACAAACGACCCGAGATCTGCTGCTGCCATCACGGTTGATCGCTCTAGAAAAACCAGGCGGTGGAGTCCGGCCTATTGCGATAGGGGAGGCCATCCTTCGAGTTGTAGCTAAGGCGGCACTACGTGGTTTAACCGAGAACATTAAGGCCTTTTTCCTACCAGTCCAGTTTGGGGTAGCGATACCGGGTGGCGCGGAGTGTATCGTCCACTCCGTCAGATCGCTACTGAGAGACGATGACACACGAGTAGCACTGCAGCTGGACATAGAAAACGCCTTCAACAGTGTCGAACGGGCGGCTTTCTTCAACGCTCTCTCCCAGTCCAGTCTATTGCAGCTAATGCCCCTGGCCCGAACACTCTATGAGGCACCGTCGCCACTCTTGGTTGACGAGCGGTTCGGAGTGAACCAAATCCTCTCGTCACGCGGAGTGCGTCAAGGGGACCCGCTCGGTCCACTACTCTTCGCGGCAGCTATTCAACCATGCCTGCTAAGTACGGCGACCCTCCTACCGGAAGTCGCGATAGTAGCCTACGCCGACGACATAACGATCGTGGGGCCAAAGGAGGCCTGCTATGAGGCCTTTGGGGCCATTACCAGGGAGCTGGCAACACTCGGCCTCCGCTGCAACATCGCGAAATCGTCGGCCTGGGGACAGTCGTTGGCGGAAGACGGCAGCACGCCACCTCCCATCGGCCTGCAGCAGACCACCGACGGGATCCGAGTCCTAGGCAGCCCAGTAGGAGTGCCCACCTTCTGCACCACCCAAGCACAAACACGGCTTGTTGAGGCGTCGGCCCCGCTGCCCCTGGTGGCGCAGCTCCACCCGCAGAGTGCAATGCTCATCCTCACGAGGAGCATATCCCGCCGAATGTCCTACTTCCTGCGGACGACACCGGCGGAAGTCCTGGGGAGAGATGAGTGGAGGAGCTGGAGTGAGAACCTGATGGCAACGGCTCTAGCAGCAGCGAAGCTCCGAGTACCCTCAGATGAGCTGGAGAGGAGTTTGTTATGGCGCCAGGGGAGTCTGCCGATCAGGCTGGGAGGCCTGGGGATTCTTGACCCAGTCTCCGAGGCACCTGCGGCCTACATCGCCTCGGTCACAGCGGCGCAGCAGCTGCTGAGCCAGTTGAACTTGCCAGAGGCCTATCTCTTGAGCAGGGCGGTCGAGCTGCTCTGCCCTGATTGGACCCCAGCCCCGCCTAGCATCAACCCCCTGACAACTCTGGAGGCCGGGCTAGCGGCACGGGCGGCACTGCACACTTACAGGGAGCAGCCGGCGGGACAGGGGAACCTTCAACTAACCCTGTCCCGCCACATCAACGAGACGAGAGCGGCGGAGCTGCTGGCCGACACAATAGAAGACCGCCCAGGGAAGGACCGTGGGCACGCATTGCGGCTCATCAGCCTGCAAGGGGTAGGCGCGGGGGATTGGCTCCATGCCGTCCCAACGAGATCTGACCTTACTTTCGCCCCTGGTCAGTTCTCGTTGGCACTTGGCTTCCGCCTCGGAATGGCTCTGCCAGTCACAACCACCTGCCCGTGCAAGCGAGCCAACACTGCAATCACGGACACGAGCTTGGCAAACCACCTCTTACGGTGTGGGCACGGAGGAGATGTAGTCCGCACACATGATGCTCTAGTGTTTACTCTGCTCCGGATGGCAAAGGAGGCCGACTTCACGGTTTTCCACGAAACCACCGCCTTTTCCCCACCGGTGCTGAGGAAGAGAGGAGACCTGGCTATTCGGGACAAGGAGTCAAATGAGACTTGGGTCACAGACGTGATAGTGACCGACCCAGTGCTGCAGTGTCGTGACAAGCGCGCCCGGAAGCCGCCTGGATGGGCGGCACGAGAAGCCTCAGAGAAGAAACACAGGCTCTATGAGGGGCGGCCTGACTACGTGGGTTTCTTCGGGTTGGCAGTGGAAACCTACGGTGCCCTGGCTACGGATACCCAACAGTTCATCCGCTTGCTAGCAACCTCGACGGCGAAAACCAGGTTCCGCCAGGGGAGGCTCACCACCACCACTGCTCGGCTCACCGCTCACTACAGGCAGCGCTTCAGCGTTATGCTCCAGCGCTCACAGGCCTCGTCATTCCTGAACAAGTCGAACATAGGGGACGTGGCAGCCTTCTCACAGGTTGCCAGGGACCCCTGGGAACCTAGCCTAGGGGATCTCTGGCAAGTCCTGGAGGATGAGATGGATGGGGTGATGGGTCAGTGAGCGGGATAGATACTGCATGGGGTCTGGCTAAGTGTTAGCCAAATGCTTCTCTGGCTCAGGCCTCTGTGGATTGCCTTGCCTTGCCTTGCTTGCCTGGCTCGGGTGGGCCTTGCTTTGTGGGCCTGTTCTGTGTGTTTTGCACCCCCTCACTTGCCCCCAAGTTCCTGACCCTCTGTCACAAAGGATTTGCTAGCCTGGCGACCCGTGGTGCCCACCTCGGCCTTGCCAAGCATTACCGGCTGCTCGCAGTACTAGGGATGTTCTGCACCTGTTCTTGCCATGCCTGTACCCCTATGAACCTATCAATGAAGGACTGCTTGAGAGATTGCAAGAGTAAAAACTGCGCTGATCACACCGCCATCACGGGCCCCCGCCTCCCTAACCACCTACTCCGCTGCGGCACGGGCAAGCATCGCATCAACACCCATAACGAGCTGCGCGATGCCTGCATTAGCATGGCCCAAGACGCGGGGTTCATTGTCCACAGCGAGTCATCGGCGCACTGCCCCATTGAGGAATAGACGGCAGATTTTACAATGACGGACAGAAGCAGTGGGGCAGTCTACGTATGCGACGTCACCATTACTGACCCTATTAGCACTAGGGATCCAGAGGCGCAAAAAGGCAGGGGCTGGGCGGCAAGGGAGCAAGCGGACAAGAAGATCCAGCACTACGCCACCCTGCCAGAGACAGTGAAGTTCTTCCCACTTGCGGTAGACACCTACGGCTGCCCCTGCGCAGAGGTGCCAGTCTTCCTGAAGCTCTTGGTGGACACTGCAGCTCGGCGCCACTTCAACGCCGACTCCAAATCGTTCTATGCTGCAAAGTTCCTGCACCAGTTCAGGCAACGCTGGTCGGTGGCCCTGCAAAGGGCCCAATCTGTGGGTCTCCTGCTCAAGCTTGGAGAGGCTGCGGCAGTAGAAAACCCGCCTGTGGGGGGAATTGGGGACGAGTTGCACCTTGGGGACTACTTTGCGGTCATTGAGCCCCTGGTGGAGTTGTAGATCTGCGGTGCTTGTGCTTTGCATGTGTGTAACCTATGCCTCTATGACTTGCATGCTTGTACTTGCCGTCTATATCAATACAAGGACCATTAGAGAGAGAGATTGCAAGAGTAAAAACTGGATGGTGGGTTGAAAAAATACACCTATTACGAAGCACAATGGGGTGCAGTATCATTACGTGGCGGCTTGTTGGTGACTGTGTTGGTTTCGCCACCTTCGTCACGATCGGCCAACACCATAGCTGACAGTACATCAGCCGACTCAGGGGGGCTAGACGTGGGAGAAGGGAAGGGTGGGCCACGGTTATCGGGGTGTCACACCGGCAGGCACTACATGAGCCTGTACAGGGGGTTTGGTGCAGAAGGTGCAATGGTAGGTGCAGGGGGGCCGGGAGTAGCACCAGCAAGCACAGTTGGAGCCTGCACAGGGGGGGGTTAGCGCTGCAAGTGCGCTGCAAGTGCGATGATCGGTGCAGGGGGGGGGGGGGGGGGGCGGGAGTAGCACCAGCTGGCATAGCTGGAGCCTGCACAGGGGGGTTTTGCGCTGTAGGCGTAATGGCCGGGGTAGGGGGGCCATGGATAGCTCCACCGAGGGACGCAAGCTCAACTCGCCACGTTTCCCACCATCCCCACACACGTGCGGTAGCCAGCTGGCGGATGAAGTCAGGTGTACACCTTCCAGCAAGTCCATCGCCTCTCCTGTGAGATGCCACATGCGTCCCCTGGGTGGCTTACCCTAGCAGATGCTGCGTCGAAAGAGCATGCCCCTAGCTGCTGATCGGGGAAGTGACCCAGAGTTAGAGTTCGTGAAGACCCCGGCTCGGGGACAATTTTTGCTTGTCAGGTACCGTCGGGGAGGAGTTTAACGCCTGCATACTCCCCTGATCCACCGACCCCCCCCCCCCCCCCCCCCCCCCCGGTTGTGTGTGAAGGAGTAGGTGGGGGGGGGCATGAGTCCCGAATGATCCTCCGACAGTGCCGGCAACACACCCGCGCGAGCACAGCGCCGTCCAGTCGGAGACGTGGCTTCGGCGGTCGCCCCATGCAGCAAGCTGTTGATCATTGCGTGGGCCGCCTATAATATGTGCGAATCCCCCTGCTGCTCCATATGACCAGTCGCAATCTGGTTATGGTGGGGAGGTGACTCGTGGGCTCTCTCACTTGGTCCCGCCACAAGATCTGCTAACCGCTGCTGCGCTGAAGCTAGTATCGCGGCAACTTATGCTTGCAGCGCAGTCAGATCGTCGCGGGTGCTTGACAAATCCTTTTTGAGCCCCTCAACCAGAAGCTCCAACCGCAACACGTCATTCTCACAGTGCCCCACGTGACAGGTAACGTTGTGGATGCCACCGACAACATCACGCAGCTTCGTGTCAAGGTCGGCAAATTCTGGCGGCAGCGGATTCTTCACGCGCTTGCTAAGGGGGGGTTCTTGGGATGGCACAACTCCTTGAGGACGTGAGAGACGATGTCCCCACGCATCTCCCTCCAGTACTGGTCGGACCCGTAGCGCAGCGGGGGCAGCCCGTCCTCTAGCATTGCGAACCCGTTTTGCATCGACTCCTTTGCGTAGATGCACATGTAGACTCCACAGTCGACGAGATTAGGTTGCATCGGGCACTTGTAGTACTACATACTGAGCAAAAGGGGATTACAGATGTAGTTAGGGGAAGGTATCGGAATAAAACCATTCAAGAATAGGTACGAACAAAAATAAGGCTTACCGCCATCGCGATGCAAGGGATGGGATCTAGCCACAATTTGATTTCGGACCAGGTAAGACCAAGCTCTTCGGCTTGTAACGCCAGACCGAGTAGACTGCACCAAAAACAAATAATATTAGTGTGCGTTAAACAGGAGGATCAAATAGTGATGGTGTGCACGAGTAATCACGAATACGTTTTAAAATTGATAGGCTTACGTTATGATCTTGGAAAACACCACAGGTGCCATGTTCTGATTATCACTCGTTGAATCGTAGAGGTAGGCCGACATGAGATCCGTGTTCACTGATTTTGAAGCTCCGGTTCTAGCCATGCTCGGCTCTTTGATGGCAACCAGACTGAAATACCTGGGCTCACTGCACCAGACCAAAGAACGACTAGTTGTTGCGCATACACGCATCATGATGCAGTGGGTAGAATGGAAAGCTCGTACATGAACAGTGGAAATAAGATGCTTACGTTGTTGTAACTACGACAAGAACGTAGTTGTTGTCAGAAACAAGAAGTGATTGAACTACACAAGGTTGGAGTACAAGTATGAAACCCTAGAGTTGTGTACCCCCTAAAGGCTAACCCACTATAGCCTACATAGCAATAACACATATATAGTGTTTGACACACCCCCATAGGCAAAGTTGGGAAGAGCAAGGGGTCACAAGACCAGTCAAGAAAGGCAAACAAGCTCAGGGTGGATCACAACGTCACCACACACTCTGAGCACAAGTAAAGGGCCTCAGGGCCAGTTCACATGCAGAGGCATATACGCAACAAAAACAGCAAGGTGATCTCAGCCTAGCAAAGCAAACAGGCAGGTATATATCTATATAGATCACAGTACAGGCAAAGCCTACAGCAAGTGAGGAAAAGTGGGCACAAGCCCTAGCAAAGTGCAGAAACGCTGATGATCACCAGACTGAAGTGCCTTGGTGAATATATCAGCGGTGTTGGCCTTAGTGGCCACATAACGCAGACGAAGCTGACCGCGCTGCTGCAGCTCTCGAGCCAGGAAGTAACGGAGAGCGATGTGCTTCGTTCTGTGCTCCAGTCTGTGCTCCTCACACAAGGCAATGCCAGCCTTGTTGTCCACGTACAGTACTGGAGGAGAACTGGGCCGCTCTCCCAAGTCGGTCAGCAGGTAGGTGAGCCAGCGCAGCTCCTGTGCAGCCATGGCTGTGGCGTAGATCTCAGCCTCACAACTGGAGCTAAGAACAGAAGACGAGCGAGTAGAACGCCAAGAAACTAAACCAGAGCCAAGGCTGAAGGTGTAACCCTGTGACGACCGCTAAGTAGCCTGGTCGTCAACCCAAGAAGCGTCTGAGTGCCCAGTGAGAACAACTGAGCTCCCTCCTCCAAGCACGAGCCCCATGCCCGATGTACTGCACAAGTAGCGCAATACCCTCATTGCAGCATCCCAGTGCACCTTTCGGTGCCTGCCAGGAGCCACGTAGCGGGCCAGAAGGCCAAGAGGGTATGCTAGGTCAGGATGAGTGCAAGTCATCAGGTACATGAGGCAACCAACTAACTCTCGGTAAGGACCACTCGGCTCTACGGACTCATCCGAAGGCAGAGCTGAGAGCGAGTGACCAGTACGCAGAGGAGTGGGCTGAGGCGAGGAGTACGTGAAGCGGAAGCGCTGAAGGACCTGCTGCACCATGTGTGACTGAGTCAATGTGATGGTGCGGCGTGCTCTGTCCCGGGTGATCTGCAAGCCAAGGTAGCTGCGCAGTTCACCCAGGTCTGTGCACGTGTGTCTCTTTTGCAGCTCCAACTTCACGTGGGCGAGAGCATCAGTGTCAGCAGTGGCAAAGACCAAGTCGTCGACGTACACGAGGATGTAGAATGGCGGCAGCGAAGTGCCAGTGCGCAGAAACAGTGACGGGTCAGCAGTAGAGGGCGCGAACCCAAGTGCCGCAAGCGTAGTCCTCAGTGTGTCGTGCCACTAACGTGGCGCCTGGCGGAGACCATAGACTGGCCGCCGGAGGCTCCACTGGGTACTAGGAGGAAACGACCCAGTGAAGCCAGGAGGGCGGCGCAGCCAGATCTCCTCGTGCAGGCTGCCCTGCAAGAAAGTTGTGCTGAAGTCAAGAGAGAGAAGCTCGTAGTCACGCTGAGCAGCAACGTGCAGTAGTACCCGAAGAGTGGTCATCTTCGGGGTGGGAGAGAAGGTCTGAAAGAAGTCTACTCCCTCTCGCTGACTGAAGCCTCGAGCAACGTAACGAGCCTTGAAGACAGGCGGAGAACCCGGCGGCCGCTTCACCCTGAAAATCCACATGCCACTGACGATGTTCGCCCCAGGAGGGGGAACCTCGTCAACGTAAGTGCCAGTGGACTTCCAGGATGCCATCTTTGCATCCATGGCTGACTCCCACTGAGAGGGGTACTCACCCGCGATCGCCTCAGCGTAAGAGCGCGGGGTCGGGATGTCTGGAGCATCCGGGTCTCCTTTAGAGGCGATCAGCATGGACACTAGATGAGGCCCAGCGGTTGCAAGACACTCAAGGTCCTCCTGTCTGTCCTCAAGGACGTCTGTGCCTAGAGCACAGTCACCCCCGATGGACGGAGGACAGACAGACTCAGACTCAGCAACAAGACTGGCAGCGTAGTCTAGACGACAGTGAGCAGCAAAGTCGACAAGCTCAGCAACTAGGGCAGACGCAGCAGCAGACTCAAAGGAAGGGTCAGTGATAGCAGTGGCTAGGAGACGCGTGACAGTAGGACTGGCAGCACGAAGAGAGTCAGACTCCGGGTCAGCAAGCACAGGAAGAGAGGACTCAGGAGGAGACGGCAGAGGGACACGCTGTGGAGCAGTGGAAGGACGCAGAGTCATAAAGTGTGTGCTAGGCAGAGGTGGAGGACGCTCACGCTGACCACGGCGACCAGTGCGAGCAGCACGAACAGGTGACACAGGACGCGACACAGGCAACATAGGATGAGACTCAGGCTCAAGAGGCTCTGTAAGACCGCCTGTCGGACCAGTGTAGGGAGAAGGACCAGGAAGTGGCGAGGCAGGTGGGGGCTGGGACTGCGACTGGACAGGCGGAGGACACTCTAAGGAGGGAGGAGGACTAGAAGGAGGCGGCTGACCAAGAACCTGCTGAAGGAGCGGAACGAAGTACGGCCGGGGCCGTGAAGCGCCCCCAGAAGCAGCAGAGACAGCACCAGAACCTCCAGTCGAACCAGCACCAGCAACACCTCCAACAGCTCTAGAGCCTCCACCAGCACTGGCAGCACCTCCAGCAGCTCCAGAACCTCCAGTAGCACCAGCAGCACCTCCAGCCGCTCCAGGACCTCCAGCATTACCAGCAGTACCTCCAGGACCTCCAGTAGCACCAGCAGCACCTCCAGCGGCAGGGCCTCTAGCTAGCGGTACCTCAACGCAAGGAGCTCCACTCCTGAGGCTACAGCGCTGAGCATACCACTCACGTAGACACTGAGGGGAGGGAGGCTTTGGCTGCGGCACTACACCTGCGAGGCCACCAGCTCCGACTCCAGTAGACCCCCCAGCCTCACTAGCCCCACGACGGAGGCTGTAGCGCTGAGAGTACCACTCACGCAGCTGCTATGAAGAGGGAGCGCTACCAGGCTCAGCACCCCCAGTCTCAGCACCCCAAGTCTCAGCACCCCTTGGCTCAGCACCCCCAGTCGCAGCACCTCCAGGCTCAGTACCCAAAGTCTCCGTACCCACAGGCTCAACACCCCCAGTCGCAGCACCTCCAGGCTCAGCACCCAAAGTCTCCGCACCCCCAGGCTCAGCACCCCCAGGCGCAGTGCCCCCAGACCCAGCACCACTAGGCTCGACACACTCAGTACCTCGGGCAGGACCAGAGTCAGCAGCTACCTCGACAGGCTCGACCGGGTCTACCTGGGAAACACCTGAGGGAGCAGCACCCTTGGGAGGGAGGGGGTCTACCGACGGGACACCTGGGGTGAGGAAGAGCGGCGGGGGGGGGGGGAGTGGGGCAGTGCGGTAGGGGAAGAGACGGTAAAAGGGTACCGACTCGTCGAAGGTGACGTCCTGAGAGGCGAAGACACGGCACGAGGTGGGGTGGTAAAACTGCCAGCCAGGCGCGTCAGGGACAAAGCCAAGGAAGACACAGGGAACTGCACGGGAGGAGAGTTTGTCCGCGGACGTATCGCGGACAAAGGCTCGACATCCCCAGACTCGGAACACCAACGCATCCCCAACCTCCCCCGTCCAACGCAGGGTGGGCGAGGTCTCCGGAACAGAGACACGGGGCCAGAGGTTGAGCTGATGCGCGGCGTACTGCACTGCAAACGGCCACAGGAAATGGGGGGCAGCCGCATGGATCATGGAGGTACGAGCGACCTCCATGACAAGACCAATGCGACGCTCAGCAACCCCATTCTGCTGCGGAGAGGCCAGGAGAGTGAACGTCTGGCGGATGCCGTGCTCCGCACAGTAGGCTACCAGGAGGTCAGTGGAAAACTCGCCACCTCTGTCAGAGTGCAGACGTAGGACAGGAAAGTCCGACTGGAACCGCTAGCGGAGCTGGAGACGAGCAGCGCGGATCCAGGGGATCAAGACATCAGGGACCTCACCCTTGGTACGCAAGGGGAAGACCATGGTGTAGCGCGTGTAGTCGTCGACGACCAGCAGAAAGTACCGCTCGTGGCCCTGTCCCCGGACGCGGGCGGGGCCCCACACGTCCAGGTGGAGAGTCTGCAGGGGAGCCTCTGTGGGAGGGAACAAGGAGGAGTGAGGAGCGGCGCGCTGCCGCCCCTCGACACAGGGAAGACATGGAGGAGCAGGCGAGGGTGGTAGGGGAGGGAGAACTCTGGGAAGACCACAGACAAGGTACCTGGAGTGCATGCCGCGAAGGCGCTGCACTGACGGGTGACCAAGGCGGTGGTGCCAGAGGACAGTCTGGTGCGACAGGGAGCGACACGAGCAGGGGCCCGACAGCTGACCTGACGCAGACGCAGACGCAGCTACCTGAGGGGACTCAGTGGTCAGTGTGTACAAGTCCGACCCCGGCTGCCGAGTGAAGGTAGCCAGGTGACGACCCGTCCGGGCACACGTGCAGTGCGTCACACGCTCGTAGGCCGGGGTGAACTGGTGAACACCTGCGTCCTGGAGTGCGGAACCCGCCACCAAGTTTGTAGACAACGAGGGGAGGTAGAGGCCCGACAGCGTGCCAGATGGGACAGCAGGACAAGGGAGGGCAGTGGTGGAGGTCGCAAGGACTGGACCCCCGGAGGGGTCAGCCAGGGAGACAGCAACCGGTCTAGGGAGCTGCTCTAGGGCAGTGCGGTCGCGAAAGAAACAGCGGGAAGCACCTGAATCCAGTGTGAAGGTGTGAAGTGCCTCAGTAGGAGCGGTACCAGCAGACGCAGACGCGCTAGCACCTAGGGCAGCAGCCTCACCAGTACCTGGAGCAGCAGACGCACTAGCACCTAGAGCTGCAGCCTCACCGGTCCCAATACCTGGGTCGGGCGGTACGCTCAGGTAACAGTCACCCTCAACACTAATAGTCAATGCATACATAGCAGCAAGGATAGCATCATAATCAAGAGCAAAGATATCAATTCCCTTCTTAAGCAATCAGCCCAGCGGGGCAGCTCAGAGGCGTCGGGAAACTGCTCACGCCAGGCATCGTCGAGGCGAAAGAAACAGCGCTGAGCCGTGTGAAACCTCCCACAGGTCTGGCCAGTGCGGTCACCTGTGCGGATGACGTACGGGCAGGTTCCCCCACCCCAGATCCCCCACGCTGAGAGTACCACTCACGGAGCTGCTGGGGCGAGGGAGTCTCACCGGGACGCTGCTGCTGCTGCCTCTGGCCACCGCCGAACCCCCCACGCTGCACCGCTCCACCGCGACCGCCACCCGCTCCACCGCCGCCACCACTGCCACCACCACCCCCACCACCTCCACCACCGCCGCCGCCACAACCCCCTGGGCCGCCACCGACCCCCCCACCACCCGCGCCACTCCCACCTTCGCCACCACCCCCGCCCACCCCACCCCCTCCACCGCCGCCGCCCCCACCTCCACCTCCATCACCCTTGCCCCCCTTGCCCCTGCCGCCCTTGCGCCTCCCACTAGGAGTAGACGCGGCCCCGACCCCCTCAGCTCCGAGGAGGTCGACAGCATCAGCAGATGCAATGGAGGGGAGGAGGGGGGAGGGGGAGCACCCCTCAAAGAAGGGGGTACGGGGGTCACCACGAGAGGCACCTACAGCTACAATGCTCTTCTCAGCTGCTAGGAGTTCCTTCTCGAGGAGGCCGACAGTGAGGTTAGTGGGGGAAAGGGCGAGAAAGTGGTCCCTGACAGTGCGAAGGGAGTTAGGGAGGCGGGTGACAAGGTGGTACAGTGTGAGGTACATCGGGGGGGGGGGTGGGGGGGGTTCTTGGCGAGGAAATCGGGGGGGAGCGCGGCACGGTAGCGGAGGTCACTGGTATGGAGGTGGGTGATGAGGTTAGCTACAGTGGCAAAGGCGGACAGGTCGGGGAAGAGGTAGGGCAGTGAGAGACGGCCTATAGCAGCAGTGGCAGGGGAGGAGTAGCGCGCGACTACTGCGTCGTACAGCTCCTTAGCGGTCTTATGCTGGCCGAAGTGCTCGCGCTCATCTAACGGCAGGTGGCTGGGAACGGCTAGGCGGGCGTGAGCATCACGGGTCTGCCACTGGGAGCGAGCAGTACTGTCAGCAGTAGCGGGAGGTGCGGGAGCAGCGCCCGACGTGTGGTCATACAGGGAGACATCGTCCTTGGCAGTGATCTGGAGGAACAGGTGGAGGTCATCTAGCCAAACTTCAAACTTAATCGGGCGGCCCTCAGCGTCAAAGGTGAGAATAGAGGGAGTGGCCATAGTGGCAGCAGTAGTAGTAGGTACAGTAGCAGTAGTAGCAGTAGCAGTCGAAGCAGTAGTACGACAGGAACAGGAACAGGAGTTGCTGCAGGTGGGGCACAGTAGGACGGCGCGGCTCAGGTCGGGCGGCGCGGCTCGGTTCGGGCGGCATGGCTCGGTTCGGGCGGCGCGGCTCGGTTCGGGCGGCGCGGCTCGGTTGGGGCGGCGCGGCTCGACTCGGGCTGGGCTACGCGGCGGTGCGCGACGAGGGGCGTGCACGTGGGCGGCTGTAGCGAGCGGGCCGCGGCTGTGCGTGGGCCTGACTAGCGCGCGGGCAAGCGGCCAAGGGGAGCGACGTGGCGGCCTACTGGCGGGGCCGCGACGCTCTGGTCGCGCTGGCTGTGACCTGAGGGCGGGCGGCTGAGGGTCGCGCGTCGGCCTAGGGGCGAGCGCGGCCTACGGGCGACGGCCTGCTGGGGCTCGGGAGAAAAAATCAGGCCGCCCTAGGCGCGGTTTTCTTACGCGCGCTAAAACGACGGGGCCGCGCTCAGGCTGCTAGCGGGCTGCACGAGAGAAGAGCGCACGAGGGCGCACTTGGGGAGAGGCGCACGAGGGCGCTAAAAAAAAAGGGGCGCACGAGGGCGCTAAAAAAAAAGGGGCGCACGAGGGCACCTCTAGCGGAACGGTGGGCCCTTAGGTCTAGAACCTAAGCTCTTAATACCATGTCAGAAACAAAAAAGATTGAACTACACAAGGTTGGAGTACAAGTATGAAACCCTAGAGTTGTGTACCCCCTAAAGGCTAACCCACTATAGCCTACACAGCAATAACTGTCAGACTAATATATAATTCTATATATTGTTCTATAACTGCCTGTAGTGTAGAATACTGTAGTCATATAACTTTCTAGTTGGTGGTGCACCTTACATGCTCTGTTTGCTATATGTACTCTTGTGCTATAGTGAACATCATTCCCCTCTCAACTTTCTCGACACTTCTCCTTACCCTCGAACTCGATCACTAAGCTACTAAACCTATGGCTTCTAAGCCCACCTATACTTAGCTTATTTCACATGGAATCAGAGCGACTACGCTCTTGGCCTGTGGGCCCCACGTGCTTCCGCTGCTTTCCTGTCTGTCGCGTGCCCAGTGGCGCGCGACACCTTTTTCTTCTCGCCACGCGCCCGCCCGCCGTGCGCCCCGGGCGCGCCGCGTCTTCCTGCCCCGTCGCCGCCCTTCTCGGCCCCTCACGGCCTCTTCGCGGCCTCGTCGCTGCTCCTCTCACGGCCCCTCGCGCCACCCTTAGCGGCCCCATCGCCACACTTCGCGGCCCTGTCGCCGCCCCTTCTCGGCCCCGTCGCCGCCCTTAGCGGCCCCGTTGCCGCCCCTCGCGGCCCCGTCGCCGCCCTTCTCGGCCCAGTCGCCGCCCCTCGCGGTTCCGTTGCCGCCCCTAGTGGCCCCGTCACTTGCTCGTCGCCCCCCCCCCCCCCCCCCCCCCCCTGGCCGCCGCCTCTGCCTCCCCTGTGCCCGCGCCTGCTTTGCAACAGCACGCGGGCCTGCCTTGCAACTTCAGCCACTCCTGGAGCAGTCGCCACTGCAGCAGCCGTCCCTGGAGCAGCCGCCACTACAGCAGCCGCCCGTGGAGCAGCCGCCACTGCAGCAGCCGCTCCTGGAGCAGCCGCCCCTGGACCAGCCGCCACTACAGCAGCCGCCCCTGGAGCAGCCGCCCCTGCAGCAGCCGCCCCTGGCCTCTGGAGCAGCTGCCACTGCAGCAGCCGCCCCTGGAGCAGCCGCCCCTGCAACAGCCGCCCCTGGAGCAGCCTCCCCTGCAGTAGCCGCCCCTGTCCTCTGGAGCAGCCGCCACTGCAGCAGCCGCCCCTGGCCCCTGGAGCAGCCGCCCCTGGCCTCTGGAGCAGCCGCCACTGCAGCAGCCGCCCCTGGCCCCTGGAGCAGCCGCCCCTGGAGCAGCCGCCCCTGGAGCAGCCGCCACTGTAGCAGCCGCTCCTGGACCCAGTGCAGCCGTGGGGGGGTGGGTATGGGGGTGGCGGGTGTGGGGGTGATGGGTATGGGGGTGGCGGGTGTGGGGGTGATGAATGTGGGACATGTGGGGGAGGTTGAGTGGAGGTGGCCGCCGTGTCGTCAGCAGCACCAGTAGTCCGGGGCGTTGCTCCGGTAGCCCAGTCGTAGCCAGCTGCGCCAGTCGCCCGTGGGTCCGTTGCTCCTGCCGCTCGTCTTAGCCGCGGAGCCAGTTACTCCAGTAGTCCGGGGCGTTGTTCCGGTAGCCGCTGTGCCAGTGTGACTCCTGTTGCCCGTGTGTCTGCAGCTTCAGCCGTCGCCTCCCATCTCCTCTCCTGTCACAGTCCCTCCTCCTCCTCACTTCCCCTCTCCTTCTCCTGCGCTTGGTATACCCCTTCAGGGGGCGTTGACTGCACATTCTTCCCTACAGGCACTTATGGGGGCGTGTCAGACTAATATATAATTCTATATATTGTTCTATAACTGCCTGTAGTGTAGAATACTGTAGTCATATAACTTTCTAGTTGGTGGTGCACCTTGCATGCTCTGTTTGCTATATGTACTCTTGTGCTATAGTGAACATCATTCCCCTCTCAACTTTCTCGACACTTCTCCTTACCCTCGAACTCGATCACTAAGCTACTAAACCTATGGCTTCTAAGCCCACCTATACTTAGCTTATTTCACAATAACACATATATAGTGTTTGACAGTTGTAATCAAAGATTGAGGCGCCCTCAAACCCAGTGAAGAGCACATGTTGAGTAGCCACCATGAGATATGCTCCCGTGTCCAGTGCAAGCCATGTCTGGCTGATTGTGGTCTTCACGTGCCTTTTGCTCGACAGACTGCAATGGAAAAAAAATAAAAAGCACATGTGTTAGGCCATATGAAGTAAAGCCAATACCGGTGGAGAGATAAAACACATAGCATATCTCACATGTTATGGAAATGGATCAACATCGAGAAACCGTCTTGAATGCGCATCGCGTCGACAACGCTGATAAAGGTGTTCTAATGTAGGGAGGTGAAGAAGGGTTTCGTAGGGAAATGAGGACTTTTGATGTTTGGGCTGCATGAACCTGTAGTAGGCGCTGGAGGCCCGCGACCTTTGGCGAAGGTGCTGATGATATCATCCACGGGTGGCAACACCTCCTTACACACCACATGCATTGAGAATTTGATGGGCAATGTGCTAGGCTGATCCTTCTGACCTTTACGTTGCTTCCTCTTCTTCCTGTTTTTGCCATGCTCGTCGGGAACGAGCTTCCCTGAGAATTGACTTGCTATGCAAATCCATGCCGGCCGAGCGCAAAAAAAAGACTAGAAGCTCGAAGAATAGAGGTAAGAGTTTAGAAGCCCTTTGGACACACGGCCTACAATAATGTCAGGAATGAAGGAGGTGAAGGGTTAGGGCGGAAGGGCTGGCTGTGATGTGTGGGAATGTTCAATGAGGGGATGTGATGTGATGGAGAGAGGTTCCATCAGGATCATGACCACAATCTACACGTCATACCTTTATTGGTTCCCCAACCTCGACGGTCATGAAAGTTGATTGGTTGGGGTAATAGTCATGACATCTTATGCAGCTAACCCACCCACCTCGACATTCATGAATGTTGACAGATCATTGTTGGAACCTGTCAGAGCACCACACACATCACTCACCCTTGAAGCACACAAATTTACACATGCATGCCAATTTGGCGCACGACAATGAATCACAACACTTCTGACCAATCAGTCACGCCACGCGTGGCGAATACATGTCCAGAGCTGATTATGATTATTTGTGAATTCAGCCAATGTATACACGGCTGCCCGAAATCACGAGGAGAAGGGCGGGAAAATCGAGCGAGAGGGGCGTGCGCAAACACTGTCCATTGAGTTATGAGAGGATCCAACGTGGCGAGGTCGCGATCAATTGGGTCGACCATTTTGAGAGAAACATGATTTTGTTTGATGCGCATCATTTCCGAGGCGCCTCCGCTCCGTTCATGACCCTTCCGAGCCTAGTTTGCCCCCAAGTCCCCACCTAGCTCAATTTACCCTATTTCTGAGAGGAAAAACCCTTTTCCTTACTGGGGTTTACTCAACCGCGTACAACCCCAACTTTCGGAAGTGGACGTTAGACCATTTTGCTTGCTGCCGAAGCAACCTCGCGTCACCTTCGGCTTTCCTTTGCCCGACCTGCACCCAACCTCGTGCTCCCGAGGTTCTCGCCTAGCTAGGTTGACCCACTATATTAGCGCATGCCTTTATTGTATTGTCAGTTCATTGAGTCACATCTTCGTTATTCGTTATTCCGCGCACTCTCTTTTATAACTCATAACACTTGGTATCAGAGCTACTTTCCTAGTTCACCCCGCTCTTCGAGGGTAGTTTGGAGGCACGGGTGTGGCTGGTAAAGGAGACTGCAAAACGGTTGGCTGCAAGGTTCGTTAACTCTAACCTGCCCGACTCCAATAGTTTTTGCTTTCTTCTTGCTTGATAGGCCACGAATACCCCTCTGCCCTCCAGACGAAGCGTGCGACTCATGGACCAGGAGAAGTTGAGCGAAATGCTGGTGCAAATAGCAGAGCTACATGCAACAGTGAAGACATTATCGACGGAGGTTACAACACTACGTGCGGAAAACACCGAGCTACGCCAGACGCGAGGTGAAGCGCGTCAGTAGTTGCCCGATGAAAAAGGTGACACCGCCAGCCATGGGGCAAGTGGAGCCGTCACAAGTGGCGAGCTCGCACGAGGCAATGACAAGAACGAACGGCCAGCATCGTCAGCGCCAGCGACACTTGCAGTTACATCAATCAATATTAAACCCGCGAGCCCGCCCCCGTTCAACCCTGGCGACAAGACCACTACAGTGAAGGGGTTGTTATTTGGCGTGGAGGTCTTCTTTACTGCAGCGCGTGTTGACGATGACGCCACACGTATTACGGTATCGCTTCTCCGAGGAGCGGCTCTGGAGTGGTGGCGACATACCTTGGATACGGGGACCCTGACATATGTGGCAGACGGGACTTCAACGTCGATTTATCAAGAGGGAGCACCGATATTCGGCGTGACCAAGATATGCACGTGGAAGGAGTGGGGCGCAGCCTTACGCGATCGCTTTGAGCACATATCCGGCGCAGAGGAAGCTCGCATGAAGCTGCGTACCTGGTCGTAGTTGGCATCTGTCCTAGACTACACGGCAACGTTCGTGGCCTTTGCTGACCAAGTGGATGACATGTCGGAAGCAGAGCGGTTAGATAAGTACGTCTGCGGCCTTAAATACGAGATACAGTATGAGGTGCGCCGATGCCGCCCGACATCGTTTCTGGAAGCAGCACGGTTAGCAGAATCCACGGACGCACTGATGCAGTACGCGAGGTCGAATTCCCAGGAGGGAAACCGTTTTCGCGGCCAGACCCAACGGGCCACGATCAACGAAGTCCATGCACCAAACCGCCCCTACACATGGTTGTGTTATAAGTGCGGGAAGCCAGGTCACAAATATGAAGACTATTCTGAGAGAACACCAGCGAAGAGGAACGTCGGGAAAGAACCGGGAAATGGGAAGAGTCGGTAACAGACGGGCCCCGTACTGACTGTGCTCTGTCGCCCGAACACCATCATGCCCACCGAGTAGTGGTTCCGATTCATGCAATCAATCGCACTTGGCCGAATAACCAGGATAACCATGTGGATTACCCTGTGCTGGTCGTCGGCAAAGTGTAAAAAAAAAAAAATGTTCGTCGACGGAGGGGCCAGCCATAGCCTCTTCAACTTGGCGACAGCAATAAAATCCAAGCTGAAACTTGACACGTGTCTGCCCGAAATCGACGCTCGCCTCGTGGATGGAACGCCTCTGGCGATTTTGGAAGAAGCACGGGCGGTGCTGATTGAATGCGGCGATGATTTCGGCTTCAGCATGAAGTTTCTTGCGACAACGCTGGATGGCTGTGACGTGCTGCTGGGACGTGATTGGTTGCGACGACACGACCCCGTCATCGACTGGACAACGGGATCGTGCAGCATCAGCAAGCACGAGGGGCTAATTAAATTGCCTACATGGACACCTGACTACATACAAGCCCTGTGCGTAAAAGCGATCACTATTGGTCGCCACTTGAATCAAGGCGCGCAGCTGCTCGCCGTATGTTTCCGCGATTTGGCAGCCGACACCGACGGAAAAGATATTGAGATGTTGTGCGCAGCTGTACCACCTGATTTAGCGGAGCTGATTCGACAGTGCCCGGACATCTTCCCCGACGATCTGCCACCTGGACTACCGAGAGGCCTGAGGACCACAAGATCCTGCTGGAGCCTGGCGCGCAACCGACCGTTCTTACACAGTGGCGGTTGACCCAACCGGAACTCGAGGAGCTGCGAAGACAAATTGAAGGCATGTTGGACAAAGGGTTTATTCAACCCAGTACATCTCCCTTCGCAGCCCCGGTCATGTTCACGCCGAAGAAGGATGGCGGGCTTCGCATGTCTGTCGACTATCGCGCGCTCAACCGGTAGACCATCAAATCTCGCTATCCAATTCCACGCACCAACGACCTCCTCGATCAACTTCGCGGCGCTCCCTACTTTCAAAAATTGACTTGTGTGGCGGTTACCACCAGATTCGGGTCTTCGTCGACGACTGCCACAAGACTGCCTTCACACCCGCTACAGAAGCTACGAACTCACAGTGATGCCGTTTGGCCTCATAAACGCGCCTTCGACCTTTCAACTGACCATGAACAGAATTTTCCGGGAATTTCTCGACAAGTGTGTGATCGTCTAATTGGACGATATTCTGATTTTTAGCAAGACAAGAGAACAACCTCTCCGAGACCTCTATGCATTGTTTAAGCGGTTGCAGGAGAACTGCCTCATCACCAAGGGCTCTAAATGCGAGTTCTTTAAGCAGGAGTTGGAGTTTTTGGGGAACGTCTTCCCCCGCGACGACATCAAAATCGACCCGGCAAAAATCAAGACTATTCAGGAGTGGAAGTCCCCGACTAACATCCCAAATATAGCGGGGATAACCAGCCCGCTGACCGACCTGCTGCACAAGGACACGACTTTTGTGTGGGGGGAGGAAGCTGAGGCGGCTTTTCAGGAGTTGAAGAATTTTCTCGTTTCCCCTCTGGTTTTGCGCATCGCTGACCCATCGAAGCCGTTCGAAGTCGTCACCGATGCCTCAGATTTCGCCATCGGAGCTGTACTCCTCCGGGATTTCGGGAACTGATTGCAACCGATCGCCTACGAGGAGCTGTACTCCTCCAGGATTTCGGCAACTGATTGCAGCCGATCGCCTACGAGTCACGCAAGTTGCAGTCGGCCGAGTGCAACTACCTGGTACATGGCAAGGAGATGCTCGCCATATTACACGCGTTCAAACTATGGTGCTGCTGCTTGGTGGGCGCTGACGAAACTGTTCGCACTGACCACAAGTCACCACAGTACCTGCGAGCTCAGCCCAACCTCAATTTGCGACAAATTCGGTGGCTAGACTACATGGAGAGCCACTTCACCTCACGCATCACATACAAGAAAGGGGCGAATAACATTGCCGATGCCCTAACCAGACTGACAGTTAAATCCGCTGCAGTACTCATCACCCATTCGAACCAGCTCCTTACGGGACTTTTCACCCACGGCTACACTACGGGCCCATTCTTCATGACTGGAAATCACCAGCAGGCGACGACGCAGAAGGGGAATTATAAGCTAAAAGCCAGAACTCGCCGGATTTGGGTTCCCACTTACCGATTGCTGCGTGAACCCCTTATTCATGAGGTCAACGATTTTAACCTCTGTGGACATTTCGGGGTTGATAAATCCCAGAAGCTGTTGCACCGTCAATATTATTGATCCGATTCTGATACGACGTGCAGCAATATGTGTCCTCATGCAGGGTGTGCCAAGCCATAAAATCGACACGTCAGCGGCCAGCTGGATTGCTGCAACCCCTGGAGCCACCCGAACGACAGTGGAAACAGGTGACGATGGATTTCGTCACGTGACTGCCTGTTGGGCCGTCTGGCAACGACACTGTTCTCGTCGTCGTCGATCGCCTCACGAAAATGGCGCATTTTGCACCGTGTCGTACAACAATCACCGCCGAAGAAACTGCGCGCCTCTTCATCTCGACCGTCGTGCGACTGCACAGAATCCCCGCGGCGATCTGTCAAACTTATATGCTATAGACTGTGTAGGCTGTAGTGGGGTAGATAATATGGGGTACAACACTTTTAGGTTTTCTTACTTGTACCCACCTCTTTCCTAGTGCATTCATTCCTCGTTTTTTCACATGGTATAGAGCAGGTTCCCTAGTGGGAACGTTTCCTAGGGCCCACCGAAAATCGAATATTTTTTTCCTGCCCGGAGCGCGCTTCGCCCCTGCCCGAGTCGTGCCCCGTGTGCCTGCCCTCCCATCGCGTCCCCTGCCCTTAGCGGCCCGTCGCGCCCTCTTACGGCCCCGTAGCGGCCCCTCTCACGGCCCCTCGCGGCCCTTCGCGGCCCCTTCGTGGCCCCTCGCGGACCCTTCTCGGCCCCGTCGCCGCGCCTTCGTGGCCCCTCGCGGCCCCTTCGTGGCCCCTCGCGGCCCCTTATCGGCCCCTTCGCCGCCCTTAGCGCCCCCCCCCCCCCCCCCCCCCCCCCCCCCCTCGCGGCCCCTTCACGGCCCTGCCGCCCCGCCGCCGCCGACAGCAGCAGCCCCCGCCGTCGACAGCAGCAGCCACCGCCGCCGCTGCCGTGTCTGCCGCCGCCGCCCCTGCCCGGGCCGCAGCAGCCGCCGCCGCCGACTGCAGCAGCCACCGCCGCCGACAGCAGCAGCCGCCGCCGCCGACGACAACAGCAGCCGCCGCCGCCGCTGCCGTGTCAGCCGCCAACGCCCCTGCCCGCCGCGGCACCCTGGCCCCTGGAGCAGCCGCCGCTGCTGCAGCCGCCCCTGGCCCCTGGAGCAGCCGCCCCTGCAGCAGCCGCCCCTGGCCCCTGGAGCAGCAGCCGCGGAGCCCTCGCCATGCGGTGGTAGCGGCCTCACCATTGCCGCTGTCGTACTCCTGCCCTTCTTGCCACTTGTGAGCACTGTTGTTCCTGCTGTTACTGTTGCTCTTGCTGCTACTGCTCTTTCTACTGCTACTGGTGCTCCTGGCGTGGCCAGATGCAGCTCCAGCACCGTCCGCGTGAGTCCCTCGCCCCCCATCAGCTTTGTGAGTGGTACGCTAGTTGGGGTTGTAGGGGTGGCCACACTGGTACTACTGCTACTACTTCTACTGCTGCTACTACTGCTACTGCGGCTACCACTGCTCCTGCTGCTCTTGGCGGTGGCCAGATGCAGCTCCAGCGACGTCCGCGTGAGTCCCTCACGCCCCAGAAACTTCGTGAGTGGTACGCTACTTGGGGTTGTCGGGGTGGCCGTAGTGGGAGTCCTCCTGGAGTGAGTAGTTCGGGAGCTGCTTGTAGTGGCCAGGTGCAGCTCCAACGTCGTCCGCGCGCGGTCCTTTCGCCTCAGCAGCTTCGTGAGTGGTACGCTCATCGTGGAGGGTCACGGAGTACTGCTCGCTGTCCGTACGTCATTCGCACTGGTGCTCGGACTGGTCAGCCTCGGACTGGGACGTTTGGTCACGCAGAGTCCCGCTGCTTCGCCCGTCTGAGCGACGCCTGGCGTACGGAGTTTGGCGACGCGGCTGAGCTCCCAAACTGGGTGGAGCTGCTTAGGCAGAGGGTAGATATCTATGCTCTTGACTATGATGCTATCCTCACTGCCATGTATGCATTGCCTACTAGTGATGAGGGTGACTGTTACCTGTGTGTTCCGCCTAACCCGGGCATTGAGGCTGCTGCTCTAGGTGCTGGTGAGGCTGCTGCTGTAGGTGCTAGTGCGTCTGCTCCTCCAGGTGCCGGTGAGTCTGCTGCCCCAGGTGCTGGTGCGTTTGCTCTCTCAGGTACCACGTCGTCTCAGGCTTTACACACCTTCACCCTTGACTCGGATGCTTCCCGCTCCTTCTTTTGAGACCGCACCACACTCACACCGCTTAGTCGGCCGGTTGCAGTCTCCCTGGTTGACCCCTCTGGGGGTCCTGTCCTTGCCCACTTCTCCACTGTCTTACCGTGTCCGGCGGCCCCTTCTGGCTCCCTGTCAGGTCTTTACCTCCCCTCGTTCTCTACGAACTTGGTGAGTGGTGCTGACCTACAGGATGGAGGGGTTGACCAGTTAACTCCTGCGAGTCAGCGAGTGACCCACTGTACATGTGCTCAGACGGGCCGACACTTGGCCACGTTTGCCCGTCAGCCGGGGTCGAGCCTGTACACACTGACTACTGAGTCTCCTCCAGTAGCAACGTCAGGTCAGGTGTTTGCTGCAGCGTCCAGGTCTGGTCCTGAGTCTGCCCCCTGCTCGTGTCATCTCCTGTCTCACCAGACTCTCCTCTAGCACCACCGCCTTGGTCACCCCTCCCTGCCTCGTCTCCGAGGCATGGCCTCTCGTTTCCTTCTCTCTGGTCTCCCCCGGTCCCTCCCTCCTCTTCCTCCGGGGCCTGCCCCCACCTGCGTTCCCTGCATCGAGGGGCGGCAGCGCGCCGCTCCTCACTCCTCCGAGTGTCCTCCGACAGAGGCTCCGCTGCAGACGCTTCACCTGGACGTGTGGGGCCCCGCCCGCGTACGTGGACAGGGTCACGGGCGGTACTTCCTGCTGGTGGTTGACGACTACTCGCGTTACACAACGGTCTTCCCCTTGCGCAGCAAGGGTGAAGTCACTGAGGTGTTGATCGACTCGATCCGCGCAACTCGTCTCCAGCTCAGAGAGAGTTTCGGCTCGGACTTTCCTGTTCTGCATCTGCACTCCGACAGAGGCAATGAGTTTTCCTCTAACATTTTGCGAGCCTTCTGTCGTGCACAGGGCATCCGCCAGACGTTCACGCTTCCGGCCTCTCCACAGCAAAATGGCATTGCTGAGCGCCGCATTGGCATGGTCATGGACGTCGCTCGTACGTCCATGATCCATGCGGCTGCTCCCCATTTTCTGTGGCCGTTCGCGGTTTAGTACGCGGCGCATGAGATCAACCTTCAGCCCCGAGTCTCCTTGCCGGAGACCTCCCCTACTCTGCGGTGGACGGGGAAGGTTGGCGATGCGTCTGCGTTTCGTGTCTGGGGATCTCGGGCTTTTGTCCGCGACTTTTGTGGACAAGCTGTCCCCCCGTGCTGTTCCCTGCGTCTTCCTTGGCTTCCCCCCTGACGCGCCTGGTTGGCGGTTTTACCACCCCACCTCGCGCCCTGTTCTGTCCTCCCAGGACGTCACGTTTGACAAGTCGGTCACCTTCTACCGTCTCTTCCCTTACCGCACTGCCCCGCTCCCCCCTCCGCCGCTCTTCCTCACGCCAGGTGCTGCCTTAGTAGACCCCTTGCCTCCCCAGGGTCCTGCTCCATCAGGTGCTTCCCAGGTAGACCCGGTCGAGCCTGTTGAGGTAGCTGTCGACTCTGGTCCTGCGCGAGGTACTGAGCGTGCTGAGCCTGGTGGTGCTGGGTCTGGAGGTACTGCGACTGGGGGTGCTGAGCCTGGGGGTGCGGAGACTCGGGGTGCTGAGCCTGGGGGTGCGGGGACTGCAGGTGCAGAGCCTGGGGGTGCTGTCCTTGGGGGTGCTGGGTCTGGAGGTCCTGAGCCTGGGGGTGCTGCGCCTCGGGGCGCTCTCTCTTCCCAGCAGCTGCAAGAGTGGTACTCTCGGTACTGTCGCACCCTCCGTGGTGCTGCTAGAGCTGGAGCTAAGGGAGCTGAGCCTACAAGAGTTGGTGTTGCTGCTGACCCTGGGGTCGGCGCTAGAGGTGCTGGAGCCACTGGTCCTGGAGGTGCTCGTACTGGCGATAAGGAGGTGCTGGGACTGGGGGTGCTGTTGGGGCTGCTGGAGCTGGTCCTGCTGGAGGTGCTGCTGGTGCTGCTGGAGGTATTGGAGCTGCAAGTGCTGCTGGGGGTACTGGAGCTGCTGGGGGTGTTGGCGCTAAAGGTGCTGCTGGCGCTGGTGCTTCTAAGGGTGCTGGAGTAGGCGCTACTGGTCTTGTGTCGGGAGCACAGACTGGAGCACAGAATGAAGCACATTGCTCTTCGCTACTTCTTTGTTCGTGAGCTGCAGCAGCGTGGTAAGCTGCGCCTTGCCTACGTGGCCTCTCAGGCCAATATTGCTGATATCTTTACCAAGGCACTTCAGCCTTGTGATCATCAGCGCTTTTGTACGATGCTAGGTCTTGTGCCTACTTGGCCTCACTTGCTCACTTCTTGACCTTGCTTGTACTGTGATCTATCTATACCTGCACTTGCTTATCTACCTATATATATAATATTGCATGTGAACTAGCCTTGTGGCCTTGAACTTGTGCTCGGAATTTGTGGTGACGATGTGATCCACCCTGAGCTTGCTGTGCTTTGCTTGACTGGTCTTGTGACGTCTTGTTCTCCCCCATTTTGCCTATGGGGGTGTGTCAAACTTATATGCTATAGTCTGTGTAGGCTGTAGTGGGGTAAATAATATGGGGTACAACACTTTTAGATTTTCCTACTTGTACCCACCTCTTTCCTAGTGCATTCATTGTGAAGAAATGAGGAATGAATGAACTAGCACAAGGTTGGGTACAAGTAGGAAACCCTAGGAAACTGTACCCCATACTATCTACCCCACTATAGCCTAGACAAGCTATATGATAAAAGTTTGACACACCCCCATAGGCAAAGTGGGGGAGAACAAGAGGTCACAAGACCAGTCAAGCAAAGCAAAGCAAGCTCAGGTTGGATCACAACGTCACCACACAATCCGAGCAAAACAGCAAGGCCACAAGGCCAGATCACACGCAAGATCATATATGAAGGTAAAAAGGCAAGTGCAGGTATAGAAAGATCACAGTACAAGCAAGGTCAAGAAGTGAGCAAGTGAGGCCAAGTAGGCACAAGACCTAGCATAGTACAGAAGCGTTGATGATCACCAGGCGGAAGTGCCTTGTGCCTAGTAGAGCAATGTGCTTCGTTCTGTGCTCCAGTCTGTGCTCCCAACACAAGGCCAGCATGGCCTTGTTATCTACGTACAGAACTGGAGGAGAAGAAGGCGGCTCTCCTAGGTCAGTCAGCAAGTAGGTGAGCCAGCGTAGCTCCTGTGCAGCCATGGCCCCCGCGTAGATCTCAGCCTCACAGCTGGAGCCGAGAACATAAGACGAGCGGGTAGACCGCCACAAAACAGAGCCGGAGCCAAGGCTGAAGGTGTAACCCTGTGACGACCGCTGCGTAGCCTGGTCGTCAGCCCAAGAAGCGTCTGCGTGACCTGTGAGGACCACTCGACGTCGCCCTCCAAGCACTAGCCCCATGCTTGACGTACTGCACAAGTAGCGCAACACCCTCTTCGCTGCACCCATGTGCTCTGGTTGCTGTCTCCCGAGAGCAACATAGCGTGCCAAGATGCTAAGAGGGTATGCAAGGTCAGGTCGTGTGCAGGTCATCAGGTACATGAGGCAGCCAACAAGCTCTGGGTACGGGCCAATCGGCTCTACGGACTCATCCGAAGGCAGAGCTGAGAGCGAGTGGCGAGTAGACAGAGGAGTGGCCTGAGGCGAGGAGTACGTGAAGTCGAAGCGCTGAAGGACCTGCTGCACCATGTGTGACTGAGTCAGGGTAATGGTGCGCTGTGCTCTGTCCCGGGTGATCTGCAAGCCAAGGTAGCTGCGCAGTTCACCCAGGTCTGTGCACGTGTGTCTCTTCTGCAGCTCGGACTTCACGTGGGCGAGTCCAGCAGTGTCAACAGTGGCAAAGACCAAGTCGTCGAAGTACACGAGGATGTAGAACGGCAGCAAAGAGGTGTCGGTGCGCAGAAACAGCGACGGGTCGGCTGTAGAAGGAGCAAACCCAAGAGCCGCAAGTGTAGTCCTCAGTGTGTCGTGCCACTCACGGGGCGCCTGGCGGAGACCGTAGACTGGCCGCCGGAGGCTCCACTGGGTACCAGGAGGAAACGACCCAGTGAAGCCAGGTGGGCGGCGCAGCCAGATCTCCTCGTGCATGCTGCTCTATAGGAAAGCTGTGCTGAAGTCAAGAGAGTGAAGCTCGTAGTCGCGCTGAGCGGCTATGTGCAGCAGCACCCGAAGAGTCGTCATCTTCGGGGTGGGAGAGAAGGTCTGAAAATAGTCAACTCCCTGCCGCTGACTGAAGCCTCGAGCCACGTAACGCGCCTTGAAGACAGGCGGAGAACCCGGCGGCCGCTTCACCCTGAAAATCCACATGCCACTGACGATGTTCGCCCCAGGTGGGGGAACCTTGTCGACGTAGGTGCCTGTGGACTTCCAGGAAGCCATCTCTGCGTCCATGGCTGACTGCCACTGTGAGGAGTAGGGACCCTCGATTGCCTCAGCGTACGATCGAGAAGTCGGGATGTCTGGTGCATCCGGGTCTCCCTCAGGGGCAATCAGCGTGGACACGAGATGAGGCAAAGCAGCATCAAAACACTGGAACTCCTCCTGCCTGTCCTCAAGGACGTCCGTGCTAAGAGCACACTCACCCCCGACGGACGGAGGACAGACAGACTCAGACTCAGCAACAAGACTAGCAGCGTAGTCTAAACGACAACGAGCAGCAAAGTCGACAAGCTCAGCAACTAGGGCTGACGCAGCAGTGGACTCAAAGGAAGGGTCTGTGACAATAGTAGCCAGGAGACGCGTGACAGTAGGACTGGCAGCACGAAGAGAGTCAGAATCCGGGTCAGCAAGAACAGGAAGAGAGGACTCTGGAGGAGACGGCAACGGGACACGCAGAGGATCAGTGCAAGGACGCAGTGCCATCTGGTGTGTGCCTGGGACCGCAAGAGGACGCGGACACGGAGCACGAGGACTAGTGCGAGCAGCACGAACAGGCGACGCAGGACGAGACGCAGGCTCACGACGCTCAGCAAGACCTCCAGTAGGACCAGTGTAGGGAGAAGGAGCAGGTAGGGGGGAGGCGGGCTGTAACTGTGACTGCGACTGGATAGGCTGTGGACACTCTAAGGGAGGAGCAGGAGTAGTAGAGGGCGGGAGACCAAGAACCTGCTCAAGGAGCGGAACGAAGTACGGCCGCGGCCGCGCAGCGCCTCTAAAACCAGCAGGGACAGCACCAGCACCCCCTGCGGCAGCACCAGCGCCAGCAGCACCTCCAGCTCCAACAGCGCCAACTCCAGCACCCTCAGACGCACCAGCGCCAGCAGAACCACCAGCGCCAACACCCACAGCAGCTCCAGCAGCTCCAGCAGCACCAACTCCAGCAGGACCGGCAGCTCTAGTACCGCCAGCAGCTCCAGCAGTACCTTTAGCAGGACCAACTCCAGCAGCCCCAGCAGCACCCCCAGTCCCAGCAGCTCCAGTACCGCCAAAACGAGCACCTCCGGGACCAGCACAAACAGTAATACCTCCAGCTCCAGCAGCACGGCTCCAGCGCCGGGCAAACCACTCGCGCAGCTCCTGCAGAGAGAGTGGCTCCAGCCTCGACGAGCAGACCCAGCACCCCCAGGCTCCGCACCCCCAGGCTCAGCACCCCCAGGCTCAGCACCCCCAGACTCAGCACCCCCAGGCTCAGCACCCCCAGGCTCCGCACCCTCAGGCTCAGCACCTCCAGACCTGGCACCCGTAGGCTCAGCACCTCCAGCAGCACAAGAGTCAACAGCTACCTCGACAGGCTCGACTGCGTCTACCTGAGACACACCTGACGTGGCAAGACCCTGAGGGGGGAGGGGGTCTACCGGGGGAGGACCTGGCACAAGGAAGAGCGGCGGCGGGGGGAGGGGCGCAGTGCGGTAGGGGAAGAGACGGTAGTAAGGCACCGACTCGTCAAAGGTGACGTCCTGGGAGGACAGAACACGGCGCGAGGTGGGGTGGTAAAACTGCCACCCAGGCGCGTAAGGAGGGAAGCCAAGGAAGACGCAGGGAACAGCACGGGGGGACAGCTTGTCCGCAGATAAGTCGCGGACAAACGCCCGAGATCCCCAGACCCGAAACGCAGACGCATCGCCAACCTTCCCCGTCCACCGCAAGGTGGGGGAGGTCTCTGGCAAGGAGACCCGGGGCTGAAGGTTGAGATGATGCGCTGCGTACTGACCGCAAACAGCCACAGAAAATGGGGGGCAGCCGCATGGATCATGGACGTACGAGCGACGTCCATGACCATGCCAATGCGGCGCTCAGCAATCCCATTTTGCTGTGGACAGGCCGGAAGCGTGAAGGTATGGCGGATGCCCTGTGCTCGACAGAAGGCTCCCAGACGGGCAGAGGAAAACTCCTCGCCTCTGTCGGAGTGCAGACGCAGAACATGAAAGTCCGAGCCGAAACTCTCTCTGAGCTGGAGACGAGCTGCGCGGATCCAGTCGATCAACACCTCAGTGACGTCACCCTTGCTGCGCAAGGGGAAGACTGTGGTGTAACACGAGTAGTCGTCAACCACCAACAAGAAGTAACGCTCGTGACCCTGGCCATGGACGCGGGCGGGGCCCCACACGTTCATGTGAAGAGTCTGCAGCGGAGCCTCTGTCGGAGGAATCTCGGAGGAGTGAGGGGTGGCGCGCTGTCGCCCCTCGACGCAGGGAACGCAGGTAGGGGCAGGCCCCGGAGGTAGGGGAGGGAGAGACCGGGGGAGACTAGAGACAAGGACACGGGAGGCCATGCTTTGGAGACGAGGCAGGGAGGGGTGACCAAGGCGGTGGTGCCAAAGAAGAGTCTGGTGGGACAGGAGACGACACGAGCAGGGAGCAGACTCAGGACCAGACCTGGAGGCTGCAGCAAACATCTGACTCGACGCAGCTACCTGACCAGACTCAGCAGCCGTAGGAGACTCAGTAGTAAGTGTGTACAGGCTCGACCCCGCCCGACGGGTGAACGTGGCCAAGTGTCGGCCTGTCCGAGCACACGTGCAGTGGGTCACCCGCTGACTCGCAGGAGTGAACTGGTCAACCCCCCTATCCTGTAGATCAGCTCCACTCATCAAGTTCGTAGAGAACAAGGGGAGGTAGAGACCTGACAGGGTGCCAGAGGGGGCTGCCGGGCACGGTAAGATAGTGGAGAAGCTAGCAAGGACAGGACCCCCAGAGGGGTCCTCCAGGGAGACTGCAACCGGCCGACTAAGCGGAGTGAGTGTGGTGCGGTCTCGAAAGAAGGAGCGGGAAGCACCCGAGTCAAGGGTGAAGGTGTGTAAGGCATGAGCTGACGTAGTACCTGAGAGAGCTGACTCACCAGCACCTGGGGCAGCAGACGCACTAGCACCTAGAGCAGCAGCATCACCAGCACCTAGAGCAGCAGCCTCAATGCCCGGGTCAGGCGGAACACACATGTAACACGTAACACTATCAGACACAGCATACATGGCAGCAAGAATAGCATCATAATCAAGATCAAAGATAGCAACCCCTGCCCTAGACAGCTCTCCCCAGCGAGGGATCTCAGTGGCGTCAGTGAACTGGTGACGCCACGCGTCTGTTAAGCGCCCGAAGTAGCGCTGGGTGGAGTGCGGGCCCCCGCACTGCTCACCAGCGCGGTCGCCGGTACGGAGGACGTAGGTGCAAGGACCAGTACCCCCACCGCGCTGACGCGCAGCGTACCACTCACGAAGCTGCTGAGGGGACAGGGTCTCACGAGTGCGCTGCTGCTGCTGGCGCGGACCACCACCGGACCCACTCCTCTGCGCAGAGCCGCGACCAGCTCCACCGCTGCTTGCGCCGCCTCCGCCACCTCCGCCGCCTCCGCCACCTCCGCCACCTCCGCCACCTCCGCTCCCTCCGCCACCTCCGCCGCCTCCTCCGCCTCCACTGCTGCCACCGACACCTCCACCCCTGCCACCACTCCCACCACCACCCCCACCCCCTCCACTGCCTCCACCACCACCTCCACCGCCCCCGCCAGCCCCTCTAGCGCCCTTGCCCCCCTTGCCCTTGACGGTGCGGCGTCTCCCGCTAGGGGTAGACGCAGCACCGACCGACTCGAAACCAACGAGGTCGGCCCAGCAGCAGAAGCAACAGAGGGCAAGGGGAACACCCCTCAAAGACGGGGATGCGAGGGTCACCACGAGAGGCTCCTACAGCGACAATGCTCTTCTCTGCTGCTAGGAGGCGCTCCTCGAGGAGGTCAACGGTGAGTGTGGTGGGGCAAACTGAGAGGAAGTGGTCCCTGACTAAACGAAGGGAGTCAGGGAGCCGGGTGACTATGTAGTAGAGGGTGATGTACATGGGGGGCGGGGGGTACTTGGCACAGAACTCTGTCAGGCAAGCAGGCGGCGGGCAGCGCGCTAGCAGGGCAGGGGCTCACCAGTGGTGGGAAGAGCAGGCTCGGCGACTCGCCTGCTTGCCTGCCTGCCTGCCTTTCGGCCTGCCTGGCTGCTCGCCTTACTGCTGCTACTCCTGCTCCTGCTTCTACTGGCGGAGACAGATGCAGCCCCAGCGACGTCCGCGTGAGTCCCTCACGCCCCAACAGCTGCGTGAGTGGTACGCTGGTTGGGGTTGTAGGGGTGGCGGCGCTGCTACTGCTACCACTACTGCTGCTACTACTACTCGCGGCGGCCATATGCAGCTCCAGCGACGCCCACGCGCGTCTCTCACGCCCCAGCAGCTTCGTGAGTGGTACGCTCAGAGTAGAGGGTCCCTCAGTTCTGTTCGCTGCTCTTACGTGATTCGCACTGGTGCTCGGACTGGTCAGCCTTGTGGGACACCTAGTCGCACACAGTCCCGCTGCTTCGCCCGTCTGAGCGACGCCTGGCGTACCGAGTTTGGCGACGAGGCTGAGCTCCCGACTCGGTGGAGTTGCTTAGGCGGAGGGTAGATATATTTGCTCTTGACTATGATGCTATTCTTACTGCCATGTATGCATTGCCTACTAGTGCTGACCGTGCGGGTCACCTGTGCGTACCGCCTGACCCGGGTATAGAGCCTGCTGCTCTAGCTGCTGGTGAGGCTGCTGCTCCGGGTGCTAGTGAGTCTCTTGCTCCAGGTACAGGTGCGGCTGCTGCTCTAGGTGCTAGTGAGTTTGCTTCCTCAGGTGCGGGTGAGTCTGCTCTCTCAGGTACCGCGTCGGCTCCGGCCTCTCACACCTTCACTCTTGACTCGGGGGCTTCCCGCTCCTTCTTTCGAGACCGCACCACACTCACGCCGCTTGGTAGGCCAGTTGCAGTCTCTCTGGCAGACCCCTCTGGGGGTCCTGTCCTTGCTCACTTCTCCACTGTCCTCCCGTGTCCGGCGGCCCCCTCTGGCACCCTGTCTGGTCTTTACCTCCCCTCGTTCTCTAGGAACTTGGTGAGTGGTGCTGACCTACAGGATGCGGGGGTTCACCAGTTCACTCCTGCGAGTCAGCGGGTGACCCACTACACGGACGCTCGGACAGGCCGACACCTGGCAACGTTTACACGCCGGCCGGGGTCGAGCCTGTACACGCTGACCACTGCGTCTCCTCTAGTCACTGCGTCTGGTCAGGTAGCTGCGTCGGGTCAGGTGTTTGCTGCAGCGTCCAGGTCCGGTCCTGAGTCTGCCCCCTGCTCGTGTCGTCTCCTGTCTCACGAGACTCTCCTCTGGCACCACCGCCTTGGTCACCCCTCCCTGCTTCGTCTCCGAGGCATGGCCTCCCGTGTCCTTGTCTCTGGTCTTCCCCGGTCCCTCCCTCCCCTTCCTCCGGGGCCTGGCCCTACCTGCGTCCCCTATGTCGAGGGGCGGCAGCGGGCTGCCCCTTACTCCTCTCAGTTTCCTCCGACAGAGGCCCCGCTGTATACGCTTCACATGGACGTGTGGGGCCCTGCCCGCGTCCGTGGACAGGGTCACGAGCGCTACTTCCTGCTGGTGGTTGACGACTACTCGCGTTACACCACAGTCTTCCCCTTGTGCAGAAAGGGTGATGTCACTGGGGTGTTGATCGATTGGATCCGCGCAGCTCGTCTCCAGCTCAGGCGGAGCTTCGGCTCGGACTTTCCTGTTCTGCGTCTGCACTCTAACAGAGGCGGAGAGTTCTCTTCTGGCCTTCTACGAGCCTACTGTCGTGCACGAGGCATCCGCGAGACCTTCACGCTTCCGGACTCTCCACAGCAAAATGGGATTGCTGAGCGCCGCATTGGCATGGTCATGGACGTCGCCCGTACGTCCATGATGCATGCGGCTGCCCCCCATTTTCTGTGGCCGTTTGCGGTCTGGTACGCGGCGCATAAGATCAACCTTCAGCCCAGGGTCTCCATGCCGGAGACCTCCCCAGCTTTGCTGTGGACGGGGAAGGTTGGCGATGCGTCTGCGTTCCGTGTCTGGGGATCTCGGGCGTTTGTCCATGACTTGTCCGCGGACAAGCTGTCCCCTCGTGCTGCTCCCTACGTCTTCCTGGGTTTCCCCCCTGACGCGCCAGGGTGGCAGTTCTACCACCCCACCTCTCGCCGTGTTCTGTCCTCCCAGGACGTCACGTTCGACGAGTCGGTCCCCTACTACCGTCTCTTCCCCTACCGCACTCCGTCCCTCCCCCCGCCACCGCTCTTCCTTGTGCCAGGTCCCCCCCCGGTAGACCCCCTCCCCCCTCAGGGTCCTGCCCCTTCAGGTGTGTCCCAGGTAGACGCTGTTGAGCCTGTCGAGGTCGCTGGTGACTCTGGTGCTGCTGAGGGTGCTGAGCCTGGGGGTGCTGACTCTGGGGGTGCTGAGCATGTGGGTGCTACGCCTGGGGGTGCTGAGCCTGGGGGTGCTGAGCCTGGGAGTGCTGAGCCTGGGGGTGCTGAGCCTGGGGGTGCTGAGCCTGGGGATGCTGAGCCTGGGGGTGCTGAGCCTGGGGGTGCTGAGCCTAGGGGTGCTGAGCCTGGGAGTGCTGAGCCTGGGGGTGCTGAGCCTGGGGGTGCTACGCCTGGGGGTGCTACGCCTGGAGGTGCTGAGCCTGGAAGTGCTGAGCCTGAGGGAGCAGGGCCTGCTCGTGTGGCGTCTGGCGGTGCTGTGCCTGGCGGTTCTCCGGGTGCTTCGTCTCACCGGAAGCCACTCTCTCCACAGGGGCTGCGTGAGTGGTTTGCCCGGCGCTGGAGGCGAGCTGCTGGAGCTGGAGGTGCTGCGGGTACTAGAGGTTCTGCTGCTACTGAGGGTGCTGGTGCCGCGGGTCCCGGAGGTGCTCGTACTAGGAGTACTGGAGCTGCTGGGCCTGCGGGTACTTCTGGAGTTGGAGCTGCTGCGGGTGTTGACGCGGAGGCTACGGCTCTCGGTCCTGGAGGCGGTCCTGCTGGGGGTGCTACTGGTGCTGCTGGAGGTACTGGAGCTGGAGGTGCTGCTCCAGTGTATGGCTGCTGCTTCACCTCATCTCGTGTCCGTACTGCTTACCCCTGAGGGAGACCCGGATGCACTTGACATCCCGACTCCGCGCTCTTACGTGGAGGCGATAGAGGGTCCCTACTCCTCTCAGTGGCAGGCAGCTATGGATGCAGAGATGGCTTCCTGGAAGTCCACAGGCACCTACGTTGACGAGGTTCCCCCGCCTGGGGCGAACATCGTCAGTGGCATGTGGATTTTCAGGGTGAAGCGGCCGCCGGGTTCTCCGCCTGTCTTCAAGGCCCGTTACGTGGCTCGTGGCTTCAGTCAGCGGCAGGGAGTTGACTACTTTCAGACCTTCTCTCCCACCCCGAAGATGACCACTCTTCGAGTTCTGCTCCACATAGCTGCTCACCGTGACTTCGAGCTTCACTCTCTTGACTTCAGCACAGCTTTCTTGCAGGGCAGCCTGCACGAGGAGATCTGGCTGCGCCGCCCACCTGGCTTCACTGGGTCTTTTCCTCGTGGCACCCAGTGGAGCCTCCGGCGGCCAGTCTACGGTCTCCGCCAGGCACCGCGTGAGTGGCACGACACACTGAGGACTACACTTGCGGCTCTTGGGTTTGCTCCCTCTACTGCCGGCCCGTCGCTGTTTCTGCGCACCGACACTTCGTTGCCGCCGTTCTACATCCTCGTGTACGTCGACGACTTGGTCTTTACCACATCTGACACTGCTGGACTCGCCCACGTGAAGTCCGAGCTGCAAAAGAGACACACGTGCACAGACCTGGGTGAACTGCGCGGCTACCTTGGCTTGCAGATCACCCGGGACAGAGCACGCCGCACCATTACCCTGACTCAGTCACACATGGTGCAGCTGGTCCTTCAGCGCTTCGGCTTCACGTACTCCTCGCCTCAGGCCACTCCTCTGTCTACTCGCCACTCGCTCTCAGCTCTGCCTTCGGATGAGTCCGTAGAGTCGAGTGGCCCGTACCCAGAGCTTGTTGGCTGCCTCATGTACCTGATGACCTGCACTCGACCTGACCTTGCATACCCTCTTAGCATTCTCGCACGCTAAGTTGTTCCTGGGAGACACAGACCGGAGCACATGGCTGCAGCGAAGAGGGTGTTGCGCTACTTGTGCAGTACGTCAGGCATGGGGCTTGTGCTTGGAGGGCAGAGTCCAGTGGTCCTCACTGGGCACGCAGGCGCTTCTTGGGCTGACGACCAGGCTACGCAGCGGTCGTAACAGGGTTACACCTTCAGCCTTGGTTCCGGCTCTGTTTCGTGGCGGTCTACCCGCTCGTCTTCTGTTCTCGGCTCTAGTTGTGAGGCTGAGATCTACGCCGGGGCCATGGCTGCACAGGAGCTTCGCTGGCTCACCTACCTGCTGACTGACCTCGGAGAGCCGCCTCGTTCTCCTCCAGTGCTGTACGTAGACAACAAGGCCATGCTGGCCTTGTGTCAAGAGCAGAGACTGGAGCACAGAACGAAGCACATTGCTCTCCGCTACTTCCTTGCTCGTGAGCTGCAGCAGCGTGGTCAGCTGCGTCTTGCGTACGTGACCTCTGAGGCCAACACTGCTGATATCTTCACCAAGGCGCTTGCGCCTTGTGATCATCAGCGCTTCTGTACTCAGCTGGGTCTTGTGCCTGCCTTGCCTCACTTGCTCACCTCTTGACCTTGCTTGTACTGTTACATATATATATACACCTGCTCTTGCTTGTCTAGCCTTTTATATATATATGTACTCATGCATGTGAACTGGCCTTGTGGCCTTGACCTTGTGCTCGGAATGTGTGGTGACTTTGTGATCCACCCTGAGCTTGCTTTGCTTTGCTTTGCTTGACTAGTCTTGTGACCCCTTGTACTCCCCCACTTTGCCTATGGGGGTGTGTCAGAGCATTATAGCTTATGCTTTTGTGTAGGCTGTAGTGGAGTAGCCTATATGGGGTACAACCCAATTAGGGTTAGTACTTGTACCCAACTCTTTCATAGTGCATTCATTCTCGTTCATTTTCACAGACTCAGCTGGAAGCGCAGCGCAGTAGCGAGTGTCACTAGTGCGAAGGTGCGTGATGAGGTCAGTGACTGTGGGAAAGGTAGCAAGGTCAGGGAAGAGGTACGGTAGCATGAGGCGGCTCAGCACAGCAGTGGCAGGGGAAGAGTAGAGTGCAACTACAGTGTCGTACAAGGTCTTAGCACTCTTGTACTGGCTAAAGTGCGCACGCTCAGTGGTCGGTAAGTGGCGACACACAGCAAGACGGGCAGCAGCATCGCGTGTGGCCCACTGTCAGCGAACAGTGCTGTCAGCAGTAGCAGGCGGGGCAGGAGAGGCACCAGAGGTGAGATCGAACAGAGAGAGTCCGTCTGCCCTATCGCACTGTAGGAATTGTCGACGGGAGTTGGGTATTGGCCCCGTCCTCGCTTGGGCGGAGCCGACTTCGTGGTCGAGTGTGAGGGGAACAGCCGACCTGCAGCAGTGGGTGAGCTGGTCGACGAGGAGGTCGACCTGCACGGGGGACCACTGCACGGGCGCCGACTTCAGGGTGGCGCCGACTTCAGGGAGGTCGACTTGGGAGTCGACCTGCGGAGGACGTCGAAGCCGACTTCGGCAGTCGGCTAACGGACCGTTGGTCGACCTGCGGGTGGTCGACTGGACCTGGTGGTCGACGAAGGAGGGACCGACGTCGACCTTTACGCAAGGCGTCGAGTAGCGGAGCGTCAACTTCGTGACGCGCTTCGGGCGGCTGACGTGGGTGGTCGGCCGACGACTGTGCTGGTCGACGTGGAGCTGGTCGACCAGAGGGGACATCGACCTGAAGGAGGTCGACCGATGGTGTCGTCGACCTGGTGAGGTCGACGTGGAGGTGGTCGTCGACTTGGGAGGTCGACGGGCACGAACGGGAGCTGCTGGTCGACGCGGTTGCCCGGTCGACCAGGTTACCTGGGTGGCGAAGTGTTGCGGAGGAGTACGACGATCGCCCAGGCGAAGTTGGCGAGCCCGACCTCGGTGGTGGTATCCCGAGGTCGACGTGGCCGATCAGAGGCAGTCGTCAGCTCGAGGTTGACGTGGTGTTGTGCGCTGTGTAGGTGACGAGACTCTGCACGCAACTGCGAAGCAGGGTGCACTGCTGTCCTGCGTGAGCAACGCTGTCACGCCGTCAACCTGTGACGTTGGCACGCCGCCGACCTTGCCTTGCTGGAGCGCGGTCGACCAAGTCGTGCTGGAGCACGGTCGACCAAGCTGCGTTGGCAGTTGGCCGACCTGAATGCTTGCTCTGATGTAGTCTTGCTGTGCCAACTTCATTGTACCAATTGTTCTGAACTTTTCCTAGTGGAACTCTTGCCAACTTTCCCCGTGAACTAGCAAGTAGTGTGCGCACAAGGAAAACGACTAAGGAACAGAGAACGCAGAGATCACACGAGCACACGTGCCTAGCCCGTAGTCTAACTCCCGTTGCTGCAGTTATCTCCGCATGGTGCGGTGAGCGTGGACGGCACACGACTTACCTTTCAGTCAGGTCGACATAGACACCACTTACCTATTTCGTAGTTGCAGGCCGGCAACTGTGCGGTAGTCACTATGGTAGGAGCCGTAGGTGACACGGGGGTGGTGGACACCCTAGAGGCACGGTTGGAGAACGCGAGGAGGAAGCACGAGGCCAACGAGTATGGCGACTTGCCCTGGCCGGTCGTCGAGGCTGGACTCCGCTCCATGTGGGCGACGGAGCACCCGTCTCGACCTGCCTCTCCTCGTCCGGTGAACAACGAAGGCGGCGTCGACGTGGGCGTCAACGCCGGTGGTGGTCAAGTCGGCAGCAGTGCTGGAGGCACGTCGAGGCAACGAGGTGTGATACATGCCGGTGAAGTCGGCGGCGTTCAGGCGCGAGGGATGCAGTCGTCGGCGGCTGCAGGCTCTTCGCGGGGTGACATCGGAGGTCGACGGAGTGGGCTATCGCCGATGTCGGCGTCCCAGGTGACGGCAGGTGGGATTGCGCCGAGCTACGGCTACTTCAAGTTCACGCCGGACAGGATCTCAGTCACACCCCCACTGGTCGGTCGACCCGACATTCTCATCTGGAAGGAAGCTATCGAGCCCCAGCTGGAGATGGCCGGGCTGATCGGCTTCGCCCGAGGGACCGTGGCGACGCCGGGAGAGCACCACCCCGACCTGCGTGCGGAGTTTCGCGCCGTGCAGCTGTTGACCTTCACGGTCATCTCGCGGTGCTGCTCGCCGGGCGTGCAGATCGCCTTGAAGTGGTGCCGAGAGTACCTCGACGCCGGCCACCGGGCGTGGCACTTCATTGAGTCGACGTACCAGGTCACCGACGACCTGTTCATCGCCCAACTGGAGGGACAGCTGACACACCTGCGTATGGGCGACGAGGAGAATGCGACCGACTACTGCAACCGAGCCAGGCGAATTCTCGCCACCATCAGGATGGCCGGCGCGCAGTGCTCCACGGCGTCGTACATCACCCATGTCACGCAGGGACTGTCTAGCAGCTATAACCTCCTGAAGCGGCTGTCTATGGCGCCGAGCACGAGGGCGACGCTCAACGAGGACAACCTGACCTCGTACATCCTGCCGGACGAGGCGATGCAGGAGGCTGAGCGATCGCAGGAGCTCTTGGCGCAGGCCAACTTCGTCGCCCCTGCGAAGCAAGGAGGCCGACCAGGATAGCGCGGACAGTCTGGTGGCGGCGGGAGCAGTAGCTGGAAGTCGACCAAGGAGGTCGAGAAGAAGTCGTCCAAGGACGGCGGTCGAGGAGGAGGAGGTCGACGTCGGGAGTGCTGGATCTGCCACAGCCCCGATCACCTCTCCTTCGATTGTCCCGACCGCAGTGACTCCGACGACGACGACAAGGGCGGCCGCGGGAGGTCTGGCAGCCGTCGTCCTCGTCGTGGAGGAAATCATCCGCGCAAGGAGAAACAGTCGACCAAGGCATCGACTTCGGCGAAGGACGCCGACTCCGTTGCAGGCGGCAAGGGGCGAGACGACAAGATGGCGTCGTGCTCGCTGGTCGGCGTCGTGGAGCCGACCATCTCTCTGGCGCCGGAGGCCGGAGAGGACTTCCAGGCGGTGGCGGCGGCTGTGCAGGCGAACCCGGCGGTGGTCCTGCTCGACAGCGGTTGCTCCCACCACCTGATGGGAACGAAGGAAGCCTTCGTTGACCTGCAGCCGAGTGGCTCCATCAAGCACGTGCGCGGCTTCAATGGGGCGCTGCAGGACGTTCAGGGCAGTGGCACCGTCGCTCTGCGAGGAGAGGCCGAGAAGGAGGTGCTCATCCCCGACGTGTTGTACGTCCCAGGTGTGCGAGCCAACCTGCTGTCGGTCGGCCAGCTGAAGGAGCACGAAGTGAAGCTGCAGGAGGACGGAGACGGCATGCTGCTTGTCTCGGCAGCAGGGGAGGTGCTCGGGCGGGCGACGTACTCTGGGCGACCAGAGGGGACATCGACCTGAAGGAGGTCGACCGATGGTGTCGTCGACCTGGTGAGGTCGACGTGGAGGTGGTCGTCGACTTGGGAGGTCGACGGGCACGAACGGGAGCTGCTGGTCGACGCGGTTGCCCGGTCGACCAGGTTACCTGGGTGGCGAAGTGCTGCGGAGGATTACGACGGTCGCCCAGGCGAAGTTGGCGAGCCCGACCTCGGTGGTGGTATCCCGAGGTCGACGTGGCCGATCAGAGGCAGTCGTCAGCTCGAGGTTGACGTTGTGTTGTGCGCTGTGTAGGTGACGAGACTCTGCACGCAACTGCGAAGCAGGGTGCACTGCTGTCCTGCGTGAGCAGCGCTGTCACGCCGTCAACCTGTGACGTTGGCACGCCGTCGACCTTGCCTTGCTGGAGCGCGGTCGACCAAGTCGTGCTGGAGCACGGTCGACCAAGCTGCGTTGGCAGTTGGCCGACCTGAATGCTTGCTCTGATGTAGTCTTGCTGTGCCAACTTCATTGTACCAATTGTTCTGAACTTTTCCTAGTGGAACTCTTGCCAACTTTCCCCGTGAACTAGCAAGTAGTGTGCGCACAAGGAAAACGACTAAGGAACAGAGAACGCAGAGATCACACGAGCACACGTGCCTAGCCCGTAGTCTAACTCCCGTTGCTGTAGTTATCTCCGCAGGAACAGCTGGAGGTCATCGACCCAGACCTCAAAGTCATCAGCACAACCCTCAGCATCAAAGGTAAGGAAACTGGGGGTAGCCATGACAGCAGTGGCCTAGCAGGGAGTGACCTCACCAGTCCGAGTAAGTAGGGCCGGGGCGCGCCGGTAGGAACAGTAGCGGCTCGACGGTAGGGCGGCTCGGCGGCTCGGCTGTTGGGCGGCTTGGCGGCTTGACTGTTGGGCGGCTCGGCTGTTGGGCGGCTCGGCGGCTCGGTTGCTGGGCGGGTCGGCGGCTCGGCTGTTGGGCGGCTCAGCTGCTGGGCGGCTCGGTAGAGGCGGCGACGGGGCCGGTAGAGGCGGCGACGGGGCCGGCAGAGGCGGCGATGGGGCCGCTAGGGGCGGCGACGGGGCCGCGTAGGGAGGGGAGCGGCGACGGGGCCGCTAGGGGCGGCTACGAGGCCGCGTAGGGGCGGCGTCAGGGCCGCGTAGGGGCAGCGACGAGGCCACGTAGTGGCGGCGACGGGGCCGCGTAGGGAGGGGAGCGGCGACGGGGCCGCTAGGGGCGGCGACAAGGCCACGTAGGGGCGGCGACGGGGCCGCGTAGGGGCGGCGACGAGGCCGCGTAGTGGCGGCGACGGGGCCGCATAGGAAGGGGAGCGGCGACGGGGCCGCTAGGGGCGGCGACGGGGCCGCGTAGGGGCGGCGACGGGGCCGCTAGGGGCGGCGACGGGGCCGCGTATGGGCGGCGACGGGGTTGCGTAGGGAGAGAAGCGGCGACGAGGCCGCTAGGGGCGGTGACGGGGCCGCTAGGGGCGGCGATAGGGCCGTGTAGGGGCGGCGACGAGGCCGCTAGGGGCCGCGAGGGACCTGGAAGGGAGGCGAACAAGGCGCGCCTCGGGCAGGAGCGATTGACGCTCCGGTCAGAAAAAAATTTCAGTGGTGGGCCCAAGGAAGCGTTCCCACTAGGGAACCTGCTCTATACCATGTGAAGAAATGAGGAATGAATGAACTAGCACAAGGTTGGGTACAAGTAGGAAACCCTAGGAAACTGTATCCCATAGTGTCTACCCCACTATAGCCTAGACAAGCTATATGATATAAGTTTGACATTCATTCCTCGTTCTTTCACACGATCATCAGCGACACGGACCCAAAGTTCACGTCGAAATTCTAAAAGGAGACGTGGGTGCAGTACGGCACGAAGCTACAGTTCTCATCGGCATACCACCCGCAAACGGACGGCCAGACCGAGCGCACCAATCAGACTATGGAGCAACTGATCAGGAAAAACTGCCTCGACCCCACTCGCTGGGAAAACTCGCTCGCATGCTGGAGTTCGCGTTCAACAACGCCCCGTCTAGCACAACTAATCACTCCCCGTTCTTCTTAAATTATGGGATAGACCAGACGGTTCCCACGACGACTACACTCGACAACTCGGTCCCGCGGTCACAAACATTTGTGACACAACTGCACGAAGTTCGTGAAAGGCTGCGGACGCAATCCGCTAGGCGAATACCACTTCCCGCAAATACACCGACCTTCTACGACGAGAACTCGTCCTAGCAGCTGGGCAACTAGTGCTACTTGACACGAAAAACCTGCACATGCCTGGCCCGTCGAAGTTACGGCCACGCTTTTGTGGGCCTTTCAAAATCATCAAGATGGTGACACCTGTCACCGCGAAGCTGCTACTACCCGACGATTGGCGTATACATGACGCCTTCCATGTTAGCCTCCTTAACAAGTTCGTACCTGCCACGACAGACATCGCGCGCCAGAACGCTGCCCCGACAGCCCGACCTGTCCTGGAACTGACACTTGACCCGTCCAAGATTTTGGCGCATCGTGGATTTTCTAATCTGTTGGACTGACCGCACCAGTGAGGACGATACCTGGGTGCCATCCGCATCGCTTGAAGCTTCTCCGCTTCTTAGTGATTACCTCGTCCGCAAGTGAGCTACGGATATTGACCACCTTTCTTAAAAGGGGGGGTGGTGTAAGGAAAAACCTTTTCCTTACTGGGGTTTACTCAACCGCGGACAACCCCAACTTTCGGAAGTGCACGTTCGGCCATTTTGCTTGCTGCCGAAGCAACCTCGCGTCGCCTTCGGCTTTCCTTTGCCCAACCTGCACCCAACCCCGTGTTCCCGAGGTCCCCGCCTAGCTAGGTTGACCCACTATATTAGCGCGTGCCTTCATTGTATTGTCAGTTCATTGAGTCACATCTTCGTTATTCGTTATTCCGCGCACTCTCTTTCACAACTCATAACAATTTCTATCCTCGTATTTGACATTCTTCAGTACATTCCGTACCGTAGTTCCCACCTTCCATCTCCGGTCGTTTCGTGTTTATAACAGGACTCACAACTTCACCCCGCCCACAGATGAACCTCCAATAGCAGTGATAGTCTCGACTTCAGAGTACAAGCACCGCCACCACCTTTGTCCTCTCGCACCACGACGCCGCGCCTGCCTTCGCCTGAGATCCGCCCTATCCGTCCATATGGCGTCCACCGAAGCCCATCTCTCTCCGCCCATTCTCCCCGCTTCCCCGCAGTTGCCTCCCGCAGCGCACTTCCCCTCCCCCTCTTCATTCGCCCCTCCGTTGCCCTCCTCATCTCCGCCATTTCTTCCGCCCCCCGCGTCCCCATACGCGGAGGGATTTTGCTTGGCGTGGCAGCACCCGCACGCCTCGCTTATATCGCGGACATGGTTCGCTTTAGTCAACGTTGCGCCGCCGCTCCTCTTCCTGCTCTTCCTCCTCTCCCGCGTCCGCCCCGCGCTGGCGCAGCTGCGGCGCGCGCGCAGCGCGGGCATGATGGGCGGGCAGTGCGCCGTGATGGCGGGATTCTACGCGCTGCTGTGGGCCGCCGCGGGAACGAACCTCGTGCGCAGCCTGGCGCAGGTGAGGCGCGGAATGGCGCAGGTGAGGCGTGGAATGGCGCAGGTGAGGCGGAACGGCGCAGGTGAGGCGCGGAATGGCGCAGGTGAGGCATGGAACGGCGCAGGTGAGGCGTGGAATGCCGTTGATGTGAGGGGCGGCCTGGGGAGGGTGGTGGGGGTCAGCTCGGCGGGAGGTGGAGATAAGAGTAGGGAGGTGGGGAATAAGGATGTCCGCGGACCAGCTGGCACTGCGCCAGGCAGCACTGCGCCAGGCAGCACGGTCAGAGCACTTTGCCAGCGCTGATGCCTTGGATAGCAGGTTGCAGCCGTGCTTTGAGGGGTCATCTTCTGCTCCCTCCCCTCATCACCTCATCCCTCTGCATGCTGTGGCTAGTCCATCTCGCTGCTTGCCGTCTCTCTCTCATTCGCCTGCTCGCCCGGCTGGCCGTCTTACACATGAAATCTTCCTTTTCAAACGGTCGAGAGCATGAGAAGCTTTGAAGGGAATGGCATGGAACACCAATAGTGGGCGGAGTATTCAACTCAAGCCCCTCGCTGTAAAAACACACCAACTTACGATGCTTGCTTGGTAGCATCAGCATGGCTCGGAGTTGGCCGGCTCGGTCGAAGCTGTGATGCGCAGGCAGGTGGACGGCTGCGACACAGCTGGGCGAGCAAGGCACTTCACTCTGAATCAACGCGTTTTGCAGGTGGACGGCATGCGCGTTTTGCAGGTGGACGGCATGCGCGTTTTGCAGGTGGACGGCATGCGCGTTTTGCAGGTGGACGGCTGCGACGAGCTGAAAGGGGCTCGGCTTGGGTCGACGAGACGAGCCTGGATGAGGAAGAAGTTGGGCTCGGCTTGCCACTGTGACGAGCGCAGGTGAGGAGCCGAGCCAATGGCTTGTAACCAGTGGCTGGGCATGTTGGTCTCGACAGAGTGTGAAGGGCTGCAAGGTTGAGTGTGTCATCACAGCCCTACCGGAAACGTGAACCGTGATTCGTGAACCAGACTCTGCCGTGCGTGCTCCATTGCAAAATGGTGCGTGATCACAATCCATCATCAGAGAAGGTGCACACTGGTGACTGGACCCCCACTGCACACTGGTGACTGCACCCCCACTGCACACTGGTGACTGCACCCCCACTGCACACTGGTGACTGCACCCCCACTGCACACTGGTGACTGGACCCCCACTGCACACTGGTGACTGCACCCCCACTGCACACTGGTGACTGGACCCCCACTGCACACTGGTGACTGGACCCCCACTGCACACTGGTGACTGGACCCCCACTGCACACTGGTGACTGCACCCCCACTGCACACTGGTGACTGGACCCCCACTGCACACTGGTGACTGGACCCCCACTGCACACTGGTGACTGGACCCCCACTGCACACTGGTGACTGGACCCCCACTGCACACTGGTGACTGGACCCCCACTGCACACTGGTGACTGGACCCCCACTGCACACTGGTGACTGGACCCCCACTGCACACTGGTGACTGGACCCCCACTGCACACTGGTGACTGGACCCCCACTGCACACTGGTGACTGCACCCCCACTGCACACTGGTGACTGGACCCCCACTGCACACTGGTGACTGCACCCCCACTGCACACTGGTGACTGGACCCCCACTGCACACTGGTGACTGCACCCCCACTGCACACTGGTGACTGGACCCCCACTGCACACTGGTGACTGCACCCCCACTGCACACTGGTGACTGGACCCCCACTGCACACTGGTGACTGCACCCCCACTGCACACTGGTGACTGGACCCCCACTGCACACTGGTGACTGGACCCCCACTGCACACTGGTGACTGGACCCCCACTGCACACTGGTGACTGGACCCCCACTGCACACTGGTGACTGGACCCCCACTGCACACTGGTGACTGGACCCCCACTGCACACTGGTGACTGGACCCCCACTGCACACTGGTGACTGGACCCCCACTGCACACTGGTGACTGGACCCCCACTGCACACTGGTGACTGGACCCCCACTGCACACTGGTGACTGCACCCCCACTGCACACTGGTGACTGGACCCCCACTGCACACTGGTGACTGCACCCCCACTGCACACTGGTGACTGGACCCCCACTGCACACTGGTGACTGCACCCCCACTGCACACTGGTGACTGGACCCCCACTGCACACTGGTGACTGCACCCCCACTGCACACTGGTGACTGGACCCCCACTGCACACTGGTGACTGCACCCCCACTGCACACTGGTGACTGGACCCCCACTGCACACTGGTGACTGGACCCCCACTGCACACTGGTGACTGCACCCCCACTGCACACTGGTGACTGCACCCCCACTGCACACTGGTGACTGCACCCCCACTGCACACTGGTGACTGCACCCCCACTGCACACTGGTGACTGGACCCCCACTGCACACTGGTGACTGCACCCCCACTGCACACTGGTGACTGGACCCCCACTGCACACTGGTGACTGGACCCCCACTGCACACTGGTGACTGCACCCCCACTGCACACTGGTGACTGCACCCCCACTGCACACTGGTGACTGCACCCCCACTGCACACTGGTGACTGGACCCCCACTGCACACTGGTGACTGGACCCCCACTGCACACTGGTGACTGGACCCCCACTGCACACTGGTGACTGGACCCCCACTGCACACTGGTGACTGGACCCCCACTGCACACTGGTGACTGGACCCCCACTGCACACTGGTGACTGGACCCCCACTGCACACTGGTGACTGCACCCCCACTGCACACTGGTGACTGGACCCCCACTGCACACTGGTGACTGCACCCCCACTGCACACTGGTGACTGGACCCCCACTGCACACTGGTGACTGCACCCCCACTGCACACTGGTGACTGGACCCCCACTGCACACTGGTGACTGCACCCCCACTGCACACTGGTGACTGGACCCCCACTGCACACTGGTGACTGCACCCCCACTGCACACTGGTGAGTGGACCCCCACTGCACACTGGTGACTGGACCCCCACTGCACACTGGTGACTGCACCCCCACTGCACACTGGTGACTGCACCCCCACTGCACACTGGTGACTGCACCCCCACTGCACACTGGTGACTGCACCCCCACTGCACACTGGTGACTGGACCCCCACTGCACACTGGTGACTGCACCCCCACTGCACACTGGTGACTGGACCCCCACTGCACACTGGTGACTGGACCCCCACTGCACACTGGTGACTGCACCCCCACTGCACACTGGTGACTGCACCCCCACTGCACACTGGTGACTGCACCCCCACTGCACACTGGTGACTGGACCCCCACTGCACACTGGTGACTGCACCCCCAGTGAGGGTACTACATTGCACACTGGTGACTGCACACTGGACCCCCACTGCACACTACATTGTGGAAGCTCCTGTGCAGCTCCTGTGCAGCTCCTGTGCAGCTCCTGTGCAGCTCCTGTGCAGCTCCTGTGCAGCTCCTGTGCAGCTCCTGTGCAGCTCCTGTGCAGCTCCTGTGCAGCTCCTGTGCAGCTCCTGTGCAGCTCCTGTGCAGCTCCTGTGCAGCTCCTGTGCAGCTCCTGTGCAGCTCCTGTGCAGCTCCTGTGCAGCTCCTGTGCAGCTCCTGTGCAGCTCCTGTGCAGCTCCTGTGCAGCTCCTGTGCAGCTCCTGTGCAGCTCCTGTGCAGCTCCTGTGCAGCTCCTGTGCAGCTCCTGTGCAGCTCCTGTGCAGCTCCTGTGCAGCTCCTGTGCAGCTCCTGTGCAGCTCCTGTGCAGCTCCTGTGCAGCTCCTGTGCAGCTCCTGTGCAGCTCCTGTGCAGCTCCTGTGCAGCTCCTGTGCAGCTCCTGTGCAGCTCCTGTGCAGCTCCTGTGCAGCTCCTGTGCAGCTCCTGTGCAGCTCCTGTGCAGCTCCTGTGCAGCTCCTGTGCAGCTCCTGTGCAGCTCCTGTGCAGCTCCTGTGCAGCTCCTGTGCAGCTCCTGTGCAGCTCCTGTGCAGCTCCTGTGCAGCTCCTGTGCAGCTCCTGTGCAGCTCCTGTGCAGCTCCTGTGCAGCTCCTGTGCAGCTCCTGTGCAGCTCCTGTGCAGCTCCTGTGCAGCTCCTGTGCAGCTCCTGTGCAGCTCCTGTGCAGCTCCTGTGCAGCTCCTGTGCAGCTCCTGTGCAGCTCCTGTGCAGCTCCTGTGCAGCTCCTGTGCAGCTCCTGTGCAGCTCCTGTGCAGCTCCTGTGCAGCTCCTGTGCAGCGAGAATGCAATAACTCAGATGCCCTTGATCATGGAGGCGTATGTGTTGGGGCTCACTGCAAGTGCATCCGTCAAAACCAAAGAGGTATTGTCTATTGTCGTACCTCGTCCATTGTCGACGAGAATTCGCGTCTCTGTTGCGTTGCTGTGGCACTGCGTTCATCCCGACGACTGACTCGCTCCCAGCTTGTGAAACTTCCAGGTTCTCACTTGCAGCTGCCAGTTCGGGGTGATCTATAGCTCGTACACGCCAGGTACCAGGCACACCACATGAGCACGAAACGGAGCCGTGGTTTTGTTTGAGGTGCTTCGGTTACATAACTGTGCATGGGTACACAAGTGTAGTGAGTCATGACAACAAATGTAGTGAGTATTATCAACAGACCTGAAGCGGAGTTGTTGTGGTGAAGTGGTGGTCCGATACAACGTGGACGAGGGACTAGATACACGTGGAGGAGGGACTATATACGAGGTTGTAGCTGCAACGCAATGGAAGCAAGAGCAATGCGATCCGACTGTATCTTGTCAGTTTTGAACCCTGGGGAAACTGAGACAGCTGCTGGTTCACACAGTCATGGCGGAGTGACACAGTCATGGCGGAGTGACACAGTCATGGCGGAGTGACACAGTCATGGCGGAGTGACACAGTCATGGCGGAGGGACACAGTCATGGCGGAGTGACACAGTCATGGCGGAGTGACACAGTCATGGCGGAGTGACACAGTCATGGCGGAGTGACACAGTCATGGCGGAGTGACACAGTCATGGCGGAGACAGTGTGTGAACCAGGAGGTTCAATGAACCAAGGACCTGCGTGGCAAGCTGCCACTCACCTGCACCGAGAACGGCACCCGATGAGCTGAGCTGCCGGATTGGCTGCGTGCTCGCTTGCCTTTTCACATAAAAATCACCCCACCTGCATCCTCCTCACAAACACCATGTACCCCCACGTTCTCCGTGCTCACCCTCTTACGTTCCCTCTCGCTGCCTCTCCCCGCCCAGCTGCTGCTGCTCTCACCAGATGAGGCTGCTGCGCCGGCCACCAGCAGCGCATGGCTGAGCGGGGCGTGGCTGGCGGCGGGGTGGGTGGTGGGGGCGCTGGAGGCGGGCGTGCTGCTCTTCCTCATGCACGGCGTCCGCATGTCCGCCTCCGAGGCCATGCTGCGCACCGCTGTCATCGCTGCCATCCTCGCTGGCGCTGACGCGGCAGTCAAGGTGAGGCGTTGAAGCACCAGCATGGCCCGCATGGCCAACTATGTACCTCTGCCACTGCAGTCCTGCCCTCCCCCGCTGCCGTCCCCCAACGCCCTCCTCCCATGCACTGTGCACAGAGCCGCCTGCCCATACTCCCCTTTGCATGCCTCTCCCCTTCCTCTCTCTCGTTCCCTCCCTTCTCATTATTGCACCCCTCTTCCTCTCTTCCTCTCTGCGCCCTGCCACCACACCCTCGTGCCACCGCCACACCCCCCGCCCGTGCCCCGCTGCGTGCGCCATGGCCAGGCGTCGCTGGTGTTCCACCACGCGCTGCCGCTCTTCCAACCACGCCCTGCCGTCGCCACGGCGGGCGCCGTGTGGCTCTTCTGGCTCGCCCACGACGCCCTCCGCGCCGCTGTCTACGCCGCCCTGCTCTCCCTGCCACTCTCCCAGTGGCGCGACGCCCTCCCTGGTGGGTGGCATTCGCTGTCTTATTATAATGCTGCAGTAGCCGGGGAGAGAGAGGCGGGTGGGTGCAAGGGTGCGGGGAGAGCGAGAGTGGTGAAGGAAGCATGGAGATGTGTGCGAGGGTGAGAGAGTTGGTGTGGTTGATCGTCAACAGTCGTGCCACCCTTGACGCTCACGGCATGCACTCACGGCATGCACTCACGGCATGCACTCACACCATGCACTCACGCCATGCACTTACGGCATGCACTCACGCCATGCACTCACGCCATGCACTCACGCCATGCACTCACACCATGCACTCACGCCATGCACTCACGCCATGCACTCACGCCATGCACTCACGACATGCACTCACGCCATGCACTCACACCATGCACTCACGCCATGCACTCACGCCATGCACTCACGGCATGCACTCACGCCATGCACTCACGCCATGCACTCATGCCATGCACTCACGCCATGCACTCACGCCATGCACTCACGCCATGCACTCACGGCATGCACTCACGCCATGCACTCACGCCATGCACTCACGCCATGCACTCACGCCATGCACTCACGCCATGCACTCACGGCATGCACTCACGCCATGCACTCACGCCATGCACTCACGCCATGCACTCACGCCATGCACTCACGGCATGCACTCACGCCATGCACTCACGCCATGCACTCATGCCATGCACTCACGCCATGCACTCACGCCATGCACTCACGCCATGCACTCACGGCATGCACTCACGCCATGCACTCACGGCATGCACTCACGCCATGCACTCACGCCATGCACTCATGCCATGCACTCACGGCATGCACTCACGCCATGCACTCACGGCATGCACTCACGCCATGCACTCACGGCATGCACTCACGCCATGCACTCACGCCATGCACTCACGCCATGCACTCACGCCATGCACTCACGCCATGCACTCACGCCATGCACTCACGCCATGCACTCACGCCATGCACTCACGGCATGCACTCACGGCATGCACTCACGCCATGCACTCACGCCATGCACTCACGCCATGCACTCACGCCATGCACTCACGCCATGCACTCACGCCATGCACTCACGGCATGCACTCACGCCATGCACTCACGCCATGCACTCACGCCATGCACTCACGGCATGCACTCACGGCATGCACTCACGGCATGCACTCACGGCATGCACTCACGGCATGCACTCACGGCATGCACTCACGGCATGCACTCACGCCATGCACTCACGCCATGCACTCACGCCATGCACTCACGCCATGCACTCACGCCATGCACTCACGCCATGCACTCACGCCATGCACTCATGCCATGCACTCACGGCATGCACTCATGGCAGGCACTCACGGCATGCACTCACGGCATGCACTCACGCCATGCACTCACGGCATGCACTCATGACTTGCACGCCTCAACTCTCCTCACCCTGCCGGCCCGTCCACTGGCTGTGAGCAGCGCGCCCCGCCTTCCACCGCTACCTGCTGCTGCTGCTGCTGCTGCACTCTGCCTCTGCCTTCGCCTCTCTCCTCCTCACCCTCCACGTGCCCGCCGCCCTCTGGTCAGTACATGTACTCTGTTCTTCTCACCCTGCACTTTTCTCCTTGCACTATTCATGGCATTTGTTTCTTGGATAGTTGTTTGAGTGGCATTTGTTTCTTAAATAGTTGTTTGAGTGGCATTTGTTTCTTGAATAGTTGTTTGAGTGGCATTTGTTTCTTGAATAATTGTTTAAATGCCGCCAAAAACACGCCTTCATGAGCATCGATGGGTCTGCATGCGCATGCATGGATGTGCATTGGTATGCATGCATGGATTTGCATGGGAATGGATGGGTATGCATGGGTGCTGCTGTGCCTCCTATCCAGCATGCGAGGGCTGGCAGTGTGTGTGTACTGGGCGCTCTTCCCTCCGCTGCTCTACATCACCTTCCTTGCCGACTTCTTCCAGGTGCCCTCTCCCTCCACTTGCTTGCGTGCCCGCACCCATCCCTACACATATCCCTGCACCCATGCCTACACGCATGCCTGCACACGTGCATGCACACATGGCATTGGGCGGGCAATAAGCCGAGGCCTGTAGATTGAGCCACCACAGGGTGTGGTGCTTCATGTTGTTAACCTACTTGAGCGACGGCTGCACTGCTGACGTCAACAAGCTACTGTGCCACGCCATCGAGTTGCCCACTTGACTCCAATCCTTACCTCTCCCAATCGCCACTCCCATGCGTCTCTTCTTCGCCACAGCATGCCACACTCTGCTGCCTCTGCCGCCACCTGCACTCACCCACCTGCCTGCTAACTCGTTTCTTCCTCGTTCCCCTTGCCCTCCCCTTCTCCTCAACGCCCCTCATAGGACGAGGACACAGAGATGGAGGATGCATACTACTCGGAGATGAGGGATGCAGGGGTCTTTGATGCCGATGGGAACTGGGACTGACCGTCTGCCCATGCTCCCATGTGAAGCGCCTCCGAGTCATGTGCGTGCTCCACATCTGCTCGGCATGCCTCCTGATGTCCCACCAAAGTGATTTATTCGTGTATAATGTAAAGTCTCCGCCTTTTTTTTTTGGGTTGCGGAGCAACCTATTGCAATCGAATGGACCTATTTTTTTTTCACTATTTTTTTAATAACCTAAAACACGGTTAAATAAAAAGAAGAAAACTTCGAACAAAGTTTGTTGGGCTGAGAATTTCAGCCTTAGGATCTTTGCAGAGAATAGGCTAGTAGGTGCTAGAGTAGCACAACGGAAGACTTGAGTGAATATACTTGTGCTGGTGTGTGAGAACAAGTAATTGATTAAAGCAAAGAGCATACAAGAATATATAGGAAAGATAGATTACAGGAAGCGGTTGTGTTTATCGAGACGCCTAACGCTTCGACTATCGAGGCGGTTACTGTTCACTGAAGCGTCGCTTGCTGTTACGTAACCTCCAGGCGGTTATGGCTCGCAACCTCCAGTTGCGGTTTGATGTGGTACGCGCCCTTTCGACTTCGTACCCCTTTTGTTGTGCTTCAGTATCGGGTGAGGTTCGATACTACAGAAACGCACTAAGTCATGCGTTTATATTCCCAACACTCCCCTTCGTTTCTGGAGTGTCGACGTGGTCAGCTTCGGTGACGTGGCCCAATCCGGTAAGCAGCATGCAGTACTCGAATTTCCCCTTTGGTAACTTCTTGGTGAGATAATCTGCTGCCATCTCGGTGGTCGGGCAGTAGTCCAGCTGGAGTTTTCCTTTCTCGATTTCGTCTTTCACGAAGAAGTATCGCATTGCGATATGTTTGGTTCTGTTGGCGAAACCGTTCTTGTTCGCGATGCGTATCGCGGACTGGTTGTCGCAGAAAAGCGAGAAGTTGGGTACCTTCGCAATTTTCGCTTCTTCCAGCAGTTCGCGCAGGTACAGACCTTCCTTGGTGGCGGTGCAGAGAGCAATATACTCTGCTTCAGCAGATGATAGTGCGACGAGTTCCTGCTTACTCGATTGCCAGGAGATAGTTCCGATGGGCTCGAGACGGTAGACGTAGCCGGTGCGAGAGCGACGATCGACACGATCAGCAGCGTGATCAGCGTCGACGTAACCGAGTAGTTTTAGATCGGTCGTCGTGCTCTTGTGATATGTTAGGCCAACTGTTGGCGTCGAGATGAAGTAGAGAAGGGCTCGGTTGAGCTCCTTGAGGTGACGTTGTTCTGGGCGTTTAAGGTGTCAAATTATAATATTGTGTAGGCTATAGTGGGGTAGCCCATATGGGGTACAGATTTCTAGGGTTGCATATTTGTATCACTTCCATTCCTTAGTCATTCATTCTCGTTCTACTTTTCTCATGGTATCGAGCAGGTTCCCCCTTGGGAACTGTGCCTAGGGCCCACCACATCGAGTTTCAAATTTTTTTTTTCTCTCCTGCCCAAAGCGCGCTCCGCCCGAGTCGCGCTCCGGGCTCTCACCTCGCCGAGCCGCCCTAGCGGCCCCCTACGCCCTAGCGGCCCCTTCCCCTAGCGGCCCCGCCGCCCTTCGTTTCGGCCCCGCCGCCCTTTAGTGCGGCCCCGCCGCCCGTCACAGCGGCCCCGTCGCCCCGCATCGCGGCCCCGCCGCCCGTCTCTGCGGCCTCGCCGCCCGTGGCTGCGGCCCCGCCCCTACTCAGCGGCCCCGCCGCCCTTCTCCTCAGCGGCCCCGCCGCCCTTCTCAGCGGCCCCGCCGCCCTACTCAGCGGCCCCGCCGCCCTTCTCCTCAGCGGCCCCGCCGCCCTACTCAGCGGCCCCGCCGCCCTTCTCCTCAGCGGCCCCGCCGCCCTACTCAGCGGCCCCGCCGCCCTTCTCCTCAGCGGCCCCGCCGCCCTACTCAGCGGCCCCGCCGCCCTACTCAGCGGCCCCGCCGCCCTTCTCCTCAGCGGCCCCGCCGCCCTGCTCAGCGGCCCCGCCGCCCTACTCAGCGGCCCCGCCGCCCTTCCGCAGCGGCCTAGCCGCCCTTCTCAGCGGCCCAGCCGCCCCTCGCACCAGCGGCCCTGCCGCCCTACACCGCCCGCGCCGCCCGAGCCGCCCGAACCGCCCGAGCCTCCCGAGCTGCCCGACCTGCCCGAGCTGCCCGAGCCGCCCGAGCCGCCCGACTCTCCTGAGCCGCCCGAGCTGCCCGACCAGCCCGAGCCGCCCGAGCCGCCCGAGCCGCCTGAGCCACCCGAGCCGCCTGAGCCGCCCGAGCCGCCTGAGGAGCCGAGCCGCTGGTGCCACGGAGCCACAGTTGCTGCAGTGCCGTCCGAGCAGCCGTGTTGCCGTGCTGCTGTACCGCTGAGCTGCCCGACCCGCCCTGCCTGGTGAGAGCAGCGCTTCTGTCACTGCATTGCCCCTGTCCTACAGTTGGTACTGCTAGTCCACTGTTGTCATGGCTACCCCCAGTGTTCTCGCTTTTGACGCTGGGGGTCGAGCCATTGACTTTGAGGTTTGGGTGGATGACCTGCAGCTTTTCCTACAGTGCGATAGGGCAGACGGTCTTTCCCTCTTTGACCTCACCTCTGGTGCTTCCCCTGCCCCTGCTGCCGATGCCGACGCCACTGTTCGCTCCCAGTGGGCCACTCGCGATGCTGCTGCACGTCTTGCTGTGCGTCGCCACCTGCCTACCACTGAGCGCGCGCACTTTAGCCAGTACAAGAGTGCTCAGACCTTGTACGACGCTGTCGTTGCACGCTACTCCTCCCCTGCCACTGCTGCACTGAGCCGCCTCATGCTACCGTACCTCTTTCCTGACCTTGCTGCCTTTCCCACAGTCGCTGACCTCATTACGCACCTCCGCACTAGTGACACTCGCTACCGCGCCGCGCTTCCTGCTGAGTTCTGCGCCAAGAACCCCCGCCCCATGTACATCACTCTCTATTATATAGTCACCCGCCTCCCTGACTCCCTTCGTGTAGTCAGGGACCACTTCCTCTCAGTCTGTCCCACCACTCTCACTGTTGACCTCCTAGAGAAGGCCCTCCTAGCGGCGGAGAAGAGCATAGTCGCTGTAGGAGCCTCTCGTGGTGACCCTCGCACCCCCATCTTTGAGGGGTGTTCCCCTTCCCCCCTGTTGCCCTCTGTCGCCTCTACTGCTGCGGCCGACCTCGTTGGTCTTGAGTCGGTCGGTGCGGCGTCTGCCCCTAGCGGGAGACACCGCTCTGGTAAGGGCAAGGGGGGCAAGGGCGCGGGTGGGGCTAGCGGGGGTGGTGGAGGTGGCGGTGGAGGCGGCGGGGGGAGTGGGGGTGGCGGTGGGGGTGGTGGCGGGGGTGGAGGTGGTGGTGGCAGCGGCGGAGGCGGAGGCGGCGGTGGCGGTAGCGGTGGGAGCGGAGGCGGCGGTGGCGGCGGAGGTGGAGGCGGCGGTGGTGGAGAAGGTGGAGCTGGTCGGGGTGGTTCTTCTCAGCGGAGCGGCTCCGGGAGTGGTCAGCGCCAGCAGCAGCAGCAGCAGCAGCGTTCTCGGGACATCCCCCCTCCTCAGCAGCTCCGTGAGTGGTACACGCAGTGTCAGCGTGGTGGGGGTTTTGGCCCGTGCACCTACGTCCTTCGCTCCGGCGACCGCGCGGGTGAGCAGTGTGGGGGTGCTCACCCCACCTAGCGCTGCTTTGGCTGCCTGACGGACGCTTGGCGTCAGCAGTTCCCGGAGGCTAGTGAGATCCCCCGCTGGGGAGAGCTGTCTAGGGCAGGCGTAGCTATCTTTGATCTTGACTTTGATGCTATCCTTGCTGCCATGTATGCTGTGACTATTAGTGATGAGGGTGACTGTTACCGGTGTTTCCCGCCCGACCCGGGCATTGAACTGCTACTCTAGGTACTGGTGAGGCTGCTGCTCTAGGTGCCAGTGCGTTCGCGCCCTCAGGTGCTGGTGAGTCTGCGCTCTCAGGTACCACGTCGGCTTCGGCCTCCCTCACCTTCACACTTGACTCAGGGGCTTCTCGCTAATTCTTTCGAGACCGCACCACACTCACGCCGCTTGGTCGGCCAGTTGCAGTCTCCCTGGCAGACCCCTCTGGGGGTCCTGTCCTCTCTCACTTCTCCACTGTCCTCACGTGTCCGGCTGCCCCCTCTGGCACCTTGTCTGGTCTTTACCTCCCCTCGTTCTCTTCGAACTTGGTGAGTGGTGCTGACCTGCAGGATACGGGGGTTCACCAGTTCACTCCTGCGAGTCAGCGGGTGACCCACTGCACGGACGCTCGGACAGGCCGACACCTGGCCACGTTTACACGTCGGCCGGGGTCGAGCCTGTACACACTGACCACTGAGTCTCCTCCAGTCACTGCGTCTGGTCAGGTAGCTGCGTCGGGTCAGGTGTTTGCTGCAGCGTCCAGGTCTGGTCTTGAGTCTGCCCCCTGCTCGTGTCGCCTCCTGTCTCACGAGACTGTCCTCTGGCACCACCGTCTTGGTCACCCCTCCCAGCCTCGTCTCCGAGGCATGGCTTCCCGTGTCCTTGTCTCTGGTCTTCCCCGGTCCCTCCCTCCCCTTCCTCCGGGGCCTGATCCTTCCTGTGTCCCCTGTGTCGAGGGGCGGCTCCGAGCTGCCCCTCACTCCTCTCAGTTTCCCCCGACAGAGGCCTCGCTGCAGACGCTTCACATGGACGTGTGGGGCCCGGCCCGCGTCCGTGGACAGGGTCACGAGCGCTACTTCCTGCTGGTGGTTGACGACTACTCGCGTTACACCACAGTCTTCCCCTTGCGCAGCAAGGGTGATGTCGCTGAGGTGTTGATCGACTGGATCCGCGCAGCTCATCTCCAGCTCAGGAGGAGCTTCGGCTCGGACTTTCCTGTTCTGCGTCTTCACTCTGACCGAGGCGGAGAGTTCTCCTCTAGCCTTCTGCGAGCCTACTGTCGTGCGCGAGGCATCCGCCAGACCTTTACGCTTCCGGACTCTCCACAGCAAAATGGGATTGTTGAGCGCCGCATTGGCATGGTCATGGACGTCGCTCGTACGTCCATGATGCATGCGGCTGCCCCCCATTTTCAGTGGCCGTTTGCGGTTCGGTACGCGGCGCATCAGATCAACCTTCACCCCAGGGTCTCCAGGCCGGAGACCTCCCCAGCCTTGCTGTGGACGGGGAAGGTCGGCGATGCGTGTGCGTTCCGTGTCTAGGGATCTCGGGCGTTTGTCCGCGACTTGTCTGCGGACAAGCTGTCCCATCGTGTTGCTCCCTGTGTCTTCCTTGGCTTCCCCCCTGACGCCCCTGGGTGGCAGTTCTACCACCCCACCTCTCGTCGTGTTCTGTCCTCCCAGGACGTCAAGTTCGACGAGTCAGTACCCTACTACAGCCTCTTCCCCTACCGCACTCCTTCCCTCCCCCCGCCACCGCACTTCCTTGTGCCAGGTCCCCCCTCGGTAGACCCCCTCCCCTCTCAGGGTCTTGCCCCTTCAGGTGTGTCCCAGGTAGACGCAGTCGAGCCGGTCGAGGTTGCTGGTGACTCTGGTACTGCTGCGGGTGCTGAGCTTGGGGGTGCTGACTCTGGGGGTGCTGCGACTGGGGGTGCGGAGCCTGGGGGTGCTGAGCCTGGGGGTGCTACGACTGGGGGTGCTGAGCCTGGGGGTGCTACGACTGGGGGTGCTGAGCCTGGGGGTCCTTCGCCTGGGGGTGCTGCGTCTGGAGCTGCTGAGCCTGGGGGTGCTGAGTCTGGAGCTCGTTCGGCTGGGGGTGCGGAGCCCGCGGCCGCTGGACCTGCTCGTGTGGCGTCTGGCGGTGCTGGGCCTGGTGGTTCTCCAGGTGCTTCGTCTCGGCCGGAGCCACTCTCTCCACAGGAGCTGCGCGAGTGGTTTGCCCGGCGCTGGAGGCGTACTATTGGAGCTGGTGCTTCTTCCGCTGCTGAGGGTGCTGGTGCCGCCGCTCTCGGAGGTGCTAGTCCTGCGAGTGCTACTGGAGTCGGAGCTGCTGAGGGAGTTGGCGCTGAGGCTACTGCTGTCAGTCTTGGCGGCGGTCCTGCTGCGGGTGCTGCTGGTGCTGCTGGAAGTGTTGGAGCTGGAGGTGCTGTTGACGCTGGTGCTGCCGCTGGGGGTGCTGGTGCTGTCCCTGCTGTGTCTGGAGTCGCCGCGCGGCTTCGGCCGTACTTTGTTCCGCTCCTTCAGCAGGTTCTTGGTCTTCCTCCTCCCTTAGAGTGTCCATGGCCTGTCCAGTCGCAGTCACAGTTACTGCCGACCTCCCCACTGCCTTCTCCTTCTCCGTACACTGGTCCTACTGGAGGTCTTGCTGAGCGTCGTGAGCCTGCGTCGCCTGTTCATGCTGCTCGCACTAGTGGTCGCAGTTCGCGTCAGCGTCCTCCTCCTGTCCCTGGCACGCACCGGATGTCTCTGCGTCCGTCCACTGCTCCTCTGCGTGCCCCTTTGCCCTCTCCTCCTGAGTCCTCTCTTCGTGCGCTTGCCGACCCTGAGTTGGACTCTCTTCGTGCTGCCAGTCCTACTGTCACGCGTCTCCTTGCTACTGTCGTCACCGACCCCTCCTTTGAGTCCACTGCTGCGTCTGATCTTGTTGCTGAGCTCGTCGACTTTGATGCTCGCTGTCGTCTAGACTACGCTGCTAGTCTTGTTGCTGAGTCTGCGTCTGTCTGTCCTCCGTCCGTCGGGGGTGAGTGTGCTCTTGGCACGGACGTTCTCGAGGACAGGCAGGAGGAGTTCCAGTGTCTGGCTGCTGCTTCACCTCATCTTGCGTCTGTACTGCTTACCCCTGAGGGAGACCCGGATGCACTAGACATCCCGACTCCGCGCTCTTACGCGGAGGCCGTAGAGGGTCCCTACTCCTCTCAGTGGCAGGCAGCTATGGATGCAGAGATGGCTTCCTGGAAGTCCACAGGCACCTACGTTGACGCGGTTCCCCCTCCTGGGGCGAACATCGTCAGTGGCATGTGGATCTTCAGGGTGAAGCGGCCGCTGGGCTCTCCACCTGTCTTCAAGGCGCGGTACGTGGCTCGTGGCTTCAGTCAGCGGCAGGGAGTTGACTACTTTCAGACCTTCTCTCCCACCCCGAAGATGACCACTCTTCGGGTGCTGCTTTATGTAGCCGCTCAGCGCGACTACGAGCTTCACTCTCTTGACTTCAGCAAAGCTTTCCTGCAGGGTAGCCTGCACGAGGAGATCTGGTTGCACCGTCCACCTGGCTTCACTGGGACTTTCCCTCCTGGCACCCAGTGGAGCCTCTGACGGCCAGTCTACGGTCTCCTCCAGGCACCGCGCGAGTGGCACGACACACTGAGGACTACACTTGCGGCTCTTGGGTTTGCTCCCTCTACTGCCGACCTGTCGCTGTTTCTGCGCACCGACACCTCTCTGCCGCCGTTCTACATCCTCGTGTACGTCGACGACTTGGTCTTTGCCACAGCTGACACTGCTGGACTCGCCCACGTGAAGTCCGAGCTGCAGAAGAGACACACGTGCACAGACCTGGGTGAACTGCGCAGCTACCTTGGCTTGCAGATCACCCGGGACAGAGCACGCCGCACCATTACCCTTACTCAGTCACACATGGTGCAGCAGGTCCTTCAGCACTTCGGCTTCACGTTCTCCTCGCCTCAGGCCACTCCTCTGTCTACTCGCCACTCGCTCTCAGCTCTGCCTTCGGATGAGTCCGTAGAGTCGAGTGGCCCGTACCCAGAGCTTGCTGGCTGCCTCATGTACCTGATGACCTGCACACGACCTGACCTTGCATACCCTCTTAGCATTCTTGCATGCTATGTTGCTCCTGGGAGACACAGACCAGAGCACATGGCTGCAGCGAAGAGGGTGTTGCGCTACTTGTGCAGTACGTCGGGCATGGGGCTAGTGCTTGGAGGGCGGAGTCCAGTGGTCCTCACTGGGCACGCGGACGCTTCTTGGGCAGACGACCAGGCTACGCAGCGGTCGTCACAGGGTTACACCTTCAGCCTTGGTTCCGGCTCTGTTTCGTGGCGGGCTACTCGCTTGTCTTCTGTTCTCGGCTCCAGTTGTGAGGCTGAGATCTACGCCGGGGCCATGGCTGCACAGGAGCTTCGCTGGCTTACCTATCTGCTGACTGACCTTGGAGAGCCGCCTCGTTCTCCTCCGGTGCTGTACGTAGACAACAAGGCCATGCTAGCCTTGTGTCGGGAGCACAGACTGGAGCACAGAACGAAGCACATTGCTCTCCGCTACTTTCTTGCTCGTGAGTTGCAGCAGCGTGGTCACTTGCGACTTGCGTACGTGGCCTCTGAGGCCAACACTTGCGTACGTCAGTTTTCACCTAGGCACTTCCGCCTTGTGATCATCAGCGCTTCTGCACTCAGCTGGGTCTTGTGCCTGTCTTGCCTCACTTGCTCACCCCTTGACCTTGCTTGTACTCTTACATATATATATACCTGCTCTTGCTTGTTTAGCCTTATATATATATGTGTACTCCTGCATGTGAACTGGCCTTGTGGCCCTGACCTTGTGCTCGGACTGTGTGGTGACGTTGTGATCCACCCTGAGCTTTGTCTGCTTTGCTGGACTGGTCTTGTGACCCCTTGTTCTCCCCCACTTTGCCTATGGGGGTGTGTCAAATTATAATATTGTGTAGGCTATAGTGGGGTAGCCCATATGGGGTACATATTTCTAGGGTTGCATATTTGTATCACTTCCATTCCTTTGTCATTCATTCTCGTTCTACTATTCTCATAAGGTAGGTCGCTAGTTGGCTGGCGCTGTAGGATAAGTCCGGTCGGCATGTGACGGCGGCGAAAAGTAGACAGCCCAGTTTCTGTTGCTATTCCTGGATTCTGGCAGACGGCAGTAGTTTGGTTTCTTTGGTTGGGTCGGGCGATAGGTGACTGTAGGGTGTTGCGATGTGCGTCGGTGTGAAGCAGAAGCATTCGGCGATAGTGCTTGCGTATTTTGAGGCGCTGAGATGAATGGCGTTGTCTTCGTCGAGAATGTTGAGCCCTAGGTACTGCGTGACATCGGGTGAGACTGTGAGGGAGAGATCCCTTTGGAGCTCCTTTTCGAACCAGGTGACGATGGCGGTAGTTGACCTGATGTAGAGTAAGTCATCGACGTAGACGATTAGCAAGACGTAGTCGTTGTCGTGGGTGAGGCGATACATGCCCTGGTCATGGGGCAGTTGGTCAAATCCGATACGTTTAAGTCGTGCGTGCAGGTACTGCTGCCAGAGTCGCGGTGCCTGTTTGATTCCATACAGCGATTTAAGTAGTTGACAGACGCGGGAAGGGTCGTCGACGAACTCGTGGGGCTGTTCAACGAAGATTTCGGCGTTGACTGGGGCGTACAGAAAAGTGTTGGCGACGTCGATTTGTCGGAGTGGGCGGCGACGTGAGGCGGCGACGGCGAGAAGAATGCGTAGGGAAGTGTGTCGACTGACTGGAGCGATAGTCTCGGTGAAGTCGCGACCAGATTCTTGGTCGAATCCGCGGATGACCCATCGAGCCTTAAATCGTTCGATGGTTCCGTCGGAGTTGGTTTTGATCCGGAATACCCATTTCCCAGAGAGAATGGGTCTGTCTTGTGCGAGTGATGCAGGGACGATCTTCCAGGTGTTGCGGTCTGATAGCGCTTTTAACTCCTTTTCCATGGCTTCGCGCCACTTTTCTCTGTGTTCCCCCCCCAGAGCCTGCTTGACAGAGCGAGGCTCTTCAGGTGGCGTCGAAGTCCCGTGCACAGCAGTGACGAGCCCCAGAACTTGGAGTCCGCTGGGGGTGTGACGGTTCATCAGGGGATCCTCGGGATAGACTGCTTCGTCTCCCGCTTCAGGATCAGGTGCAAATCCGGGGCCATAGCGTTCAGAAATGTCGGTGTTGACGGGTTGGGGTGTTACGTAACCAGTGTCGGCGAAATGGTAGCAGGCGTCGGCATTGACGCTGTCGCGAGGATTTTCGTCGTCCATGGGGATTGGGACGGAGCAGTAGGGAAGGGGTCCAGTAGCTTCGGAGGCGCCGTCGACGTTTTCTTCTTCCCAGTCAGCAGCGTCGGAGGGTGAAGCGAAGGCTTGGGAGCCAGAAAATCCGCCGGTGGGTCCGACATGGCGTGCGATGTTGTCCAGGTAATGGTTGAGGGTGAGTCGCTCGTAGAAGATAACATCACGTGCTGCTACTGTTTCCTTTGTGTGGACGTCGAAGATTCGCCAAGCTTCGTAATGTTTTGCCAGCCCGAGGTGTAGGCCCCACTGTGCACGTTGCGAAAATCTTCCTGCGCGTGCAGTGTGTGGGTGGTACTGTACCATACACCCAAAGACTCTTAACATTTTTGTGTTGCCCAGCTTCCCAGTCCACAACAGGTGCGGAGATGCGTTGTTGGGCAGTGAAGACGAGGATAGCAAGTTGTGCAGGAGGACAGCGTGGTCCATCGCTGCTGGCCATTCTGAGTTGGGCAGTCGTGTTCCACGTAGCAGCTTTCGCATGGTTGTCTGCAGGGTCCTGTTCATCCTTTCTGCCACACCCTGCTGTTGGTGAGCGTAAGGGAGAGAGATGAGGCGTTTGATGCCTCTTTCTGCCAAGAACTGCTTGAAGCGGTGTGACTGGTATTCCATCTGACTGAAAACTCTTCAGTTTTACTCCCGATTCTCTTTCAGCGACAGGTAGCCAGGTTGTGAAGGCTTCTAGAGCCATGTCTCGTGACGGTAAGTTAACGTGCCAGACATAACGTGTTGCGGCGTCGATGAAGGTGATGACGTAGTTCAGATCTTCACGTCCTTCGGTTCGAGGTATGTATAAGATGTCGCTGTAGACTTTCTCGAGTAGTTGATAAACGGGGGCGCTCGGGTTGTGATGTGACGGGAACGGTTGGTGAGGCAAGTCCGCTTCCGGACAGATGAAGCAAGTGCCGCGTGGTCGTTTGAGTTCGCGTCCGTTGGGAAGAAGTAGAGCGTTCTTGTCTAACACTCCGGCTCGTATTGTGTTATATAGTGTCTTGTTTCCAGGATGTCCAAGGCGTTGATGCCAAATGTCTTCGGAGGCGCTGTGACCGACGGAGCGTTGATAGAAGTCGGCGTTGGCGAAGAAGGCGGCGTGTGTTGCTGCACTTCGATGAACGGCGCGTGGTGCTGGCGTTAACTGTTGGGCGGCTGTCGGTGGCGTGTCGATGATGGGAGGTGGTGGTGGCACGACGGAGGGACCGGGCTGTGGAGTTTCGGAAGGTGGTTCCACGACGACGGTTGGTTCTTCGACTACAGGTTCGGTGGTTGTTGGTGCTGTTTCGGCTGTTGTTGTTGTTTCGATGACGGGTACTGACTCGGGTGTTGCTTGTGTTTGCAGGACGGCAAGCGCGTTGGTACGTTCAGCCTCGGGAATGGTACGGGAGTACTAGAAGCCTTCAGGACTGAAGTTCGGGTCAAGATCTGGCGGGTGCATCCAAGGTGCGAAGGCGACTATGCCGTCGCTGTCGGCGGTGCCTTTGTCGGGGACGAAATCAAGAACGAAGACGTCGGCTTGTTGAATTGCGCGGCCGATGAAGACCCCCCCTTTTTCGTGGTAAAGACGAATTTCCCGGGCGTCGAAGTCACACTCCAGGTGAATGCCTTTCGACATGAGCTGGCTGACGCTCAGTAAGTTAAAGCCAAGGTTGTCGACGACGAGCACTTTGTTTAATTGAAGAATGACATTCGTTTCATTCGACTGAAGCTCCACGATTCCTTGTTTGTTGGTGCGCAGGTTTTCGTTGTTGGCGACGGTAATGATGACATCTCGCGAAAGACGTCGTTCACGTTGAAGAAACCGTGATGAAGAACACATATGGTGACCACAACAGCTGTCCAAGAACCATGTGTCGGGTCCGGTGGGTGCGCTATTTGCGATGGCGGCATACGTTGGATTCACATTAAGGGATGACGGTGGCGGTGACGGTCGCTCGTCGGGACTGTAAGTCGGTGGTGAACTTGTAATGCACGAGTCGATGTTTGACTCTGTTGTTCGTGCCATGGCGACGATTCTTGGTGTCTGTGCAGGTCCCGAAGTGGAGGTTGATGGTCGCGTTGAAGTAGTCGTAGAGGCGGTCGCGGGACGTTGTTGAGTTGACGCGATATGAGGAGGCGCTGGTTGCAGATGACGAGAGAATGATGCTGGTTATCGTTGCTGCTGAGGGCAGTTGAAGCGTGTATGTCCTGATGTCCGACACAGATGACAGTAAGGAGGTACGTGTCTTCGATTTTGGTATCTTGGCTGTTGTCGATTGGTGTAAAGAACGACTGGTTCATGATGTCTTTTGTTGTTGCGTTCTTCGAACATGTCCATTTCCTGCTGCTCGGCATGAAGTTCGGCGCAGAGATGCATCTCGGAGAGTCGACCGTGAGCGCGAAGAAGTGAACGGGTGGTGCGCCATTGAGGTCCAAGGCCGGCGAGAACGACGGTTACAAACGCTTCTTCAGATAAGTTTCCTCCGCAGCGAATGAGTCTGTCGCGTAGTCCTTGACAACAACTGATGTAAGGCATGGCCTTTTCTCCAGGTTGCATTTGAACTGTTGTCAGTTGTGCCATGAGTCTGCTTTGTGTAACGCTGTCGGATGCTTGATGAATGCTTCGCAGATGCTGATAAGCGAGTTCCGCGGAGTTTGCGTAGTTCCGGTAGACGCGGATGCTTTGCTGCTCGTTCGGCGACAAATTTCGAAGAAGTACGGTGTAGGCCATCAGAGAGTGATAAGTATAATTTTCCTTGTCTTTGTCTTCGCCGTTGTGTGGATATGGCCAGGTAGCGTTGAAGAATCCAAGAAGATTCGCGCCTTCCATCAGGAGTTCAAACTCGAAACTCCAAGAATAGAAGTCTTTCCCGTTGAATGGTGTGGATGTGTGCAGTCGCAGGATGTTGTTGAACTGTGCTTGTACTTGCAAGACTTCTTTGGAGTCTCGTTTGATGGCGGGAAGAGGAGTCGCTGGATGGCGAGGCGGCATAAACGTGAAGGAACCAGGTGAGACTGAGTTTGGTGTTTGTTGATTATGTCGTCCGAACGATGAGTTGTCAATACTCATTGGTGTCGCTCCGTTGTTTACGCTGTTGCTGTTTGCAGGTTGTGAGGATTGCTGCTGCGACATGAAGTTGAAGAATTGCTCCATTAATCTTGGGTCGAAGCTTGTTGGCGGCGCTACTGGCGCCTGAGTAGATCGTTCCGTCGCTTCCGGCGTTAATCCGGGCGTTGTTCCTCCTTCGGTCTGCAGCTCGGAGACCGGGGGTAGAGCAGATCCCGTAGATGACCTTCTTTCTTTGCCACTTGCCATGTCTTGCCTTTCTTGAATAAAGGTTGAACTTCTTGTTTGCTTGCAGATTGGTAGCCTGAGAGAGGATTAGTGACGAGAGCCTTGTTCTCTGACTGCTCTCATACCATGTTGGGCTGAGAATTTCAGCCTTAGGATCTTTGCAGAGAATAGGCTAGTAGGTGCTAGAGTAGCACAGCGGAAGACTTGAGTGAATGTACTTGTGCTGGTGTGTGAGAACAAGTAATTGATTAAAGCAAAGAGCATACAGGAATATATAGGAAAGATAGATTACAGGAAGCGGCTGTGTTTATCGAGACGCCTAACGCTTCGACTATCGAGGCGGTTACTGTTCACTGAAGCGTCACTTGCTGTTACGTAACCTCCAGGCGGTTACAGCTCGCAACCTCCAGTTGCGGTTTGATGTGGTACGCGCCCTTTCGACTTCGTACCCCTTTTGTTGTGCTTCAGTATCGGGTGAGGTTCGATACTACAGAAACGCACTAAGTCATGCGTTTATATTCCCAACAAAGTTGATAATCATACCTCAAATATGCCAGACTTAATTGGGCTTCATATAAATTTAACTGGCCATGTATCTTCCTATTGAATCAGTAGTGAAATGCAGTGAATGACCTTGTATTTCTCCTTGTGTATACCATCTAGTATACACGAGACGTATGTGAGAATAAGCGAACAGGAATGGATGAACTAGCAGTGAAAATGAGTACAAGTAGGAAACCCTAGAATTGTGTACCCCCTATAGGCTAACCCACTGTAGCCTACACAAGCATAACATATATAATGTTTGACACACCCCCATAGGCAAAGTGGGGGAGAACAAGGGGTCACAAGACCAGTCAAGCAAAGCAAAGCAAGCTCAGGGTGGATCACAAAGTCACCACACAGTCCGAGCACAAGAGCAGGGCCAGAGGCCAGTTCACATGCAGGAGTACAGACATATATATAAAACTAGACAAGCAAGAGCAGGAATATATATATATGTCACAGTACAAGTGAAGTCAAGAGGAGAGCAAGTGAGGCAAGATAGGTACAAGACCCAGCTGGGTGCAAAAGCGCTGATGGTCACAAGGCGCGAGTGCCTTCGTGAACACATCAGCAGTGTTGGCCTCAGAGGCCACGTACGCAAGTCGCAACTGACCACGCTGCTGCAGCTCACGAGCAAGGAAGTAGCGGAGAGCAATGTGCTTCGTTCTGTGCTCCAAGCGCTGCTCTCGACACAAGGCCAGCATGGCCTTGTTGTCTACGTACAGCACTGGAGGAGAACGAGGCGGCTCTCCAAGGTCAGTCAGCAGGTAGGTGAGCCAGCGAAGCTCCTGTGCAGCCATGGCCCCGGCGTAGATCTCAGCCTCACAGCTGGAGCCGAGAACCGAAGACGAGCGAGTAGACCGCCACGAGACAGAGCCGGAACCAAGGCTGAAGGTGTAACCCTGTGACGACCGCTGCGTAGCCTGGTCGTCAGCCCAAGAAGCGTCCGCGTGGCCGGTAAGGACCACTGGACTCCGCCCTCCAAGCACAAGCCCCATGCCCGACGTACTGCACAGGTAGCGCAATACCCTCTTCGCTGCAGCCATGTGCTCTGGTCTGTGTCTCCCAGGAGCAACATAGCGTGCATGAATGCTCAGAGGGTATGCAAGGTCAGGTCGTGTGCAGGTCATCAGGTACATGAGGTAGCCAACAAGCTCTGCATACGGACCACTCGACTCTACGGACTCATCCGAAGGCAGAGCTGAGAGTGAGTGGCGAGTAGGCAGAGGAGTGGCCTGAGGCGAGGAGTACGTGAAGCCGAAGCGCTGAAGGACCTGCTGCACCATGTGTGACTGAGTCAAGGTAATGGTGCGGCGTGCTCTGTCCCGAGTGATCTGCAAGCCAAGGTAGCTGCGCAGTTCACCCAGGTCTGTGCACGTGTGTCTCTTCAGCAGTTCGGACTTCACGTAGGCGAGTCCAGCAGTGTCCGCTGTGGCAAAGACCAAGTCGTCGACGTACACGAGGATGTAGAACGGCGGCAGTGAAGTGTCGGTGCGCAGAAACAGCGACGGGTCAGCAGTAGAAGGAGCAAACCCAAGAGCCGCAAGCGTAGTCCTCAGTGTGTCGTGCCACTCACGCGGTGCCTTGCGGAGACCGTAGACTGGCCGTCGGAGGCTCCACTGGGTGCCAGGAGGGAAAGTCCCAGTGAAGCCAGGTGGACGGCGCAGCCAGATCTCCTCGTGCAGGCTACCCTGCAGGAACGCAGTGCTGAAGTCGAGAGAGTGAAGCTCGTAGTCGCGCTGAGCGGCTATGTGCAGCAGCACCCGAAGAGTGGTCATCTTCGGGGTGGGAGAGAAGGTCTGAAAGTAGTCAACTCCCTGCCGCTGACTGAAGCCACGAGCAACGTACCGCGCCTTGAAGACAGGTGGAGAGCCCGGCGGCCGCTTCACCCGGAAGATCCACATGCCACTGACGATGTTCGCCCCAGGAGGGGGAACTGCGTCAACGTAGGTGCCTGTGGACTTCCAGGAAGCCATCTCTGCATCCATAGCTGCCTGCCACTGAGAGGAGTAGGGACCCTCTACGGCCTCCGCGTAAGAACGCGGAGTCGGGATGTCTAGTGCATCCGGGTCTCCCTCAGGGGCAAGCAGTACAGACGCGAGATGAGGTGAAGCAGCCGCTAGACACTGTAACTCCTCCTGTCTGTCCTCTAGGACGTCCGTGCCAAGAGCACACTCACCCCCGACGGACGGAGGACAGACAGACGCAGACTCAGCAACAAGACCAGCAGCGTAGTCGAGACGACAGCGAGCAGCAAAGTCAACGAGCTCAGCGACTAGAGCAGACGCAGCAGTGGACTCAAAAGAGGGGTCAGTGACGACAGTAGCAAGCAGACGCGTGACAGTAGGACTGGCAGCGCGAAGAGAGTCCGACTCAGGGTCGGCAAGCGCAGGAAGAGAGGACTCAGGAGGCGAAGGCAGAGGAGAGGAAGGCTCCAACAGTGACTGCGACTGGACAGGCTGTGGACACTCTACCGAAGGAGAAAGACCAAGAACCTGCTGTAGGAGTGGAACGAAGTACGGCCGAGGCCACGCGGCAGCTCCAGACTCAGCAGGGACAGCACCAGCACCCTCAGCGACAGCACCAGCGCCACCAACACCTCCAGCGGCAGGACCTCCAGCAGCACCAGCAGTAGAACCACCGCCAGGACAGACAGCAGTAGTCTCAGCACCAACACCCTCAGCAGCTCCAGCTCCAGTAGGACCCGCAGGCCCAGCAGCTCCGGGACCGGCAGCACCAGCACCCTCGACGGTCGACGAAGCTCCAGCTCCAGCAGCACTCCTCCAGCGGCGAGCAAACCACTCGCGCAGCTCCTGTGGAGAGAGGGGCTCCCGGCGAGACGCAGCAGCAGGAGAAACCCCAGGCTCAGCAGCTCCAGACTCAGCACCCCCAGGCACAGCAGCTCCAGACGTAGCACCCCCAGGCTCAGCAGCTCCAGACTCAGCACCTCCAGGCTCAGCAGCTCCAGACTCAGCACCCCCAGACTCAGTAGCTCCAGCTCCAGTAGGACTCGCAGGCCCAGCAGCTCCGGGACCGGCAGCACCCTCAGCAGGCGAAGAAGCTCCAGCTCCAGCAGCACGCCTCCAGCGGCGAGCAAACCACTCGCGTAGCTCCTGTGGAGAGAGCGGCTCCCGCCGAGACGGAAGAACCGGAGAGCCCCCAGGTCCAGCAGGCGCAGGCTCCGCACCTCCAGGCCCAGCACCCCCAGGCTCAGCAGCTCCTGACGTAGCACCCTCCGGCTCAGCACCCCCCGGCTCAGCACCCCCAGACTCAGCACCCCCCGGCCTCGCACCCCCAGGCTCAGCACCCCCAGGCTCAGCACCCCCAGCAGCAGCACCAGACTCAGCAGCAACCTCGACGGGCTCGACCGTGTCTACCTGGGACACACCCGAAGGGGCAGGAACCTGAGGGGGGAGGGGGTCTACCGGGGGGGGAACTGGTACCAGGAAGTCCGGTGGGGGGGGAAGGGAAGGAGTACGGTAGGGGAAGAGGCGGTAGAAGGGGACTGACTCGTCGAACGTGACGTCCTGGGAGGACAGAACACGACGAGAGGAGGGGTGGTAGAACTGCCACCCTGGAGCGTCAGGGGGGAAGCCAAGGAAGACACAGGGAGCAGCACGGGGGGACAGCTTGTCCGCAGACAAGTCGCGGACAAACGCCCGAGATCCCCAGACACGGAACGCAGACGCATCGCCGACCTTCCCCGTCCACAGTAACACTGGGGACATCGCGGGCCGAGAGACCCTGGGGTGAAGGTTGAGCTGATGCGCCGCGTACCGAATCGCAAACGGCCACAGAAAATGGGGGGCAGCCGCATGCATCATGGACGTACGAGCGACATCCATGACCATGCCAATGCGGCGCTCAGCAATCCCATTTTGCTGTGGAGAGTCCGGAAGCGTAAAGGTCTGGCGGATCCCCTGTGCACGACAGTAGTCTCGCAGAAGGCGAGAGGAGAACTCCCCACCTCGGTCAGAGTGCAGACGCAGAACAGGAAAGTCCGAGCCGAAGCTCCTCCTGAGCTGGAGACGAGCCTCGCGGATCCAGTCGATCAGCACCTCAGTGACAGCACCCTTGCTGCGCAAGGGGAAGACTGAGGTGTAACGCGAGTAGTCGTCAACCACCAACAGGAAGTAGCGCTCGTGACCCTGCCCACGGACGGGGGCCGGGCCCCACACGTCCATGTGAAGCGTCTGCAGAGGAGCCTCTGTCGGGGGAAACTGGGAGGAGTGAGGAGCAGCCCTGAGGCGCCCCTCGACACAGGGGACACAGGAAGGTCCTGGTCCCGAAGGAAGGGGAGGGAGAGACTGGGGAAGACCAGAGACAAGGACACGGGAAGCCATGCCCCGAAGACGGGGCAAGGAGGGGTGGCCTAGACGGTGGTGCCACAGAAGAGTCTCGTGAGACAGGAGGCGACACGAACAGGGGGCAGACTCAGGACCAGACCTGGACGCAGCAGCAAACACCTGACCCGACGCTGCTACCTGACCGGACGCGGGGACAGGAGGAGACTCAGTGGTCAGGGTGTAGAGGCTCGACCCCAGCCGACGCGAGAACGTGGCCAGGTGCCGGCCTGTGCGTGCGTCCGTGCAGTGGGTCACCCGCTGACTCGCAGGAGTGAACTGGTGAACCCCCGCATCCTGTAGGTCTGCACCACTCACCAAGTTCGTCGAGAACGAGGGGAGGTACAGGCCAGACAGGGTGCCCGAGGGGGCAGCCGGACACGGGAGGACCGTGGAGAAGTGAGCGAGGACAGGACCCCCAGAGGGGTCAGCCAGGGAGACTGCAACCGGCCGACCAAGCGGCGTGAGTGTGGTGCGGTCCCGAAAGAAGGAGCGAGAAGCCCCAGAGTCAAGTGTAAAGGTGAGGGAGGCCGAAGCCAACGCGGTACCTGAGAGCGCAGCCTCACCCGCACCTGAGGAAGCAGACTCACTAGCACCTAGAGCAGCAGCCGCACCTGTACCTGGAGCAGGAGACTCACTAGCACCCAGAGCAGCAGCCTCACCAGTAGCTAGAGCAGCAGGTCCTATACCTGGGTCAGGCGGGACGCACAGGTGACCGGCACGGTCAGCACTAGTAGGCAATGCATACATGGCAGTGAGAATAGCATCATAGTCAAGAGCATATATATCTACCCTCTGCCTAAGCAACTCCACCCAGTCGGGAAGCTCAGCCTCGTCGCCAAACACGGTACGCCAGGCGTCGCTCAGACGGGCGAAGCAGCGGGACGGTGTATGACTACGTGTCCCACAAGGCTGACCAGTCCGAGTACCAGTGCGAATCACGTAAGAGCAGCGAACAGCACTGAGAGACCCTCCACTCTGAGCGTACCACTCACGAAGCTGGCGAGGCGTGAGAGACACGCGAGAGGGTCGCGGGAGCTGCATCTGGCCGCCACCACGAGTAGAAGCAGCAGGAGTGGTAGTAGGAGTAGCGTCGCCACCCCTACAGCCCCAACCAGCGTACCACTCACGCAGCTGCTGGGGCGTGAGGGACTCACGCCGGCGTCGCTGGGGCTGCATTTGGCTCCGCAAGTAGAAGCAGGAGCAGGACTAGCAGCAGGGAGGCAGGCAGCCAGGCAAGCCAAAAGGCAGGCATGCAGGCAAGCAGGCGACGCGCAGCGTGCTAGCAGTGCAAGAGCTCACCAGTGGTGGGAAGAGTAGGCTCGGCGACTCAGCGGCTCGGCAGCTCGGCGGCTCGGCGGCTCGGGCGACTCGGGCGGCTCGGCGGCAAGGCGGCTCGGCAGCAACTGCAGCTCAGCAGCTCGGTGACTCGGCGGCTCGGCGGCAGGGCGGCTCGGCAGCAACTGCAGCTCAGCAGCTCAGCGACCCGGCGGCTCGGCGGCAGGGCGGCTCGGCTGCTGGGCGGCTCGGGTGCAGGGCGGCTCGGCGGTGGGGCGGCTTGGCTGCTGCAGTGGGAGATGAAGGAGGAGGAGAAGCAGGGGAGGCCACACACCTGCCACCCCTCTGCTGGCCTCTCAGGTCGCCTCAGGTCGCCTCGACAGGCGACGGGAAAAGGGGGGGGGGGGGGGGGTGGTGGGGGCCGGTAGGTGCAGCGGCGGGGCCAGCAGGTGCAGTTGCGGGGCCGGTAGAAGGGGACGGCAGGAGCCGTCAGGAGGGGACGGCGGGGCCGTTAGGAAGGGACGGCGGGGCCGTCACGAAGGGACGGCGGGGCCGTCAGGAGGCGACCGGGCCGCGACGGGGGCAGGCGGCGGGGCCGCGTAAGGGCCTGGGCGGGGCCGCGACAGAGCCGTCGGCGGGGCCGCGTGAAAGCCGGGGCAGGGCCGCGTAGAAGCCGGGGCGGGGCCGCGCGAGAGCAGGCGGCGGGGCCGCGAAGGAGCCGGGGCGGGGCCGCGTGAGAGCAGGCGGCGGAGCCGCGTAAGGGCCTGGGCGGGGCCGCGACAAAGCCGTCGGCGGGGCCGCGTGAAAGCCGGGGCGGGGCCGCGTAGAAGCCGGGGCGGGGCCGCGCGAGAGCAGGCAGCGGGGCCGCGAAGGAGCCGGGGCGGGGCCGCAGGGGAAATGGCGACCCGAGGGGTCGCTAAAAAAAAGATCGCGCCTCGGGGGGCGCTTCGGTGGGCCCAAAAAAAACGGTCCGTAGAAGGACCCGCTCTATACCATGTGAGAATAAGCGAACAGGAATGGATGAACTAGCAGTGAAAATGAGTACAAGTAGGAAACCCTAGAATTGTGTACCCCCTATAGGCTAACCCACTGTAGCCTACACAAGCATAACATATATAATGTTTGACAACGTAAGCATATTCATCAAATGAATTGATGAATATGTCTCCCAGTTTTAATTTGAACGAACTAATAGTTTGTGTCAGTTAACGAATAAATATTATACTACCGCTTCCCCAGCCTAGCATGGGGGGGAAGTTGTCAAATATACTAAGTAGTCGGGCCTAGGCTTAGTAGCAGGCCCTACGATATCAGGAATTTTAACCTGAAATTCCTGATTTTCAGGGTTTTTTTTTTACCTACTCTGAAAATCCAGTGTTCAGCTTTTCCTAGGGCTGATTTTTCAGCCTTCACATGCCACATGACTCTGAACTTTCAGCAATTTTTTTGAAGTGACACTAATGCCTTAACGTTGTAACGAGTTTGACCCTAAAAGCGAATCCTACTAGGTATGAGTGTACTTGACCGGAAGTACTGGGAAAATCAGATTCCCGCGGTGTCAGCAGGGCCGGTCGTTGACTATCGGACAATTTTGCCCACACTGATGGCCCCTTAGTTGGCGCGCCTGGTCCGTTCATTGGCCACATTTGCAACATTGAGTGACTTGACCAATTACAAGGTTGCAGCACAGAGATGCTGGCAGGCTGCGCTGCGAGGGATTCTGGCAGTCTAGGTCGTGCTGGCAAGCACTGATGCATCCACGCCTCCCATCCGTGCTACCTGCCATCCAGCCTCACATCCCGTTGTGCTGTTTGCTTCCTTCCTAGTGTTTTTACTACTAGTAAAATAAAGTCTACTAGTATCAGCCTTTTTCTGTAGGGAACACTGATGCATCAGACTTTTTTTTTAAGTAACACTGAACTTTCAGACTTTTTTTTTAGGCGAGCCTGACGATCAGGGTCTAGGGGCAGAGGGACCCTAATACCCTTACGTGCCTAAAAGTGAATCTGAGGGCCTGCCTAGTAACCTAGGCCACAGGAAGACTAGAACGAGGCACCACGTACGAGCGAGAGGTGTGAGCACGAACAGAAAATGAGGAAGGAATGATTGGACTAGCAAGCACCAGGATACAAATAGCAAACAACACTATTTGTACTCACTATTGAGTACCCCACTGCAGGCTACACAAACAACATATTATGACACACCCCCATAGGCAAAGTGGGGTATAATCAGTACAGCATGAAGTCATAAAATAGTCCACAAGCCCAAGTAAAGCTCGGGGTAGTCACAGAGGGCATGTGAGGAGGAGGAGGGACTGTGAGAGGAGAGGAGATGGGAGGCGACGGCGGAAGCTGCAGACACACAGGAGCTGCTGGCTCAGTGGCTATCGAAGCAATGGCCCGGACTACAAGAGTAACTGGCTCCGCGGAGATTGTAGCCTCCTGACTGGAGCAACTGACCCACAGGCGACTGGCGACTACCGGAGATTGTAGCCTCCGGACTACTAGTGCTGCTGGCGACACGACTGTGACCTCCGCTCAACCTCCGCCAACTGCCCCACGCCCCTATCACACACCCCGTGCTGAACCCCTAACTCCACTGCCACGTCACCCCCCTAGGGCCACTCCCCTCGGCTCCCACACCTCCACCCCCCCCAGCAGCAGCTGCAGCAGTGGGAGACGAAAAAGGAGGAGGGGAAAGGGAAGGGAAGCACCCACACCTCGCACCCCCATGCTCGCCACCCCACACCCCCACCACCGCGGAACGCACGGCGGAATGGGAGCAATGGGCAGCACGGGGGGGGGGACGGGACGGGCTGCAGGGACGGGCCGCGGGCTGCTGCAGGGGTGGCTCGCGCGGATCCTGGGGCGGCTGCTGCAGGCACGAGCTGCTCCAGGGGCGGCTGCTGCAGGTGCGGGCTGCTCCAGGGGCGGCCGCTGCAGGTGAAAGGTAGGAGGGAGGGGGGGGGGGGGGGGGGGGGGGGGGGGGAGGGGGGGAAGGGGGGGAGGAGCGCAGCCCCCAGGGCGCCCCGACGGGCGACGAGAAAGGGAGCCGCGCGGGCCCCCGAGAGCGCCTCGACGGGCGACGGGAGGGGACCGCGCGCAGGCCCCCGCGGTCGCCACGACGGGTGACGGGAGGGGAAGCCGCGCAGGCCCTTGAGAGCGCCTCGACGGGCGTCGGGAGGGGACCGTGCGCGGGCCCCCGTGGTCGCCACGACGGGCGACGGGAGGGGAGGCCGCGCGGGTCCCCGAGAGCGCATCGACGGGCGACGGAAGGGGACCGCGCGCGGGCCCCCGTGGTCGCCACGACGGGCGACGGGAGGGGAGGCCGCGCGGGCCCCCAAGAGCGCCTCGACGGGCGACGGGAGGGGACCGCGCATGCCCCCCAAGGGCACCACGACGGGCGCCACGTAAGGGTAAACCGCCACGCGCCCCGAGCGCGCGGCGGGCAGAAACCCTAATTTCGGCGCCGCGCACCACGGGGCGCGCGGCGGACAGTACGGCAGCGGAAGCAGGTGGTGGGCCCATACACAGGAAGGCGGTAGAGATGCCGCCCTCTGATACCATGTCAAATATACTAAGTAGTCGGGCCTAGGCTTAGTAGCCTAGGCCACAGGAAGACTAGAACGAGGCACCACGTACGAGCGAGAGGTGTGAGCACAAACAGAAAATGAGGAAGGAATGGTTGGACTAGCAAGCAGCAGGATACAAATAGCAAACTCTAAGGGGTTGTACTCACTATTGAGTACCCCACTGCAGGCTACACAAACAACATATTCTGACAGAAGTCAGAAGTATAAACAAAACCGTGACAACGCAATACAGTCTGCAAATCCCAAACAAATATCTACAACGATCAAGTCCAGCTGAAAATAGCTTCACTTTCATAGTGGGGCGCCACTCAACCTTTTGTGACGATGATCGACAAGATATCTCTTCGAAATATGCAGACATGCATTACGGTTGCAACAAAAAGCATAGTACAAACAGAAATGAAACAAATAAAAAATTACTCAAAATCATAATTAACTCAAACAATTGCACTACAATTTGTACGACAAAATCGTTTCCATCCCATCCCACCAGTGAACCAGTATCTGCAATAACAAAGTAATGGATAAGACGAAACAAAGAAGTCCAGAGAGCTATACATAAGAAGGTTATGACGGGAAGGTAAGAAAAGTGCACTCTTGAATCAAAAACAGAAAATGACATTTGAAAATAATGATGCTATGGAGGAGAGAGCATAGGGTGAAAGAGAAAAGAAACACATCATATAAAAAGCCAGCGATTGTAATCCTTGATAGTATTTCGAGTAAGAAGAAGAATGAAGGAACGAAAGATAAGACGAAAAGGAAGAAAGAAGAACATACGGTTGACTTGAAGAGAGGCGACGACTAAAAAGGGAAGTAACAAATGCACGTCAACTTAGGAAGAAAGGAGCAGAGAAGAAACTGCAAAAGCATCTAAAGAATAACGAAGGAGAAAAGGTAAGACATGTATGTCAAACTTATATGCTATAGTCTGTGTAGGCTGTAGTGGGGGAGATAATATGGGGTACAACACTTTTAGGTTTTCCTACTTGTACCCACCTCTTTCCTAGTGCATTCATTCCTCGTTCTTTCACATGGTATAGAGCAGGTTCCCTAGTGGGAACGTTTCCTAGGGCCCACCGAAATCGATTTTTTTTTTCCTGCACGGAGCGCGCTTCGCCCCTGCCCGAGTCGCGCCCCGTGTGCCTGCCCTCCCGTCGCGTCCCCTGCCCTTAGCGGCTCGTCGCGCCCTCTTACGGCCCCGTAGCGGCCCCTCTGACGGCCCCTCGCGGCCCCTTCGCCGCTCCCTCGCGGCCCCTCTGCGGCCCTTCGCGGCCCCTCTCACGGCCCCTCGCGGCCCCTTCGCGGCTCCCTCGCGGCCCCTTCGTGGCCCCTCGCGGCCCCTTCTCGGCCCTGTCGCCGCGCCTTCGTGGCCCCTCGCGGCCCCTTCGTGGCCCCTCGCGGCCCCTTATCGGCCCCTTCGCCGCCCTTAGCGCCCCCCCCCTCGTGGCCCCTTCACGGCCCTGCCGCCCCGCCGCCGCCGACAGCAGCAGCCCCCCCCCGTCGACAGCAGCAGCCACCGCCGCCGCCGACAGCAGCAGCAGCCACCGCCGCCGCCAACAGCAGCAGCCGCCGCCGCCGCCGCCGCCGCTGCCGTGTCAGCCGCCGCCGCCGCCGCTGCCGTGTCAGCCGCCGCCGCCCCTGCCCCGGCCGCAGCAGCCGCCGCCGCCGACAGCAGCAGCCGCCGCCGCCGACAGCAGCAGCCGCCGCCGCCGTCGACAACAGCAGCCGCCGCCGCTGCTGCCGTGTCAGCCGCTGCCGCCCCTGCCCGCCGCGGCACCCTAGACCCTGGAGCGGCCGCCGCTGCTGCAGCCGCCCCTGGCCCCTGGAGCAGCCACCCCTGCAGCAGCCGCCCCTGGCCCCTGGAGCAGCAGCCGTGGAGCCCTCGCCCTGCGGTGGTAGCGGCCTCACCATTGCCGCTGTCGTACTCCTGCCCTTCTTGCCACTGGTGAGCACTGTTGTTTCTGTTGTTACTGCTGCTCTTGCTGCTACTGCTCTTTCTACTGCTACTGCTGCTCCTGGCGTGGCCAAATGCAGCTCCAGCGCCGTCCGCGTGAGTCCCTCGCCCCCCATCAGCTTCGTGAGTGGTACGCTAGTTGGGGTTGTAGGGGTGGCCGCACTGCTACTACTGCTACTGCTTCTACTGCTGCTACTGCTGCTACTGCGGCTACCACTGCTCCTCCTGCTCCTGGCGGTGGCCAGATGCAGCTCCAGCGACGTCCGTGTGAGTCCCTCACGCCCCAGCAACTTCGTGAGTGGTACGCTACTTGGGGTTGTCCGGGTGGCCGTAGTGGGAGTCCTCCTGGAGTGAGTAGTTTGGGAGCTGCTTGTAGTGGCCAGGTGCAGCTCCAACGTTGTCCGCGCGCGGTCCTTTCGCCCCAGCAGCTTCGTGAGTGGTACGCTCAGCGTGGAGGGTCACGGAGTACTGCTCGCTGTCCGTACGTCATTCGCACTGGTGCTCGGACTGGTCAGCCTCGGACTGGGACGTTTGGTCACGCAGAGTCCCGCTGCTTCGCCCGTCTGAGCGACGCCTGGCGTACGGAGTTTGGCGATGCGGCTGAGCTCCCCAACTGGGTGGAGCTGCTTAGGCAGAGGGTAGATATCTATGCTCTTGACTATGATGCTATCCTCACTGCCATGTATGCATTGCCTACTAGTGATGAGGGTAACTGTTACCTGTGTGTTCCGCCTGACCCGGGCTGCTGCTCTAGGTGATTGTGAGGCTGCTGCTCTAGGTGCTAGTGCGTCTGCTCCTCCAGGAGCCGGTGAGTCTGCTGCCCCAGGTGCTGGTGCGTCTGCTCTCTCAGGTACCACGTCGTCTCAGGCTTTACACACCTTCACCCTTGACTCGGGTGCTTCCAGCTCCTTCTTTCGAGACCGCACCACACTCACACCGCTTAGTCGGCCGGTTGCAGTCTCCCTGGCAGATCCCTCTGGGGGTCCTGTCCTTGCCCACTTCTCCACTGTCTTACTGTATCTGGCGGCCCCTTCTGGCTCCCTGTCAGGTCTTTACCTCCCCTCGTTCTCTACGAACTTGGTGAGTGGTGCTGACCTACAGGATGGAGGGGTTAACCAGTTCACTCCTGCGAGTCAGCGAGTGACCCACTGTACGTGTGCTTAGACGGGCTGACACTTGGCCACGTTTGCCCGTCAGCCGGGGTCGAGCCTGTACACACTGACTACTGAGTCTCCTCAGGTAGCTGCGTCGGGTCAGGTGTTTGCTGCAGCGTCCAGGTCTGGTCCTAAATCTGCCCCCTGCTCGTGTCGTCTCGTGTCTCACCAGACTCTGCTCTGGCACCACCGCCTTGGTCACCCCTCCCTGCCTCGTCTCCGAGGCATGGCCTATCGTTTCCTTGTCTGTGGTCTCCCCCGGTCCCTCCCTCCTCTTCCTCCGGGGCCTGCCCCCACCTGCGTTCCCTGCGTCGAGGGGCGGCAGCGCGCCGCTCCTCACTCCTCCGAGTTTCCTCCGACAGAGGCTCCGCTGCAGACGCTTCACCTGGACGTGTGGGGCCCCACCCGCGTCCATGGACAGGGTCACGAGCGTTACTTTCTGCTGGTGGTTGACGACTACTCGCGTTACACCATGGTGTTCCCCTTGCGCAGCAAGGGTGAAGTCACTGAGGTGTTGATTGACAGGATCCGCGCAGCTCGTCTCCAGCTCAGAGAGAGTTTTGGCTCGGACTTTCCTGTTCTGCGTCTGCACTCTGACAGAGGCGGTGAGTTTTCCTCTGACCTTTTGCGAGCCTTCTGACGTGCACAGGGCATCCGCCAGACGTTCACGCTTCCAGCCTCTCCACAGCAAAATGGGATTGCTGAGCGCCGCATTGGCATGGTCATGGACGTCGCTCGTACGTCCATGATCCATGCGGCTGCTCCCCATTTTCTGTGGCCGTTCGCGGTTCAGTACGCGGTGCATCAGATCAACCTTCAGCCCCGGGTCTCCTTGCCGAAGACCTCCCCTACTTTCCGGTGGACGGGGAAGGTTGGCGATGCGACTTGTCTGGGGACAAGCTGTCCCCCCGTGCTGTTTCCTGCGTCTTCCTTGGCTTCCCCCCTGACGCGCCTGGTTGGCGGTTTTACCACCCCACCTCGCGCTGTGTTCTTGTTGAGTGCAATACATGGTTTGCACGACAACCTATCGCCTATTTGTTGACGTTGAGTGAAAGTGAGGTGTTTGTTCTGAAGGTAATTTGTTGTGTGCAAGCTGCGCTTTCTCGTGAGATGTGTTTGTGTGTTTATAGTTCATGAATCGCCTCAACGGTTCATGAGTTGTGTGTGTTTCGTGAAAGGCTGCGTTCATGAGAGTTCGTTAATGTCTGTGTGCGAATGCGAGACTTCGTGCGCGTTTGCGTTGTTTCGTGAGTTCTCATAAGTGTGCGTTAATTCTGTGTTCGTGAAATTTCGTGAGTTGTTTCTGGAGGCGCTGCGCGGCCGCGGCCGTACTTCGTTCCGCTCCTTTGGTAGGTTCTTGGTCTCCCCCCTTCTACTGGTCCTGCTCCTCCCTTAGAGTGTCCACAGCCTCTCCAGTCGCAGTCACCGTTACAGCCCGCCTCCCCACTGCCTGCTCCTTCTCCCTACACTGGTCCTACTGGAGGTCTTGCTGAGCGTCGTGCGCCTACGTCTCGTCCTGCGTCGCCTGTTAGTGCTGCTCCCGCTAGTCGTTGTGTTCCACGTCAGCGTCCTTCTGCGGTCCCGGGCATGCACCAGATGGTACAGCGTCCTTCCACTCCTCCACAGCGTGTCCCTTTGCCGTCTCCTCCAGAGTCCTCTCTTCCTGCTCTTGCTGACCCGTAGTGTGACTCTCTTCGTGCTGCCAGTCCTACTGTCACGCGACTCCTGGCTACTGTTGTCACTGACCCTTCCTTTGAGTCCACTGCTGCGTCTGCCTTAGTTGCTGAGCTTGTCGACTTCACTGCTCACTGTCGTCTAGACAACGCCGCGAGTCTTGTTGCTGAGTCTGAGTATGTCTGTCCTCCGTCCGTCGGGGGTGAGTGTGCTCTTAGCACGAAAGTCCTTGAGGACAGGCAGGAGGAGTTCCAGTGTTTTGCTGCTGCTTTGCCTCATCTCGTGTCCATGCTGATTGCCCCTGAGGGAGACCCGGATGCACCAAACATCCCGACTCCGCGCTCTTATGCAGAGGCGATAGAGGGTCCCTACTCTCAGTGGCAGTCAGCCATGGACGCAGAGATGGCTTCCTGGAAGTCCACAGGCACCTACCTCGACGAGGTTCCCCCACCTGGGGCGAACATCGTCAGTGGCATGTGGATTTTCAGGGTGAAGCGGCCGCCGGGTTCTCTGCCTGTCTTCAAGGCGCGTTACGTGGCTCGAGGCTTCAGTCAGCGGCAGGGAGTTGACTACTTTCAGACCTTCTCTCCCACCCCGAAGATGACCACTCTTCTGGTGCTGCTGCACATAGCCGCTCAGCGCGACTACGAGCTTCACTCTCTTGACTTCAGCACTGCTTTCCTACAGTGCAGCCTGCACGAGGAGATCTGGCTGCGCCGCCCACCTGGCTTCACTGGGTCATTTCCTCCTGGTACCCAGTGGAGCCTCCGGCGGCCAGTCTACGGTCTCCGCCAAGCGCCCCGTGAGTGGCACGACACACTAAGGACTACACATGCGGCTCTTGGGTTTGCTCCTTCTATTGCCGACCCGTCGCTGTTTTTACGCACCAACACCTCTTTGCCGCCGTTCTACATCCTCGTGTACGTCGACGACCTGGTCTTTGCCAGTGCTGACACTGCTGGACTCGCCCACGTGAAGTCCGAGCTGCAGAAGAGACACACGTGCACAGACCTGGGTGAACTGCGCAGCTACCTTGGCTTGCAGATCACCCGGGACAGAGCACAGCGCACCATTACCCTGACTCAGTCACACATGGTGCAGCAGGTCCTTCAGCGCTTCGACTTCACGTACTCCTCGCCTCAAGCCACTCCTCTGTCTACTCGCCACTCGCTCTCAGCTCTGCCTTCGGATGAGTCCGTAGAGCCGAGTGGCCCGTACCCAGAGCTTGTTGGCTGCCTCATGTACCTGATGACCTGCACAAGACCTCGGGAGAGAACACCCATTCCCAGAGCTCGGAATGTGTGGTGACTTTGTGATCCACCCTGAGCTTTGCTTTGTTCTGCTTGACTGGTCTTGTGACCCCTTGTTCTCTCCCGAGGTCGTGTGTAGGTCATCAGGTACATGAGGCAGCCAACAAGCTCTGGGTACGGGCCACTCGACTCTACGGACTCATCCGAAGGCAGAGCTGAGAGCCAGTGGCGAGTAGGCAGAGGAGTGGCCTGAGGCGAGGAGTACGTGAAGCCGAAGCGCTGAAGGACCTGCTGCACCATGTATGACTGAGTTAGGGTAATGGTGCGGCGTGCTCTGTCCCGGGTGATCTGCCAGCCAAGGTAGCTGCGCAGTTCACCCAGGTCTGTGCCCGTGTGTCTCTTCTGCAGCTCCGACTTCACGTGAGCGAGTCCAGCAATGTCACCAGTAGCAAAGACCAAGTCATCGACGTACACGAGGATGTAGAACGGCGGCAAAGAGGTGTTGGTGTGCAGAAATTGCGACGGGTCGGCAGTAGAGGGAGCAAACCCAAGAGCCGCAAGCGTAGTCCTCAGTGTGTCGTGCCACTCACGCGGTGCCTGGCGGAGACCGTAGACTGGCCGCCGGAGGCTCCACTGGGTGCCAGGAGGAAAAGTCTCAGTGAAGCCAGGTGGGCGGCGCAGCCAGATCTCCTCGTGCAGGCTACCCAGCAAGAAAGAAGTGCTGAAGTCAAAAGAGTGAAGCTCGTAGTCGCGCTGAGCGGCTATGTGCAGCAGCACCCGAAGAGTGGTCATCTTCGGGGTGGGAGAGAAGGTCTGAAAGTAGTCAACTCCTTGCCGCTGACTGAAGCCACGAGCCACGTACCGCGCCTTGAAGACAGGTGGAGAACCTGGCGGCCGCTTCACCCTGAAGATCCACATGCCACTGACGATGTTCGCCCCAGGTGGGGGAACCGCGTCAACGTAGGTGCCTGTTGACTTCCAGGAAGCCATCTCTGCATCCATAGCTGCTTGCCACTGAGAGGAGTAGGGACCCTCTACGGCCTCCGCGTAAGAGCGCGGAGTCAGGATGTCAAGTGCATCCGGGTCTCCCTCAGGGGTAAGCAGTACGGACACGATTTTAGGTGAAGCAGCAGCCAGACACTAGAACTCCTCCTGCCTGTCCTCAAGGACGTCCGTGCCAAGGGCACACTCACCCCCGACGGACGGAGGACAGACAGACTCAGACTCAGCGACAAGACTAGCAGCGTAGTCGAGACAACAGCGAGCAGCAAAGTCGACGAGCTCAGCAACTAGGGCAGACGCAGCAGTGGACTCAACAGAAGGGTCAGTGACGACAGTAGCAAGGAGACACGTGACAGTAGGACTGGCAGCACGAAGAGAGTCCGACTCCGGGTCGGCAAGAGCAGGAAGAGAAGACTCAGGAGGAGAAGGCAGAGGAGCAGTGGACGGACACAGAGACATCCGGTGCGTGCCAGGGACAGGAGGAGGACGCTGACGCGAATCGCGACCACTAGTGCGAGCAGCACGGACAGGCGACGTAGGGCGAGACGCACGCTCACGACGCTCAGCAAGACCTCCAGTAGGACCAGTGTAGGGAGACGGAGTAGGCAGTGGGGAGGCCGGCAGTAACTGTAAATGTGACGGGTCAGGCGGTGGACACTCTAAGGGAGGAGGAGGACTAGTAGAAGGCGGGAGATCAAGAACGTGCTGAAGAAGCGGAACGAAGTACGGCCGAGGCCGCGCGGCGACTCCAGACACAGCAGGGACCGCACCAGCACCCCCAGCGGCAGCACCTGCGCCAACAGCGCCTCCAGCTGCAGTACCTCCAGCAGCACCAGCAGCAACCGCAGCAGGACCGCCGCCAGGACTGACAGCAGTAGCCTCAGCGCCAACACCCTCAGTAGCTCCATCTCCAGTCGTACCCGCAGGCCCAGCAGCTCCAGCACTCCCAGTACGAGCACCTTCGGGACCGGAGGCACCAGCACCCTCAGCTGCCGAAGAAGCACCAGCACCAGCAGAACGCCTCCAGCGCCGGGCAAACCACTCGCGCAGCTCCTGTGGAGAGAGTGGCTCCCGCTGAGACGAAGCACCCGGAGTACTTCCAGGCCCAGCACCCCCTGGCGTAGCACCCCCAGGCTCAGCACCCGCAGGCGTAGCACCCCCAGGACCAACACCCCCAGTCTTAGCACCCCTAGGCTCAGCACCCCCAGTAGTACCACCCGAAGGCCCAGCACCCCCAGGCATAGCACCCACACGCTCAGCACCCCCAGAGTCAGCACCCCCAGACTCAGCACCCGCAGCAGCACCAGAGTCACCAGCAACCTCGACAGGCTCAACTGCGTCTACCTGGGACACACCTGAAGGGGCAGGACCCTGAGGGGGGAGGGGGTCTACCGGGGGGGGACCTGGCACAAGGAAGAGCGGTTGCAGGGGGAGGGAAGGAGTGCGGTAGGGGAAGAGGCGGTAGTAGGGGACCGACTCGTCAAACATGACGTCCTGGGATGACAGAACACGACGAGAGGTGGGGTGGTAGAACTGCCACCCTGGCGCGTCAGGGGGGAAGCCAAGGAAGACGCAAGGAGCAGCACGAGGGGACAGTTTGTCCGCAGACAAGTCGCGGACAAACGCCCGAGATCCCTAGACACGGAACGCAGACGCATCGCCTACCTTCCCCGTCCACAGCAAAGCTGGGGAGGTCTCCGGCATGGAGACCCTGGGGTGAAGGTTGATCTGATGCGCCGCGTACCGAACCGCAAACAGCCACAGAAAATGGGGGGCAGCCGCATGCATCATGGACGTACGGGCGACGTCCATGACCATGCCAATGCGGCGCTCAGCAATCCCATTTTGCTGTGGAGAGCCCGGAAGCGTAAAGGTCTAGCGGATGCCTCGCGCACGACAGTAGGCTCGCAGAAGGCCAGAGGAGAACTCTCCGCCTCGGTCAGAGTGCAGACGCAGAACAGGAAAGTCCGAGCCGAAGCTCCTCCTGAGCTGGAGACGAGCTGCGCGGATCCAGTCGATCAACACCTCAGTGACATCACCCTTGCTGCGCAAGGGGAAGACTGTGGTGTAACGCGAGTAGTCGTCAACCACCAGCAGGAAGTAGCGCTCGTGACCCTGTCCACGAACGCGGGCCGGCCCCACACGTCCATGTGAAGCGTCTGCAGCGGGGCCTCTGTCGGGGGAAACTGAGAGGAGTGAGGGGCAGCCCGCAGCCGCCCCTCGACACAGGGGACGCAGGTGGGGCCAGGCCCCGGAGGAAGGGGAGGGAGGGACCGGGGAAGACCAGAGACAAGGACACGTGAGGCCATGCCTCGGAGACGAGGCAGGGAGGGGTGACCAAGGCGGTGGTGCCAGCGGAGAGTCTCGTGAGACAGGAGGCGACACGAGCAGGGGGCAGACTCAGGACCAGACCTGGACGCTGCAGCAAACACCTGACCCGACGCAACTACCTGACCAGACGCAGGGACAGGAGGAGACTCAGTGGTCAGGGTGTACAGGCTCGACCCCTGTCGATGCGTAAACGTGGCGAGGTGCCGGCCTGTGCGAGCGTCCGAGCAGTGGGTCACCCGCTGACTCGCAGGAGTAAACTGGTGAACCCCCGCATCCTGTAGGTCAGCACCACTCACCAAGTTCGTAGAGAACGCGGGGAGGTAAAGACCAGACAAGGTGCCAGAGGGGGCCACCGGACACGGAAGGACAGTGGAGAAGTGAGAAAGGACAGGACCCCCAGAGGGGTCTGCCAGGGAGACTGCAACCGGCCGACCAAGCAGCGTGAGTGTGGTGCGGTCTCGAAAGAAGGAGCGAGAAGCCCCTGAGTCAAGTGTGAAGGTGAGGGAGGCCGAAGCCAACGCGGTACCTGAGAGAGCAGACTCACCAGCACCTGAGGACGCAGACGCACTGGCACATAGAGCAGCAGCCTCACTTGCACCTAGAGCAGCAGCCTCACCAGTACCTAGAGCAGCAGTGTCAATGCCCGGGTCGGGCGGGAAACACCGGTAACAGTCACCCTCATCACTAATAGACACATCATACATGGCAGAAAGGATAGCATCAAAATCAAGATCATAGATGGCAACTCCCGCCCTAGACAGCTCGCCCCAGCGAGGGATCTCTGTGGCCTCCGGGAACTGGTGACACCACACGTCCGTCAGGCGGCCAAAGCAGCGCTGGGTGGGGTGCGCACCCCCACACTGCTCACCCGCACGGTCGCCGGTGCGCAGGACGTAGGTGCACGGACCAAAGCCCCCACCCCGCTGGCGTGCAGTGTACCACTCACGGAGCTGCTGAGAGGACAGGGTCTCACCACCGCGCTGCTGCTGCTGGCGTGGACCACCGCCGGAGCCACTCCTCTGCGTAGACCCGCGACCAGCTGCACCGCCACCCCCGCCGCCTCCGCCGCCTCCGCTACTACCGCCGCCTCCGCCGCCTCCTCCACCGCCACCACCTCCGCCACCTCCGCTCCCACCGCCTCCGCCGCCACCGCCACCGCCGCCGCCGCCGCCTCCGCCGCCACCGCCACTGCCGCCGCTGCCTCCGCCATGGCTCTGATACCATGAGAAAACTGAAACGAGAATGATGCACTAAGGAATGGAATGTGGTACAAATATGCAACCCTAGAAATGTGTACCCCATATGGGCTACCCCACTACAGCCTACAGAACATTATGATTTGACACGCCTCGCATCGCGCGATCTGGCGAATCAATTGCGCCGTAAATTGGCAGCACCACCACCGTGTCTTCCATGCTAGTGACTCGTGCTTTCCGCACGATTACACGGTAGCCCACTTCTCTCGCCAAATGACGACATACTCTGTAGCAGCGAGAAAAGGCGAAACTCCGTGGGGCTTGTTATCAATCGCGCATGTCGCCATCAAACCCAAATTTGCGATCCAAATTCTGCGTCAGATCGAGGCGATCAATCGCAATCGCTCGCCTCAAACGTTTGGAGATAGGCCCTAACCTTTACTTCCTCCATTTCTTGGTGCATTCCTCACTTGTTTCTTCCAAATCACAAAGGTGTGTAGGGATAGATTTGCTATAATAACGAGTTCCGTCAAATTGTTTGCTCACGTAGTGTTGATTTGCAGTAATGGTCGTCGCTGGCGGAGATTGATTTTTCAGGCGTCGCACAGGCGGAGCACAGCTTAGCACGTACTTGCCTCCTCCCGCGCATCTCGTAGCCTCGTAGTGTCCGTCGTCAGGTCGAACGCGCAGCGTACTGCACTGTTCTCGTGTGGTGCACCAAGGGATGGGCGCGTCGAGGTTGTCGCTTTGGCCGCGTCACCCGCGCTGAGGCCGCCTGGCAGCGCGCCCGCCGCCCCGCCGCTGCACGGCCCGCCTCTGCGCTCGCGTTTTCTTTCACGAACGATTCAGTCGAATGCGAACCGGCGAGCTCGCAGCGACGTCATTAACGAAATACGGTTACCTTAGGTTATCAAGATGCAGCTGCCGCTGCCTCCAAGGCCGCCCTCAACCTCCCGAATAGCCATCGGCAGCGGAGAGTAATGTCGCGCGCACCGCGGGTCTAGTCACACCACCACAAGACGAGAGGGGAAAGGCGCGGCTAGCCCCCGTAGTGCGTAGGCCTTTTCGCCCTAACAGTGCGCCCGCGCTAAAGCACTGTGATGGCGGCGGCGGCATGAAGCAGTGGAAGCGGCTGACTGGGCTGGCGGCGAAGGGCAAAGCGGCCGATGCGCGCACAGCGGAGAGGGCCTCGGAGACGCCGGCAGGCGCACAGCAGGCGGGTAGAACGGGCAGAATGAGAAGCAGCAGCGCGGCGTGTGAAGAATGAGCAATGAAGAAGAGAGGGGTTGCATTAGCAGCAGCTGGCATACATATAGGAAACCCTAATTGGGTTGTACTCGCTATAGAGTACCCCACTGCAGGCTAGACAATTATAACATTCTGACACACCCCCATAGCCAAAGTGGGGTGTAATCAGCACAATGAGCAAGTAGGCATAGAGCAGGAGTTCACAATGGCGAGCAAAGCTAGAGTTAATCACAGCGGGCAAGTGAGGAGGACGAGGAACTGTGGAGGGAGAGAAGATGGGAGGCAACGACTGAAGCTGCAGAGGCACGGGCACTGGAGCGGCTGACTCAATGGCTACCGAAGCAAGGGCGACGGACTACTGGAGTAACTGGCTCCGCGGCTATAGACGAGCGGCAGGAGCAACTGACCCACTAGCGACAGGTGCAACAGGCTCACTGGCTACCGAAGCAAGGGCGACGGACTACAGGCGCTATAGGCGACACAATAGCTACCTTCACACAACCTCCTCCAACTGCCCCACACCTCTCGACACACAGCCCCTGCTCAAACCCTAGTTCTACTCCCACAGCACCCCCCTTTCACACACCCCTTACTGCACCCTAGGTTCACTCACACCCCACCCCCTAGCACCACTCCGTCGACTCCCACATGTCAGAACATATATATAGCTTATACTATTGTGTAGGCTGTAGTGGGGTATCCCATAGGGGGTACAACCAGTTAGGGTTTCCTATTTGTACTCACTTCATTCATAGTTCATTCATTCTCGTTCTATTCTCAACATGGTATCGAGCAGGTTCCCCCGTGGGAACTGTGCTTGGGGCCCACCACCTTTAAACTTTTTTTCTGCCCGGAGCGCGCTCCGGGCCCTCGCTTTCATTTTTTTTTCGGCCTGCCCTGCGGCCCCTAGCCACCCGCGCGCGCCCGTTCAGGCCCCTAGCCGCCCATGCGCCGCCCGTCCCGGCCCCTAGCCGCCCACGCGCCGCCCGTCCCGGCCCCTAGCCGCCCACGCGCCGCCCGTTCAGGCCCTTAGCCGCCCGCGCGCGCCCGTTCAGGCCCTTAGCCGCCCGCGCGCGCCCGTTCAGGCCCCTAGCCGCCCACGCGCCGCCCGTCCCGGCCCTTAGCCGCCCGCGCGCCGCCTGTCCCGGCCCCTAGCCGCCCGCTGGCCGCCCGTCCCGGCCCCTCGACGCCCGCGCGCCGCCGTCCCGGCCCCTAGCCGCCCGCTGGCCGCCCGTCCCGGCCTCTCGACGCCCGCGCGCCGCCCGTCCCGGCCCCTGATCGCCCGCGCGCCGCCCGTCCCGGCCCCTAGCCGCCCGCTGGCCGCCCGTCCAGGCCCCTTGACGCCCGCGCGCCGCCCGTCCCGGCCCCTAGCCGCCTGCAGGCCGCCCGTCCCGGCCCCTCGCCGCCCGCTGGCCGCCCGTCCCGGCCCCTCGACGCCAGCGCGCCGCCGTCCCGGCCCCTAGCCGCCCGCTGGCCGCCCGTCCCGGCCCCTCGACGCCCGCGCGCCGCCGCCCCGGCCCCTAGCCGCCCGCTGGCCGCCCGTCCCGGCCTCTCGACGCCCGCGCGCCGCCCGTCCCGGCCCCTGATCGCCCGCGCGCCGCCCGTCCCAGCCCCGGGCCGCCCTGTGTCGCTGACAGCCCGAGCCGCCCGAGCCGCCCACGCCGTCCGAGCCGCCCTCGCCGCCCTCGCCGCCCGAGCCGCCCGAGTCGCCCGAGCCGCCTGCACCGCCTGAGGAGCCGAGCCGCTGGTCCTACGGAGCTGCTGTTGCTGCTGAGCCGGTTGAGCTGCTGTGTTGCTGTACTGCTGTGCTACTGCGCTGCCCGACCCGTCCTGTCTGGTGAGACCTTCTACTGCTGTCATGGCTACCCCTAGTGTCCTAGCTTTTGACGCTGAGGGTCGCGCCATTGACTTTGAGGTATGGGTCGAAGACCTGCAGCTGTTCTTACAGTGCGACATAGCAGACGGCCTTTCTCTCTTTGACCTCACTTCTGGTGCCTCTCCTGCCCCTGCTGCTGATGCTGATCCCACTGTGCGCTCTCAGTGGGCCACCCGCGATGCTGCTGCACGTCTTGCTGTGCGTCGCCACCTCCCTACCTCTGAGCGCGCACACTTTAGTCAGTACAAGAGTGCTCAGACCTTGTACGACGCTGTAGTCGCGCGCTACTCCTCCCCTGCCACTGCTGCACTGAGCCGTCTCATGCTTCCCTACCTCTTTCCTGACCTCTCTGCCTTTCCCACTGTCGCTGACCTCATTACGCACCTCCGCACTAGTGACACTCGCTACCGCGCCGCGCTTCCTGCTGAGTTCTGCGCCAAGAACCCCCCCCCCCATGTACATCACTCTCTACTACGTAGTCGCGCGCCTCCCTGACTCTCTTCGCGTAGTCAGGGACCACTTTCTCGCGGTCTGTCCCACCACCCTCACCGTCGACATCCTCGAGAAGGCCCTCCTCGCGGCGGAGAAGAGCATCGTCGCTGTAGGAGCTTCTCGTGGTGACCCTCGCACCCCCATCTTTGAGGGGTGCTCTCCTTCCCCCCTCCTGCCCTCTGTTGCCTCTGCTGCTGCTGCCGACCTGCTTGGTCTCGAGTCGGTTGGCGCGGCGTCTGCCCCTAGTGGGAGACGCCGCTCTGGCAAGGGCAAGGGGGGCAAGGGCGCGGGTGGAGCTGGAGGGGGCGGTGGAGGTGGCGGTGGAGGCGGCGGAGGGAGTGGGGGTGGCGGCGGGAGTGGTGGAGGGGGTGGTGGTGGTAGTGGTGGCAGCGGCGGAGGAGGCAGCGGTGGTGGTGGCAGCGGTGGTGGTGGCGGCAGTGGTGGCGGTGACGGTGGGGGAGGCGGCGGCGGAGGAGGCGGTGGTGGCGGAGGAGGTGGAGCTGGTCGGGGCGGTACCCAGCAGCGGAGCGGCGGTGGTGGTGGTCAGCGCTCGCAGCAGCAGCAGCAGCGTTCGCGCGACATCCCTCCGCCCCAGCAGCTCCGTGAGTGGTACACTCGACGTCAGAGGGGTGGGGGTACTGGTCCTTGTACCTACGTCCTTCGCTCTGGCGACCGCGCGGGTGAGCAGTGTGGGGGTGCCCACCCCACCCAGCGCTGCTTTGGTCGCCTGACGGACGCTTGGCGTCAGCAGTTCCCCGGGGCTAGTGAGATCCCTCGCTGGGATGAGCTTTTTAGGGCTGGTGTAGCGATCTTTGATCTTGATTTTGATGGTATCCTTGCTGCTATGTATGCTGTGACTATTAGTGAGGAGGGTGACTGTTACCGGTGTTTCCCGCCCGACCCGGGCATTGGTACTGCTGCGCTAGGTGCTTGTGAGGCTGCTGCTCTAGGTGCCAGTGCGTCTGCGCTCTCAGGTGTTGGTGAGACTGCGCTCTCAGGTACTGCGTCGCCTTCGTCCTCCCTCACCTTTACACTTGACTCCGGGGCTTCTCGCTCCTTCTTTCGAGACCGCACCACCCTCACGCCGCTTGGCCGGCCGGTTGCGGTCTCCCTGGCTGACCCCTCTGGGGGTCCTGTCCTCTCTCACTTCTCCACTGTCCTCCCGTGTCCGGCTGCCCCCTCGGGCACCCTGTCTGATCTGTACCTTCCCTCGTTCTCGACGAACTTGGTGAGTGGTGCGGACCTACAGGATGCGGGGGTTCACCAGTTCACTCCTGCGAGTCAGCGGGTGACCCACTGCACGGACGCACGCACAGGCCGGCACCTGGCAACGTTCTCGCGTCGGCCGGGGTCCAGCCTCTACACCCTGACCACTACGTCTCCTCCTGTCCCTGCGTCTGGTCAGGTAGCTGCGTCAGGTCAGGTGTTTGCTGCTGCGTCCCGGTCTGGCCCTGAGTCTGCCCCCTGTTCGTGTCGCCTCCTGTCTCACGAGACTCTCCTGTGGCACCACCGTCTGGGCCACCCCTCCTTGCCCCGTCTTCGGAGCATGGCTTCCCGTGTCCTTGTCTCTGGTCTTCCCCAGTCTCTCCCTCCCCTTCCTTCCGGGCCAGGACCTTCCTGTGTCCCCTGTGTCAAGGGGCGCCTCCGGGCTGCTCCTCACTCTTCCCAGTTCCCCCCGACAGAGGCTCCTCTGCAGACGCTTCACATGGACGTGTGGGGCCAAGCCCCCGTCCGTGGGCAGGGTCACGAGCGCTACTTCCTGTTGGTTGTTGACGACTACTCGCGTTACACCACAGTCCTCCCCTTGCGCAGCAAGGGTGCTGTCACTGAGGTGCTGATCGACTGGATCCGCGAGGCTCGTCTCCAGCTCAGGAGGAGCTTCGGCTCGGACTTTCCTGTTCTGCGTCTGCACTCGGACAGAGGCGGGGAGTTCTCCTCTCGCCTTCTGCGAGACTACTGTCGTGCACGGGGGATCCGCCAGACCTTCACGCTTCCGGACTCTCCACATCAAAATGGGATTGCTGAGCGCCGCATTGGCATGGTCATGGATGTCGCTCGTACGTCCATGATGCATGCGGCTGCCCCCCATTTTCTGTGGCCGTTTGCGGTGAGGTACGCGGCGCATCAGCTCAACCTTCACCCCAGGGTCTCTCGGCCCGCGATGTCCCCAGTGTTACTGTGGACGGGGAAGGTCGGCGATGCGTCTGCGTTACGTGTCTGGGGATCTCGGGCGTTTGTCTGCGGACAAGCTGTCCCCTTGTGCTGCTCCCTGTGTCTTCCTTGGCTTCCCCCCTGACGCTCCAGGGTGGCAGTTCTACCACCCCTCCTCTCGTCGTGTTCTGTCCTCCCAGGACGTCACGTTCGACGAGTCAGTCCCCTTCTACCGCCTCTTCCCCTACCGCACTCCTTCCCTTCCCCCACCACCGGACTTCCTTGTGCCGGTTCCCCCCCCGGTAGACCCCCCCCCCCCTCAGGTTCCTGCCCCCTCAGGTGTGTCCCAGGTAGACGCAGTTGACCCGGTCGAGGTTACTGGTGACTCTGGTGCTGCTGCGGGTGCTGAGCCTGGGGGTGCTGACTCTGGGGGTGCTGTGCGCGGGGGTGCCGAGCCTGGGGGTGCTACTGCGGAGGGTGCTGGGCCTGGGGGTGCTGACTCTTGGGGTGCTGTGCGCGGGGGTGCCGAGCCTGGGGGTGCTACTGCGGAGGGTGCTGAGCCTGGGAGTGCTGAGCCGAGGGGTGCTACGCCTGGAGCTGCTGAGCCTGGGGGTGCTGCGTCTGGGGCTGCTGAGCCTGGGGTTTCTCCTGGTGCTGCGTCTCGGCGAGAGCCCCTCTCTCCACAGGAGCTGCGCGAGTGGTTTGCTCGCCGCTGGAGGCGTGCTGCTGGAGCTGGAGCTTCTTCGACCGTCGAGGGTGCTGGTGCCGCCGGTCCCGGAGCTGCTGGGCCTGCGGGTCCTACTGGAGCTGGGGCTGCTGAGGTTGTTGGTGCTGAGACTACTGCTGTCTGTCCTCGCGGTGGTTCTCCTGCTGGTGCTGCTGGAGGTCCAGCCGCTGGAGGTGTTGGTGGTGCTGGTGCTGCCGCTGAGGGTGCTGGTGCTGTCCCTGCTGAGTCTGGAGCTGCCGCGCGGCCTCGACCGTACTTCGTTCCGCTCCTGCAGCAGGTTCTTGGTCTTTCTCCTCCGGTAGAGTGTCCACAGCCTGTCCAGTCGCAGTCACTGTTGGAGCCTTCCTCCCCTCTACCTGCTCCCTCTCCTTACACTGGTCCTACTGGAGGTCTTGCTGAGCGTCGTGAGCTTGCGTCTCGTCCCGCGTCGCCTGTTCGTGCTGCTCGCGCTAGTGGTCGCGGTTCGCGTCAGCGTCCTCCTCCTGTCCCTGGCACGCACCGGATGTCTCTGCGTCCGTCCACTGCTCCTCTGCGTGCCCCTTTGCCTTCTCCTCCTGAGTCCTCTCTTCCTGCGCTTGCCGACCCTGAGTCGGACTCCCTTCGTGCTGCCAGTCCTACTGTCACGCGTCTGCTTGCCACTGTCGTCACTGACCCCTCGTTTGAGTCCACTGCTGCGTCTGCTCTTGTCGCTGAGCTCGTCGACTTTGCTGCTCGCTGTCGTCTAGACTACGCTGCTAGTCTTGTTGCTGAGTCTGCGTCTGTCTGTCCTCCGTCCGTCGGGGGTGAGTGTGCTCTTGGCACGGACGTCCTAGAGGACAGGCAGGAGGAGTTACAGTGTCTGGCTGCTGCTTCACCTCATCTCGCGTCTGTACTGCTTGCTCCTGAGGGAGACCCGGATGCACTAGACATCTCGACTCCGCGCTCTTACGCGGAGGCCGTAGAGGGTCCCTACTCCTCTCAGTGGCAGGCAGCTATGGATGCAGAGATGGCTTCCTGGAAGTCCACAGGCACCTACGTTGACGCGGTTCCCCCTCCTGGGGCGAACATCGTCAGTGGCATGTGGATCTTCAGGGTGAAGCGGCCGCCGGGCTCTCCACCTGTCTTCAAGGCGCGGTACGTTGCTCGTGGCTTCAGTCAGCGGCAGGGAGTTGACTACTTTCAGACCTTCTCTCCCACCCCGAAGATGACCACTCTTCGGGTGCTGCTGCACATAGCCGCTCAGCGCGACTACGAGCTTCACTCTCTCGACTTCAGCACTGCGTTCTTGCAGGGTAGCCTGCACGAGGAGATCTGGCTGCGCCGTCCACCTGGCTTCACTGGGACTTTCCCTCCTGGCACCCAGTGGAGCCTCCGACGGCCAGTCTACGGTCTCCGCCAGGCACCGCGTGAGTGGCACGACACACTGAGGACTACGCTTGCGGCTCTTGGGTTTGCTCCTTCTACTGCTGACCCGTCGCTGTTTCTGCGCACCGACACTTCACTGCCGCCGTTCTACATCCTCGTGTACGTCGACGACTTGGTCTTTGCCACAGCGGACACTGCTGGACTCGCCTACGTGAAGTCCGAGCTGCTGAAGAGACACACGTGCACAGACCTGGGTGAACTGCGCAGCTACCTTGGCTTGCAGATCACTCGGGACAGAGCACGCCGCACCATTACCTTGACTCAGTCACACATGGTGAAGCAGGTCCTTCAGCGCTTCGGCTTCACGTACTCCTCGCCTCAGGCCACTCCTCTGTCTACCCGCCACTCACTCTCAGCTCTGCCTTCGGATGAGTCCGTAGAGTCGAGTGGCCCGTACCCAGAGCTTGTTGGCTGCCTCATGTACCTGATGACCTGCACACGACCTGACCTTGCATACCCTCTGAGCATTCTTGCACGCTATGTTGCTCCTGGGAGACACCGACCAGAGCACATGGCTGCAGCGAAGACGGTATTGCGCTACCTGTGCAGTACGTCGGGCATGGGGCTAGTGCTTGGAGGGCGGAGTCCAGTGGTCCTTATAGGTCACGCGGACGCTTCTTGGGCTGACGACCAGGCTACGCAGCGGTCGTCACAGGGTTACACCTTCAGCCTTGGTCCCGGATCTGTCTCGTGGCGGGCTACTCGTTCGTCTTCGGTTCTCAGCTCCAGCTGTGATGCTGAGATCTACATAGGGGCCATGGCTGCACAGGAGCTTCGCTGGCTCACCTACCTGCTGACTGACCTTGGAGAGCCGCCTCGTTCTCCTCCAGTGCTGTACGTAGACAACAAGGCCATGCTGGCCTTGTGTCGAGAGCAGCGTCTGGAGCACAGAACGAAGCACATTGCTCTCCGCTATTTCCTTGCTCGTGAGCTACAGCAGCGTGGACAGTTGCGGCTTGCGTACGTGGCCTCTGAGGCCAACACTGCTGATGTGTTCACCAAGGCACTCGCGCCTTGTGACCATCAGCGCTTCTGCACCCAGCTGGGTCTTGTGCCTGTCTTGCCTCACTTGCTCTCCTCTTGACTTTACTTGTACTGTGACATATATATACCTGCTCTTGCTTGTCTAGCTTTATATATATGTCTGTACTCTTGCATGTGAACTGGCCTTTGGCCTTGCTCTTGTGCTCGGACTGTGTGGTGACTTTGTGATCCACCCTGAGCTTTGCTTTGCTTTGCTTGACTGGTCTTGTGACCCCTTGTTCTCCCCTACTTTGCCTATGGGGGTGTGTCAGAACATATATATAGCTTATACTATTGTGTAGGCTGTAGTGGGGTATCCCATAGGGGGTACAACCAGTTAGGGTTTCCTATTTGTACTCACTTCATTCATAGTTCATTCATTCTCGTTCTATTCTCAACACCACACACCCACCCCCCTCAGCGGCAGCTGCAGTAGTGGGAGACAGAGGAGGAGGAGGAGCAGGGGAGACCACACACCCGCCACCCCCTACTCGCCACCCCCAAACCCTAACACAGGGCAGGGCGGGATGGCGGGTAGGGAGGTTACGGGGGGGGGGGGGGAAGGGGGGGCCGACGCGCGGCCTCCCAGGGCGCCAAAGCAGGCGGCAGAAGGGGCGACGCTCGCCCCCCCCCCCCCCAGGTCGCCCCTCCCGTCGCTTGTCGAGGCGACCTGAGGGGGGCCGCGGGGGCGGTGCACGTGCCCCTGGTGCGCTGCGACAGGCGACGGAGCATGGCCGGGGCGGGGCCGGGACAGGGTCGAGGCAGGGCCGAAAGGGGCGGCGACGGGGCCGCAAGGGGCGGCGACGGGGCCGCTGGAGGCGGCGACGGGGCCGATAGGGGCGGCGACGGGGCCGTGAAGGGGCCGCGAGGGGCCTGGAAGGGCGGCGACGGGCCGCTAGGGGCAGCGACGGGGCCGCGAAGGGGCCGCGAGGGGCCTGAAAGGTCGGCGACGGGGCCGTTAGGGGCGGCGACGTGGCCGCAAGGGGCGGCGACGGGGCCGCTGGAGGCGACGACGGGGCCGATAGGGGCGGCGACGGGGCCGCGAAGGGGCCGCGAGGGGCCTGGAATGGCGGCGACGGGCCGCTAGGGGCGGCGACGGGGCCGCGAAGGGGGCCGCGAGGGGCCTGAAAGGTCGGCGACGGGGCCGTTAGGGGCGGCGACAGGGCCGCGAAGGGGCCGCGAGGGGTCTGGAAGGGCAGCGACGGGGCCGCGAGGGGTGGCGACGGGGCCGCTAAGGGTCGCGCGAGGGGCACTCCATGGGGCGTGCAGCACACAGAGTAGCAGCGGAAGCAGTTAGTTGGGCCCACAGGCCAGGAGCGTAGATGCTCTAATAGCATGTTGGAATGAGCAATGAAGAAGAGAGGGGTTGCACTAGCAGCAGTTGGCATACATTTAGGAAACCCTAATTGGGTTGTACTCGCTATAGAGTACCCCACTGCAGGCTAGACAATTATAACATTCTGACACGGCAGAGGGGATAAGGGGCATGGCGGTGACGCAGACAGACTCTATAGAGGACGAGTTTCAACAGGGCTTGCAGGTGCGTGGGGCATTCACCCAAGCATGCACCACGCAACCATGCTCCACTCCCCATCCCCATTGCTCCATACCCCATGCCCGATACCCCGTGCCCAGTGTCATGCCCCGTGCCCAATGCCCCACGTCCCATGCCCCATGCTCTGTGCCCCATGCTCTGTGCCCCATGCCCCATGCGCCATGGATGGTAGGAGGTGGGGGAGATGAGGGACAAATACGAACGCCTGCTAGCAGTCGTGGCGGACGCACAGGAGAGAGCAGCAGGTGCGCTCTTGGGTGGACGTTGAAGCGTGTGCAGTTGAACTAGTACTCAATCCTTCCTTGCACCCCCACCCGCTCTCGCTTCTCTCTGTCCGTGCAAGCCCAGCCCCACCGCATGCTCACATCCCTCGCTGCATCCCCCCCCCCCCCCTCTCCCCTCATTACCGCATGCGTGCCACCGCCACTCGCTCCTTCGCCATCCACTTTGCACGCCCCGCCACCCTACCTCTCATCCCGCCCCTCTCTTTCCCCCCTGCGCGCATCAGAGTGTGCGGAGGCGCTGCACCAGCTGGCGGCGGTGGTGGCGGACGCCTTTGGCGGAGTGGAGGAGGGCGGCGCTGGGGACACCCTCCTGGCCGCCGCCGCTGTCGATGGCCGCTTAGCTGAGTTTCTCTACTTCCATATGAGCTGCTCTACTTCCATGTGAGCTGCTCTACTTCCATGTGAGCTGCTCTACTTCCATGTGAGCTGCTCTACTTCCATGTGAGCTGCTCTACTTCCATGTGAGCTGCTCTATTTCCATGTGAGGGAATCTGCTTCGCCTTTCAATTCTTCCACTTCCCTTCTCCCCACTCCCATCTCACTGCTCACCCCTTTTCCTTGTGTCTGCCAACCCCCCGCCGCCCTCTCGTCTCCCCCATGACACATGCCCACATGCCCTCAGAGCTTGCACTTGCAGCAGACACTGGCGGAGCCGGCAGAGGCGCTGCCGGGGGAGATGCAGCACGTGGTGGTGAGATGCAGCAGGAATGAGCGATAGGTATCCTGTGAGATTGATGTGGCCTTCCCTTGGCGAGTGTTGCGGGCATTACATTTGTCATGTGGTGTTAGCTTTTTGAAGATTCTGAAGTGAATAATAATGCCTAGCTTATTTAACTAACACAAAAGCCGAACTTAAAGGTTGTGGAAGCTTGTTATACCAAAGAGGAAGCATTAGTGGGCTAGCATCAGTTGGACAGACCAGCTTTCACCTCTCATCCCACATCTAATCTGTGAAAGAATGAGGAATGAATGAACTAGCACAAGGTTGGGTACAAGTAGGAAACCCTAGGAAACTGTACCCCATAGTGTCTACCCCACTATAGCCTAGACAAGCTATATGATATAAGTTTGACATAATCCTACTTCTCATCTTCACCTGCCGTACCATCTGCCCTTTGTCTGTCTCACACTCTGATTCCTCTTCTTCTCTCCTCCACCCTCCGCCCTCCGCCCTCCACCCTCTGCCCTCCACCAGGAAACGAAGGAGCTCTACGAGCAGAAGAGGTGAGTGTCATTGCAGCGCGGTCATTGGTTGTTGGGTTTGTGTCACACAACATACGGAATAGGGCAATGAGTAATGCGCGTGTCATTCAGTGTAAACGAAATGGCTGCCTAGGATTGTTGGAAGAGATTGAAATGGAAGGGAGTTCAAATCTGCAAAGCCAAGCTGGGACTGGCCTCCTCATTTCGTTTCTCTCCTCTTCGCCCCACGTGCCTCGCCCCATGTGCCTCGCCCCACGTGCCTCACTTGCAGCTGCCGGTTCGGGGTGATCTATAGCTCGTGCACGCCAGGTACCAGGCACACCACATGAGCACGAAACGGAGCCGTGGTTTTGTTTGAGGTGCTTCTGTAACATAACTGTGCACGGGTAGACAAGTGTAGTGAGTCATGACAACAAGTGAAGTGAGTATTATCAACAGACCTGAAGCGGAGTTGTTGTGGTGAAGTGGTGGTCCGATACAACGTGGACGAGGGACTAGATACACGTGGAGGAGGGACTAGATACGAGGTTGTAGCTGCAACGCAATGGAAGCAAGAGCAATGCGATCCGACTGTATCTTGTCAGTTTTGAACCCTGGGGAAACTGAGACAGCTGCTGGTTGACACAGTCATGGCGGAGTGACACAGTCATGGCGGAGTGACACAGTCATGGCGGAGTGACACAGTCATGGTGGAGTGACACAGTCGTGGCGGAGACAGTGTGTGAACCAGGAGGTTCAATGAACCAAGGACCTGTGTGGCAAGCTGCCACTCACCTGCACCGAGAACTGCACCCGATGAGCTGAGCTGCCGGATTGGCTGCGTGCTCGCTTGCCTTTTCACATAAAAATCACCCCACCTCCATCCTCCTCACAAACACCATGTACCCCCACGTTCTCCGTGCTCACCCTCTTACCTTCCCTCTCGCTGCCTCTCCTTGCCCAGCTGCTGCTGTTCTCACCAGTTGAGGCTGCTGCGCCGGCCACTAGCAGCGCGTGGCTGAGCGGGGCGTGGCTGGCGGCAGGGCGGGTGGTGGGGGCGCTTGAGGCGGGCGTGCTGCTCTTCCTCATGCACGGCGTCCGCATGTCCGCCTCCGAGGCCATGCTGCGCACCGCTCTCATCGCTGCCATCCTCGCTGGCGCTGACGTGGCAGTCAAGGTGAGGTGTGGAAACAGCAGCATGTCTCGCATGGCCAACTGTCAGAAGTTTAGGCAGGAATGATGAACTATGGAAGAGATGGGTACAAATATCAAATCCTTGAAGAGGTTGTACCCCATATTGGCTACCCCACTACAGCCTAAACATATATAGCATACATCATCTGACACACCCCCATAGGCAAAGTGGGGGAGAGCAAGGGGTCACAAGACTAGTCAAGAGAGGCAAAGCAAGCTCAGGTAGATCACAACGTCACCACATACTCTGAGCACAAGCAAAGGGCCACTAGGCCACTTCGCGTGCAGAGATATATATGCAACAACAGCAGTACAGTAATCTCTACCTAGCAGAACAAGCAAGCAGGTATATATATAGATCACAGTACAAGCAGAGTCTAAACGAAGTGAGGAAACGTGGGCACAAGGCCGAGCAAGGTACAAAAGCGCTGATGATCACCAGGCGGAAGTGCCTTGGTGAATATATCTGCAGTGTTGGCCCGAGTGGCCACGTAGGCAAGACGAAGCTGACCACGTTGCTGCAACTCTCAAGCCAGGAAGTAACGTAGAGCGATGTGCTTCGTTCTGTGCTCTAGTCTGTGCTCCTGACACAAGGCAATGGCGGCCTTGTTGTCGACATACAGCACTGGAGGAGAACGACGCCGCAATCCCAGGTCGGTCAGCAGGTAGGTGAGCCAGCGTAACTCCTGTGCAGCCATGGCTGTGGCATAGATCTCAGCCTCACAACTGGAGCCGAGAACAGAAGACGAGCGTGTAGAACGCCAAGAAACTGAACCAGAGCCAAGGCTGAAGGTGTAACCCTGTGACGACCGCTGAGTAGCCTGGTCGTCAACCCAAGAAGCGTCCGAGTAACCAGTGAGGACAACCTCACTCCGCCCTCCAAGCACGAGCCCCATGCCTGATGTACTGCACAAGTAACGCAGTACCCTCTTCGCAGCATCCATCTGCACCTTTCGGTGCCGACCAGGAGCCACGTAGCGAGCCAGAAGGCCAAGAGGGTACGCGAGGTCAGGACGAGTGCAGGTCATCAGGTACATGAGGCAGCCAACTACCTCTGGGTAAGGACCACTCTGCTCTACGGACTCGTCCGAAGGAGACAGGCGAAACAGGACGCGACGCAGGCTCACGACGCTCAGTAAGACCCCCTAACTGCTGAGTGTAAGGAGAAGAAGCAGGCAGCGGTGAACCAGGCTATATCGGAAGACCAGTAGACGAAGGGAGACTAAGAACCTGGTGAAGCACAGAGTCAGGCGGTGGCTGAGACGACGGAGCAAAGAACTGGCGCGGCTGGACAGTGTCACCAGCACCAGCAGCTCCAGTACCTCCAGCAGCTCCAGAACCCTCAGCTCCAGCTCCTCCAGGACCAGCTCCACCAGCAGCAGCACCCCCAGAACCGGCACCTCTATTCCCAGGGTCTCCAGCCTCAGTGTCTCCAGCAGCAGCACCCCCAGCTCCAGGGTCGCTAGCAGTAGTAGCCTCCGGCTCAGCAGCACCTCCAGCCCCAGCAGCTCTAGTACCTCCAGTACGAGCACCTCCGGGACCAGCACCACTCCCAGCTCCAGTGACAGCAGCAGAAGTACCTCCAGCGGCAAAGCCCCGAGCTCCAGAAGCGCGACCCTGACGGCGAACGTACCAGTCGTGTAGCTGCTGTGAGGTGAGAGGCACACGCGGACGAAGGCGGCTACTCCAAGGAGACCGCACAACAACAGACTCAAAACCCTCAGCGCCAGCACCCGCAGCAGCTCCAGAACCTCCAGCAACAGCACCCTCAGAAGCTCCAGAACCTCCAGCGCCAGCACCCTCAGCAGCTCCAGAACCTCCAGTAGAAACGACTCCAGGAGTAGAGTCACCAGCACCAGCGCCTCCCGCAGTAGGGCCCCTAGCTCCAGCAGCGCGACCCTGACGGCCAGCGTACCACTCACGCAGCTGCTCTGGGGAGAGAGGGGGTCGACGACTAGAGTGCAGCGGCGAGGCACCAGCGGAGCGACTGCGGAGACGGCCGCTCCAGGGAGACTGCTCACCAGACTCCTCAGTGCCCCCAGGCGCAGCACCCCCAGACCCACTACCCCCAGGCTCAGCACCCCCAGACTCCTCACACTCAGGCTCAGCACCTCCAGGCTCCGCACCCCCAGGCTCCGCACCCCCAGGCTCCGCACCCCCAGGCTCAGCACCCCCAGGCTCAGCACCCCGAGGCCCGGCACCCCCAGAAGCAGCACCCCAAGCAGGACCTGAGTCACCAGTGACCTCAACCGGCGTAGGCAAGGGAGGAGGGTCTACCTGAGACATACCTGAAGAAGCAGGACCGGGAGCGGGAAGGGGGTCTACCTGGGTAGCACCTGGAGCGAGGAAGAGCGGCGGGGGGGGGGAGAGGGGCAGTGCGGTAGGGTAAGAGACGGTAAAAGGGAACCGACTCGTCAAACGTGACGTCCTGAGAGGGGAAGACACGGCGCGAGGTGGGGTGGTAAAACTGCCAACTAGGCGCGTCAGGGACAAAGCCAAGGAAGACACAAGAAACAGCGCGGGCGGAGAGCTTGTCCGCGGTGGTATCGCGGACAAAGGCACGAGAACCCCAGACCCGGAAACGCAACGCATCGCCAACCTTCCCCGTCCACAGCAGTGTGGGCGAGGTCTCCGGCAAGAAGACACGGGGCTTGAGGTTGAGCTGATGCGCAGCGTACCGGACTGCAAACGGCCACAGAAAATGGGGGGCAGCCGCATGGACCATGGAGGTACGAGCGACCTCCATGACCAAGCCAATGCGGCGCTCAGCAACCCCATTCAACTGCGGAGAGGCCGGAAGCGTGAATGACTGGGTGATGCCGTGCTCCTCACAGAAGGCTGCCAAGAGGTCAGAGGAAAACTCACCACCTCTGTCAGAGTGCAGACGAAGAACGGGAAACTCCGTCCTAAACCGCTCGCGGAGCTGGAGACGTGCAGCGCGGATCCAAGGGATCAAAACATCAGGGACCTCACCCTTGGTGCGCAAGGGGAAGACCATGGTGTAACGCGTGTAGTCGTCGACGACCAGCAGGAAGTACCGCTCGTGGCCCTGTCCACGGACGCGGGCTGGGCCCCACACGTCCAGGTGGAGAGTCTCCAGGGGAGCCTCTGTGGGAGGGAACGAGGAGGAGTGAGGAGCAGCGCGCTGCCGCCCCTCGACACAGGGAAGACAGGGAGGAGCAGGCGAGGGTGGGAGGGGAGGGAGAACCCTGGGAAGACCAGAGACAAGGACACGGCGGTGCATGCTGCGAAGGCGCTGCACCGAGGGGTGACCAAGGCGGTGGTGCCAAAGGAGGGTCTGATGCGACAAGGCGCGACACGAGCAGGGGGCCGACAACTGACCTGACGCAGACGCAGCTACCTGAGGAGACTCAGTGGTCAGGGTGTACAGGCTCGAGCCAGGCTCACGGGTAAACGTGGCCAGGAGTCGGCCCGTCCGAGCACACGTACAGTGAGTCACTCGCTGAGTCGCAGGAGTGAACTGGTCAACCCCCCCATCCTGGAGGTCAGCTCCACTCACCAGGTTCGTAGAGAACGAGGAGAGGTAGAGACCTGAGGGCAAGCCAGACGGGGCGGCCGGACACGGCAGAACCGTGGAGTAGTAGGCAAGGACTAGACCCCCAGAGGGGTCTGCCAGGGAGACTGCATCTGGCCGACTAAGCGGCGTGAGTGTGGTGAGGTCGCGAAAGAAGGAGCGGGAAGCTCCTGAGTCAAGGGTGAAGGTGTGCAAGGTCGCAGCAGGCGTAGTACCAGAGAGAGCAGACTCACCAGCACCTGGAGCAGCAGCCTCACCAGCACCTAGAGCAGGAGACGCACTAGCACCTAGAGCAGCAGCCTCACCAGCACCTAGAGTAGCAGGCTCTATACCTGGGTTAGGCGGTACGCACAGGTAACAGGCACGGTCAGCACTAGTAGGCAATGCATACATGGCAGTGAGAATAGCATCATAGTCAAGAGCAAATATATCTACCCTGTGCCCATGCAGCTCCACCCAGTCGGGGAGCTCAGCCTCGTCGCCAAACTCGGTACGCCAGGCGTCGCTCAGACGGGCGAAGCAGCGGGAGTGTGTGTGACTAAGCGTCCCGCAAGCCTGACCAGTCCGAGCACCAGTGCGAATGACGTAAAGGCAGCAAACGGTACTGAGAGACCCTCTACTCTGAGCGTACCACTCACGAAGCTGCTGGGGCGTGCGAGACTCGTACGGACGTCGCTGGAGCTGCATCTGGCCACCGCCAGTAGCAGCAGTAACAGCCGTAGCAGAAGTAGCAGCAGTAGCAGCGCGGCCACCCCTACAACCCCAACTAGCCTACCACTCACTAAGCCGCTGGGGCGTGAGGGACTTACGCGGACGTCGCTGGAGCTGCATCTGGCCACCGTCAGTAGGAGCAGCAATAGTAGTAGTAGCAGCAGCAGCGCGTGCAGGGCAGGCGCGACAGGCAGGCAGGCAGGCAGGCAGGCAGGCATGCTGGCAGGCAGCCAGGCCGGCAGGTAGGCAGGCAGGTGGCGCGGCAGCGTGCTAACAAGGCAGGTGCTCACCAGTGGCGGACAAGGCCGGTGCTCGGCGGACGGCGGCAGGGTCGGCGCACGACGGTGGCGACGGCGGGGCCGCAACAGCGGCTACAGTGAAGGGCCGCGTTAGCTGCAGGGCTGGGGCCACGACAGCGGCAGGTCAGGGCCGCGACAGTTGCTATAGGGCCGGGTCGAGTCAGCAACAGGGCGGGGCAGTGTCGGCGGCAGGGCGGGGCCGGGTCGTGTCAGCGGCAGGGCGGGGCCGTGTCGGCGGCAGGGCGAGGCTGTGGCGGCGGTAGGGTGGCGCGCGCCGCTGCCTAGGGCCGCGCACTGGCGGGCAGAGCGCGGCGCAGGCTGCGCGGACGGCGCGCAGCGCGCTGTGGGCCGCGGACGCGCCGTGCGGGCTCTGGGCGGGCTGCGCAGGGCAGCGGCGGGCCGCGCGCGCGCTGCGCGGGCTCAGTGCAGGCCGCGTGGGGCAGGTGTGGGCCACGCGCGCGTCGTGCGGGCTCGGGGCGGGCTGCGCGGGGCAGCTGCGGGCCGCGCGCGCGCTGCGCGGGCTCGACGCGGGCTGCGCGGGCCATGCGCGGGACGCGACGCGGCTGCCGAGGCGCGATTTGGGCAGGAGAGGGCGACCCGCGGGGGTAAAAACGAGGCAGCGCGCTAGAATTAGGTATGCGCGCGAAGCAGCAGCAGACAGTTCAGACAGTAGACAGCAGGCAGCAGGCAGACAGTGCGCGCAGCGCAGCACGTCCTAGGTACAGTAACAGGCACATTTGTGGGGTAGCGGTAGGTGGGCCCGAAATAAAGACGGTCCTACGGACCTACTGCTCTGAAACCATGTCAGAAGTATCGGCAGGAATGATGAACTATGGAAGAGTTGGGTACAAATATCAAACCCTAGAAGAGGTTGTACCCCATATTGGCTACCCCACTATAGCCTAAACATATATAGCATACATAATCTGACACCAACTAGGTACCTCTGCCACTGCAGCCTGCCCTCCCATTGCCGTCCCCCAACGCCCTCCTCCCATGCACTGTGCACAGAGCCGCCTACCCATACTCCCCTTTGCATGCCTCTCCCCTTCCACTCTCTCCTTCCCTCCCTTCTCATTATTGCACGCCTCTTCCTCTCTTCCTCCCTTCCTCTCTGTGCCCTGCCACCGCACCCTCTTACCACCACCACCCCCTCCATCCCCCCCGCCCCCCGCTGCGTGCGCCATGGCCATGGCAGGCGTCGCTGGTGTTCCACCACACGCTGCCGCTCTTCCACCCAGCCCTTGCCGTTGCCAGGCCGCCCGCCGTGTGGCTCTTCTGGCTCGCCCACGACACCCTCCGTGCCGCCGTCTACGCCGCGCTGCTCTCCGTGCCACTCTCCCAGTGGCGCGACGCCCTCCCTGGTGGGTGGCATTCGCTGTCTTATTAGAATGCTGCAGTAGCCGGGGCTGAGCGAGGCGGGTGGGTGAAGAGGTGCGTGGAGAGCAAGAGTGGTGAAGGAAGCAGGGAGATGTGTGCGAGGGTGAGATGTGGGCGAGGGTGAGATGTGGGCGAGGGTGAGATGTGGGCGAGGGTGAGATGTGGGCGAAGTGAAGAGGCATGCACGTTGTATTCTGTAGGCACGCACTCATGGCATGCATTCATGGCACGCACTCATGGCATGAGGGTTTAAAAAAACAACCGTATGGAATTTTTGTCGAAATATATTTGTCATGTTTTATAACTGCTTGTAGTTGTAGTTAGTGTAGTTATTTAAACTGTTGTTGGTGGTGCACCTTATTTGGTTTCTATGCTATATGTACCCTTGAACCTATAGTGAAACCATCACTTTTCTCCAATTTCTCTCTCAACTCACTCGATACCTCGCCTAGAGAAAACCTACTCGATACCTAATCTCGGGCCTAGGCTCCTAAGCCTAGGCCCTACCTCTCAACTTAACTTATACTCTCGACATGTTATCAGAGCTAATTACGACCTGGCCTGTGGGCCCGCCCTACGCTTCCGCTATGATTTTTCGGTCGCGCGCCTAGGGCGCGTGACGATTTTTACCTTGTCCCGCCCACGGGTGTGTGACTCCTACTCTGCCCGTCGCGCGCCCCGTGGCACGCGACGGTGCCCTTCAACTGCCCATCGTGCGCCCCGTGGCACACGATGGTGCCCTGCTCGTCGTGCACCCCTAGGCACACGATCGGGCCCTCTTTCTTCTCCTACCCGTCGTGCGCCCCGTGGCACTGGCACGCGACGGGCCTTTCCGCCCCTGCTCTCCCTGAAGCCGCCCCTGGCCCATCTGCACCGACACCTTTTCTCCGCTCTGCGGCTTTCTTCCCGCCCACCCCCTCCTCCTTTGTCTCCCTGCAGCCGTGGGGAGGAGGGTATGGGGGTGGAGGGTGTTGGAGTGTTGGGTCACCTCTCTCCCTTCCCCTCCTCCTTCTTTCAGTCCCACCGCTGCAGCTGCCGCTGGGGGGGGAGGGTGTGAGGATGTGGGGGAGCAGGGGGAGTGGTACCGGGGTGGCGGGTGTGAGGCAACATGCAGCCGTCCCTCCACCACTCCTCACTTCCCCCCCTTCTCTGCTGCTCTTGCAGCAGTGTGGGGGAGGGGAAGGAGGAGGGTGAGGAGATGGAAGGGGTACCTGCTGTTGCTTGCTATTCTTTTGAATGGCGTAACTACATATCTACCTACAAGCATTATGGGGGCGTGTCGAAATATATTTGTCATGTTTTATAACTGCTTGTAGTTGTAGTTAGTGTAGTTATTTAAACTGTTGTTGGTGGTGCACCTTATTTGGTTTCTATGCTATATGTACCCTTGAACCTATAGTGAAACCATCACTTTTCTCCAATTGCTCTCTCAACTCACTCGATACCTCGCCTAGAGAAAACCTACTCGATACCTAATCTCGGGCCTAGGCTCCTAAGCCTAGGCCCTACCTCTCAACTTAACTTATACTCTCGACAATTTTACCGTAAGAAACGTTACTGTAAAAAAGGGCCGTAAAAAACGGTCTAAAACGGTTCCAGGAGGTGTTCTTTGTTGAAAAAAAAAAAAAAAAAAAAAAAAAAAAAAACGGCCGATTTGTGGGACCAAATTGAAGGCGAAAGGTGCCAAGATGAAGAGGATGAACCCCTCCTTGCATGTGTGCGTTTGTGGGCATGATTCAAAATGTATCCGACCTTGTTTTCAGGTTTTTTTTTTTTCTTGGTGACAAGAGTTTTCTAGCAAAAAAACCCATTTTTTAAATAATTATTTATTTACCGTAATAAGCTGACCGTATTTTCAAACCTTGCATGGCATGCACTCATGCCATGCACTCTGTCAGATATATATGACATAGCTGTTGTAGGCTATAGTGGGGTAGCACATATGGGGTACAGCTCTCTAGGGTTTGTATTTGTACCAAACGTTCACTTAGTCATTTCCATTCCTGTCCTACTATTCTCACATGGTATAGAGCGGGTTCCCTGTGGGAACTTCGCCTAGGGCCTACCGAAGCGCGCCCCGAGGCGCGCTAACCTTTTTTTTCTCTCTCTCGAGCGACCCTCCGTGTCGCCCTTCCCTCGCGGCCCCGCCGCCCTTTCAGACGCGGCCCCGCCGCCCCTTTCGAACGCGGCCCCGCCGCCCTTTCAGACGCGGCCCCGGCGCCCCTTTCGAACGCGGCCCCGCCGCCATTTCAGACGCGGCCCCGCCGCCCACTTCGGACGCGGCCCCGCCCGCCCCTTCAGACGCGGCCCCGCCGCCCGCTCCGACGCGGCCCCGCCGCCTACTCAGACGCTGCCCCGCCGCCCGCTCAGACGCGGCCTCGCCGCCTGCTCAGCCGCGGCCCCGCTGCTCGCTCCGACGCGGCCCCGCCGCCTGCTCAGACGCGGCCCCGCCGCCCACTCAGACGCGGCCCCGCCGCCCACTACGACGCGGCCCCGCCGCCTGCTCAGCCGCGGCCCCGCCGCCCACTCAGACGCGGCCCCGCCGCCTGCTCAGCCGCGGCCCCGCCGCCCGCTATGACGCGGCCCCGCCGCCTGCTCAGACGCGGCCCCGCCGCCTGCTCCGCAGCGGCCCTGCTGCTCGCTCCGACGCGGCCCAGCCGCCTCCTCAGCCGCGGCCCCGCCGCCCACTCAGACGCGGCCACCCCGCCCTTGCGCGGCCCCGCCGCCTCCTACCTGCGGCCCTACGGCCGCCGCTACTGCGGCCCTTCGCCGTCCCTGCAACCCGGCCCCGCCGCCCCTTCCTCTCGCGCCGCCCAACTGCAGCAGCCGAGCCGCCCACCTGCAGCAGCCGAGCCGCCCACCTGCAGCAGCCGAGCCGCCCACCTGCAGCAGCCGAGCCGCCCACCTGCAGCAGCCGAGCCGCCGGACCACCGAGCAGCAGTGCACCCGAGCCGCCCTGTCTCCGAGCTGCCCGGGAGCCGAGCCGCCCAGTAGCCGAGTCGCTGAGTCGCCGAGCCGCCCTTCTGCAGAGCTGCCCGACCTGCCCTGCCCGGTGAGCACAGTACCGCTGTCACTGTGTGCTCTTCCCCTACCGCTTACACTGCTTCGCTGTCGTCGTCATGGCTACCCCTAGTGTCCTAGCTTTTGACGCTGAGGGTCGCGCCATTGACTTTGAGGTCTGGGTAGACGACCTGCAGTTGTTTTTACAGTGCGATAGGGCAGACGGCCTCTATCTCTTTGACCTCACTTCTGGCGCCTCTCCTGCCCCTGCTGCTGATGCTGATCCCACTGTGCGCTCTCAGTGGGCCACGCGCGATGCTGCTGCACGTCTTGCTGTGCGTCGCCACCTCCCTACCTCTGAGCGCGCGCACTTTAGTCAGTACAAGAGTGCTCAGACCTTGTACGACGCTGTAGTTGCGCGCTACTCCTCCCCTGCCACTGCTGCACTGAGCCGTCTCATGCTTCCCTACCTCTTTCCTGACCTCTCTGCCTTTCCCACTGTCGCTGACCTCATTACGCACCTCCGCACTAGTGACACTCGCTACCGCGCCGCCCTTCCTGCTGAGTTCTGCGCTAGGAACCCCCCCCCCCCATGTACATCACTCTCTACTACGTAGTCGCGCGCCTCCCTGACTCTCTTCGCGTAGTCAGGGACCACTTTCTCGCAGTCTGTCCCACCACCCTCACCGTCGACGTCCTCGAGAAGGCCCTCCTCGCGGCGGAGAAGAGCATCGTCGCTGTCGGAGCTTCTCGTGGTGACCCTCGCACCCCCATCTTTGAGGGGTGCTCTCCTTCCCCCCTCTTGCCCTCTGTTGCCTCTGCTGCTGCTGCCGACCTGCTTGGTCTCGAGTCGGTTGGCGCGGCGTCTGCCCCTAGTGGGAGACGCCGCTCTGGCAAGGGCAAGGGGGGCAAGGGCGCTGGTGGAGCTGGAGGGAACGGTGGAGGTGGCGGTGGAGGCGGCGGAGGGAGTGGGGGTGGCGGCGGGAGTGGTGGCGGGGGTGGTGGTGGTAGTGGTGGCAGCGGCGGAGGAGGCGGCGGTGGTGGCGGCGGCGGTGGTGGTGGCGGCAGTGGTGGCGGTGACGGTGGGGGAGGCGGCGGCGGAGGAGGTGGTGGTGGCGGAGGAGGTGGAGCTGGTCGAGGCGGTACCCAGCAGCGGAGCGGCGGTGGTGGTGGTCAGCGCTCGCAGCAGCAGCAGCAGCAGCGTTCGCGTGACATCTCTCCGCCCCAGCAGCTCCGTGAGTGGTACACTCGGCGTCAGAGGGGTGGGGGTACTGGTCCTTGTACCTACGTCCTTCGCTCTGGCGACCGCGCGGGTGAGCAGTGTGGGGGTGCCCACTCCACCCTGCGCTGCTTTGGCCGCCTGACGGACGCTTGGCGTCAGCAGTTCCCCGGGGCTAGTGAGATCCCTCGCTGGGATGAGCTTCTTAGGGCTGGTGTAGCGATCTTTGATCTTGATTTTGATGCTATCCTTGCTGCTATGTATGCTGTGACTATTAGTGAGGAGGGTGACTGTTACCGGTGTTTCCCGCCCGACCCGGGCATTGGTACTGCTGCACTAGGTGCTTGTGAGGCTGCTGCTCTAGGTGCCAGTGCGTCTGCGCTCTCAGGTGCTGGTGAGACTGCGCTCTCAGGTACTGCGTCGCCTTCGTCCTCCCTCACTTTCACACTTGACTACGGGGCTTCTCGCTCCTTCTTTCGAGACCGCACTACCCTCACGCCGCTTGGCCAGCCCGTTGCGGTCTCCCTGGCTGACCCCTCTGGGGGTCCTGTCCTCTCTCACTTCTCCACTGTCCTCCCGTGTCCGGCTGCCCCTTCGGGCACCCTGTCTGGTCTGTACCTTCCGTCGTTCTCTACGAACTTGGTGAGTGGTGCGGACCTGCAGGATACGGGGGTTCACCAATTCACTCCTGTGAGTCAGCGGTTGACCCACTGCACGGACGCACGCACAGGCCGACACCTGGCCACGTTCTTGCGTCGGCCGGGGTCGAGCCTCTACACCCTGACCACTACGTCTCCTCCTGTCCCTGCGTCTGGTCAGGTAGCTGCGTCAGGTCAGGTGCTTGCTGCTGCGTCCCGGTCAGGTCCTGAGTCTGCCCCCTGTTCTTGTCGCCTCCTGTCTCACGAGACTCTCCTGTGGCACCACCGTCTTGGCCACCCCTCCTTGCCCCGTCTTCGGAGCATGGCTTCCCGTGTCCTTGTCTCTGGTCTTCCCCAGTCTCTCCCTCCCCTTCCCTCCGGGCCAGGACCTTCCTGTGTCCCCTGTGTCGAGGGGCGCCTCCGGGCTGCTCCTCACTCCTCCCAGTTCCCCCCGACAGAGGCTCCTCTGCAGACGCTTCACATGGACGTGTGGGGCCCAGCCCCCGTCCGTGGGCAGGGTCATGAGCGCTACTTTCTGTTGGTGGTTGACGACTACTCGCGTTACACCACAGTCCTCCCCTTGCGCAGCAAGGGTGCTGTCACTGAGGTGCTGATCGACTGGATCCGCGAGGCTCGTCTCCAGCTCAGGAAGAGCTTCGGCTCGGACTTTCCTGTTCTGCGTCTGCACTCGGACAGAGGCGGAGAGTTCTCCTCGCGCCTTCTGCGAGACTACTGTCGTGCACGGGGGATCCGCCAGACCTTCACGCTTCCGGACTCTCCACAGCAAAATGGGATTGCTGAGCGCCGCATTGGCATGGTCATGGATGTCGCTCGTACGTCCATGATGCATGCGGCTGCCCCCCATTTTCTGTGGCCGTTTGCGGTGAGGTACGCGGCGCATCAGCTCAACCTTCACCCCCGGGTCTCTAGGCCCGCGATGTCCCCAGTCTTGCTGTGGACGGGGAAGGTTGGCGATGCGTCGGCGTTCCGTGTCTGGGGATCTCGGGCGTTTGTCCGCGACTTGTCTGCGGACAAGCTGTCCCCTCGTGCTGCTCCCTGTGTCTTCCTTGGCTTCTCCACAGACGCTCCAGGGTGGCAGTTTTACCACCCCTCCTCTCGTCGTGTTCTGTCCTCCCAGGACGTCACGTTCGACGAGTCAGTCCCCTTCTACCGCCTCTTCCCCTACCGCACTCCTTCCCTCCCCCCTCCGCCGGACTTCCTTGTGCCGGTTCCCCCTCCGGTAGACCCCCTCCCCCCTCAGGTTCCTGCCCCCTCAGGTGTGTCCCAGGTAGACGCAGTTGACCCGGTCGAGGTTACTGGTGACTTTGGTGCTGCTGCGGGTGCTGGGCCTGGGGGTGCTGACTCTGGGGGTGGTGTGCGCGGGGGTGCCGAGCCTGGAGGTGCTGCTACTGGGGGTGCTGAGCCTGGGGGTGCTGGGCCTGGGGGTGCTACTGCGGAGGGTGCTGAGCCTGGGGGTGCTGAGCCGGGGGGTGCTGTGCCTGGAGCTGCTGAGCTAGGTGGTGCTGGGTCGGGAGCTGCTGAGCCTGGGGGTGCTGCGTCTAGAGCTGCTGAGCCTGGGGGTGCTGAGTCTGGAGCTGCTGAGCCTGGGGGTGCTGCGTCTGGAGCTGCTGAGCCTGGGGTTTCTCCTGCTGCTGCGTCTCGCCGGGAGCCCCTCTCTCCACAGGAGCTGCGCGAGTGGTTTGCTCGCCGCTGGAGGCGTGCTGCTGGAGCTGGAGCTTCTTTGACCGTCGAGGGTGCTGGTGCTGCCGGTCCCGGAGCTGCTGGGCCTGCGGGTCCTAGTGGAGCTGGAGCTGCTGAGGGTGTTGGTGCTGAGACCACTACTGTCTGTCCTGGCGGTGGTTCTGCTGCTGGTGCTGCTGGAGGTCCTGCCGCTGGAGGTGCTGTCGCTGGGGGTGCTGGTGCTGTCCCTGCTGAGTCTGGAGCTGCCGCGCGGCCTCGGCCGTACTTCGTTCCGCTCCTGCAGCAGGTTCTTGGTCTTTCTCCTCCGGTAGAGTGTCCACAGCCCGTCCAGTCGCAGTCACTGTTGGAGCCTTCCTCTCCACTGCCTGCTCCCTCTCCTTACACTGGTCCTACTGGAGGTCTTGCTGAGCGTCGTGAGCCTGCGTCTCGTCCCGCGTCGCCTGTTCGTCCTGCTCGCGCTAGTGGTCGCGGTTCGCGTCAGCGTCCTCCTCCTGTCCCTGGCACGCACCGGATGTCTCTGCATCCGTCCACTGCTCCTCTGCGTGCCCCTTTGCCTTCTCCTCCTGAGTCCTCTCTTCCTGCGCTTGCCGACCCTGAGTCGGACTCCCTTCGTGCTGCCAGTCCTACTGTCACGCGTCTGCTTGCTACTGTCGTCACTGACCCCTCTTTTGAGTCCACTGCTGCGTCTGCTCTTGTCGCTGAGCTCGTTGACTTTGCTGCTCGCTGTCGTCTAGACTACGCTGCTAGTCTTGTTGCTGAGTCTGCGTCTGTCTGTCCTCCGTCCGTCGGGGGTGAGTGTGCCCTTGGCACGGACGTCCTAGAGGACAGGCAGGAGGAGTTACAGTGTCAGGCGGCTGCTTCACCTCAGCTCGCGTCTGTACTGCTTGCTCCTGGGGAGACCCGGATGCACTAGACATCCCGACTCCGCGCTCTTACGCGGAGGCCGTAGAGGGTCCCTACTCCTCTCAGTGGCAGGCAGCTATGGATGCAGAGATGGCTTCCTGGAAGTCCACAGGCACCTACGTTGACGCAGTTCCCCCTCCTGGGGCGAACATCGTCAGTGGCATGTGGATCTTCAGGGTGAAGCGGCCGCCGGGCTCTCCACCTGTCTTCAAGGCGCGGTACGTTGCTCGTGGCTTCAGTCAGCGGCAGGGAGTTGACTACTTTCAGACCTTCTCTCCCACCCCGAAGATGACCACTCTTCGGGTGCTGCTGCACATAGCCGCTCAGCGCGACTACGAGCTTCACTCTCTCGACTTCAGCACTGCGTTCCTGCAGGGTAGCCTGCACGAAGAGATCTGGCTGCGCCGTCCACCTGGCTTCACTGGGACTTTTCCTCCTGGCACCCAGTGGAGCCTCCGACGGCCAGTCTACGGTCTCCGCCAGGCACCGCGTGAGTGGCACGACACACTGAGGACTACGCTTGCGGCTCTTGGGTTTGCTTCTTCTACTGCTGACCCGTCGCTGTTTCTGCGCACCGACACTTCACTGCCGCCGTTCTACATCCTCGTGTACGTCGACGACTTGGTCTTTGCCACAGCGGACACTGCTGGACTCTCCTACGTGAAGTCCGAGCTGCTGAAGAGACACACGTGCACAGACCTGGGTGAACTGCGCAGTTACCTTGGCTTGCAGATCACTCGGGAGAGAGCACGCCGCACCATTACCTTGACTCAGTCACACATGGTACAACAGGTCCTTCAGCGCTTCGGCTTCACGTACTCCTCGCCTCAGGCCACTCCTCTGTCTACTCGTCACTCGCTCTCAGCTCTGCCTTCGGATGAGTCCGTAGAGTCGAGTGGCCCGTACCCAGAGCTTGTTGGCTGCCTCATGTACCTGATGACCTGCACACGACCTGACCTTGCATACCCTCTGAGCATTCTTGCACGCTATGTTGCTCCTGGGAGACACCGACCAGAGCACATGGCTGCAGCGAAGAGGGTATTGCGCTACCTGTGCAGTACGTCGGGCATGGGGCTAGTGCTTGGAGGGCGGAGTCCAGTGGTCCTTACAGGCCACGCTGACGCTTCTTGGGCTGACGACCAGGCTACGCAGCGGTCGTCACAGGGTTACACCTTCAGTCTTGGTTCCGGCTCTGTCTCGTGGCGGGCTACTCGTTCGTCTTCGGTTCTCAGCTCCAGTTGTGAGGCTGAGATCTACGCCGGGGCCATGGCTGCACAGGAGCTTCGCTGGCTCACCTACCTGCTGACTGACCTTGGAGAGCCGCCTCGTTCTCCTCCAGTGCTGTACGTAGACAACAAGGCCATGCTGGCCTTGTGTCGAGAGCAGCGTCTTGAGCACAGAACGAAGCACATTGCTCTTCGTTACTTCCTTGCTCATGAGCTACAGCAGCGTGGACAGTTGCGGCTTGCTTACGTGGCCTCTGAGGCCAACACTGCTGATGTGTTCACCAAGGCACTCGCGCCTTGTGACCATCAGCGCTTCTGCACCCAGCTGGGTCTTGTGCCTGTCTTGCCTCACTTGCTCTCCTCTTGACTTTACTTGTACTGTGACATATATATACCTGCTCTTGCTTGTCTAGTTTTATATATATATGTCTGTACTCCTGCATGTGAACTGGCCTCTGGCCCTGCTCTTGTGCTCAGACTGTGTGGTGACTTTGTGATCCACCCTGAGCTTGCTTTATTTTACTTTGCTTGACTGGTCTTGTGACCCCTTGTTCTCCCCCACTTTGCCTATGGGGGTGTGTCAGATATATATGACATAGCTGTTGTAGGCTATAGTGGGGTAGCACATATGGGGTACAGCTCTCTAGTGTTTGTATTTGTACCAAACGTTCACTTTGTCATTTCCATTCCTGTCCTACTATTCTCACACACTCTTCAAATGATATCATGAAATGCACTCATGGCATGCACTCATGAAATGCACTCTTGAATGAAATGCACTCATGAAATGCACTCATGGCATGCACTCATGACATGCACTCATGCCATGCACTCTTGAAATGCACTCATGAAATGCACTCATGGCATGCACTCATGACATGCACTCATGCCATGCACTCTTGAAATGCACTCATGAAATGCACTCATGACATGCACTCATGCCATGCACTCATGAAATGCACTCATGAAATGCACTCATGGCATGCACTCATGACATGCACTCATGAAACGCACTCTTGAAATGCACTCATGAAATGCACTCATGGCATGCACTCATGACATGCACTCATGACATGCACTCTTGAAATGCACTCATGAAATGCACTCATGGCATGCACTCATGACATGCACTCATGCCATGCACTCTTGAAATGCACTCATGAAATGCACTCATGACATGCACCCATGCCATGCACTCATGAAATGCCCTCATGAAATGCACTCATGGCATGCACTCATGACATGCACTCATGAAATGCACTCTTGAAATGCACTCATGAAATGCACTCATGGCATGCACTCATAACATGCACTCATGAAATGCACTCATGGCATGCACTCATGACATGCACTCATGAAATGCACTCATGGCATGCACTCATGACATGCACGCCTCAATTTTCGTCACCCTCCCGGCCCCTCACCTCGCTGTGAGCAGCACGCCCGGCCTTCCACCGCTACCTGCTGCTGCTACTGCTGCTGCACTCTGCCTCCACCCTGGCCTCTCTCCTCCTCGCCCTCCACGTGCCCGCCGCCCTCTGGTCAGTGCATTTGCACTCTCTCCTCGCCCCACACATGCACTATTCATGGCATTTGTTTCTTGGATAGTTCTGTGAGTGCCGCCAAACACTCCGCCTCATGACCATCAATCGGTTTGCATGGGCATGCGTGCGCATTGGCATGCATGGCTTTGCATGGGAATGGATGGGTATGCGTGGGTGATGCGATGCTGTGCCCCCTTTCCCGTGCAGCATGCGAGGGCTAGCAGTGTGTGTGTACTGGGCGTTCTTCCCGCCGCTGCTCTACATCACCTTCCTGGCCGACTTCTTTAAGGTGCCCCCTCCTTCCCTCCATCCAGTGCTGCTGTGCCCGCACCCATCCCTACACATATCCCTGCACAGATGCCCACGCCCGTGCCTGCAACCATGCCTGCACACATGCGTGCACACATGGCATAGGCTGGCAATAAGCCGAGGCCTGTAGAATGAGCCGGCACACAGGGTGTGGTGGATCATGTTGCCTGCACAGGGTGTGGTGGATCATGTTGCCAGCACAGGGTGTGGTGGATCATGTTGCCAGCACAGGGTGTGGTGGATCATGTTGCCAGCACAGGGTGTGGTGGATCATGTTGCCAGCACAGGGTGTGGTGGATCATGTTGCCAGCACAGGGTGTGGTGGATCATGTTGCCAGCACAGGGTGTGGTGGATCATGTTGCCAGCACAGGGTGTGGTGGATCATGTTGCCAGCACAGGGTGTGGTGGATCATGTTGCCAGCACAGGGTGTGGTGGATCATGTTGCCAGCACAGGGTGTGGTGGATCATGTTGCCAGCACAGGGTGTGGTGGATCATGTTGCCAACCTATGTGAGCCGCGGCTACACTGCTTACATCAACAAGCTGCCGTGTCACGCCATCCTGTTGCCCACGCAACTCCAATTCCCACCTCCCCCAATTGCCACTCCCAATACATCTTTTCTTTGCCTTAGCGTGCCACACTCTGCTGGCTCTGTCACCGCCCATTGTTTCCACCCGCACTCACCCACCTACCTGCAAACGCGTTTCTTCCTCGTTCCCCTTCCCATCCCCTTCTCCTCAATGCCCCTCATAGGACGAGGATATGGAGGTGGAGGATGCATACTACTCGGAGATGAGGGATGCAGGGGTCTTTGATGCCGATGGGGACTGGGACTGATCTCACCACCTGCCCATGCTCCCATCCCATGTGAAGCACTCATGTCCGTTCCGTGCTCCACATCTGCTCGCCACGGCTTCTGATGTCCCACTAGTGTGATAAACTCCTGATTTCAAGCACTTCTAATTTTCTGGGATAAACTCCTTTCAGCCCTGTTATTTTTATATTCACATTGTGCACCTGGTTTTTCTCTACCAAACACTATAACATCCAATGTTGCTGTTAAAAAAATGTACAGAAACTGGTTTCTGTCTACTAATAGTGGACCGTGCAATAAAGCACAGTTGAAGACTGTCAAAACATATGCTTGTCATTTATCTAGGCTATATTGGGGCTAGCCTTAGGGGGTACGCAAATCATCTCGAAAATCTAGTTTTGTACCCCAACCTTGACCTAATGCATCATCCTTTCCTCTATAGTTTCTAAGATGGTATCTAGAGCAATAGGTCTTTAGGACCTAAGATTAGGGCCCATCGGTTACAACGTTACCTCACCTGCCTTGCCTGCTGCCCGCGCGCGCCTCGGCTGCACGCGCGCGGCCTTTTTTTTTCCCGCGCGCGCCGCTTAAACAGCCCGCGCGCAGCCCGTTTTAGGCCCGCGCGCCACGTCAGCCGCCCGCGTAGCCTGCCGCCGACTAGCGCGCCGCTTAAGCCACCCGCGCGCAGCCCGCTTAGGCCCCGCCTGCGCAGCCCACAGCCGCGCGCAGCCCGTCGCCACGCGCAGCCAGCAGCCGCGCTCAGCCCGCAGCCGCACGCAGCCCGCAGCCGCGCGCAGCCCTGCCTATGAGCCGCCCGTGAGCCGCGCGCCTGCCTGTCTTAGCCTGCCTGGAGCGCCTGCCTTGAGCGCCTGCCTGCCAAAGCGCCTGCCTGCCTTAAGTGTCTGCTTGCCTTGAGCGCCTGCTTGCCAAGAGCGCCTGCCTGCCTTGAGCGCCTGCCTGCCTTGAGCACCTGCCTGCCTTGAGCGCCTGCCTGCCAAGCGCGTTTGCTTGCCCTACGCGCCATCTCCGCTGCCTTGCCTGCACTGCTGCTATGGCGACGTTTAATGTGCTCGCGTTAGATCCTGACGGTCGTCCAGTAGAGTTCGCTACCTGGCTCGACGACCTGCAACTGTTCCTCCTGACTGATGCCAAGGATGGTGTTTCCCTGTTCGATTACGTGTCTGGCGCTGCCGTTGCTCCTGCTGACACTGAGCCTGCTCTAGACCGCTCCCAGTGGCAGACCCGCGATGCTGCTGCGCGCCTAGCTATTCACAACCATCTGCCGATCACAGAGCGCGCGCATTTTAGCCAGCACAAGACTGCCAAGGCACTGTACGACGCTGTAGTTGCCCGCTATTCTTCCCCGGCCACTGCAGCCCTTGGCCGACTTATGCTACCCTACCTGTTCCCCGACCTGTCCTCGTTTACCACCGCTGAGGACCTCATCTCTCACCTACGCGCTAGTGACATTCGCCTTCGTGCCGCCCTTCCAGCCGAGTTCCTCGCAGAGAACCACCCCCCGATGTACTTTACTCTCTACTTCCTCATCACCCGCCTCCCTGACACCCTTCGCTCAGTCAGGGACCACTTCCTCGCCCTTGAACCCCATTCTCTCACTGTTGACGACCTCGAGAAGCACCTCCTAGCAGCCGAGAAGAACAATCTAGCTGTAGGTGCTGCTCATGGTACTCCCCGCACTCCCCTGTTTGAGGGGTGCTCCCCCTCCCCTCTTACCCCCTCCTACGCCTCCGCAGCTGCTGCTATCGACCTCCTTGGTGCTGAGAAGGTCGCAGCTGCTTCCGCTCCGAGTGGGGAGCGCACCGGCTTCAGGGGAGGCAAGGGTGGCAGGGGTGGCGGACGTGGCGGTGGAGGGGGCGGTGGTGGAGGCAGCGGGGGCGATAGAGGCACTGTCGGTGGTCGTGGGAGTGGGGGTAGTGGTGGGGGCGGTGGTGGTGCCGGGAGCAGTGGCGGTGGCGGCGGCGGTGGTGGCGGAGGGGGGAGTGGTGGTGGCGGCGGTGGTGGGGGCTTGGGTGAGGCCGGTGGTGGCCAGGGACAGCAGCAGCAGCAGCAGCAGCAGCAGTAGCCGCAGTAGCGTCAGCCCCAGACCCCCACTTCCCAGCAGCTTCATGACTAGTGTGCTGGGCGTGGGGCGTCAGGGGGTCCTGGTCGCTGCCCCTATATCATTCGCGCAGGTCCCCGCGCTGGTCGTCAGTGCACCGGCTTTCACACTGAGTACCGCTGCTTCGCTCCGCTTAGCGACGCCTGGCGCATCAAGTTTTCTTATGCTACTGAGTTCCCCAACTGGACAGACCTGCTTAGGCGTGATGTACCTATCTTCGATCTTGACTATGATGCTATTCTTGCTGCCATGTATGCATTGACTGTTATGTGAAGAAATGAGGGATGAATGAACTAGCAAGCAGGTGGGTACAAGTAGGAAAACCTAGAAGTGTTGTACCCCATATTGTCTACCCCACTACAGCCTACACAGACTATAGCATATGAGTTTGACACACCCCCATAGGCAAAGTGGGGGAGAAAAAGAGGTCACAAGACCAGTCAAGCAAAGCAAAGCAAGCTCAGGGTGGATCACAACGTCACCACACAATCCGAGCACAAGAGCAAGGCCAAAAGGCCAGTTCACATGCAAGATCATATATAAAGGTAAACAAGCAAGTGCAGGTATAGAAAGATCATAGTACAAGCAAGGTCAAGAAGTGAGCAAGTGAGGCCAAGTAGGCACAAGACCTAGCATCCTACAAAAACGCTGATGATCACAAGGCGGAAGTGCCTTTGTAAAGATATCAGCAGTGTTGGCCTCAGAGGCCATGTAAGCAAGGCGCAGCTGACCACGCTGCTGCAGCTCACGAGCAAGGAAGTAGCGAAGAGCAATGTGCTTCGTTTTGTGCTCCAGTCTGTGCTCCCGACACAAGGCCAGCATGGCCTTGTTGTCTACGTACAGAACTGGAGGAGAACGAGGCGCCTCTCCTAGGTCAGTTAGCAGGTAGGTGAGCCAGCGTAACTCCTATGCAGCCATGGCCCCCGCGTAGATCTCGGCCTCACAGCTGGAGCCGAGAACAGAAGACGAGCGGGTAGACCGCCACGAAACAGAGCCGGAACCAAGGCTGAAGGTGTAACCCTGTGACGACCGCTGCGTAGCCTGGTCATCAGCCCAAGAAGCGTCTGCGTGACCTGTGAGGACCACTCGACGTCGCCCTCCAAGCACTAGCCCCATGCTTGACGTACTGCACAAGTAGCGCAACACCCTCTTCGCTGCAGCCATGTGCTCTGGTCGGTGTCTCCCAGGAGCAACATAGCGTGCCAAGATGCTAAGAGGGTGTGCAAGGTCAGGTCGTGTGCATGTCATCAGGTACATGAGGCAGCCAACAAGCTCTGGGTACGGGCCAATCGGCTCTACGGACTCATCCGAAGGCAGAGCTGAGAGCGAGTGGCGAGTAGACAGAGGAGTGGCCTGAGGCGAGGAGTACGTGAAGTCAAAGCGCTGAAGGACCTGCTGCACCATGTGTGACTGAGTCACGGTAATGGTGCGCTGTGCTCTGTCCCGGGTGATCTGCAAGCCAAGGTAGCTGCGCAGTTCACCCAGGTCTGTGCACGTGTCTCTTCAGCAGCTCGGACTTCACGTGGGCGAGTCCAGCAGTGTCAGCAGTAGCAAAGACCAAGTCGTCGATGTACACGAGGATGTAGCACGGCGGCAAAGAGGTGTCGGTGCGTAGAAACAGCGGCCGGTCAGCAGTAGAAGGAGCAAACCCAAGAGCCGCAAGTGTAGTCCTCAGTGTGTCGTGCCACTCACGGGGCGCCTGGCGGAGACCGTAGACTGGCCGCCGGAGGCTCCACTGGGTACCAGGAGGAAACGACCCAGTGAAGCCAGGAGGGCGGCGCAACCAGATGTCCTCGTGGAGGCTGCCTTGTAGGAAAGCAGTGCTGAAGTCAAGAGAGTGAAGCTCGTAGTCGCGCTGAGCGGCTATGTGCACCAGCACCTGAAGAGTGGTCATCTTCGGGGTGGGAGAGAAGGTCTGAAAGTAGTCAACTCCCTGCCGCTGACTGAAGCCTCGAGCCACGTAACGCGCCTTCAAAACAGGCGGAGAACCCGGCGGCCGCTTCACCCTGAAAATCCACATGCCACTGACGATGTTCGCCCCAGGTGGGGGAACCTCGTCGACGTAGGTGCCTGTGGACTTCCAGGAAGCCATCTCTGCGTCCATGGCTGACTGCCACTATGAGGAGTAGGGACCCTCGATTGCCTCAGCGTACGATCGAGGAGTCGGGATGTCTGGTGCATCCGGGTCTCCCTCAGGGGCAATCAGCGTGGACACGAGATGAGGCAAAGCAGCAGCAAAACACTGAAACTCCTCTTGCCTGTCCTCAAGGAAGTCCGTGCTTAGAGCACACTCACCCCCGACGGACGGAGGACAGACAGACGCAGACTCAGCAACGAGACTAGCAGCGTAGTCTAGACGACAGCGAGCAGCAAAGTCGACAAGCTCAGGAACTAAGGCAGACGCAGCAGTGGACTCAAAGGAAGGGTCAGTGACAACAGTAGCCAGGAGACGCGTGACAGTAGGACTGGCAGCACGGAGAGAGTCAGACTCTGGGTCAGCAAGGACAAGAAGAGAGGACTCTGGAGGAGACGGCAACGGGACACGCAGAGGAGCAGTGGACGGACGCAGTGCCATCTGGTGGGTGCCTGGGACCGCAGGAGGACGCGGACGCGGAGCACGAGGACTAGTGCGAGTAGCACGAACAGGCGACGCAGGACGAGACGCAGGCTCACGACGCTCAGCAAGACCTCCAGTAGGACCAGTGTCGGGAGAAGGACCAGGCAGGGGGGAGGCGGGCTGTAACTGTGACTGCGACTGGACAGGCTGTGGGCACTCTAAGGGAGGAGCAGGACCAGTAGAGGGCGGGAGACCAAGAACCTGCTCAAGTAGCGGAACGAAGTACGGCCGCGGCCGCGCAGTGCCTCCAGAACCAGCAGGGACAGCACCAGTACCCCCAGCGGCAGCACCAGTGTTAGCAGCACCGCCAGCGCCAACAGCGCCAACTCCAGCACCCTCAGACCCACCAGCGCCAGCAGAACCACCAGCGCCAGCAGAACCACCAGCGCCGACACCCCTAGCAGCTCCAGCTCCAGTAACTCCAGCAGCTCCAGCAGCACCAACTCCAGCAGGATCGGCAGCTCCAGTACCGCCTGCAGCTCCAGTAGTACCTCCAGCAGCACCCCCAGCCCCAGCAGCTCCAGCACTGCCAGTACGAGCACCTCCGGGACCAGCAGCAACAGTAGTACCTCCATCTCTAGCAGCACGGCTCCATCGCCGGGCAAACCATTCGCACAGCTCCTGCGGAGAGAGCGGTTCCTGCCTCGACGAAGCACCGCGAGAGGTCACACGAGCAGACCCAGCACCCCCAGGCTCCGCACCCCAAGGCTCACCACCCCCAGACTCAGCACCCCCAGGCTCAGCACCCCCAGACTCAGCACCCCCAAGCTCCGCACCCCTGGACTCAGCACCCCCAGGCTCCGCACCCCCAGACCCGGCACCCGCAGGCACAGCACCTCGACAGCACCAGAGTCAACAGCTACCTTGACAGGCTTGACTGCGTCTACCTGGGACACACCTAACGAGGAAAGACCCTGAGGGGGGAGGGGGTCTACCGGGGGAGGACGTGGCGCAAGGAAGAGCGGCGGCGGGGGGAGGGGCGCAGTGCGGTAGGAGAAGAGACGGTAGTAAGGCACCGACTCGTCAAAGGTGACGTCCTGGGAGGACAGAACACGGCGCGAGGTGGGGTGGTAAAACTGCCACCCAGGCGCGTTAGGGGGGAAGCCAAGGAAGACGTAGGGAACAGCACGGGGGTACAGCTTGTTTGCAGACAAGTCGCGGACAAACGCCCGAGATCCCCAGACCCGAAACGCACACGCATCGCCAACCTTCCCCGTCCACCGCAAGGTGGGGGAGGTCTCAGGCAAGGAGACCCGGGGCTGAAGGTTGAGCTGATGCGCTGCGTACTAAACCGCAAACGGCCACAAAATGGGGGGCAGCTGCATGGATCATGGACGTACGAGCGACGTCCATGACCATGCCAATGCGGCGCTCAGCAATCCCATTTTGCTGTGGAGAGGCTGGAAGCGTGAAGGTCTAACGGATGCCCTGTGCACGACAGAAGGCTCCCAGACGGGCAGAGGAAAACTCCCCGCCTCTGTCGGAGTGCAAACGCAGATTAGGAAAGTCCGAGCCGAAGCTCTGCCTGAGCTGGAGACGAGCTGCGCGGATCCAGTCGATCAATACCTCAGTGACGTCACCCTTGCTGCGCAAGGGGAAGACTGTGGTGTAACGCGAGTAGTCGTCAACCACCAACAGGAAGTAACGCTCGTGCCCTTGTCCACGGACGCGGGCGGGGCCCCACACGTCCATGTGAAGAGTCTGCAACGGAGCCTCTGTCGGAGGAAACTCGGAGGAGTGAGGGGCGGCGCGCTGTCGCCCCTCGACGAAGGGGACGCAGGTACGGGCAGGCCCCGGAGGTAGGGGAGGGAGAGACCGGGGAAGACCAGAGACAAGGACACGGGAGGCCATGCCTCGGAGACGAGGCAGGGAGGGGTGACCAAGGCGGTGGTGCCAAAGGAGAGTCTGGTGGGACAGGAGACGACACGAGCAGGGAGCAGACTCAGGATCAGACCTGGACGCTGCAGCAAACACCTGACTCGACGCAGCTACCTGACCAGACTCAGTAGTCGGAGGAGACTTATTAGTAAGTGTGTACAAGCTCGACCCCGGCCGACGGGTGAACGTGGCCAAGTGTCGGCCTGTGCGAGCACACGTGCAGTGGGTCACTCGCTGACTCGCAGGAGTGAACTTGTCAACCCCCCTATCCTGTAGATCAGCTCCACTCACCAAGTTCCTAGAGAACGAGGGGAGGTAGAGACCTGACAGGGTGCCAGAGGGGGCTGCCGGGCACGGTAAGACAGTGGAGAAGCTAGCAAGGACAGGACCCCCAGAGGGGTCCGCCAGGGAGACCGCAACCGGCCGACTAAGCGGCGTAAGCGTCGTGCGGTCTCGAAAGAAGGAGCGGGAAGCACCCGAGTCAAGGGTGAAGGTGTGTAAGGCGTGAGCCAACGTGGTACTTGAGAGAGCAGACTCGCCAGCACCTGGGGCAGCAGACGCACTAGCACCTAGAGTAGCAGCCTCACGAGCACCTAGAGCAGGAGACTGGATACCGGGGTCAGGCGGCACACACAGGTGACAGACTTCCTCGGCACTAGTAGACAATGCATACATTGCAGTGAGAATAGCATCATAGTCAAGAGCAAAGATATCTACCCTCTGCTTAAGCAACTCTACCCAGTCGGGGAGCTCAGCGTCGTCGCCAAACTCTGTACGCCAAGTGTCGCTCAGACGCGCGAAGCAGCGGGACTCTGTGTGACCATGCGTCCCGCAAGTCTGACCAGTCCGGACACCCGTGCTAATAACGTACGGGCAGCGAGCAGTACTCAGCGACCCTCCACTCTGAGCGTACCACCCACGAAGTTGCTGGGGTGAAAGAGTCTCGCGCGGACAACGCTGCTGCTGCACTTGGCCACTACAAGAAACTCCCGAACTACCCACTCCAGGACGACTCTCACTACTGCCACCCCGACAACCCCAACTGGTGTACCACTCACGAAGCTGTTGGGGGGTGAGGGACTCACGCGGGCGACGATGGAGCTGCATCCTGCCACTTCAAGCAGCTGCGGAACTACTCACTCCAGGACGACTCCCACTACGGCCACCCCGATAACCCCAACTAGCGTACCACTCACGAAGCTGTTGGGGGGTGAGGCACTCACACGGGTGACGCTGGAGCTGCATCTGGCCACGCCAGGAGCAGCAGTAGCAGTAGGAAGAGCAGGAGTAGTAAGAGCAGCAGTAACAGCAGTAGGGGCAGGGCAGTGCTCACCAATGGCGAGAAGGGCAGGCGTACGACGGCGGCAACGGCGATGCCGCTATCACTGTAGAGCGAGAGCTCCGCGGCAGCTGCAGGGGTGGCTGCTCGAGGGGCGGCTGCTGCACTGGCGGCTGCTCCAGGGGCGGCTGCTGCAGTGGCGGTTGCTCCAGGGGCGGCTACTGCAGTGGCGGCTGCTCCAGGGGCGGCTGTTGCAGTGGCGGCTGCTCCAGGGGCGGCTGTTGCTGCTGGGCGGCACGGCGGCTCGGCTGCCCGCTAGGGGCGGCGACGGGGCCGGGTAGGGGCGGCGACGGGGCCGCTAGGGGCGGCGAAGGGGCCGCGTAGGGAGGGGAGCGGCGACGGGGCCGCTAGGGGCGGCGACGTGGCCGCGTAGGGGCGGCTACGAGGCCGCGTAGGGGCGGCGACGGGGACGCGTAGGGAGGGGAGCGGCGACGGGGCCGCTAGGAGCGGCGACGGGGCCGTGTAGGGGTGGTGACGAGGCAGCGTAGGGGTGGCAACGGGGCCACGTAGGGAGGTCAGCGGCGACGGGGCCGCTAAGGGCTGCGACAGGGCCGCTAGGGGCGGCGACAGGGCCGCTAGGGGCGGCGACGGGGCCGCTAGGGGCGGCTACGGGGCCGCGTAGGGGCGGCAACGGGGCCGCGTAGGTAGGGAGGCGGCATCGGGGCCGCTAGGGGCGGCGACAGGGCCGCTAGGGGTGGCGACGGGGCCGCGTAGGGGCGGTGACGGGGCCGCTAGGGGCCGCGAGGGGCCTGGAAGGGCGGCTACGGGGCCGCTAGGGGCGGCGACGGGGCCGCTGAGGGTGGCGCGAGGGGCCGTGAGAGGGGCCTCTAGGAGAGGTCGACAGAAGGGCAGCCCACAAGGCGCGCCTCGGGCAGGAGCAACTGTCGCTCCGGTCAGAAAAAAAGTTTCAGTGGTGGGCCCAAGGAAGCGTTCCCACTAGGGAACCTGCTCTATACCATGTGAAGAAATGAGGGATGAATGAACTAGCAAGCAGGTGGGTACAAGTAGGAAAACCTAGAAGTGTTGTACCCCATATTGTCTACCCCACTACAGCCTACACAGACTATACCATATGAGTTTGACATGTTAGTGCTGAGGGTGACTGCTACTTGTGTGTGCCGCCTGACCCCGGTATAGCGCCAGGTATAGCGCCTGCAGCTCTAGGTGCTTGTGAGTCTGCTCCCCCTGGTACTGCGTCCGCACAGGCCTTGCACACCTTTAAACTTGACTCTGGTGCTTCCCGCTGTTTCTTTCGCGACAGCACCACAGTCACTCCCCTCCCTGCACCTGTCCCTGTCTCACTGGCTGACCCCTCTAGGGGCCCATTGCTTGCACGGTCTTCCACTGTGCTTCCGTGTCCGGCGGTCCCGTCTGGTGAGCTGTCTGGTCTCCACCTCCCCTTGTTCTCTACGAACTTGGTGAGCAACGCCGTCCTTCAGGATCACTGGGTTGACACCTTTACTCTTGGAGGACAGCGTGTGGCGATCTGCACTTGCTCCCGGACCGGCCGTCACCAGGCCACGTTTACACATGCGCCTGGGTCCACTCTGTACACCCTCACCACTACGTCGCGCTACGTCCCTTTGTCTCCCTAGCTGTACACGTCTGCTCAGGTAGCTACCCAGTGTGAGTGTCGCCGCCTGTCGCACAACACTCTCCTGTAGCACCACCGCCTTCATCACCCCTCCCTGCCTCGCCTTCGTAGCATGCACTCTCGCTTCCTAGTCTCTGGCCTTCCCAGGTCTCTGCCTGCCCTCCCTCCCTCACCTGCGTCGCCCTGCATTCCTTGCGTCGAGGGGCGGCAGCGCGCCGCTCCTCACTCCTCCTCGTTCCCTCCCACAGAGGCTCCCTTGCAGACTCTCCACCTGGACGTGTGGGCCCAGCCCGCGTCCGTGGACAGGGCCATGAGCGGTACTTCCTGCTGGTCGTCGACGACTACACGCATTACACCACGGTCTTCCCCTTGCAGCGCAAGGGGGAGGTCTCTGATGTTTTGATCCCCTGGATCCGCGCTGCTCGTCTCCAGCTCCGCGAGCGGTTCCACTCGAACTTTCCTGTCCTGCGTCTGCACTCTGACAGAGGTGGTGAGTTCTCCTCCGACCTCTTGGCAGCCTTCTGTGCTGAGCACGGCATCCGTCAGACGTTCACGCTTCCGGCCTCTCCGCAGCAAAATGGGGTTGCTGAGCGCCGCATTGGCTTAGTCATGGAGGTCGCTCGTACCTCCATGATCCATGTGGCTGCCCCACATTTTCTGTGGCCGTTTGCAGTCCGGTACGCCGCACATCAGCTCAACCTCTGGCCCCGTGTCTCCTTGCCGGAGACCTCGCCCACACTGCTGTGGACGGGGAAGGTTGGCGATGCGTCGCGTTTCCGGGTCTGGGGTGCTTGAGCGTTTGTTCGCGATACCACTGCGGACAAGCTCTCCGGTCGCGCCATTCCCTGCGTCTTCCTTGGCTTTGTCCTTGACGCGCCTAGCTGGCAGTTTTACGACCCCGCCTCGCGTCGTGTCTTTCCATCTCAGGACGTCACCTTTGACGAGTCCATCCCCTTCTACCGTCTCTTTCCCTACCGCACTGCCCCTCGCCCCCCCCCCCCCCCCCCCCCCGCCGCTCTTTCTCGCCCCAGGTAGACCCCCTCTCCGCGCGAGGTCCTGCTCCTTCGGGTGTTTCTCAGGTAGACCCTCCCGTGCCTGCACCTGTTGAGGTCACTGGTGACTCAGGTCCTGCTGGGGGTGGTGCTGTCTTTGGGGGTGCTGGGCCTGGGGGTGCGGAGCCTGGGGGTGCGTAGCTTGGGGGTTCTAAGCCTGGGGGTGCGGAGCTTGGGGGTGCTGAGCCTGGGGGTGCGGAGCCTGCGCGTGAGGACCCAGGAGGTGCTGAGCCGGGGGGTGCGGAGTCTGGAGGTGCTGAGCCTGCGCGTGAGGAGCCTGGAGGTCCTGAGCCTGGGGGTGCTGTGTCTGGAGGTGCTGAGCCCGAGCGTGAGGAGCCTGGGGGTACTGAGTCTGGGGGTGCGACGCCTGAGGGTTCTGAATCTGCTGCTGCGCGGTCTCCTTGGAGTAGCCGCCTTCGTTCGCGTGTGCCTCTCACCTCACAGCAGCTACACGACTGGTACGGTCGCCGTCAGGGTCGCGCTTCTTGAGCTCGGGGCTCTGCCGCTGGAGATACTTCTGCTGACGTCACTGGAGCTGGGAGTGGTGCTGGTCCCGGAGGTGCTCGTACTGGAGGTACTGGAGCTGCTGGGGCTGGAGGTGCTGCTGAGCCTGAGGGTGCTACTGCTGGAGACCCTTGGTCTGGGGGTGCTGCAGCTGGAGACACTAAGGCTGGAGACCCTGGGACTGGAGGTGCTAATTCTGGGGGTGCTGCTGCTGGTGGAGCTGGTCCTGGAGGAGCTGGCGCCGAGGATTCTGGAGCTGCTGGAGGTGCTGGAGCTGTTGGGGGGGTACTAGAGTTGCTAGTGCTAGTGGCACTGCATAGCCACGCCTGTTCTTCGCTCCACCGTCTCCGTCGTCTCAACCACCGCCTGACTCAGTGCTTCGCGAGGTTCCTAGTATCCCTTCGTCCACTGGTCTTCCGTTACAGCTTGGCTCACCGCTGCCTACTCCTTCTCCTTACGCCGAGTAGACAGGGGTTCTTACTGAGCGTCGTGAGCCTGCGTCGCATCCTGTCTCGCCTGTCCGTTCTGGTCGTTCCGGTCCTCGTGTTCCTCGTCCGCGTCAGACGGCTGTCCCCGGCACCCACCTCTTAGTCCGTCGTCCTTCCTCTCCTCCGCAGCGTGCTCCTCTGCCGTCTCCTCCTGCGTCTTCTCTGCTGCGTCTGCCTTTGTCGCTGAGCTAGTTGACTTTGCTGCTGCCTGTCATCTAGACAACGCTGCTAGTCTTGTTGTTGAGTCTGAGTATGTCTGTCCTCCGTCCGTCGGGGGTGAGTGTGCTCTTGGCACAGACGTCCTTGAGGACAGACAAGAGGACCTTGAGTGTCTTGCGGCCGCTGCACCTCATCTTGTGGCCATGCTCCTTGCCCCTGAGGGAGACCTGGATGCACCAGACATCCCAACCCCGCGCTCTTACGCTGAGGCGATCGCGGGTGAGTACTCCTCTCAATGGCAGACAGCCATGGACGCAGAGATGGCTTCCTGGAAGTCCACAGGCACATACGTGGACGAGGTTCCCCCTCTTAGGGCGAACATCATCGACGGCATGTGGATTTTCAGGGTGAAGCGGCCGCCGGGTTCTCCGTCTGTCTTCAAGGCTCGTTACGTTGCTCGAGGCTTCAGTCAGCAGGAGGGAGTTGGCTTCTTCCATACTTTCTCCCCCACCCCCAAGATGACCACTCTTCGTGTGCTGCTGCACATTGCCGCTCAGCGTGACTACGAGCTTCACTCTCTTGACCTTACTGGGTCGTTCCCTCCTGGTGCCCAGTGGAGCCTCCGGTGACCGGTCTACGGTCTCCGCCAGGCGCCACGTGAGTGGCACGACACACCGAGGACGACACTTGCGGCTCTTGGGTTTGCTCCTTCGACTGCTGACCCGTCGCTGTTTCTGTACACCGACACTTCGCTGCCGCCGTTCTACATCCTCGTGTACGTCGACGACTTGGTCTTTGCCACAGCTGACACTGAGGCTCTCGCCCTGGTGAAGTCGGAGCTGCAGAAGAGACACACGTGCACATACCTGGGTGATCTTCGCAGCTACCTTGGCTTACAGATCACCCGGGACAGAGCACGCCGCACCATCACACTGACTCAGTCACACATGGTGCAGCAGGTCCTTCAGCGCTTCGGCTTCACCTGGTCCTCAGCACAGCACACTCCTTCGGCTTCGGACGAGTCTGTAGAGCCGAGTGGTCCTTACCCAGAGCTAGTGGGCTGCCTCATGTACCTGATGACCTGCTCTCGTCCTGACCTTGCATACCCTCTTGGCCTTCTGGCTCGCTACGTGGCTCCTGGTCGGCACCGAAAGGTGCACATGGATGTTGCTAAGAGGTTATTCCGCAACTTGTACAGTACATCGGGCATGGGGCTCGTGCTTGGAGGGCGGAGCTCAGTTGTCCTCACTGGACACTCATACGCTTCTTGGGTTGACGACCAGGCTACACAGCGGTCGTCACAGGGTTACACTTTCAGCCTTGGCTCCGGTTCTGTTTCTTGGCTGTCTACACGCTCATCTTCTGTTCTCAGCTCCAGTTGTGAGGCTGAGATCCACGCCACAGCCATGGCTGCACAGGAGTTACGCTGGCTCACCTACCTGCTGACCGACCTGGGAGAGCGGCCTCGTTCTCCTCCAGTGCTGTACGTAGACAACAAGGCCACCATTGCCTTGTGTCAGGAGCATAGACTGGAGCACAGAACGAAGCACATCGCTCTGGGTTATTTCCTGGCTCGAGAGTTGCAGCAGCGGGGTCAGCTTCGCCTTGCTCACGTTGCCACTCGGGCCAACACTGCTGATATATTTACCAAGGCACTTCCATCTGGTGACCATCAGCGCTTTTGTACTTTGTTGGGCCTTGTGCCTACATTTCCACACTTGCTGTAGTCTTTGTTTGTACTGTGATCTATATATATATACCTGCATGCTTGCTCTTGCTAGGTAGAGATCACTGTACTGTTCTTGTTGCTTATATTCCTCTGCATGTGGACTGGTTTTGTGGCCGTTTGCTTGTGCTCAGTGTGTGTGGTGACGTTGTGATCCACCCTGAGCTATGTTTTGTTTCTTCTCTTGACTGGTCTTGTGACCATTGCTTGCTCTGGCTATCCCCCATTTCGCCTATGGGGGTGTGTCAAAACATATGCTTGTCATTTATCTAGGCTATATTGGGGCTAGCCTTTGGGGGTACACAAATCATCTCGACACTCTAGTTTTGTACCCCAACCTTGACCTAATGCATCATCCTTTTCTCTATAGTTTCTAAGAAAGACTGTTTATCCCATGTGCTGAGAAAAACCCTCCCGAATATCCCATCGGAAACGGGTCGTCAAGCCTGACGACCCTCTGACGACTTGACGACATGCTGCCCCGGGCAGAAAAAAACTAAAACCCTATCGGATGGCATGCCATCCTAGGGAGGCATCAACCCTAAATCCATGCCTCCCTGTGTTTAGGGTTGATGCTTCCCTGACCGGATGCATGCCCTTCTGGGGTTAATTTTTTTTGCACGCGGGCAGAGTGCTCCCCCGGACGGACTCGCTTGTCCGTTGAGATATATTCGGCGTTACCATATTTCAACAGGCTGCTTTTCCTTTGAGAGATTATATTTTTTTGCCCCGGGCAGCAATATTGCTGGGTGGAGGGGTTTGGAGATTTTCGGCTTGTTGCACTTCGCGGTGCACTGCATCGGCTTGGCTCGTGGCACGGGTTTAGGAAGGCTCCAGGAACGCAAGTGGCCGTAAATTTTTTACAGAAAACGCGCATAGAAAAGGTATGTCCTAATATAAACTTGGTAAACAACCCTTCTAATCATTATCTTGAAACTTTTCTTTCCCGAAGCAGTGCCCTTGTTTGGTCTCCCGCCTGCTTGGAGCCTTCCAAACGTCCCGAGCCGATGCGGTGCACCGGCAATTGCAACACACCGTGACCATACTAACCTGTACTCCCCCCCCCCCCCCCCCCGACCTCTTTGTGCATTCCTCACTGTTTGTTCCATTGCACATAACATGAAGTCAGGTGTGTAAGGCGATTGAATTTTCATTACAATCAGTACACTTGAAAGTGGGTGATTTTATATAGAAGTTGACGCGCTACAAGAAAGCTGGGCTTTCGTCACTACACCATATCCAACTTCACTACACCATAGCCGACTTCACACCACCATGTGAGCGTAGGTGAGGTGGAATGAGAAAACCACCGACCATTCAGCAATGCATAAGATTGAAGGGAATGGTTGATCTGCTATCCAGACAAAAGTGCCGTCTTTCCGTCGACCACTAATCGATGTTTCGCCTCCTAACTCTCTACATCGCGTTCTGTTTGTGTCTTCCAGCGGCCTGACCGTCGTCTGGTTTCTCCTGCTTTAGGTGGTTCCGCCACAACGCGCAAAGCAGAGAGCGTCGCACAGGCGGAGCTCCCGACAGCAACGGTGTCAGTCCGCACGCCTGGCTGGCCCCAAGTCGCACGTGCTTACCTCCTCCCGCGCATGTCGTAGGCCGCAGTGCCCGTCGTCGGGTCGAACGCGCATCGTCAAGCAGTGTTCTCGCGTGGGGCGCCAAGGGATGGGCGCGTCGGGGTTGTAGCTTTGGCCGCGTCACCCGCGCTGAGGCCGCCTGGCAGCGCGCCCGCCGCCCCGCCGCTGCACGGCACACCTCTGCGCCCTGCGACGCCGCGCGCTTTTCTTCACGAACGATTTATCCGAATGCGAAACGCACTTGCTGCGACGTCATTAACGAAGAACAGTTACCTTAGGTTTTCAAGATGCAGCTGCCGGCCCCTCCGAGGCCGCCCTCAACTTCCCGGATAGCCATCGGCAGCGGAGAGTAATGTCGCGCGCACAGCTCGTCTAGGCGCGCCGCTAATCGACGAGAGCGGACGGGCGCGGTTAGGCCCCGTAGCGCGTAGGCCTTTTCGCCGCAACCGTGCGTCGCTGCGCTAAAGCACTGTGGCGGCGGCGGCGGCATGAAGCAGTGGAAGCGGCTGACGGGGCTGGCGGCGAAGGGCAAAGCGGGCGATGCGCGCGCAACGGAAAGGGCTTCAGGGACGCCGCCAGGCGCGCAGCAGGCGAGCGGAGCGAGTAGGGCGAGGAGCAGCGGCGCGGCGGAGGGGATGAGAGGCATGGCAGTGACGCAGACGGACTCTATCGAGGATGAATTCCAACAGGGCTTGCAGGTGTGTGGGGCTTGCAGGTGCGCGCTGTGTGGGGCTTGCAGGTGCGCGCTGTGTGGGGCTTGCAGGTGCGCGCTGTGTGGGGCTTGCAGGTGCGCGCTGTGTGGGGCTTGCAGGTGCGCGCTGTGTGGGGCTTGCAGGTGCGCGCTGTGTGGGGCTTGCAGGTGCGCGCTGTGTGGGGCTTGCAGGTGCGCGCTGTGTGGGGCTTGCAGGTGCGCGCTGTGTGGGGCTTGCAGGTGCGCGCTGTGTGGGGCTTGCAGGTGCGCGCTGTGTGGGGCTTGTAGGTGCGCGCTGTGTGGGGCTTGCAGGTGCGCGCTGTGTGGGGCCTGCAGGTGCGCGCTGTGTGGGGCTTGCAGGTGCGCGCTGTGTGGGGCTTGCAGGTGCGCGCTGTGTGGGGCTTGCAGGTGCGCGCTGTGTGGGGCTTGCAGGTGCGCGCTGTGTGGGGCTTGCAGGTGCGCGCTGTGTGGGGCTTGCAGGTGCGCGCTGTGTGGGGCTTGCAGGTGCGCGCTGTGTGGGGCTTGCAGGTGCGTGGGGCATGACATGCACCCAAGCATTCACTTATGCGCCCATGCACCACTCCCCATCCCCAATGCTCCATACCATACCCCATGCCTTATTCCCCGTCCCCTGTGTCAAGTGCCCCGTGCCATGACCCATGCCATGGCCCATCCCATCCCCCATCCCATCTTCCATGCCACACCCCGTGCCATCCCCATGCCCATGCCCCGTGCCACATGCCCCGTGCTGCATGCCCCATGCACCATGCTCTGTGCCCCATGTCCCATGCGCCATGGATGGCAGGAGGTGGGGGAGATGAGGGACAAATACGAGCGCCTGCTGGCAGCCGTGGCGGACGCACAGGAGAGAGCAGCAGGTGCGCTCTTGGGTGGCTTCCAAGCCTGCGCACTTCAACTAGTACTCAATCATTTCTTGGACTCCCAACTGTTGCCGCTTCTGTCTGTCCGTCCAAGCCCAGCCGCACCGCATGCTCTTGTCCCTCCCTCTACGCCTCTCCCACGGCACATGCATGCTGCCATCGTACTCGCTCCATTGCCACCCATTTCTCATGCCGCCGCTGCTCTCCCCACCACCATACCTCTCATCCGAACCGAACCCGTCTCTCTCCACCCCTCTCCCCTCCTGCGCGCATCAGAGTGTGCGGAGGCGCTGCACCAGCTGGCGGCGGTGGTGGCGGAGGCGTTTGGCGGCGTGGAGGAGGGCGGCGCCGGGGACACCCTCGTGGCCGCCGCTGCTGTGGATGGCCGCCTGGCCGAGCTGCTCTACTTCTACGTGAGCTTCAGTATATTTTCAAAACTTTGTGAGCTGCTCTGCTTCCATGTGAGCTGCTCTACTTCCATGTGAGCTGCTCTACTTCCATGTGAGCTGCTCTACTTCCATGTGAGCTGCTCTACTTCTATGTGAGCTGCTCTACTTCCATGTGAGCTGCTCTACTTCCATGTGAGCTGCTCTACTTCCACGTGAGCTGCTCTACTTCCATGTGAGCTGCTCTACTTCCATGTGAGCTGCTCTACTTCCATGTGAGCTGCTCTACTTCTATGTGAGCTGCTCTACTTCCATGTGAGCTGCTCTACTTCCATGTGAGCTGCTCTACTTCCACGTGAGCTGCTCTACTTCCATGTGAGCTGCTCTACTTCCATGTGAGCTGCTCTACTTCCATGTGAGCTGCTCTACTTCCATGTGAGCTGCTCTACTTCCATGTGAGCTGCTTTGCTTCCCCTCTAGCCACTCGCATCTCACTGGTCACCCCTCTTCCGTCTGTCGGCACCTCCTACCCGCTGCCCTCTCTGCTCCCACATGCCCCCAGAGCCTGCACTTGCAGCAGACACTGGCGGAGCCGGCAGAGGCGCTGCTGGGGGAGATGCAGCACGTGGTGGTGAGATGCAGCACGTGGTGGTGAGATGCAGCACGTGGTGGTGAGATGCAGCACGTGGTGGTGAGATGCAGCAGGATTGAGCAATAGGTATCTTGTGAGATTGATGTGGCCTTGGCAGGTGTTGCGGCCATGACATTTGTCATGTGGTGTAAGCTTTTCGAAGACGTAGAAGTGATTAATAGTTCCTACCTTATTTGACTAACACAAAAGTCGAACTTCAAGGTTGTGGAAACTTGTTGGACCAAAGAGGAAGCATGAGTGGGCTAGCGAACACAAACTTGCCACAACGAGGAAATTAATAAAATTAAGCCAAGGGTTAGTAGATCGAACCCCTGTTCTCTCCCTCCCGTCTCCGATTCCCAAAACAACTGGACCTTTTTATCAATCGGGCAGACGAGCTTTCTCCTCTCATCCTACCTCTCATCTTCACCTGCCGTCCCGTCTGCCCTTTGTCTATATCTCACACTCTGATTCCTCTTCTTCTCTCCTCCGCCCTCTGCCCTCCTCCGTCCACCAGGAAACGAAGGAGCTCTACGAGCAGAAGAGGTGAGTGTCGTTGCAGCCCGGTCCTTGGTTGCTGGGTTTGTATCACACAACACACAGAACAGGGCTGTGAGTAATGCAGGTGTAAACTGGGGGCGCGCGATGGCGTGATGCCATGCCAGTGCAGCTGCTGTGCCGTGTCACGCTTGATGCACTCAGTGTGCCAAGGGAGTGCCACGGACGCACACAGACGAAATGGCTGGATAGGATCGTTGGAAGTGATTGGAACTAAAAGGGAGTTCAAATCTGCAAAGCTGAGTTGGGACTGGCCTGCGCATTTCGTTTCTCTCCACTGTGTTCGCCCCATGTGCCTCGCCCCATGTGCTTGGCCCCATGTGCCTCGCCCCATGTGCCTCTCGCTCAGACCGACGGCTTGGCTGTTGCTGTCCCCTGTTCCCACCCCACCTCTTCCCTGCGCCCCCAACGTGTGGGCGAGCAGGAAGGCGCATGCAGCAGCGGCAGTGGCGGCCAAGGCAAGGCGCAGAGAGGCGGCCGCCATGGGCGCAGGGGGGGGCGCAGGGGGGGAGGCAGAGGGGGCGGGGGGGCCGGAGGAGGAGGAGGCGGCGGCGCGGGAGGAGTTTGACGAGGTGGCGATGACGCTGGGGTGCCGCATCCTGGCGCTGCAGCAGCGCCAGCCGCGCCTGCTGCTCACCCTCGCCGTCAAACACCACGCCGCCAAGGTGGGCCACCTGTGCCGCCAAGGTGGGCCACCTGTGCCGCCAAGGTGGGCCACCTGTGCCGCCAAGGTGGGCCACCTGTGCCGCGCGTTTAGGACTGTATAGGTGCTCGGTGCTTCAGTGTGAAGCAATCAGGCAGACGCGATGCTTTCACGGTGTGTTGCCCCGCCCCTGCACCCACGATCTCCTCTTCTTGCACAACACGACCCCTCCGCTTCTCCTCCTTTTTGCCCTGCCGTCCCGCAGGTGCGGTGGGTGCGGGGCAGTGCAGGGGAGCTGCAGCGAGTGCAGCCGCACATGCTGCACGTGCTGGACGACCTGGGCCTGGTGCACACACCGCTGCTGGCGCCCGTCGCACAGGGGGACGTGGACGAGTGGGGCGACGAGGGGGGGGCAGGCAGTGCAGTGGGCGCGAGGCAGATCTGCCTCGATGCCTTGAGCGTGCCACCCGCATCACCTGTGCGTGCATGTCGGAGCTGCTCTGCTGTGTATCCGTGTTCCACCAGCTCCCTTGTTGCACTCGCCCCACTTTCCACTATTTCTGTCCCTCACTCCATTTTCTATTCCCTACATTCATTCTCTCCATTCATTCCCCCTTGTTCTCTTCCCCCGCTCCCTCTTTATGCCTCTCCCCCCTCTTGCAGCACGCCCCAGCTCAAGGCCTCGCCTCTCCCCCCTCCCCCCAGCACGCACACCCCTCCACACCCGCACACATCGCTGCCACCGCTCCTGCTGCCCCCGCCCCCTCTGCTGCCTCTGCACCACATGCGCCTGCCACGCCTCCTGCTGCACCCGCGCATGCACCGCCACCCATCCCGCCCTCCACCTCCACGGCACCTGCGCCCTCCCCTGTCATGCCGCCCGCCCCCACCTCTGTCAGGGCAGATGCCCCTGGCCCAGGGGGGGTTGGGCGAGGCAACGCGGTGAGTGGCGGCACAAGGAGCATGCCTCGCAGTGTGGGCGAGGGAGCAGGCATGCAATCAGGAGGCGTGCTGCAGCAGCCACAAGTCCATGGAGACTCGCCCACAGCACCACCACCACCACCGCCGTCGCAGGGCCGGCATCGCAGCAGCAGCAGCACGGGGGCGGGGGGAGCAGCGCGGCCATTGCTGGGGGCGTCCAAGTCGGGTCCCATCTCTGCCGCCGCCTACCTGGGCGCTCTCGCTGCCTCTGCTGCACCTCTGGGAGGGCCGCTTGTTGCTGCAGCCGCCACAGGGGGGGCCATGGGGGCAGCAGGCAGCAGAGGGGCGGCAGTACCGAGGGGAGCGGGTGCAGGCAGGGCGGGGCGGGGCAGAGCGCCTGACATGGAGGCGTGTGCAGCGCAGATGTGGGGCCCTCTCCCCCGCCCGGAGTCCTTGCAGGGGCCTTGGCGCATAGTCTCTGCCGCCCCACCCACACCGCCTGCACCTGCACCACCGCCACCTGCTGGCCCTGCCACCGCTGCTGCTGCCGGGTCTAAGCCCACCCCAGGCGGCGCCAAGCCTACGCCTGGCGGCCCTTTGATGCCAGTCTCAGCGCAGGGGGCTGCTGTGGGTGCTGGCATGGGGGCAGGGGCTGGGCAAGGTGCAGCAAGCGGTGGCACTGGTGGATCAGCAGCAGCAGCAGCAGCCGCAGCCGGTAGGGGACGGGGAGCAGGGGGTGGTGGTGGGGGCGTGGGCAGCAATGCGCCAAGGGCGCGAGTGAGCATGTCGGGACCCATTCTGCGCGGCTCCTACCCCTACGGCACAGCAACCCTCTCACCCCGACCCATGCTCGCCACAGCCACCGCTCTGCCCACTGCGCCTTCTGCTGCTGGAAGCTCCACGCCCTCTGCACCCAACCCCTCGTTGCCCTCCCCGCCAGCGCCAGCACCATCAGCACCACCAGCACCATCAGCAGCAGCAGCAGGAGCAGCAGGCAGAGCCCCATCTGCGGTGCCTGCCGCCCTGCGCGTGCCACAGACCTCGTCTCTGAAGACTCCTGGCAGCACCGTGCATGCGCTTGTGTCCCCCCGTCCCTCCGCCGCTGCACCTGCTCCGTTCCACCTCGCCCCCTCGCATGCGACCCATGTCGCCCCGGTGGGGGCGGGCAGCCGCGCAGTGAGTGGCCCCATCACGCGCGGGTCGCTCTACTCCACCTTCGGCCTCATGGCCGATGCCCGCCCCGCCACCTCCACCACTGCTGCTGCTGCTGCTGCTGCTGCTAGGCAAATAGCAGTTCCGGGAACAGCAGGGAGCAGTGGTGGGGCGAGTGGAGCAGCAGCAGCAGGGCGTGGCAGTGGTGGTGGGGTGAGTGCCGTGCGGCTGCACAAGTCGGGCCCCATCGGCCCCTCCCATCCCTACTACTCCTCCCTCACCCCCCTCTCCCCTCCTCGCAACATGCCCCTTCACGCCCTCCCCCCTCCTCCCCTCGACATCCCCCCCACTGCTGCTGCAACGGGTGCCGCTGCTGCAGGAGGCATCGAAGGTACAGAGGGTGCCGGTGCTGGAGGTGGGGATGGGGCAGGCAAGGGGAGTGCGGACAGCAGAGCTGGGGGCAGTGGCAGCGCAGGAGTGGCAGGTGGGCAGGGGCAGGCGTCCCCTGCTGCCACCTCCTCCGTCCTGCAGCATCACCACGGCCGCCCGCCACCCATCGGTGCAGGGGGAGGGGTGGGAGGAGGGGGCACGGCAGGGCGGGCGCGGGTGGGGGGGGCGTCGCGCAACCCATCGGTGGCAACGATCATGTCGGAGGGCAGTGAGGAGGGCGGATCCAGCACCAGCAGCATTGCCACCTCGCCTGCTGCTCGCCCTGTGCCCTCCTGACGCCCTTGCCCTCCTAATGCTCTCGTGGTGACCACAACGATGGGAGTGTAGAGGGAGGTGGATGGAAGGAGACCAAGTCGGTGCCTCACTCGTTCGTGGGCACTAGCACATGGGGTGGGGCCATGTAGATTCTGTCAGTCTCTCTCTCTCCATCACCCGTGCTTTGTGTGTTTTGAGTCGACTCAAAACACACCTGGATACAATGTCACGCGATGTGTTTACAGGGAGGCGAGCTATTCTGGCATGGAAATTGCCAAAAAGGGTTGGAAGCTTTTTAGTTTCTGCTCGTAAGTGCTAGCGTAGTGTAATTCTGTTACTGTAGAATTTTTGCTGAGACTTGGGTTTCCCTGCGAGCTCAATAGCGAGCGGGATCCCCTCGAGGGCATTATATAAGCCTCGAGGTCTCATTTGCTTTCTTGTGGTCTGACATGTTGGAAACAATAAGTCCTAAGTGCGCTTCTGTCGTATCAAAACCCAAGGCACCAAGCGAAGCAGTCCCAATCGAAGCATCGAGTCAACCTCGGAGGTTAGGGTAACCGCCTGGAGGTTACGAGAAAGTCAAAGGTCGCTGACCTTTGACTCGACAATTACAGCGCGACAGTTAAGGACACACAACTGACTCGTTACAGAGCAGTTGCCCGAGTCGCACTGTATCGAACCGCAACAGCAATACAGTTATCTGCATATCTATTCGTATTCCCTGTACTCTTATATAAATCCTTGTATTTGCTTGTTTAATTTAATCAACTTTGCTCTCACACACCAGTGCAAGGTCGGTTCAAATTCTTCACTAAACGCTTCCGCTATTACAACCACTTCACCTAGAGTTATCTCTTGGAAAGATCCTAAGGGGCTATCTCAGCCCAACATGGTATCAGAGCAGACAAGGGAAACTCTACTCCTTTTTAAGATCATTACAAGACATGGCAACAAACAAGGAAAGGAGCTCCCCTAATGGCTCCTCGGGCACTACTCCTACTCCACCGCCAGCCTCTGGCCTGCAGACAGAAGAAGGCACGGCAACAAGACCAAGAGGAACGTCAACCGAGACCCCCATGAACCACCCTTCGGACTTTGACCAGAACATGATGGAGAAATTTTTCTCCTTCATGTCCTTCTACGAACAACACCAGCAGTCGGGACCTGCACAAACACACAACAGCAACAACGGAGCGACACCCATGAGTCTTGATGGGTCGTCATATGCGCGAGGAAACCAGCAGCAGCAACCTACCTTTGCTCCGTACGAGCGCGGATCAATCAGCTTCGTGCCCCACCCGCAACCTTCACCTGGACAAGAAAGACCACTGGACGCACTTCAAGTTCAGTCGCAGTTTGCACACGTCTTAAAACTGCAAACGTCAAGACCCTTCGACGGCAAAGACTTCTTTACCTGGTCCTTTGAATTCGAGCTGATGATGGAGGGCGCGCAGATACTCGGCTTCTTCGACGGGTCCCTGCAGTATCCAGCCAACGGGACACAATATGAAAAGCAGCAGTATACGTATCAATCAATGATGGCATATACAATCCTATTGAGGAACGTGACACCAACTCAGCAACAGAACATTCGCTCTTACCGGACCTTCGGCAACTCGGCGGAGCTCGCGTACAGCCATCTGAAGACCCTGTATCAAGCAACAGACAGTGTAAACCAGAGCAGGTTAATGGCGCAGTTGACGACAGTCGAAATGAAACCAGGAGAAAAAGGACTGGCGTATATCAGCCGATGTCGCGAACTGCGCGACAAGCTGCTTCGATGCGGAGGGTCAATCTCTGAAGACGCCTTCGTGACAATCATCATTGGTGGGCTTGGTCCTCAGTGGCGCGCCACCAAAGCCATTCTTCGAGCCCACGGAAGAATCTCTGAAGCTGCACTCTGCGCCGAAATACATGCCGAGCAGCAAGATATGGACCTGCAGGAAGAACGACACAGGAAGAAAACGACAGTATCAGAGTTCGCATTCCACACTCAACGACGACACAGCAATTATAACAACCGACAGCAGCAACCGAAGATAGTACCTCCTTTCTGCCACATCTGCAAGACTTCAGGGCACCCGCGCACACACTGTCCGAATCGTCAGCAATCAACGGCACCACAGCGACAACTTCGACCTTCAAGCTCCCAAATGGCTTCAACACAAGCAAGTGCGACAACCACTATTCAAGCTTCAACGACTTCACCCGGACAACCTGCACAAGGAGCAAGAAATATAATCAACTGCATGACGAAGATAACCGATTCGTGTACAACCGAATCACCACCACACTACTCACCGGAAGAAGAGCTTGACAACAGAACGCCTCGCCGTGAGCTACTCCAGCCGAATCCAACGTACGCCGCCATCGCTCAAAGTGAACCGTCCGGCCAAGACACCTGGTTCTTGGACAGCTGCTGCGGGCAACACATGTGCTCGTCCGGGCGTTTCGTACAACGCGAACATCGACTCCAACGGGAAGTGATCATCACGGTTGCCAACAACCAAAACCTGCGCACCAAAAGACAAGGAGTGGTACAGCTTCAGTCAAGAGAAACAAATGTCATACTGCACATGTCTAAGGTACTCATCGCTGAAGGACTCGGCTACAACTTACTGAGCGTTAGCCAGTTGATGGCGAAAGGAATTCATCTGGAAGCCGACAGCACGACCCAGGAGTTCAAGCTCTACCACGGGAAAGGCGGTCTCTACATCGGAAAAGCAGTGCTGAAGAACAACGTCTTCGTCCTCGACTTCGTTCCTGACCTCGGCACTGCAGACAGCGACGCCATCGTAAATTTCACTGACTGGACACACCCTCCGGATCTCGACCCTGACTTCAGCCCGGGAGGCTTCTGGTACTCGCACACCATTCCTGAAGCAGAACGAACACGAGCATTAGCAACAATTCGACAATCGGCGGCAGCAGTAACAACATCAACAGCAGTAACAACATCGGCAGCAGCAACAACATCAGCAGCAGCAGAAACAACGACACCAGTCACAGTCGACGAAGCACCACCAACACCCGCGCAACAGCTGAATCCGACTCAACGTGAAGTCCACCGAAGCGCCAACCTCGTCGCCAGCTTTTACTCCAACTCCGACGCATATCAGCGTTCACCTGGACACCGCGCTTCTGAAGAGATCTGGCACGCACGAACATGACATCCAAGCAACACGGTTTTGAATAACACGATAAGAGCAGAAGTCCTTGACAAAGATTCTCTACTTCTACCCGATGGCAGAGAACTCCAGAAGGCACGAGGGACTTGCCTTATATGTCCCGAAGCTGACTTACCTCATCGACCGTTTGCTTCACATCACAACCCGAGCGCTCCAGCGTACGCACCACTCGAAAAAGTCTACAGCGACATCCTCTACAATCGCGAACCAGGACAAGTCAACTACAACTACACCATCACCTTCATCGACGCCGCCACTCGATACGTCTGGCATCGCAACCTACCCAGCCGCGACATGGCGCTCGCAGCATTCGCCGCCTGGCTACCGATAGCAGAGAGAGAGTCTGGAACACAACTGAAAAATTTCCAGTCAGACGGAGGTGGCGAGTACACCTCTCACCGCTTCAAGCAGTTCTTGGCGGAAAGGGGGATCAAGCAACTCCTCTCCCTTCCCTACGCACATCAGCAGCAAGGTGTTGCAGAACGACTGAACAGGACCCTGCAGAACAGCATGCGCAAACTGTTACGCGGCATGCGGCTACCCAACCACCAGTGGCCAGCAGCAATGGACCACGCTGTCATGCTGCACAACCTGTTGTCGTCGTCGTCACTCCCGAACAACGCATCACCGCATCTGCTGTGGACAGGGAAGCAGGGCAGCACGAAAATGTTACGAGTTTTCGGGTGCATGGTACAGTACCGACCCCCAGAAGCACGAGCGGGAAGATTTTCGCAACGGGCACAATGGGGACTACACCTCGGCATCGAGAAAAATTACAACGCATGGAGAATCTTCGACGTCCACACAAAGGAAACAGTAGCAGCACGTGACGTGATCTTCTACGAAAGACTCACCCTTCAGACGTACCTCGCCAACTTGCACGAGAATCGGGACCTCACCAGTGGTTTTCGTGGTGACCGAGCCTTCGCGTCAGCAGCGGATGAAGCAAACTGGGACGAGCAGAATGTTGACAACGCATCGGCAGAAGCCGGACCTCTCCCGTACTGCTCCGTCCACGTGCCCATGGACGAAGAAAATCCTCGCGACAGTAACAACGCCGAAGTCTTCTACCACTTCGCCGACACCGGTTACGTAACACCTGCAACCGTCAACACAAATGAAGCAGAAAGGATAGGACCGAATTTCATCCCTGATCCAGAAGCGGGAGACGAAGCAGCTTGTCCCGAGGATCCAGAACTCCCTCGATACTCACAGACTGGACTGCAAATCCTCGGCCTCGTCACCGCAGTCCACGGGAACACACGCAGCTCACTTCCTAAGGAGCCTGCAACGGTTCAGCAGGCTCTGGGGGGGGAACACAGGGAGAAATGGCGTGAAGCCATGGATAGAGAACTGAAGGCATTAGAGGAACGCAACACTTGGAAGGTTGTTCCCGTAAGCGTGGCACAGAACAAAACCATCCTTACCGGGAAATGGGTCTTCCGCATCAAGACGAAAGCAGACGGCACGATCGAAAAATTCAAAGCACGCTGGGTCGTACGTGGATTCGACCAAGAGCAAGGACGAGACTTCACCGAGACCTTTGCTCCAGTCAGCCGCCACACGTCACTCCGAATTCTCCTCGCCATTGCCGCCATGAAGAAGAAGAAGTTACGGCAGATCGACGTCGCGAATGCCTTCCTCTACGCACCTGTGGATGCAGAAATCTACGTCGAACTCCCGCACGGTTCCCACGGCGAACCCAACTGAATCTGTCAACTACTTAAGTCGCTCTATGGGATCAAGCAGGCACCGCGACTGTGGCAGCAGTACCTGCACGCCCGTCTTATCCGCATCGGCTTTAGTCAACTACCTCACGACCAAGGCATGTACCGCCTCACTAAGGGAAGCGACTACGTTCTCCTGATCGTCTACGTGGACGATCTCCTCTACATTGGGTCAACCGATGGCATTGCCACGTGGTTCGAAGGAGAGCTCCAGAAAGACCTCACACTCACGGTCTCCTCCACCGTTACACAGTACCTCGGACTCAACATCCGCGAAGAAGAAAACGCCATCTATCTAAGCGCCGAGAAATACGCCGACACCATCGCAAAACGCTTCAGCCTCACACCAAGCGCCATCTCCACGCCTTACCGCTACACATCAGGAACCGAGAAGGAACGAACTTCTCTACTCAAGCCCGCCGGCATACGCGACTATCAGAAGAAGCTCGGATGCCTGCTATTCGCCGCCGTCACCTGCCGTCCTGACTTATCCTACTCCGCAAGTCAGCTCGCCACCTATCTCAAGAAGCCTGAAGCTGAACACCTGGCGGAACTTGATCGCGCTCTCCACTACTTCGTCAGCACCGCGACGATCGGGCTAACCTACCACAAGAGCGCAGCTACACCGACTAAGCTAATCGGCTACGTCGACGCCGATCACGCCGGCGACACCGACAACAGGCGCTCACGCACCGGCTATGTCTATCGCCTTGAGCCTATCGGTCCTATCTCCTGGCAGTCGAGCAAGCAGGAGTTAATCGCACTATCCTCAGCAGAAGCAGAATATATTGCACTCTGCTCAGCCACCAAGGAGGGACTTTACCTTCGCGAACTACTGGAAGAAGCGAAGCTAGCCGAGCTACCCAGCTTCACCGTGTTCTGCGACAACCAGTCAGCAATTCGCATCGCCAACAAAAACGGCTTCGCAAACAGGACGAAACACATCGCCCTGCGCTATTTCTTCGTGAAGGACGAGATAGAAAAAGGGAAACTCGATCTGTCATACTGCCCAACATCCGAGATGGCAGCCGACTACTTGACCAAGAAACTCGGAAAGCAGAAGTTCGAATACTGCATGATGCTGACTGGACAAGGCCACGTCACCAGCAGCGACACTCCAGAAGCGAAGGGGAGTGTTGGAAACAATAAGTCCTAAGTGCGCTTCTGTCGTATCAAAACCCAAGGCACCAAGCGAAGCAGTCCCAATCGAAGCATCGAGTCAACCTCGGAGGTTAGGGTAACCGCCTGGAGGTTACGAGAAAGTCAAAGGTCGCTGACCTTTGACTCGACAATTACAGCGCGACAGTTAAGGACACACAACTGACTCGTTACAGAGCAGTTGCCCGAGTCGCACTGTATCGAACCGCAACAGCAATACAGTTATCTGCATATCTATTCGTATTCCCTGTACTCTTATATAAATCCTTGTATTTGCTTGTTTAATTTAATCAACTTTGCTCTCACACACCAGTGCAAGGTCGGTTCAAATTCTTCACTAAACGCTTCCGCTATTACAACCACTTCACCTAGAGTTATCTCTTGGAAAGATCCTAAGGGGCTATCTCAGCCCAACATGACGAAGGCTTCTACGCCGAAACTACGGTAGTTACCACGGATTTTTTCACAAGTTTTTTCTACAAACAAACACAGGTTTTTACAAGCCTGTTTCATTTTCTTAACAAACTGCTAACAACTCCGAATCTGCAGCCATGCAATGTCTACCACCACCAATAAGTGGTGTTCCTTGGGTCTGACGACACAAAACACTGCGAAGGCCAGTTTCGAGTTTCAAGCAACCCGGGCTACGACCCGGTCTACTCCTAAATTTCAAAATTCCTCCAAGGAATCAATTCCCGAGGCGACTCGACAACCTACAAAGAGGCAGTCTTTCGCTAGAGGGGGACATCAAGTTGTCATTACGGTACTGACCGAGAGGACCCAATCCTTTCGACTCCAGTTCATCCTAGCAAGAAACGTATCTGCGAGTCTGCAGAACTTCATGCTGTGACTGTCCAAGTACACACTATGGCTCCTCAACCGATGACGAAGCGTGTTGATGCTCCGAACCCGGCTGAAGCTACGAATTTGGTTCACGAAGCCAACGTCATTGTGACCCTGGACAACGACAACATTAACGATGTCGTCATGACTGATTCATTTGATTTCCTTGGAGACGTATCTGACGCTTTTCTGGAAAAGCAGGCTACACCTTCTTGCCTCAACGTTTTTAAATTTCAAGCGGCTGCGGATTTTAAGAAGCATTTTCTGAAATACCGGACCCAGATGCACCAATATCATTTTATGGCTGAGCAGAAGAACGGAATCATTCCGCATAGTATTCGTATCAAGCCTTTCTCTTTCGTCTGCAACAACGAAGAGATCAAGCAAGAAGCCGATAAGGGCCTTGTTGATGCCTGCGAAGCATACTGTCATCAAGCTCAAGATGTTATAATCGGTATGAAGAAGAAGTCAGCTGACCGTGCTCTTAATGACGCTTACGCTGTCTTTCCGAAGCTCCAGAACAACCTGACTAATTTCATCAATCAGACGAAGAACTCTGATCTCGGTTCCAAGAATACCAAACCCGTCGACAAGCTGAATTTCTTCAAGAACCGGATCCTGAAAGAGTTCACGGAGACGATGTCGCAGTTTTACCTTGAAGCTGCTGTCGCTGAGACTCACCTGAAGGAGGAAAAGAAGGAGGAGGATGACAGGAAGGCTGCTGCTATAACAGAAGCGGAGAACTTACCTGTTGAACCGGCTGTTCGTGAGATCGCGAAGCAGGAAGCTGAGAAGGCTGTGAAGCGGTTCAATCAGCATCGTCCTGCTGCTCGTCCGAACAACTGTACTCATCCTAAGCGATCGAACAACAACTCTGCTACGACTGCTCGACATGATAAGGGTACCTTGGTTAAGCGTTCTTTCCCGATTAAAACTAACAAATCGGTTCTGGTGCTCAGGAACAACTCTAAGAAGGTCTCTCCTTCTAAGACTGACAAGAAGAAGAAGTTTTCTGACGGATCTTCTGACGCAGCTAAGACCATGGGACGCTCTTGTCAAACATTATATATGTTCTGCCTGTGTAGGCTACAGTGGGTTAGCCTATAGGGGGTACACAATTCTAGGGTTTCCTACTTGTACTCATTTCACTGCTAGTTCATTCATTCCTGTTCGCTTATTCTCACATGGTATCGAGCAGGTTCCCCTGTGGGAACTGTTCGTAGGGCCCACCACCGCTACCTCTTAACCTTTTTTTCCTGCCCGGAGCGCGCTCCGGGCCCTAGTACTTCTTTTTTTTCGATCTGCCCTAGTGCTCTGAAGGCCGCCCGCCCTAGCGCCCGAGCGCCGCTGCCCTTGCGCCCTGACGGCCGCCCGCCCTAGCGCCCTGACGGCCGCCCGCCCTAGCGCCCGAGCGCCGCCCGCCCTAGCGCCCGAGCGCCGCCCGCCCTAGCGCCCTGACGGCCGCCCGCCCTAGCGCCCGAGCGCCGCCCGCCCTAGCGCCCGAGCGCCGCCCGCCCTAGCGCCCTGACGGCCGCCCGCCCTAGCGCCCATGCGCCGCTCGCCCTAGCGCCCTGACGGCCGCCCGCCCTAGCGCCCTGACGGCCGCCCGCCCTAGCGCCCGAGCGCCGCCCGCCCTAGCGCCCGAGCGCCGCCCGCCCTAGCGCCCTGACGGCCGCCCGCCCTAGCGCCCGTGCGCCGCTCGCCCTAGCGCCCTGACGGCCGCCCGCCCTAGCGCCCTGTCGGCCGCCCGCCCTAGCACCCGAGCGCCGCCCGCCCTAGCGCCCGAGCGCAGCCCGCCCTAGCGCCCTGACGGCCGCCCGCCCTAGCGCCCGAGCGCCGCCCGCCCTAGCGCCCGAGCGCCGCCCGCCCTAGCGCCCTGACGGCCGCCCGCCCTGACGCCTGAGCGCCGCCCGCCCTAGCGCTCTGACGACCGCCCGCCCTGACGCCTGAGCGCCGCCCGTCATCGCCCCAGCGCCCTAGCGCCCGACGCCCGCGAGCCGCCCGTCGCAGCCGCCCGTGAGCTGCCTGTACGCCGCCCGCCGAGCCGCCCGTGCACCCGCCCAGCGTGAGCCGCCCACGACCGCCCAGGCTGCCGTCCCCTTCTACCGGCCCCGCAACTGCACCTGCTGGCCCCGCCGCTGCACCTACCGGCCCCCACCACCCACCCCCCCTTTTCCCGTCGCCTGTCGAGGCGACCTGAGAGGCCAGCAGAGGGGTGGCAGGTGTGTGGCCTCCCCTGCTTCTCCTCCTCCTTCATCGCTCACCTGCAGCAGCCGAGCCGCCCCACCGCCGAGCCGCCCTGCACCCGAGCCGCCCAGCAGCCGAGCCGCCCTGCCGCCGAGCCACCGGGTCGCTGAGCTACTGAGCTGCAGTTGCTGCCGAGCCGCCCTGCCGCCGAGCCGCCGAGTCACCGAGCTGCTGAGCTGCAGTTGCTGCCGAGCCGCCTTGCAGCCGAGCCGCCCGAGTCGCCCGAGCTGCCGAGCCGCCGAGCTGCCGAGCCGCTGAGTCGCCGAGCCTACTCTTCCCACCACTGGTGAGCTCTTGCCCTGCTAGCACGCTGCGCGTCGCCTGCTTGCCTGCCTGCCTGCCTTTTGGCTTGCCTGGCTGCCTGCCTTCCTGCTGCTAGTCCTGCTCCTGCTTCTACTTGCGGAGCCAGATGCAGCCCCAGCGACGCCTGCGTGAGTCCCTCACGCCCCAGCAGCTGCGTGAGTGGTACGCTGGTTGGGGCTGTAGGGGTGGCGACGCTACTCCTACTTCCACTCCTGCTGCTTCTACTCGTGGTGGCGGCCAGATGCAGCTCCCGCGACCCTCTCGCGTGTCTCTCGCGCCTCGCCAGCTTCGTGAGTGGTACGCTCAGAGTGGAGGGTCTCTCAGTGCTGTTCGCTGCTCTTACGTGATTCGCACTGGTACTCGGACTGGTCAGCCTTGTGGGACACGTAGTCATACACCGTCCCGCTGCTTCGCCCGTCTGAGCGACGCCTGGCGTACCGTGTTTGGCGACGAGGCTGAGCTTCCCGACTGGGTGGAGTTGCTTAGGCAGAGGGTAGATATATATGCTCTTGACTATGATGCTATTCTCACTGCCATGTATGCATTGCCTACTAGTGCTGACCGTGCCGGTCACCTGTGCGTCCCGCCTGACCCAGGTATAGGACCTGCTGCTCTAGCTACTGGTGAGGCTGCTGCTCTGGGTGCTAGTGAGTCTCCTGCTCCAGGTACAGGTGCGGCTGCTGCTCTAGGTGCTAGTGAGTTTGCTTCCTCAGGTGCGGGTGAGGCTGCGCTCTCAGGTACCGCGTTGGCTTCGGCCTCCCTCACCTTTACACTTGACTCTGGGGCTTCTCGCTCCTTCTTTCGGGACCGCACCACACTCACGCCGCTTGGTCGGCCGGTTGCAGTCTCCCTGGCTGACCCCTCTGGGGGTCCTGTCCTCGCTCACTTCTCCACGGTCCTCCCGTGTCCGGCTGCCCCCTCGGGCACCCTGTCTGGCCTGTACCTCCCCTCGTTCTCGACGAACTTGGTGAGTGGTGCAGACCTACAGGATGCGGGGGTTCACCAGTTCACTCCTGCGAGTCAGCGGGTGACCCACTGCACGGACGCACGCACAGGCCGGCACCTGGCCACGTTCTCGCGTCGGCTGGGGTCGAGCCTCTACACCCTGACCACTGAGTCTCCTCCTGTCCCCGCGTCCGGTCAGGTAGCAGCGTCGGGTCAGGTGTTTGCTGCTGCGTCCAGGTCTGGTCCTGAGTCTGCCCCCTGTTCGTGTCGCCTCCTGTCTCACGAGACTCTTCTGTGGCACCACCGTCTAGGCCACCCCTCCTTGCCCCGTCTTCGGGGCATGGCTTCCCGTGTCCTTGTCTCTGGTCTTCCCCAGTCTCTCCCTCCCCTTCCTTCGGGACCAGGACCTTCCTGTGTCCCCTGTGTCGAGGGGCGCCTCAGGGCTGCTCCTCACTCCTCCCAGTTTCCCCCGACAGAGGCTCCTCTGCAGACGCTTCACATGGACGTGTGGGGCCCGGCCCCCGTCCGTGGGCAGGGTCACGAGCGCTACTTCCTGTTGGTGGTTGACGACTACTCGCGTTACACCTCAGTCTTCCCCTTGCGCAGCAAGGGTGCTGTCACTGAGGTGCTGATCGACTGGATCCGCGAGGCTCGTCTCCAGCTCAGGAGGAGCTTCGGCTCGGACTTTCCTGTTCTGCGTCTGCACTCTGACCGAGGTGGGGAGTTCTCCTCTCGCCTTCTGCGAGACTACTGTCGTGCACAGGGGATCCGCCAGACCTTTACGCTTCCGGACTCTCCACAGCAAAATGGGATTGCTGAGCGCCGCATTGGCATGGTCATGGATGTCGCTCGTACGTCCATGATGCATGCGGCTGCCCCCCATTTTCAGTGGCCGTTTGCGGTTCGGTACGCGGCGCATCAGCTCAACCTTCACCCCAGGGTCTCTCGGCCCGCGATGTCCCCAGTGTTACTGTGGACGGGGAAGGTCGGCGATGCGTCTGCGTTCCGTGTCTGGGGATCTCGGGCGTTTGTCCGCGACTTGTCTGCGGACAAGCTGTCCCCCCGTGCTGCTCCCTGTGTCTTCCTTGGCTTCCCCCTTGACGCTCCAGGGTGGCAGTTCTACCAGCCCTCCTCTCGTCGTGTTCTGTCCTCCCAGGACGTCACGTTCGACGAGTCAGTCCCCTTCTACCGCCTCTTCCCCTACCGTACTCCTTCCCTCCCCCCCCCACCGGACCTCCTGGTGCCAGTTCCCCCCCCGGTAGACCCCCTCCCCCCTCAGGTTCCTGCCCCTTCTGGTGTGTCCCAGGTAGACACAGTCGAGCCAGTCGAGGTTGCTGCTGAGTCTGGTCCTGCTGCGGGTGCAGAGTCTGGGGGTGCTACGCCTGCGGGTGCTGAGCTTGGGGGTGCTGCTGCTGGGGGTGCTGAGCCTGGGGGTGCGAGGCCGGGGGGTGCTGAGCTTGGGGGTGCTGCTGCTGGGGGTGCTGAGCCGGGGGGTGCTACGTCAGGAGCTGCTGAGCCTGGGGGTGCTGAGCCTGGAGGTGCGGAGCCTGCGACTGCTGGGCGGGAGCCGCTCTCTCCACAGGAGCTGCGCGAGTGGTTTGCTCGCCGCTGGAGGCGTGCTGCTGGAGCTGGAGCTTCTTCGCTTGCTGAGGGTGCTGCCGGTCCCGGAGCTGCTGGGCCTGCGAGTCCTACTGGAGCTGGAGCTACTGAGTCTGGGGGTGCTGAGTCTGGAGCTGCTGAGCCTGGAGGTGCTGAGTCTGGAGCTGCTGAGCCTGGGGGTGCTACGTCTGGAGCTGCTGTGCCTGGGGGTGCTGAGTCTGGAGCTGCTGAGCCTGGGGTTTCTCCTGCTGCTGCGTCTCGCCGGGAGCCCCTCTCTCCACAGGAGCTGCGCGAGTGGTTTGCTCGCCGTTGGAGGAGTGCTGCTGGAGCTGGAGCTTCGTCGACCGTCGAGGGTGCTGGTGCTGCCGGTCCCGGAGCTGCTGGGCCTGCGGGTCCTTCTGGAGCTGGAGCTGCTGAGGGTGTTGGTGCTGAGACTACTGCTGTCTGTCCTGGCGGTGGTTCTGCTGCTGGTGCTGCTGGAGGTCCTGCCGCTGGAGGTGTTGGTGGCGCTGGTGCTGTCGCTGAGGGTGCTGGTGCTGTCCCTGCTGAGTCTGGAACTGCCGCGCGGCCTCGGCCGTACTTCGTTCCGCTCCTACAGCAGGTTCTTGGTCTTTCTCCTTCGGTAGAGTGTCCACAGCCTGTCCAGTCGCAGTCACTGTTGGAGCCTTCCTCTCCTCTGCCTGCTCCCTCTCCTTACACTGGTCCTACTGGAGGTCTTGCTGAGCGTCGTGAGCCTGCGTCTCGTCCCGCGTCGCCGGTTCGTGCTGCTCGCGCTAGTGGTCGCGGTTCGCGTCAGCGTCCTCCTCCTGTCCCTGGCACGCACCGGATGTCTCTGCGTCCGTCCACTGCTCCTCTGCGTGCCCCTTTGCCTTCTCCTCCTGAGTCCTCTCTTCCTGCGCTTGCCGACCCTGAGTCGGACTCTCTTCGCGCTGCCAGTCCTACTGTCACGCGTCTGCTTGCTACTGTCGTCACTGACCCCTCTTTTGAGTCCACTGCTGCGTCTGCTCTAGTCGCTGAGCTCGTTGACTTTGCTGCTCGCTGTCGTCTCGACTACGCTGCTAGTCTTGTTGCTGAGTCTGCGTCTGTCTGTCCTCCGTCCGTCGGGGGTGAGTGTGCTCTTGGCACGGACGTCCTAGAGGACAGGCAGGAGGAGTTACAGTGTCTAGCGGCTGCTTCACCTCATCTCGCGTCTGTACTGCTTGCCCCTGAGGGAGACCCGGATGCACTAGACATCCCGACTCCGCGTTCTTACGCGGAGGCCGTAGAGGGTCCCTACTCCTCTCAGTGGCAGGCAGCTATGGATGCAGAGATGGCTTCCTGGAAGTCCACAGGCACCTACGTTGACGCAGTTCCCCCTCCTGGGGCGAACATCGTCAGTGGCATGTGGATCTTCAGGGTGAAGCGGCCGCCGGGCTCTCCACCTGTTTTCAAGGCACGGTACGTTGCTCGTGGCTTCAGTCAGCGGCAGGGAGTTGACTACTTTCAGACCTTCTCTCCCACCCCGAAGATGACCACTCTTCGGGTGCTGCTGCACATAGCCGCTCAGCGCGACTACGAGCTTCACTCTCTCGACTTCAGCACTGCGTTCCTGCAGGGTAGCCTGCACGAGGAGATCTGGCTGCGCCGTCCACCTGGCTTCACTGGGACTTTCCCTCCTGGCACCCAGTGGAGCCTCCGACGGCCAGTCTACGGTCTCCGCCAGGCACCGCGTGAGTGGCACGACACACTGAGGACTACGCTTGCGGCTCTTGGGTTTGCTCCTTCTACTGCTGACCCGTCGCTGTTTCTGCGCACCGACACTTCACTGCCGCCGTTCTACATCCTCGTGTACGTCGACGACTTGGTCTTTGCCACAGCGGACACTGCTGGACTCGCCTACGTGAAGTCCGAACTGCTGAAGAGACACACGTGCACAGACCTGGGTGAACTGCGCAGCTACCTTGGCTTGCAGATCACTCGGGACAGAGCACGCCGCACCATTACCTTGACTCAGTCACACATGGTGCAGCAGGTCCTTCAGCGCTTTGGCTTCACGTACTCCTCGCCTCAGGCCACTCCTCTGCCTACTCGCCACTCACTCTCAGCTCTGCCTTCGGATGAGTCCGTAGAGTCGAGTGGTCCGTATGCAGAGCTTGTTGGCTGCCTCATGTACCTGATGACCTGCACACGACCTGACCTTGCATACCCTCTGAGCATTCTTGCACGCTATGTTGCTCCTGGGAGACACAGACCAGAGCACATGACTGCAGCGAAGAGGGTATTGCGCTACCTGTGCAGTACGTCGGGCATGGGGCTAGTGCTTGGAGGGCGGAGTCCAGTGGTCCTTACCGGCCACGCGGACGCTTCTTGGGCTGACGACCAGGCTACGCAGCGGTCTTCACAGGGTTACACCTTCAGCCTTGGTTCCGGCTCTGTCTCGTGGCGGTCTACTCGCTCGTCTTCGGTTCTCGGCTCCAGTTGTGAGGCTGAGATCTACGCCGGGGCCATGGCTGCACAGGAGCTTCGCTGGCTCACCTACCTGCTGACTGACCTTGGAGAGCCACCTCGTTCTCCTCCAGTGCTGTACGTAGACAACAAGGCCATGCTGGCCTTGTGTCGAGAGCAGCGCTTGGAGCACAGAACGAAGCACATTGCTCTCCGCTACTTCCTTGCTCGTGAGCTGCAGCAGCGTGGTCAGTTGCGACTTGCGTACGTGGCCTCTGAGGCCAACACTGCTGATGTGTTCACCAAGGCACTTGCGCCTTGTGACCATCAGCGCTTTTGCACCCAGCTGGGTCTTGTGCCTGTCTTGCCTCACTTGCTCTCCTCTTGACTTCACTTGTACTGTGACATATATATATACCTGCTCTTGCTTGTCTAGTTTTATATATATGTAAGTACTCCTGCATGTGAACTGGCCTCTGGCCCTGCTCTTGTGCTCGGACTGTGTGGTGACTTTGTGATCCACCCTGAGCTTGCTTTGCTTTGCTTGACTGGTCTTGTGACCCCTTGTTCTCCCCCACTTTGCCTATGGGGGTGTGTCAAACATTATATATGTTCTGCCTGTGTAGGCTACAGTGGGTTAGCCTATAGGGGGTACACAATTCTAGGGTTTCCTACTTGTACTCATTTCACTGCTAGTTCATTCATTCCTGTTCGCTTATTCTCACAGCTCTTTCACTAAGACCGCGAGCCGTAATCCTGGACGCCATCCCAACAGCAAGAAGCAGAAACCGAACACTCCAAAAAACAGAGGATCCGGCCACGGAAAAACCAAGCTGCGCTAGCTGTTGACATTCATCAATACGCGCTGATTCTTTTTGGTCGGCGAACGGAGTTTCAGCTGCGTAACCGTGTCAGCAACAAAGGGATCCATAACTACAGTAGTCATGTCTTCAATCCTAAAGAGCTAAGTCTACTCGGTCTAGGTCTCACATACATTCCAGTCCCGTGTCTCAGAAGTCTTTCTAGCGTAGAGGTGGATGTTGATGAGTTCATTCGTAGCATCAGGACAATGTATCTCTTTGACGGTGCTGAATTTCAGACATAGTATCCTGGGTACAAGCTTCCTAAACGAGATAATTGGAACCCGCCAGAAGCTTCTCCTGAAGTCGAAACGGCACTTGCTGTCTTTAAACAATCGGCTTTGGAAAGCATCGGCAATCAACCCTTTACTACTCTTCACCGAAAAAAGAAGAACTAGACACAGAACCTGAAACGACTTGGACAAAATCCTAATCTCATCTTTAAGCCAGCTGATAAAAACCTCGGACTAACTGTAAGTAGATCTGCACTATGGATGCCCGATTGATCCTACGGGGGGTTACAGGCGCGTTTGCCTGGGGGGTTATGGGTGCACTCTGACCCGCTACACGAACAAGCCCTTTTATCCCAATGGTCTAGTGGTTGGGATTCTGACATGGTATCAGAGTGGTCTCGGGTTCGAATCCCGGTGTATGCACATGTAGGCCGTTGCCGCTGTGCTCAGTCCTGGGCCTCCCAGTGTGGGGGGGTGTCAGTAGATCTGCACTGTGGATGCCCGATTGATCCTGGAGAGGGTTACAGGCGCGTTCGCCTGGGGGGTTATGGGCGCACTCACCCGCTACTGAAACAAGCCCTTCTATCCCAATGGTCTAGTGACTGGGATTCTGACATGGTGTCAGAGTAGTCTCGGGTTCGAGTCCCGGTGTATGCACATGTAGGCCGCTGCCGCTGTGCTCAGTCCTGGGCCTCCCAGTGTGGGGGGGTGTCAGTAGATCTGCACTGTGGATGCCCGATTGATCCTACGGGGGGTTGTTGAGATAGAGGCGAGGAATGAGTGCACTATGAAATGAAACAAGTACAAGTACCAACCCTAATTGGGTTGTACCCCCTATGGGCTACCCCACTACAGCCTAAATATATGCATTAGTAATATAATCATCTGACACACCCCCATAGGCAAAGTGGGGGAGAGCAAGGGGTCACAAGACCAGTCAAGCAAAGCAAAGCAAAGCAAAGCAAGCTCAGGGTGGATCTCAAGGATACCACACAAATTCCGAGCACAAGGTCAAGGCCACAAGGCCAGTTCACATGCAGCAGAGCATATATATATAACAGTGCTAAACAAGCAAGAGCAAGGATATATATATGCAGCAGTACAAGCAAGGTCAAGAGGTAAGCAAGTGAGGCCCAGTGGGCACAACGCCTAGCAGAGTGCAAAAGCGCTGATGGTCACGAGGCGGAAGTGCCTTGGTGAACACATCAGCAGTGTTGGCCTCAGTGGCCACGAAACGCAGGCGAAGCTGACCACGCTGCTGCAGCTCTCGAGCAAGGAAGTAGCGCAGAGCAATGTGCTTCGTCCTGTGCTCCAGTCTGTGCTCCTCACACAAGGCAATGGTTGCCTTGTTGTCGACATACAGCACTGGAGGAGAACGAGGCCACTCTCCAAGGTCAGTCAGCAGGTAGGTGAGCCAGCGAAGCTCCTGGGAAGCCATGGCCGTGGCGTAGATCTCAGCCTCACAGCTGGAGCTGAGAACCGAAGAAGAGCGAGTAGAGCGCCAAGAGACAGAGCCAGAGCCAAGACTGAAGGTGTAACCCTGAGACAACCTCTGAGTAGCCTGGTCGTCAGCCCAAGAAGCGTCTGAGTGCCCAGTGAGCACAGGCCGCTCACGCCCTCCAAGCACTAGCCCCATGCCCGACGTACTGCACAAGTAGCGCAACACCCTCTTAGCTGCATCCATGTGCTCCTTCCGGTGACGGCCGGGAGCAACATAGCGTGCTAAGATGCTGAGAGGGTATGCGAGGTCAGGTCGAGTGCAAGTCATCAAGTACATGAGGCAGCCCACAAGCTCTGGATACGGACCACTCGACTCTACGGACTCATCCGAAGGCAGAGCTGAGAGCGAGTGTCCCGTAGGCAGAGGAGTGGACTGAGGCGAGGAGTACGTGAAGCCGAAGCGCTGAAGGACCTGCTGCACCATGTGTGACTGAGTCAGGGTAATGGTGCGGCGTGCTCTGTCCCGGGTGATCCGCAAGCCAAGATAGCTTGTCAGTTCACCCAGGTCTATGCACGTGTGTCTCTTCTGCAGCTCGGACTTCACGTGGGCGAGTGCGGCAGTGTCCGCAGTGGCAAAGACCAAGTCGTCGACGTACACAAGGATGTAGAACGGCGGCAGCGAGGTGTCGGTGCGCAGAAACAGCGACGGGTCAGCAGTAGAAGGAGCAAACCCAAGAGCCGCAAGCGTAGTCCTCAGTGTGTCGTGCCACTCACGCGGCGCCTGGCGGAGACCGTAGACTGGCCGCCGGAGGCTCCACTGGGTACCAGGAGGGAACGACCCAGTGAAGCCAGGAGGGCGGCGCAGCCAGATCTCCTCGTGCAGGCGGCCCTGCAGGAAAGCAGTGCTGAAGTCAAGAGAGTGTAGCTCGTAGTCACGCTGAGCAGCGACGTGCAGTAGAACCCGAAGAGTGGTCATCTTCGGGGTCGGGGAGAAGGCCTGAAAGAAGTCAACTCCCTGTCGCTGACTGAAGCCACGAGCCACGTAGCGCGCCTTGAAGACAGGCGGAGAACCCGGCGGCTGCTTCACCCTAAAGATCCACATGCCACTGACAATGTTCGCCCCAGAAGGGGGAACTGCGTCAACGTAGGTGCCTGTGGACTTCCAGGAAGCCATCTCTGCGTCCATGGCTGACTGCCACTGAGAGGAGTAGGGACCGGCCATCGCCTTTGCGTAAGAGCGTGGGGTCGGGATGTCTAGAGCATCCGGGTCTCCCTCAGGGGCAACAAGCATGGACACGAGATGGGGCAAAGCGGCGGCAAAGCACTGGAACTCCTCCTGCCTGTCCTCAAGGACGTCCGTGCCAAGAGCACAGTCACCCCCGACGGACGGAGGACAGGCAGACACAGACGCACCAGACGCAGACTCAGCAGACTCAGCAGACTCAGCAACAAGACTGGCAGCGTAGTCCAGACGACACGCAGTAGCAAAGTCGACCAGCTCAGCAACTAGGGCAGACGCAGCAGCGGACTCAAAGGAAGGGTCAGTGACAAGAGTAGCAAGAAGACGCGTGACAGTAGGACTGGCAGCACGGTGAGAGTCCGACTCCGAGTCGGCAAGAGTAGGAAGAGAAGAATGAGGAGGAGAAGGCAAAGGGGCACGCAGAGGAGCAGTGGACGGACGCAGAGACATCTGGTGCGTGCCAGGGACAGGAGGAGGACGCTGACGCGAACCGCGACCACTAGGGCGAGCAGCTCGGACTGGCGACACAGGGCGGGCCGCAGGCTCACGACGCTCAGCAAGACCTCCAATAGGACCAGCGTAGGGAGAAGGAGAAGGCAGGGGAGAGGCGGGCTGTAACTGTGACCGTGACAGGACGAGCTGCGGACACTCTACGGGAGGAGAAGGACCAGTGGAAGGCGGGAGACCAAGAACCTGCTGAAGGAGCGGAACGAAGTACCGCCGAGGCCGCGCAGCACCGCCAGAGACAGCAGGGACAGGACCAACACCTCCAGAGGCAGCACCAGCACCAGTAGCAGCTCCAACTCCAGCACCACCAGCAGCTGCAGAAGTACCCGCAGTAGAACCGACAGTCGTAGCCTCAGCGCCAGCACCCGCAGCAGCTCAAGCTCCAGAGGCACCCCCGGGCCCGGCAGCTCCAGTACCCTCAGTACGAGCACCTCCGGGACCCGTGGTACCAGATCCCTCAGTAGCAACGGAACCTCCAGCACCCGCAGTACCCCCGGCTCCAGCAGCTCGCCTCCAGCGCCGGGCAAACCACTCACGCAGCTCCAGAGGAGAGAGCGGCTCGCGGCGCGAAGAACGGTCTGGAGAACCACCAGGAACAGAAGCAGCAGGCGCAGCACTCCAAGACGCAGAACCCCTAGGCTCAGCACCCCCAGGCACAGCACCCCCAGGCTCAGCACCCCCAGGCTCAGCACCCCCAGTCTCAGCACCCCCAGGCTCAGTACCCCCAGGCTCAGCACCCCCAGGCTCAGCACCCCCAGTCTCAGCACCCCCAGGCTCAGTACCCCCAGGCTCAGCACCCCCAGTCTTAGCACCCCCAGTCTCAGCACCCCCAGGCTCAGCACCCCCAGTCTCAGCACCCCCAGTCTCAGCACCGCGAGGCTCCGCACCTGCAGCAGCACCAGGGTCACCAGTGACCTCGACAGGCTCGACCGCGTCTACCTGAGACACACCTGAAGGGGCAGGACCCTGAGGGGGGAGGGGGTCTACCGGGGGGGGACCTGGGACCAGGAAGAGGGGCGGGGGGGGGGAGGGACGGAGTGCGGTAGGGGAAGAGCCGGTAGAAGGGAACCGACTCGTCAAAAGTGACGTCCTGGGAGGACAGAACACGACGAGAGGTGGGGTGGTAAAACTGCCACCCAGGTGCGTCAGGGGGGAAACCCAGGAAGACGCAAGGAGCAGCACGAGGGGACAGCTTGTCCGCAGACAAGTCGCGGACAAACGCCCGAGATCCCCAGACACGGAACGCCGACGCATCGCCAACCTTCCCCGTCCACAGCAAAGCTGGGGAGGTCTCCGGTCTGGAGACCCTGGGCTGAAGGTTGATCTGATGTGCGGCGTACCGAACCGCAAACGGCCACAAAAAATGGGGGGCAGCCGCATGCACCATGGACGTACGGGCGACGTCCATGACAATGCCGATGCGGCGCTCAGCAATCCCATTCTGCTGTGGAGAGTCCGGAAGCGTGAAGGTCTGGCGGATGCCTCGTGCCCGACAGTAGGCTCGCAGAAGGCCGGAGGAGAACTCTCCGCCTCTGTCCGAGTGCAGACGCAAAACAGGAAAGTCCGAGCCGAAGCTCCGCCTGAGCTGGAGACGAGCTGCGCGGATCCAGTCGATCAACACCTCAGTGACCTCACCCTTGCTGCGCAAGGGGAAGACTGTGGTGTAACGCGAGTAGTCGTCAACCACCAGCAGGAAGTAGCGCTCGTGACCCTGTCCACGGACGCGGGCTGGGCCCCACACGTCCATGTGAAGCGTCTGCATCGGGGCCTCCGTCGGAGGAAACGGGGAGGAGTGAGGGGTAGCCCGCAGGCGACCCTCGACATAGGGGACACAGGGAGGGCCAGGCCCCGGAGGAAGGGGAGGGAGGGACCGGGGAAGGCCAGAGACAAGAAGGCGAGAGGCCATGCCCCGGAGACGAGGCAGGGAGGGGTGACCCATCCTGTGGTGCCACAGGAGGGTCTCGTGGGACAGGAGGTGACACGAGCAGGGGGCAGACTCAGGACCAGACCTGGACGCTGTAGCAAACACCTGACCCGACGCAGCTACCTGACCAGACGCAGGAGGAGGAGACGGAACAGTGAGTGTGTACAGGCTCGACCCCGGCCCACGTGTGAACGTGGTCAAGTGTCGACCCGTGTCCGCGTCCGTGTAGTGGGTGTCCCGTCGGCGTGCAGGGGTGAACTGGTCGACCCCTGCATCCTGTAGGTCAGCACCCGCCACCAAGTTCGTAGAGAACGAGGGGAGGTAGAGACCGGACAGGGCGCCAGACGGGACCGCAGGGCACGGCAGGACAGTGGAGTAGCGAGCCAGAACAGGACCCCCAGAGGGGTCTGCCAGGGAGACCACCACTGGCCGACTAAGCGGCGTGAGTGTGGTGCGGTCTCGAAAGAAGGAGCGAGACGCCCCTGAGTCAAGAGTGAAGGTGAGAGAGGGCGGAGCCGACGCAGTACCTGAGAGAGCAGACTCACCAGCACCTGAGGACACAGAATCACTGGCACCTAGAGCGACAGCCTCACCAGAACCTGGAGCAGCAGCCTCAACAGCACCTAGAGCCGCAGTACCAATGCCTGGGTCAGGCAGGAAACACCGGTAACAGTCACCCTCCTCACTAATAGTCACAGCATACATGGCAGCAAGAATAGCATCAAAGTCAAGATCAAAGATAGCTACTCCTGCCCTAGACAGCTGGTCCCAGCGAGGGATCTCAGAGGCGTCAGGAAACTGGCGGCGCCAAGCGTCAGTCAGGCAGCCGAAGCAGTGCTGGGCGGAGTGTGGACCACCACACGGCTCACCCGCACGGTCGCCAGTGCGCAAGACGTAGGTGCACGGACCAGTACCCCCACCCCTCTGACGTGCAGTGTACCACTCACGGAGCTGCTGTGGGGAGAGGGTCTCCTGACCACGCTGCTGCCGCTGCTGCTGGCGCTGACCGCCACCGGAGCCACTCCTCTACGACGAGCCACGACCTCCTCCGCCGCCTCCTCCGCCGCCGCCGCCACCACCTCCGCTGCCACCGCCACTCCCACCGTCGCTGCCGCCACCGCCGCCTCCACCTCCACTCCCACCACCACCGCCGCTGCCACCCCCGCCTCCACTGCCGCCGCTGACACCTCCACTCCCGACACCACTCCCGCTACCACCCCCACCTCCTCCGCTGCCTCCACCGCCGCTCCCACCGCCCCCGCCGCCTCCACCACCGCTCCTGCCCCCTTTGCCCTTGCCAGAGCGACGTCTCCCACTGGGGGCAGCCGCCGCACCGACCGACTCAAAACCAACTAGGTCGGCCGTAGCAGCAGAGGCGACAGAGGGCAGGAGGGGGGAGGGGGAACACCCCTCAAAGATGGGGGTGCGCGGGTCACCACGAGAGGCCCCTACAGCGAGAATGCTCTTCTCAGCTGCTAGGAGGGACTTCTCGAGGAGGTTAACAGTGAGAGTGGTGGGGTAGACTGAGAGTAAGTCGTCCCTGACTCCGCGGAGGGAGTCAGGGAGGCGGATGACAATGTAGTAGAGAGTGAAGTACTGGGGGGGGGGGTTCTTGACGCAGAACTCAGCAGGAAGCGCAGCGCGGAAGCGAGCGTCACTAGTGCGCAGGTGGGTAATGAGGTCGGCGACTGTGGCAAAAGAAGCAAGGTCGGGAAAGAGGTACGGTAGCATGAGGCGGCTCAGTGCAGCAGTGGCAGGGGTGGAGTAGCGTGCAATAACGGCGTCGTACAAGGTCTGAGCACTCTTGTACGACCCAAAGTGTGCACGCTCAGAGGGAGGGAGGTGGCGACGCACAGCAAGACGTGCAGCAGCATCGCGTGTGGCCCACTGTGAGCGAACAGTGGCATCCTCAGTAGCAGCAGGGGCGGGAGAGGCACCAGAAGTGAGATCAAAGAGAGAGAGGCCGTCAGCTCTGTCGCACTGTAGGAAAAGCAGCAGGTCGTCTACCCACACGTCAAAGTCGATGGCTCTGCCCTCAGCGTCGAAGGTGAGGACACTGGGGGTAGCCATGACAGCAGTGGGGTAAGGGCAGTGCGCAGAGTAAAGCTCAGTGCTCACCAGACAGGGCAGTGCAGGCGGCTCGGGCGGCTCGGGCGGCTCGGGCGGCTCGGGCGGCTCGGCGGGTCGGCTGCTGGGCGGCTCGGGCGGCTCGGCGGCTCGGGTGGCTCGGGCGGCTCAGCTGCTGGGGCGGCTCGGCTGCTGGGGCGGCTCGGCTGCTGGTGGGGCGCAGTTGCTGGGGCGGCGGGGCCGGGAGATGCAGCTGCGGGGCCGTTAGGGGTAGTGGCGGGGCCGGTAGGTGAAGCGGCGGGGCCGTCAGGTACAGCAGCGGGGCCGGCAGGTGAGACGGCGGGGCCTGCAGATGCAGCAGCGGGGCCGTCAGGGGTAGCGGCGGGGCCGGTAGGTGCAGTGGCGGGGCCGTCAGAGGGGACGGCGGGGCCGTTAGGTGCAGCGGCGGGGCCGTCAGAGGGGACGGCGGGGCCGTCAGGTGCAGCGGCGGGGCCGGCAGAGGGGACAGCGGGGCCGTCGGGTGCAGCGGCGGGGCCGGCAGAGGGGACGGCGGGGCCGTCAAGGGCAGCGGCGGGGCCGGCAGAGGGGACGGCGGGGCCGTCAAGCGCAGCGGAGGGGCCGGTAGAGGGGACGGCGGGGCCGTCGCAGGCGATCGCGGGGCCGTCAGAGACGGCGCCGGCGTCGCGAGGGTCAGAGGGGGGCGGCGCGCGACTGGAGGGCGGCACGCGCGACGCGGCGCGGCCGTCTAGGGGCGGCGCGACGAGGCCGCGTAGGTGGTGCGTCAAAAATTCGCGGGCGGCTCGACGCGATCGGGCCGCCAAAGGAAAAAAAAAGGCCCAGCGCGACTCGGGCTAGGGCAGAGCGCGCTCCGGGCAGGACGGAATAGTAGGTGGGCCCTAGGAACAGTTCCCACTAGGGAACGTGCTCGATACCATGTTGAGATAGAGGCGAGGAATGAGTGCACTATGAAATGAAACAAGTACAAGTACCAACCCTAATTGGGTTGTACCCCCTATGGGCTACCCCACTACAGCCTAAATATATGCATCAGTAATATAATCATCTGACAGGGGTTACAGGCGCGTTTGCCTGGGGGGTTATGGGCGCACTCTGACCCGCTACTTAACAAGCCCTTTAATCCCAATGGTCTAGTGGTTGGGATTCTGACACTAACTGTGATGGACAGGGACTTCTATAAAGAACACTGCTTCAAGCATCTACTTAATCCATCTGTTTATCGGGAGTACTCATCTGTCCCAGTTTCTCGCATCGTCGATGAACTGGAGCAGATTCGTGCAGATTATAAACCTCTGCTCAGCTCCCGTATCTGGAACTCTTTTTTCAAAGAGCCTAAAGGAGGCTGGAAAGTCTCAGCGTTTTACATCATCCTGAAAGTGCACAAGAAGGTTCCTGCTGGACGACCCATTGCGGCGTCTCACTCTTGGGTGACTTCAAACGTCTCCCGCTGGTTGGATGCTGTTTTACGACCGCTTGTGCTTGCACAACCAACCTACATCAAAGACTCTCAGAGTTTAATTAAGCACCTGGAGGGGAGGAGGTTCCAGCCCAATCTTTTACAGGCCTCTTACGACGTGGAGTCACTTTACCCGTCTATTCCCCTACTGGATGGGATCGATGCTGTGGATTATTTCCTCCAGAAGGCTAAACATCCTCTGGCTCCACTGATCGTTCGCCTGCTCAAGTGGGTGATGTTCAATGGTTTCGTCACTTTTGATAACCGTTTCTTCCTTCAGATCCACGGTACTGCTATGGGCACTTCATTCGCAGTTTGCTTCACGGTGCTTTTCATGAGTTACTTGGATAAGAAACTCCATGCTTCCATTCCAAAACCACCCTCTCTTCATCTCCGTTTCATTGACGATGGACTCTTACTGTGGGAAGGATCGAGAGACAGCTTTGACAGCTTTAAGTCCAAGTTTGACCGTCTCCATCCATCAATTAAACTGTGTCAGAACATATAGCTTACTTGTTTCTGTAGGCTATAGTGGGGTATCCCATAGGGGGTACAACACAATTAGGGTTTCCTATTTGTATTCACTTCACTTCATAGTCATTCATTCTCGTTCACACTTTCTCATGGAATCAGAGCAGGTCCCTTCTTAGGGCCTGTTCCTAGGGCCCACCGAAGCGCGCCCCGAGGCGCGCATTTTTTTTAGCGACCCTCCGTGTCGCCCTCCCCGTCTTGCTCCCGCTTAGGCCCCTCGTCGGCCCCCCCCCCCCCCCTTAGGCCCCTCGTCGGCCCCGCCTAGGCCCCACGTCGGCCCCGCATAACCCCCCGTCGGCCCCGCTTAGGCCCCACGTCGGCCCCGCGTAGCCCCGCTTAGGCCCGTCGGCCCCGCTTAGGCCCCGCTTTGGCCCCGCGTCGGCCCCGCCTAGACCCCGTCGGCCCCGCGTTGGCCCTGCTTAGGCCCCGTCGGCCCCGCGTTGGCCCCGCTTAGGCCCCGCCGGCCCGCCTAGGCCCCACTTCGGCCCCTCGTCGGCCCCGCCCAGACCTCGTCGGCCCCGCCACGGCCCTACGCCGGCCCCGCTTCAGCTGCTGTCGGCCCCGCTACAGCCCGCCACTGGCCTCGCTACACCCCGCCACTGGCCCCGCTACAGCCTGCCACCGGCCCCACTACGGCCCGCCGTTGGCCCCGCTACAGCCCGCACCGGCCCCTGCTACAGCCCGCCGCCGGCCCAGCTACAGCCCGCCGCCGGCCCAGCTACAGCCCGCCGCCGGCCCCGCTACAGCCCGCCACCGGCCCCTGCTACAGCCCGCCGTCGGCCCAACTACAGCCCGCCCCGGCCCCGCTACAGCCCGCCGTCGGCCCGCCGTCGGCCCCGCTACAGCCCTCCCCGCGGCCCCTGCTGCAGCCCGCCGTGCTGCACGTGAGCAGCCTCAGCAGCCCGCGCCGCCCGTGAGCCCCTACGCCACCCGAGCCGCGCGAGCCGCCCGAGCCGCCCCAGCCGCCCGAGCCGCCCGAGCCGCCCGAGCCGCCCGAGCCGCCCGAGCCGCCTGAGGAGCCGTGCTGCTGTTCCTGAGCTGTGTTCCTCTGCTGCTGACCTACCCGACTCTCCCAGCCCGGTGAGACTTTCAGCTGCTGCCATGGCCACCCCCAATGTTCTTACTTTTGACGCTGAGGGGAGGGCCATTGACTTTGCCGTCTGGATTGAAGACCTGCAGCTGTACTTACTGTGTGATGCGATAGATGAGGTCTCTCTCTTTGACTTTGTCTCTGGCGCTGTCCCTGCCCCACCTGCTGATGCTGACTCTGCCGTTCGCTCCAAGTGGGCGACCCGCGATGCTGCTGCACGTCTTGCTGTGCGTCGCCACCTCCCTTCCTCTGAGCGTGCCCACTTTAGTCAGTGCAAGACCGCTCAGGCCTTGTACGACGCTGTAGTTGCACGCTACTCCTCCCCTTCCTCCGCTACCCTTAGCCGCCTCATGCTACCGTTTCTCTTCCCTGACCTCGCTTCCTTTCCCACTGTCGCTGACCTCGTTACCCACCTCCGTGCTAGTGACACCCGCTACCGCGCTGCCCTTCCTGCTGAGTTCCGCGCTGCGAACCCTCCTCCCATGTACATCACTCTCTACTTTCTCGTCACCCGTCTCCCTGAGTCCCTTCGTGTCGTTAGGGACCGGTTTCTCTCTGTCTGTCCCACCACTCTCACTGTCGACCTCCTTGAGGAGTCCCTGCTAGCGGCTGAGAAGAGTATTGTCGCTGTAGGGGCCTCTCGGGGTGACCCTCGCACCCCCATCTTTGAGGGGTGTGGTCCTTCCCCCCTGCTGCCCTCTGTCGCCTCTGCCGCTGCGGCCGACCTCACTGGTTTTGAGTCGGTCGGCGCGGCGTCTGCCCCCAGCGGCAGACGCCGCTCTGGCAAGGGCAAGGGGGGCAAGGGAGCGGGTGGAGCTAGAGGGGGCGGTGGAGGAGGCGGTGGGGGTGGCGGGGGGAGTGGGGGTGGCGGTGGGGGTGGTGGCGGGAGTGGAGGTACTGGTGGCGGCGGTGGAGGCGGAGGTGGCGGCGGAGGTGGTAGCGGAGGAGGCGGTGGGAGCGGTGGGAGCGACGGTCCTGGTGGGGGAGGTGGCGGTGGAGACGGGGGTGGCGGTGGAGGCGGGGGTGGCGGTGGAGGCGGGGGTCGGAGTGGCTCGTCCCAGCGGAGCAGCTCTGGGGGTGGTCAGCGCCAGCAGCAGCAGCAGCAGCAGCCGCAGCAGCAGCCACAGCAGCAGCAGCGCTCTCGCACCGTCCCCGCCCCTCAGCAGCTCCGTGAGTGGTACTTGCAGCGTCAGCGTGGTGGTGCGCTTGGTCCCTGCCCCTACGTTCTTCGCACCGGCGACCGTGCAGGGGAGAGGTGTGGAGGCGCCCACACAGCCCGCCGCTGCTTTGGCCGCCTGACCGACGCCTGGCGTCAGCAGTTTCCGGAGGCCGCTGAGATCCCCCGCTGGGGAGAGCTGTCTAGGGCTGGTGTAGCTATTTATGATCTTGATTTTGATGCTATTCTCTCTGCTATGTATGCTGTGACTGGTAGTGATGAGGATGACTGTTACCGGTGTTTCCCGCCCGACCCGGGCATTGGTACTGCCGCGTCAGGTACTAGTGAGGCTGCTGCTCTAGGTGCCAGTGCGTCTGTGCTCTCAGGTGCTGGTGAGTCTGCCCTCTCAGGTACTGTGTCGGCTTCGGCCTCTCACACCTTCACCCTTGACTCTGGAGCGTCTCGCTCTTTCTTTAGGGACCGCACCACTCTCACGCCGCTGAGTCGGCTGGTTGCGGTGTCCCTGGCTGACCCCTCTGGGGGGCCTGTCCTGTCTCGCTTCTCCACTGTCCTCCCGTGTCCGGCGGCCCCCTCTGGCACCCTGACTGGTCTCTACCTCCCCTCGTTCTCGACGAACTTGGTGAGTGGTGCTGACCTCCAGGATGCGGGTGTCCACCAGTTCACCCCTGCTCGTCAGCGGGTGACCCACTGCACGGAGGCGGATACAGGTCGCCACCTGGCTACGTTTACACGTCGGCCAGGGTCGAGCCTGTACACACTGACCACTGCTTCTCCTCCAGGTGCTACGTCTGGTAGGGTCCCTTCGTCTGGTCAGGTGTTTGCTGCAGCGTCCAGGTCTGGTCCTGAGTCTGCCCCCTGCTCGTGTCGTCGTCTGTCTCACGAGACCCTCCTCTGGCACCACCGCCTTGGCCACCCCTCTCTGCTTCGGCTCAGAGGCATGGCCTCGCGAGTCCTTGTGTCTGGTCTTCCCCGGTCTCTCCCTCCCCTTCCTCCGGGCCCTGGCCCTACCTGTGTCCCCTGTGTCGAGGGGCGCCAGCGTGCTGCCCCTCACTCCTCCCAGTTTCCTCCGACAGAGGCCCCGTTGCAGACGCTTCACATGGACGTGTGGGGCCCAGCCCGCGTCCGTGGACAGGGTCAGGAGCGCTACTTCCTGCTGGTGGTTGACGACTACTCGCGTTACACCACAGTCTTCCCCTTGCGCAGCAAGGGTGAGGTCACTGAGGTGTTGATCGATTGGATCCGCGCAGCTCGTCTCCAGCTTCGGAGGAGCTTTGGCTCTGACTTCCCTGTTTTGCGTCTGCACTCGGACAGAGGCGGAGAGTTCTCCTCTGGCCTCCTGAGTGCCTACTGTCGTGCGCGAGGCATCCGTCAGACCTTCACGCTTCCGGACTCACCACAGCAGAATGGGATTGCTGAGCGCCGCATTGGCATGGTCATGGACGTCGCTCGTACGTCCATGATGCATGCGGCTGCTCCCCATTTTCTGTGGCCGTTTGCGGTCAGGTACGCTGCGCACCAGATCAACCTCCACCCCAGGGTCTCTCGACCGGAGACCTCCCCAGCCCTGCTGTGGACGGGGAAGGTTGGCGATGCGTCGGTGTTCCGGGTCTGGGGATCTCGGGCGTTTGTTCGCGACCTGTCTGCGGACAAGCTGTCCCCTCGTGCTTCTCCCTGCGTCTTCCTGGGGTTCCCCCCCGACGCCCCTGGGTGGCAGTTTTACCACCCCACCTCTCGACGTGTTCTGTCCTCCCAGGACGTCACGTTCGACGAGTCGGTACCCTACTACCGCCTCTTCCCCTACCGCACTCCGTCCCTCCCCCCACCCCCGCTCTTCTTGGTACCAGGTCCCCCCCCGGTAGTCCCCCTCCCCCCTCAGGGTCCTGCCCCTTCAGGTGTGTCCCAGGTAGACGCGGTCGAGCCTGTCGAGGTCACTGGTGACTCTGGTGCTGCTGCGGGAGCTGAGCCTGGGGGTGCGGAGTCTGGGGGTGCTGAGCCTGGGGGTGCTGAGCCTGGGGGTGCTGTGCCTGGGGGTGCTGAGCCTGGAGGTGCCGAGCCTGGGGGTGCTGTGCCTGAGGGTGCTGTGCCTAGGGGTGCTGAGCCTGGGGGTGCTGAGCCTGGGGGTGCTGTGCCTGGGGGTGCTTCGTCTCGCCGGGAGCCACTCTCCCCACAGGAGCTGCGTGAGTGGTTTGCCAGGCGCTGGAGGCGTGCTGCTGGTGCTGGTGGTTCTTCGGCTGCAGAGGGTACTGCTGCCGCGCGTCCCGCAGGTGCTCGTACTGTGGGTGCTGGAGCTGCTGGGTCTGAGAGTTCTCCTGGAGCTGGTACTGCTGAGGGTGTTGGCGCTGAGCCTGCCGTTGGCGGTCCGACTGACAGTGCTCTTGGTGCTGCTGCTGGAGGTTCTAGAGCTTCTCGTGGTGCTGCTGGAGGTGCTGCTGGAGTGGGTGCTCCTGCCGGGGCTGCTGGTGCTGTTCCTGCTGTTTCTAGCGTCGCCGCGCGGCCCCGACCGTACTTCGTTCCGCTCCTGCAGCAGGTTCTTGGTCTTACACCTCCTCCTCCTCCCTTAGAGGGTCCGCAGCCTGTCCGGTCACAGCCACAGCTACAGCCTGCCTCCCCTTTGCCTGCTCCTTCTCCCTACGCTGGTCCGACTGGAGGTCTTACTGAGCGTCGTGAGCCTGCGTCTCGTCCTGTGTCGCCTGTTCGTACTGAGCGCGCTAGTGGTCGCGGGTCGCGTCAGCGTCCTCCTCCTGTCCCTGGCACGCACCGGATGTCACTGCGTCCGTCCACTGCTCCTCTGCGTGCCCCTTTGCCTTCTCCTCCTGCTTCCTCTCTTCCTGCTCTTGCCGACCCGGAGTCGGACTCTCTTCGTGCTGCCAGTCCTACTGTCACGCGTCTCCTTGCTACTGCTGTCACTGACCCTTCCTTCGAGTCGTCTGCTGCGTCTGCCCTTGTCACTGAGCTTGTCGACTTTGCAGCGCGCTGTCGTCTAGACTACGCTGCTCGTCTTGTCACTGAGTCTGAGTCCGCCTGTCCTCCGTCCGTCGGGGGTGAGTGTGCCCTTGGCACGGACGTCCTTGAGGACAGGCAGGAGGAGTTCCAGTGTCTGGCCGCCGCTTCACCTCGTCTCGCGTCTGTACTGCTAGCCCCTGAGGGAGACCCGGATGCACCAGACATCCCGACTCCGCGCTCTTACGCGGAGGCGATAGAGGGTCCCTACTCCTCTCAGTGGCAGGCAGCTATGGATGCAGAGATGGCTTCCTGGAAGTCCACAGGCACCTACGTTGACGCTGTTCCCCCTCCTGGGGCGAACATCGTCAGTGGCATGTGGATTTTCAGGGTGAAGCGGCCGCCGGGTTCTCCGCCTGTCTTCAAGGCGCGTTACGTGGCTCGTGGCTTCAGTCAGCGGCAGGGGGTTGACTACTTTCAGACCTTCTCCCCCACCCCGAAGATGACCACTCTTCGGGTTCTGCTGCACGTTGCTGCTCACCGTGACTACGAGCTGCACTCTCTCGACTTCAGCACAGCTTTCTTGCAGGGCAGCCTGCACGAGGAGATCTGGCTGCGTCGCCCACCTGGCTTCACTGGGTCTTTCCCTCCTGGTACCCAGTGGAGTCTCCGGCGTCCAGTCTACGGTCTCCGCCAGGCGCCACGTGAGTGGCACGACACACTGAGGACTACGCTCGCGGCACTTGGGTTTGCTCCTTCTACTGCCGACCCGTCGCTGTTTCTGCGCACCGACACCTCTCTGCCGCCGTTCTACATCCTCGTGTACGTCGACGACTTGGTCTTTGCCACAGCTGACACTGCTGGACTCGCCTACGTGAAGTCCGAGCTGCAGAAGAGACACACGTGCACTGACCTGGGTGAACTGCGCAGCTACCTTGGCTTGCAGATCACCCGGGACAGAGCACGCCGCACCATTACCCTGACTCTGTCACACATGGTGCAGCAGGTCCTTCAGCGCTTCGGCTTCACGTACTCCTCGCCTCAGGCCACTCCTCTGCCTACTCGCCACTCGCTCTCAGCTCTGCCTTCGGATGAGTCCCTAGAGTCGAGTGGCCCGTTTGCAGAGCTTGTTGGCTGCCTCATGTACCTGATGACCTGCACACGACCTGACCTCGCATACCCTCTTAGCATTCTCGCACGCTTTGTTGCTCCTGGGAGACACCGACCAGAGCACATGGCTGCAGCGAAGAGGGTGTTGCGCTACTTGTGCAGTACGTCGGGCATGGGGCTAGTGCTTGGAGGGCGCAGTCCAGTGGTCCTCACTGGGCACGCAGACGCTTCTTGGGCTGACGACCAGGCTACCCAGCGGTCGTCACAGGGTTACACCTTCAGCCTTGGTTCCGGCTCTGTCTCGTGGCGGGCTACCCGCTCGTCTTCTGTTCTCGGCTCCAGCTGTGAGGCTGAGATCTACGCTGGGGCTATGGCTGCACAGGAGTTACGCTGGCTCACCTACCTGCTGACCGACCTTGGAGAGCAGCCTCGTTCTCCTCCAGTCCTGTACGTAGACAACAAGGCCATGCTGGCCTTGTGTCGAGAGCAGCGACTGGAGCACAGAATGAAGCACATTGCTCTCCGCTACTTTCTTGCTCGTGAGCTACAGCAGCGTGGACAGTTGCGACTTGCGTACGTGGCCTCTGAGGCCAACACTGCTGATGTCTTCACCAAGGCACTTGCGCCTTGTGATCATCAGCGTTGTTGCACGCAGTTGGGTCTTGTGCCTGTCTTGCCTCACTTGCTCTCCTCTTGACCTTGCTTGTACCTTCGCCTATATATACTCTTGCTCTTGCTTGCTTGACTCTTGTATATCTCTATATATGATCTTGCATGTGAACTGGCCTTCTGGCCTTTGAACTTGTGCTCGGAATGCGTGGTGACTTTGTGATCCACCCTGAGCTTTGCTTTGCTTTGCTTGACTGGTCTTGTGACCCCTTGTTCTCCCCCACTTTGCCTATGGGGGTGTGTCAGAACATATAGCTTATTTCTGTAGGCTATAGTGGGGTATCCCATAGGGGGTACAACACAATTAGGGTTTCCTATTTGTATTCACTTCACTTCATAGTCATTCATTCTCGTTCACACTTTCTCAAACTGACCTGGAACATTTCAGTTCATTCCATGGACTTCCTGGACATTACTTTCTTTACGGGTAAATGTTTTCAAGAAAAGGGTATCCTGGATTGCAAGCTCTTCCAGAAGCCGATGAACCGGTATCTCTATTTACCGTTCAACTCCTACCATACCAGGAGCACTAAAGTTAGCTTCATTCGAAGCGAGCTGAGAAGATTCCTTCTGCAATCCTCCTCGCGCGAAGATTTTTTCAACTCCCGCGCCTTATTTTTCGCAAGACTTCGTGTTCGCGGTTACCCCGAACGGTTTCTTCTCCCCATTTACAAGAGTGTCAGTTTCTCTGTGTGAAGAATGAGAACGAGAATGAATGAACTATGAGCGAAGTGGGTACAAGTACTAACCCTAATTGGGTTGTACCCCCTATGGGATACCCCACTATAGCCTACACAAAAGCATAAGCTATAATCTTCTGACACTCTGAACGTTCTGAACTTCTACTACGCGCCGACTCTCTTCGCAACTCCTCAAGTCGCGGCCCCCTGGTGATGAAATGTCTGCTCAACCCGTTGGTTGATCGTTCGCGCCTGGGGTCCTTTTTGAGTTGACTCAAAACACACCTGGATACAATGTCACGCGATGTGTTTACAGGGAGGCGTGCTATTCTGGCATGGAAATTGCCAAAAAGGGTTGGAAGCTTTTTAGTTTCTGCTCGTAAGTGCTAGCGTAGTGTAATTCTGTTACTGTAGAATTTTTGTTGAGACTTGGGTTTCCCTGCGAGCTCAATAGCGAGCGGGATCCCCTCGAGGGCATTATATAAGCCTCGAGGTCTCATTTGCTTTCTTGTGGTCTGACGAAGGCTTCTACGCCGAAACTAGTTACCACGGTTTTTTCACAAGAAGTTTTTTCTACAAACAAACACAGGTTTTTACGAGCCAGTTTCATTTTCTTAACAAACTGCTAACAACTCCGAATCTGCAGCCACGCAATGTCTACCACCACCAATAAGTAGTGTGTCAGATTATAATGCATGTCTAGTCTGTAGTGGGGTATTCTAAAACCCTTTTAGGGCTTACTACTTGTATCCCCCTCCTTTCTAGTTTCAACATTCTCCTTCTAAAATCTCTCGACATTTTCCTTACACCCTACAACTCGATCACTAAACTTACTCCTAAACTATGGCTTCTAAGCCAAACTCGACTTAGTTCTCAACATGCTATCAGAGCTTAACGCTCCTGGCCTGTGGGCCCACTTGCTTCCGCTGCCCTACTGTGTGTCGCGCGCCCCGTGGCGCGCGACATCCTATTTTTCTTCCCGCCACGCGCTCGGAACGCGTGGCGGTTTTCTGCCCGCCGTGCGCCCCGAGGCGCGCGGCGGGTTCCTACCTCGTCACGGCGTCTTGGGGGCCCGCGCACTGGCCCCGACCGTCGCCTCGTCGCGGCGTTTTGGGGGCCCGCACGTAGGCCCCTCCGGTCGCCTCGTCGCGGCACTTTCGGGGCCCGCGAGCCGGCCCCTCCCGTTGCCCCGTCGCGGCACCTAAGGGGCCTGCGCGCGGTCCCCTCCCGTCGCCCGTCGAGGCACTTTCGGGGGCCTGCGCGGCTACCTAGCATGTCGCCCGTCAGGGCACCCTGGGGGCCGCGCCCTTCCCCTCCCCTCCCTCCTACTTTCCGCTGCAGCAACAGCCCCTGGAGCAGCTGCCCCAGCAGCAGCAGCCCCTGGAGCAGCCGCCCCAGCAGCAGCAGCCCCTGGAGCAGCCGCCCCAGCAGCACCAGCCCCGGGAGCAGCCGCCCCAGCAGCAGCAGCCCCTGGAGCAGCCGCCCCAGCAGCAGCAGCCCCTGGAGTAGCCGCCCCAGCAGCAGCAGCCCCTGGAGCAGCCGCCCCAGCAGCAGCAGCCCCTGGAGTAGCCGCCCCAGCAGCAGCAGCCCCTGGAGCCGCCGCCACTGCAGCAGCCGCCCCAGCAGCAGCAGCCCCTGGAGCAGCCGCCCCAACAGCAGCAGCCCCTGGAGCAGCCGCCCCAGCAACAGCAGCCCCTGGAGCAGCCACCCCAGCAGCAGCAGCCCCTGGAGCAGCCGCCCCAGCAGCAGCAGCCCCTGGAGCAGCCGCCCCAGCAGCAGGAGCCCCTGGAGCAGCCGCCCCAGCAGCAGCAGCTCCTGGAGCAGCCGCCCCAGCAGCAGCAGCCCCTGGAGCAGCCGCCCCAGCAGCAGCAGCTCCTGGAGCAGCCGCCCCAGCAGCAGCAGCCCCTGGAGCAGCCGCCCCAGCAGCAGCAGCCCCTGGAGCAGCCGCCCCTGGCCCCTGCAGCAGCCGCTCCTGGACCCGGTGCAGCCGTGGGGGGGTGGGTGTGGGGGTGATGGTTGTGGGGGTGTCGGTTGTGCGTGCCGTCCCCTCCTCCTCCTCCTCCTCCTCCTTCGTCTCCTACTGCTGCAGCTATCGCTAAGGGGGGTGGATGTGTGGGAGTCTGGGGTTTAGGGTTTAAGGGGGTGCTGTGGGTGTAGGGCTAGGGTTTGAGTAGGGGGTGTGTGAGAGGGGCGTTGGGCAGCTGGGGGAGGTTGAGTGGAGGCAGCAGTCTTGTCGTCAGCAGCACCAGCAGTCCGGAGGCTACAATCTCCGGTAGTCGCCAGTCGCCTGTGGGTCAGTTGCTCCTGCCGCTCGTCTATAGCCGCGGAGCCAGTTACTCCTGTAGTCCGGGCCTTTGCTTCGGTAGCCACTGAGCCAGCAGCTCGTCTGTGTGTCTGCAGCGTCAGCAGTCGCCTCCCATCTTCTCTCCCCCACAGTCTCTCCTCCTCCTCACTTGCCCTCTGTGATTAGCTCTAGCCTTACTTACCTATTGTGAACTCTTGCTCTATGCTTGCATGCTGTACTGATTATACCCCACTTTGACTATGGGGGTGTGTCAGATTATAATGCATGTCTAGTCTGTAGTGGGGTACTCAAAAGTGAGTATAACCCTTTTAGGGCTTACTACTTGTATCCCCCTCCTTTCTAGTTTCAACATTCTCCTTCTAAAATCTCTCGACATTTTCCTTACACCCTACAACTCGATCACTAAACTTACTCCTAAACTATGGCTTCTAAGCCAAACTCGACTTAGTTCTCAACATGGTGTTCCTTGGTTGCTTTCCATCTCTCCATCCTCGTGCAGTACCCCTCCTCTTCCATTGCTCCTTTGTCCGCGCTGTGGGCCATGTCGTGCGCCTCACGAGCTTCTGCAGCAAGCCGGTGGCTCCATGCTGTTGCTGGAGTCAGGCGCCGGCCGTGGCACCGCCTGTATGGCGCACACTCTCTTTTCTCCACTGCAGCAACCATGCCATGTGAATAACACTGCCATTGAGAGTGGAGCAAAACTATAAACCATACATACAGTATTTCTCCAAATGCAGCACCCTCCAATATGTTGGGCTGAACGCCCTAGGATCTTTAGTAGAGTTAAAGTCTGAGTAAATGATGTAGTAGCGGAAGCGTTTTGATAAAGTCCTTGAACCACCTTGCGCTAGTATGTGAGGGCAAAGTAAGTTGATTAAAACAAAGAGATACAAGAATATATATATGAGTACAGAGAATATGAAGAGACATAATTGTAACTACTTTACTGTTGCGGTTCGATACAGTGCGACTCGGGCAACTGCTCAATGTCGAGTCAGTTGTGTGTCCTTGCTGTCGCGCTGCATTTGTCAAGTCAAAGGTCGCTGACCTTTGACTTTCTCGTAACCTCCAGCGGTTACATCAACTCCGAGGGTTGACTCGCTGGTGCTTCGATTTGCGCTGCTTCGCTTGTGTCTTGAAGTTTCGACACGACATAAGCGCTTAAGGCTATTTGTTCCCAACACTCCCCTTCGCTTCTGGAGTGTCGCTGATGGTGACGTGGCTTTGTCCAGTCAGCAGCATGCAGTACTCGAACTTCTGTTTTCCGAGCTTCTTGGTCAAGTAGTCGGCTGCCATCTCGGACGTGGGACAGTAGGATAGTTCGAGTTTCCCTTTCTCGATCTCGTCTTTCACGAAGAAATATCGCAGAGCGATATGCTTCGTTCTGTTCGCGAATCCGCTTTTGTTGGCGATGCGAATCGCAGATTGGTTGTCGCAGAACAGAGTGAAGTTGGGTAACTCGGCTAACTTCGCTTCTTCCAGTAGCTCGCGAAGGTAGAGTCCTTCCTTGGTGGCTGAGCAGAGTGCGATATATTCTGCTTCAGCTGAGGAGAGAGCAATTAGTTCCTGCTTGCTCGATTGCCAGGAGATAGGTCCGATAGGTTCGAGGCGGTAGATGTAGCTAGTGCAGGAGCGCCTGTTGTCTGAGTCGCCGGCGTGATCGGCGTCGACGTAGCCGATTAGTTTCGTCGGTGTAGTTGTATTCTTGTGGTATGTCAGACCGATCGTTGAGGTGCTTACGAAGTAGTGGAGTGCGCGGTCGAGCTCCGCCAGGTGTTCTGCTTCGGGTTTCTTGAGGTAGGTGGCGAGTTGACTTGCGCAGTAGGACAGATCTGGGCGGCAGGTGACGGCCGCAAAGAGAAGGCAGCCCAGCTTTCTCTGGTAGTCGCGTATTCCGGCGGTTTTGAGTAGAGTGGGACCTCCCTTGTCGTTCCCTGCTGTGTAGCGGTATGGCGTGGAGATAGTAGTAGGTGTGAGTGCGAAGCGTTTGGCGATAGTGTCGGCATATTTTTCGGCGCTGAGATAGATCGCGTTCTCTTCTTCGCGGATGTTAAATCCGAGGTACTGAGTGATAGTAGAGGAGACCGTGAGTGTGAGGTCCCTCTTCAGCTCTCCTTCGAACCAGGTGGTGACGTCGTCGGTGGAGCCAATGTAGAGTAGGTCGTCGACGTAGACGATCAGCAGGATATAGCCGGCGTTTTTGGTGAGTCGATACATTCCTTGGTCATGAGGTAGTTGGCGGAATCCGATGCGAGTGAGGCGAGTGTGTAGGTGCTGTTGCCACAGCCGCGGGGCTTGTTTGATTCCGTAGAGCGATTTTAGTAACTGACAGACATGGTTAGGTTCCCCGTGGGTACCATGTAGAAGTTCGACGAAGATTTCGGCGTCGACGGGTGCGTAGAGGAAGGCGTTAGCGACGTCGATTTGCCGTGGTTTCCTTTTCTTCATGGCGGCGATCGCGAGGAGGATTCGGAGTGAAGTGTGTCGGCTAACCGGGGCGAATGTCTCGGTGAAGTCCCGTCCGTGTTCCTGATCGAATCCACGCACGACCCAGCGTGCTTTGAACTTCTCGATTGTGCCGTCTGCCTTCGTTTTGATGCGGAAGACCCATTTCCCGGTGAGGATGGTCTTGTTCCTTGCCACGCTTGCGGGAACGACTTTCCAGGTGTTACGTTCCTCCAGCGCCTTTAATTCTCTGTCCATGGCTTCACGCCATTTCTCCCTGTGTCCCCCCCCCAGAGCCTGCTGAACCGTCGCAGGCTCTTTAGGAAGTGCGTTGCCGTGGACTGCGGTGACGAGGCCGAGAATCTGCAGTCCAGTCTGTGAGTAGCGGGGGAGTGTTGTGTCCTCGGGATAAGCTGCTTCATCTCCCGCTTCTGGGTCGGGTTTGAAATTCGGTCCTATCCATTCTGCTTCGTTGGTGTTGACTGTCGCAGGTGTTACGTAACCGTTGTCGGCGAAGTGGTAGAAAACTTCGGTGTTGGCACTTTCGCGAGGATTTTCTTCGTCCATGGGGACGTTGACGGAGCAGAACGGGAGAGGTCCGGCTTCTTCGGATGCGTTGTCGACGTTCTGCTCGTCCCAGTCTGCTTCGTCCGCTGCTGAGGCAAAGGCTCGGTCACCACGAAAGCCACCTGTGGGATCTTGATTCTCGTGCAAGTTGGCGAGGTACGTCTGAAGCGTGAGTCGTTCGTAGAAGATCACGTCACGTGCTGCTACTGTTTCCTTGGAGTGGACGTCGAAGATTTTCCACGCGTTGTAATTCTTTTCGATGCCGAGGTGTAGTCCCCACTGTGCACGTTGTGAAAATCTTCCCGCTCGTGCTTCTGGGGGTCGGTACTGTACCATGCACCCGAAAACTCGTAACATTTTTGTGCTGCCCTGTTTCCCTGTCCACAGCATATGCGGTGATGCGTTGTTCGGAAGTGAGGACGACGACATCAAGTTGTGCAGCATGACAGCGTGGTCCATTGCTGCAGGCCACTGGTGGTTGGGTAGCCGCATGCCACGTAGCAGTTTGCGCATGCTGTTCTGCAGTGTGAGGATCTTGGATCGAGCTCAGAAAAGATGATTCAAATTGAATTGAATGATCACCTGGGTACAACACGAGGCTATATATAGGCTCGACACAAGGCCCCGTAACCAGGTGTTACGCGAAGGTTCCGCGGGTCGCGAAGCGTCCCGAACAGATCCTTACCGAATTCGGTAGAAGGCAATTCGGTGGCAACCGAAAAGCCAGAATTCGGTGCACGCAACCTAGCTCGGTGCTAAAACTATAATAAATTATAGGAAAGCACCTAGCCTAGGAAATCAAGCAATTCATGCATGCATATGATTATCTTATGCTAGAAATAGCATGATAAAGTAGAGGCAAGCAAGCATAGCTGGCATAAGCCGTCGTACTCTCACACGTCCCCCCCTCAAAGCTGGGTGGCGTGAGATACACCCTGCTTGACAAGATAGTCCTTGAGAGCACGGCGTGCGTTGCCCGTATCAGCTTCTGCAACCCAACTGTCCTCAGTGGGGTCGTATCCCTTCCAGCGTATCAGGAACTCGAGAGTCTTGCCACCGCGGCGCCGATGAGAGAGAACTGTCAAACATTATATGTGTTCTGCTTGTGTAGGCTACAGTGGGTTAGCCTATAGGGGGTACACAATTCTAGGGTTTCCTACTTGTACTCATTTCACTGCTAGTTCATTCATTCCTGTTTTACTTGTTTCACATGGTATAGAGCGGGTCCTACCTTAGGACCGTTTTTTTTAGGGCCCACCGAAGCGCGCCCCGAGGCGCGCCTTTTTTTAGCGACCCCTTGGGTCGCCTTTTCCCTCGCGGCCCCGCTGTCCCTCAGACGCGGCCCCGCCACCTCTCCTGATCGCGGCCCCGCCGCCTGTTTGACGCGGCCCCGCCGCCTCCCCTGACGCGGCCCCGCCGCCTCCCCTGACGCGGCTCCGCAGCCTCCCCTGACGCGGCACCGCAGCCTCCCCTGACGCGGGTTCATCCTGTATGAGAACAGGTGGTGGTGGCGGTAGTTGCCGTCCCTGGAACTGCTGGTTGGGGTCCTTGTAGGGCTTCAGTAGCTGGACATGGAAAGCGTTGTGAAGCTTCCATGTTTTTGGTAAGCGCAAGCGGAATGTAACTGGTGTCACCTGTGCCTCAACGAGAAAAGGACCACAGAAGCGAGGCCGGAGTTTGGATGGGAGGTGAGACAGGTTCAAGTTGTGCGTGTCAAGAAGCACCTGATCTCTGACTGCTACTGAGTGATCACGTCGCTGACGATCGGCATACTGCTTCTAGGAGTTCTGCATCGTGGTGAGACGTCGCTGAGTCTTCTCCCATAGCTGCTGCATGGTGGTGACGAAGTCATGTGCGGCTTGGACGTGTGCCGGTGTAGTTGGCTGCTGTGGTGTGAGTGGTTCCCGTCCGTAACACAGGAAGAAAGGAGTTTTCCCTGTGGCCGCATGTGATGCGTTGTTGTAAGCGAACTCTAGGGTTGGTAACTGTGTGTCCCAGTGGCTGACGTTGTCCTTGCAAGCTGTGCGCAGTAACTGTTCAACCACTTGATTGAGTCGCTCTGTCTGTCCGTCAGTCTGGGGATGGTACGCTGAAGACATTGTAAGCTTTGTCCCCAACAGTCCCATGAGCTCCTTCCAGAACTTACTCGTGAATTTGGGGTCTCTGTCTGAGATGAGTGTAGCGGGGATGCCGTGGATGGTGATGATGCGGTCGAAGAAGAGTCGAGCAGTTGCTTCAGCTGTAGCTGTGGCGTTGGTCGGTATGAAGTGACCCATTTTGGAGAACTTATCGATCACCACGAGGATGGAATCATGTCCCCGTGAGGTCGAAGGAAGTCCTGTGATGAAGTCGAGGCTAACGACCTGCCATGGCTGCTCCGGTACGGGTAGAGGCTGAAATAACCCTGCTTTTTTCTGCTTGCTGCTCTTCATCCGCTGGCACGTGTCGCAAGAGGTGACGAACTGCTGCACGTCTGCTGCCATCCCGGGCCAGTAGTAATACTTCGCTATCCCTGCTAACGTCTTGTTGCTCTCGAAATGTCCCGCGTAAGGTACGTCGTGAAACTCCTCCAATAGGATCTGCCGTAGCGGGGCGTAATTTGGTACCCAAATCTTTCCTGAACCCTTCCTTACAGCTAAGTCCTTCTTCCACTGTAATAGCTTCTTACTGAGGTAGGCGATGGGCTGCAAACTTCGTTCGTGATGCTGCATCAGTACTGCTCCGACTGCTTGGTCACTAGCGTCTGCTTCCACCACGTAGTCCTTGTCTGGATCCGGTAAGATGAGTACCAGCGCTGTAGTCAGTGCTGTCTGTTTGTTCAGTGCGCGGTAGTCGATGCACATCCGTAAACTACCGTCTGGCTTTGGAGTGAAGAGAACTGGTGCAGCGTAGGGAGAGGTGGATGGGCGGATCAGTTTTCTGTCTAGTAGATACTCTATCTGTTTTTCATGTCTGTCAGTTCAGTTGGACTCAGTCGGTATGGTGCACGTGAGACGGGTTTCGCACCTGGTTCCTCCACGATCTCGTGCTCGTGGGTGCGTGCTGGAGATACGCCTGTGGGTAGGTCGTCGGGCATTATATCCTTGTATCGCTCCAAGACCTCCTCCTCTGCTGCTGCTATAACCAGTGCAAAGTAACCCGTGTTACTCTCGTTCACTGCCCGTTCGAACCGTGCCAGTGTCGTTTCAGGAACGCTCCCTGTATCCGTCAAGCTTCGCAGCTCCACTCGTTTCCCGTTGTTGTAGATGCACGCGTTCTTGTTGACCCAGTCGATCTCGGGGTTGAACCGCTTCAGGAAATCTTGCCCCAAGATGAAATCTAAACCCTTGATGTTCGTGATCGGCAACGTCGGCTTCCACCTCAACGCCCCTATTTGCAGCTGCAGTGTTGACTTTCCGTGGATGGGAAGCTTCGTATCGTCCACCATCGTTGCTGTAAACTGGGTTTCTTCTTAGGATTCTCCAATTTTCTCCAACGTCCCGCGGTCGCACACCGAGTGGGACGCACCACTGTCGACCAGGGTCTGGAGGCGACGCTCGTTGCAGATCACCTCGAGTACTAGTGGTTGTTGCTGCTCCAAGTATCCGTAGATGGTATTGCTTATAGGATCGTAGGGTACGTCGAATATGTTATCCCTAGGTCCTGCGCTCAAAGATGCAGCTTCAGTATCAGTTTTCAACTGAGAAAGGTTAGAAGGATTTATCCGAGGCCGATTCGGCTTCTCTTGGGCCTAGAACCTTCCTCTAAGCCTTTGCAGCTGTGTAGGCTTCATCTGTGGGGAACAGGGAGCCTTTAAACAGTGCTGCTGGGAGAGAATATTAACTCCTCGGAACGCTCGACCCGTATTTGCGTTCTGGAGTAGGGTCCCCATAATACCCGGTACCGGTTTAATTTCTGACTCTCCCTTAATAAAGGCTTGAAACCCACGAGAAGTAATATTCTTACTTGTCGGGGTATACGGCTGGAGTTTCCCGGTCGGTGCAGGGTCTTGTTTCGCGGATCCTCCATTAGTCTCGGCGATTTCCCCTGGTGCCGGCTGGTCGTGACGTTTTAAATTTGCGCCACCATATTCTCCTTTTTTCGCCCTCTCCGAAGTTGCCACGTTGTCCGTTTTCTGCTTCGGGGGTGCCGCACTGTTCTTGTCCTTCAGCTCCGCACACCTTCTCTTCATTTTCCAACACGCCAAGATACGATGTCCTGTAGCGCCGCAAAATTTGTACGTCTCATTATTTGCTAGCCGCTGCTCCACATCGCCCTCGTCGTTCTCCATCGGGTCGGCAGTCGTGGGTGGTGCCAATCGCCCCATGCCACTAGTTGGCTTGTTGCGTCGTGTTCTGTAGTAGCTACTGTTCAACGTGTCGAACTGTTCGATCAGTGCTGCCAGAACCTGCGCCCACGTCCCCTCGCCTTGGACTATTCTGTTGTTGATCCACTCTAGAGCTGGGCCTTGTAACAGTGTTGCTGCGAGCCGTATGCGCATTGCGTCTTTTGTTGGGGTCGTGCATCTAACGGCTTCGAAGTAAATTTCGAGTTCAGCTACAAATCGACGAACGTCGTTCCTTTTTACTGTAGGATCGAACACCTCCGGTAGCCTCAGCTTCACTGCTTCGAGGTTAACTGTAACTGCCGCCGTTGTCGCATGTAGAATTGTCGGTGTAGCCGCTGCTGCTGCTGCTACTGTTGTCGCTGCTGCTGTGGCGGTTGCCGACTGGTTCGCAAGGAGTTTTTCGAGTCGTGGGAGCGCTGCACGTATTTGCTTATGCTCAGCACGTAACTCCGCGATTTTCTGTACTGAAATATCTCCCTCCATTTGGTGATTTACAGGAAGATGCGCGACGAAAATAATCGAATTCTAGGTTCTGGTCGACTTACTGCGAGTCAAATTGACTGTAGAATCGACGAGCGCGAATTCTGTAGGTTGCGTAAATCTCCCTTAGGCGAAATTCGCGTCCGATCTTGGATGTTGAGGAGAAAATCGATCCGACGCTCCAAATTCCAACTTTTTTGGGCGAAATTCTCTGGGCCGTTGAGATGAAACTCGATCGAACGGTCGAAACTCCAACCTTTCCACCAGTAAATCTGAGGGGTGTTCGGAAACCGAATCGAGGAGGACTTAGAAAAATTGTGCGGAACTGGTTTTACATACCCGTATCGGCGCTTTCGTCGTCGCCCCCGCGGTTTTTAAAGGCCGGAACTAAGCGGTTGAAGACCTCGCGTGTAAACCCGCTCTGATTACCAAGTGTGAGGATCTGGGATCGAGCTCAGAAAAGATGATTCAAATTGAATTGAATGATCACCTGGGTACAACACGAGGCTATATATAGGCTCGACACAAGGCCCCGTAACCAGGTGTTACGCGAAGGTTCCGCGGGTCGCGAAGCGTCCCGAACAGATCCTTACCGAATTCGGTAGAAGGCAATTCGGTGGCAACCGAAAAGCCAGAATTCGGTGCACGCAACCTAGCTCGGTGCTATAACTATAATAAAATATAGGAAAGCACCTAGCCTAGGAAATCAAGCAATTCATGCATGCATATGATTATCCTATGCTAGAAATAGCATGATAAAGTAGAGGCAAGCAAGCATAGCTGGCATAAGCCGTCGTACTCTCACATGCAGAGTCCTGTTCATTCTTTCTGCGACACCTTGCTGTTGATGGGCGTAGGGAAGGGAGAGGAGCTGTTTGATTCCTCTTTCCGCCAGGTACTGCTTGAAGCGCTGAGAGGTGTATTCTCCTCCTCTGTCTGACTGGAAGCTTTTCAGTTGTGCTCCCGACTCTCTCTCTGTTACTGGTAGCCAGGCGGCGAACGCTGCGAGTGCCATGTCGCGGCTGGGTAGGTTTAGGTGCCAGACGTATCGAGTGGCGGCGTCGATGAAGGTTATCGTGTAGTTGCAAGTAACTTGTCCTGGTTCTCGATTGAAGAGAATATCGCTATACACCTTCTCGAGTGGTGCGTACGCGGGTGCCCTCGGGTTGTGGTGAGGAGTAAACGGTCGATGTGGTAAGTCGGCTTCGGGGCAGGTGAGGCAAGTTCCTTGTGCCCGTTGAAGTTCTCTGCCGTCGGGTAGTAGTAATGAATCCTTGTCTAGGACTCCTGCTCTTATTGTATTATTTAACACGGTGTTGCTTGGATGTCCCATGCGTGCGTGCCAGATGTCTTCGGAGGCGCGGTGTCCGGGTAAGCGTCGATACGCATCGGAGTTGGAGTAGAAGCTGGCGACGAAGTTTGCGCTTCTGTGGACTTCTCGTTGAGTTGGGTTCAGCTGCTGTGCGAGTGTTGGTGGTGCTTCGTCAACGAGAACTGGTGTCGCTGCAGCTGACGATGGTTCTGCTGCTGCCGGTGTTGCCTCTGCTGCTGCCGATGTTGTCTCTGCTGCTGCCGATGTTGTCTCTGCTGCTGCCGATGTTGTCTCTGCTGCTGCCGATGTTATCTCTGCTGCTGCCGATGTTGTCTCTGCTGCTGCCGAATGTTGAATAGTTGCTAACGCGCGTGTTCGTTCTGCTTCAGGGATGGTGTGCGAGTACCAGAAGCCTTCCGGGCTGAAGTCTGGATCAAGATCTGGAGGGTGCGTCCAGTCGGCGAAGTTCACGATGGCGTCGCTGTCTGCGCTGCCCAGGTCAGGGACGAAGTCAAGGACAAAGACGTTATTCTTCAGAACCGCCTTTCCGATGTAGAGGTCGCCCTTCCCGTGGTACAGTTTGAACTCCTGGGTGGTGCTGTCGGCTTCCAGGTGTATGCCTTTCGCCATCAGCTGACTGACGCTCAGTAAGTTGTAGCCGAGTCCCTCTGCTATTAGGACTTTCGACATTTGTAGTATGACGTTCGTCTCCCATGACTGAAGCTGTACTATGCCTTGTCGTCTTGTTCGCAGGTTCTGATTATTGGCGACGGTGATGACGACTTCTCGTTGAAGTCGGTGCTCGCGTTGAACGAAACGTCCTAAGGAGCACATGTGTTGTCCACAGCAACTGTCCAAGAACCAAGTGTCTCTTCCGGATGGCTCGCTTTGAGCGATGGCGGCGTATGTCGGGTTCGGCTGAAGTGACTCGCGTCGAGGTGTGGTTTCGTCAAGTCGTTCTTCTGGTGAGTAGTGCGGCGGTGATTCGGTGATGCAGGAATCTGTTGTCTTTGCCTTGCAGTTGACGATGTTTCTTGCTCCTTGTGCAGGTTGTCCTGTTGGAGTTGTTGAGGCTTGAATATTTGTCGTGGGATTTACTTGCGTTGAAGTGACTTGGGAGCTTGAAGGCCGAAGTTGTCGCTGTGATGTTGTCGATTGCTGACGATGCGGGCAGTGCGTACGAGGATGCCCTGAAGTCTTGCAAATGTGGCAAAACGGAGGTACTGGCTTCAATTGTTGTTGCTGCCGATTGTTGTTGTTGTTGAACTAGCAAGAATGAGGATACAAATAGCAAACCCTAGAAGGGTTGTACTCGCTATAGAGCACCCCACTACAGGCTAGAACAATAAGATAATATTCTGACAGTTGTTGTAGCGTCGCTGGGTGTGAAACGCGAACTCTGGTACTGACGTTTTCTTCTTATGTCGTTCTTCTTGCAGGTCCATGTCCTGCTGCTCGGCATGGATTTCGGCGCAGAGTGCTGCTTCGGAGATTCTCCCGTGTGCTTGTAGTATGGCGCGAGTGGAGCGCCAGTGAGGGCCAAGACCGCCGATGACAACCGTGACGAAGGCGTCTTCTGAAATCGATCCTCCACATCGAAGAAGCTTGTCGCGCAGCTCGCGACAGCGACTGATATATGCCATTCTCTTCTCGCCTGGTTTCATTTCGATTGTTGTCAGCTGCGCCATTAACCGACTTTGATTTACGCTGTCTGTTGCTTGATACAGGTTCTTCAAGTGGTTGTACGCGAGCTCCGCGGAGTTACCGTAACCTCGGTAAGTCCTTATGTTCTGCTGTTGAGTCGGGGTGATGTTCCTCAGTAGTATTGTGTACGCCATCATTGATTGATAGGTGTACTGCTGCTTCTCATACTGTGTGCCGTTTGTTGGATATGGCAGGGACCCGTCGAAGAAGCCAAGGATCTGCGCTCCTTCCATCATCAGCTCGAATTCGAACGACCAGGTAAAGAAATCCTTCCCGTCGAAAGGTTTTGTCGTTTGTAGTTTCAGAACATGCGCGAATTGCGACTGAACTTGTAGTGCGTCCAGTGCTCTTTCTTGTCCCGGTGCAGGTTGTGGTTGCGGCATGAAGCTGACGGAGCCGCGCTGGGGCTCGTACGGAGCGAAGGTAGGTTGTTGATGTTGATTTCCGCGTGCGTAGGATGAGCCATCGAGACTCATGGGCGTCACGTTGTTGTTGTTGTTGCTGTTGTTTGATTGCGCAGGTACTCCTTGCTGATGCTGCTCGTAGAAGGACATGAAGGAGAATAATTTCTCCATCATACTTGGATCGAAGCCCGCGCCTTGGTTTGCGGGTGTTTCCGTAGACCCAGCTGCTGGTCTAGTTGTTGTCCCTTCCTCTGTCAGTAGGCCAGAGGCAGGAGGTGGAGTAGGGGTAGTACCGGGAGAGCCGTTGGAGGAGCTCCTCTCCTTTCTAGTAGACATGTCTTCTTGATGTATTAAGTGTTGAAGAGAAAATATTAACTCTAACCAGCTCTCATACCATGTTGGGCTGAACGCCCTAGGATCTTTAGTAGAGTTAAAGTATGAGTAAATGATGTAGTAGCGGAAGCGTTTTGATAAAGACCTTGAACCACCTTGCGCTAGTATGTGAGGGCAAAGTAAGTTGATTAAAACAAAGGGATACAAGAATATATATACCGTATGAGTACAGAGAATATGAAGAGACATAATTGTAACTACTTTACTGTTGCGGTTCGATACAGTGCGACTCGGGCAACTGCTCAATGTCGAGTCAGTTGTGTGTCCTTGCTGTCGCGCCGCATTTGTCAAGTCAAAGGTCGCTGACCTTTGACTTTCTCGTAACCTCCAGCGGTTACATCAACTCCGAGGGTTGACTCGCTGGTGCTTCGATTTGCGCTGCTTCGCTTGTGTCTTGAAGTTTCGACACGACATAAGCGCTTAAGGCTATTTGTTCCCAACACAATATTGACCGGGTGTATGAACAGAAGTTGTAGTTACAAAATGAAGCCCTTGGTTTCAGCAAAATATAGTTACAAATGTAGCAGGACTACAGCTCAGAAATTATTTCGTATCGTACTGTTTGACTTTTGTTAGCCCCTGGAGAGCACTCTCTTCTCTACGTTGAGAATACAACTTCATGAGTTCCATTAATACCGTATTGAAACCAAATCTACGTATATGTTTTCTATAAAAAACAAAACGCCTGCATGGAATATCCAACTTATTATGACATGAAGATAGCAGTAGACCAAGATTAGAAGTGTTACTGGTATGATGTGCTATGCATATCAGACATAATAATGTGGTAGCTCACTACAAGCACTCTAACGAGAACGCTGACTCGCTCACACACTTTCGCCCAAGCGTCAGTCAACAGTTCCACACCGTTGACTTGATTCGCGTTGACTCCCAGATCCATTGGATCGTCCCAACAGTCAAAACAACGCATCAGTTTCCCCTAATCTACGCACGTCGAGCGACTTTGCCTCATGGCAGCGGCGGCGATGGCAGTGCAAGTACAAATAGCGACGTCGCTGGTCGCATTCCTCAGCGCTCTCAGGTTTCTTTTCAGGCCACGCCTCTCGAATCTCGCTCGGCCACCCGCCAGCATCGCCACGTGGGCTCCGACTCGGACCGTCGTCGCTCCTGTCCTGCCTCGCCACTCCCATTCGCCTCGCGCTCTCCCTCCAGTTCACACAAGGTTCGATTCGTCGCAGTAACCATTTAGCATTACGCGCCGCCCGCCATGATGACGCGTCGCCTCCCGTCGTCCCGTGTCGTGCTGGCCCTCGCGCTCGTGGCGCTCCTCTGCTTCGCGGGCGTCGATCACGCGGCGTGCAGCGCGCGCTCGCTCGGCCTTCCAAGATTCGGCGGCTTGGTGGGGGGATCGGGGACACGCAGAGCCTGGTCCTTCTTCCGCCCCCCGCGGACCAGCGGCGGCGGCGGAAGTGGCGCGATGAGCGGCGGGCAGAGCGGGCAGGGCGGGTTCGGGTCGCAAGGAGGTGGCGGGATGAGCGGACCAACGGGTAATGCGGGCGGAGGGGGCATGGGCGGAGGGGGCATGGGCGGAGGAGGCATGGGCGCAGGAGGCATGGGCGCAGGAGGCATGGGCGCAGGAGGCATGGGCGCAGGAGGCATGGGCGGAGGAGGCATGAGCGGAGGAGGCATGAGCGGAGGAGGCATGGGCGGGGGAGGCATGAGCGCAGGAGGCATGGGCGGAGGAGGCATGGGCGGAGGAGGCATGGGCGGGGGAGGCATGGGCGGAGGAGGCATGGGCGGAGGAGGCATGGGGGGAGGAAGCATGAGCGGAGGAGGCATGGGCGGAGGAGGCGTGGGTGGGGGAGGCACGGGCGGAGGAGGCATGGGCGGAGGAGGCGTGGGTGGGGGAGGCATGGGCGGAGGAGGCATGGGCGCAGGAGGCATGGGCGGAGGAGGCATGGGCGGGGGAGGCATGGGCGGAGGAGGCATGGGCGCAGGAGGCATGGACGGAGGAGGCATGGGGGGAGGAAGCATGGGCGGAGGAGGCGTGGGTGGGGGAGGCATGGGCGGAGGAGGCATGGGGGCAGGAGACATGGGCGGAGGAGGCATGGGGGGAGGAAGCATGAGCGGAGGAGGCATGGGCGGAGGAGGCGTGGGTGGGGGAGGCATGGGCGGAGGAGGCATGGGCGGAGGAGGCATGGGCGCAGGAGGCGTGGGTGGGGGAGGCATGGGCGGAGGAGGCATGGGCGCAGGAGGCATGGGCGGAGGAGGCATGGGCGGGGGAGACATGGGCGGAGGAGGCATGGGCGCAGGAGGCATGGGCGGAGGAGGCATGGGGGGAGGAAGCATGGGCGGAGGAGGCGTGGGTGGGGGAGGCATGGGCGGAGGAGGCATAGGCGCAGGAGGCATGGGGGGAAGCAGCGGGTCATCGGGTGGGAGTGCGTGTGGCAACAGCAGCAGCAGCAGCAGGAGTGCCAAGCTCACGAGCAGCAATGGCAAGAGGTGCGCCCACCCGCTCAGCCACTCTGCATGCACGCTCACATCCTCTCATCTCTTACCCCCATGCATGCATTTCCTTTCCATCGCTTTCTCTGCCCCCTTTTCTCCATTCCATCACTCTGTTCCCCCTGCCCTGTTCTCCCCCTGACCTGTTCCCCCTGCCCTGTACCCCCTGCCCTGTTCCCCCTGCCCTTTTCCCCCTGCCTTTTTCCGCCTGCCCTGTTCCCCCTGCCTTGTTCCCCCTGCCTTTTTCCGCCTGCCCTGTTCCCCCTTCCTTGTTCCCCCTGTCTTGTTCCGCCTGACCTGTTCCCCCTGCCCTGTTCCCCCTGCCTCCCCCTGCCCCGTTCCCCCTGCCGTGTTTCCCCTGCCCCGTTCCCCCTGCCCCGTTCCCCCTGCCCCATTCCCCCTGCCCCGTTCCCCCTGCCCCGTTCCCCCTGCCCCGTTCCCCCTGCCCCGTTCCCCCTGCCCCGTTCCCCCTGCCCTGTTCCCCCTGCCCCGTTCCCCCTGCCCTGTTCCCCCTGCCCCGTTCCCTCTTCCCCGTTCCCCCTGCCCTGTCCTCCCGGCCATGGCAGGGTGATGGAGAGCAACGGGTGTCCGGGGTACGCATGGCGGGGGCAGGCCACGCAGTACTCGCCAGTGCAGCAGGCGCTGTCCTTCGCCGTGCCGCTCGCCCCCACGCTCGCCTCCTCCGCCATCCCCGTCGCCCTCAGCGGCACCTGCAAGATGGGGCCCATCGGCTTCGCACTCAACGGCGTGCCCTTCTACAGGTGCAGGGGGGGAGGGAGGGGGGAGAGGGAAGGGGCGAGGGGGAGAGGGTAGGGGCAGTGGGCTGACAAGGAGTTGGAGTTCTGCATCTCGTTCCGCAGTGTGCCGCCCATGGCATGGCCTGGCCCCACGTGCTGCTCTCCTGCTGCCCTTGCGTGCGATGCCAGGCAGTACGAAGAAGCGTGTGAGTCCCAGTGGTGTGCATACCATCTCACGCCCGCATCGTCCCTCCGTGTCCCTCCCCCTCCCTCTCCCCCTGGCAGTGCGTGTGACGCCCTGGGGCGGGACGCCTTGCAGTACTAGGGCGCCACGTTTGACGCCCTGTGGCGGGCACCCCACGCCCTCAGGCCAGTACCACTACCACGTGGCGCCCGGCGTCGCCAACCCCTCTGCCATCTCCGCATCTCGCTCCACCAACTTCAACCTCTGCAAGTGCGCTCCCCCATTCCCTCACCTGCAACCTCTGCTCCTTCCATGTACCATGCGCTGCCTCATGCCATTCACCTCGTAGCATTCCTGGCATCCCAACCGTCCATCCCCCCTTGTCTCCGCCTGCCTACCCTCCGCCCTCCCCCTACTCCATTGGCAGCGCGTCCTTCTGGCAGGACGCCCCCGGGCAGCACTCGCCACTGCTGGGCTTTCTGACGGACGGCATCCCGCTCTTCGGCCCGCGGGGAGCGGGGGGAGCGCTGCCAGCAGGGGTGGACGAGTGTGGGGGGCACGTGGGCGACGGCAGTGGGGGCGAGCCGGCGTTCTACCACTACCACGCCAGCAGCACCGCGCCCTACACTGTGGCGTGCCTCAAGGGCTGCGTCTCCTCCTCCGACTGGGGCAACCTCGGCTCCGCCTCGTGCACCAAGGCCACCAGTGAGTGGCCACGGCTGTGCACTTGCTTCCGTGTGCACTTGCTACCTTGTTATGCACATGCTGCCTTGGTCACCCCCCGAACCTCATCTCCTCTTTTCTCCTGTGCAATCTTTGCCTCGTCCCTCCTCCCCTCTCTTCGCCTCGTCCCTCCTCTTCTCCCTTCGCCTCTCTTCTCCTTTCAACCCTAAACCCTTCTCCTCCCTTTTTTTTTTTTTTTTTTTTTTTTTTTGGGCTTTAAGGCCTTCTCCTCCCCTTTCCTCTCCTCTCCTCTCATCTCATCTCCTCACCTCGCCTCTCCTCGCTCCTCACGTGGAACTGTCTGCTCATCCCCCCCCATAATCTCCCATTCCATCGCCCACAACAGAGCAATATGTCGTGAATCCCCCTCTGCTGTCCCTTCCTTCTCACTCTCCCTTGAATCCCTGCCTGACTTCCTCCTCCCTCTCCCTCCGCCTCTCATCCAGGTGACCGGCTCATCCCTTCTTCCTCCTGACGTATGTAATCACTCTGTTCTGATCCCCTCCTCGTATCTCAGGCTTCCCTGCCCCCTCCCGTGACTGAGCACGCACCCGAGCTGCTCCAGATACGGGATCCAATGCCTGAGGCTTCTCCCTTCCCGCCCTGGCCACGTTGGTGATATGCTCCTTCAGGTACTTCCCTCGATCATCCTCCAGCACTAGCACCCCCGACTCCCTTACCTCTTTCACCCTCCATCGCTCCGGTCCCACAGCTAATTCCAGCGTATCTCGCTTAGCCCTGCGCAGGTACACCTCCTGCCCCGCTTCCACTTTGTCACTCTTTCCTCCCATCCCTCCTGCTTTGCGCTGCTGGTACCGCCTTGCATCCCTCAGCTGCGCCACGTGTAGATTATCCAAGGCAGCTGGAGTCAGCTCTTTCAGATACCTCGCCCTCTTCTCCGCTAATCCCGCCCACAGGCTCGGCTCGTCCGCTTCAATTGTCGCCGAGAGCAGCTTCGGTGCATCCACAGGTAGCACCGGGTCCCGTCCGTACAGTAGATGATACGGGGACAGATGCTTCAGCGCTGCCTGCTTCGCAAACCGGTATCCTGCAAGCACCCACCAGAGATCCCTGTCCCAACTCCTCTTGTGTGTCTCTCCATAGGCCCGAAGTCCTTTTTTCACGGTTTGTATGAGCCTCTCTGTCAGCCCGTCCGATTGAGGGTGATACCTTGAGGTGACACGATGCGTGATGCCCATTTCTTCTAGCAGCTCATCAAAGCTCCCTTGAAACTCTGTCCCTTGATCAGTAAGCACCTCTCCACATGCCCCGTACCTGGTCAGTACTAACTCCTCGAATGCGCCCGCTATCAGTGCGCTACTCTTGCTTGGTAATGCCCGCGCCTCCACCCATTTGCTCGTGTGCTCAACCATGATCAGAATGTACTGCTTCCCTCCTTTTGATAATGGTAACTTTCCTGCCAGGTCCAGCGACCACCTGTAACCTAACCCCCGAATCGGTAGTGAGTTCAGCTCCTCCCTCTCCTTTTCCAGCCTTGCTTTATTCCTTTGACACGCCTCGCAGCTGGCTACCAGTCCTGCCACATCCTTCCCCATGCTTGCCCACCAGTACATGGTGCTCAACAGCTGCCGTGTCCTGGTGATGCCGTAATGTCCTAGCTTCGCATGCACCTTCCCCATGATCCTGTTCCTCTCTTGCGGCTGCGATACTACCCTCCATCCTTCGCTGGTCCTCAGCTGCAGCTGCTCCTGAAACCATCTGTAATGCTGCCCGCTGGCTCTTGCTCTCTCACTAACGCCTTCCTCCTCCAGTGGCTCCTCTTTGATCCAGCTCATGGTCTCCTCGTCCTCCCATATATCTGCTAACCGCTTCTCTCCCTTCTCCTGCCCCCAGGTCACGGCCACGGCGTGGGCTAAGGCCGCCAGCTGCGCTACCGGCTGCATCGGTGGTGGGTTCCTTGACAGCCCATCTGCATGCTGCAGTGTTTTACCCGGTCGGTGCCGGATCTCAAAGTCGAATCCCAGCAACTTGATAGCCCATCGAGCGTTTCTTCCTGTCAGCTCTTGATTAGTCATCAACCATAGCAGTGGCTGATGATCAGTCACTAATGTGAAGTGCCGGCCCTGTAGTTATACCTTGAAATGCGTGATTCCCCACACTGCCGTCAGACCCTCTCCCTCGTATGAGCAGTAGTTAGCCTCGGATGGGCTGCAGCTGCGGCTAGCAAAGGCTATCACTCTTTCCTCTCCCTCGATTTCTTGGCAGAGCACCGCTCCCATTCCCGTACTGCTCCAGTCCGTGTACAGGATGAAAGGCGCTTCTGCCCTCGGTATCTGCAGTAAGGTCCCTGTCCTAACTGCTTCAAGCAAGTCCTGCCTTGCTGCCTCCTCCACTTCTCCCCATTGCCAGCTCTTCCCTTCCCTCAGCAGCTGGTTCAGTACGTAGGCGCGGCGACTGAAGTTTGATACAAACTTCCTGTAATAATTCAGGAAGCCGAGTAACGCCCGCAGCCCTGTCTTGTCCTTTGGCGCTGCCAGGTTCTCCAGCACCTTAACCTTCGCCTCTTGTATGGCCAGCCGACCGCCCTTCACTTCAAACCCCAGGTAGGCCACCGTGTGCCTCGCCATCTTACACTTATCTCGGTGACACGTCAGCCCTGCAGCTGCTATCGCCTCTAGAGTCTGCTTCAGATCTTGCACATGCTGTTCTTCGCTGCTGGTATAAATCAACACGTCATCAATGTAGCAGGCGGCAGCTGGAATCCCCTTCAGCACTTGATCCATGGCTCTCTGGAACACTGCTGGTGCGTTACGAAGCCCGAAAGGCATAACGTTGTACTCATACAACCCGTCCACCCCGTGAAATGCAGTTTTCCGTTTATCTGTTTCTCTAATGCCTATCTGATTGAAGCCCTGCCGCAGGTCCAAGGTGGTGAAAACGGTGGCCCCTTCCAGCCGGTCGAAAATGTCTTCAGCAGTCAGCATAGGGTATCTGTCAGGGCTTGTAATCTTGTTCAGCTCCCGGAAATCCCCGCACATCCGCTTCGCTAGAATCTTTCCCGTGATGTCCTTCCTAGCAGCTACCACCGTGGCCGCCGCGTAACTTGATTCAGACGGGCGAATAATCCCTGCAGCTAGCAACTCCTCACATTTCTCTTTGCAGATGGCTGCATCCTCCGCATTCATTCGCCTCCTGCGTTGGTATGTAGGTAGCTCGGTCGTGAGGTTCAGCTCCAGCTCTCTCCCCTTGTATCTCCCCAATTCCTGCAGGTTATAGGCGAAGGTGCCCCTATGCTGCTGCAACACCTCCCTGATTGCTTCAGCTGCTTGCTCCCCTATACCTGCCCCCAGCTCCCAGGTTTTGCCCGGCTCTGCTTCCTTGCCTACTGGTGGTGCAGTATCGATCTCCTTCTCGTCTGTGAGCTTGCTGACAGCGGTGTAAGCAGCCTGCTTGCCGCCCCTGCCCTTCTCCTCTTCCGTCTTTCCCCTTTTCTCGGCTGGCCCCTTTCTCATCTCACTAACTAGCCATCGCAGCGAGTGCTGGTCTATGGCTCTGCCCAAGGCAGCTTTGCGCACCTCCTCCCCCACTCCGTCTGCTGCTGTTGCCCCCGGCAGGTACCCCATGGCTAATTCCCGCTCCAAAGCCGTCGGCTCCTCCCATCTTTTCTTACGGTGATCGTACACCATCCCTGGACCTGGAGTCCCTTCCACTTCGACAAATCCCCGTGCCTTTGCGTAAGCCACCAGTGTCGGCCAGGCCCTCCTTGCTTCCCCCACTCGGTTACACTGATACTGTCGCGGATGATCTGGCTTTACCACTGGGGCGGCCACTCTCCCTGGTTCCAGGATGTCTTCCACAATTCGGCTCTCATCTCTCTCCACCCTTGCTAATCTCGCCCTCAGTTCTCCTTCTGGCAGGACGTTCTGCCAGTACTGCCGCACTCTATGACACCTTGCCCCCAGCTGTGCCCCATCACAACTCACTCCCCTTCCCAATTCTGCTTCCACTAGCTCGCGTACGGCTCGGACCGGCTCCCTGATATCACTCCTCATATCCACATGTTCTAGGATGTAAGCATATTCCCCGCCAGATTCTCTCGCCCACCTCATAATCGTCAGTAGTGTTGTCACCATCGCCGTGCGGTCATCTTGCATTCCTCTTCCCTTCCCCGCTCGGGAAGTACCCTGGCACTCCCACCCTGCTACCAACAGTTCCACCTTTCCCCAGCGGTTCACATCTTCCCTGGTAAGCTGTCCCACATCCCACTTCTCGTTCTGCATGGCCTCCCGTATCACTTCCTTCGCCAGTAGAGCTGGGTACCGCTGCTGCAGTATCTGTGCATGCTTCCAAGCCATCCTCCTCACCTCTGGGGCTATTTCCACATACACCCATCTTATCACCTTCAGGCCTGCTTCCAATGCCGCCGCTAAGCCTGCCCCCAACCCTCCAAACAGCTCCACTAAGGTAACGCTATACTGGTCCAGGTTAGCTCCGACCTTGCCCTCTTTGGTACTCCCCCTCCTTACGCTCTCTCTTCTCACGCCTTCCGCCCTCCAAGCCTTCTTCGGTTCTGTCTTGACAAACCGCACCGGCAGCTCACTCAACTCCTTTCCCTCGATCCAGAAATCCGAGCGGTAGAGCACCTGTTCCTGCCAGGTACATATTGTTGTACCTATCTTGAACAGCAGCTCCATCCCCAGCAGAACATCATAATCCTCCGATTCCGTCAACCCACATTGCACTCTTATCGTCGTTTCTCCCTTCTCTCCCGGCTGCAGAGTAATCTCGATGGGGTCCTTAGTGCAGGGCATCCACTTTGGTGCCCCTCCCTCGGCTGTCATGATCAGTATGCCTCTGTTTACTATTACCAAGTCCCCATTCTCCCGTAACTGTTCTGTCAGCTTCCTTCCCAGCAGGACACTCTGTGCGCCTGTATCCACTATGGCGTTCTCCACTGGTATGCCCGTGACAGCCACTGCCTTAGGTTCTACCACCAGAGCCGTAGGTTGGCAGACGAGTCTCTCCTCAGGATGCCGTCGAGCCGTCCTCGGCTTATTACTTTCTTCTCGTTGCCGAGGGGTTCTCCTTTCAGGCTGCTTCTGCTCTGTCCTGCCATCCTTCCCACCGCTGCGCAACCCCAACTCCTCTCGGTCTCTAGGTGGTATAGCCATGGCCCCGTACTCCGCCTCCTCTCTCTCATACTCCTCTTCTTCATCGTCCTCCCAAGCCAGCAATGCCTTCTCAGGGTCCTCACTAATCCCAGTCTTCTCCAGCTGTCCCTTCAACTTCGCCAACTCTCTCTCTAACTGTAACTCCTTTGCCGATTTTCCTCGCATTCTCTCTCCCTTGCTGTAGCACCTGTCTTCAGTATGCCCCCTTTTCCCACATCCGGTGCAGATAGGTGCCTTGGGGCAGTCACGTCTGAAATGTCCTTTCATCTTGCATGTGTCGCACACTATGTCTATGGCGCAATCCTTCCGCACGTGCCCCTTTTCGCCGCACTTGTAACACCTGCGTCTATCTTCAGACGGCCTCTCTCTTCGTTCCTCTTCCCCCTGTCTCCCTTCCACTACTGCCCAAGCAGGCCTCCGACGTTCGCTCGGCCGATTGGAGCTTGACCCCCTCATTCCTTCGAAGAACCTCTTTCCATCCTCCACTTCTTTCGCCACCTGGTACACCTGTCGCAGCTTCGCGCGTACCCCCAAGGAGTATAGTCGGCTTCTCATGTCTCGTATCAAGCCCCCATCCAGCCCGTTGACGAACTTGGTCACTAGGATGCGTTCCTCCACGCAGCCCATATCCTCTGCCAGCTCCAGTAAACGGTTATAGTAGGCCAACAGCGACTCTGCCGGCGCTCTTATGAAGTCTTGAAACTCCGCCATCCGGTTAGCCGAATGCCCCGGGAACTGCTCCTGCAGGCTATCCAAGAAACGGTCAGTAATCTCTGCCGGTAAGATATCTCCTCTGTTGCTCCGCATCAGCAGCCCCTGCCTCTCCGCGCGGTAATGAGTCAACGCCTCTCCTTTGAGAGTCCTCCCCAAGCCTCTGAAAAATTCGATAGGATCCAGTCGCTCCCTGTCCCAGCAGTAGCGAATGTCTTCAATCATCATCAGGTAGTTTTTCAGCGTGGGCTCCTCTCCAGGTGCCCCCGAGAAGCGGTCTGGTACCTCAATTTTGGGTGGTGCAATACTCATCGACCTGCCTGTCCCCCAGCTTGTGTTCCCTCGTTCTCCACTCCCTGCAGGTCGCCCTGCTCTCCCGGCCTCCGTGGCTTCGTATCCTCCGGCAGAGAATCCGTGATATGCTTCCCCGCCTCGCTGACTTCGTCGTTCCTCCGATTGATCGTCTCCTCCCCTCAGACTACGCCTTTCTTCTCGTTGATCTTCTTCTCCTCTCAGAATCCGCCGTTCTTCTCGATGATCTTCCCCTCCCTTCTGACTCCGTCGATCTTCATGTGGATCGTCTCCTCCCAGATCTGGATTTCCTCGGCGAGATCCACTCCCCACAGGTCGCTCTCCACTCCCCTCCGCGGGCGAGTCGCATGCCGAGCTCGGCTGTTGTTCTCCGTGTACACCTCGTTCTTCCTCCCGATCCCCGCCTTGGTTACCGCGTGGGTTCGTCCCTCCTTCGCCTGCCCAAAATCCAGGCATCCTGACCGGCGGATCACGTCCCTCCATCATCCTCGCCGGGAATCGGTGTCCAGAGCGCAGTTGATGAGTGTGAAGCTCGCGGTCAAAATTACTCATTCCTCACGGTGCATCACCGCGAGCAACTCCAGGCAGTAGATCCTGCCACCTCTACTCTCAACAATCGTAATCCTGACCACTCTCTTTTTGCTTGTATGAAACAAGGCTTAACTCCCTCGCAAGGGCTCCGCCGATTTGCTTCTGCTCCGCTCTACTGCTAGTTCCCCGTGGATTAGGAAAGCACAATTGCAGTAAATGAGAAACATACAAGCAAAAAGCAATGAGTCTGAGCGCTACTTCCGTCTACATCCTCTCCTGCCTAGGTGCCTTGTCCCGCAAGCTACCTCTACTCCTAAGCGCGAGTCAGCCGAGCTGATCGCGTAGGCTTCAAGGTGCTAGCTGGGTCCCACTGGGCCCACTAGGCATGCACCGCCTTCCAGCCTGTGAATGTCGAATTGAATTCCCAGGCTGGCTGGAATCGAATTCGCCCTCATCCTCCTCACCAACCCCCTCGAACTCCTCAGTAGCTCGACTCTGTATAGTACAGTAACATTCCAAAAAGAGCAAACAAAGTAAAATGCAAAAAGCAATAAACTATAGTACACCTCACCTTGGCTGCTGTGGAATTCACACTTAGTTGCCAGCTAAGTGTTAATAACGCGACAAATACGACTACTCATCCCTGGCAGCAGTGTAAGCAGTGTGACCCCATGGCTGCCATGCCACCCGCCCACGCCACCCACCCACCCACCCTCGTTTCTCACCGAGGTCTACTTCTTGGGGCTCAATGCTCCTTCTAACATAGCCAGTGACGCGAGATGGCAATGCAGGGCTCTCACTGTAGGACCAGCACTGCAGGGTTGGCACATGGGGGGCAGGTTAGGATAGCAGGTTGTGGCATGAGCATCGTTATATGCGTGCCTACGAGTGTGTTCCTGCCTCGTATCGAATCACCATGTGCCAGTCACTGGTTGTATTGAGTCCTGCATACGGTGCTTGATGCGAGGTAGGAACGTTACCCGTCTTACAGGGTCCTCGACATCAGACATTTTTGTCTGTTTGTCTTAGTTTCCAGACGATATTTTTCCAGTTAATCTGATTTTCAAGGAATGATTTATTTTTTCATCTGGTTTAGTAGAAATGAGTTTTTGTCTTCATCTGATTCACCAGAAGTGTAATATATGTTTCGTCTGAAATCGAAACATGTTAGACTACGGGGATTTCCCGCAAAACATGCTCTGACAGGGCAAATCTGTTGTCAAAGCGAATCTGCTGTGTTGTGTAAGGTCGAATCTCTTGTGTCAGGATGAGTTTTCTATGATTAGACGAACATGTTGAGCTCTAACGTCGCGAGTCTGCCGTGTCACAGCGAATTTGCTCCGATGGGGCGAATGTTTTGTGCTCTGACAGGGCGAATCTGCCGTGTTGGGGCGATTTTGCTGAGACCAGTCAAGTCCGAATCACACCAGCGTGTACTTCGAATGAATGCGACAGGTCCAGAAAAGTCAGACTCAACTTGTTATCCCACGTGCATCTACACGCTAGAAACTCTATTTTAATTAGTCAGACAAGTTCTTTTAAAATTTCTGATGCATCAGACACGCGAAGGCAAAAGGTTTAAGTTGAAGTTTAAGTTTTATTAAGGTCGTAACCTAAACAACAGCGGAGGCTACACAAGGTGATTAGACCAGGATCTACATCCTACGCTTAGACAGCGTTTGTGAGGCCAGGCAGAGCCCACATGCCAGATTGCCCAGCACGCTCCGTGCTTTACCTACACCCAAAACAAAGTCACGGTGGTTGGAACGCGTTGTTGAGAAGCCAGGTGGCACGAAGTTGGGGGTGTAGCTGGGGGGAGCCGTCGGGTTGGAATTGGAGCAGATTGTGAATCTTCGCAGCTTGGACTCGGTTGGCCGTGGTTCTTTTACGCTTCTCGGATTTCTTGTTGCGACGGAAGAAGTAGATCTTGCATGCCGATAGGAATAGGGCCAGAATGTGGTGGAGCGTGGTATGCACAGAATGAGAGGTGTTGTCGTAGATTTGTGAGGAGCGATTGCGCCAGAGAACCAGAGCGGCGGAACCGACCAGCAGGCACCAAGGCGCGATTTGACCGGAGCCCGCAGAGAGTGGGAAGTAAACTGCATCTGGAGGAATTGTCATTCGTAGGTGCTTGCTGGCCGTGCGCTGGAGCGCGGTGATGACGGCCGGCGCGTTTCCACACTCGAAGAAGATATGTGAGTGAGATTCGATAGAGATGTTCCGGCAGCTGGGGCAGATGCCTTGAGTACGTGTGAAGGGAAGCCTTTCACCGCACGGTAGGGATCTTGTGTATAGTCGGTATAGGATGTCCTTCTGGCGGCTGGTTTGGTCCTTGAGAAATGGTTGGGTAAAGTTGGGGAGGGATGTGATGGGCGTTTGAAGAATCTCGTTCCATTTTTCGACGTGGTGGAGTGGTTCCCAGATGTAGAGGAACCGACGAATACCCGCGAGAGACAGCTGCTGCCGTAGTATCTCATGCCGTACTCCCAGCGCAGCCCCCGAACAGTAGGTTCCAGCCACCCAGCTCCCTATGACGTAGACCGTGATGACCTCCGTGACGTGTAGGGAGCAGCTTCCTGACGGTTCCTTAGCGATTTGCCTTTCGTGTGAGACCTTATACCTATCGAAGTAGGCGGTACCGTTGGGGAGGACCTGGATTACACGAAGGATTCGTGAGGGGGACGGGGCAGCATTCGCTTCGAAAGCCCAGTCATCTTTTTCAGGTATCCTTGCCTTGGAGAGAATGTCTCGAGTATCTCCCACCAGTCATCAACGACTGCCTTATAAATGCTTAGCAGGATGCGAAGACCTCCGGGGAATTCCTTGGGCGGGTATTGGGAGCGGAACTCGGAAGCTGTTAGCTTCCTTGTGCCTCCTGGAATCGAGACAAGGAGATTCCCGAGCCTTATTTGTTTGTCCAGAAGGAATTTTTCTTCTTTGATTCGTCCAAACGGCTTCTCGTCTGGCTTGCATATGAACCTGTTAAATGCGATAGGCTCTACCATCAGAACCCAAGGTTCGAGTCTCGGGGGGAGAATTTTTGCCGGAGTTTCGAGGAGGCTTTGGAGTTCTGCCTGGGCTCTGGCTGGGGTGGAGCTGGGGAGATGTTTCAAGATGTCAGGGTGTGCTAGATAGCAATGGAGACCGAAGGGTAGGGTGGAGCAAGCCCGGGCGATGTCCTCATATGGGGAGGGTAGAAAGCGTCGCGTTGCACGCTGGATATTAAGGGCTTTTAGTTGGGTAGATGGTGCGGTAGCCCCAACGCCTTCGTGTTTCTGTTTGTAGTAGAGGAACTGTTTCGGAATGAGACGTGTTGGACGACTATTCTCCTTATATTTGGAGGAAGCAAAGTCCCGACCACGTGATCCAAGTTTTTAACTGCTGGTTTAGGGGGGGGCTGGAGCCTGCCGGCGTAGGAATAAAGGGAAGAAAGCCGTTCCGCGGTGAGTAACCGTCTGCATGTGGTGGTGGCGTATAACCGAGAAAGGAGTTCAGAGGTGGAGTTAACCCTTCCCCTGATGAGGCCCCAGGTGGTGTTGCCTGGTTGCTCCTGTTCTACGTATATGCCTAGGACTCTTTCCGCCTCATGTGGTTTGCGGATGGGGATTTGCCCTGCATGCCTGAGGTCGGATGGGTGGATGTTGAAGGGGAGGATTGCACATTTGCCCCAATTGGGGACCTCTCCCGAGCATTGTGCGAATTCTTGTAAGTAGTCTTGAGCCGTGCGAAGTTCTGTGTCATTGTTCAGGAAAAGAGACACGTCGTCTGCGTAACTAGCCATGAGCCGACGTTGTGTCGGGGAAAAGGCAAATCCAGGTAAGGCTGCGGCGAGGTGCCGTTGCAATACTTCGATCACGCAGACGAACAGAAGGGGGGCCAGGGGGCATCCCTGTCTGACCCTGGTGCGAACTTGGAACCAGGGACCAGTGGCGTTATTGACTGAGACGCGGGCATAGGTGTGGGAGTGCAGTAGGCGGACCCAGGTGATGAATTGAGGAGGAATGCCAAGATGAGACAAGCACTGGAATAAGAAGTCTCGATCCATTATATCATACGCTTTTCTTATGTCGACAGTGAGTACCAGCAAGGGCAAGTTCTGGTTGGTGGCCCAATCCATGAGGTCAAGAGCATCGTTGGTGGTATCCCCGATTTTCCTGCCCTTAATGAAGGCGGTTTGCGCACGGTGGATCAGAGTGGGGAGCACGGTGTGCAGGCGATTGGCAAGTGCGATTGCAAAGATTTTGTAATCAGTGTTAACACTCATGGAGCTCGATCGCATGCAAGGTAAGCCACGTGTACAAATCGTAACAAACGTATCGTGTGATCGCCTTCGTGGTAACCAACATGCCTACCTGGTCAACATTATTGCCTGACAGGTAATGAACAGTGCATTTCAAACTCCAAAGTGGTAACTGATCATTTCAACCGTATTGTACACCGTACGTACATACTATAACTCGGCAAAACGTCAATCGTTAAGAGAAAATGGTTTGTGTTGTAGTAGATTTACATGTATGTCAGACTTATATGATCTAGCATGTGTAGGCTGTAGCGGGTTAGATACTAAGGGGTACACAATTCTAGGGTTTCATATTTGTATCACACTCATTCCTTAGTCAATCATTCCTCGTGATTCTCACATGGTATAGAGCAAGTTCCCTAGTGGGAACGTTTCCTACGGCCCACCACTGAAAATCGATTTTTTTTTTCCTGCCCGGAGCGCGCTTCGCTCCTGCCCGAGTCGCGCCGCGTGTGCCAACCCTCCCGTCGCGTCCCCTGCCCTTAGCGGCCCATCGCGCCCTCTTACGGCCCCTCGCGACCCCTCCCACGGCCCTTCGCGGCCCCTTCACGGCTCCCTCGCGGCCCCTCCGCCGCCCTTCGCGGCCCTTCCCACGGCCCTTCGCGACCACTTCGCGACTCCCTCACGACCCCTCCGCCGCCCTTCGCGGCCCCACTCACGGCCCTTCGCGGCCGCTTGCGGCCCCTCGCGGCCCCTTCGCGGCCCCTCGTGGCCCCTTCTCGGCCCCGTCGCCGCCCTTCACGGCCCCTTCTCGGCCCCGTCGCCGCCCTTCGCGGCCCCTCACGGCCCCTTCTCGGCCCCGTCGCCGCCCTTCGCGGCCCCTTCACGGCCCTTCGTGGCCCCTTCGCCGCCCTTAGCGGCCCCTTCTCGGCTCCTCCGCGGCCCCTTCTCGGCTCCTTCATGGCCCTGCCGCCCCGCCGTCGTCGCCCCAGCAGCAGCAGCCGCAGCGCCGTCACAGCCGCCGCCGCCATTACCAGGGCCGCCGCCGCCGCCGACAGCAGGAGCCGCCGTCGCCAGTGCAGTGATAGCAGCAGCCGCCGCCGCCGCTGACAGCAGCACTCGCCGCCGCTGCTGCAGTGAGAGCCGCCGCCGCCGCTGTCGAAGCCGCGGCCGCCGCCGCCACCACCGAGCGGAGCAGCCGCCGCCGCCGCCGCTGACGTGACAGCCGCCCCCGCCACTACCGAGGCCGCAGCAGCCGCCGCCGCCAACAGCAGGAGCAGCTGCAGCTGTTGCGGCCCTGTCCCTGCCGGCGCGGCTCGGTCCTGCCCCGCCACTTGCGGCACTCTACTCACCCGCCTTGGTAAGAGCACCGCCGGGCCGCGCCTCTGCGACTGCGATGCTCCTAGACTGCTGCTACTGCCCCTAGCCTGCTGCTACTGCTGTCATGGCTACCCCTAGCGTTCTCATCTTTGAAGCTGAGGGTCAGACTGTCGACTTTGAGGTCTTGGTCAATGATCTGCAGCTTTTCCTATAGTGCGATAGGAAAGACAGTCTCTCGCTGTTCGATCTCACGTGTGGCGCCTCTACTGCCCCTGCTGTCGATGCTGACAGCACTATTCGCTCTCAATGAGCCACACGCGATGCTGCTGCCCGTCTTGCTGTGCGTAGTCACTTGCCGTCCTCTGAGCGCGCACACTTTAGTCAGTACAAGAGTGCTAAGACCTTGTACGAAGCTGTAGTTGCACGCTACTCTTCCTCTGCCACTGTTGCTCTTAGCCGCCTCATGCTGCCGTACCTGTTCCCTAACCTCGCCGCCTTTCCCACAGTCGCTGACCTCATTACGCACCTTCGCACTAGTGACACCCGCTACCGCGCTGCGCTTCGTGCTGAGTTCTGCGCCAAGAACCCCCCCCCATGTACATCAGCCTCTACTACCTAGTCACCCAGCTCCTTGATTCTTTTCGCTCGGTCAAGGACTGCTTCGTCTCAGTTTGCCCCACCATACTCACCGTTGACCTCCTCGAGGAGCGCCTCCTGGCAACTGAGAAGAGTATAGTCGCTGTAGGAGCCTCTCGTGGTGACCCGCGTTCCCCTTTCTTTGAGGGGTGCTCCCCCTCCCCCCTTTTGCCCTCTATGGCCTCTGCTGCTGCCGTCGACTTCGTTGGCACCGAGTCGGTTGGAGCTGCATTTGCCCCTAGCGGGAGACGCCGCACCGGCAAGGGCAAGGGGGGCAAGGGCGCTAGAGGAGCTGGCGGGGGCGGTGGAGGTGGCGGTGGAGGCGGCGGAGGGAGTGGGGGTGGCGGTGGGAGTGGTGGCGGGGGTGGGGGCTTCGGTGGCAGCAGTGGAGGCAGAGGCGGCGGTGGCGGTGGGAGCGGAGGAGGAGGCGGTGGCGGCGGCGGTGGAGGTGGCGGCGGCGGCGGTAGAGTGGGTCGGAGTGGCTCTGCGCAGCGGGGCGGCTTCGGTGGTGGTCAGTGCCAGCAGCAGCAGCGCACTCGTGAGACCCCGCCCCCCCAGCAGGTTCGTGAGTGGTACGCTGCGCGTCAGCGGTGTGGGGGTGTTGGTCCTTATGCCTACGTCCTGCGTACTGGCGACCGCACTCGTGAGCCGTGCGGTGGCCCGCACACAACCTAGCGCTGCTTCGGCCGCCTGACGGACGCTTGGCGTCTCCAGTTCCCTGACGCCACTGAGATCCCCCGCTGAGGCGAGCTGCTTAGGTCGGGGGTTGCTATTTTTGATCTGGATTATGATGCTATTCTTGCTGTCATGTATGTTGTGTCTACTAGTGATGAGGGTGACTGTTACCTGTGTGTTCTGCCTGACCCGGGCATTGAGGCTGCCACTCTAGGTGCAGGTGAGGCTGCTGCTCTGGGTGCTAGTGCATCTGCTGCTCCGGGTACTGGTTAGTCTGCTGCTCCAGGTACTGGTGAGTCTGCTGCCCCAGGTGCTGGTGAGTCTGCTCTCTCAGGTACCACGTCGGCTCAGGCCTTACACACCTTCACCCTTGACTCGGGTGCTTCCCGCTCCTTCTTTCGAGACTGCAGCACACTTACGCCACTTAGTCGGCCAGTTGCGGTCTCCCTGGCGGACCCCTCTGGAGGTCCTGTCCTTGCCCACTTCTACACTGTCTTACCGTCTCTGGTGGCCCCCTCTGGCACCGTGTCAGGTCTCTACCTCCCCTTGTTCTCTACGAACTTGGTGAGTGGTGCGGATCTACAGGATGGGGGGGCTGACCAGTTCAGTCCTACGAGTCAGCGGGTGACGCACTGTACGTGTGCTCGCACGGGCCGACACTTGACCACGTTTACACGTCAGCAGGGGTTGAGCCTGTACACACTGACTACTGAGGCTTCACCGGTTACTGAGTATGGTCAGGTAGCTGCGTCGGATCAGGTGTTTGCTGCAGCGTCCAGGTCTGGTCCTGAGTCTACTCCCTGCTCGTGTCGTCTCCTGTTCCACCGGACTGTCCTCTGGCACCACCACCTTGGTCACCCCTCCCTGCCTCGTCTCCGAAGCATGGCCTCTCGTTACCTTGTCTCTGGTCTCCCCCGGTCCCTCCCTCCCCTCCCCCCGGGGCCTCCCCCTACCTGCGTTCCCTACGTCGAGGGGCGGCAGCGCGCCGCTCCTCACTTCTCCAAGTTTCCTCCGATAGAGGCTCCGCTACATACTCTCACATAGACGTGTGGGGCCCCGCCCGCGTCCGTGGCCAGGTTCACGAGCGTAACTTCCTGTTGGTGGTTGATGACTACTCGCGTTACTCCACGGTGTTCCCCTTGCGCAGCAAGGGTGACGTCACTGAGGTGTTGATCGACTGGATCCGCGCAGCTCGTCTCCAGCTCAGAGAGAGTTTCGGCTCGGACTTTCCTGTTCTGCGTCTGCACTCTAACAGAGGCGGAGAGTTTTTCTTTGGCCTTCTTGGAGCCGTCTGTCATGCACAGGGCATCCGCCAGACGTTCACGCTTCCGGCATCTCCACAGAAAAATGGGATTGCTGAGCGCCGCATTGGCATGGTCATGAACGTCGCTCGTACGTCCATGATCCATGCGGCTGGTCCCCATTTTCTGTGGCCGTTCGCGGTTCAGTACGCGGCGCTTCAGATCAACCTTCAGCCCCGGGTCCCCTTGCCGGAGACCTTCCTTTTCTGCGGTGGACGGGGAAGGTTGGCGATGGATCTGCGTTTCGTGTCTGGGGATCTCGGGCTTTTGTCCGCGACTTGTCTGCGGACAAGCTGTCCCCTCATGCTGTTCCCTGCGTCTTCCTTGGCTTCCCCCCTTAATGCGCCTGGTTGGCAGTTTTACCACCCCACCTTGCGCCGTGTTCTGTCCTCCCAGGACGTCACGTTTGACGAGTCGGTTCCTTACTACCGTCTCTTTCCCTACCGCACTGCGCCCCCCCCCCTCCCCGCCGCTCTACCACGCGCCAGCTCCCCCCTCGATAGACGCCCTTCCCCTTCAGGGTCCTGCCCCCTCACGTGTGTCCCAGGTTGACGCAGTCGAGCCTGTCGAGGTAGCTCTTGATTCTGGTGCTGCTCGGGATGTTGAGCCTGCGGGTGCAGGGCCTGGGGGTGCTGAGCCTGGGGGTGCTGAGTCTGGGGGTGCTGAGCCAGGGGGTGCTGAGTCTGGGGGTGCTGAGCCTTGGGGTGCTGAGCTTGGGGGTTTGGAGCCTGGGGGTGTGGAGCCTGAGGGTGCTGGGCCTACTCGTGTGGAGTCTGGCGGTGCTGGGTCTAGGGGTCTCTCGGGTGCTTCGTTCCACCGGGAGCTCCCCTCTCCTTAGGAGCTGTGCGAGTGGTTTGCTCGGCGCTGGAGCCGTGCTACTGCAGCTGGAGGTGCTGCTGGCGCTGGCGGTTCTGCTGCTACTGAGGGTGTTGGTGCCACGGGTTCTGGAGGTGCTCGTAGTGGAGGTACTGGAGCTGCTGGGCCTGGGGGTGCTCCTTGTGCTGGAGCTGGTGGTGGTGTTGGAGCTGCTAGTGAAGCTTCTGGAACAGGTGCTGCTGGAGGTGCTGGAGCTGTGGCTGTCGAGTCTTTCGGTGGTCCAATTGGAGCTGGAGCTGCTGGGGGTGTTGGCGCTGGAGGTGCTGCTGGCGCTGGTGCTTCTGAGGGTGCTGGAGTTGGCGGTGCTGCAGCTGACGGTACTACTGGTGCTGGTACTGCCGCTGGGGGTGCTGGTGCTGTCCCTGCTGGCTCTGGAGGCGCTGCGCGGTCACAGCCGTACTTCGTTCTGCTCCTTGAGCAAGTTCTTCGTCTCCCGCCTTCTGATGGTCCTGCTCCTTCCTTAGAGTGTCCGCCACCTGTCCAGTCTGAGTCACTGTTACAGCCCGCCTCCTCAGTGCGTGCTCCTTCTCCCTACACTGGTCCTACTGGAGGTCTTGCTGAGAGTCATGAGCCTGTGTCTCGTCTTGCGTCGCCTGTTCGTGCTGCTCGTACTAGTCGTCGTGTTCCGCGTGCGCGTCCTTCTCCAGTCCCAGGCACACACAAGATGGCACTGCGTCATTCCACTGCTGTTCTGCGTGTCCCGTTGCCGTCTCCTCCAGAGTCCTCTCTTCGTACTCTTGCTGACCCGGAGTCTAACTCTCTTCGTGCTGACAGTCCTAGTGTCACGCGTCTCCTGGCTACTGTTGTCACTGACCTTTCTTTTGAGTCCACTGATGCGTCTACCTTAGTTGCTGAGCTTGTCAATTTTGCTGCTTGCTGTCGTCTAGACTACGCCGCTAGTCTTGTTGCTGAGTCTGAGTCTGCCTGTCCTCCGTCCGTCGGGGGTGAGTGTGCTCTTAGCACGGACGTCCTTAACGACAGGCAGGAGGAGTTCCAGTGTTTTGCTGCTGCTTTGCCTCATCTCGTGTCCATGCTGATTGCCCGTGAGGGAGACCCGGATGCACCAGACATCCCGTCTCCTCGATCGTACGCTGAGGCGATCGAGGGTCCCTACTCCTCTCAGTGACAGTCAGCCATGGACGCAGAGATGGCTTCCTGGAAGTCCACAGGCACCTACGTCGACGAGGTTCCCCCACCTGGGGCGAACATCGTCAGTGGCATGTGGATTTTCAGGGTGAAGCGGCTGCCGGGTTCTCCGCCTGTTTTCAAGGCGCGTTACGTGGCTCGAGGCTTCAGTCAGCGGCACGGAGTTGACTACTGGACTCGCCCACGTGAAGTCCGAGCTGCAGAAGAGACACACGTCACAGACCTGGGTGAACTGCGCAGCTACCTTGGCTTGCAGATCACCCGGAACAGAGCACAGCGCACCATTACCCTGACTCAGTCACACATGGTGCAGCAGGTCCTTCAGCGCTTCGACTTCACGTACTCCTCGCCTCAGGCCACTCCTCTGTCTACTCGCCACTCGCTCTCAGCTCTGCCTTCGGATGAGTCCGTAGAGCCGAGTGGCCCGTACCCAGAGCTTGTTGGCTGCCTCATGTACCTGATGACCTGCAAACGACCTGACATTGCATACCCTCTTAGCATCTTGGCACGTTATGTTGCTCCTGGGAGACACCGACCAGAGCACATGGCTGCAGCGAAGAGGATGTTGCGCTACTTGTGCAGTACGTCGGGCATGGGGCTAGTGCTTGGAGGGCGGCGTTCAGTGGTCCTCACAGGTTACGCAGACGCTTCTTGGGCTGACGACCAGTCTACGCAGCGGTCGTCACAGGGTTACAACTTCAGCCTTGGTTCCGGCTCTGTGTCGTGGCGGTCTACCCGCTCGTCTTCTGTTCTCGGCTCCAGCTGTGAGACTGACATCTACGCGGGGGCCATAGCTGCACAGGAGCTACGCTGGCTCACCTACCTGCTGACTGACCTAGGAGAGCCGCCTCGTTCTCCTCCAGTTCTGTACGTAGACAACAAGGCCATGCTGGCCTTGTGTTGGGAGCACAGACTGGAGCACAGAACGAAGCACATTGCTCTTCGCTACTTCCTTGCTCGTGAGCTGCAGCAGCGTGGTCTGCTGCGCCTTGCTTACGTGGCCTCTGAACCCAACACTGCTGATATCTTTACAAAGGCACTTCAGCCTTGTGATCATCAGCGATTTTGTACGATGCTAGGTCTTGTGCTTACTTGGCCTCACTTGCTCCCTTCTTGACCTTGCTTGTACTGTGATCTATCTATACCTGCACTTGCTTGTTTATCTTTATATATGATCTTGCATGTGAACTGGCCTTGTGGCCTTGAACTTGTGCTCGGAATGTGTGGTGACGTTGTGATCCACCCTAAGCTTGGTTTGCCTTGCTTTGCTTGACTGGTCTTGTGACCCCTTGTTCTCCCCCACTTTGCTTATGGGGGTGTGTCAGACTTATATGATCCAGCCTGTGTAGGTTGTAGCGGGTTAGATACTAAGGGGTACACAATTCTAGGGTTTCATATTTGTATCACACTTATTCCCTAGTCAATCATTCCTCGTGATTCTCACAATGTATAACTTGAATATGTGAGTCTGAAATGAAAACAATAAAGGCCATGTACATCTGTTGACAGATTATTGTTGCGCTATATTCTAGAAACCCAAAGCTCCCATGAAAAAAAAAGTTATACATATGTGTGATACTGGTGATATTATATAAATATATCACTTCGACTATGATGCTATAACGGAGGAAATATATCGATATAATATCTTCAGTATTAAGGTTATCCAGACATCATATTCATAAGCTTTTGGGGTTCCTAAACCATACTTCAACAATAACCTATTACAAAAAAAAAAATAGCCACTCTTGTTTTCATTTCAGAATCACATTTTCATGTTATACATGTAAATTTAATACAACGCGTACTGTTTTCTATTAACGATTATCGTTTTGCCGAGTTATAGTGTATACATACGGTATACACTACGGTTGAAATGATCAGTTACCAGTTTGGAGCTTGAAACGCACTGTTCATTACCACTCAGACAATAATATTGACCAGGTAGGCATGTTGGTTTCCACGAAGGCGATCACACGATGTGTTTGTAATGATTTGTACACGTGGCTTACCTCGGTTGCGATCGAGCTCCATGAGTGTTACCGCTAAGATAAATGCCCGAAGGGCCCGTCTGACGCATTAGGGGGGTTCAAATCCTAGCAAGGACCCTGCCGTCTTAGTAGTGGTTTGTAGGCTGTGTTTGTGGTTTTTTTTTGTACGAAGCTATAACATGGACCATATATGCAAGGGATTATGGTACTTTGACTGCAATATGGAATGGTGAATGCTTGATGATCGTCGTGCACCTTAAGACACTGTTTGTAGTCTATTTGTTGTGCTTGGTGAAAAAAACGGTACTTGTACGAAGCTACTGTATACGGGCACCATGGAGCCTGTGTACGTGGGATTACGGTACCTTGATTGGAATACGTATGGTGAATGTGTTGGGCTGATATATGCCCTATCATCATTTAGAGACTTGTGTTGGTAAAAATATTGCAGCGGAAGTACCGTAGGAATTCATGTGCTGGCAAGTTGGGAACAAGAATTGATAATAATAAGGAAGCGCATGGAACATTTGTAGGTGTTCAGCTCAATCGGCGTCCCTCGCCTTTCTTCCTCGCGGCCACGTTCACGGCATGAAAAATTTTGCGGCGTTGAGACTCGACAGATCATCAAGCCGCAAGGTGAGGTTGGAAAGCAGCTCCGTTGCGAAGGGCCGACATGTTCGGATGCATGACTGCAAGTCGTTTGCGTACGTGGTGTAGTCGGGAATTGGGTTCTCGTGCAGGGTGAACTCATTCGCCCGGGGGTGACCCTCCGAGTCAACCCCCTGCACAGTCACGCGAAAGCTGCATGGTGTGTCAAGAATAGAAGCTAGAATGACTTGAACTATGAGAGAGTTGGGTACAAATAGAAACCCTAAAGGGGTTGTACCCCATAGTGGCTACCCCACTATAGCCTACACATTATAATAGCACAGATTTAGTTTGACACACCCCCATAGGCAAAGTGGGGAGAACACGGGGTCACAAGACCAGTCAAGAAAAACAAAGCAAGCTCAGGGTGTATCACAACGTCACCACACACTCCGATCAGAACGTCACCACACACTCCGAGCACAAGCAAAGGGCCACAAGGCCAGTTCACATGCACAGATATATATGCAACAGCAATAGTACAGTTATCACTACCTAGCAAGAGCAAGAATGCAGGTATATATATGGATCACAGTACAAGCAGAGTCACGAAGTGAGCAAGTGAGACGAAACAGGCACAAGACCTAACATAGTCATAGGCGCTGATGATCACCAGACGGAAGTGCCTTGGTGAATATATCAGCAGTGTTGGCCCGAGTGGCCATGTGAGCAAGACGAAGCTGACCACGCTGCTGCACCTCTCGCGCAAAGAAGTAACGCAGAGCGATGTGCTTCGTTCTGTGCTCCAGTCTGTGCTCCTGACACAAGGCAATGGCGGCCTTGTGTTCTACGTACAGATCTGGAGGCGAACGAGGCTGCTCTCCCAAGTCGGTGAGCAGGTAGGTGAGCCAGCGTAACTCCTGTGCAGCCATGACTGTGGCGTAGATCTCAGCCTCACAACTGGAGCTAAGTACAGAAGACAAGCGGGTAGACCGCCAAGAAACAGAGCTGCAGCCAAGGCTGAAAGTGTAACCCTGTGACGACCGCTGCGTAGCCAGGTCGTCAACCCAAGACGCGTTTGAGTGTCCAGTGAGAACAACTGAACCCCGCCTTCCAAGCACGAGCCCCATGCCCGATGTACTGCACAAGTAGCGCAACACCCTCTTAGCAGCCTCGAAGTGCTCTCGCCGGTGTCTCCCAGGTGCAACGTAGCGAGCTTGGATGCTAAGAGGGTAGGCAAGGTCAGGTCAAGTGCAGGTCATCAGGTACATGAGGCAGCCCACAAGCTTTGGATATGGGCCACTCGACTCTACGGACTCGTCCGAAGGTGGAGCTGAGAGCGAGCGACCTGTAGCCATAGGAGTGGACCGTGGCGAGGACCAAGTGAAGCCGAAGCGCTGAAAGACCTGCTGCACCATGTTTGACTGAGTCAGGGTGATGGTGCGGCGTGCTCTGTCCCGGGTGATCTGCAAGCCAAGGTAGCTGCGCAGTTCACCCAGGTCTGTGCACGTGTGTCTCTTCTGCAGCTCCGACTTCACAAGGGCGAGAGCACTGAAAGGAGTAGGGACCCGTAAGCCGCGAGACACAGGCTCACGACGCTTGAAGTGGGTCTGTTTGCGCAGTGTAAGGAGAAGGAGCAGGCAAAGGAGAGCCTGGCTGTAACGGGAGGCCAGGAAGACGGGAGACGAAGAACCTGGCAAAGCACGGAGTCAGGTGGTGGCAGAGACGACGGCAACGGTGGAGCAAAGAACAGTGGTGGGTGTGCAGTACCAGAAGCACCAGCACCTCGAGAACGAGCACCAGCAGCTCCAGCTCCTCTAGCAGCTCCACAACCTCCAGCTCCAGCGCCTCCAGCGCCAGCACCTCCAGCTCCAGCGCCTCCAGCTCCAGCGCCACCGGCAGCAGCAACCCCAGAACCGGCACCTTCAGCCCTAGGGTCTCCAACTCCAGTGCCTCCAGCAGTAGCACCCCCAGAACTGGCACCTCCAACTCCAGGGTCTCCAACTCCAGTGCTTCCAGTAGCAGACCGGCAACCTCCAGCTCCAGGGTCTCCAACTCCTGTGCCTCCAGCAGTAGCACCCCCAGAACCGGCACCTCCAGCCCCAAGGTCTCCAACCCTAGGGTCGACAGCACCAGCTCCAGGGCCTCCAGCCCTAGTACCTCCAGCTGCAGCACCCCCAGAACTGGCACCTCTAGCTCCAAGGTCTCCAGCTCCAATACCTCCTGCAGCAGCACCACTAGTCCTGGCAGCTCCAGTACCTCCAGTACGAGCACCTCCAAAACCAGAACCTCCAACACTCCCAGTGCCTCCACGACGAGCAGCTCCAGCAGCTCCAACCGCAGCACCTCGAGCTGTAGTACCTCCAGCAGCAGGACCTCCAGCTCCAGCAGCACGACTCCTCAGGCGGGTACGCCACGCAAGCCACTCTCGTGAAAAGAGACCCCCAGACTCCGCACTCGTAGGCTCAGCACCCCCAGGCTCCGCACTCGCAGGCTCAGCACCCCCAGGCTCCGCAGACGTAGGCTCAGCACCCCCAGGCTCCGCACCCCCCACCACCTCACGCACAGGCTCAGCACCCCCAGACGCAGCACCCCGAACAGCACCACCCGCAGAAGCACCTGAGTCGCTAGGGACCTCTACAGGCTCAGCCAAGAGGAGTGGGTCTACCTGAGACACACCGGAAGGAGCAGGACCCTGAGGGGGGAGGGGGTCTACCGGAGGGGGACCTGGAGCGAGGAAAAGCGGCGGGGGAGGGAGAGGGGCTGTGCGGTAGGGGAAGAGACGGTAGAAAGAAAACGACTCGTCAAAGGTGACGTCCTAAGAGGGGAAGACACGGCACGAGGTGGGGTGGTAAAACTGCCAGCCACGCGCGTCAGGGACAAAGCCAAGGAAGACACAGGGAACGGTGCGGGAGGAGAGCTTGTCCGCGGACGAATCACAGAGAAGGGCACGAGCACCCCAGACCCGGAACACCGACGCATCGCCAACCTCTCCCGTCCAACGCAGTGTGGGCGAGGTCTCATGCAAGGAGACACGGGGCCAGAGGTTGAGCTGCTGCGTGGCGTACCGGACCTCAAACGACCACAGAAAATGGGGAGCCGCCCCATGGATCAAGGAGGTACGAGCGATCTCCATGACCAGGCCAATGCGGCGCTCAGCAACCCCATTTTGCTGCGGTGAGCCCGGAAGCGTGAACGACTGGAGGATGCCCTCCCCCTGACAGAAGGCCCGCAAGAGGTCGGAGGAAAACTCACCACCTCTGTCAGAGTGCAGACGCAGGACAGGGAGGTCCTGGAGGAACCTGCAGTGGAGCTGGAGACGAAGTGTGCGGATCCAAGGGATCAGGACAGCAGGGACCTCATCCTTGGTGCGCAAGGGGAAGACCGTGGTGTACCGCGAGTAGTCGTCGACAACCAGTAGAAAGTACCGGTCACCGCCCAGGCCACGAACGCGGGCTGGGCCCCACACGTCCATATGGAGGGTCTGCAGGGGAGCCTCTGTCAAGGGAAACGAGGAGGAGTGAGGAGCCGCGCGCTGCCGCCCCTCGACACAAGGAAGGCAGGGCGGCGCGGGGGAGGCAGGGAGGGGAGGGAGAGACCTGGGAAGACCAGACACAAGGAGGCGACGGTGCATGCCACGTAGACGTGGCAAGGAGGGGTGACCCAGGCGGTGGTGCCAGAGAAGAGTCTGGTGCGACAGGGAGCGACACTCACAAGGGGAGGCTACCTGACCTGACGCAGACACCTGCCCCGTAGCAGCTACCTGAGGAGGCACAGTCGTCAGTGTGAAAAGACTCGACCCTGGCCGACGGGTAAACGTGGCCAGGTGGCGGCCAGTCTGGGAGCACGTACAGATCGCCACACGCTGCCAACCAGGGGTTAAGGTGTCAACCCCTGCATCCTGGAGGACAACAATGCTCACCAAGTTCGTAGAGAATGAGGGGAGGTGGAGACCTGACAGTGAGCTAGACGGAACCGCCGGACACGGGAGCACAGTGGTGGAGCGTGCAAGAACTGGGCCCCCTGAGGGGTCAGCTAGAGAGACTGCAACAGGTGCAGGGAGTGGTGTGAGGGCAGTGCTGTCACGAAAGAAACAGCGGGAAGCACTTGAGTCAAGCGTGAAGGTGTGCAAGGCCTCTGGAGGCACATTACCTGAGAGAGCAGACTCACCAGCACCCAGAGCAGAAGACTCACTAGCACCTAAGGCAGCAGCCTCTATACCGGGGTCAGGCGGCACACAGAAGTAACAGTCACCATCAGCACTAACCTCCAAGGCATACATGGCAGCAATAATAGCATCATAGTCAAGAGCAAAAATGTCTACACCAGCCCTAAGCAGCTCATGCCAGCGGGGGCGCTCAGCCTCCTCGCCCATCTTCTCATGCCAGGCGTCGTCAACACAGGAGAAGCTGCGGTGCTGGGTGTGGAACTTCCCGCATGTCTGACTCTTGCGGTCACCTATGCGAATGACATACGGGCAGCGACCACCACTCCTAGACCTCCCACGCTGAGCAAGCCACTCACGGAGCTGCTAGGGTGTCTGGGGACGCTGCTGCTACTGCTCTCGCTGGCCAGCTCCAGCGCCTCCACCCCGACCGCCACCTCCACCGCCACCGCCGCCCCGGCCGCCACCGCCGCCGCCACCGCCGCCGCCACCTCCTCCGCCGCCACCAGCTCCACCGCCGCTACCAACGCTACCACTCCCGTCTGCACTCCCGCCAGCACTCCCTCCGCCACCTCCTTCTCCTCCACCGCCTCCACCACCACCCCCCCCCCCCCTGATGCCACCTCCGCTACCCTTGGCTCCCTTGCCCTTGCCATTGCAGCGCCTCCCACTAGGAGAAGAAGCAGCACCAACAGACTCAGCACCAAGCAGGTCAACCGCAGCGGCAGTAGCGTAGGAGGGGTCGAGGGGAGAGGGGGAGCACCCCTCAAAGATGGGGGTGCAAGGAGCGCCACGAGCAGCAGCTACAGCGACAATGCTTTATGCTGCAAGGAGGTGCTCCTCTAGGAGGTCGCCAGTGAGATCGGTGGGACAGCGAGAGAGAAAGTAGTCCCTGACCGAGCGAAGGGAGTCAGAGAGACGGGTCACTATGAAGTGGAGGGTCCAGTGCATCGGAGGCGGGTTCTTAGCACAAAACTCCTTGGGGAGGGCGGCGCGAAGGCGAGTATCACTAGTGCGAAGGTGGGAGATGAGATCGGCAACTGTAGCAAAGGTGGACAGCTCAGGAAACAGGTAGGGCAGCATGAGGCGGCTAAGCTCAACAGTGGCAGGGGAGGAGCATCGAGCCACTACAGTGTCGTTAAGGACCTTAGCGGTCTTGTGCTCGCCAAAATGCGTGAGCTTGGCTAATGGAAGGTGATTGCGAACGGCTAGGCGGGCAGCAGCATCACGAGTCTGCCACTGGGAACGGGCGCTAAGCTCAGTTGTGGCAGCAGGAGCGACTGAGGCACCAGACGTGTGGTCAAAGTGAGAGTCGTTATCCTTGCTATGCAGGTCATCGAGCCAGGTCTCAAACTGAATCGGGCGGCCCTCAGTATCGAACGAAAGAACGCGGAGGGTGGCTATAGCTACTGGCTCGGGACTGGCAGGGCAGATCGGTTGCAGGCAAGCAGTAGTGGCAGCAGCAGTGGCAGTAGGAGCCGGTTTGTTAGGCACCTAGGTAGCGCGGCACGGCTCAGCAGGGCGGCGCGGCTCGAGCAGTGCGGTGCGGCTCGGGCGGTGCAGCGCAGCTCGGGCAGTGCAGCGCGGCTCGGGCGTGGCGGGGCAGTGCAGCGCTGGCAGGTGCAGCAGCGTAGCAGTGGCTGCAGTGCTGGCAGGGCGGGCAGAGCGCAGGGCAACGCGGGCAGGCGGCGCGCAAGGTAGCAGGCGGCCGGCGGGGCAGCAGAGCGGGCGACGCGCTGGGCGCAGCAGGCCGCCGCGGCTGTAGCAGGCAGCGCGCTAGGCTGCAGGCGGCCGGCAGGGCAGCAGGGCGGGCTGCGCGCAGGGCGTAGCGGGTGGCCGCGGCAGCAGGGCAGGCGACGCGCGGGGCTGCGGGGCAGCGCGACAGGTGGCGCGCAGCGCGTCGCAGGCAGCCGCGGCAGGGGCAGGCGGCGCGCGGGGCTACAGGCGACGCGCGGGGCTACAGGCGGCGCGCGGGGCTGCACTAGGCGCGCGGGGCACAGATGCGGCAGCGCGCTAAAGAAAATGCGCGCTGCAGCAGTGGTGCGCGGCCAGCAGGGGCAGCGCGCAGGTGGCGTGCGCGGGGCAGCGCGTCGCGTGGTAGGGAAGTGGGGTATGTGAAAATGAACGAGAATGAATGCAGTATGAAAGAGTTGGGTACAAGTACTAACCCTAATTGGGTTGTACCCCATATAGGCTACCCCACTACAGCCTACACAAAAGCATAAGCTATAATGTTCTGACACACGCCCATAGGCAAAGTGGGGGAGTACAAGGGGTCACAAGACCAGTCAAGCAAAGCAAAGCAAAGCAAGCTCAGGGTGGATCACAAAGTCACCACACATTCCGAGCACAAGGTCAAGGCCACAAGGCCGGTTCACATGCAGGAGTACATATATATATAAAAGGCTAGACAAGCAAGAGCAGGTGTATATTTATATGTAACAGTACAAACAAGGTCAAGAGGTGAGCAAGTGAGGCAAGGCAGGCACAAGACCCAGCTGAGTACAGAAGCGCTGATGATCACAAGGCGCAAGCGCCTTGGTGAAGAAATCAGGAGTGTTGGCCTCAGAGGCCACGTACGCAAGACGCAGCTGACCACGCTGCTGCAGCTCACGAGCAAGGAAGTAGCGGAGAGCAATGTGCTTCGTTCTGTGCTCCAGTCTCTGCTCTCGACACAAGGCCAGCATGGCCTTGTTGTCTACGTACAGCACTGGAGGAGAACGAGGCGGCTCTCCGAGGTCAGTCAGCAGGTAGGTGAGCCAGCGAAGCTCCTGTGCAGCCATGGCCCCGGCGTAGATCTCAGCCTCACAACTGGAGCCGAGAACAGAAGACGAGCGGGTAGCCCGCCACGAAACAGAGCCGGAACCAAGGCTGAAGGTGTAACCCTGTGACGACCGCTGCGTAGCCTGGTCGTCAGCCCAAGAAGCGTCTGCGTGCCCGGTGAGGACCACTGGACTCTGCCCTCCAAGCACAAGCCCCATGCCTGACGTACTGCACAAGTAGCGCAACACCCTCTTCACTGCAGCCATGTGCTCCGGTCTGTGTCTCCCAGGAGCAACATAGCGTGCGAGAATGCTAAGAGGGTATGCAAGGTCAGGTCGAGTGCAGGTCATCAGGTACATGAGGCAGCCAACAAGCTCTGGGTACGGGCCACTCGACTCTACGGACTCATCCGAAGGCAGAGCTGGGAGCGAGTGGCGAGTAGGCAGAGGAGTGGCCTGAGGCGAGGAGTACGTGAAGCCGAAGCGCTGAAGGACCTGCTGCACCATGTGTGACTGAGTCAGGGTAATGGTGCGGCGTGCTCTGTCCCGGGTGATCTGCAAGCCAAGGTAGCTACGCAGTTCACCCAGGTCTGTGCACGTGTGTCTCTTCTGCAGCTCGGACGTCACGTAGGCGAGTCCAGTAGTGTCAGCTGTGGCAAAGACCAAGTCGTTGACGTACACGAGGATGTAGAGCGGCGGCAAAGAAGTGTCGGTGCGCAGAAACAGCGACGGGTCGGCAGTAGAGGGAGCAAACCCTAGAGCCGCAAGTGTAGTCCTAAGTGTGTCGTGCCACTCACGCGGTGCCTGGCGGAGACCGTAGACTGGCCGCCGGAGGCTCCACTGGGTGCCAGGAGGAAAAGACCCAGTGAAGCCAGGTGGGCAGCGCAGCCAGATCTCCTCGTGCAGGCTGCCCTGCAGGGAGGCTATGCTGAAGTCAAGAGAGTGAAGCTCGTAGTCACGGTGAGCAGCTATGTGCAGCAGTACTCGAAGAGTGGTCATCTTCGGGGTGGGAGAGAAGGTCTGAAAGTAGTCATCTCCCTGCCGCAGACTGAAGCCACGAGCCATGTAACGCGCCTTGAAGACAGGCGGAGAACCCGGCGGCCGCTTCACCCTGAAAATCCACATACCACTGACGATGTTCGCCCCAGGCGGGGGAACCCCGTCAACGTAGGTGCCTGTGGACTTCCAGGAAGCCATCTCTGCGTCAATAGCTGCCTGCCACTGAGAGGAGTAGGGACCCTCTATCGCCTCCGCGTAAGAGCGCAGAGTCGGGATGTCAAGTGCATCCGGGTCTCCCTCAGGGGTAAGCAGTACAGACACGAGATGAGGTGAAGCAGCAGCCTGACACTGGAACTCCTCCTGCCTGTCCTCAAGGACGTCCGTGCCAAGGGCACACTCACCCCCGACGGACGGAGGACAGACAGACTCAGACTCAGCAACAAGACTGGCGGCGTAGTCTAGGCGACAGCGAGCAGCAAAGTCAACAAGCTCAGCAATTAAGGCAGACGCAGCAGCGGACTCAAAGGAAGGGTCAGTGACAACAGTAGCAAGGAGACGCGTGATAGTAGGACTGGCAGCACGAAGAGAGTCAGACTCCGGGTCGGCAAGAGCAGGAAGAGAAGACTCAGGAGGAGAAGGTAAAGGGGCACGCAGAGGAGCAGTGGACGGACGCAGAGACATCCGGTGCGTGCCAGGGACAGGAGGAGGACGCTGACACGAACCGCGACCACTAGTGCGATCAGTACGGACAGGCGACGCAGGTGGAGACGCAGGCTCACGACCCTCAGCAAGACCTCCAGTAGGACCAGTGTAGGGAGACGGAGCAGGCAGTGGGGAGGCCGGGTGTAACTGTAACTGTGACGGGACAGGCTGTGGACACTCGAAGGGAGGAGGAGGACCAGTAGAAGGCGGGAGACCAAGAACCTGTTGAAGAAGCGGAACGAAGAACGGCCGAGGCCGCGCGGCGACTCCAGACACAGTAGGAATAGCACCAGTACCCCCAGCGGCAGCAGCAGCACCAGCAGCACCTCCAGCTCCAGTACCTCCAGCAGCACCTCCAGCTCCAGTACCTCCAGCAACACCAGTAGCACCCCCTGCAGGACCGCCTCCAGGACCGACAGCAGTAGCCACCGCGTCAACACCCGCAGCAGCTCCAACTCCAGAAGTACCCGCAGGCCCAGCAACTCCAGTACTCCCAGTACGAGCACCTCCGGGACCCGCGGCACCAGCACCCTCAGCAGCAGCAGAACCTCCAGTACCCGCAGCACCTCCAGCTCCAGCAGCTCGCCTCCAGTGCCGGGCAAACCACTCACGCAACTCCTGTCGAGAGAGTGGCTCCCGGCGAGACGAAGCACCCGTAGAACCGCCAGGCACAGCACCGCCAGACGCCACAAGAGCAGGCCCAGCTCTCTCAGGCTCAGCACCTCCAGGCGTAGCACCCCCAGGCGTAGCACCCCCAGGCTAAGGACCCCCAGGCTCAGCACTCCCAGGCTTAGCACCCCCAGGCTCAGCACCCCCAGGCTAAGCACCCCCAGGCTTAGCACCCCCAGGCTAAGCACTCCCAGGCTCAGCACCCCCAGGCTCAGCACCCCTAGGCTCAGCACCCCCAGGCGTAGCACCCACACGCTCAACACCCCTAGAGTCAGCACCCCCAGGCTCAGCACCCTCAATAGCACCAGAGTCACCAGCAACCTCGACAGGCTCAACAGCATCTACCTGAGACACACCTGAAGGGGCAGGACCCTGAGGGGGGAGGGGGTCTACCGGGGGGGGACCTGGCACAAGGAAGAGCGGTGGCGGGGGGAGGGATGGAGTGCGGTAGGGTTTGACGGTAGTAGGGGACCGACTCGTCAAACGTGACGTCCTGGGAGGACAGAACATGGCGAGAGGTGGGGTGGTAGAACTGCCACCCTGGCGCGCCAGGGGGGAAACCCAGGAAGACGCAGGGAGCAGCACGAGGGGACAGCTTGTCCGTAGACAAGTCGCGGACAAACGCCCGAGATCCCCAGACACGGAACGCAGATGCATCGCCAACCTTCCCCGTCCACAGCAAAGCTGGGGAGGTCTCCGGCATGGAGACCCTGGGCTGAAGGTTGATCTGATGCGCCGCGTACCGGACCGCAAACGGCCACAGAAAATGGGGGGCAGCCGCATGCATCATGGACGTACGGGCGACGTCCATGACCATGCCAATGCGGCGCTCAGCAATCCCATTTTGCTGTGGAGAGTCCGGAAGCGTGAAGGTCTGGCGGATGCCTTGTGCACGACAGTAGGCTCGTAGAAGGCCAGAGGAGAACTCTCCGCCTCTGTCAGAGTGCAGACGCAGAACAGGAAAGTCCGAGCCGAAGCTCCGCCTGAGCTGGAGACGAGCTGCGCGGATCCAGTCGATCAACACCTCAGTGACATCACCCTTGCTGCGCAAGGGGAAGACTGTGGTGTAACGCGAGTAGTCGTCAACCACCAGCAGGAAGTAGCGCTCGTGACCCTGTCCATGGACGCGGGCTGGGCCCCACACGTCCATGTGAAGCGTCTGCAGCGGGGCCTCTGTCAGAGGAAACTGAGAGGAGTGAGGGGCAGCCCGCTGCCGCCCCTCGACACAGGGGACGCAGGTAGGGCCAGGCCCCGGAGGAAGGGGAGGGAGGGACCGGGGAAGACCACAGACAAGGACACGGGAGGCCATGCTTCGTAGACGAAGCAGGGAGGGGTGACCAAGGCGGTGGTGCCAGAGGAGAGTCTCGTGAGACAGGAGACGACACGAGCAGGGGGAAGACTCAGGACCAGACTTGGACGCTGCAGCAAACACCTGAACCGACGCAGCTATCTGACCAGACGCAGTGACTGGAGGAGACGCAGTGGTCACCGTGTATAGGCTCGACCCCGGCCGACGTGTAAACGTGGCCAGGTGTCGGCCTGTCCGAGCGTCCGTGCAGTGGGTCACCCGCTGACTCGCAGGAGTGAACTGGTGAACCCCCGCATCCTGTAGGTCAGCACCACTCACCAAGTTCGTAGAGAACGAGGGGAGGTAAAGACCAGACATGGTGCCAGAGGGGGCCGCCGGACACGGGAGGACAGTGGAGAAGTGAGCAAGGACAGGACCCCCAGAGGGGTCTGCCAGAGAGACTGCAACTGGCCGACCAAGCGGCGTGAGTGTGGTGCGGTCTCAAAAGAAGGAGCGGGAAGCCCCCGAGTCAAGAGTGAAGGTGTGAGAGGCCGGAGCCGACGCGGTACCTGAGAGAGCAGACTCACCCGCACCTGAGGAAGCAGACTCACTAGCACCTAGAGCAGCAGCCGCACCTGTACCTGGAGCAGGAGACTCATTAGCACCCAGAGCAGCAGCCTCACCAGCACCTAGAGCAGCAGGCTCTATACCCGGGTCAGGCGGTACGCACAGGTGACCGGCACGGTCAGCACTAGTAGGCAATGCATACATGGCAGTGAGAATAGCATCATAGTCAAGAGCAAATATATCTACCCTCTGCCTAAGCAACTCCACCTAGTCGGGGAGCTCAGCCTCGTCGCCAAACTCGGTACGCCAGGCGTCGCTCAGACGGGCGAAGCAGCGGGACTGTGTGTGACTAGGTGTCCCACAAGGCTGACCAGTCCGAGCACCAGTGCGAATCACGTAAGAGCAGCGAACAGAACTGAGAGACCCTCTACTTTGAGCGTACCACTCACGAAGCTGCTGGGGCGTGAGAGACGCACGTGGGCGTCGCTGGAGCTGCATCTGGCCGCTGCCAGTAGTAGTAGCAGCAGTAGTGGTAGCAGTAGCAGCGCCGCCACCCCTACAACCCCAACCAGCGTACCACTCACGCAGCTGCTGGGGCGTGAGGTACTCACGCGGACGTCGCTGGGGCTGCATCTGGCTCCGCCAGTAGAAGCAGGAGCAGGAGTAGCAGCAGTAAGGCAGGCAGCCAGGCAGGCCGAAAGGCAGGCAGGCAGTAAAGCAAGCGGCAGGCAGCGCGCTAGCAGGGCAGGGGCTCACCAGTGGTGGGAAGAGCAGGCTCGGCGACTCGGCGACTCGGCAACTCGGCGGTGCGGGTGGCTCGGGCGGCTCGGCGGCACGGCGGCTCGGCAGCAACTGCGGCTCGGCGGCTCGGGCGACTCGTGCGGCTCGGCGGCAACTGCGGCTCGGCGACTCGGCGGCTCGGGCGGCTCGGCGGTACGGCGGCTCGGCAGCAACTGCAGCTCGGCGGCTCGACGACCCGGCGGCTCGGGCGGCTCAGGTGGCGCTGCGGCTCGGGCGGCTCGGTAGCAGCTCGGCAGCGCCGACGGCTCGGTGGTGACGGCGGGGCTGCTTGGGGATGGCGGCGGGGCCGGGTGGAGCGGCGACGGGGCTAGCAGAGGTGGCGCAGGGGCCGCAGGGTAGGTGACGGGGCCAGCAGAGGCGGCGCCGGGGCCGGTAAGGGCGGCGTCGGGGCCAGCAGAGGTGGCGCCGGGGCCGGGAAGGGCAGCGCCGGGGCCGCAGGGATAGGCGACGGGGCCAGCAGAGGCGGGGCCGGGTCGGGAAGGGCGGCGTCGGGGTTGCCGGGGTAGGCGACGGGGCTAGCCGAGGTGGCGCCGAGGCCAGGAAGGGCAGAGCCGGGGCCGCAGGGGCAGGCGACGGGGCCAGCAGAGGCAGGGCCGGGTCGGGAAGGGCGGCGTCGGGGTCGCCGGGGTAGGCGACGGGGCCAGCCGAGGTGGCGCCGGGGCCAGGAAGGGCGGAGCCGGGGCCGGGATGGGCGGCGCCGGGGCCGCAGGGGTAGGTGACGGGGCCACTAGGGCGGCGGATCGGGGCCGCGAGGGCGGCGCGACGCGGCCGCTAGGGCGGCGCGACGAGATGGGGCCTCGAGGGGGTAGCGGGGAGTGGCGCGCCTAGAAGGAACGGGGCCGCGCGCCTCAGGGCGCGCGCCAGAGGCGCGCGACGAGATGAAAAATAGGTCGCACGCCACGGGGCGTGCGACAGATCGAGTAGCAGCGGAAGCAGTAGTAGGGCCCACAGGCCAGGAGCATATGTGCTCTGAAACCATGTGAAAATGAACGAGAATGAATGCAGTATGAAAGAGTTGGGTACAAGTACTAACCCTAATTAGGTTGTACCCCATATAGGCTACCTCACTACAGCCTACACAAAAGCATAAGCTATAATGTTATGACAGGGTAACGCGGTAACAGTAGTCGGAATGGTGGGCCCGAAAAAAAATTGGTCCTACGGACCTACTGCTCTTAATACCATGTCAAGAATAGAAGCTAGAATGACTTGAACTATGAGAGAGTTGGGTACAAATAGAAACCCTAAAGGGGTTGCACCCCATAGTGGCTACCCCACTGCAGCCTACACATTATAATAGCACAGATTTAGTTTGACATGGTGCACTGTAGCGCGCAAGAAACGTCGTCAGTTGTGTGCTCGCGCTAATGCCGAAGTGTTGCCTGCAGTCAATGTAGCGCCCCTTGATGAAGACCAGTGTCCGCTGTAGCTGGGAGTGAACTGTCGTCAAGTCAACTTATGGTCGCCGCAGTGGCGCGGGGAGGATACAATTAACAACAACATCAAGATTGAAATTTTATATATTGGAAGTATAACAGCAATTAACAATATAATAAATATTGAAATATTATATGTTGGATGTATAAGTTCATTACCTCGCGCCTCTGGAAGAGGAGTTTCAGTGTCTTCAGCTCAACGTGCACATCCGCCCAGAAGTACACAAAGAAGTTGAACTTGAGCGAGGTAAGCACGTGGTAGTTCTTCGGGTCTAGCTCCTCTAGAAGGACCACCACCGCCGGTAGAACCTTCATCAAACGAGCAATCGCGTTGCTGCGACTTAACCACCGTATCGGGTGGATGCCTTGCAGCTCCAAGTTTGTCAGAATGAAGTTGGCTTGCAGCTCCTTGAAGATCGTGTGCGAATTGCTGGAGCGGCCGAGATGCTCCGCCGTTGCATGGATGATGGCGTCGACCATGCCGAGTTCTGGGAGCGCGTTTGCAGAATCTCTGGCGGCAAGTGCTTCTCTACGAGACATAAACAAAAACGGAAGGATAAAAAAAAAGTCAAGCATGTTAGTAAAGACACAAAAGGACTCACCGGTGGGCGATGCAGTGGCACGAAACAAGATGCTGGTTGGAGAGCTGAATTCGCCCGACTAGCCCGTTGGTTCCACCAAGCATCAGTGGAGTTTCGTCTGTGCTAATTCCCGAAACCTTGTTGATGTTGAGGCTGATGCTGCTGAGGTACCCTCCCGAAGTTGGTTCCTGCGCCTCCATACTCCATGCACACCATACACTTCATGGAAGAAAATCCATAAGTCTGACAAATAATCACCCACAAAAAGTCAGTAGTCCATTTCTTGAACACAAGTGACGCTTCCCGGTAATTGTTCTCTACGATGTCTGGAAGTTCGGTATTTGACGAATCAGCTGGGGCGGATTCGACAAGAAGAGTCAGTTCGGTGGGTTGGGCCTGATCTTGCCTGGAGTTTGACGGAGCAGCAGGGCTGTCTGACGAACGAACGAACGTCAGTTTGGTCTGGTGGTAACGGTGCAAAGAAACTTTCTTGCTTGGGGGTCCTTTCCGGGTAGTCACTTGCACGGTAGCTTTAGAGCATTCACCTGTCGTACAAATTGGCGGTGGGAGGGGACTGTCGTTGACCACGATTGCTGCAGGTGTTGCAGGAGACTGTGGAGTTGGTTGTGAAGGCGATGGAAGGGGATTGTTTTCGATGACAACTTCTGTTGGTGTTGCAGGAGACTATTGGCGGTGGTTGTAACAGCCTACTGCGCGGAAAATCAAGACCCGTCAGGCCTACGGGCCGGCCTGTGGAGTCTGGCATGGCGGGGCTTCACCATCAGCAGTCAGCAATGGCTCAGAATGCATTTTTGAGTTACGATGACGAGGAGCTAGTAAATTTACGGGGAAAGACGAGGAGTAGCAATGAATCAATGTGAGAATCTAGGATCGAGCTTAGAAAAGAGAATGTGAATTGAATTGAATCACCTGGGTACAACACGAGGCTATATATAGGCTCGACACAAGGCCCCGTAACCAGGTGTTACGCGAAGGTTCCGCGGGCCGCGTAGCGTCCCAAACAGATCCTTACCGAATTCGGTAGAAGGCAATTCGGTGGCAACTGAAAAGCCAGAATTCGGTGCACGCAACCTAGCTCGGTGCACGCAACCTAGCTCGGTGCTATAACTATAATAAAATATAGGAAAGCACCTAGCCTAGGAAATCAAGCAATTCATGCATGCATATAATTATCCTATGCTAGAAATAGCATGATAAATTAAAGGCAAGCAAGCATAGCTGGCATAAGCCGTCGTACTCTCACACGTCCCCCCCTCAAAGCTGGGTGGCGTGAGATACACCCTGTTTGACAAGATATTCCTTGAGAGCACGGCGTGCGTTGCCCATATCAGCTTCTGCAACCCAAATATCCTCAGTGGGGTCGTATCCCTTCCAGCGTATCAGGAACTCGAGGGCCTTGCCGCTGCGGTGCCGATGAGTGAGAACGCGCTCGATCTCGTACTCGGGTTCATCCTGTATGCGAAGAGGTGGTGGTGGCGGTAGTTGCCGTCCCTGTAATTGTTGGTTGGGGTCCTTCTAGGGCTTTAGTAGCTGGACATGGAAAGCATTGTGAAGCTTCCATGTATCTGGTAAGCGCAAGCGGAATGTAACTGGTGTCACCTGTGCCTCCACCAGAAACGGACCACAGAAGCGAGGCCGGAGTTTGGATGGGAGATGAGACAGGTTCAAGTTGCGTGTGTCAAGAAGCACCTGATCTCCGACAGCTACTGAGTGATCTCGTCGCTGACGATTGGCATACTGCTTCTGGGAGTTCTGCATCGTGGTGAGTCGTCGCTGAGTCTTCTCCCATAGGTGCTGCATGGTGGTGACGAAGTCATGTGCGGCTTGGACGTGTGCCGGTGTAGTTGGCTGCTGTGGGGTGAGTGGTTCCCGTCCGTAACACAGGAAGAAAGGAGTTTTCCTTGTGGCCGCATGTGACGCGTTGTTGTAAGCGAACTCTAGGGTCGGTAACTGTGTATCCCAATTGTTGACGTCGTCCTTGCAAGCTGTGCGTAGTAACTGTTCAACCACTTGATTGAGTCGCTCTGTCTGTCCGTCAGTCTGGGGGTGGTATGCTGAAGACATTGCAAGCTTTGTCCCCAACAGTCCCATGAGCTCCTTCCAGAACTTACTGGTGAATTTGGGGTCTCTGTCTGAGATGAGTGTAGCGGGGATGTCGTGGATGGTGATGATGCGGTCGAAGAAGAGGCGAGCAGTTGCTTCAGCTGTAGCTGTGGCGTTGGTCGGTATGAAGTGACCCATTTTGGAGAACTTGTCGATCACCACGAGTATAGCGTCATGCCCTCGTGAAGTCGAAGGAAGTCCCGTGATGAAGTCGAGGCTAACGACCTGCCATGGCTGCTCCGGTACGGGTAGAGGCTGAAGTAACCCTGCTTTTTTCTGCTTGCTACTCTTCATCCGCTGGCACGTGTCGCAAGAGGTGACGAACTGCTGCACGTCTGCTGCCATCCCGGGCCAGTAGTAATACTTCGCTATCCTTGCTAACGTCTTGTTGCTCCCGAAATGTCCCGCGTAAGATACGTCGTGAAATTCCTCCAATAGGATCTGCCGTAGCGGGGCGTAATTCGGTACCCAAATCTTTCCTGATCCCTTTCTTACAGCTAAGTCCTTCTTCCACTGTAACAGCTTCTTACTAAGGTAGGCGATGAGCTGCAAACTGCGTTCATGATGCTGCATCAGTATTGCTCCGACTGCTTGGTCACTAGCGTCTGCTTCCACCACGTAGTATCTGTCTGGATCCGGTAGGATGAGTACTGGCGCTGTAGTCAGTGCTGTCTGTTTGTTCAGTGCACGGTAGTCGATGCACATCCGTAAACTACCGTCTGGCTTTGGAGTGAGGAGAACTGGTGCAGCGTAGGGAGAGGTGGATGGGCGGATCAGTTGTCTGTCCAGAAGATACTCTATCTGTTTTTTCATGTCTGTCAATTCAGTCGGACTAAGTTGGTATGGTGCACGTGAGACGGGTTTCGCACCTGGTTCCTCCACGATCTCGTGCTCGTGGGTGCGTGCTGGAGGTACGTCTGCGGGTAGGTCATCAGGCATTATATCCTTGTACTGCTCCAACACCTCCTTTACTGCTGCACGTAGCTCCGAACTCGGCTTCTCCTCCTCTGCTGCTGCCATAACCAGTGCTAAGTATCCCGTGTTACTCTCGTTCACAGTCCGCTCGAACCGTGCCAGTGTCGTTTCAGGAACGCTCCCTGTATCCGTCCAGCTTCGCAGCTCCACTCGTTTCCCTTTGTTATAGATGCACGTTTTCCGGTTGACCCAGTCGATCTCGGGGTTGAACCGCTTCAGAAAATCTTGCCCCAAGATGAAATCTAATCCCTTTATGTTCGTGATCGGCAACGTCGGCTTCCACCTCAACGCCCCTATCTGCAGCTGCAGTGTTGACTTGCCGTGGATGGGAAGCTTTGTACCGTCCACCATCGTTGCTGTAAACTGGGTTTCTTCTGAGGATTCTCCAATTTTCTCCAACGTCCCGCGGTCGCACACCAAGTGGGACGCACCATTGTCCACCAGGGCCTGGATGCGACGCCCGTTGCAGATCACCTCGAGTACTAGTGGTTGCTGCTGCTCCGAGTATCCGTAGATGGTATCGCTTAAAGGATCGTAGGGTACGTCGAATATGTTATCCCTAGGTCCTACGCTCGAAGATGCAGCTTCAGTATCAGTTTTCAACTGAGAAAGATTAGAAGGATTTATCCGAGGCCGATTCGGCTTCTCTTGGGCCTGGAACCTTCCACTAAGCCTTTGCAGCTGTCTAGGCTTCATCTGTGGGGAACAGGGAGCCTTTAAACAGTGCTGCTGGTGTGAAACAAGTAAACAGGAATGGAATGACTAAGGAAAGATTGGGTACAAATACAACCCTAGAAACCCTGTACCCCATATGTGCTACCCCACTATAGCCTACAGCAAATATGTCATATAAATCTGACACACCCCCATAGGCAAAGTGGGGGAGAGCAAGGGGTCACAAGACCAGTCAAGTAAAGCAAAGCAGAGCAAACTCAGGGTGGATCACAACGTTACCACACAGTCCGAGCACAAGAGCAGGGCCAGAGGCCAGTTCACATGCAGGAGTACAGACATATATATATAAAACTAGACAAGCAAGAGCAGGTATATATATGTCACAGTACAAGTGAGGCAAGACAGGCACAAGACCCAGCTGGGTGCAGAGGCGCTGATGGTCACAAGGCGAGAGTGCCTTGGTGAACACATCAGCAGTGTTGGCCTCAGAGGCCACGTACGCAAGCCGCAACTGTCCACGCTGCTGCAGCTCACGAGCAAGGAAGTAGCGAAGAGCAATGTGCTTAGTTCTGTGCTCCAGACGCTGCTCTCGACACAAGGCCAGCACGACCTTGTTGTCTACGTACAGCACTGGAGGAGAACGAGGCGGCTCTCCAAGGTCAGTCAGCAGGTAGGTGAGCCAGCGAAGCTCCTGTGCAGCCATGGCCCCAGCGTAGATCTCAGCCTCACAACTGGAGCTGAGAACCGAAGACGAGCGAGTAGCCCGCCAAGAGACAGAGCTGGAACCAAGACTGAAGGTGTAACCCTGTGACGACCGCTGCGTAGCCTGGTCGTCAGCCCAAGAAGCGTCCGCGTGCCCTGTAAGGACCACTAGACTGCGCCCTCCAAGCACTAGCCCCATGCCCGACGTACTGCACAGGTAGCGCAACACCCTCTTCGCTGCAGCCATGTGCTCTGGTCGGTGTCTCCCAGGAGCAACATAGCGTGCAAGAATGCTCAGAGGGTATGCAAGGTCAGGTCGTGTGCAGGTCATCAGGTACATGAGGCAGCCAACAAGCTCTGGGTACGGGCCACTCGACTCTACGGACTCATCCGAAGGCAGAGCTGAGAGCGAGTGGCGAGTAGACAAAGGAGTGGCCTGAGGCGAGGAGTACGTGAAGCCGAAGCGCTGAAGGACCTGCTGCACCATGTGTGACTGAGTCAAGGTAATGGTGCGGCGTGCTCTGTCCCGAGTGATCTGCAAGCCAAGGTAGCTGCGCAGTTCACCCAGGTCTGTGCACGTGTGTCTCTTCAGCAGCTCGGACTTCACGTAGGCGAGTCCAGCAGTGTCCGCTGTGGCAAAGACCAAGTCGTCGACGTACACGAGGATGTAGAACGGCGGCAGAGAAGTGTCGGTGCGCAGAAACAGCGACGGGTCAGCAGTAGAAGGAGCAAACCCAAGAGCCGCAAGCGTAGTCCTCAGTGTGTCGTGCCACTCACGCGGTGCCTGGCGGAGACCGTAGACTGGCCGTCGGAGGCTCCACTGGGTGCCAGGAGGGAAAGTCCCAGTGAAGCCAGGTGGACGGCGCAGCCAGATCTCCTCCTGCAGGCTACCCTGCAGGAACGCAGTGCTGAAGTCGAGAGAGTGAAGCTCGTAGTCGCGCTGAGCGGCTATGTGCAGCAGCAACCGAAGAGTGGTCATCTTCGGGGTGGGAGAGAAGGTCCGAAAGTAGTCAACTCCCTGCCGCTGACTGAAGCCACGAGCAACGTACCGCGCCTTGAAGACAGGTGGAGAGCCCGGCGGCCGCTTCACCCTGAAGATCCACATGCCACTGACGATGTTCGCCCCAGGAGCGGGAACTGCGTCAACGTAGGTGCCCGTGGACTTCCAGGAAGCCATCTCTGCATCCATAGCTGCCTGACACTGAGACGAGTAGGGACCCTCTACGGCCTCCGCGTAAGAGCGCGGAGTCGGGATGTCTAGTGCATCCGGGTCTCCCTCAGGAGCAAGCAGTACAGACGCAAGATGAGGTGAAGCAGCAGCCAAACACTGTAACTCCTCCTGCATGTCCTCTAGGACGTCCGTGCCAAGAGCACACTCACCCCCGACGGACGGAGGACAGACAGACGCAGACTCAGCAACAAGACTAGCAGCGTAGTCTAGACGACAGCGAGCAGCAAAGTCGACGAGCTCAGTGACAAGAGCAGACGCAGCAGTGGACTCAAACGAGGGGTCAGTGACGACAGTAGCAAGCAGACGCGTGACAGTAGGACTGGCAGCACGAAGAGAGTCCGACTCCGGGTCGGCAAGGGCAGGAAGAGAGGACTCAGGAGGAGAAGGCAAAGGGGCACGCAGAGGAGCAGTGGACGGACGCAGAGACATCCGGTGCGTGCCAGGGACAGGAGGAGGACGCTGACGCGAACCGCGACCACTAGTGCGAGCAGCACGAACAGGCGACGCAGGACGAGACGCAGGCTCACGACGCTCAGCAAGACCTCCAGTAGGACCAGTGTAAGGAGAGGGAGCAGGCAGTGGAGAGGAAGGCTCCAACAGTGACTGTGACTGTGAGGAAGGCTGTGAACACTCTACCGAAGGAGAAAGACCAAGAACCTGCTGCAGGAGCGGAACGAAGTACGGTCGAGGCCGCGCGGCAGCTCCAGACTCAGCAGGGACAGCACCAGCACCCTCAGCGACAGCACCAGCGCCACCAACACCTCCAGCGGCAGGACCTCCAGCAGCACCAGTAGCAGAACCACCGCCGGGACAGACAGCAGGAGTCTCAGCACCAACACCCTCAGGAGCTCCTGCTCCAGGAGTACCCGCAGACCCAGCAGCTCCGGGACCGGCAGCACCAGCACCCTCGACGGTCGAAGAAGCTCCAGCTCCAGCAGCACGCCTCCAGCGGCGAGCAAACCACTCGCGCAGCTCCTGTGGAGAGAGGGGCTCCCGGCGAGACGCAGCAGCAGGAGAAACCCCAGGCTCAACAGCTCCAGACGTAGCACCCCCAGGCTCAGCAGCTCCAGACTCAGTACCCCAAGGCTCAGCAGCTCCCGACCCAGCACCCCCAGACCCAGCACCCCCTAGCTCAGCAGCTCAAAGCACCGTACCCCCCGGCTCAGCACCCCCAGGCTCCGCACCCTCCGCAGTAGCACTCCCAGGCCCAGCACCCCCAGTAGCAGCACCTCCAGGCTCGGCACCCCCGCGCACAGCACCCCCAGAGTCAGCACCCCCAGGCTCAGCACCCGCAGCAGCACCAGAGTCACCAGTAACCTCGACCGGGTCAACTGCGTCTACCTGGGACACACCTGAGGGGGCAGGAACCTGAGGGGGGAGGGGGTCTACCGGGGGGGGAACTGGCACAAGGAAGTCCGGCGGAGGGGGGAGGGAAGGAGTGCGGTAGGGGAAGAGGCGGTAGAAGGGGACTGACTCGTCGAACGTGACGTCCTGGGAGGACAGAACACGACGAGAGGAGGGGTGGTAAAACTGCCACCCGGGAGCGTCTGTGGGGAAGCCAAGGAAGACACAGGGAGCAGCACGAGGGGACAGCTTGTCCGCAGACAAGTCGCGGACAAACGCCCGAGATCCCCAGACACGGAACGCCGACGCATCGCCAACCTTCCCCGTCCACAGCAAAGCTGGGGAGGTCTCCGGTCTGGAGACCCTGGGCTGAAGGTTGATCTGATGTGCGGCGTACCGAACCGCAAACGGCCACAGAAAATGGGGGGCAGCCGCATGCACCATGGACGTACGGGCGACGTCCATGACAATGCCGATGCGGCGCTCAGCAATCCCATTCTGCTGTGGAGAGTCCGGAAGCGTGAAGGTCTGGCGGATGCCTCGTGCCCGACAGTAGGCTCGCAGAAGGCCGGAGGAGAACTCTCCGCCTCTGTCCGAGTGCAGACGCAAAACAGGAAAGTCCGAGCCGAAGCTCCGCCTGAGCTGGAGACGAGCTGCGCGGATCCAGTCGATCAACACCTCAGTGACCTCACCCTTGCTGCGCAAGGGGAAGACTGTGGTGTAACGCGAGTAGTCGTCAACCACCAGCAGGAAGTAGCGCTCGTGACCCTGTCCACGGACGCGGGCTGGGCCCCACACGTCCATGTGAAGCGTCTGCATCGGGGCCTCCGTCGGAGGGAACGGGGAGGAGTGAGGGGTAGCCCGCAGGCGACCCTCGACACAGGGGACACAGGGAGGGCCAGGCCCCGGAGGAAGGGGAGGGAGGGACCGGGGAAGGCCAGAGACAAGAAGGCGAGAGGCCATGCCCCGGAGACGAGGCAGGGAGGGGTGACCCATCCTGTGGTGCCACAGTAGGGTCTCGTGGGACAGGAGGCGACACGAGCAGGGGGCAGACTCAGGACCAGACCTGGACGCTGCAGCAAACACCTGACCCGACGCAGCTACCTGACCAGACGCAGGAGAAGGAGACGGAACAGTGAGTGTGTACAGGCTCGACCCTAGACCACGTGTGAATGTGGTCAGGTGTCGACCCGTGTCCGCGTCCGTGCAGTGGGTGACTCGTCGGCGCGCAGGGGTGAACTGGTCAACCCCTGCATCCTGTAGTTCAGCACCCGCCACCAAGTTCGTAGAGAACGAGGGGAGGTAGAGACCGGACAGGGCGCCAGACGGGACCGCAGGGCACGGCAGGACAGTGGAGTAGCGAGCCAGAACAGGACCCCCAGAGGGGTCTGCCAAGGAGACCGCCACTGGCCGACTAAGCGGCGTGAGTGTGGTGCGGTCTCGAAAGAAGGAGCGAGACGCCCCGGAGTCAAGAGTGAAAGTGAGAGAGGGTGAAGTCGACACAGTACCTGAGAGAGCAGACTCACCAGCACCTGAGGACTCAGACTCACTGGCACCTAGAGCAACAGCCTTACCAGCACCTGGAGCAGCAGCCTCAACAGCACCTAGAGCCGCAGTACCAATGCCCGGGTCGGGCGGGAAACACCGGTAACAGTCACCCTCCTCACTAATAGTCACAGCATACATAGCAGCAAGAATAGCATCAAAGTCAAGATCAAAGATAGCTACTCCAGCCCTAGACAGCTGGTCCCAGCGAGGGATCTCAGAGGCGTCAGGAAACTGGCGGCGCCAAGCGTCAGTCAGGCGGCCGAAGCAACGCTGGGCGGAGTGTGGACCACCACACTGCTCACCCGCACGGTCGCCAGTGCGCAGGACGTAAGTGCACGGACCAGTACCCCCACCCCGCTGACGCGCAGAGTACCACTCATGGAGCTGCTGCGGGGAGAGGGGCTCCTGACCACGCTGCTGCTGCTGGCGCTGACCACTACCGGAGCCACTCCTCCTCGGCGCGCCACGACCTCCGCCGCCTTCTCCGCCGCCGCCGCCACCACCTCCACCGCCACCGCCACTCCCACCGTCGCCGCCGCCACCGCCGCCTCCGCCTCCACCCCCACTACCACCGCCGCTGCCGCCCCCGCCTCCACTGCCTCCGCCGACACCTCCACTCCCGCCACTACTCCCGCTACCACCCTCACCTCCGCCGCTGCCTCTACCTCCGCCTCCACCGCCCCCGCCGCCTACACCACCGCCCCTGCCCCCCTTGCTCTTGCCAGAGCGACGTCTCCCGCTGGGGGCAGACGCCGCTCCGACCGACTCAAAACCAACAAGGTCGGCCGTAGCAACAGAGGCGACAGAGGGCAGGAGGGGGGAGGGGGAACACCCCTCAAAGATGGGGGTGCGCGGGTCACCACGAGAGGCCCCTACAGCGAGAATGCTCTTCTCGGCTGCTAGGAGGGACTTCTCGAGGATCTCGACAGTGAGAGTGGTGGGGCAGACTGCGAGTAGGTCGTCCCTGACTCCGCGAAGGGAGTCAGGGAGGCGGGTGACAATGTAGTAGAGAGTGAAGTACTGGGGGGGGGGGTTCTTGGCGCAGAACTCAGCAGGAAGTGCAGCGCGGAAGCGAGCGTCACTAGTGCGCAGGTGGGTAATGAGGTCGGCTACTGTGGCAAAAGCAGCAAGGTCGGGAAAGAGGTACGGTAGCATGAGGCGGCTCAGTGCAGCAGTGGCAGGGGTGGAGTAGCGTGCAATAACGGCGTCGTACAAGGTCTTAGCACTCTTGTACGACCCAAAGTGCGCACGCTCAGCGGGAGGGAGGTGGCGACGCACAGCAAGACGTGCAGCAGCATCGCGTGTGGCCCACTGTGAGCGAACAGTGGCATCCTCAGTAGCAGCAGGGGCGGGAGAGGCACCAGAAGTGAGATCAAAGAGAGAGAGTCCGTCAGCTCTGTCGCACTGTAGGAAAAGCAGTAGGTCGTCTACCCACACGTCAAAGTCAATGGCTCTGCCCTCAGCGTCAAAGGCGAGGACACTGGGGGTAGCCATGACAGCAGTAGAGAGAGGGCAGTGCGCAGAGTAAGGCTCAGTGCTCACCAGACAGGGCAGTGCAGGGAGGGCTCGGGCGGCTCGGGCGGCTCGACTGCTGGGCGGCTCGGGCGACTCGGCGGCTCGGGCGGCTCGGGCGGCTCGGGCGGCTCGGGCGGCTCGGGCGGCTCGGGCGACTCGGCGGCTCGGGCGGCTCGGGCGGCACTGCAGCTGGGGCGGCTCGGCTGCTGGGGCGGCTCGGATGTTGGGGCGGCTCGGCGGCTGGGGCGGCTCGGCTGCTGGGGCGGCTCTGCTGCTGGGGCGGCTCGGCCGGGAGATGCAGGGGCGGGGCCGTCAGGTGCAGCGGCGGGCCGGCAGGTGCAGCGGCGGGTCGACCGGTGCAGCGGCGGGCCGGCAGGTGCAGCGGCGGGGCCGTAGGGTGCAGAGGCGGGCCGGCAGGTGCAGCGGCGGTGCCGTCAGGTGAGGCGGCGGGCGGTAGGGTGCAGCGGCGGGCCGTAGGGTGCAGTGGCGGGCCGGCAGGTGCAGCGGCGGGGCCGTCAGGTGAAGCGGCCGGGCCGTAGGGTGCAGCGGCGGGCCGGCAGGTGCAGCGGCGGGGCCGTCAGGTGAAGCGGCGGGCCGCTGGGTGCAGTGGCGGGCCGTAGGGTGCAGCTGCGGGCTGGCAGGTGCAGCGGCTGGGCCGTCAGGTGAAGCGGCGGGCCGCTGGGTGCAGCGGCGGGCCGTAGGGTGCAGCGGCGGGCCGGCAGGTGTAGCGGCGGGGCCGTCAGGTGAGGCGGTGGGCCGTAGGGTGCAGCGGCGGGCCGTAGGGTGCAGTGGCGGGCCGGCAGGTGCAGCGGCGGGGCCGTCAGGTGCAGCGGCGGGCCGGCAGGGCCGCGTCAGAGCCGGCGGCGGGGCCGCGTCAGTGGAGGCGGCGGGGCCGCGTCAAGCAGGCGGCGGGGCCGCGATCAGGAGGGGTGGCGGGGCCGCGTCTGAGGGACAGCGGGGCCGCGAGGGAAATGGCGACCCGAGGGGTCGCTAAAAAAATGCGCGCCTCGCGGCGCGCTTCGGTGGGCCCTAAAAAAAACGGTCCTTAGGAAGGACCCGCTCTATACCATGTGAAACAAGTAAACAGGAATGGAATGACTAAGGAAAGATTGGGTACAAATACAACCCTAGAAACCCTGTACCCCATATGTGCTACCCCACTATAGCCTACAGCAAATATGTCATATAAATCTGACAGCTGGGAGAGAATATTAACTCCTCGGAACGCTCGACCCGTATTAGCGCTCTGGAGTAGGGTCCCCATAATACCCAGTACCGGTTTAATTTCTGACTCTCCCTTAATAAAGGCTTGAAACCCACGAGAAGTAATATTCTTACTTGTCGGGGTATACGGCTGGAGTTTCCCGGTCGGTGCAGGGTCTTGTTTCGCGGATCCTCCATCAGTCTCGGCGATTTCCCCTGGTGCCGGCTGGTCGTGACGTTTTAAATTTGCGCCACCATATTCTCCTTTTTTCGCCCTCTCCAAAGTTGCCACGTTGTCCGTTTTGTGCTTCGGGGGTGCCGCACTGTTCTTGTCCTTCAGCTCCGCACACCTTCTCTTCATTTTCCAACACGCCAAGATACGATGTCCTGTAGCGCCGCAAAATTTGCACGTCTCATTTTTTGCTAGCCGCTGCTCCACATCGCCCTCGTCGTTCTCCATCGGGTCGGCAGTCGTGGGTGGTGCCAATCGCCCCATGCCACTAGTTGGCTTGTTGCATCGTGTTCCGTAGTAGCTACTGTTCAACGTGTCGAACTGTTCGATCAGTGCTGCCGGAAACTGCGCCCACGTCCCCTCGCCTTGGACTATTCTGTTGTTGATCCACTCTAGAGCTGGGCCTCGTAACAGTGTTGCTGCGAGCCGTATGCGCATTGCGTCTTTTGTTGGGGTCGTGCATCTAACGGCTTCGAAGTAAATTTCGAGTTCAGCTACAAATCGACGAACGTCGTTCCTTTTTACTGTAGGATCGAACGCCTCCGGTAGCCTCGGCTTCACTGCTTCGAGGTTAACTGTAGCTGCTGCCATTGTCGCATGTAGAATTGTCGGTGTAGCCGCTGCTGCTGCTGCTGCTATTGTTGTCGCTGCTGCTGTGGCGGTTGCCGACTGGTTCGCAAGGAGTTTTTCGAGTCGTGGGAGCGCCGCATGTATTTGCTTATGCTCAGCACGTAACTCCGCGATTTTCTGTACTGAAATATCTCCTTTTCCCTCCATTTGGCAATTTACAGGAAGATGCGCGACAAAAATAATCGAATTTTAGGTGCTAGTCGACTTACTGCAAGTCAAGTTGACTATAGGATTGACGAGCGCAAATTTTGTAGGTCACGTAAATCTCCCTTGAGCGAAATTCGCGTCCGATCTTGGCCGTTGAGGATAAAATCAATCCGACGCTCCAAATTCTAACGTTTTTAGGAGAAATAATCTGGGCCGTTGAGATGAAACTCGATCGAACGGTCGAAACTCCAACCTTTCCACCGGTAAATCTGAGGGGTGTTCGAAAACCGAATCGAGGGGGACTTAGAAAAATTGCGCGGAACTGGTTTTACATACCCGTATCGGCGCTTTCGTCGTCGCCCCCGCGGTTTTTAAAGGCCGGAACTAAGCAGTTGAAGACCTCGCGTGAAAACCCGCTCTGATTACCAAGTGTGAGGATCTAGGATCGAGCTTAGAAAAGAGAATGTGAATTGAATTGAATCACCTGGGTACAACACGAGGCTATATATAGGCTCGACACAAGGCCCCGTAACCAGGTGTTACGCGAAGGTTCCGCGGGCCGCGTAGCGTCCAGAACAGATCCTTACCAAATTCGGTAGAAGGCAATTCGGTGGCAACCGAAAAGCCAGAATTTGGAGCACGCAACCTAGCTCGGTGCTATAACTATAATAAAATATAGGAAAGCACCTAGCCTAGGAAATCAAGCAATTCATGCATGCATATAATTATCCTATGCTAGAAATAGCATGATAAAGTAAAGGCAAGGAAGCATAGCTGGCATAATCCGTCGTACTCTCACAATCAACGATTCGTTCAGCATCAAGACGGGCTTAGAGAGGATGGACGGACCCGTGGCGCCACGAGGAATGCGTGTATGCGCTGGCGTGGAAGTCGTGGGGAACCAGAAGGTTCACCATCACACCTCATGGCGACATGATCAGGGGGGAAGCGCCTGTATGGTTGTGGACGACAGTGTGGGTGTGGGATAAGGGAGGAGCTTCATGGTTAGGGGGGAAGCGACTGCCAACTGCAGCATGTAACAGAAAATAAGAATGCCTGTTCTTGCAAGTATTACAAGAAAATGTGACAAACTATGTAGACCGGTGCTTCAAACAAAAGGCCGTCGCACACAACAGGCGTCACAAAGGCTGATCTGTCTTCTAGCATCCACCATCAGCAACAATACCCCAGGTCATTACGACTAGCTCGCCTCCCACCGTCGCAAGCACATCTGACACTCCTATGTGCATCTCTGCGAATGACAAAAGGAAGGGCACAATCATGAACCGCATGACGCGTCGCAGGCAATTCCAATATTGCGACAACAACATCTATTTTCCCCCATTTGGACCCGTTAAGCCCGTAACACCAGACTCTAACAACATTCCCACTGTCGATGTTTGGAACGACCCGACAATTGGCCCTAACTACGAATTTACGTGCATCTCTACGAGTCCCTACCTGGCTTCGCCGCCACTCATGAAAGGGATGTCTCGTAGCATTGCGTCGACCTCGACCACTTCGTTACCCAGCGAATCACCTGTATCGTTCCGCGCGACCGTCAACTTCAACATGTCGTACCTGAATAGCTGCTGCGGACAACACATAGTTGGGTCATCACTATTCATCGGTAATGAGAGGCGTCTTAGCTATCCATGTGACATTACTGTCCCAAATGATAAAATTCTTAAGGCTTACCATATGGGAGGATTTTTATCACAGTCCAAGGACACAAACAATAGAGTCTACGCTGGCGATGTTCTGATCGTCGACAACGCGTAGTTTAATTTTCTTTCTGCACCACAACTCATAATGTGCGGAGTTGAGATACAAGCCAACTGCGAAGCAATGGAATTCGAACTGTTTCATAAAAGGACTGGGAAGGCCTTTAGCAAGGATGGGGTCTTTGTTCCATACATTACCATAGCGCCCAAGCCCTATGGTCTCTACCGAACGCTCGCCGGCCCAACCGCTTCGACTTCTACACCTGGAGACACAAGACCAGCAACAATGGAAGAGCAGGAAGCAGATAGTGGTGGATTAGAAGAAACAACCAATGTTACAAAGACTCGAGTGAGCACGTGAGGAATTCCTTGGGGCAACGAAGCATCAATAGTCGGCAGCGCAGAATGGGGTACCAACACCATTCGAGGCAGATAAGGTGCACCTGCAATACCCCCCAAACTTGCAACCATAGCAGATCCTTACTAGGCCACTCGTGGAACTGGCTGGGGTGGACATCCTCTCCCTCAAAGTCCCTACAAACCAGGACCAGAAAAGGAAGAGTCAGAAGGAATGACAACTGATCTTGAAGGGGAAGAAGTCACCCACTTAACCGAACCAACAAAAGAACTTCCACCTATCGAGAAAGGTCCTCGGTTGCTGTACATCACCAGCGATAAAATCCAGTATCCTCGCATACTGATGGAGGGCCTCCCAGCTTCTGAGTGGCCTGATGCGCCATCATAGCCGCTCCAAGTCACCGATGACTCCATGCACGTTGTCGACACACACGACATTGCTGGCTTCAGCTGTGACAAACTTCACACAGCTTCCACCCAAGCCTTTGCAGTAGATGTCTGCACAGATGCTTCGCCGACGAAGCGCCTACTACCGCACAACAAAAACAAGCAAAAAGAGATCATCAATATTACCGAACCATCAATATCGCGCAACCCCCGACGTCTGGCATCAGCGACTCAGTCAACCATCCCACATGAACCTCAAGAACCCTACCAAAGCTGAAGTACTCGACCTGCACGCCCTTCTCCCACCTAACGGAAACACCCTTTGACCCAAATCAGACAATCTACCGTGCACCATCTAACCCGAAGCTGCGTTAACCCACCAACTATTTCCAGAGCAGCCCCAGGATCACTGCGCTATGAACCCCTCGACAAGGTCTAGAGCGACTTCATGGTTCTTGGCAAACTTGTACTGACGACGAAGGCTACACGATGATCTTCATTGACGCCAACACTCGTTTCGTCTGGGCCATCAATATCGATCTGCGCTCATAAGCCCTCGACTCATACTCTTGATCAAGAAAGCCGAACGCCAATCTAGCCACACACTCAAGAGCTTCGAGACCGCCAGAGGGATGGAGTACTTTATCAACGAGTTTAAATATTACTTCATTACGAAAGGGATTGAGCACCTGGTCTCCCTAACCTACGCACACGAACAACAAGGAGTAGCAGATATGACAAACATGAGCCTTGCCACAAGGATGCTGGCTTACTTGAAGCAATCTGCGATACTGACAAGGTTATGGCCATTCGCTATGAACCATATTGTGTGACTGCACAATATGTTGTCATCACAAAGCCTTCTGAACAACACCTCTCCGCACAAGGCTTGGACGAGCAGATAACGTGACGCGCGACTACTCCGGATCTTCAGCTGCATGGTACTTACAAGCCCTACACTGCCCAAACCGGAAAATTAACTGATCGAGCCTACTGGGGAATACACCTCGATCTTCACAAGAATTCAAAGGATGGATCGTTTTGTCAAACAAATATGCTATAGTCTGTGTAGGCTGTAGTGGGGTACACAATATGGGGTACAAAACTTCTAGCTTTTCCTACTTGTACCCACCTGCTTGCTAGTTCATTCAATCCTCATTTCTTCACATGGTATAGAGCAAGTTCCCTATTGGGAACGCTTCCTTGGGCCCACCACTGAAACTTTTTTTTTTCTGACCGGAGCGACAGTCGCTCCTGCCCGAGGCGCGCCTTGTGGGCTGCCCTTCTGGCGACCTCTCTTAGAGGCCCCTCTCACGGCCCCTCACGCCGCCCCTAGCGGCCTCGTAGCCGCCCTTCCAGGCCCCTCGCGCCCCTAGCGGCCCCGTCACCGCCCCTACGCGGCCCCGTCGCCGCCCCTAGCGGCCCTGTCGCCGCCCCTAGCGGCCCCGTTGCCGCCTCCCTACCTACGCGGCCCCGTTGCCGCCCCTACGCGGCCCCGTAGCCGCCCCTAGCGGCCCCGTAGCCGCCCCTACGCGGCCCCGCCGCCGCCCCTAGCGGCCCCATAGCCGCTCCCCTCCCTACGCGGCCCTGTAGCCACCCCTACGCGGCCCTGTTGCCGCCCCTACGCGGCCCCGTAGCCGCCCCTAGCGGCACCGTAGCCGCCCCTACGCGGCCCCGTCGCCGCCCCTAGCGGCCCCGTAGCCGCTCCCCTCCCTACGCGGCCCCGTAGCCACCCCTACACGGCCCCGTCGCCGCCCCTAGCGGCCCCGTCGCCGCTAACCTCCCTACGCGGCCCCGTTGCCGCCCCTACGCGGCCCCGTCGCCGCCCCTACGTGGCCCCGTCGCTGCCCCTAGCGGCCCAGTAGACGCTCCCCTCCCTACACGGCCGCGTCGCCGCCCCTACGCGGCCCCGTCGCCTCCCCTACGCGGCCCCGTCGCCGCCCCTAGCGGCCCCGTCGCCGCCCCTAGCGGCCCCGTCGCCGCTGACATTCCTACGCGGCCCCGTTGTCGTCCCTACGCGGCCTCGTTGCCGCCCCTACGCGGCCCCGTTGCCGCTCCTAGCGGCCCCGTCGCCGCTCCCCTCCCTACGCGGCCCCGTCGCCGCCCCTACGCGGCCTCGTAGCCGCCCCAACGCGGCCATGGCGCCGCCCCTAGCGGCCACGTCACCGCTCCCCTCCCTACGCGGCCCCGTCGCAGCCCCTAGCGGCCCCGTCGCCGCCCCTACCCGAACCCGTCGCCGCCCCTAGCAGGCAGACGAGCCGCCCAGCAGAAGCAGCCGCCCCTGGAGCAGCCGCCATTACAGCAGCCGCCCCTGGAGCAGCCGCCACTGCAGCAGCCGCCCCTGGAGCAGCCGCCACTGCAGCAGCCGCCCCTGGAGCAGCCGCCACTGCAGCAGTCGCCCTTGGAGCAGCCGCCACTGCAGCAGCCGCCCCTCGAACAGCCGCCACTGCAGCAGCCGCCACTGCAGCAGCCGCCCCTCGAACAGCCGCCACTGCAGCAGCCGCCCCTAGAGCAGCCGCCCCTGCAGCAGCAGCCCCTGAAGCAGCCGCCACTACAACAGCCGCCCCTGGAGCAGCCACCACTGCAGCAGCCGCCTCTGGAGCAGCCACCCCTGGAGCAGCCACCACTGCAGCAGCCGCCCCTGGAGCAGCCGCCACTGCAGCAGCCGCCCCTGGAGCAGCCGCCCCTGAAGCAGCCGCCACTGCAGCAGCCCCCCCTGGAGCAGCCGAACTGCCCTGTCCGTACTGCTGTTACTGCTGCTCTTACTACTGCTGCTCTTTCTACTACTACTGCTGCTCCTGGCGTGGCCAGATGCAGCTCCAGCGTCGCCCGCGTGAGTCCCTCACCCCCCAACAGCTTCGTGAGTGGTACGCTAGTTGGGGTTGTCGGGGTGGCCGTAGTGGGAGTCGTCTTGGAGTGGGTAGTTTGGGAGTTTCTCGTAGTGGCCTGGTGCAGCAACAACGTTCTCCGCGCGAAACTCTTTCACCCCAGCAGCTTCGTGAGTGGTACGCTCAGAGTGGAGGGTCGTTGAGTAGTGCTCGCTGCCCGTACGTTATTAGTACGGGTGTCCGGACTGGTCAGACTTGCGGGACGCGTAGTCACACAGAGTCCCGCTGCTTCGCGCGTCTAAGCGACGCTTGGCGTACAGAGTTTGGCGACGACGCTGAGCTCCGTGACTGGGTGGAGCTCTTTAGGTAGAGGGTAGATATCTTTGCTCTTGACTATGATGCTATTCTCACTGCAATGTATGCGTTGTCTACTAGTGCCGAGGGAGTCTGTCACCTGTGTGTGCCGCCTGACCCCGATATCCAGTCTGCTGCTCTAGGTGCTGGTGAGGCTGCTGCTCTAGGTGCTAGTGCCTCTGCTGCCCCAGGTGCTGGTGAGTCTGCCCTCTCAGATGCCACGTCGGCTCAGGCCTTACACACCTTCACCCTTGACTCGGGTGCTTCCCGCTCCTTCTTTCGAGACCGCACCACTCTTACGCCGCTTAGTCAGCCGGTTGCGGTCTCCCTGGCGGACCCCTCTGGGGGTCCTGTCCTTGCTAGCTTCTCCACTGTCTTACCGTGCCCGGCAGCCCCCTCTGGCACCCTTTCTGGTCTCTACCTCCCCTCGTTCTCTACGAACTTGGTGAGTGGAGCTGATCTACAGGATAGGGGGGTTGACCAGTTCACTCCTGCGAGTCAGCGGGTGACCCACTGCACGTGTGCTCAGACAGGCCGACACTTGGCCACGTTCACCCGCCGGCCGGGGTCTCCTTGCCAGAGACCTCCCCCACCTTGCGGTGGACGGGGAAGGTTGGCGATGCGTCGGCGTTCCGGGTCTGGGGATCTCGGGCGTTTGTCCGCGACCTGTCTGCAGACAAGCTGTCCCCCCGTGCTGTTCCCTGCGTCTTCCTTGGCTTCCCCCCTGACGCGCCTGGGTGGCAGTTTTACCACCCCACCTCGCGCCGCGTTCTATCCTCCCAGGACGTCACCTTTGACGAGTCGGTGCCTTACTACCGTCTCTTCCCCTACCGCACTGCGCCCCTCCCCCCGCCGCCGCTCTTCCTTGCGCCAGGTCCACCCTCGGTAGACCCCCTCCCCCCTCAGGGTCCTGCCCCATCAGGTGTGTCCCAGGTAGACGCAGTCGAGCCTGTTGAGGTAGGTGTTGACTCGGGTGCTGCTGTAGGTGCTGAGTCTGTGGGTGCTGAGACTTGGGGTGCTGAGCCTGGGGGTGCTGGGTCTAGGGGTGCTGAGCCTGGGGGTGCGGAGCCTGGGGGTGTGGAGCCTGGGGGCGCTGGGTCTGCTCGTGTGGCCGCCGATGGTGCTTTGTCGAGGCGGGAGCCACTCTCTCCACAGGAGCTGCGCGAGTGGTTTGCACGCCGCTGGAGACGTGCTGCTGGAGCTGGAGGTACTACTGTTGTTGCTGGTCCCGGAGGTGCTCATACTGGCGTTCTTGGAGCTGCTGGGACTGGAGGTGCTGCTGGGGCTACTGGAGTTGGTCCTGCTGGAGCTGCTGGCGGTGCTGGTGCTGCTGGAGCTGGAGCTGCTAGGGGTGTTGGCGCTGGTGTTTCTACTCGCGCTGGTGCGTCTGGGGGTGCTGCTGAGACTGCTGGAGCTGACGGTCCTACTGGAGTGGGTGCTGCTGGAGCTGGAGCTGCTGGGGGTGATGGCGTTGGCGGTGCTGCTGGCGCTAGTGCTTCTGAGGGTGGTGGAGTTGGCGCTGTTGGAGCTGGAGGTACTGCTGGTGCTGGTGCTGCAACTGGGGGTACTGGTGCTGTCCTTGCTGGTTCTCGAGGCGCTGTGCGGCCGAGGCCGTACTTCGTTCCGCTCCTGGAGCATGTTCTTGGTCTCCCGCCCTCTACTGGTCCTACTCCTCCCTTAGAGTGTCCACAGCCTGTCCAGTCGCAGTCACAGTTACAGCCCGGCTCCCCTCTACCTGCTCCTTCTCCCTACACTTGTCCTACAGGAGGTCTTGCTGAGCGTCGTGAGCCTGCGTCTCGTCCCGCGTCGCCTGTTCGTGCTGCTCGCACTAGTGGTCGTACTGCGCGTCCAAGTCCTCCTGCGGTCCCCGGCACACACCAGATGGCGCTGCGTCCTTCCACTGCTCCTTTGCGTGTCCCGTTGCCGTCTCCTCCAGAGTCCTCTCTTCCTCCTCTTGCTGACCCGGAGTCTGACTCTCGTCGTGCTGCCAGTCCTACTGTCACGCGTCTCCTGGCTACTGTTGTCACTGACCCTTCCTCTAAGTCCACTGCTGCGTCTGCGTTAGTTGCTGAGCTTGTCGACTTCGCTGCTCGCTGTCGTCTAGACTACGCTGCTAGTCTCGTTGCTGAGTCTGAGTCTGTCTGTCCTCCGTCCGTCGGGGGTGAGTGTGCTCTTAGCACGGACGTCCTTGAGGACAGGCGGGAGGAGTTCCAGTTTTTTGCTGCTGCTTTGCCTCCTCTCGTGTCCACGCTGATTGCCCCTGAGGGAGACCCGGATGCACCAGACATCCCGACTCCTCGATCGTATGCTCAGGCGATCGAGGGTCCCTACTCCTCTCAGTGGCAGTCGGCCATGGACGCAGAGATGGCTTCCTGGAAGTCCACAGGCACCTACTTTGACGAGGTTCCCCCACCTGGGGCGAACATCGTCACTGGCATGTGGATCTTCAGGGTGAAGCTGCCGCCGGGTTCTCCGCCTGTCTTCAAGGCGCGTTACGTGGCTCGAGGCTTTAGTCAGCGGCAGGGAGTTGACTACTTTCAGACCTTCTCTCCCACCCCGAAGATGACCACTCTTCCGGTGCTGCTGCACATAGCCGCTCAGCGCGACTACGAACTTCACTCTCTTGACTTCAGCACAGCTTTCCTGCAGGGCAGCCTGCACAAGGAGATCTGGCTGCGCCGCCCACCTGGCTTCAGTGGGTTGTTTCCTCCTGGTACCCAGTGGAGCCTCCGGCGGCCAGTCTACGGTCTCCGCCAAGCGCCCCGTGAGTGGCACGACACACTGAGGACTACACTTGCGGCTCTTGGGTTTGCTCCTTCTACAGCCGACCCATCGCTGTTTCTACGCACCGACACCTCTTTGCCGCCGTTCTTCATCCTCGTGTACGTCGACGACTTGGTCTTTGCTACTGCTGACACTGCTGGACTCGCCCACGTGAAGTCCGAGGTGCAGAAGAGACACACGTGCACAGACCTGGGTGAACTGCGCAGCTACCTTGGCTTGCAGATCACCCGGTACAGAGCACAACACACCATTTCCCTGACTCAGTCACACATGGTGCAGCAGGTCCTTCAGCGCTTCGACTTCACGTACTCCTCGCCTCAGGCCACTCCTCTGTCTACTCGCCACTCGCTCTCAGCTCTGCCTTCGGATGAGTCCGTAGAGCCGAGTGGCCGGTACCCAGAACTTGTTGGCTGCCTCATGTACTTGATGACCTGCACACGACCTGACCTTGCATACCCTCTTAGCATCTTGGCACACTATGTTGCTCCTGGGAGACACCGACCAGAGCACATGGCTGCAGCGAAGAGGGTGTTGCGCTACTTGTACAGTACGTCGGGCATGGGGCTAGTGCTTGGAGGGCGACGTCGAGTGGTCCTCACAGGTCACGCTGACGCTTCTTGGGCTGACGACTAGGCTACGCAGCGGTCGTCACAGGGTTACACCTTCAGCCTTGGTTCCGGCTCTTTTTCGTGGCGGTCTACCCGCTCGTCTTCTGTTCTCGGCTCCAGCTATGAGGCCGAGATCTACGCGGGGGCCATGGCTGCACAGGAGTTACGCTGGCTCACCTACCTGCTGACTGACCTAGGAGAGGCGGCCTCTGAGGCCAACACTGCTGATATCTTTACCAAGGCACTTCCGCCTGGTGATCATCAGCGTTTCTGTACGATGCTAGGTCTTGTGCCTACCTGGCCCCACTTGCTCTCTAGTTCATTCATTCCTCATTTCTTCACACGTTTTGGACTACACGGCATACGAAGTGACAATATCGCGCGACTGCATCTTTCTACATAAAGCTGATACAGCCTTTGTTCAAACAGCAACGCAAAGTTGACGAGGCTCCCACAAGCATCTTCATTGGCCACCACAACTTGGCCACGGCACAAGACGAAGCTGACGCGGCAGAGGATGCATAGGACGTCCAGCCCAACGAACATTATTCAAGCATCCCTCTTACGAACTCCAACCTTCATTCTATTATCCCAACATGACATAACTCGTGAAGCCCACAACAACAACATGATAGCGTGCCCATCTTTTGATGTCGTGTTACCAGCCAACAAAAACTCAGAAAACGCTATTCGCAATCACAATAACGACGGCGATGTTATTGTAGTAATCAGGACACACAACCTGAATCGCCTTACCGTACTCATTTTTAACAAAATCTCGCATCCTTGGCCTTATCTTCGCAATTTGTCAATCCACTCACATAGAGCCTTTAACCATGCACGAAGCCTTGCACGGATTCGGCAGTGAGAAATGGCGAGAAGCCATGGATGCAGAAGTGGAAGCTCTCCGGCAGCGGCGCGAAACCTGGAAGCTGGTCCCACGCTCGGCAGCACGTGGTAAGAAGATTCTCAGCAGCAAATGTGAAACTAACAGAACAGGAATGAATGACTAAGTCAGAGTTGGGTACAAATACAACCCTAGCAAACTGTACCCCATATGTGCTACCCCACTATAGCCTACAAACATGCATCAGCCATAATAATCTGACACACCCCCATAGGCAAAGTGGGGGAGAACAAGGGGTCACAAGACCAGTCAAGCAAAGCAAAGCAAAGCAAGCTCAGGGTGGATCACAAAGTCACCACACAGTCCGAGCACAAGAGCAGGGCCAGAGGCCAGTTCACATGCAGGAGTACAGACATATATATAACAAAGTACAAGTAAAGTCAAGAAGAGAGCAAGTGAGGCAAGACAGGTACAAGACCCAGCTGGGTACAAAAGCGCTGATGGTCACAAGGCGCAAGTGCCTTGGTGAACACATCAGCAGTGTTGGCCTCAGAGGCCACGTAAGCAAGTCGCAACTGACCACGCTGCTGCAGCTCACGAGCAAGGAAGTAGCGGAGAGCAATGTGCTTCGTTCTGTGCTCCAAGCGCTGCTCTCGACACAAGGCCAGCATGGCCTTGTTGTCTACGTACAGCACTGGAGGAGAACGAGGCGGCTCTCCAAGGTCGGTCAGCAGGTAGGTGAGCCAGCGAAGCTCCTGTGCAGCCATGGCCCCGGCGTAGATCTCAGCCTCACAACTGGAGCCGAGAACTGAAGACGAGCGAGTAGACCGCCACGAGACAGAACCGGAACCAAGGCTGAAGGTGTAACCCTGTGACGACCGCTGCGTAGCCTGGTCGTCAGCCCAAGAAGCGTCCGCGTGGCCGGTAAGGACCACTGGACTCCGCCCTCCAAGCACTAGCCTCATGCCCGACGTACTGCACAGGTAGCGCAATACCCTCTTCGCTGCAGCCATGTGCTCCGGTCTGTGTCTCCCAGGAGCAACATAGCGTGCAAGAATGCTCAGAGGGTATGCAAGGTCAGGTCGTGTGCAGGTCATCAGGTACATGAGGCAGCCAACAAGCTCTGCATACGGACCACTCGACTCTACGGACTCATCCGAAGGCAGAGCTGAGAGTGAGTGGCGAGTAGGCAGAGGAGTGGCCTGAGGCGAGGAGTACGTGAAGCCGAAGCGCTGAAGGACCTGCTGCACCATGTGTGACTGAGTCAGGGTAATGGTGCGACGTGCTCTGTCCCGAGTGATCTGCAAGCCAAGGTAGCTGCGCAGTTCACCCAGGTCTGTGCACGTGTGTCTCTTCAGCAGCTCGGACTTCACGTAGGCGAGTCCAGCAGTGTCCGCTGTGGCAAAGACCAAGTCGTCGACGTACACGAGGATGTAGAACGGCGGCAGGGAAGTGTCGGTGCGAAGAAACAGCGACGGGTCAGCAGTAGAAGGAGCAAACCCAAGAGCCGCAAGCGTAGTCCTCAGTGTGTCGTGCCACTCACGCGGTGCCTGGCGGAGACCGTAGACTGGCCGTCGGAGGCTCCACTGGGTGCCAGGAGGGAAAGTCCCAGTGAGGCCAGGCGGACGGCGCAGCCAGATCTCCTCGTGCAGGCTACCCTGCAGGAACGCAGTGCTGAAGTCGAGAGAGTGAAGCTCGTAGTCGCGCTGAGCGGCAATGTGCAGCAGCACCCGAAGAGTGGTCATCTTCGGGGTGGGAGAGAAGGTCTGAAAGTAGTCAACTCCCTGCCGCTGATTGAAGCCACGAGCCACGTAACGCGCCTTGAAGACAGGCGGGGAGCCCGGCGGCCGCTTCACCCTGAAGATCCACATGCCACTGACGATGTTCGCCCCAGGAGGGGGAACCGCGTCAACGTAGGTGCCTGTGGACTTCCAGGAAGCCATCTCTGCATCCATAGCTGCCTGCCACTGAGAGGAGTAGGGACCCTCTACGGCCTCCGCGTAAGAACGCGGAGTCGGGATGTCTAGTGCATCCGGGTCTCCCTCAGGGGCAAGCAGTACAGACGCGAGATGAGGTGAAGCAGCCGCTAGACACTGTAACTCCTCCTGCCTGTCCTCTAGGACGTCCGTGCCAAGGGCACACTCACCCCCGACGGACGGAGGACAGGCGGACTCAGACTCAGCGACAAGACGAGCAGCGTAGTCTAGACGACAGCGCGCAGCAAAGTCGACAAGCTCAGTGACAAGGGCAGACGCAGCAGACGACTCGAAGGAAGGGTCAGTGACAGCAGTAGCAAGGAGACGCGTGACAGTAGGACTGGCAGTACGAAGAGAGTCCGACTCCGGGTCGGCAAGAGCAGGAAGAGAGGAAGGAGGAGGAGAAGGCAAAGGGGCACGCAGAGGAGCAGTGGACGGACGCAGTGACATCCGGTGCGTGCCAGGGACAGGAGGAGGACGCTGACGCGACCCGCGACCACTAGCGCGCTCAGTACGAACAGGCGACGCAGGACGAGACGCAGGCTCACGACGCTCAGTAAGACCTCCAGTCGGACCAGCGTAGGGAGAAGGAGCAGGCAAAGGGGAGGCAGGCTGTAGCTGTGGCTGTGACCGAACAGGCTGTGGACCCTCTAAGGGAGCAGGAGGAGGTGCAAGACTAAGAACCTGCTGCAGGAGCGGAACGAAGTACGGTCGGGGCCGCACGGCAACACCAGAAACAGCAGGAACAGCACCAGCTCCCCCGTCAGGAGCACCCACGCCAGCAGCACCTCCAGCAGCACCTCCAGAAGCTCCAGAACCCCCAGTAGCAGCACCAGGAGCACTGTCAGTCGGACCACCAGCGGCAGGCTCAGCGCCAACACCCTCAGCAGCACCAGAGTCAACAGTGACCTCGACAGGCTTGACCGCGTCTACCTGGGACACACCTGAAGGGGCAGGACCCTGAGGGGGGAGGGGGACTACCGGGGGGGGACCTGGTACCAAGAAGAGCGGGGGAGGGGGGAGGGACGGAGTGCGGTAGGGGAAGAGGCGGTAGTAGGGTACCGACTCGTCGAACGTGACGTCCTGGGAGGACAGAACACGTCGAGAGGTGGGGTGGTAAAACTGCCACCCAGGGGCGTCGGGGGGGAACCCCAGGAAGACGCAGGGAGAAGCACGAGGGGACAGCTTGTCCGCAGTCAGGTCGCGAACAAACGCCCGAGATCCCCAGACCCGGAACGCCGACGCATCGCCAACCTTCCCCGTCCACAGCAGGGCTGGGGAGGTCTCCGGTCGAGAGACCCTGGGGTGGAGGTTGATCTGGTGCGCAGCGTACCTGACCGCAAACGGCCACAGAAAATGGGGAGCAGCCGCATGCATCATGGACGTACGAGCGACGTCCATGACCATGCCAATGCGGCGCTCAGCAATCCCATTCTGCTGTGGTGAGTCCGGAAGCGTGAAGGTCTGACGGATGCCTCGTACAGTTTGCTAGGGTTGTATTTGTACCCAACTCTGACTTAGTCATTCATTCCTGCTCTGATACCATGTGAAACTAACAGAACAGGAATGAATGACTAAGTCAGAGTTGGGTACAAATACAACCCTAGCAAACTGTACCCCATATGTGCTACCCCACTATAGCCTACAAACATGCATCAGCCATAATAATCTGACAGCAAATGGATCTTTTGCATCATCTAGACTAATGCAGATGGTTCTATCGATACGTACAAGACCCGCTGGGTAGAGCACGGGTTCAAACAGAATCACGACGTAAACAACGATAAGTTATTCGCACATGTGAGAGTACGACGGCTTATGCCAGCTATGCTTGCTTGCCTTTACTTTATCATGCTATTTCTAGCATAGGTTAATTATATGCATGCATGAATTGCTTGATTTCCAAGGCTAGGTGCTTTCCTATATTTTTTTTTATAGTTTTAGCACCGAGCTAGGTTACGTGCACCGAATTCTGGCTTTCGGTTGCCACCGAATTGCCTTCTACCGAATTTGGTAAGGATCTTTTCGGGACGCTACGCGGCCCGCGGAACCTTCGTGTAACACCTGGTTACGGGGCCTTGTGTCGAGCCTATATATAGCCTCGTGTTGTACCCAGGTGATTCATTCAATTACAATTCTCTTTCCTGAGCTCGATCCTAGATCCTCACTTTTGGTAATCAGAGCCTGTTTGCAAGCAAAGTTTTTCGACCGCTAAAACCTAGCTTTTAAAACCGCGGGGGCGACGACGGAAAGCGCCGATTTCGGGTACGTAAACCAATTCTGCGCTCTTTTCTAATGTCCCGGTCGAACCGATTTTCAAACACTCCTCAGGTCCAGTGGCGAAAAGGTTGGAATTTCGACCGTCGGATCGATTCGAATCTCAACGGCCTCGAGAATTTCGCCCAAAAAAGCTGGAGTTTGGAGCATCAGATCGAATTTCTTCTCAACGGCCAAGATCAGACGCGAATTTCGACTAAGGGAGAAAAGCGCGACCTACACAACCAGCCCTTGTCATTTCTGCAGTCAACTCGACTCACAGTAAGATCACTAGCGCCTAAAATTCATATATTCTCGTCGCAAATCTTCCTATAAATCGCCAAATGGAGGAAAACGGTGATAATTCCGTACGGAAAATTACGGAGTTACACGCCGGCCTGGACCAGACGCGAGCGGCACTCCAGCGAATAGAGGAGCTTCTCGCGAACCAGTCGGCAGCCGCCATAGTAGCAGCGAACGCAGCGGCGAATGCAGCAGCGACGTCAGCAGCAGCAGCGACGACACCGACACTTAACCCAGCAGCAGCGGTAGCGGCTAGAGTGAATCTTGAGGCGGCACGTCCGAGGCTACCGGAGACGTTCAATCCGAATAAGAGAGACACTGACGTTTGTCGATTCATTGCGATTCATTGCAATGCGGATTCGGCTCACAGCGACACTGTTACAAGGCCCGGCGCTCGAGTGGATATACAATAGCAACGGAGTCCGAGGCGAGGGGTCATGGACGCAGTTTCGAGAAGCTTTAATTCAACGTTTCGAGCCAATCAACTCCAGCCACATGGCGCGGCAGCAGATTCATCGGTATCAACAGTTCGGCAGTGTAACACAGTACACGCAGCAGATGGAGAGCCTCTTCAACCGAATTATCGACCTGACCAAAGGGGAAAAAATCCAAGCGTATACTGAGGGGCTAAAGATGGAAGTCCGCCGACAAGTGATTGCCGCAAACTACAACAACTACCGCAACATGGTGTGTGCAGCAGAGAGATTCGATACGCTAATGCGATGTGAGCCCGAGACACGACGCCACGTGCCGAAAAGATCATTCGACACGAAGCGATCGGCACCACCCATGATCGCCGACCTGATGGATATGTGAGAATGAACGAGAATGAATGAACTATGAAAGAGTTGGGTACAAGTACTAACCCTAATTGGGCCGTACCCCTTATGGGCTACCCCACTATAGCCTACACAAAAGCATAAGCTATGATGTTCTGACAGACCCCCATAAGCAAAGTGGGGGAGAACAAGGGGTCACAAGACCAGTCAAGCAAAGCAAAGCAAGCTCAGGGTGGATCACAAAGTCACCACACATTCCGAGCACAAGTTCAAGGCCACAAGGCCAGTTCACATGCAAGAGTACATATATATATAAAAGGCTAGACAAGCAAGAGAAGGTGTATATTTATATATATGTAACAGTACAAACAAGGTCAAGAGGTGAGCAAGTGAGGCAAGGCAGGCACAAGACCCAGCTGAGTACAGAAGCGCTGATGATCACAAGGCGCAAGCGCCTTGGTGAAGATATTAGCAGTGTTGGCCTCAGAGGCCACGTACGCAAGGCGCAGCTGACCACGCTGCTGCAGCTCACGAGCAAGAAAGTAGCGGAGAGCAATGTGTTTCGTTCTGTGCTCCAGTCGCTGCTCCCGACACAAGGCCAGCATGGCCTTGTTGTCTACGTACAGCACTGGAGGAGAACGAGGCGGCTCTCCGAGGTCTGTTAGTAGGTAGGTGAGCCAACGAAGCTTCTGAGCAGCCATGGCTCCTGCGCAGATCTCAGCCTCACAACTGGAGCCGAGAACAGAAGACGAGCGAGTAGCCCGCCAGGAAACAGAGCCAGAACCAAGGCTGAAGGTGTAACCTTGTGACGACCGCTGCGTAGCCTGGTCGTCAGCCCAAGAAGCGTCTGCGTGCCCAGTGAGGACCACTGGACTCTGCCCTCCAAGCACAAGCCCCATGCCCGACGTATTGCACAAGTAGCGCAACACCCTCTTCGCTGCAGCCATGTGCTCTGGTCTGTGTCTCCCAGGAGCAACATAGCGTGCGAGAATGCTAAGAGGGTATGCAAGGTCAGGTCGTTTGCAGGTCATCAGGTACATGAGGCAGCCAACAAGCTCTGGGTACGGGCCACTCGGCTCTACGGACTCATCCGAAGGCAGAGCTGAGAGTGAGTGGCGAGTAGGCAGAGGAGTGGCCTGAGGCGAGGAGTACGTGAAGCCGAAGCGCTGAAGGACCTGCTCCACCATGTGTGACTGAGTCAGGGTAATGGTGCGGCGTGCTCTGTCCCGGGTGATCTACAAGCCAAGGTAGCTGCACAGTTCACCCAGGTCAGTGCACGTGTGTCTCTTTTGCAGCTCAGATTTCACGTGGGCGAGTCCAGCAGTGTCAGCTGTGGCAAAGACCAAGTCGTCGACGTACACGAGGATGTAGAACGGCGGCAGAGAAGTGTTGGTGCGCAGAAAAAGCGACGGGTCGGCAGTAGAGGGAGCAAACCCAAGAGCTGCAAGTGTAGTCCTCAGTGTGTCGTGCCACTCACGCGGTGCCTGGCAAAGACCGTAGACTGGCCGCCGGAGGCTCCACTGGGTGCCAGGAGGAAAAGTCCCAGTGAAGCCAGGTGGGCGGCGCAACCAGATCTCCTCGTGCAGGCTGCCCTGCAGGAAAGCATGCTGAAGTCAAGAGAGTGTAGCTCGTAGTCACGGTGAGCAGCTACGTGCAGTAGTACCCGAAGAGTGGTCATCTTCGGGGTGGGAGAGAAGGTATGAAAGTAGTCAACTCCTTGCCGCTGACTGAAGCCACGAGCCACGTAACGCGCCTTGAAGACAGGCGGAGAACCCGGCGGCCGCTTCACCCTCAAAATCCACATGCCACTGACGATGTTCGCCCCAGGCGGGGGAACCTCGTCAACGTGGGTGCCTGTGGACTTCCAGGAAGCCATCTTTGCGTCCATAGCTGCCTGCCACTAAGAGGAGTAGGGACCCTCTATCGCCTCCGCGTAAGAGCGCGGAGTCGGGATGTCAAGTGCATCCGGGTCTCCCTCAGGGGTAAGTAGTACGGACACGAGATGAGGTGAAGCAGCGGCCAAGCACTGGAACTCCTCCTGCTTGTCCTCAAGGACGTCCGTGCCAAGGGCACACTCACTCCCGACGGACGGAGGATAGACAGACTCAGACTCAGCAACAAGACTAGCGGCGTAGTCTAGGCGACAGCGAGCAGCAAAGTCGACGAGCTCAGCAACTAGGGCAGACGCAGCATTGGACTCAAAGGAAGGGTCAGTGACAACTGTAGCAAGGAGTCGCGTGACAGTAGGACTAGCAGCTTGAAGAGAGTCCGACTCCGGGTCGGTAAGAGCAGGAAGAGAAGACTCAGAAGGAGAAGGTAAAGGGGCTCGCAGAGAAGCAGTGGACGGACGCACAGACATCCGGTGCGTGCCAGGGACAGGAGGAGGACGCTGACGCGAACCGCGACCACTAGTGCGAGCAGCACAGACAGGCGACGCAAGGCGAGACGCAGGCTCACGACGCTCAGCAAGACGTCCAATAGGACCAGTGTAGGGAGACGGAGCAGGCAGTGGGGAGGCCGGCTGTAACTGTAACTTTGACAGGACAGGCTGTGGACACTCGAAGGGAGGAGGAGGACCAGTAGAAGGCGGGAGACCAAGAACCTGCTGAAGAAGTGGAACGAAGTACGGCCGAGGCCGCGCCGTGACTCCAGACACAGCAGGGACCGCACCAGTACCCCCAGCGGCAGCACCAGCACCAGCAGCACCTCCAGCTCCAGTACCTCCAGCAGCACCAGTAGCACCCCCAGCAGGACCGCCTCCAAGACCGACAGTACTAGCCTCCGCGCCAACACCCGCAGCAGCTCCAGCTCCAGAAGTACCCGCAGGCCCAGCAGCTCTAGCTCCAGAAGTACCCGCAGGCCCAGCAGCTCCAGTACTCCCAGTACGAGCACCTCCGGGACCCGCGGCACCAGCACCCTCAGCATCAGCAGAACCTCCAGTACCCGCAGCACCTCCATCTCCAGCAACTCGCCTCCAGTGCCGGGCAAACCACTCACGCAGAACCTGTGGAGAGAGTGGCTCCCGGCGAGAGGAAGCACCCGCAGAACCGCCAGGCACAGCACCGCCAGACGCCACACGAGCAGGCCCAGCTCCCTCAGGCTCAGCACCTCCAGGCTCAGCACCTCCAGGCGTAGCACCCCCAAGCGTAGCACCCCCAGGCTCAGCATCCCCAGGCTCAGCACTCCCAGGCTCAGCACCCCCAGGCTCAGCACCCCCAGGCTCAGCACCCCCAGTCTCAGCACCCCCAGGCTCAGCACTCCCAGGCTCAGCACCCCCAGGCTCAGCACCCCCAGGCTCTGCACCCCCAGGCGTAGCACCCACTCACTCAGCACCCCCAGAGTCAGCACCCCCAGGCTCAGCACCCTCAGCAGCACCAGAGCCACCAGCGACCTGGACAGGCTCAACAGCGTCTACGTGGGACACACCTGAAGGGGCACGACCCTGAGGGGGGAGGGGGTCTACCGGGGGGGGACCTGGCACAAGGAAGAGCGGTGGCGGGGGGAGGGACGGAGTGCGGTAGGGGAAGAGACGGTAGTAGGGGACCGGCTCGTCGAACGTGACGTCCTGGGAGGACAGAACACGGCGAGAGGTGGGGTGGTAGAACTGCCACCCTGGCGCGTCAGGGGGGAAACCCAATAAGACGCAGGGAGCAGCACGAGGGGACAGCTTGTCCGCAGACAAGTCGCGGACAAACGCCCGAGATCCCCAGACACGGAACGCAGACGCATCGCCAACCTTCCCCGTCCACAGCAAAGCTGGGGAGGTCTCCGGCATGGAGACCCTGGGCTGAAGGTTGATCTGATGCGCCGCGTACCGGACCGCAAACGGCCACAGAAAATGGGGGGCAACCGCATGCATCATGGACGTACGGGCGACGTCCATGACCATGCCAATGCGGCGCTCAGCAATCCCATTTTGCTGTGGAGAGTCCGGAAGCGTGAAGGTCTGGCGGATGCCTCGTGCACGACAGTAGGCTCGCAGAAGGCCAGAGGAGAACTCTCCGCCTCTGTCAGAGTGCAGACGCAGAACAGGAAAGTCCAAGCCGAAGCTCCGCCTTAGCTGGAGACGAGCTGCGCGGATCCAGTCGATCAACACCTCAGTGACATCACCCTTGCTGCGCAAGGGGAAGACTGTGGTGTAACGCGAGTAGTCGTCAACCACCAGCAGGAAGTAGCACTCATGACCCTGTCCACGGACGCGGGCCGGGCCCCTGACATCCATGTGAAGCGTCTGCAGCGGGGCCTCTGTCGGAGGAAACTGAAAGGAGTAAGGGGCAGCCCGCTGCCGCCCCTCGACACAAGGGACGCAGGTAGGGCCAGGCCCCGGAGGTAGGGGATGGAGGTGTGAGAATGAACGAGAATGAATGAACTATGAAAGAGTTGGGTACAAAAACTAACCCTAATTGGGTTGTACCCCTTATGGGCTACCCCACTATCGCCTACACAAAAACATAAGCTATGATGTTCTGACAGGATATGGAGAAGATCGACGCGAAGCAGCGGCCGACAAAAAATGAGAAGTGCGAATTTTGCGGCGCAGCAGGACATCGATTCCTGGCGTGTTGGAAAATGAAGAAGGCACGAGCGGAGCTGCAAAGCAACAACAGTGCGACATCCACGATGGCGAAAAAAGGAGGACATGATGGGGCGAATTTAAAACGCCACAACCGGCCAGCAATAGGGGAAATCGCCGAGATAAATGGAGGCTCCGCGAAACAAGACTCTGCACCGACCGGGAAACTCCAGCCGAACACCCCCGAGAGTAAGAATATTCCCTCTCGAGGTTTTCAAGCCTTTAAAAAATTCAGGGGAGATTTCAAGGCCAAGAAAAAGCCTTTAGAAATTATTCAGGTACCTGAGAAGTTGGGCAAACCACTCCGGAGCGTTGAAAAGGGTCGTGCGTTCCAAGGAGTTCATATTCTCTCCCCGCAGCATAGTGCTAAGGCTCCCCATTGCCCACAGGAGAAGCCTACACAACTGCAAAGGCTTAAGGGAAGGTTCCTAGCCCAAGAGAAGCCGAATCGGCCTCGGATAAATCCTTCCAACCCTACTCAGTTGGAAACTAATATGGAGTCAGCAGCTTCAAGCGCAGGACCGAGGGATGATCTATTTGACGTACCCTACGATCCTATAAGCGAGACCATCTACGGTTACTCGGAGCAGCAAAAACCACTACTACTTGAGGTGATCTCCAATGGGCGACGCCTCCAGGCAATGGTGGACAGTGGTGCGTCCCACTCGGTGTGCGACCGCGGGACGTTGGAGAAAATTGGAGAATTTTCGGAGGAGACCAAGTTCTCGGCAACAATGGTGGACGGTACGAAGCTTCTCATCCACGGCGAAGCATCACTGCAGCTGCACATAGGGGCGCTGAGGTGGAAGCCGACGTTGCCGATCACGAACATCAAGGGCTTAGATTTCATCTTGGGGCGAGATTTCTTGAAGCGGTTCAACCCTGAGATCGACTGGGTCAACAGGAAGGCGCACATCTACAACAACGGGAAACAAGTAGAGCTGCAAAGCTGGACAGATACTGCGAGCGTTCCTGAAAAGACACTGGCACGGTTCGAGCGGACAGTGAACGCAAGTAACACGGGTTACTAAGCACTGGTTATGGCAGCAGGAGAGGAGGAGAAGCTTAGTTCTGAGCTACCTACAGCAGTAAAGGAGGTGTTGGAGCAGTACAAGGATATAATGCCCGACGACCTACCTGCAGGCGTACCTCCAGCACGCACCCACGAGCACGAGATCGTGGAGGAACCAGGTGCGAAACCCGTCTCACGTGCACCATACCGACTGAGTCCGACTAAACTGACAGACATGAAAATACAGATAGAGTATCTACTGGACAGACAACTGATCCGCCCATCCACCTCTCCCTACGCTGCACCAGTTCTCCTCACTCCAAAGCCAGACGGTAGTTTACAGATGTGCATCGACTATTGTGCACTGAACAAACAGACAGCACTGACTACAGCGCCAGTACTCATCCTACCGGATCCAGACAGAGACTACGTGGTGGAAGCAGACGCTAGTGACCAAGGAGACGGAGCAGTACTGATGCAGCATCACGAACGCAGTTTGCAGCTCATCGCCTACCTCAGTAAGAAGCTGTTACAGTGGAAGGACTTAGCTGTAAGAAAGGGATCAGGAAAGATTTGGGTACCGAGTTACGCCCCACTACGGCAGATCCTATTGGAGGAATTTCACGACGTACCTTACGCGGGACATTTCGGGAGCAACAAGACGTTAGCAGGGATAGCGAAGTATTACTACTGGCCCGGGATGGCAGCAGACGTGCAGCAGTTCGTCACCTCATGCGACACGTGCCAGCAGATGAAGAGCAGCAAACAGAAAAAAGCAGGGTTACTTCAGCCTCTACCCGTTCCGGAGCGGCCATGGCAGGATCGTTAGCCTCAACTTCATCACAGGACTTCCTTCAACCTCACGGGGACATGATTCCATCCTCGTGGTCATCGATAAGTTCTCCAAAATGGGTCACTTCATACCGACCAACGCCACTGCCACAGCTGAAGCAACTGCTCGCCTCTTCTTTGACCGCATCATCACCATCCACGGCATCCCCGCTACACTCATCTCAGACAAAGACCCCAAATTCACGAGTAAGTTTTGAAAGGAGCTCATGGGATTATTGGGGACCAAACTTGCGATGTCCTCAGCATACCACCCATAGACTGACGGACAGACAGAGCGACTCAATCAAGTGGTTGAACAGTTACTGCGCACAGCTTGCAAGGACGACGTCAGCCACTGGGACACACAGTTACGGACCCTAGAGTTCGCTTACAACAACGCATCACACGCGGCCACAGGGAAAACTCCTTTCTTCCTATGTTACGGACGGGAACCACTCACACCATAGCAGCCAACTACACCGGCACACGTCCAAGCCGCACACGACTTCGTCACCACCATGCAGCAGCTATGGGAGAAGACTCAGCGACGCCTCACCACGATGCAGAACTCCCAGAAGTAGTATGCCGATCGCTAGCAACGTGATCACACCATAGCAGTCGAAGATCAGGTGCTTTTGGACACACGCACCTTGGACTTGTCTCACCTACCGTCCAAGCTCCGGCCTCGCTTCGGTGGTCCTTTTCACGTTGAGGCACAGGTGACACCAGTTACATTCCGCTTGCGCTTACCAGATACGTGGAAGCTTCACAATGATTTCCATGTGCAGCTACTGAAACCCTACAAGGATCCCAACCAGCAATTCCAGGGACAGCAGCTACCGCCACCTCCTCCTGTTCTTGTGCAGGATGAACCCGAGTACGAGATTGAGTGCGTTCTCTCTCATCGGCGCCGTGGTAGCAAGACCCTCGAGTTCCTGATACGCTGGAAGGGATACGACCCCACTGAGGACAATTGGGTTGCAGAAGCTGATATGGGCAACGCACACCGTGCTCTCAAGGACTATCTTGTCAAATAGGGTGTATCTTACACCACCCAGCTTTGAGGGGGGGACGTGTGAGAGTACGACGGCTTATGCCAGCTGTGCTTGCTTGCCTTTACTTTATCATGCTATTTCTAGCATAGGATAATTATATGCATGCATGAATTGCTTGATTTCCTAGGCTAGATGCTTTCCTATATTTTATTATTGTTATAGCACCGAGCTAGGTTACGTGCACCGAATTCTGGCTTTCGGTTGCCACCGAATTGCCTTCTACCGAATTCCGTAAGGATCTGTTCGGGACGCTACGCGGCCCGCGGAACCTTCGCGTAACACCTGGTTACGGGGCCTTGTGTCGAGCCTATATATAGCCTCGTGTTGTACCCAGGTGATTCATTCAAATACAATTCTCTTTCTTGAGCTCGATCCTAGATCCTCACAGCACATGTCAGCCGTCACACCTCAATCCGCATCTTGCTCTACATCTGCGTCGCCAAGCACCTAGGCCTCCACCAAAAACACATTTCTCAATGCCGTCGTTGACGGTGTCATCTACGTGGAACAGCCTCAAACCTTTGAAGAAGACGCATCCATAGTCTCCCTCCTCAAGAAATTCATCTACGGCATCAAACAGGCCCTCTGCCTATAGCAGCAGTACCTACAAGCCGTGCTCATTTTGCTTGGCATCCAACAACTTCCCCATGACCAATGAATGTATCGTCTCAAATTCCGCAGTCACTTCATTCTCCTCGTCAACGTGGAACATGCGCAGAACTCCTCGATCGCTTTCACAGACACATTCAGGAGAAACTAGACGTCACTATCTCCCACTCGGTGACTCAATTCTTCGAACTCAATATCACTCAGTCCGCTGATCCCATCCAACTCTCTGCTGTGATGTATGTCGAGACGCTCGCAAAGGAGTTCGCCATCACCCCTATTAATCTCTCCACTCAGTTCCGCATAACTTCTTCTGGACACACTTCCGACATTACGCCGCTCTCCGCCACGGACCACTAGCTCTATCTACAGCAACTTGGATGCCTACTGTTCTGATGGAAAGCACGCGAATCTGGAGAGCGTAACAAGAGATTAAGTCCGCCGACTTCGGCGAACCATTGCGTGCAGCTCACGTAACCTAAAACTATGAGCAGGTATGCGTTGGAAAGGTCTTAATCTCTATTTTCTAGAATGGTGAAGCACGCCTTCAACACCAAGATCTAGGCCGATCGCTATCGCGATTTAAGTGCGACGGGGTATCCTGGCGGAATTATTTGGCAGCCATGGATTAGATCTAGGAATGGCTTGAGCAAGAGTTCAGATCTGAAAAGGTGACGAATTGTTCAAACCCTACCAACCCAACCCTCGCCCTACAACAATTCCCAGCAACTCAAAGTGCTAAACTAGCAACACCAAAAGTGTTGTAGTGAATAGCAAAGGTTTGTTGGTGCTTGTTGAGTGCGAGATCAATTCCAGCCCGCAACAAGTCTAACCACCACATTTTGCCCAAACCCTTAGCCCACAACCAGCTAGAGCAAAATACCACAACCACCTACACAATCAACATGTTCGCCGCCATCACGTGCCGCCTGGAACTATCATACATCGCAAGCCAGCTCGCCCAGTACCTGCGTCGAACTAAAGGGGAGAACATGCAAGATCTACATCGGGCACTACAATACTTCGTTTTTCCACCTGACGTCGGACTAACCTACACGGCCAACCTAACTGCTACTCTTCAACTCAGTGGCTACGTTGTCGCCGATTACGCTGGAGACATTGACAACCGACGCTCTTGGAAAGGATTCGTTTTTCAACTTGAACCAGCTGGATTTATCGCCTGGAACTCACAGAAGTAGAAACTCATCGTTCTCTTGTCAACCAAAGTTGTATTCATCAACGCCGGCGCAGCTGTTCACGAAGGTCACGATGGACGGGTCCTTAGAGTTACTCAGTGACAACTAAAGCGCAATCAAAATCGCAAACAATATCGGCTTCGTGAACTGCGCGAAACACATCACTCTCGGTTACTTCTTCGTGAAGGATAAGATTGACAAAGGAAAAGTCAAATTCCATGTCAGAAGTTTCAGTACTGCGCGGATCTATGCGGAGTCATCAAGAAGTCTCACATGGCTCACCTCCAATGAAGGGGAGTGTTGGAATAACTGAAAGGTTAAAGCGACATTCCTGAAGGTGTCGCTATAGCGCAATGTTTCGTAACGAGACTGTGCATATACCACTACCGCATTAGCTGATATAAAGCACACACAAATCGTGATTTGAACAGCTGGAGGTCAGAGGTTGCGACCTACTCCGAAGGTCGCAACCGTCTTCGAAGGTTATACGCTGCACCGTAAAGGATCGCAATGGACACTGCAATTGTAGCGATGAATGTGATACATTTTATAAGGGGATGCACCCCTCATAGTAAATGGCTAGCTAGGACTAAATAAACCTAGTATAATGCTCTGTTTATCATCTTGTTGTTTATAAAGGTTCAGGTGGTTTGAAAAACACATCTTCTAGTATCGCGTGGATACGCACGACAAGTCGGGACAAGTCAAGCACGGGCGTGAATAACATGCAGCCCCTCACCAGCACGCATTACAACACTTCGCATAATTCGCCCACGCGCTAGCTACTCACGCCTTTGTTTGGCGAGGGTGTGGTTACTTCGGAGCTTATTTGCAAAAGACGCAAGGCGCGTCATGCGTCCTGCGTCTGGACGCAGCGTCTAGATGCATGGACGCAGGACGCGCGTCTAGACGTAGGACGCACTGTGGATTTTGTGAAGAATGAGGAATGAATGAACTAGAAAGCAGGTGGGTACAAGTAGGAAACCTAGAGGTGTTGAACCCTATAATGTCTACCCCACTACAGCCTAGACAGACTATAGTATAAGAGTTTGACAGATTTTTTTCGGGCTGACCGAAAATGTCGACCCCCCTAATCCAAATCGACCTTGAAAAACAACCACCGCACCATTTCTAACCCCTCCATGCAAAATTGGAAAGCCCAGCCCTCACAACCACTCTATATCTACATAACCCAACCAATGTGGCCCACCACCAAGCCCATTTAGTGTTGCAACCATCTCATTTGTGCTCCCTCATTTTACCAACCAACCCAATTCTCCGTAGTATACCCTACTTGTTTTAGTTACCAAGCGCACTTCCGTTATGGCTTCCTCCACCAATCCTTCGTCTTCCACCGCATCTAAAGATGATAATGCCGACCGCGATGCTCCCCCCAAGCGGTTCACTAAGGATGGGGTGGAGAAGAAACCGCAAAATCCCACCCGCCTTATTTATAAGCGTTATTGGACCTTCGACGATCCGACTAAAAAGGGGAAGCAAGCGGAGTGCATTTGGTGCGAGAAAACGTTTGCGTATAGTAGCCGGTGCACCCAACATCTTGCCGTATGGAATAACCTGAATGTTTGGCGCGAGGCCGGGATTGTTTGCGCGAAGGTTCTGAAGCGCAAATCTGACAGCATTCGCGGATGAAGGAGTCCAAACTTACAGGGCGCAAGGATAAGGAGAGGGCGACGGATGCGGCGCTCAATGCAGTGACCGGCCAAGGCGGAGCGGGATCGAAGGCTAAGCGCGGGCGGATGGAGGACTGGTATGGCGAGGGGGGAACTCGGTGAAGCGTGCGGTCGCCGATGCAGTCTGCCTCTACATCGCGGGGACGCGCACGCCGGAGAATCGGTGCGAGCACCTCTTCTTTATCAACATGCTGAGCACCGTTAACGCCGCCGGACCCGCCTACGTCCCCCCCACGCGTGGCTACGTTGGAGGCGCCGGGCTGCTGGAGTGCAAGAAACAGATTGAGAAGGGATTGGAGCCCATTACGAAGACTTGGAGGGAGACAGGCGTGACGATCGCCAGCGACATGATGATGGACAAGCGCATATAAACATCATCTGCCTCAACGCCAGTGGTGCGGTTTTCCAAGAGGCGATCGACTGTAAGGCGGAGACAAAGAGGGGCGTTTATCGTTAACATCCTGCAGCCGATCATCGAAAAGGTTGGACCGGAGCACGTCGTCGCGATTTGCACGGTCGGCGGCAGCAACTACGTGTCCGCCGGCAAGATGCTGCAGAAGAAGTACCCGCACATCGAGATCGTCCTCTGCCCCACCCATGTGCTCGACTTGCTGATGGAGGAATTCGGCAAGATGAATTGGGCGCAGGAGGTCGTCACAGTTGCGAACGACATGATCTCGTTCCTACGCATCCACCAGTGGGCGCGTGCCTTCCTGTGGAGTCTCGAGCTGCACGGCGAGGAGAAGTCGCTGCAGCCGCTGCGACCGGCAGGCATGCGCTTTGGGACGCATTACATCGGAGCGTCATGTCTGCGCCAGATTCGCCCACAGCTGATGCAGATGGTGATGCACAAGGACTGGGAGAAGGGGAGGAAGCAACAAACTGGAAAGAACTTCGAGGCATCGGTATTGGATGCGGAGTGGTGGAAGAAGGCGGTTACATTTGTGAAGGTGATGGAGCTTGTCAAACTCATATGTTGCATATGGTGTAGGCTGTAGTGGGGTAGCCCATAAAGGGTACAACCCAATTAGGGTTTCCTACTTGTACTCCTGCATGCTGCTAGTTCATCATTCTCGTTTGCTCCTCTGACATGGTTTCAGAGCAGGTCCTAACATAGGACCGTCTTTTTTTTAGGACCTGACCGAGTCGCGCTACCCGACCGAGTCGCGCCGCTCGGTTAGTGCTGCGCTGCCTTGCCCTGCCCTACGTCGCGCTGCCCACGCACGCCCTGCCCTGCCCTGCCCGCGCGTGCCGATTGCTGCTAACCGCCGCGCGCCCTGCCCTGCTCTGCCCGCGCGCCCCCAGTCCGCTGCACGCCCTGCCCTTCCCGCACGCCGCCCGTCTGTTGCGCGCCCTGCCCTACCCGCGCGTCGCCTGTCGCTGTGCGCCCTGCCCTGCCTGCGCGCAGCCCGCCGACCGCGCGCCCTGCCCTGCCCGCACGCAGCCCGCCGTCGCGCGTCCTGCCTTGCCCACGCGCCGGCCGCCAGCCGCGTGCCCTGCTCTACCGGCGCGCCGCCCGCCAGCCGCACGCCCTGCCTTGCCCACGCGCAGCCAGTCCGCCGCGCGCCCTGCCCTGCCCGCATGCCGCCCGTCCGTTGCGTGCCCTGCCCTGCCCACGCGTCGCCTGTCGCTGTGCGCCCTGCCCTGCCTGCGCGCAGCCCGCCGACCGCGCGCCCTGCCCTGCTCGCACGCAGCCCGCCGTCGCGCGCCCTGCCTTGCCCGTGCGCAGCCCGCCAGCCGCGGCCGCCTACAACCCCGAGCGCCGCCTGCCACAGCTGCGGCCGCCCGCTACGACTAGCGCGCCGCCCACCCTGCTGCCCCGCCGGCCTCCTGCTGCCCCGCGCGCCGCCTGCCACATCCGCGGCAGAGCGCTACGCCCAGCGCGCCGCCCGCCCTGCTGCCCCGCCGGCCGCCTTTTGCCCCGCGCGCCGCCTGCCACTGCTTCGGCCGCCCGCTAGGCCCCGCGCGGCGCTTGCCTACTAAGCCCGCGCGCCACCTCTGCGCCTGCCCCTATTGCGGCCGCCCGCTTCAGCCCAGCGCGCCGCCCTTATTACTGCTGCTTGCCTGCAATCGCTCTGCCCTGCCAGTCCCACGCCAGCAGCTATGGCCACCCTCCGCGTTCTGTTGTTCGATACTGAGGGCTGCCTGATTCAGTTTGAGACCTGGCTCGATGACCTGCAGCTGTTCCTAAGGAGCGATAGCAAGGACAATGTCTCTCTCTTTGACCACACGTCTGGTGCCTCAGTCGCTCCTGCCGCCACAGCTGAGCTTAGCGCCCATTCCAAGTGGCAGACTCGTGATGCTGCTGCTCGCCAAGCCATTTGCAACCACCTGCCGTTAGCCAAACTCACGCATTTTGGCGAGCACAAAACCGCCAAGGCCATGTACGACGCTATAGTTGCTCGATACTCCTCCCCTGCCACTACTGCGCTTAGCCGCCTCATGCTGCCCTACCTATTTCCTGAGCTGTCCAACTTTGCCACAGTTGCCGATCTTATCACCCACCTCCGGACTAGTGACACTCGCCTTCGCGCCGCCCTCCCCAAAGAGTTCTTAGGAAGAACCCGCCGCCGATGTACCGGACCCTGGACTTCATCGTGACCCGTCTCCCTGACCCTCTTCGCTCGGTCAGGGACCACTTTCTCGCTCGCTCTCCCACCGATTTCACTGTCGACCTCCTAGAGGAGAAGCTTCTAGCCGCCGAGACAAGCATAGTCATTGTGGGTGCTGCTCGTGGTGCTCCTCGCACCCCCATCTTTGAGGGGTGCTCTCCCTCTCCCCTCGCCCCCTCCTACACTACTGCCGCCGCTGCAGACTTCCTTGGTGCTGAGTCAGCTGGTGCTGCTTCTGCTCCTACTGGGAGGCGCCGCAACAGCAAGGGCAAGGTAGCCAAGAGTAGCGGAGGTGGCACCGGGGGGGGTGGTGGTGGAGGAGGTGGAGGAGGAGGAGGTGGCGGAGGGAGTGGTAGCGGGAGTGCTCGCGGGATTGGTGGCGTCGGTGTCGGCGGTGGGAGTGGCGGTGGAGGCGGTGGCGGCGGAGGGGGTGGCGGCGGCGGTGGCGGTTGGGGCGGCGGTGGCGGCGGCGGTGGCGGTCGGCGCGGAGGCGCTGCAGCTGGCCAGAGATAGCAGCAGCGTCTCCGTGAGGCTCTTACGCCCCAGCAGCTTCGTGAGTGGCTTGCTTACCGCGAGACGTCTGGGGGTAGTGGTCGCTGCGCGTATGTCATTCGCATAGGTGAACGCGCTGGTCATACATGCGGGAAGTTCCACACCCAGCATCGCTGCTTCTCCCGCCTTGACGACGCCTGGCGTGAGGAGATGGGCGAGGAGGTCGAGTGCCCTCGCTAGCATGAGCTGCTTAGGGCTGGTGTAGACATCTTTGCTCTTGACTATGATGCTATCCTTGCTGCCATGTATGCATTGACTGTTAGTGCTGAGGGAGACTGTTAGTTGTCTGTGCCGTGTGACCCAGGTATAGAGGCTGCTGCCTTAGGTGCGAGCGAGTCTTCTCTCTCAGGTACTGTGCCTGCAGAGGCCTTGCACACCTTCACGCTTGACTCAAGTGCTTCCCGCTGTTTCTTTCGTGACAGTACTGCCCTCACTCCACTCACTTCACTTGTTGCAGTCTCTCTGGCTGACCCCTCATGGGGCCCAGTTCTTGCACGGTCCACCAATGTGCTCCCGTGCCCGGCGATTCCGTCAGGCTCACTGTCGGGCCTCCACCTCCCCTCGTTCTCTACGAACTTGGTGAGCAAAGCCGTTCTCCGGGACCAGTGGGTTGACACCTTTACCCCTTGAGGACAGCGTGTGGCGATCTGTACGTGCTCCCGGACCGGTCGCCACCTGGCCACGTTTACCCGTAGGCCAGGGTCGAGTCTTTACACGCTGACGACTGCGCCTCCTCCGGTAGCTGCCATTGGTCAGGTGTCTGCGATAGGTCAGGTAGCCTCCCCTTGTTTGTGTTGCTCCCTGTCGCACAAGACTCTCCTCTGGCACCACCGTCTGGGTCACCCCTCCTTGCCACGTCTTCGTGGCATGCACCGTCGCCTCCTTGTGTCTGATCTTCCCAGGTCTCTCCCTCCCCTCCCTTCCTCGCCTGCCCCGCCCTGCCTTCCTTGTGTCGAGGGGCGGCAGCACGCTGCTCCTCACTCCTCCTCGTTTCCCTCGACAGAGGCTCCCCTGCAGACCCTCCACATGGACGTGTAAGGCCCAACCCGTGTTTGTGGACAGGGCGGCGAGTGCTACTTTCTGCTGGTTGTCGACGACTACTCGCGTTACACCACGGTCTTCCCCTTGGGCACCAAGGGTGAGGTCCCTGCTGTCTTGATCCCTTGGATCCGAGCAGTTCGCCTCCAGCTCCGCGAGCGGTCCGACACGGACCTCCCTGTCCTGCATCTGCACTCTGACAGAGGTGGTGAGTTCTCCTCCGACCTCTTGCGGGCCGTCTGCCAGGGGGAGGGCATCCTTCAGTCGCTCACGCTTCCGAGCTCACCGCAGCAAAATGGGGTTGCTGAGCGCCGCATTGGCCTGGTCATGGAGATCGCTCGTACCTCCTTGATCCATGGGGCGGCTCCCCATTTTCTATGGCCGTTTGCGGTCCAGTACGCCGCGTAGCAGCTCAACCTCTGGCCCCGTGTCTCCTTGCTGGAGACCTCGCCCACACTGCGTTGGACGGGAGAGGTTGGCGATGCGTCCGTGTTCCAGGTCTGGGGTGCTTGTGCCCTTGTCCGCGATACGTCCGCGGACAAGCTCTCCTCTCGCACCATTCCCTGCGTCTTCCTTGGCTTCCCCCTATGATGCGCCTGGCTGGCAGTTTTACCACCCCACCTCGCGCAGTGTTCCGTCCTCTCAGAACGTCACCTTTGACGAGTCGGTTCCTTTCTACCGTCTCTTCCCCTACCGCACTGCCCCTCTCCCTCCCCCGCCGCTTTTCCTCGCTCCAGGTCCCCCTCCGGTAGACCCCCTCCCCCCTCAGGGTCCTGCTCCTTTAGGTGTGTCTCAGGTAGACTCGCTCCCCTTGGCTGAGCCTGTAGAGGTCACTAGCGACTCAGGTGCTGCTGCGGGTGGTGCTGCTTGGGGTGCTGCGTCTGGGGGTGCTGAGCCTGTGCGTGAGGTGCTCCGGGGTGCGGAGCCTGGGGGTGCTGAGCCTGCAAGTGCGGAGCCTGGGGGTGTTGAGCCTACGAGTACGGAGCCTAGGGGTGCTGAGCCGGGGGGTGCCGGGTCTGGGGGTGATGAGTCTGCTGGCGTACCTCTAGGTCTCATTTCACGACGGGGGCCTCTTTCACCACAGCAGCTACGAGAGTGGCTTACGTGGCGTGCCCGCCTGAGGGGTCGTGCTGCTGGAGCTGGAGGTCCTGCTGCTGGAGGTACTGCTGCTCGAGGTGCTGCGGTTGGAGCTGCTGGAGCTGCTCGTCGTGGAGGTGCTGAGGGTGCTGGTGTTTCTAGTTCTGGAGGTGCTCGTACTAGAGGTACTGGAGCTGCTAGGACTAATGGTGCTGGAGCAGGAGGTGCCGGTTCTGGGGGTGCTGCTGGAGCTGGAGGTGCTGGTTCTAGGGGTGCTGCTGGAGCTGGAGGTGCTGGTTATGGGGGTGCTTCTCTTGGAGGCACTGGAGCTGGAGACCCTGGAGTTGGAGGTGCTAGAGCTGGAGGCGTTGGGGGTGCTACTGGAGCTGGAGCTGCTGGAGGTGCTGGAGCCGCTGGTTCTAGAGGTGCTCATTTTGTAGGTACTGGAGCTGCTGGAGCTGAGGGTGCTACTGGAGCTGGAGGAGCTAGAGCTGTCGGAGCTGGTGGAGCTGGAGGTCCTGGAGCTGCTACAGCTGGTGGTACTGCAGGCGTTGGAGCTGGCGACCCTAGAGCTGGAGGTGCCGGCCCTTGGGGTACTGGTTTTGTCGGGGCTGGTTCCGAAGGCGCTGTGCGGCAGCGACCGTACTTCATTCCCCTGCTTCTGCACGTTCTTGGCCTCCCGCCTTCCACTAGTCCTACTCCTCCCTTCCTGTGTCCACCGCCTGACCAGTCGCAGTCACAGTTACAGCCAGCCGCCCCTCTGCCTGCTCCTTCTCCTTACACTGAGCAGAAAGGAGGTCTTACAGAGCGTCGTGAGCCTGCGTCTCGTCCTGTGTCACCTGTTCGCGCTGTCCGCACTGGTCGTCGTGTTCCACGTGAGCGTCCTCCTCCTGTCCCCGGCACACACCAGATGGCACTTCGTCCTTCCTCTGTTCCATGGCCTCTCCCTCTGCCGTCTCCTCTTGCATCCTCCCTTGCTGACAGTCCGGACCTGGAGTCTGACTTGCTTCGTGCTGCAAGCCCTACTGTCATGCGTCTGCTAGCCACTGTTGTCACTGACCCTTCTTTTAATTCCATTGCTGCGTCTGCCCTAGTTGCTAAGCTTGTTGACTTTGCTGCTGCCTGTCGTCTTGACTACGCCCCTAGTCTTGTTGCTGAGTCTGAGTCTGTCTGTCCTCCGTCCGTCGGGGGTGAGTGTGCTCTTGGCACGGACGTCTTTGAGGATAGGCAGGAGGACTTTGAGTGTTTTGCAGCTGCTGTACCTCATCTCGTGTCCATGCTGATTGCACCTGAGGGAGACCCGGATGCACCAGACATCCCGACCCCGCGCTGTTACGCAGAGGCGATTGAGGGTCCCTACTCCTTTCAGTGGCAGTCAGCCATGGACGCACAGATGGCATCCTGGAAGTCCACAGGCACTTACGTCGATGAGGTTCCCCCTCCTAGGGCGAACATCGTCAGTGGCATGTGGATTTTGAGGGTGAAGCGGCCGCCGGGTTCTCCGCCTGTCTTCAAGGCGCGTTAGATTGCTCGAAGCTTCAGTCAGCCATAGGGAGTTGACTTCTTCCAGACCTACTCCCCGACCCCGAAGATGACCACTCTTAGGGTTCTGCTGCACGTCGCTGCTCAGCGTGACTACGAGATTCACTCTCTTGACTTCAGCACTGCTTTCCTACACGGCAGCCTGCACGAGGAGATCTGGCTGCGCTTCCCACTTGGCTTCACTGGGTCGTTTCCTGCAGGTACCCAGTGGAGCCTCCAGCGGCCAGTCTACGGTCTCCGCCAGGCACCTCGCGAATGGCACGACACAATGAGGACGACGCTTGCGGCTCTTGGTTTTGCTCCTTCGACTGCTGACCCGTCGCTGTTTCTCCGCACCGACACTTCGCTGGCGCCGTTCTACATACTCGTGTACGTCGACGACTTGGTCTTTGCCACTGCTGACACCGAGGGACTCGCCCACGTGAAGTCGGAGCTGCAATAAAGACACACGTGCACAGACCTAGGAGAGCTGCGCAACTATCTTGGCTTGTAGATCACTCAAGACAGAGCACGGCGCACCATTACCCTGAATCGGTCACACATGGTGCAGCAGGTCCTTCAGCGCTTCCGCTTCACATACTCCTCGCCACAGTCCACTCCTCTGCCTACCGGTCACTTGCTCTCAGCTCTGCCTTCGGATGAGTCCGTAGAGCCGAGTGGCCCGTATCCAGAGCTTCTGGGCTGCCTCATGTACGTGATTACCTACACTCGACCTGACCTTGCTTACTCCCTTAGCATCCTGGCACGCTACGTTGCGTCCGGGAGACACCGACCAGAGCACTAGGAGGCCGCTAAGAGGGTATTGCGCTACTTGTGCAGTACATCGGGCATGGGGCTCGTGCTTGGAGGACAGGCTCGAGTTGTCCTCATTGGTCACACAGACACTTCTTGGGTTGAGGACTTGGCTGCGCAGCGGTCGTCTCAGGGTTACACCTTCAGTCTTGGCTCCGGCGTTGTTTCTTGGCGGTCTACCTGCTCGTCTTCTGTTCTCAGTTCCAGTTGTGAGGCTGAGATCTAAGCAGGGGCCATGGCTGCACAGGATTTACGCTGGCTCACCTACCTGCTGACCGACTTGGGCGAGCCGCCTCATTCTCCTCCAATTCTGTACGTCGACAACAAAGCCATGATTGCCTTGTGTCAGGAGCACAGACTGGAGCACAGGCCGAAGCACATCGCACTGCGTTACTTCCTTGCTCGAGAGTTGCAGCAGCGTGGACAGCTTCATCTTGCATACGTGGCCTCTCGGGCCAACACTGCTGATATCTTCACCAAGGCACTTCAGCCTTGTGATCATCAGCGTTTCTGTACTGTTCTAGGACTTGTGCCTAGTTGGCCTCACTTGCTCACTTCTTGACTTTGCTTGTACTGTGATCTATATGCGTATACTTCCATGCTTACCCTTGCTAGGTTTTGATAAGTGTGCTACTTGTTCTGCTTTATAAAACTCTGCATGTGAACTGGTCTTGTGGCCATTTGCTTGTGCTCAGAGTGTGTGGTGACTTCGTGATCCACCCTGAGCTTGCTTTGCTTTTCTTTACTGGTCTTGTGACCACTTGTTCTCCCTCACTGTGCCTATGGTGTAGGCTGTAGTGGGGTAGCCTATAAGGGGTACAACCCAATTACGGTTTCCTACTTATACTCCTGCATGCTGCTAGTTCATCATTCTCAAGGAAGCAGCAGACTGGAAAGAACTTCGAGGCGTTGGTATTGGATGCGGAGTGGTGGAAGAAGGCGGATACCTTTGTCAAGGTGATGGAGCTGCCGTACAAGGTGATAGAAAAAGACGGATGGGCCGGCGAAGGGGATGATGGGGGTTTTTTACGACATGATGCTGCAGCTGACGGAGGAGTTGTCGGTGCTGTTGGAGAGCGTGCATTGCCGGCTCAAAGCGGCGGATAAGGAGGGGTTGCAGGAGCCTTTATTTCGACATTGGGACGAGAGTTTGGCCTGCCCCCTTCACGTGGTATGTCGGATTATGAACCCGGTCAACCAGGAGGAGGGGATGTACCACAAGGACATTGAGTGCACCAAGGTGATGAAGGCTTGGCTGTCACGCTCGAGGGCCTTTATCGACAAGTACTGGAAGAACGACGGCGAGATGAAGGGAACGATGAAGGGGCCGTAGAAGGTGATGCTGGCGTATATTGAGGGTAAGGGGTGCTTTGGGACAGAGGAGGCGATAGAGGGGCGTGTGGAGTTGAAGGACAGAAAGGGGGACATGGTGACGCGGTGGAAGGTGAACGGCTAGGGGTACGCCGACCTGGCTGGCCTTGCGTGCTGTGCGCTGTCACAGCCCGTTTCCGCTTCCCCGTGCGAGCGGGGATGGGCTGTGTGGGATGGGGTGCACACGGCGCGAAGGAACATGCTGGGGTTGGAGAAGGTGCGCGACCTTGTGTTCGTTGCACACAACTGGACTGTTGTGCACAGCCACCATAAGGGTGCGGCTGGTGCAGGGCCAAGTGGGGAAGTAAGGAAGGCAGGGGTAGTGGAGGGGAACATTCCCACCCCTCCCCTTCCCGAGGGGTGCAAGTTGTGGAAGTGGGGATGTGGAGGTGGACGAAGACGGCTTGTGCGTCGACGAGTACAAGCACCAGGAAGACATGGAGGAGGAGGAGGAGGAGGAGGAGGAGGAGGAGGAGGAGGAGGAGGAGGAGGAGGAGGAGGAGGAGGAGGAGGAGGAGGGGGAGGAGGAGGAGGAGGAGGAGAGCGAGGAGGATGCGGATGAGTGATTAGTGGCCTTGATGCGGTAGTAGTTTAGTATGCATGTTGCTGAGTGATTGGATATAATGTGACCTTGTGACATGTGTGACTCGCCTTGATATAAAAAATTGTGGGAAATGTTTGTTGTTGGGGAAAGTTTTGCATTGAATGTGTGGAACGTTCCCCCCCTCCCCTCCCCTTCCCATGTCCTATAACAATTGTTTTTGGCTGCCCGGGGTTTTTTTTTGCCCTACCGGGCATGTGTCTTTTGTAGCGTTTCCCAGGCCCACATTAAGCGTCTTGCGTCTAAGACGCTGCGTCTGGACGCACCCGTCTAAGACGCAGGACGCGTCTTTCGCAACTAAGCTTCGGAACACATTTGTTGTTTTAACACGAAAATTGATTTGTAACTTTTGATAGGGGCTATATTCTGTACTTTCGTGTACTGTCATGTGAGCTGATACAAAATTTGCCAAATTTACGGGAGATCCAGAAATGAACGCTTCTTGATCCAGAAATGGCAATCGTTTCTTTCGAGCATGAGCGATTTTTTCGGGAGGAAAGAGAAATCATTTCCAACTGTCTGCCCATTATCTTTGCTGATGGGTATCATGACATAACAGACTGAGCTGGTCATACACTAAACTTTTGTGTGTTAGACAGCGAGCACACACTGTTGAGTTTGGGCTGCGGGTGAGTGGGTGTGGGGAACAAGAGTCCATGTTCAAACGCTTTGAAACTCCTTCTGGAGGCTATACCATAAGTGAATTCGAGCTCGTTCACTATGATGCATGATTGCTAATGCATAGATATCCGCTACAACCGAATGTTTGCCACGGATTCGCGAGTCTTATTGCATCATCCAAATGGTGCAAAACTGTAAAAACTGTCAAATTTTATATCTGCTACAGTTTGTTTAGGGTGTAGTGGGGTAGTTACTTTGGGGTACAGTAAGTTTAGGGTTTCCTACTTGTACCCAACTCTTTCCTAGTTCAATCACTCTTGTTGATTATGACATGGTATCACGAGCCTAGGTTGCCACCTAGGACCGCTTACTACTACGGGCCCACTATTCCGCTAGAAGCGCCCTCGTGTGCCTTTCGCTGCTCGTGCGCCCTCGTGCGCCATTTTCTGCTAGTACGTCCTCGCGCCTCGCCCTTCGTTCTGCCCGCGCGCCGTCCTGCAGCCCTCGTGCTGCCTCCTGCTGCCCTAGGCCAGTGCGCCGCCCCTGCAAGCTAGTAAGGCCCTCGAGCCGCCCCTGTAGGCCCATCAGGCCCCCGAGCCGCCTCTGCAGGCCCGTCAGGCCCCCGAGCCGCCACCTACAGGCCCGTCAGGCCTGTGAGCCACCCATGCAGGCCCGTCAGGTCGGCGCGCTGCCCCTGCAGGACAATGCCGCCCGACCGCGCACCGCCTCTGCCCGTGCGCAGCCTCTGCCCGACCGCGCGCCGCCCCTGCAGGCCCTCGCCAACTGCGAACAGCCTCTGCAGGCCCGTCAGGCCAGTGCACGACCCCGTCAGGTCGCTGTCGCGGCCTCGTCAGGCCGCAGTCGCGGCCCCGCCTTGTCGCTGACGCGGCCGCGCCCTAATGCTGACGCGGCCGCGCCCTTCTGCTGACGCGGCCGCGCCCTGCTGCTGACGCAGCCGCGCCCAGCGGCTGACGCGTCGTCGCCCCCTGCCCGCCGCGTCGCCCTACCCGCCGCGTCGCCCTACCCGACGCGTCGCCCCTGCCAGCGGCGTCGCCCCTGCCCGCGGCGTCGCCCCTGCCCGCGGCGTCGCCCTGCCCGCCGCGTCGCCCTGCCCTACCTTGCGCCTGGCCCCTGGAGCAGCCGCCCCTGGCCCCTGGAGCAGCGGCACCTGCAGCCGCCCCTGGCCCCTGGAGCGGCCGCCCCTGCAGCAGCCGCCCCTGGCCAGTGGAGCAGCCGCCATTGCAGGAGCCGCCCCTGGCCCCTGGAGCAGCCACCCCTGGAACAGCCGCCCTTGGAGTAGCTGCCACTGCAGTAGCCGCCCCTGGCCCCTGGAACAGCCGCCTCTACAGCAGCGATCGTCGCGGCCCGGTCCCGCCCTGCAGCAACTGCCGCGGAGCTCCCTGCCGCGGTCGCGGCCCCGCCCTGCCGCTGTAGCGGCCCCGCAGTTGCCTCCGTCGTGCGCCTGCCCTTCCCACCACTGGTGAGCACTGCCCTGCCCGCGTCCGTGGACAGGGCGGAGAGCGCTACTTCCTACTGGTAGTTTACGACTACACGCATTACACCATGGTCTTCCCCTTGCGCACCAAGGGAGAGGTCCCTGCTGTCTTGATCCCTTGGATCCGCGCTACCCGTCTCCAGCTGGAGAGGCGCTTTCGCACGGACCTTCCAATCCTGCAACTGCACTCTGACAGAGGTGGTGAGTTTTCCTCCAACCTCTTGGAGGCCTTGTGTTAGGGGGAGGGCATTGAGCAAACGTTCACGCTTCCGGCCTCTCCTTAGCAGAATGGGGTTGCTGAGCGCCGCATTGGCTTGGTCATGGAGGTCGCTCGTACCTCCTTGGTCCATGCGGCTGCCCCCCATTTTCTGTGGCCGTTTGCGGTCCGGTACGCCGCGCATCAGCTCAACCTCTGGCCCCGTGTCTCCTTGCCGGAGACCTCGCCGACACTGCGTTGGACGGGAAAGGTTGGTGACGCGTATGTGTTCCGTGTCTGGGGATCTCGTGCCTTTGTCCGTGATACGTCCGCGGACAAGCTCTCCTCCCGCACCGTTCCTTGTGTCTTCTTGGGCTTTGTCGCTGACGCTCCTGGCTGGCAGTTTTACCACCCCACCTAGCGTCGTCTCTTCCCCTCTCTAGAGGTCACGTTTGACGAGTCGGTCCCCTTTTACCGTCTCTTCCTCTACCGCACTGCCATGCTCCCCCCTCCGCCGCTCTTCCTCACGCTAGGTGCTGCTTCGATAGACCCCCCGCCTCCCCATGGTCCTGCTCCCTCAGGTGTTTCCCAGGTAGACCCGGTCGAGCCTATCGAGGTAGCTGTTGACTCTAGCCCTGTGCGAGGTACTGAGCGTGCTGAGCCTGAACGTGCTGAGCCAGGTGGTGCTGGGTCTGGGGGTACTGAGACTGGGGGTGCAGAGCCTGGGGGTGCGGAGACTGGGGGTGCTAAGCCTGGGGGTGCGGAGACTGGGGGTGCTGAGCCTGGGGGTGCGGAGACTGGGGGTGCTGAGCCTGGGGGTGCAGAGACTGCGGGTGCTGAGCCTGGGTGTGCTGTGTCTGGGGGTGCTGAGCCTGGAGGTCCTGAGCTTGGGGGTACTGCGCCTGGGGGTGCTCTCTCTTCCCAGCAGTTGCGTGAGTGGTACTCTCGTGCTGTCGCCGCCGCCGTGGTGCTGTGGGAGCTGGAGGTGCCGCTGGAGCTGGAGCTGAGGGTGCTGGACCCACTGGAGTTGGTGTCGCTGCTGACCCTGGGGTTGGCGCTAGAGGTGCTGGAGCCACTGGTCCTCGAGGCGCTGTTACGCTGAGGCGATCACGGGTGAGTACTCCTCTCAGTGGCAGACAGCCATGGACGCAGAGATGGCATCTTGGAAGTCCACTGGCACTTACGTCGACGTGGTCCCCCCCCCTGGAGCGAACATCGTCAGTGGCATGTGGATTTTCAGGATGAAGCGGCCGCCAGGTTCTCCGCCTATCTTCAAGGCTCGTTACGTTGCTTGAGGCTTCAGTCAGCGAGAGGGAGTTGACTTCTTCCAGACCTTCTCCCCCACCCCGAAGATGACCACTCTTCGGGTGCTACTGCACGTTGCCGCTCAGCGTGACCACGAGCTTCACTCTCTTGACTTCAGTACAGCTTTCTTGCAGGGCAGCCTGCACGAGGAGATCTAGCTACGCCGCCCTCCTGGCTTCACTGGGTCGTTCCCTCCTGGTACCCAGTAGAGCCTCCGGCGGCCGGTCTACGGTCTCTGCCAGGCGCCACGTGAGTGGCACAACACATTGAGGACTACACTTGCGGCTCTTGGTTTCGCGCCTTCTACTGCTGACCCGTCGCTGTTTTTGCGCACCGACACTTCGCTGCCGCCATTCTACATCCTCGTGTACGTCGACGACTTAGTCTTTGCCACTGCTGACACTGAGGCTCTCGCCCTGGTGAAGTCGGAGCTACAGAAGAGACACACGTGCACAGACCTGGGTGAACTGCGCAGCTACCTTGGCTTGCAGATCACCCGGGACAGAGCACGCCGCACCATCACACTTACTCAGTCACACATGGTGCAGCAGGTCCTTCAGCGCTTCGGCTTCACCTGGTCCTCGGCACAGGCCACTCCTCTGGCTACAGGTCACTCGCTCTCAGCTCCACCTTCGGACGAGTCTGTAGAGCCAAGTGGTCCTTACCCAGAGCTAGTTGGATGCCTCATGTACCTGATGACTTGCACTCGTCCTGACCTCGAGCACCCTCTTGGCCTTGTGGCTCGCTACGTGGCTTCTGGTCGGCACCGAAAGGTGCACATAGATGCTGCTAAGAGGGTACTACGCTACTTGTGCAGTACATCAGGCATGGGGCTCGTGCTTGGAGGGAGGAGCTCATTTGTTCTCACTGGGCACTCATACGCTTCTTGGGTTGACGACTAGGCTACTCAGCGGTCGTCACAGGGTTACACCTTCAGCCTTGGCTCTGGTTCAGTTTCTTGGCGTTCTACACGCTCGTCTTCAGTTCTCAGCTCCAGTTGTGAGGCTGAGATCTACGCCACAGCCATGGCTGCACAGGAGTTACGCTGGCTCACCTACCTGCTGACTAACTTGGGAGAGTGGCCTCTTCTCCTCAAGTGCTGTACGTCGACAACAAGGCCATGATTGCCTTGTGTGAGGAGCACTGACTGGAGCACAGGACGAAGCGCATCGCTCTGCGTTACTTCCTGGCACGAGAGTTGCAGCAGCGTGGTTAGCTTCGTCTGCGTTACGTAGCCACTCGGGCCAACACTGCTGATATATTCACCAAGGCACTTCAGTCTGGTGATCATCAGCGTTTCTGCACTATGCTAGGGCTTGTGCCCACTTTTCCTCACTTGCTGTAGGCTTTGCTTGTACTGTGATCTATATATATATATATATACCTGCATGCTTGCTTTGCTAGGTCGAGATCAATGTGATGTTTGTGTTGCATATATGCCTCTGCATGTGAACTGGCCTTGTGGCCCTTTGCTTGTGCTCAGTGTGTGTGGTGACGTTGTGATCCACCCTAAGCTTGCTTTGCCTTTCTTGACTGGTCTTGTGACCCCTTGCTCTCCCCCACTTTGCCTATGGGGGTGTGTCAAATGTTATATCTGCTACAGTTTGTTTAGGCTGTAGTGCGGTAATTACTTTGGGGTACAGTAAGTTTAGGGTTTCCAATTTGTACCCAACTCTTTCCTAGTTCAATCACTCTGGTTGATTATGACAAAAACAAGTTCCTTTCAGATTTCAATTGACGTACGATGGCTGCAGCTGTTGCACTGCCACCTGATGTATCTAGTAAAATAACGGCACATTTGTAGGAGGAGTGTCCTTGGTGAGTTGCATATTTGGAAAATAGACCATTATCCATGAAGTGGGGGACAACCTTGTTTGGTGCACCAAGGTATGGGTGTTATACCTCCAACCCTGCACTATCGCGTCATGCTTCTCTTGCTAGCTTGGAATACAATAATGCACCGCAATTCGTGTTGGAGTGTCAGAATGATGTAATTGTCTAGCTTGCAATGGGGTACTCTATAGCGAGTACAACCCAATTAGGGTTTTCTATATGCATCTCTACTGCTGGTAGTGCAAACCCCTCTTTGCTGTTTCTAGTTTCTGCCTCCTAATTTTAACATGCTATCAGAGTAGGTCGACCCTCCTGGGTCGATCCTGTGGGTGGGCCCCACCCGATGCTTCCGCTGCTCTACTGTTGTCGCGCGCCCCGGGTGCAGGACCCTTTCTTCCTGCCGCGCGCTCGGAGCGCGCGGCGTTTTTTATCCCGCCGTGCGCTCGAGGCGTGCGGCGGTTTTCTACCCGCCGTGCGCCCCGAGGCGCGTGGCGGTTTCCTGCCCGTCGTGGCGCCCCCGGGGACCTGCGTGTCAAAGTTATATGCTATAGTCTATCTAGGCTGTAGTGGGGTAGACACTATGGGGTACAGTTTCCTAGGGTTTCATATTTGTACCCAACTCATTTCCTAGTCATTCATTCCTCATTCTTCATATGGTATAGAGCGGGTTCCCTAGTGGGACCGTTTCTTCCAAGGGCCCACCTTCGAAAGTTTTTTTTTGCCTGCCCTAAACGCGCTTCGCGTCCTGCCCGAAAATTTCGCGGCCCCTTAGTGGCCTGCCCCTTCGCTGCCCCTTAGCGGCCCCCTTCGCGGCCCCTCAGCGGCCCCCCTTCGCGGCCCCTTCGCTGCCCCTTAGCGACTCCCTTCGCGGCCCCTTAGCGGCCCCTTCGCGGCCCCCCTTCGTTGCCCGTAGGGGCCTCCTTCGCGGCCCCTTCGCTGCCCCCTTAGCGGCCCCCCTTCGCCGCCCCTTAGCGGCCCCTTAGCGGCCCCTTCGCGGCCCCCTTCGCGGCCCCTTAGCGGCCCCTTCGCGGCCCCTTCGCGGCCCCTTCGCGGCCCCGCCCCGTTGCCCGTAGCGGCCCCGCCCCGTCACCAGTCGCGGTCCGCCCCGTCGCCACCCGGGTGTCCCCCCTCCCTCGTCGCGACGCCTTAGCGGGACCCGCACGTCGCCCTCGCTCGTCGCGACGCCTCTGCGGGACCCGCGGGGCGCGACTCCTGCACGTCGCGACACCCCAACGGGACCCGGGCGTCGCCTCCGCTCGTCGCGAAGCCCCTGCGCGACGCGCGCGGCGTTGCCCCTGCCCGTTGCGGTGCCCTGCCCTAACCCGCGCCCCTGCAGTAGCCGCCCTTGCAGCTGCCGCCCCTGGCCATTGGAGCAGCCGCCCCTGGCCCCTGGGGCAGCCGCCCCTGCAGCAGCCGCCCCTGGCCCCTGGAGCAGCCGCCCCTGGACTTCTGCAGCGGCCCCTGGCCCCTGGAGCAGCCGCCCCTGCAGCAGCCGCCCCTGGCCCCTGGAGCAGCCGCCCCTGCAACAACCGCCCCTGCAGCAGCCGCCCCTGGACCTCTGCAGCCGCCCCTAGCCCCTGGAGCAGCCGCCCCTGGCCCCCGGAGCAGCAGCCCCTGCAGCAGCGCCCGTGGCCCCTAGAGCAGCCGCCCCTGCAGCAGCCGCCCGTGGCCCCTGGAGCAGCTGCCCCTGCAGCAGCCGCCCCTGGCCCCTGGAGCAGCCGCCCCTGCAGCTGCCGCGGAGCCCTCGCCCTGCAGTGGTGCTGGCCTCACCGTTGCCACTGGTGAGTACTGCTACTGCTGCTACTGCTGCTCCTGCTGCTACTGCTGCTCGTGCTGCTCCTACTGCTCGTGCTGCTCCTACTGCTACTGCTCTTTCTATTGCTACTTCTGCTCCTGGCGTGGCCAGATGCAGCTCCAGCGCCGTCCGCGTGAGTCCCTCACGCCCCAACAGCTTCGTGAGTGGTACGCTCGTTGGGGTTGTCGGGGTGGCCGTAGTGGGAGTCGTCCTGGAGTGAGTAGTTCCGGAGCTTCTTGTAGTGGCCAGGTGCAGCTGTAGCGACGTGTGCGCGCGGTCCCTTCGCCCCCGCAGCTTCGTGAGTGGTACGCTCAGCGTGGAGGGTCACGAGGTTCTGCTCGCTGCCCGTACGTCATTCGCATTGGTGCTAGGACTGGCCAGCCTTGCGGGATGTTTGGTCACACAGAGTCCCGCTGCTTCGCCTATCTCAGCGACGCTTGGCGTACAGAGTTTGGCGACGCGGCTGAGCTCCCCGACTGGGTGGAGCTGCTTAGGTAGAGGGTAGATGTCTATGCTCTTGATTATGATGCTATCCTCACTGCCATGTATGCATTGCCTACTAGTGATGAGGGTGACTGTTACCTGTGTGTGCCGCCTGACCCCGGTCTCTAGTCTGCTGCTCTAGGTGCTGGTGAGGCTGCTGCCCTAGGTGCTGTTGCGTCCTCTACTCCAGGTGCCGGTACGGCTGCTGCCCTAGGTGCTGGTGCGTCTACTGCTCCAGGTGCTGGTGAGTCTGCTCTCTCTGGTACTGCTCCTGCTGCGGTCTTGCACACCTTCACTCTTGACTCGGGTGCTTCCCGCTCCTTCTTTTGAGACCGCACCACCCTCACGCCGCTCAGTCGGACGGTTGCGGTCTCCCTGGCAGAGCCCTCTGGGGGTCCTGTCCTTGCCCACTACTCCACTGTCCTACCGGGTCCAGCGGCCCCGTCTGGCTCCCTGTCAGGTCTCTACCTCCCCTCGTTCTCTACGAACTTGGTGAGTGGTGCTGACCTGCAGGATGGGGGGGCTGACCAGTTCACTCCTGCGAGTCAGTGGGTGACCCACTGCACGTGTGCTCGGACGGGCCGACACTTGGCCACGTTTACCCGTCAGCCGGGGTCGAGCCTGTACACACTGACTACCGAGTCTCCTCCGGTTACTGCGTCTGGCCAGGTAGCTGCGTCGGGTTAGGTGTTTGCTGTAGCGTCCAGGTCTGGTCCTGAGTCTGCCCCCTGCTCGTGTCGCCTCATGTCTCACGAGACTCTCCTCTGGCACCACCGCCTTGGTCACCCCTCCCTGCCTCGTCTCCGAGGCATGGCCTCCCGTGTCCTTGTCTCTGGTCTCCCCCGGTCCCTCCCTCCCCTTCCTCCGAGGCCTGCCCCTACCTGCGTTCACTGGGTCGAGGGGCGGCAGCGCACCGCTCCTCACTCCTCCGAGTTTTCGCCGACGGAGGCTCCCCTCCAGACTCTCCACCTGGACGTGTGGGGCCCAGCTCGAGTCCGTGGACAGGGTCACGAGCGTTATTCCTGCTGGTGGTTGACGACTACTCGCGTTACTCCACGATCTTCCCCTTGCGCACCAAGGGTGAGGTTACTAGGGTGTTGATCGACTGGATCCGCGCTGCTCGTCTCCAGCTCATAGAGAGTTTCGGCTCAGACTTTCCTGTTCAATGTCTACACTCCGACAGAGGTGGAGAGTTTTCCTCCGACCTTCTGCGAGCCTTCTGTAGTGCGAGGGGCATCCGCCAGACGTTCACGCTTCCGGGCTCTCCACAGCAAAATGGGATTGCTGAGTGCCGCATTGGCATGGTGATGGACGTTGCTCGTACGTCCATGATCCATGCGGCTGCTCCCCATTTTCTGTGGCCGTTTGCGGTTCAGTACGCGGCGCAGCAGATCAACCTTCAGCCCCGGGTCTCCTTGCCTCAGACCTCCCCCACGCTGCGGTGGACGGGGAAGGTTGGCGATGCGTCTGCGTTCCGTGTCTGGGGATCTCGGGCTTTCGTCCGAGACTTCTCTGCGGACAATCTGTCCTCTCGCGATGTTCCCTGCGTCTTCCTTGGCTTCCCCCCTGACGCGCCTGGTTGGCGGTTTTACCACCCCACCTCGCGCCGTGTTCTGTCCTCCCAGGACGTCACGTTTGACGAGTCGGTGCCTTACTACCGTCTCTTCCCCTACCGCGCTGCCCCCCTCCCCCCCCCCGCCGCTCTTCCTCGGGCCAAGTCCCCCCCCAGTAGACCCCCTCCCCCCACAGGGTCCTGCCCCCTCAGGTGTGTCCCAGGTAGACGCAATCGAGCCTGTCGAGGTAGCTGTTGACTCTGGTGCTGCTAGGGGTGCTGAGCCTGCGGGTGCCGGGTCTGGGGGTGCTGAGCGTGACCGTGCAGAGCCTGGGGGTGCTGGGTCTAGGGGTGTTGAGCCTGGGGGTGCTAAGACTGGCGGTGCTCAGCCTGGGGTTGCTGAATCTGGGGGTGCAGAGCCTGGGGGTGCTTGGCCTGCTCGAGTGGAGCTTGGTGGTGCTGGGCCTGGAGGTCCTTCGGGTGCTTCGTCCCGGCGGGAGCTACCCTCTCCACGTGAGTTGCGTGAGTGGTTTGCTCGCTGCTGGAGTCGTGCTGCTGGAGCTGGTGGTGCTACCGGTGCTGGAGGTTCTGTGGTTGCTGGAGGTTCTGGAGCCACGGGTCCCGGAGGTGCTCGTACCAACGGTACTGGAGCTGCTGGGCCTGGTGGTGCTGCTGGTGCTGGAGCTGGAGGTGTTGCTGGTGTAGGTGCTGCTGGAGGTGCTACTGGAGCTGGTGCTGCTGCGTCTTCCGGTGGTCCTACTAGAGCTGGAGCAGCTGGAGGTGTTGGCGGTGGAGGTGCTGCTCGAGCTGGTGCTTCTTGGGGTACTGGAGTTGGAGCTGCTGGAGCTACTGAGCGTGCTGCTGGAGCTGGTGGTGCTGCTGGTGTAGGTGCTGCTGGAGGTGCTCGTGGAGCTGGTGCTGCTGTGTCTTCCGGTGGTTGTGCTCGAGCTGGTGCTGCTAGAGCTGGTGCTTTTGGGGGTGCTGGTGTTGGCGCTGCTTGAGCTACTGGGGGTGCTGCTGGAGCTGGTGGTGCTCTTGGAGCTGGTGGTGCTCCTGTGGTTGGTGCTGACGCTGGGGGTGCAGGTGCTATCCCTGCTGGTTCTGGAGGTGCTGCGCGGCCGCGGCCGTACTTCGTTCCGCTCCTTGAGCAGGTTCTTGGTCTCCCGCCTTCTACTGGTCCCGCTCCTTCCTTAGAGTGTCCACCGCCTGTCCAGTCGCAGTCACAGTTACAGCTCGCCTCCCCACTACCTGCTCCTTCTCCATATACTGGTCCTACTGGAGGTCTTGCTGAGCGTCGTGAGCCTGAGTCTCGTCCTGCGTCACCTGTTCGTGTTGGTCGCACTAGTCGTCGTGTTCCACGCCAGCGTCCTCTTGCGGTCCCGGGCACGCACCAGATGGCACTGCGTCCTTCCACTGCTCCACTGCGTGTCCCTTTGCCGTCTCCTCCTGCGTCCTCTCTTCCTGCTCTTGCTGACCCAGAGTCTGACTCTCTTCGTGCTGCCAGTCCTACTGTCACGCGTCTCCTGGCTACTGTTGTCACTGATTCTTCCTTTGAGTCCACTGCTGCGTTTGCGTTAGTTGCTGAGCTTGTCGACTTTGCTGCTCACTATCGTCTCGACTAGGCCGCGAGTCTTGTTGCTGATTCTGAGTCTGTCTGTCCTCCGTCCGTCGGGGGTGAGTGTGCTCTTGGCACGGACGTCCTTGAGGACAGGCACGAGGAGTTCCAGTGCTTTGCTGCTGCTTTACCTCATCTTGTGTCCATGCTGCTTGCCCCTGAGGGAGACCCGGATGCACCAGACATCCCGACTCCGCGTTCTTACGCAGAGGCGATAGAGGGTCCCTACTCCTCTTAGTGGCAGACAGCCATGGACGCAGAGATGGCTTCTTGGAAGTCCACAGGCACCTACGTTGACGAGGTTCCCCCACCTGGGGCGAACATCGTCAGTGGCATATGGATTTACAGGGTGAAGCGGCCGCCGGGTTCTCCGCCTGTCTTCAATGCGCGTTACGTGGCTTGAAGCTTCACTCAGCGGCAGGGAGTTGACTACTTTCAGACCTTCTCTCCCACCCCGAAGATGACCACTCTTCGAGTGCTGCTGCACATAGCCGCTCAGCGTGACTACGAGCTTCACTCTCTTGACTTCAGCACTGCTTTCCTGCAGGGCAGCCTGCACGAGGAGATCTGGCTGCGCCGCCTTCCTGGCTTCATTGGGTCATTTCCTCTTGGTACCCAGTGGAGCCTCCGGTGGCCAGTCTACGGTCTCCGCCAGGCTCCGCGCGAGTGGCACAACACACTGAGGACTACGCTTGCGGTTCTTGGGTTTGCTCCTTCTACTGCTGACCCGTCACTGTTTCTACGCACCGACACCTCACTGCCGCCGTTCTACATCCTCGTGTACGTCGATGACTTGGTCTTTGCTACTGGTGACATTGCTGGACTCGCTCACGTGAAGTCGGAGCTGCAGAAGAGACACATGTGCACAGACCTGGGTGAGCTGCGCAGCTATCTTGGCTTGCAGATCACCCGAGACCGAGCACGGCGCACCATTACCTTGACTCAGTCACACATGGTGCAGCAGGTCCTTCAGCGCTTCGACTTCACGTACTCCTCGCCTCAGGCCACTCCTCTGTCTTCTCGCCACTCGCTCTCAGCTCTGCCTTCGGATGAGTCCGTAGAGCCGAGTGGCCCGTACCCAGAGCTTGTTGGCTGCCTCATGTACCAGATGACCTGCACTCGTCCTGACCTAGCATACCCTCTTGGCATCTTGGCACGCTATGTTGCTCCTGGGAGACACAGACCAGAGCACAGGGCTGCTGCGAAGAGGGTGTTGCGCTACTTGTGCAGTACGTCGGGCATGGGGCTGGTGCTTGGAGGGCGGAGTTCAGTGGTCCTCACTAGTCACGCAGACGCTTCTTGGGCTGACGACTTTACTACGCAGCGGTCGTCACAGGGTTACACCTTCAGCCTTGGTTCCGGCTCTGTTTCGTGGCGGTCTACCCGCTCGTCTTCTGTTCTTGGCTCTAGCTGTGAGGCTGAGATTTACGCAGTGGCCATGGCTGCACAGGAGTTACGCTGGCTCACCTACCTACTGACCGACCTGGGAGAGCCGCCTCGTTCTCCTCCAGTTCTGTACGTAGAAAACAAGGCCATGTTGGCCTTGTGTCGGGAGCACAGACTGGAGCACAGAACGAAGCACATTGCTCTTCGCTACTTCCTTGCTCGTGAGCTGCAGCAGCGTGGTCAGCTGCGCCTTGCTTACGTGGCCTCTCAGGCCAACACTGCCGATATCTTTACCAAGGCACTTCAGCCTTGTGGATCATCAACACTTTTGTACAATGCTAGTTCTTGTGCTTACTTGGCCTCACTTGCTCACTTCTTGACCTTGCTTGTACTGTGATCTATCTATGCTTGCACTTGCTTGTCTACCTATATATATAATATTGCATGTGAACAGGCCTTGTGGCCTTTGAACCGGTGCTCGGAATGTGTGGTGACGTTGTGATCCACCCTGAGCTTGCTGTGCTTTGCTTGACTGGTCTTGTGACCTCTTGTTCTCCCCCACTTTGCCTATGGGGATGTGTCAAACTTATATGCTATAGTCTATCTAGGCTGTAATGGGGTAGACACTATGGGGTACAATTTCCTAGGGTTTCATATTTGTACCCAACTCATTTCCTAGTCATTCATTCCTCATTCTTCACACTGCGCGCTGCCCCCCGTCGCCCGTCGCGGCGCCCTGGGGGCCCGCGCGTCGCCCTCTTCCCGTCGCCTCGTCGCGGCGCCCTGGGGGCCCGCGCGCCGGCCCCTCCCGTCGCCTCGTCGTGGCGCCTTGGGGGCCCGCGCGTCCCCCCCCCCCCCCCCCCCGTCACCTCGTCGCGGCACCTTGGGGGCCCGCTCGTCGCCCCCCTCCGATGCCTCGTCGCGGCGCCTTGGGGGCCTGCGCGCCGCCCCCTCCCGTCGCCTCGTCGCGGCGCCTTGGGGACCCGCGCGCGGCCCCTTCCGTCGCCCGTCGAGCCGCCCTCGGGGCCCCGTGCGCGGCCTTCCTCCCGTCACTCGCCGTGGCGCCCTCGGGGGGCCCGCGCCCTCCTCCTTCGTGGCGCCCAGGAAACCCCCCCGCCGCCTCCCTTTCCCTTCGTGAACCGCCCCTGCTGTTGGTGCAACCCTATGGTTTGCACTCGGCTTGTTGTCCGTGTGCGTGCATGTGTGTGTGTGTATGGAATGGTATGAGGGCATGGGATAATATATATTTCATGCTTATAATTGTGTGTGAATGTTGAGTCATGATGTCGAGTGTATGTGTCGGGTCAATAGCGAGTTATCGCTAGACGCGTGTTACGCGGTCGTTTGTGTCTCGCGCGCGGTTTCTATTTTGTCGTGCGCGGTTTCTATTTTGTCCTGTGTCGAACGTTCGGTGTGTCGCAGGTGTGTGCAGCAGACCCATCAAGAACTCAAGGATGAGTTTGTGATGAAGAGCCCGAGCCTTGGTGTCAAGTCTCAAGTGATTTCAAAGCTCGCCAAAAGGGTACACCTCAAGATATTGAAGATAGTTACATTACTTTGTGTAGTGTAACATTTCACTTGGTGTAGGCCCTAGTGAAGGGTAGTTTCGAGACCATTCGTGGTTGGGGACAGTGTGGCACTGTTCCACATCACTGTACCTCGGCTCTTGGGGTTTGTAGGACCTGGGAGTCATTCCCAACTCGTAACTCTTCAGATCTCTTCCTATTTTGTGTTCTAAGACTATAGTGGCTGCCATAGTGCCGTTCGTTCAAACCGACACTGTGTCGTCAATATTTGGTCAAATCGTGCGATCTAAATTGCCTATTGTAGGCGACAATAAGACGCTCCAGATCCAAGTTGAATCAAGTCATTTGAAGCTGTCACCAGAACGCTATGAACGTTTGAAGCCGCTGTGCAGAAATCCGACTGTGCACTCTATCTTTCGTTTTAGGCACATTGGAGCCTACTGTGACTATAACAAGTGGTATCAGAGCCCCTTGGAGCAGTTTCGACAATGGCTGGACCTGAGGAAAGGGGTGGCAGAGGTGCTGGTGGCAGAGGAGAAGCCCAAGCTCAAGGCCAACCCCGTGACTCAGCCATGGCGCCCGTGCAACCAAGTGTTGGCCCATCTAGGGATGAGCCTAGAGTGTTTGGCCTTGACAAGTTCAATGGTGACAACTTTGCTGAGTGGTCCTTCAGAATGGAGAACATATTTGACCACTATGACCTGCTGGAGGTGATGGAAGGAACGGAGAAGCGTCCCGAGAACGACCCGGAGAAGAGCCCGTGGGTGCGGAAGAGCGCACAAGGCTACCTCCTACTTGGGCAAGCGTTGGGGAGCAGCCAAATCCGTCACATCAAGCCTTTCCAGCGTGAACCAGAGAAGGGACCAAAAGCATGGGCTGCTCTCAAGGGTGTACACGCTCCTGCAACAGCGGCGGTAGCTGTGGTGTTGGAACGGCAAATGGCGACGTTACGAATTGAAGAGGATGAAGCGGTTGAAGAAGGGGTGCAGAAATTCTTCGACTTGTTGACGCGGCTTGAGGGAGCTGATTTGAACTATAGTGAGCTCCAAAAGAAGACCAAGTTGCTGGCCCTACTCCCGGAGTCATGGTCCTCGCTCATCATCAACCTTAATCGCGACTTGCCCCGCCTCTCGCTTGAAGACGTGAAGCGAGCTATCCTTCAAGAGGATTTCCGCCGCCGTGAGTTGGCGAGTGCGGATGGTGCTGGGGCAGCGAGCATCGGCCGTGGATATGGTCGAGGAAGAGGCAGAGGACGAGGGGGAGGAAGGTTTGGTGGCAGCAACTTCGGCGGAGGCCGTGGGAGTGGCGGTTACGGCAGCAACGAGAAGAACTACGGACGCGGTCGCGGCCGATTCGACGGCGAGTGTCACTATTGCCACAAGAGCGGACACATGTGGCGCGACTGCTACAAACTCCCTGATGGTTGGACCCCTGCTCAAGGCCAAGAGGGTAGAGGAGCAGGAGGAGGGAGAGGACGAGGCCGTGGAGGCCGTGGCGGTCGCGGTGGCGGAGCTGCAAACATGAAGAGCGGAGACAACGACAAGGACCCGAGCGACGATCGATACCCGGGTCTATTCTACTTCGTGTCGACGCAAATACCGGCTGGTCCAGAGAAGGATGAAGGCTTTGAGGAGCCAGCAGCTGTGGGGAAGGTGACCCTACACCCCCTGGACTATTGGGTGATTGATAGTGGCGCTACCTATAGCATGACACCTCGCCCGGACTTGCTCACCGAACTCGAGCCGTCACCGGTGAAGCATGTCACATCGGCTTTGGGGCAGCGAGCAGAGGTGAAAGGCATGGGGAAGGCCATGTTCAAGGGTGCTGATGGGAAGATGGTGGGCCTCAAGAACGTGCTTTGGGTGCCCAGCCTTGCTGCGAACCTGATTTCCGTGCGGCGGTTGGCAAAGGCCGGCATGGACACTAACTCGAAGGGAGCCAAGACCTACACCGCAAGGCTTGGCGATCGGATTCTTTGGGACCTCCATGAGGACAGAGATGTCTACAACGAGATGTGGCAGATCCCTGTGGTCCCAATGCCTAAGGAGAGGCAAGTGGCAGCAAGCGTCAGCACTAAAGGTGGAGCGGTTGGTAGCGGCGATTGCGCGGACGGTCGCGCTAAGGAGAAGGAGTCCAAGAAGTGCAATCTTGGAGGGACCAGCAAGTTCAGTGAACCTAAGGAGAGTGGTGCAGCAACCAAGGAGCAGCAAAAGGGTGAGGAGAACCCCGAGGCAACAGCGGAGGAGGACTACGGAGAGAGTATGTGGGGCGCTATTGCGAGCGCGGCATTCTCCAATCCAACTTCGGCTACGGGGGAGTGTGATTGGCTCACCTTGCATCGGCGCATGGGGCATGTGGCCCTGCCCATCTTGCAGCAGCTAGTGAAGAATGAGATGGTTGCTGGCATACGTGTGAAGGGGGAGCCCAATGAGGTGCTTGGCTGCCCGACGTGCATTCAAGCCAAGTTCACCCGGTTTCCGTTCTCTAGTTCGGAGGCAACGGCAAAGGCACCGCTTGATGAGGTGGTGATGGACGTGGTGGGCCCCCTGAAGCTTGGAGCTGCTGGAGCTGAGTACTTCCTCACTATTGTTGACGTCTACACCCGCATGACTTGGGTGTACGTGCTGGCCAAGAAGAGTGACGTGGCTGAAACGTTGAAGGCGGATTGGTTCCCGATGGTGGAGCGGCAACAAGACCGTCTAGTCAAGTCAATCCGCACCGATCGAGGGGGAGAGTTCCTGAGCAAGGAGTTTGGGTTTTGGCTGAAGAAGAATGGTATTCGGCACTCCCTCACCATGCCATACTCCCCTGCAATGAATGGCATCGCCGAGCGAGCGAACCGCACAATCACGGAGGCGGCACGCGGGTTGCTCATTGAAGCCGGGCTACCCGACTATTTCTGGCCTGATGCGGTGCGGAGCGCATGTGTGGCCAAGAACAGAGCCTTGACTCATGTGGGAGCAGACAAATGGGTGCCCTATGTGGAGTGGCTAGGAAGGAAGCCAAAGGTGGATATGCTTCGGGTGTTCGGGTGCATGTGCATGGCGCTTGTGCCTAAGCATCTTCGGCACAACAAGCTTGGTGCCAAGGCGGTGTGGGCCGTGCACTTGGGCATGGCTCAAAACAGCAAGGGATGGCTTCTTTGGGACCCATTCACCAAGAAGTTCTTGGTGAGCAGGGACTGCAAGTTCATGGAGAACTTCATGTACAAGGATTGGAAGGCGGAGAATGAGGCGAAGATAGGCGTGCGGTTTGGGGAGGTGAAGAGTTCCGGTTTGGAGCATGTGGAGCTGCCTTTGGAGCTGAGCAGCGGCAGCACAACCACGAGGCAATCCTCCCTTGTGCATGGGGGAGAGGAGGCCACTGATGCAGAGGAAGAAGAGGAGGAGGTGCAGCAAGTGAGCGAGCGTGCACCGTCACTCCCTTCCCGTACCACGAGTGCTCCACGGAATCGAACCACACCGCAGCAACGCCAAGGCCTTCAAGTCCCTGCAGCTGAGGAGGAAGGAAGGGGGAAGAGGAGAGTTCAACCCCCTAATAGGCTGACCTATGATGCACTTGGAAAGCAAGGCAAGACAGCCCTGGCCGGAGCGGCAATGATGGTCGGAGACGACGAGGAGAGTGACTACGAGGAGTGTGCCTTCGCGTTCTTCTCTCCGGTGGAGATGCCAGGAGAACCAGCAACTCTCAAGGAGGCTTTGGAGAGTAGTGATGCTGAGGAGTGGAAGAAGGCCATGGAGAGTGAGCTGAAGAGCATCGAGGAGAATGACACGTTTGAATTGGTGGAGCTACCGGAGGGGCGTACGGCGATAACGTCCAAGTGGCTCTTCAAAATCAAGTCGGATGCCGACGGCAAGATCGAGCGTTACAAGTCTAGGCTTGTAGCCAAGGGGTACCAGCAGAAGGAGAAGGTGGACTTCAAGGAGCTGTTTGCCCCCGTGGTGAAGCCGACGACGCTGCGAACCCTATTCGCGGGAGCCGCCATCAAAGGATGGGTGGTGAAGCAAATGGACATTGTGACGGCATTCCTTAACGGCATCCTTGAGGAGGAGATTTTTATGGCGCAGCCAGAGGGGTTTGATGATGGTAGTGGCAGAGTGTGGAAGCTGAAGAAGGCCCTCTATGGGCTGAAGCAGGCCCCTAGGCAATGGTACATGAAGCTGCGCGAAGTGTTGGAGGAGATCGGCTTCACTCCCTCAACGGCCGATCACTCCTTGTTCATGCTTGGCGAGGGGGAGCAGAGGAGCTTCATGGTGGTTTATGTGGATGACATTCTCATATTCTCACCCTCCTCTGACCTTGTGAAGGAGGTGATGCTGAAGCTGCATGACAAGTTCAAGTGCAAGTCCCTTGGTGACGTGAACTTCTACCTTGGGCTCCACATCGAACGAGACGTGGAGAAGCGGAGCATGCGAGTGCACCAACGGAAGTACCTGGAGGTGTTGGCTGCCAACTTCGGCCAGAGTGAAGGTCATGTGGCTACTCCCTTTCCCTCTGGGTTCAAGTGTGTGAAGGGGCCAGAGGAGGAGAGCGTTGGAGAAGAGGAGAGGCGCCGATTTCACTCGTTGGTGGGCAGCCTCATGTATGCGGCGGTAAACACCCGACCGGACGTCGCGTTTGCTACCGGGCAGCTGGCTAGGGTTGTGCAATGCCCTAATGAGGAGCAGGTAGCAGCTGGAATGAGGGTGGCCAAGTACCTTGGCCAAACACCGACCGTTGGGCTGCAATACTCGGCGGCGGCACAAAGGCGCCAAAAGGGCGCGGATGGTGTTGAACCCGGGCGTTTGTTCCTCACCGCCTACTCGGATGCTTCATATGCATCAGAACCAGAGGACATGACAAGTGTGGGAGGCTTCATATGCTGTGTTGGTGGAGGCCCAACTGCTTGGGAGAGCAAGAAGCAGGTTGACCAAGCTTTGAGCTCGGTGGAGTCCGAGTACATGGCACTCTTCCGTGCCGTACGGGAGATTGTGTGGCAGCGGCGTTTGTTGGCTGAATTGGGGGAGGAGCAGCAAGGACCTACCCCACTGTATTGTGACAGCCAGGGTGCCATTGCTCTTGCCAAGAACCCTGTGTTGCATGGACTCACGAAGCACATGAGGGTGAAGTGGCATTGGACGAGGAGCATGGTAACCGCGGGTGAAGTTGAGTTGCGCTACGTGAAAACCACGGGGCAGCCGGCTGACATGATGACCAAGAGGCTGGTGGAGCAGCAGCATTGGAAGTGTTGCAAGCTGGCTGGGATGGCTCTGAACTGAGAGAGCAACATATCCGAAGGCCAACAATCCGAGGGGGAGTTTGTTGGTGCAACCCTATGGTTTGCACTCGGCTTGTTGTCCGTGTGCGTGCATGTGTGTGTGTGTATGGAATGGTATGAGGGCATGGGATAATATATATTTCATGCTTATAATTGTGTGTGAATGTTGAGTCATGATGTCGAGTGTATGTGTCGGGTCAATAGCGAGTTATCGCTAGACGCGTGTTACGCGGTCGTTTGTGTCTCGCGCGCGGTTTCTATTTTGTCGTGCGCGGTTTCTATTTTGTCCTGTGTCGAACGTTCGGTGTGTCGCAGGTGTGTGCAGCAGACCCATCAAGAACTCAAGGATGAGTTTGTGATGAAGAGCCCGAGCCTTGGTGTCAAGTCTCAAGTGATTTCAAAGCTCGCCAAAAGGGTACACCTCAAGATATTGAAGATAGTTACATTACTTTGTGTAGTGTAACATTTCACTTGGTGTAGGCCCTAGTGAAGGGTAGTTTCGAGACCATTCGTGGTTGGGGACAGTGTGGCACTGTTCCACATCACTGTACCTCGGCTCTTGGGGTTTGTAGGACCTGGGAGTCATTCCCAACTCGTAACTCTTCAGATCTCTTCCTATTTTGTGTTCTAAGACTATAGTGGCTGCCATAGTGCCGTTCGTTCAAACCGACACTGTGTCGTCAATATTTGGTCAAATCGTGCGATCTAAATTGCCTATTGTAGGCGACAATAAGACGCTCCAGATCCAAGTTGAATCAAGTCATTTGAAGCTGTCACCAGAACGCTATGAACGTTTGAAGCCGCTGTGCAGAAATCCGACTGTGCACTCTATCTTTCGTTTTAGGCACATTGGAGCCTACTGTGACTATAACACCTGCTGCTTCCCGCACTCCTGCCTGCGTTAGGGTTTGAGGGTGGCGGGCATGGGGGTGACCGGTGTGGGTAACCTGCAGCTCCTCCTCCTCCTCCGTCTCCCATTGCTGCAGCTGCCGCTGAGGGGGGTGGGTGTGCGGGAGCCGAGGGTTTAGGGTTTAAGGGGGGTGTCGTGGGAGTGGAGCTAGGGGTGCAGCAGGGGGTGTGTGATAGGGGCGTGGGGCAGTTGGCGGAGGTTGAACGGAGGTCGCAGTCGTGTCGCCAGCAGCACCAGTAGTCCGGAGGCTACAATCTCCGGTAGTCGCCAGTCGCCTGTGGGTCAGTTGCTCCAGTCAGGAGGCTACAATTTCCGCGGAGCCAGTTACTCCTGTAGTCCGGGCCATTGCTTTGGTAGCCACTGAGCCAGCAGCTCCTGTGTGTCTGCAGCTTCCGCCGTCGCCTCCCATCTCCTCTCCTCTCACAGTCCCTCCTCCTCCTCACATGCCCTCTGTGACTACCCCTAGCTTTACTTGGGCTTGTGAACTATTTTATGACTGCTTGTTGTGCTGATTACATCCCAATTTGGCTATGGGGGTGTGTCAGAATGATGTAATTGTCTAGCCTACAGTGGGGTACTCTATAGCGAGTACAACCCAATTAGGGTTTCCTATATGTATCTCTACTGCTGCTAGTGCAAACCCCTCTTTGCTGTTTCTAGTTTCTGCCTCCTAATTTTAACATGGAGTTGATCGAGGGCTAGCTCCTACAATGGAGAGAGACAGGCAGATTGTATATTTGTGTGTTTATATAATTATTCTGCAAAAACCGACCACATCTGGAGAGCCAACTTCAATAGGAACAGATCTTACAAAATCACCTAGTTGGTGGAGAACGATTACTTAGTGGTCCGAGAGGGGGAGATGCGGATCGTCACGATCAAACTGTTCTGCACGTCAACCAGCCGCCTGCACAACGTCCTAAATTTTGTGTGTGTTCTGTGCGCATTCGTTTTTGCATTTTGTTTTCAAGATTTTTTTCTGTGGACTCATGACCAGTCATGACAGATCATAACGAGTCATGAATCTTCAAGACGGCTCATGTAACTGTCTGAATGAACAAGAGTGCAAAAGAAGAATGACGAAAGAGGGGTTTCACTAGCAGCAGTTGGGATACATATAGCAAACCCTAATTGGGTTGTACTCGCTATAGAGCACCCCACTACAGGCTAGATAATAACATTCTGACACACCCCCATAGCCAAAGTGGGGTGTAATCAGCACAATGAGCAGACATAGTAATAGTTCACAATTATAAGCAAAGCTAGAGGCGATCACAGAGGGCAAGTGAGGAGGAGGAGGAATTGGGAAGGGAGAGAAGATGGGAGACGATGGCTGAAGCTGCAGACACACGGGCAACAAGAGGACTTGCATAGTGGCTACCGAGCGCACGAGGGCACCGGACTACGGGAGTATCTGGCTCCGCGGCTACGACGAGAGGCAGGAGCAACGGACCCACAGGCGACTGGCACAGCAAGGCTCTCTGGGCTACCGAGAGTGCGACGGCTCCAAACTACAGGCGCTGCGTACGACACGACGGCGGCCTCCTCTCATCCTCCCCAAACAGTCCCACCTCCTTTCCACACACCCCCTGCTGCACCCCTAGCTCCACTCCCACGTCACCCCCACAACTCCACTCCCCGCGGCTCCCACACCTCCACCCCCCTCAGCAGCAGCTGCAGCAGAGGAAGACAAACAAGGAGGAGGGGAACACCCACACCGCGCACCCCCATGCTTGCCACCCCACACCCCCCACCACCGCGGAACGCACGGCGACACTGTCAAACATTATATGTTTGTGTGGTTCTAGGCTGTAGTGGGTCACACCATAGGGGGTACACCAGTTTAGGGTTTCATATTTGTACTGTTGTTCCTGCTAGTCACACCATTCCTGTTTCTGATTCTGACATGGTATTACGAGCCTAGGTTCCACCTAGGACCGGAACGTTAGGGCCCACCGTTTCCGCTAGCCGCGCCCTCGTGCGCCGCCTTTTCCTAGCGCCCTCGTGCGCCTCGTTCCTAGCGTCGCCCCTTCAGGCCCCTCACGGCCCCTCGCGTCGCCCCTTACGGCCTCTCACGGCCCCGTCTTAAGACCCCGCGCTAGCCCCTTAAGGCCCCGCGTCGGCCCCGCGCTAGCCTCTCACGGCCCCCTACGGCCCCGCGCTAGCCCCGAACGGCCCACCTACGGCCCCGCGCTAGCCTCCTACGGCCCCGATTGGCCCCGCGCTAGCCTCGAACGGCCCCGTGTGGCCCCGCGCTAGCCTCGAACGGCCCCGTGTGGCCCCCGCGCTAACCTCCCACGGCCCCGTAAGGCCCCGCGCTAGCCTCCCAAGGCCCCGTCAGGCCCCGCGCTAGCCTCCCACGGCCCCGTCAGCACCCGCGCTAGCCTCCCACGGCCCCTTCAGGCCCCGCGCTAGCCTCCCACGGCCCCTTAAGGCCCCGCGCTAGCCTCCTACGGCCCCGAATGGCCACGCGCTAGCCCCGACCGGCCCCCGAACGGCCCCCCGCGCTTGCCTCTCACGGCCCCTCCCGCGCTCGCCCCTCTATGGCCGAGCCGCGCTGCGCGACCCGACCCGAACCACGCCGCCCTAGCCGAACCGCGTCGCCCTAGCCGAGCCGCGCCGCCCTAGCCGAGCCGCGCCGTCCTAGCCGAGCCGCGCCCTCCTTACCTGAGCAGCAGCACCAGTACTGAACTGCTACTACTACTGTTACTGCTACTGCTGCTGCTACTGCTGCTGCTGCTGCTACTGCTACTGCTACTTCTGCTAATGCTACTTCAGCTATGGCTAGCCCTCCAGTTCTCTCGTTCGATACTGAGGGCCGCCCGATTAAGTTTGAGACCTGGCTCGATGATCTGCATCTGTTCCTCCAGCTCACTGCCAGAGAGGATATCTCGCTGTACGATCACGCACTAGGCATAGTCCCTACTCCTGCTACTACTGCTGCTGCTACTGCTCGCTCACAGTGGCAGACTCGCGATGCCCACGCCCGCTTTGCTATTCGCAACTCCCTGCCAGTAGACGAGCGCGAGCACTTTGGCCAGCATCAGACTGCGCACGCCCTGTACACTGCTGTAGTTGCGCGCTACTCCTCCCCGGCCTCAGCTGCACTAGGCTGCCTCTCGCTTCCCTACCTGTTCCCCGACCAGTCCGCCTTCCAGACAGTCGCTGACCTCATCACTCACCTCCGCACTAGTGATGCCCGCTTCCGTGCAGCCATGCCCGCTGAGTTTCTTGCCTCCAACCCTCCCCCGCTCTGGCTCACTCTCTACCACCTAGTCACCCGCCTCCCTGACACTCTGCGTACAGTCAGGGACCACTTCCTAGCTCGCTGCCCCACTGAGCTCACCATTACCGCCCTAGAGAAGGAACTACTTGCAGCTGAGAAGAGTATTGTAGCTGTAGGTGCCTCTCGTGGGGACCCCCGCACCCCTTTCTTCGAGGGGTGTTCCCCCTCCCCCCTGCTCCCCTCTGTCGCCTCTGCTGCTGCTGTCGACCTCCTTGGTGCTGAGCAGGTCGGCTCTGCGTCCGCTCCCAGCGGGCGCCGCAGCGGCAAGGGCAGGGGAGGCAAGGGCGGTGGGGGTGACGGCGGGGGAGGCGGTGGTGGGGGTGGTGGCGGCGATGGGGGTGGTGGCGGGGCTGGAGGGGCTAGTGGCAGCGGTGGGGGTGGTGGAGGCAGCGGCGGCGGAGGTGGCCGGGATGGGGGCGGTGGTGGTGGCGGCAGTGGACGTGGAGGCGGCAGAGGCGGTGGTGGTCGTGGTGGAGGCGGTGGTGGTGGTCGTGGAGGCTCTGGCACTGGCCAGAGCGCGCAGCACCCTCAGTCCTCCCAGGAGCTTCGTGAGTGGTACTTACAGCACGGGGGTGGGGGGGGTAGCCTTAGCTGCACGTACGTCATCCGCACTGGTCGCCGCAAGGGACAGACGTGCGGGAGGGCGCACACTGCGCAGCGCTGCTTCTCTCGCCTAGATGACGCGTGGCGTGCTCAGTTTCCTGACGCTCCTGAGCTCCCTCAGTGGGCTGATCTCCTCAAGAAGGATATCGATATCTATGCTCTTGATTTTGATGTTATTCTCAAAGCCATGTATGCATTGACTATTAGTGGAGAGGAGGACCAGTACCTGTGTGTTCCGCCTGACCCAGGCATCCGCACGAGTGAGACTGCAGCCCTAGGTGCTTGCGTGTCTGCTGCCCCAGGTGCTAGTGAGGCTACTGCTCTAGGTGCTTGTGTGTCCGCCACCCCAGGTACTACTGAGTCCACTGAGGCACTACACACCTTCACTCTAGACTCAGGCGCTTCGCGCTGTTTCTTTCGTGACCGCACTTCTCTTGAGCCCCTTGCTCGACTAGTCGCTGTCTCGCTCGCCGACCCCTCTGGGGGTCCGGTCATTGCGACCTCCTCCACTGTCCTTCCTTGTCCTGCTGTCCCGTCGGGCGCACTGTCAGGTCTCCACCTCCCCTCGTTCTCTACGAACTTGGTGGTGGGTTGTGCGCTTCAGGATGGGGGTGCTCACCAGTTCACCCCTGCCTACGAGCGTGTGACACACTGCACGTGTGCTCGGACGGGCCGTCACCTGGCTACCTTCACTCGGCAGCCGGGGTCGGACCTGTACACACTGACCACTGAGTCCCCTCAGGTAGCGGCGTCTGCGTCTGCGTCTGCGTCAGGTCAGCTGTCTGCCCCCTGCTCGTGTCGCTCTCTAGCGCACAAGACTGTCCTCTGGCACCACTGACTTGGTCACCCGTCAGTGCAGCGCCTTCGGGGCATGCACTCCCGGTACCTTGTCTCTGGTCTTCCTCGGGTACTCCCTCCCCTACCACCCTCCCTTGCTCCTCCTTGTCTTCCCTGTGTCGAGGGGCGGCAGCGCGCTGCCCCTCACTCCTCCTCGTTCCCCCCGACGACTGCTCCTTTGCAGACGCTCCACATGGACGTGTGGGGCCCAGCCTGCGTCCGTGGTCAGGGCCAGGAGAGGTACTTCTTGATCGTCGTTGACGACTACTCACGCTACACCACGGTCTTCCCCTTGCGCACCAAGGGTGAAGTCCCTGATGTTCTGATCCCTTGGATCAGCAGAGCACGTCTTCAGCTGCGAGAGCGTTTTCGCTCGGAGTTTCCTGTCCTGCGCTTGCACTCTGACAGAGGTGGCGAGTTCTCCTCCGACCTCTTGGCAGCCTACTGTGCAGAGCACGGCATTCGCCAGTCGTTCACGCTTCCGGCCTCTCCACAGCAGAATGGGGTTGCTGAGCGCCGCATTGGCTTGGTCATGGAGGTCGCTCGTACCTCCTTAGTCCACGCGGCTGCCCCCCACTTTCTGTGGCCGTTTGCGGTCCGGTACGCTGCGCATCAGCTCAACCTCTGGCCCCGTGTCTCCGCTCCGGAGACCTCGCCCACACTGTTGTGGACGGGGGAGGTTGGCGATGCGTCACGCTTCCGTGTCTGGGGATCCCGAGCTTTTGTTCGCGACACGTCTGCGGACAAGCTCTCCTCCCGCACTGCTCCCTGTGTCTTTCTTGGCTTTGTCCCGGATGCGTCTGGCTGGCAGTTTTACCACCCCGCCTCGCACCGCGTCTTCCCCTCTCAGGACGTCACCTTTGACGAGTCCGTGCCCTTCTACCGCCTCTTCCCCTACCGCACTGCCCCGCTCCCTCCCCCGCCTCTCTTCCTCGTGCCAGGTGCTGCAGTGGTAGACCCCCTTCCTCCTCAGGGTGCCGCTCCCTCAGGTGTCTCTCAGGTAGACCCGGTTGAGCCTGCCGAGGTAGCTGTCGACTCACGTCCTGCTAGAGGTGCTGAGCCTGAGCGTGCGGAGCCCGAGCGTGCGGAGCCTGTGCGGGCGGAGCCGAGGGGTGCTGAGTCTGGGGGTGCTGAGACTGGGGGTGCTGAGCCTGGGGGTGCTGGGTCTGGGGGTTCTGCGCCTGGGGGTGCTGGGTCTGGGGGTGCTGCGCCTGGAGTTGGTGAGTCTGGGGGTGCTGAGACTGGTGGTGTTGCAGTTGACTGTGAGGCGCCTGGAGGACCTCCCTCTTCGCAGCAGCTACGTGAGTGGTACTCACGGTACTGCAGCCTCCGGCGGGGTGCGTCTCGGGCTCGTGGTGCTACTGGAGTTGGTACTCGTGTTTCCCCACCACGGCGGGAGCCGCCCTCTTCCCCACAGCTTCGGGACTGGTACGCTCGGCACATCAGTCTCCGGAGTGGAGCTGCTGGTGCTGGGGTCCCCGGAGTTGACGCTGCTGCGGGTGCTACGGACCCTGGTGCTGGAGGTGCTGCTGCTACTGGCGGTGCTGCTGGAGGTGCTGCTCGTACTGAGGACCCGGGCGTTGGAGCTGCTGCTGGTGCTGACAGCCCGGGTGTTGGAGCTGTTGCTGGTGCTGAGGACACGGGTGTTGGAGCTGTTGCTGGTGCTGAGGAACCGGGCGTTGGAGCTGCCGCTGGTGCTGCAGACCCGAGCGTTGGAGCTGCCGCTGGTGTTGAGGACCCGGGTGGTGGAGCTGCCGCTGCTGCTGCGGACCCTGGGGCGATTGTTCCTGCTGACTCTGGTGTCGCTGCTCGGTCCCGGCCGTACTTCGTTCCGCTCCTGCAGCAAGTTCTTGGTCAGCTCCCTCCTCCTTGTCCTCCTCTCTCATTAGCGTGTCCTCCGTCTGTCCAGCTGCAGTCGCAGCTACCGTCTGCCTCCTCTCTCCCTGGTCCTGCTCCTTACACTGGTCCGACTGGAGGTCTTACTGAGCGTCGTGAGCCTGAGTCTCGTCCTGCGTCACCTGTCCGCACTGCTCTCTCTAGCAGTCGTGTCCAGCGTCAGAGTCTTCCTGTTGTCCCAGGCACTCACCGGATGGCGCTTCGTCCGTCCACTGCTCCACAGCGTGTCCCACTGCCGTCTCCTCCTACTTCTTCTCTTCCTGCTCTTGCTGACCCTGAGTCAGACTCTCTTCGTACTGCCAGTCCTACTGTCACGCGTCTCCTGGCTACTGTTGTCACTGACCCTTCCTTTGAGTCTGCTGCTGCGTCTGCCTTAGTTGCTGAGCTTGTCGACCTTGCTGCTCGCTGTCGTCTAGACTACGCTGCTAGCCTAGTTGCTGAGTCTGAGTCTGTCTGTCCTCCGTCCGTCGGGGGTGAGTGTGCTCTTGGCACTGACGTCCTTGAGGACAGGCAGGAGGAGTTTGAGTGCTTTGCTGCCGCTTTGCCCCATCTCGTGTCCATGCTTGTTGCCCCTGAGGGAGACCCGGATGCACCAGACATTCCAACCCCACGCTCTTACGCAGAGGCGATGGCCGGTCCCTACTCCTCTCAGTGGCAGTCAGCCATGGACACAGAGATGGCTTCCTGGAAGTCCACTGGCACCTATGTCGACGAGGTTCCCCCACCTGGGGCGAACATCGTCAGTGGCATGTGGATTTTCAGGGTGAAGCGGCCGCCGGGCTCTCCGCCTGTCTTCAAGGCGCGTTACGTTGCACGAGGCTTCAGTCAGCGAGAGGGAGTTGACTTCTTCCAGACCTTCTCCCTGACCCCGAAGATGACCACTCTTCGGGTTCTGCTACACGTCGCCGCTCAGCGTGACTACGAGCTCCACTCTCTTGACTTCAGCACAACTTTCTTGCAGGGCAGCCTGCACGAGGAGATCTGGCTGCGCCGCCCACCTGGCTTCACTGGGTCGTTCCCTCCTAGTACCCAGTGGAGCCTCCGACGGCCAGTCTACGGTCTCCGCCAGGCGCCACGTGAGTGGCACGACACACTGAGGACTACACTTGCGGCTCTTGGGTTCGCTCCTTCTACTGCTGACCCGTCGCTGTTTCTACGCACCGACACCTCACTGCCGCCGTTCTACATCCTCGTGTACGTCGACGACTTGGTCTTTGCCACTTCTGACACAGCTGGTCTCGCTCACGTGAAGTCCGAGCTGCAGAAGAGACACACGTGCACAGACCTGGGTGAACTGACAAGCTATCTTGGCTTGCGGATCACCCGGGACAGAGCACGGCGCACCATCACCTTGACTCAGTCACACATGGTGCAGCAGGTCCTTCAGCGCTTCGGCTTCACGTACTCCTCGCCTCAATCCACTCCTCTGCCTACGGGACACTCGCTCTCAGCTCTGCCTTCGGATGAGTCCATAGAGCCGAGTGGTCCGTATCCAGAGCTTGTGGGCTGCCTCATGTACCTGATGACCTGCACTCGACCTGACCTTGCATACCCTCTCAGCATCTTAGCACGCTATGTCGCTCCCGGCCGTCACTGGAAGGAGCACATGGATGCAGCTAAGAGGGTGTTGCGCTACTTGTGCAGTACGTCGGGCATGGGGCTAGTGCTTGGAGGGCGAGACCGGCCTGTTCTCACTGGGCACTCAGACGCTTCTTGGGTAGACGACCAGGCTACTCAGCGGTCGTCTCAGGGTTACACCTTCAGTCTTGGCTCTGGCTCTGTCTCTTGGCGTTCTACTCGTTCTTCTTCTGTTCTCAGCTCCAGCTGTGAGGCTGAGATCTACGCCACGGCCATGGCTGCCCAGGAGCTTCGCTGGCTCACCTACCTGCTGACTGACCTTGGAGAGCAGCCTCGTTCTCCTCCAGTGCTGTACGTCGACAACAAGGCAACCATAGCCTTGTGTCAGGAGCACAGACTGGAGCACAGGACGAAGCACATTGCTCTGCGTTACTTTCTAGCTCGAGAGCTACAGCAGCGTGGTCAGCTTCTTCTGCGTTACGTGGCCACTGAGGCCAACACTGCTGATGTGTTCACCAAGGCGCTTCCGCCTGTTGACCATCAGCGTTTTTGCACTCTTCTAGGCCTTGTGCCGACTGTTCCTCATTTGCTTACTTCTTGACTTTGCCTGTACTGTGATCATTATATATATACCTGCATGTTTGCCCTTGCTAGGTTGTGATCATTGTACCTCTTGCTCTATTATAAAACTGCATGTGAACTGGTCTTGTGACCGCTTACTTGTGCTCGGAATTTGTGTGGAATCCTCGAGATCCACCCTGAGCTTGTTTGCCTTGCTTTGCCTTGACTGGTCTTGTGACCCCTAGGTCTCCCCCACTTTGCCTATGGGGGTGTGTCAAACATTATATGTTTGTGTGGTTCTAGGCTGTAGTGGGTCACACCATAGGGGGTACACCAGTTTAGGGTGTCATATTTGTACTGTTGTTCCTGCTAGTCACACCATTCCTGTTTCTGATTCTGAAAGACACGGGAGGAATGGGCAGCACCGGGGGGGGGGGGCGCTCCTCCTCAGGGCGCTGAAACGGACGGGCAAGGGGGCGCGCGCGGTTCCCTTGGGCGCCGCGACAGACGGGCGGGAGGCACGCGCGGCTCCCCAGGGCGCCGCGATGAACGCGCGGGGGCCGCGCGCGACTCCCTAGGGCGCCGCGACGGTCGGGCGGGGGGTGCATGCAGCTCCCCAGGGCGCCGCGACGGACGGGAGGGGGCCGCACGCTACTCCCCAGGGCGCCGCGACGGACGGGCAGGGGGCGCACGCTGCTTCCCAGGGCGCTGCAACGGACGGGAGGGGGGGCGCGTGCGGCCTGCAGGGCGACGCGACGAGACGGGCGGGGGCTGTGCGTGGTTCCCCACAGCAGAAAACCGCCGCGCGCCCCGAGCGCACGGCGGGATGAAGACACCCTAAAAATTTTCGCCACGCGCGGAGCGCGCAGCAGGAAGAAGATGTCGCGCGCCCGAGGCGCGCGAGAAGTAGAACAGCAGCGGAACCAGTTAGGTGGCGGGCCCACCCATAGGGTCGACCCAACGGGGTCGACCTGCTCTGATAGCATGTCAGAATGAACAAGAGTGCAAAAGAAGAATGACGAAAGAGGGGTTTCACTAGCAGCAGTTGGGATACATATAGCAAACCCTAACTGGGTTGTACTTGCTATAGAGCACCCCACTACAAGCTAAATAATAACATTCTGATTGTAACTTCACAAAATTTCAGGAACGTCCATGAGCGTTCATGAAAGTTACGAGCCTTATGAAAGCTGATGAAATTTCATGAGCGCTCGTGTGATAGTCGAGTGTGTCAAGGGGGTGGGGCTCGAGTTGCTGTTTGGGGTCTTTGACCATTTTCGCGCTGGTAAAAAAGCGCATAAAAGACAGGACACGCATGAGGGGTCCAAACATGCACGTGTGGCCCCACAACCCCGCGCGTGTAAGCAATGCTTCCACACTCTCTTGTACTTTCCTTGCCCTTGGCTAGGAGGTGACAACATGTCACACTCAGAGTATGTGTTGCTAAGTTTAGATTTGTAGTTCCAGTTTTAATCGCTTCCGCTTAGTATTTAGCACTCAACATAAACCATCAAGACTTGATCTTAAAGAGTGCAGATGCCACTACTTAAGTTATGTTTTGTTGCATGTATATTGAGTTTTGTAAGGCTCGTATATGTATGTCCTTGTAGTGCAACATATTTGTAACGTCCAAAACCACCTCAAATATCAGGTGCCATTGTAGACTGTTTCATTATCAAGTAAATTTCGGTCGCTATTCTGAGAGCTCTATCAGACGTGTCTATTGTATAAGTCGTGTTATTCGTGTCCCTATGCAGTGGACTAGGGCATACTCTAAGATTAGCAGGTACCATACTGTTGCTGCATTGTAGGAAGTGTATAGAACCCCTACAACTACACTTCACACATAGTCACAACCCCCTGTGTACACGAAGAAATCTGGGCGTCCAAAGGTGAAACGGATATGTTTGAAAGGGGAGCTATATCCAGCCATGTGGAAAATGTAAACAGTTGGGCACAACTCGTGCACTTGTGAGGTACGTGCAACCAACACGGACATGTGGGAAGCTTTGTTGACGCACGAAGGGCAATTGCACGCCCAAACTGTGTCGCTTGCTGACGGACGTGGGCAAATCGTTTTGTGTGAAGCGTGCAACAAATATCACGAGAGATATTTTGTGTGTGATGCGATGAGACAGCACCCTCTTTACAGCATGGTGTGGGTCTCATAGAGGATGACAATGATCTTACTCATGAGGAGCAAGAAGGCCACGTTTTGAATGCCCAATGTGCATTTTATGCCAGTATGCAGGACATAATGGACGACGCCCTCAATGGTGATCAATTCGGTGGTGAAGATGTGCTACTGGAAATCTTTCCAAAAGCCAATGTCTCTGTACCTAAAGACGCCTCGGTTGGAGTTGGTATTCCTCCATTAGTGGAGAGAACGGATGATAAACAAGTACTACTGGAAGCTAGGATGTCAGATTCAGCAATTGTTATTCATGGTACAATATTTCAACCATGTCCACAACCTTGCAAGAGCCCAAGTTTGCATTGACAGTGGTCTCTAAGCGTTTAAGGGGACTACAAGGTCCTCTTGTTCAACGCCAAGTGCCTAGCTTTAAACATGAGGATGTGAACACAGTGGATAATGAAGGAGATGGATCTTAATCAAATCCAGGATCTAAAGTGCCGAAAATTGTGGTCAACTGCAAAACACTTGACGACTGGTTATCATGTTAGTTGCATTGAAGTAACAGGTTGGGTTGCGATGCATTTTGATTGGTCACCTCACCAAACCAGCCCAGAAAACTATTTTGCGACTTCGGGCGACCTCAACTACGGAAAGAATTGCCACCAAACCAACCCCATGTGTCCCTCCTCTGTACCATCCCACATTCTATGCCAAATGCACATCCCAAAACGCATATGTAACTCCAAGTAGATGTGGAGATGGATGTATCCAACGCCACAAATCATGCAAGCAACTCTAGACCATTGTGTTTCAAGCCCGTCATAGATACAACAAAGCAACGTAACGTGACAATCGAAAAGCACATGCTGATTCCTATGACGATGATGCGTGCATTGACAACTTTTAGAGGAGGAGATTGTGTCGCAAGCGCTAATGACGTGCTCTGTGCACTCGCATCGGATGCTGGAGAAGCCGTGCCAAAAATGTTTGCTGCTGCGGAACAAGCAGGTACGTCGTTGGTCTCCCACTTGGTGCAAGGGGGCTTAGGAACTGAATAAACCAGGCCGAGAAGGGATGCTGCTGTAAAGGTGAGTGCGAAAACCACATGGCACGGATGCTGATAAGGGAGCAGTGAATGGATTTGGAGGGCAACTGGGAGCAACACAAAGCTCTTGTTGTAGTGGGCAAAGGTCCATTTTCATGTGACCAATAACCGAAGCACCAGGCCCCTGCATCACTGAGAGGAAGAAAACCGAAGTTCATGTTGCTGTTCACGATGGGGGGGGGGAGGGCGGGGGTGTATGGTTGGGGTGTAAAAACCCCATCTTGTGTTGCTGCCAGCAAGGGGAGTATGAAACCAGAGCTCATGCTGCTACTTGCAATCGAAGCCTGAAAACCGGAGCTCAGTTTGCTCCTTGCGAGTAAAGAATAAAAGCTTGCGCTCATGTTGCTACTTTCAAGTGGAGCATGAAAATCAGTATTCATGTTGTTGCTTGCTAGTGGAGCATGAAAACCAGAGGCCATGTTGTTGCTTGCAAGGGAAGCATGAGGACCAGAGGTCATGTTGCTGCTTGCAAGTGGGGCATAAAAACCAGCGTTTAAGATAGTGCTGCAGGTGTTGTGTTGCTGCTTGCAACCACCGTGCCCTCACCCCCACCAACCCACCTTTCCCCTCTGTTGTGGTACTCAAACGTCAAGAACTGGTGGAGGTGCCCGCATCACAGCACAACTCCACCTTGATGCACAGTGGAGCCAGTTTCAAAGAAAGAGCAAGAAACTGTAGCGAGTGGCATGAAAGTGTTATGTGATGCTATCATTTGCATTCACGTCTGTCTGCCTCCCATCATATGTTCGTGCGTTGCATGTGTGAAATGAGCGTGCGCAAGAATTTGTGTTTTTCTGTGGTTTGGATTTTCTGAGTGTGTGTGAATGTTATTTGGCTTGAGCAGATATCTGAAGTGACTCCACTGCTCAAGATCTTTCCGACGAGCCAAGAATCGTCGTGATCGGAGCAATATCAAGAAAGTTACGAACGTTGGAGTTCGTATGCTTTCTGTACTTCGGTTGTGGCGACTATGGGAAGTTGTGGGGTTGACTCAATATGGGGTACAGACTTTTGGGGGTTGGGAATTCGAACCCATCACTGTAGAATGCTGCCATGTGGTTGGGTGAAGCCAAACCAGGTTGGCAAGTGTGGCCAAGTGGGTTGAGGTGGATGGCATGAGTTGGGAAAGTGACAAATGTGAAAGTGGGGTTGCCTATGGGGAAGGGAATTGTGTGGCATGGGGTTTCCTTGGTTGGGGAATCTCTTGGGACCTTCCCTCTCGTCCTCCTCTTCCCTCCTACCTGGTTTAGTGCTACCCTAACTCTCTTGTGTGTAACTTTGTGGAACTTGTGAGAACCATTGTGATTGAGTTAAGCATGTGGCAGCATACCCCCTAGTGCGCCGAAAATCATAACTCGAGATTTACTCCACCATTTGATACGATTCAAATTGGGAAAGATAGCCCTGGTTACAGGCTACAACATACTCGAGTTTGAGACAATTCCAACGGTGAAAGTTTAGCCGACGACGTTTCTTGTGAACTCGACGATTCTGTCCAGAATTTCAAGCCAACGATTTTGAGAAATTTAGGCTCCTAATCTTCATTGACTCCGTCCTTAGTCTCTAACAGAAAGAGCCATGAAGGAGATACTACTGAATAGGAGCCCTCGCCGTGCACCTGACTTTGAGTAACAAGTACCGATATACAAGAAAATTGAAAAGGGATTCCATCACGGACGACCAATAAAGGGTGTGAATGGCGACACCGAGAGGATTGACACCGAGAGGATTGACGGACATGGGAGGTTATTTGGAGGGGATTGGAGACGGGAGTGGGGGAATTCAACAAGCTGGTGGGGATGTGGTGGTTTGTGAATGCCGGGTTAATGGTGGGCCCTCATAAAACACCCCAACCAATGGGGCAGCAGGGTATGGTTGTATGCCTGGCCCGGCTAGTGAAGAATCGCATGCCAGGTAAGGGGGGTTCCATATCTTTGACACCACCACACCAAAGAGATGAAGCGCCCTAATATGTGTTGCATTCGTTTGTAATGAGATGGACTCTGATTCATGATTTGCACCTCGGTGGTCTTTCCATAATTTGCATCTATGAGCAGGAGAGAAGAGCTCATGGACAAAGCACCGGAGGTGTCACCTGACGACCCACTTCCCTCAACCATTTGTCCAATGGCCAATGGATTGGTATGCTTGCTGGACCCTCTTCAGCTCATCCGTTTTTCAGCACATTGGACGTATGCTGCAGCACAGTTTCTGAATGTAATGGGAAAATGGTCCTCAAGTCTAGGAAGCAAGTCTGGACATGCTTTTGCCTCGAATGGTTGAGTGAAAAGTGCGACAGAGTCGAGCATGCCACACAACATGTAAAGGGAGTAAAAAGGGCCCTCAAACCTCCCTTTTTCTTCCCAAATATATAGATGCGTTTGCGATGGCGGGCACTGGTTACCAACAATAATGGGAAGTAAGTCGCTCCCTTGGTCTCCCTTATCTTGGAAGAGAGACGTCCTACAGGTATATGAGAGGGCCCCTTGGGTTGTGGAAGGCAATAGAGACGGCAGCAGAGACGTCAATGGCTGAGGTTCGTGCGGAAATGTGCAAGAGAGCTATTCCAGATGAATGGTTGTGCGTGGACGGGCACTGGTCTCATCCACGTAAAGCTGAATGGTGCATTGTGTTCTTCATTGACCCAACCACCCGCAAAATTTTGCTTGTGGTGGCAAAGTGGAAGGCGGTAGAGAAGGTTTCTTCAACGGCTTTGGAGCTGCGTGCTTTCGTCGATGGTCTTAACCAGTTACGGGCGATGGGTTTCCAATTCAAGGGGATCATTTTTTATGATGGGAGATCACCCAAGGCTGCTCACCAGAAGGACGTGGCTAAGCGTTGACACGTAAGTTCATCAAAGATTTGATTGATGCAAAAGGACCAGCAGTGACGGTCGTAGCTGCCACGTGCACTGACAATCTTTGGTTGTGTTTAAGAGAGACGCTCTTCTCATGGCTGAAGAGCGTGGTACTTCAAGCGAAGGTTTGAGCGCAACTTCTGGGAAAGCAAATTTCATCGAAGCCGTGTGTGAAAAGCTTGGCAAGTTTGTGTATGATCCACAAGCAGTCACGACGTCTATCTGGTTGTACTCTGAGTTGCGAAGAGTTTTACGTGCAAGGGAGAACAGGGCAGCAATACGAGCTCTCGTGGCCAAGTGCCTGAAGATAGTCGATGGAGGGGCCACAGAGCATACGCCGTTGGGTTGTGAGGTGGGGAACATCACCGGGAATGTGGAAGTACCAACTCTGGTGTCCGGTGATGAGAACTTTCAACCGAACCAGCCAGATGGCGTTTCCATAACTGTCTTTGGAAGTGAACCCCTACAGATCTCTGGGCACGTGCCATTGAAATCACCAATAATGTGGGGTCCGCACCTGAACGTGTAGGCTTTGAGGGATCGAGAGATGGTGTCGAGGGAAACTTGCATGGCGCGATGGGCATCGCACATCACGTGATTGACATTGGATGGAATGATGTACATGAACTATGGGGATTTTACGCACAATTTATCCACGGTGTTCCAACAACGGTCGAAGCTAAATACGTGCGCATCACAGCTGTCTTAATGGTGTCTCCAATGGATGACCGACCAAGTTCAGGCCTTGGAGACGCATTGTTCTCCGAGGGAGATAGAGGCGTATGTGAGCAGAGCATCCAATTGGGTCAACGAATCCTTTCATTTCTTTGTCATCAAATATGCACCGAAGTGTATTCGCTTCCAAGGGAGTATGGTGGCAAGAATTGGGCTATCAGTTTTGCGCCGGAACCATACGGTTTCACGTCTTATTCGTACTATCAAGACACGGGTCCGTAAGGCGACCAGAGTGCTCTGTAAGGCATATTAGAAGCTATAGACTGGACTTGGGCAGAAAGAATAATGTCACATTGGCGTGACATTAGGTTGGATCGAGATGACATGGCACAGATGGATGTGCTCGATGATTCCGACCCGCATGATTCTACCGACCACTATATGCTGATTTTGACCGTCCAAGATAGCACCCATCTGAATCTGACCATCCAACACGATAGGCAGCTGATTCTGACCACCCAACACTGTAGCCTGCAGATTCTGACCGTCCAACACAGCAGCTTGCAGATTCTGGCCGTCCAACACAGCGGGCTGCAGACTCCGCCTCAGCCCAGACCCTCCCACCACACACTCCCCTTTCTGCGTGCCAACAATCCGCTACTGCCGTCACTTTAGTCACTCCCCCAAAACCCACCCATGCCATCACCAAACCTAGTGGCACAATTTTCCCTACCTTCTGGGCTGGTCGAAGAGGGCTGACCCCTACCCAGTACCACGGGGTCGGCACCCGCAGACCTTTATTCCATATGTACCCTAATTTGACATTGGCAAGTAGGGTAATGGAGCAGCCCCTATATTGATTGTGTTATAAAAATGTGAGCCCCAATTCTCCTGCCGGTTTTATGCATACCAAGCGTAGGTGATACACCATTGAGTCGGGCAAGTGTTCGCAGGCCCTCCAAACGTCCCCGTAAAAAGTCTAAAAGGTGTCAGTGTATGCCTTAATAATCTACAGGAATACTTTAAAGGCCCCTCCTCAGGCCTCTACCTTCCCCCCTTCCATACACATTTTTGACCCATTGTCTCCCCACATATTATTGATTTATTATGTTACACGACTTTCAGCACAGCATCCGCCTATCCGAAGGTGCCAGCAATAGCCTTACATCGAGCTATATTGTGAGCATATTAGAAGTTTCTTTCACTTGCAATTTTATTGGTCCTGCAACACATGCCGCATACGACATGCTATCACCCTCTTTTGATCGTGTTCCACATCACTAAACCCCTTTGGACTGGTTCGGGTTGTTCTTTGGGTTGTTGCCCCTGCGACCATTTCATGCCACTCGCTACAGTTTAGGAACCCATGCCCCCCGCAATGATCGTCGCTCTTGTGTGCCCGTCTGTGCAGAGCCCTCGTTGTCGTGATAAATTATAACCCATCACATTCCCAATGGCCCCCATCGAAGCACAAGATCGATAGTGGTTTGTTCTGCATGACACTCTACACATCAACCATGCCATGTCTCAAATTACATGCCCAACATGGGTGAGTCTATTGCGGTCACCATCGTAGGCATATTGGGGTAGTCTTGGATCTTAGGTATCCTGTGGCCCTGGCCTCCTTGTCCTTGAGCTATTTTCAACACAAACACAATAATGCCACCCTCGTGGCGTTACGAACAAAAGTTGTTATTTTTCTAGGTTTCAAAGGATTTCTCGGGGAATTGTATTAGTAAGTTGCATGCATGGGTAAGCTGCCTGACTTCATAATGCCAAGGTCAGTGCACAGCACTTCTATATTATTCGTTATCCAATCTGGAACAAGTATTATGGTATATAAAGCTTTACGATCAACTACCATCTTCACAAGCAGGAGCGACTATTGTGCCATCCATCCTAGACGCTGCCACTTCTGAGTTAAAACATGTCATTCAAAGTCTATGTCTTTAGGTACTTCCCAAGCATCCAAAAAAAAATCGATGTCCGCCTGTACGACCTCGTCGTAGCCCTCTCTCATCTCCTCGGGGTACAATGATCCAATCACGACGTACACTAACCATGGCCAGGCCCTTTCATCGTCTCCTAGCAGGTCGGAGTAGCGAAGGTAACACATGAACCTGTGGTTCTTGGCAAACATTGGGCGCCTTTCGTTGGACGTATGAGTGTTCTTCCCGCAGCAATATGTAGAACAACTTCCACCGTTCAGATGTTGATCCTTCTTGTATGTGGTCCTGTAGTGGAAATGTGACTCTACGTATTCGAGCCACATTTCCACGGGTTTGTCGCGGGTTGAGGTTGGGTTGCGTGAGAAGGAACTGTAGTGATTTATGATCAGTGCAAATATTGATGACGGCGCCAGTCAGGTAGCAGCGCCATAGTTCAACCGCGTGTATGATGGCGAGCATCTCCTTGTTGTAGATCAGGCATTTGCGCTCGGTTGCCTCCAAATTGTGTGACTCGTACGCGATCGGTTGGAAGTCGTTGCTAAAATCATGGAGCAGCACTAAGCCGATGGCAAAATCAGAGACGTCGGTGATCACTTCAAACGGTCGGGATGGGTCGGCGATGTGTGCTATAGTCGCAGTAGGCTTCAATGTACCTAAAATGAAAGATAGAGTGCACAGTCGGATTTCTGCACAGCGGCTTTAAACGTTCATAGCGTTCTGGTCAGCTTCAAATGACCTGATTCAAATTGGATCTGGAGCGTCTTAACGTCGCCTACATTAGGCAATTTAGATCGCAATTTCACCAACTAATGACGACACAATGTCGGTTTGAACGAACGGCACTATGGCAGCCACTATAGTCTTAGAACACAAATTAGGAAGAGTTACGAGTTGGGAATGACTCCCAGCTCCTACAAACCCCAAGAGCCAAGGTACACTGATGTGGAACAGTGCCACACTGACCCAACCAAGAAGGGTCTCGAAAATACCCTCCACAAGGGTCTGTACCAATAGAAATGTTACACTACACATTGTAATGTAACTATCTTCAACATCTTGAAGTGTACCCTTTTGGCGAGCTTCGAAATCACTTGAGGCTTGACACCAAGGCTCGGGTTCTTCATCACAAACTCATCCTTGACTTCTTGATGGGTCTGCTGGACACACGTGCGACACGCCGAACGTTCGACACAGGACAAAATAGAAACCGCGCGAGAGACACAAGCGACAAAATAGAAACCGCGCGGGACACACAAAATGACCGCGTAACACGCGACTAGCGATAGCTGGCTATTAACTCGACATACACACACTTCACATCATGACCCATCATACACACTATATTTTAAGCATGAAATATATATTATCTCATGCCCTCATACCATTCCATGCACACACGCATGCACGCACACGGACAACAAGCCGAGTGCAAACCGTAGGGTTGCACCAACAATGCGAAGGAGTGGAGGGGACACAAGCAATTGTTTTAGCCCCTGAAAAGCCACCTTAGCTTCTTTCCCCCATACGAAGTTCCGGTCCTTGTGCAACAGGTCAGTTAACGGGTTGATTATCTCCGCCATATTCCTGATAACGCTGGACGTAGTTCACAAACTTCAGAAAACCTTTAAGTTTGATGGCCTTGATTTCTTCGGGTCAATTCGGATGCTGTTGCGTAAGATGACGTGTCCTAAGGGCGGATCCAACTTCGGGTCATAAGGCACTGTTTGGATCATGGGAGAACCAATGGTATTCGAGTAGTGTAACTAAAATGCGCCTAATTGGTCTTCCAAGAATCTCGGATGACCCAAACAGTGCCGATGACCCGAAGTTGGATACGCCCTAAAAACTCTAGTTCCTGCTTAAAAAACTCACGCTTAGAAACTTTGAAGAGTCGGTTGTCCTGGAGCCGTTTAAACACTGTGCCAAAGTCGCGGAGGTGCTGCTCGTGCGTCCTGCTAAAAGACAAAATACCGTCCAGCTAAACGATAAAGCACTTGTCGAGTAGATCCCTACGTACCATGTTCATGGTGAGCTGGAATGTCAAAGGCGCGTTCGTGAGGTCGAAAGGCATCACTGTAAACTTGTAATTGCCGTACCGGGTCCGAAAAGAAGAAGATCTGATCTGGTGGTAACCGCCGCATAGGTCAATCTTCGAGAAGTAGCGAGCGCCTCGACATTGGTCGAGAAGGTCATCAGTGCGTGAGATGGGGATAGCAAGATAGGATTGTAACCCGGTTGAGTGCGCGATAGTCGATGCACACGCGGATGTTGCCGTCCTTTTTGGGAGTGAACAGGATCGGCGCGGCGAAAGGTGAAGTACTAAGTCGGATGAAGCCCTTCTCCAACAGTCTTCACTTTGACTTCGAAGCTCCGCGAGTTTAGGCTGTGTGAGCCGCCACTGTGTGCAAGCAGTCGGCTGCACGTCGAGCTCGAGAGTGATTTTGTGGTCTTCGGGGCGTTCGGGTGGTAAGCTAGTTGGCATATGATTTAGAAAAATCTCGGGGTATTGTTGAATCAGCTGCGCCAACTCGGGCGGTACAGCTGCATACAATTTTGTGAAAAGAAAGAACGAGGATGGAATGACTATGAACGAAGTGAGTACAAATAGGAAACCCTAATTGGGTTGTACCCCCTATGGGATACCCCACTATAGCCTACAGAAACAAGTAAGCTATAAGTTCTGACACACCCCCATAGGCAAAGTGGGGGAGAACAAGGGATCACAAGACCAGTCAAGCAAAGCAAAGCAAAGCTCAGGGTGGATCACAAAGTCACCACGCATTCCAAGCACAAGTTCAAAGGCCACAAGGCCAGTTCACATGCAAGATCATATATAGAGATATACAAGAGCAAGAGTATATATATGCGAAAGTACAAGCAAGGTCAAGAGGAGAGCAAGTGAGGCAAGACAGGCACAAGACCCAACTGCGTGCAGCAACGCTGATGATCACAAGGTGCAAGTGCCTTGGTGAAGACATCAGCAGTGTTGGCCTCAGAGGCCACGTACGCAAGTCGCAGCTGTCCACGCTGCTGTAGCTCACGAGCAAGAAAGTAGCGAAGAGCAATGTGCTTCGTTCTGTGCTCCAGTCGCTGCTCTCGACACAAGGCCAGCATGGCCTTGTTGTCTACGTACAGGACTGGAGGAGAACGAGGCTGCTCTCCAAGGTCGGTCAGCAGGTAGGTGAGCCAGCGTAACTCCTGTGCAGCCATAGCCCCAGCGTAGATCTCAGCCTCACAACTGGAGCCGAGAACAGAAGACGAGCGGGTAGCCCGCCACGAGACAGAGCCGGAACCAAGGCTGAAGGTGTAACCCTGTGACGACCGCTGCGTAGCCTGGTCGTCAGCCCAAGAAGCGTCTGCGTGCCCAGTGAGGACCACTGGACTGCGCCCTCCAAGCACTAGCCCCATGCCCGACGTACTGCACAAGTAGCGCAACACCCTCTTCGCTGCAGCCATGTGCTCTGGTCGGTGTCTCCCAGGAGCAACAAAGCGTGCGAGAATGCTAAGAGGGTATGCGAGGTCAGGTCGTGTGCAGGTCATCAGGTACATGAGGCAGCCAACAAGCTCTGGGTACGGGCCACTCGACTCTACGGACTCATCCGAAGGCAGAGCTGAGAGCGAGTGGCGAGTAGGCAGAGGAGTGGCCTGAGGCGAGGAGTACGTGAAGCCGAAGCGCTGAAGGACCTGCTGCACCATGTGTGACTGAGTCAGGGTAATGGTGCGGCGTGCTCTGTCCCGGGTGATCTGCAAGCCAAGGTAGCTGCGCAGTTCACCCAGGTCAGTGCACGTGTGTCTCTTCTGCAGCTCGGACTTCACGTAGGCGAGTCCAGCAGTGTCAGCTGTGGCAAAGACCAAGTCGTCGACGTACACGAGGATGTAGAACGGCGGCAGAGAGGTGTCGGTGCGCAGAAACAGCGACGGGTCGGCAGTGGAAGGAGCAAACCCAAGTGCCGCGAGTGTAGTCCTCAGTGTGTCATGCCACTCACGTGGCGCCTGGCGGAGACCGTAAACTGGACGCCGGAGACTCCACTGGGTACCAGGAGGGAAAGACCCAGTGAAGCCAGGTGGGCGACGCAGCCAGATCTCCTCGTGCAGGCTGCCCTGCAAGAAAGCTGTGCTGAAGTCGAGAGAGTGCAGCTCGTAGTCACGGTGAGCAGCAACGTGTAGCAGAACCCGAAGAGTGGTCATCTTCGGGGTGGGGGAGAAGGTCTGAAAGTAGTCAACCCCCTGCCGCTGACTGAAGCCACGAGCCACGTAACGCGCCTTGAAGACAGGCGGAGAACCCGGCGGCCGCTTCACCCTGAAAATCCACATGCCACTGACGATGTTCGCCCCAGGAGGGGGAACAGCGTCAACGTAGGTGCCTGTGGACTTCCAGGAAGCCATCTCTGCATCCATAGCTGCCTGCCACTGAGAGGAGTAGGGACCCTCTATCGCCTCCGCGTAAGAGCGCGGAGTCGGGATGTCTGGTGCATCCGGGTCTCCCTCAGGGGCTAGCAGTACAGACGCGAGACGAGGTGAAGCGGCGGCCAGACACTGGAACTCCTCCTGCCTGTCCTCAAGGACGTCCGTGCCAAGGGCACACTCACCCCCGACGGACGGAGGACAGGCGGACTCAGACTCAGTGACAAGACTCGCAGCGTAGTCTAGACGACAGCGCGCAGCAAAGTCGACAAGCTCAGTGACAAGGGCAGACGCAGCAGACGACTCGAAGGAGGGGTCAGTGACAGCAGTAGCCAGGAGACGCGTGACAGTAGGACTGGCAGCACGAAGAGCGTCCGACTCCGGGTCGGCAAGAGTAGGAAGAGAGGAAGCAGGAGGAGAAGGCAAAGGGGCACGCAGAGGAGCAGTGGACGGACGCAGTGACATCCGGTGCGTGCCAGGGACAGGAGGAGGACGCTGACGCGACCCGCGACCACTAGCGCGCTCAGTACGAACAGGCGACACAGGACGAGACGCAGGCTCACGACGCTCAGTAAGACCTCCAGTCGGACCAGCGTAGGGAGAAGGAGCAGGCAAAGGGGAGGCAGGCTGTAGCTGTGGCTGCGAGCGGACAGGCTGCGGACCCTCTAAGGGAGGAGGAGGAGGTGCTAGACCAAGAACCTGCTGCAGGAGCGGAACGAAGTACGGTCGGGGCCGTGCGGCGACGCTAGAAACAGCAGGAACAGCACCAGCAGCCCCGGCAGGAGCACCCACTCCAGCAAAACCTCCAGCAGCACCACCAGAAGCTCCAAAACCTCCAGCCGCAGCACCAGGAGCACTGTCAGTCGGGCCGCCAACGGCAGGCCCAGCGCCAACACCCTCAGCAGGACCAGCTCCAGGAGAACTCTCAGACTCAGCAGCTCCAGCACCCACAGTACGAGCGCCGGCGGGGCGCGCAGCAGCAGTACCCTCTGCAGCCGAAGAACCACCAGCACCAGCAGCACGCCTCCAGCGCCCGGCAAACCACTCACGTAGCTCCTGTGGGGAGAGTGGCTCCCGGCGAGACGAAGCACCTCCAGGCACAGCACCTCCAGGCTCAGCACCCCTAGACACAGCACCCCCAGGCACGGCACCCCCAGGCTCAGCACCCCCAGGCTCAGCACCCCCAGGCTCAGCACCCCCAGACTCGGCACCTCCAGACTCAGCAACCCCAGGCACAGCACCCCCAGGCTCAGCACCCCCAGGCTCAGCACCCCCAGACTCGGCACCTCCAGGCTCAGCACCCCAAGACTCCGCACCCCCAGGCTCAGCTCCCGCAGCAGCACCAGAGTCACCAGTGACCTCGACACGCTCGACCGCGTCTACCTGGGACACACCTGAAGGGGCAGGACCCTGAGGGGGGAGGGGGACTACCGGGGGGGGACCTGGTACCAAGAAGAGCGGGGGTGGGGGGAGGGACGGAGTGCGGTAGGGGAAGAGGCGGTAGTAGGGAACCGACTCGTCGAACGTGACGTCCTGGGAGGACAGAACACGTCGAGAGGTGGGGTGGTAAAACTGCCACCCAGGGGCGTCGGGGGGGAACCCCAGGAAGACGCAGGGAGAAGCACGAGGGGACAGCTTGTCCGCAGACAGGTCGCGAACAAACGCCCGAGATCCCCAGACCCGGAACGCCGACGCATCGCCAACCTTCCCCGTCCACAGCAGGGCTGGGGAGGTCTCCGGTCGAGAGACCCTGGGGTGGAGGTTGATCTGGTGCGCAGCGTACCTGACCGCAAACGGCCACAGAAAATGGGGAGCAGCCGCATGCATCATGGACGTACGAGCGACGTCCATGACCATGCCAATGCGGCGCTCAGCAATCCCATTCTGCTGCGGTGAGTCCGGAAGCGTGAAGGTCTGACGGATGCCTCGCGCACGACAGTAGGCACTCAGGAGGCCAGAGGAGAACTCTCCGCCTCTGTCCGAGTGCAGACGCAAAACAGGGAAGTCAGAGCCAAAGCTCCGCCGAAGCTGGAGACGAGCTGCGCGGATCCAGTCGATCAACACCGCAGTGACCTCACCCTTGCTGCGCAAGGGGAAGACTGTGGTGTAACGCGAGTAGTCGTCAACCACCAGCAGGAAGTAGCGCTCCTGACCCTGTCCACGGACGCGGGCTGGGCCCCACACATCCATGTGAAGCGTCTGCAACGGGGCCTCTGTCGGAGGAAACTAGGAGGAGTGAGGGGCAGCACGCTGGCGCCCCTCGACACAGGGGACACAGGTGGGGCCAGGGCCCGGAGGAAGGGGAGGGAGAGACCGGGGAAGACCAGACACAAGGACTCGCGAGGCCATGCCCCTGAGCCGAAGCAGAGAGGGGTGGCCAAGGCGGTGGTGCCAGAGGAGGGTCTCGTGAGACAGACGACGGCACGAGCAGGGGGCAGACTCAGGACCAGACCTGGACGCTGCAGCAAACACCTGACCAGACGAAGTGACCCTACCAGACTCAGCACCTGGAGGAGAAGCAGTGGTCAGAGTGTACAGGCTCGACCCTGGCCGACGTGTAAACGTAGCTAGGTGGCGACCTGTATCCGCCTCCGTGCAGTGGGTCACCCGCTGACGAGCAGGGGTGAACTGGTGGACACCCGCATCCTGAAGGTCAGCACCACTCACCAAGTTCGTCGAGAACGAGGGGAGGTAAAGACCAGTCAGGGTGCCAGAGGGGGCCGCCGGACACGGGAGGACAGTGGAGAAGCGAGACAGGACAGGCCCCCCAGAGGGGTCAGCCAGGGACACCGCAACCAGCCGACTCAGCGGCGTGAGAGTGGTGCGGTCCCGAAAGAAGGAGCGAGACGCTCTAGAGTCAAGGGTGAAGGTGTGAGAGGCCGAAGCCGACACAGTACCTGAGAGGGCAGACTCACCAGCACCTGAGAGCACAGACGCACTGGCACCTAGAGCAGCAGCCTCACTAGTACCTGACGCGGCAGTACCAATGCCCGGGTCGGGCGGGAAACACCGGTAACAGTCATCCTCATCACTACCAATCGCAGCATACATAGCAGAGAGAATAGCATCAAAATCAAGATCATAAATAGCTACACCAGCCCTAGACAGCTCTCCCCAGCGGGGGATCTCAGCTGCCTCCGGAAACTGCTGACGCCAGGCGTCAGTCAGGCGGCCAAAGCAGCGGCGGGCAGTGTGGGCGCCTCCACACCTCTCCCCTGCACGGTCACCGGTGCGGAGAACGTAGGGGCAAGGACCAAGCGCACCACCACGCTGACGCTGCGAGTACCACTCACGGAGCTGCTGAGGGGCGGGGACGGTGCGAGAGCGCTGCTGCTGCTGTGGCTGCTGCTGCGGCTGCTGCTGCTGCTGCTGCTGCTGGCGCTGACCACCCCCGGAGCTGCTCCGCTGGGACGAGCCACTCCGACCCCCGCCTCCACTGCCACCCCCGCCTCCACCGCCACCCCCGTCTCCACCTCCACCTCCCCCACCAGGACCGTCGCTCCCACCGCTCCCACCGCCTCCTCCGCTACCACCTCCGCCGCCACCTCCGCCTCCACCGCCGCCACCAGTACCTCCACTCCCGCCACCACCCCCACCGCCACCCCCACTCCCCCCGCCACCCCCACCGCCTCCTCCACCGCCCCCTCTAGCTCCACCCGCTCCCTTGCCCCCCTTGCCCTTGCCAGCGCGGCGTCTGCCGCTGGGGGCAGACGCCGCGCCGACCGACTCAAAACCAGTGAGGTCGGCCGCAGCGGCAGAGGCGACAGAGGGCAGCAGGGGGGAAGGACCACACCCCTCAAAGATGGGGGTGCGAGGGTCACCCCGAGAGGCCCCTACAGCGACAATACTCTTCTCAGCCGCTAGCAGGGACTCCTCAAGGAGGTCGACAGTGAGAGTGGTGGGACAGACAGAGAGAAACTGGTCCCTAACGACACGAAGGGACTCAGGGAGACGGGTGACGAGAAAGTAGAGAGTGATGTACATGGGAGGAGGGTTCGCAGCGCGGAACTCAGCAGGAAGGGCAGCGCAGTAGCGGGTGTCACTAGCACGGAGGTGGGTAACGAGGTCAGCGACAGTGGGAAAGGAAGCGAGGTCAGGGAAGAGAAACGGTAGCATGAGGCGGCTAAGGGTAGCGGAGGAAGGGGAGGAGTAGCGTGCAACTACAGCGTCGTACAAGGCCTGAGCGGTCTTGCACTGACTAAAGTGGGCACGCTCAGAGGAAGGGAGGTGGCGACGCACAGCAAGACGTGCAGCAGCATCGCGGGTCGCCCACTTGGAGCGAACGGCAGAGTCAGCATCAGCAGGTGGGGCAGGGACAGCGCCAGAGACAAAGTCAAAGAGAGAGACCTCATCTATCGCATCACACAGTAAGTACAGCTGCAGGTCTTCAATCCAGACGGCAAAGTCAATGGCCCTCCCCTCAGCGTCAAAGGTAAGAACATTGGGGGTGGCCATGACAGCAGCTGAAAATCTCACCGGGCTGGGAGAGGCGGGTAGGTCAGCAGCAGAGGAACAGCAGCACGGCTCCGCAGGCGGCTCGGGCGGCGCGGGCGGCTCGGGCGGCACGGGCGGCTCGGCGGCGGCTCGGGCGGCGGCTCGGTGGCGGCTCGGCGGCGACTCGGCGGCGGCTCGGCGGCGGCTCAGGCGGCGGCGGCTCGGCGGCGGCTCGGCTGCTGCTGGGCGGCGCGGGCGGCTCGGGCGTCACGGGCGGCTCGGCGGCGGCTCGGGCGGCACGGGCGGCTCGACGGTGGCTCGGGCGGCGGCTCGGCGGCGGCTCGGCGGCAGCTCGGCGGCGGCTCGGCGGCGGCTCGGCGGCGGCTCGGCGGCGGCTCGGCGGCGGCTCAGGCGAAGCAGAGTGGCGGCGGGGCCGCGACCGAAGAGAGCGGCGGGGCCGCGTAGCAGAGGGCGGCGGGGCCGCGTAGCAGAGGGCGGCGGGGCCGCTACCAAAGAGAGCGGCGGGGCCGCGTAGTAGGGGGCGGCAGGGCCGCGCAGCAGAGGGCGGCGGGGCCGCGACCGAAGAGAGCGGCGGGGCCGCGTAGCAGAGGGCGGCGGGGCCGCGTAGCAGGGGGCGGCGGGGCCGCGTAGCAGAGGGCGGCGGGGCCGCGTAGCAGAGGGCGGCGGGTCCGCGATCGAAGGGCGGCGGGGCCGCGTGGGAAAGGGCGGCGGGGCCGCGATCGAAGGGCGGCGGGGCCGCGTAGCAGAGGGCGGCGGGGCCGCGTAGCCGAGGGCGGCGGGGCCGCGATCGAAGGGCGGCAGCGGGGCCGCGTAGCAGAGGGCGGCGGGGCCGCGATTGAAGGGCGGCGGGGCCGCTAGGGAAGGACGGCGGAGCCGCGAGGGGAAGGGCGGCGCAACGGTCCGCTAGGGGCGACACGACGGGTCGCTAAAAAAACGCGCCTCGGGGCGCGGTTCGGTGGGCCCTAGAAGCAGTCCCTAGGAGGGAACCTGCTCTGATACCATGTGAAAAGAAAGAACGAGGATGGAATGACTATGAACGAAGTGAGTACAAATAGGAAACCCTAATTGGGTTGTACCCCCTATGGGATACCCCACTATAGCCTACAGAAACAAGTAAGCTATAAGTTCTGACAAATTTGTCAATCTCGTTCCCGTCTGTGTCGGCTGCCGATTCGCGCAGATGAACGGTGTATAGCTGCGCACCCCTGTTGACGTGGCGTGTAATATTGATGGCTTTGACGCACGTAGACTCGATGTTGTCTCGGAGTAATTAGTCCCTCGTGCTTGCTGATGCTACACGAACCCATCGTCCAGTCGATTATCGGGTTGTGCCGCCGCAGCCAATCGCGCCCCACGATCAAGCTGCAGCCATCCAACGTCGTCGCGAGAAACTTCATGCTGAAGCCGAAATCGTTGCCGCACTCAATCCGCACCGTCCGTATTTCCTCCGAAATCGTCAGAGGAGCCCCATCCACGAGGCGCGTGTCAAATAGAACTTGCATTTTTTTGCTGCAACTTGCATTTTTTTGCTGTCACGTGTCCAGCTGCAACTTGAATTTATTTCCTGGCTCTTTCCCGTCGTTCTTCCTTCCCTCCGTCTTGTCGGGGCAGTCTTTATACATGTGGCCCGGCTTTCGCACTTAAAACACAACCGTGTAAAAGGGCGGTCTGGCGGATAAGTAAAGTGGGGTACAATCAACACAACAAGCAGGCAGTGCAATAGTTCACAAGGATAAGCAAAGCTAGAGGCTATCACAGAGGGCAAGTGAGGAGGTGGAGAAACTATGGAGGACGAGAAGATGACAGGCGACGGCTGAAGCTGCAGACACACGGGCAACAGGAGTGCGCAACACTGACGCTACCAGGCTAAACCCGGGCTACACGGCGACAGGCGCAGCTGGCTCACTGTGCTCCCAGGAGTGCTCACACTGTGGCTACCGGGCGCAGAGCCCCGGACTACGCGGCCACAGGGGGTCATGGCTCTCTGGACTACCAGGAGTGCTCACATTGTGGCTACCGGGCGCAGAGCCCCGGACTACACGGCCACAGGGGGTCGTGGCTCTCTGGACTTCAGGCGCTGCGGACGACAAGTCGGCTACCTCCAGTCAACCTCCCCCAACTGTCCCACACCCCTTTCACACACCCCCTGCTGAACCACTAGCACCGCTCACACGCCACCCCCCTCGTACCACTCCGACGGCTCCAACACATCCACCCCCCTCAGCGGCAGCTGTAGCAGTGGGAGACGGAGGAGGAGGAGGAGGAGCAGGGGACGGCGCACACACCTGTCACCCCCATACTCGCCACCCCCAAACCCTAACACAGGAACGCGGGCAGCAGTGGGGGGGGGGCGTGGTCAGAAGCTCGGGGGACGGCGTTCGGCAGTGGGGCAGACTGTACGGGCCGCTCACGGGCCTGGCGCAGGCCGGGCGAACAACGCGCGGGCTGCCCGAGCCGCGCGCGGGCCTGGCGCAGGCCGTACGGGCCGCGCGCGGGCTAGACGGGCCGCGCGCGGGCCTGGCGCAGGTCGCGCGGGCCGCGTCGGGCGACAAGGGGCGACGCGCGGGTCCCCGGGGGCTCCGCGACGGGCGACGGGGGGCGACGCGCGGGTCTCCGGGGCAGGAAACCGCCGCGCGCTCCCGGGGCGCGCGGCGGGCAGGGCAGGGCAAGGCGCTCAGGGCGCGCGGCGGGAAGAAAAAATCGCCGCTCATCCGGAGCGCGCGGCAGGCAGGAAACAGCAGCGGAAGCATCGGGCGGGACCACCCACAGGATCGACCCAGGAGGATCGACCTGCTCGGATAGCATGTCGAAACAGCAGGCGAAAACGAGAAACAGCAAAGAGGGGTTTTCTCTAGCACCAGTTGAGATACATATAGGAAACCCTAATTAGGTTATACTCGCTATAGAGTACCCTACTGCAGGCTAGACAAACATCGACATTCTGACAGTAATTTCTGCCAATCGAAGGGCTTCATTGAAGGTAGTTGGACGACTGCGACCCACCTCGTACTCTATGTCGTATTTGAGGCCGCTGATGTATTTATCCAAATGCCCAGCTTCCTTCATGCCGTTCACTTGATCGGCGAGTTCCATAAACAGAAGCCAACTTCGACAAAGCACGCAGCTTCATGCGAGCGTTCCGAGGTGGATACATGCTCGAAACGCTCTCGTAAGGATGCGCCTCAATCCTTCCCGTGCAAATCCTGTTCGCACCGAATATCAATACTGCTCGTCCATTTGCAGAGTCAGAAGTCACGTCTGCCGCATGTGTCACACCTGTCGAGGTCCTCGTATTCAAGGTACGTTGCCACCACTCTAGTGCGGGTCCTCGGAGAAGCGATACTGCATAATTAATACGCGTGGCATCATCGTCGACATTTGGTGTGGTAAAGAAAGCCTCCATGCCGAACAACCACCCCTTAACTGTTATACCCTTGTCCGTAGGGTTGAACACGGCGAGCTCGCGGGCTCGATCTTGATTGTAGTATCTGCAATTGTTGTTGCCTTCGCTATCCCCCTATCGCCTTCTTCGACGCCGCGTGTGAGCTCGCCTCTTACATTAACGTCATTCAACACGTGACCGGTGGTTTCGCCATCTTCAACGGGCGAAGCTTGGCACACTTCACATTGTGCCTGGTGTAGCTCGAAGTTTTGCTCCCGTAACTGTTCCACTTCCGTCGTTAACGCCACTTGCTGCATGAGTCGGTCGAACGCCGCCTGATCCGTCTAGAGGGCAATGGGGTATCCGTGACTATCCGGATATAGTGCAAGCGCAATAGCTATCAAACTCAGGCAAGAGTAATTTAATAAAATTTGCCACCCTAGTGCAATCCTTGTTTACTCGCTACATTGCACCCGTCCATACCAATTATTTTCATGTGGTTGCATATCGCAGTAGCTATTTGAACTGTATTAACAAATATTGTTCCTGCTGTCAGAACATTATAGCTTATACATTTATGTAGGCTGTAGTGGGGTAGCCCATTAGGGGTACAACCCAATTAGGGTTAGTACTTGTACCCAACTGTTTCACAGTTCATCCATTCCATTCTCACTTCTCATCATGGTATCAGAGAAGGTTCCCGAGTGGGAATACTGCCAAGGGCCCACCACGAACTTTTTTTTCCTTCCCTGCCCGGAGCGCGCTTAGCTCCTAACCCGAGTAGCGCCTCGAGCCGCCTTAGTGGCCCCTATTGGCCGCCCTTACTACCCCTCGAGCCGCCTTCTACGGCCTCGCTTAGGCCGCTACGGCCCCGCTACGGCCCCGCTTAGGCCCCGTCGGCCCCGCTACGGCTCCGCTTAGGCCCCGCTACGGCCCCGCTACGGCCCCGTCGGCCCCGCTTAGGCCCCGCTACGGCCCCGCTACGGCCCCGCTACGGCCTCGTCGGCCCCGTCGGCCCCGCTTAGGCCCCGCTACGGCCCCGCTACGGCCCCGTCGGCCCCGCTACGGCCCCGCTACGGCCCCGCTTAGGCCCCGCTACGGCCCCGCTTCGGCCCCGCTTAGGCCCCGCTGCGGCCCCGCTACGGCCCCACTTCGGCCCCGTCGGCCCCTCTACGGCCCCACTTAGGCCCCACTTCGGCCCCGTCGCCACCGCGGCCCCGCCCACCCTTGCGGCCCGCCGCCACCTGCGACCTCGCCACCACCTGCGACCCCGCCTCCCAGCGCCCGCAACGCCGAGCAGCCGAACCGCCAGCCTCCTGAGCCGCCCGACCTCCCGAGCCGCCCAGCAGCCGAGCCGCCCGACAGCCGAGCCGCCCAGCACCGTGCAGCCGAGCCGCCCAGCACCGTGCAGCCGAGCCGCCCAGCAGCCGAGCCGCCCGACAGCCGAGCCGCCCCGCACCAGCAGCCGAGCCGCCCAGCAGCCGAGCCGCCCTGCAGCCGAGTCGCCCGACAGCCGAGCCGCCGAGCAGCCCGATCGCTCCACCTACCTGGTAAGAGCACAGTCTCTGCCACTGCACTGCCCTGCCTCCGGCTGTTGTGGCTTCCCCTAGCGTTCTCACCTTTGACGTTGAGAGTCGGGCAGTGGACTTTGAGGTCTGGGTAGATGATCTGCAGCTTTTCCTGCAGTGCGATAGGGCAGACGGCCTCTCCCTGTTTGACCTCACTTCTGGTGCCTCCCGTGCCCCTGCTGCTGATGCTGACGCCACTGTTCGCTCACAGTGGGCCACACGTGACGCTGCTGCTCGCCTTGCTGTGCGCCGCCACTTACCGACCACTGAGCGTGCACACTTTAGCCAGTACAAGAGTGCTCAGACCTTGTACGACGCTGTAGTTGCACACTACTCTTCCCCTGCCACTGCTGCACTGAGCCGCCTCATGCTACCGTACCTCTTCCCTGACCTTGCTGCCTTTCCCACTGTTGCTGACTTCATTACGCACCTCCGCACTAGTGACACTCGCTACCGCGCTGCGCTTCCTGCTGAGTTCTGCGCCAAGAACCCCCCCCCCCCATGTACATCACCCTCTACTACACAGTCACCCGTCTCCCTGACTCTCTCCGTGTAGTCAGGGACCACTTCCTCTCTGTTTGCCCCACCACTCTCACCGTTGACCTCCTCGAGAAGGCCCTCCAAGCGATAGAGAAGAGCAAAGTCGCTGTAGGAGCCTCTTGTGGTGACCCTCGCACCCCCGTCTTTGTAGGGTGTTCTCCCTCCCCCCTCTTGCCCTCTGTTGCCTCTGCTGCTGCGGCTGACCTCGTTGGTTTCGAGTCGGTCAGCGCTGCGTCTGCCCCGAGCGGGAGACGCCGCACCGGCAAGGGCAAGGGGGGCAAGGGCACTAGAGGAGGTGGAGGGGGCGGTGGAGGTGGTGGTGGAGGCGATGGAGGGAGTGGGGTTGGTGGTGGGAGTGGTGCTGGGGGTGGCGGCGGCGGCGGCAGCAGTGGAGGCGGCGGAGGCGGTGGAGGTGGCGGAGGGAGCGGAGGCGGCGGAGGTAGTGGAGGAGGCAGAGGTGGAGGAGGCGACGGAGGCGGCGGAGGCGGCGGCGGCGGCGGAGGCGGCGGTGGTGGAGCGAGTCGCGACTCTGCGTCGAGGAGTGGCGCCAGTGGTGCTCAGCGCCAGCAGCAGCAGCGGAGTGGTGTGACCTTGTCCCCTCAGCAGCTTCGTGAGTGGTACACTGCACGCCAGCGCGGTGGGGGTTTTGGTCCCTGCTCTTCCGTTCTCCGTAGCGGCGACCGCACTGGTGAGCAATGCGGGGGTCCGCACTCCACACAGCGCTGCTTTGGTCGCCTGACGGACGCGTGGCGTCGCCAGTTCCCTGAGGCGTCAGAGATCCCTCGTTGGGGAGATCTGGCTAAGGCCGGGGTTGCTATCTTTGATCTTGACTTTGATGCTATTCTTGCTGCCATGTATGCTGTTGCTGATAGTGTTGAGGGTGCCTGTTACCTGTGTGTACCGCCTGACCCGGGCATTGAGGCTGCTGCGCTAGGTGCTGGTGAGACTGCTGCTCTAGGTGCTAGTGCGTCTGCTACCCCAGATGCCAGTACGTCTGCCGCCCCAGGTGCTGGTGAGTCTGCTCTCTCAGGTACTACGTCGGCTCAGGGCTTCCACACCTTCACCCTTGACTCGGGTGCGTCCCGCTCCTTCTTTCGAGACCGCACCACTCTTACGCCGCTTAGTCGGCCGGTTGCAGTCTCCCTGGCAGACCCCTCTGGGGGTCTTGTCCTTGCTAGCTTCTCCACTGACCTTCCGTGCCCTGCAGCCCCCTCTGGCACCCTGTCTGGTCTCTACCTCCCCTCGTTCCCTACGAACTTGGTGAGTGGAGCGGACCTACAGGATGGAGGGGTTGACCAGTTCACTCCTGCGAGCCAGCGAGTGACCCACTGCAGGTGTGCTTGGACAGGCCGACACTTGGCCATGTTCACCCGTCGGCCAGGGTCGAGCCTGTACACCCTTACTGCTGAGTCTCCTCCTACTGCTGAGTCTGCCCAGGTAGCTGCGTTGAGTCAGGTATTTGCTGCGGCGTTCAGGCCTGGTCCTGAGTCTGCTCCCTGCTCGTGTCGTCTGCTGTCCTACCAGACTCTCCTTTGGCACCACCGCCTTGGTCACCCCTCCTTGCCTCGTCTCCGAGGCATGGCCTCCCGTGTCCTTGTCTCTGGTCTTCCTCGGTCTCTCCCTCCCCTTCCTCCGGGGCCTGGCCCTACCTGCGTCCCCTGCGTCGAGGGGCAACATCGTGCCGCCCCTCACTCCTCCGAGTTTCCTCCAACAGAGGCTCCGCTGCAGACTCTACACATGGACGTGTGGGGCCCAGCCCGCGTCAGTGGGCAGGGGAGAGAGCGGTACTTTCTGTTGGTCGTTGACGACTACTCACGTTACACCACAATCTTCCCCTTGCGCAGCAAGGGTGACGTCACTAAGGTGTTGATCGACTGGATCCGCGCAGCTCGTCTCTAGCTCAGAGAGAGTTCCGGCTCGGACTTTCCTGTTTTGCGTCTGCACTCAAACACAAGAGGGGAGTTTTCCTCTGCCCGTCTGGGAGCCTTCTGTCGGGCACAGGGCATCCGCCAGACCTTCACGCTTTCGGCCTCTCCACAGCAAAATGGGATTGCTGAGCGCCGCATTGGCATGGTCATGGACGTCGCGCGTACGTCCATGATGCATGCGGGTGCCCCCCATTTTCTGTGGCCATTTGCGGTTCAGTACGCCGCGCATCAGCTCAACCTTCAGCCCCGGGTCTCCTTGCCAGAGACCTCCCCCGCCTTGCGGTGGATAGGGAAGGTTGGCGATGCGTCTGCGTTTCGGGTCTGGGGATCTCGGGCGTTTGTTCGCGACTTGTCTGCGGACAAGCTGTCCCCTCGTGCTATTCCTTGCGTCTTCCTTGGCTTCCCCCCTGACGCGCCTGGCTGGCAGTTTTACCACCCCACCACGCGCCGTGTTCTGTCCTCCCAGGACGTCACGTTTGACGAGTCGGTGCCTTACTACCGTCTCTTCCCCTACCGCACTGCGCCCCTCCCCCCGCCGCCGCTCTTCCTTGCGTCAAGTGCTACTCAGGTAGACCCCCTCCCTCCTCAGGGTCCTGCCCCTTCAGGTGTGTCCCAGGTAGACGCAGTCGAGCCTGTCGAGGTAGCAGTAGACTCTGGTGCTGCTAGAGGTGCTGAGCCTGCGGGTGCCGCGTCTGCGGGTGCCGGGTCTGGGGGTGCTGAGACTGGAGGTGCTGAGTTTGGGGGTGCTGAGTCTAGGGGTGCGGAGCCTGGGGATGCTGGGTCTGCTCGTGTGGCCGCCGGCAGTACTTCGTAGAGGCGGGAGCCGCTCTCTCCACAGGAGCTGCGCGTGTGGTTCGCCCGCCGCTGGAGACGTGCTGCTGAGTCTGGGGGTGTTGGCGCTGGTGTTTCTACTGGTGCTGGTGCGTCTGGGGGTGCTGCTGAGGCAGCTGGTGCTGACGGTCCTACTGGAGTTGGTGCTGCTGGAGCTGGAGCTGCTGGGGGTGTTGGCGCTGGTGTTTCTACTGGTGCTGGTGCGTCTGGGGGTGCTGCTGAGGCAGCTGGTGCTGACGGTCCTACTGGAGTTGGTGCTGCTGGAGCTGGAGCTGCTAGGGGTGTTGGCGCTGGTGTTTCTACTGGTGCTGACGGTCCTACCGGAGTTGGTGCTCCTGGAGCTGGAGCTGCTGGGGGTGTTGGCACTGGCGGTGCTGCTGGCGCTGGTGCTTCTGAGGGTATTGGAGTTGGCGCTGTTGGAGCTGGAGGTTCTGCTGGTTCTGGTGCTGCCACTGGGGGTACTGGTGCCGTACTTGCTGGTTGTAGAGGCGCTGTGCGGCCGAGGCCGTACTTCGTTCCGCTCCTGGAGCAGGTTCTTGGTCTCCCGCCCTCTACTTGTCCTGCTCCTACCCTAGAGTGTCCACCGCCTGTCCAGTCGCAGTCACAGTTACCGCCCGCCTCCCCTCTACCTGCTCCTTCTCCCTACACTGGTCCTACTGGAGGTCTTGCTGAGCGACGTGAGCCTGCGTCTCGTCCCGCGTGACCTGTTCGTGCTGCTCGCACTAGTGGTCGTACTGCGCGTCCGCGTCCTCCTGCGGTCCCCGGCACACACCAGATGGCACTGCATCCTTCCACTGCTCCTCTGCGTGTCCCGTTGCCGTCTCCTTCAGAGTCCTCTCTTCCTTCTCTTGCTGACCCGGAGTCTGACTCCCTTCGTGCTGCTAGTCCTTCGGTCACGCGCCTTCTAGCTACTGTCGTCACTGACCCTTCCTTTGAGTCTGCTGCTGCGTCTGCTCTCGTTGCTGAGCTTGTCGACTTCGCTGCTCGCTGTCAGTCTTGTTGCTGAGTCTGAGTCTGTCTGTCCTCCGTCCGTCGGGGGTGAGTGTGCTCTTAGCACGGACGTCCTTGAGGACAGGCAGGAGGAGTTCCAGTGCTTTGCGGCTGCTTTGCCCCATCTCGTGTCCATGCTGATTGCCTCTGAGGGAGAACCGGATGCACCAGACATCCCGACTCCTCGATCGTACGCTGAGGCGATCGAGGGTCCCTACTCCTCTCAGTGGCAGTTGGCCATGGACGCAGAGATGGCTTCCTGGAAGTCCACAGGCACCTACGTCGACGAGGTTCCCCCACCTGGGGCGAACATCGTCAGTGGGATGTGGATCTTCAGGGTGAAGCGGCCGCCGGGCTCTCCGCCTGTCTTCAAGGCGCGTTACGTGGCTCGTGGCTTCAGTTAGCGGCAGGGAGTTGACTACGTTCAGACCTTCTCTCCCACCCCGAAGATGACCACTCTTCGGGTGCTGCTGCACATAGCCGCTCAGCGCGACTACGAGCTTCACTCTCTTGACTTCAGCACTGCTTTCCTGCAGGGCAGCCTGCACGAGGAGATCTGGCTGCGCCGCCCTCCTGGCTTCACTGGGTCTTTTCCTCCTGGCACCCAGTGGAGCCTCCGGCGGCCAGTCTACGGTCTCCGCGAGGCGCCCCGTGAGTGGCACGACACACTGAGGACTACACTTGCGGCTCTTGGGTTTGCTCCTTCTACAGCTGACCCGTCGCTGTTTCTACGCACCGACACCTCTTTGCCGCCGTTCTACATCCTCGTGTACGTCGACGACCTGGTCTTTGCCTCTGCTGACACTGCTAGACTCACCCACGTGAAGTCCGAGCTGCAGAAGAGACACACGTGCACAGACCTGGGTGAACTGCGCAGCTACCTTGGCTTGCAGATCACCTGGGACAGAGCACAGAGCACCATTATCCTGACTCAGTCACACATGGTGCAGCAGGTCCTTCAGCGCTTCGGCTTCACGTACTCCTCGCCTCAGGCCACTCCTCTGTCTACTCGCCACTCGCTCTCAGCTCTGCCTTCGGATGAGTTCGTAGAGTCGAGTGGCCCGTACCCAGAGCTTGTTGGCTGCCTCATGTACCTGATGACCTGCACTCGACCTGACCTTGCATACCCTCTTAGCATCTTGGCACACTAAGTTGCTCCTGGGAGACACCGACCAGAGCACATGGCTGCAGCGAAGAGGGTGTTGCGCTACATGTGCAGTACGTCGGGCATGGGGCTAGTGCTTGGAGGGCGACGTCGAGTAGTCCTCACAGGTCACGCTGACGCTTCTTGGGCTGACGACCAGGCTACGCAGCGGTCGTCACAGGGTTACACCTTCAGCCTTGGTTCCGGCTCTGTTTCGTGGCGGTCTACCCGCTCGTCCTCTGTTCTCGACTCTAGCTGTGAGGCTGAGATCTACGCAGGGGCCATGGCTGCACAGGAGCTACGCTGGCTCACCTACCTGCTGACTGACCTAGGAGATCCGCCTCGTTCTCCTCTAGTTCTGTACGTAGACAACAAGGCCATGCTGGCCTTGTGTCGGGAGCACAGACTGGAGCACAGAACGAAGCACATTGCTCTCCGCTACTTCCTGTCTCGTGAGCTGCAGCAGCGTGGTCAGCTCCGCCTCACCTACGTGGCCTCTGAGGCCAACACTGCTGATATCTTCACCAAAGCCCTTCCGCCTTGTGATCATCAGCGCTTTTGTACTGTGCTAGGTCTTGTGCCTACCTGGTCTCACTTGCTCACTTCTTGATCTTGTTTGTACTGTCTCTTTCTATACCTGCACTTGCTTGTTTTTCCTTTATATATATGACCTTGCATGTGAACTGGCCTTGTGGCCTTACTCTTGTGCTTGGAATGTGTGGTGACTTTGTGATCCACCCTGAGCTTGCTTTGCTTTGCTTGACTGGTCTTGTGACCACTTGTTCTCCCCCACTTTGCCTATGGGGGTGTGTTAGAACATTATAGCTGATACATTTGTGTAAGCTGTAGTGGGGTAGTCCATAAGGGGTACAACCCAATTAGGGTTAATACTTGTACCCAACTGTTTCATAGTTCATCCATTCCATTCTCACTTCTCGTCACCTGCGGTTGTAACAGTGCTACACGAAAAAGACGAACAAAACTAGCGCGCTAGTGGTCTCGAAATCGCAACTGTGACAGTGCTGGGAAGGATTTCAGCTTTAGTGCGGGCGTTTAGACTAGTGACTAACGCACTAACATGGGAAAAGATCATATTGGGGCTGAACAGTGCCAGAGGGGTGTTCAAAGTAGGGCCGGTAAATCTCGACCGTAGGATTTCAACCTGGAGCTGACCAAACGACTCGGCGAACAAGCCGAACCATGAGTAAAAGAAAATTGCTAAAACGAGTTCATTGTTTTTTTTAGGGTGTTGACCGCCGTCTACTACGACGTGTGCGTCGCCTTCTTCTGGAATTAATATCCGGGGTGTGAAATCGTAAGTACGTAACAACATAATATATTCTAGGTGATACATATCACCTACCCGATCGGAAATGCACAAGAAAAAAATATATTACCCATTCGGAAACGGATGCGACTTGGGAGGCATCAACCCTAAATATCAGGGAGGGCCCCTTATTTAGGGTTGATCCATCCCGAAATTACATCCAGGTTCCCTATGAGTTTTAGTTTTTTCTGGCTGTCCTAGAGTTCCCGGTAGAGTCGGCTCGCTAAGCGACATGCGAGCGAAAATGCGAGCCGGTACATGGCACTAGTAACATAATTATGTGCAATAAACTAAGACCCCCTGTTAATCCCTCGTCGCGCAGTGGTTTGGTAAGTTTCGGTCCTCTCGGCCCCTGGTTGATCACCTCTGGCACTGTTCGGCCCCTGTATGATCTTTTCCCTACTAACAGTGTGGGGAGACGAGAGACCATCTGTGATAGATTTTCCCTCACCGTTCGTGAGAACCGATTGACCAAATGTCATAGCGCGCCCTTTGTGGTGACGATTCGTATAATAACCCGATAAATCGTCACATTTGCTTCGTCCGGAGGTGGTTGTGCCGCGCCCTAACCCCTTCCCTCGCTTGTCCCCTGAACCTAGTGCTCTTGCGCCAGCCTGTTCCTGCAGCAGAAACGCGCCTAGCGTGAAGCCACGCGCGTCCTCGTCGGATCACATTTACTTCGCAGGGCTGCGCGCCGATGGCGCGGGGAGCGACGGACAGTGACAGGGGGGAGGAAGAGAGCCGCGCGGAAGGCATTGATGACCAAGTCGCTGAACGCGCGGAGGAGGAAGTCGCAGGCGACGACGACGACGACGTGAGCGACAGTGGCGACGACGTGGTGCTGCTAGGGTTCGTGCAAAAGCCGTCGCACGACTGGTCGCTCGAACGCCATCGCTTCCCGAGCAAAGTCGGGGGCGCGCCGGTGAGTGAGGCGAGGGTGATGAGCGAGATGGGATGAGAAATGGGCGGCAAAGGTGGGCGGCATGCGATGAGGGCGCTGTTGTGACGATGCGAGTGCGCCAAGACACGTGTGCTACCAATCCCAGGCTTGAGCTGGTGGTACGCGCTGATCTGCGTGCTCCCATGCCCCAGTGTCTCGGCGCCAGCAGCACCTGTCGCACCTTGCTCGGCCTGTTGGCTCCAGTCCGCGCTCGTGGTCGTTCCGTGCCTTCCCTGCCTCTCGGTTGCAGCCCATCCAACGCGAAAGGATGCCTTGCCATGTGGAGGCATGTGATACAACGTGGAGTCATGTGATGGCATGTGATGGGCAGATGGAGAGGCATGCGATGGTGTATGGAGAGGCATGTATGGATCCTGACAACATCTCATGCCGTCCATCTCATGCCGTCCATCTCATGCCGTCCATCTCATGCCGTCCATCTCATGCCGTCCATCTCATGCCGTCCATCTCATGCCGTCCATCTCATGCCGTCCATCTCATGCCGTCCATCTCATGCCGCCCATCTCATGCCGTCCATCTCATGCCGTCCATCTTATGCTGTCCATCTTATGCCGTCCATCTTATGCTGGCATGTCCTGTGCTGTGCCCCCCATCCCCCCCCTCCACCAGGCGTACCTGGACCCGCTCAACGTGCCGTCAGACGCCCTCCTCTGCCACTTCTGCTCCCAGCCCCTGCGATTCCTGCTGCAGGTCACCTTGCTGCTCCTCACTCACACAGCTCTCACTCATAGTTGTCATCTCACGCACACTCAGCATCTCACTCACACTACTCATCTCACTCACTACTCATCTCACTCACTCCTCATCTCACTCACACTCCTCATCTCACTCACTACTCATCTCACTCACTCCTCATCTCACTCACTCCTCATCTCACTCACTCCTCATCTCACTCACTCCTCATCTCACTCACTCCTCATCTCACTCACTCCTCATCTCACTCACACTCCTCATCTCACTCACACTCCTTGTGCGCGCACCGCTCCCCCCTCTCCCCCGTGCAGGTGTACGCGCCAGTGGACAGCGAGCCCTCTGCCTTCCACCGCACGCTCTTCCTCTTCGCCTGCCGCCACCCGCACTGCCTCACCCGCCACCACCAGGAGCAGCAGCAGGCAGAGGTGGCCGACGGCAGAGCAAGGGAAAGGAGACGAAGGTGAGCGGGTGGAGTTGGGGGAACGGGGAGTGAGGGAATTTCTGTTGTTGGAATGGAAGCGTGTCCGTGACAGCATGTCAGCATGGGAGCATGGCAGCATGGCAGCATGGCAGCATGGGAGCATGGCAGCATGGCAGCATGGGAGCATGGGAGCATGGCAGCATGGGAGCATGGCAGCATGGCAGCATGGCGGCATGGCAGCATGGCAGCATGACAGCATGGCGGCATGGAGGATGGCGTGTCGTTTTGAAACGCCTCTTTAGGTTCTCACGGTGCCCTGCCTTATGTGCCTTATGTGCTGCACGTGTCTCGGTGGTTTATCGTCATAAGTACATGTGAAAGTGAATGCGTGCTTCCATACGAATGTGATCTGCATGTGTGTTCACATGGAATGTGTGTTTGCATGGAATGTGTGTTTGCATGGAATGTGTGTTTGCATGGAATGTGTGTTTGCATGGAATGTGTGTTTGCATGGAATGTGTGTTTGCATGGAATGTGTGTTTGCATGGAATGTGTGTTTGCATGGAATGTGTGCTTGCATGAAATGTGTGCTTGCATGGAATGTGTGCTTGCATGGAATGTGTGTTTGCATGAAAAGTGTGTTTGCATGGAATGTGTGTTTGCATGGAATGTGTGTTTGCATGGAATGTGTGCGTGCATGTCCCCCCTATGCGCCATGCCCTGACCATGCACCATCATCGCCCGCCCAAAGTGTGTGTGCACTGCGCACCCAGCTGCCGCGCGCCAACCCCTTCTACGCCTTCACCCCGCCCCCCCCGGATGCACCTGGGACACCACTCTCCCACCAAGGTCACTCCCTCCCCCTCATCTCCCGCCAGTAACCCTGCAGCAACGCTCACCTTCAGCCATGATCCCGGTCATCTGCCCTCCCCATCATCTGCCCTCCCCATCATCTGCCCTCCCCATCATCTGCCCTCCCCATCATCTCCCCTCCCCATCATCTCCCCTCCCCATCATCTCCCCTCGTGGCTCAAGTCCCTTCCTCCCTCTCTCCACCCGCAGTGCCCATGTGCGCGTGGTGTGGCACGTGGAGGGGCAGCAAGCGCTGTGGGGGGTGCAGGCAGGTGGCCTACTGCAGCAAGGACCACCAGGTTCGTACTGGAGCAAGGACCACCAGGTTCGTACTGCAGCAAGGACCACCAAGTTCGTACTGCAGCAAGGACCACCAAGTTCGCACTGCAGCAAGGACCACCAGGTTCGCCCGCCGTGTCGTGCCTCCCCCCATCCTGCTTCACAACCATCACAGCATCACACCATTCGTTCTCCCCTATTCCTGCACGTTGCCATTGGGAGGTGAGGAGTTGGATGGCTTGACTTAATTCTTTAAAACCACCACACCTCCCTGCCCTTCCACCACACCTCCCTGCCCTTCCACCACACCTCCCTGCCCTCACTCAAACCACACCACACCTTTGAGCACTGATCTTCCTCTCTTCCCTGTTCGCTCCTTGTGTCCCTCCCGCTATCCTCCCGACACTTGCTCACCGCCTTCCAAACGCCCCTGGGCGCACCAGAAGGAGCACTGGCGAGCGGGCCACAGCGCTGCCTGCCCCCGCACTCCTCCTCCCACCTCTTCCACCTCCCCACCCGCTGCCCCCTCCACCGCTGCCCCCTCTGCTCCTCACACTCCTCCGCCTGTTGCCGCTGCTCCTTCTGCCCCGTCCCATCCTCCCGGCACCGACACGTCAGCAGCGAGGATACCTTCCGCGTCAGCAGATGCTGAGTCAGCAGGGGGCGCAGGGAATGACGTGTCAGCAGCGGATTGGAGAGTGACGGTGCTGGACAGGGGAGGGTGGAAGGAGTGGGAGATGGTGGTGGAGGAGGAGCCAGAGGAGGGTGAGGAGGGCGAGGAGGGTGAGAACAGAGAGGAGGCAGGGAGAGAGGGGGGGAGTGAAGGGGAAAAGGGGCCTGGGGCGGGGGCCGGGGGGGCGGAGGTGCGGCGGCTAATGAGGGAGTATCGGGAGCGCACCAGGGCGGAGGGGCCCATTGCTGCGAGCGAGCTGGAGGGCTTCGGAGATGTGAGCTGTCAAGAGAGGACAGGTGGGCTGTCAAGAGAGGACAGGTGGGCTGTCAAGAGATGTGAGGCGGTCCTGAGATGTGAGGCGGTCCTGAGATGTGAGGCGGTCCTGAGATGTGAGGCGGTCCTGTGACGTGGGTGGCGTGGGGGACGGGGTGGCCGTGTGCATGGGCTGGGCATGGAGTGGGCATGGCGTGGGCATGGAGTGGGCATGGGGTGGGCTTGCGCATGGGGTGGGCGCGGTGAGTTGAATATTGACTCAAGTATCAGTGCCGAGTTTGATCTGCATTGCGACCTTGCCTTTCATTCCCCTGCCTGACTGTGTCGCTCTCGCCCCTTGGCTCCCTGCCTTCCCAGTAGGAGTCGCACTCCCGCTTCCTTCTCGCTGTGCCTCACATCCCTGCTTACCCATCCGCCCACCCAACCACCCAATCACTCACCCACCCACCTACCCGCCCACGTCTAGCCTCTGCTCCCCCCAATGCCACCCCTCCTTCCTTGATTGGATACAAACGAAGTTGCGCCCCTTTCCCCTCAATGCCCTCTCGGTGTGGTTTGGCATGGTGTGGTGCGGTGTGGCATGGTGTGGTGTGGCATGGCATGGTGGGTATTTCAGGGGGCGGATGCAGAGAAGAAGCAATGGGCCGCTTTCCAGGCTGTGATTGCCAAGGCACCTGAACAAGTGATCAGGTGATTGCCAAGGCCCCTGAACAAGTGATCAGGTGATTGCCAAGGCACCTGAACAAGTGATCAGGTGATTGCCAAGGCACCTGAACAAGTGATCAGGTGATTGCCAAGGCACTAAGGTGATTTGAAGCGGCTCCTTTCAAATTCGAAATAGACCCATCACACACACAACGTTTCACCCCCCCCCCCCCCCCCCACCTCAAACGCAGAACCTCCGTCATACACACACACACACACCTGTCCACACCCTTGCTTTCACCCATCCTCCCCCTCCCTCCTCCCTTCCCTTCCCCTCCCCTCTCCTCTCTACTTTCTTCTGTCCTCCTTCCCATATCGCCCCCACTCAGATACTGCCGATCAGCCACCGCCCGTCCGCTGTGGCCGCAGCTGCAGGGGCAGCCGCCCAGCCAGGCTGCCATTCCCCCCTGTGGCGGCTGTGGTGCTCCCAGGATATTCGAGTTCCAGGTGCGCTCAGGTGGATTCTCAGGTGGGTTGCCCCAGTGCGTTCAGGTGGAAGTGTCTGAAATCAGGGAAGTCTTTTGCTCCGCCCCTTCCACCATGGGGTTCCTTCAATGCCGTTGCTGCACCACCCTGATGCTGAACGGGAGTGAAGCGGGGACACTCACTGGCCCACTCACCCCACACCTGCCCACCAGCCTGCAATCACCGTCGGTCATCCTGAACTGGCTGCTCATGCACGCGCAGCCTCTCCTCTCCACTCCATTCGTGCTCTTGCACTCACCTCCCCCTTCCCTTCCGGGTACCCTGTTCCGCCTGCCTTCCGTCCTGCCCACCCACATCCCTCACGCCATGCACGCCCCCAAGCCACGCCACCCATGGGGCAAGCCATGCCGCTCCTGCACTCCGACACGCCTCAAAACACTTCCATTGCTTCCCCTCTTCCCTCTTCCCGTCTCCCCTCCAGGTGCTCCCGCAAATCATCTACTACAGTGCGCCTGACGCCACTGCTGACTCAGCGCTCGACTTCGCCACACTGGCAGTCTACGTCTGCCCCAACTCCTGCTGCCGCTCTTCACCGCTCAGCACCGCACAGCAGAGCAGTGTCGCTGTTCCAAGAAGTGTGGATTCAGGAGTTGAAGCAACAGCAGTGGGGGCAAGTGCAGAGGGAAGCAGCAGTGCAGCGGGCAGCAGAGATGCAGGCAGTGGGGACGTGAAAGGCTGTGAGGTAGCAGGTCAGCGGGGGGGCTTGCAGGAGCAGAGCATGGGGTATGTGGAGGAGTTTGTGTGGGTGCAGCTGCCTACCCAAGACCCTCTTGTCATTGCTCAAACTGATTGAGCATTCACCCCTCTCTTTTTCTTGATATTGCATTTCTGGGAGAAAGTAGAGATGTCAGGGATATTCTCATTGTGAAAAACAGGGCTGAAAATCAGCAATGTCTAGAAATTTTAATGGTTTAGGTTAGGTCTCAAAATATATTAACACTGATATACATGCAGCGCTACAGAACGGGATTGATTTCTGTGTCCCGGAGCGATTAAAAGAGGTTGCTCTTTCCGCGTACGATGTCCTCTCACGTTCGTACAAGGATGCAGGACATCCGCTCTGCGGAACCTGTGTTCGTTCAAACATGATGTCATGATGTTGTGTGTACCATGTCACGCTGCCAGTGTTACCAACGAACAACGCGCGTAGCTGAAATTCCCTTGTGTCACTGAAAGCGTCTTGCGCTGCCGTGCCATCCACGCGTCCACTTCTTCCGCAGTAACCCTGCGGCACTCGCGCTGAATCGCGGCCACCGCACGGCATGAGACGAGCTGCGGGGAGTTCTCGCGCAGCGACAGAGGGCCGCTCGGGGGAGTGGCGCATGCGCGCAAGCGCAGGCGGGATGGCGAGTGTGGGGGGTTGGGGGGGTGTGGGCCCCACACGCATCGACGAGGACGGCGACGACACCGGCCTGCTTGACGCGTGGCACGTTGATGACGTGGCGATGGACCAGGAGGGAGAGGGAGAGCGTGAGGGAGAGGGAGAGCGTGAGGGGGAGGGGGGGGACATGGGGGCGATGGAGGAAGGGGATTTGGAAGAAGTGGCTGACGTGGAGGAGGTGATCGATGACGAGGCTGACAATATCGCGTACGAGGAGGAAGAGGAAGAAGGGGAGGAGGAAGAGGATGAAGAAGAGGAATTGGAGGGCGACGAGACAGGTGCCGTACGAGAAGATGACGATGACCGCGGCGAGCCGGGCGAGCCGGGTGAGGAGGGTGAGCAGGGTGAGCAGGGTGAGGAGGCGGGTGAGAAGGACGAGAGGAGAAATGAGGAGGACGAGGAGGAGGAAGACGAAGAGGATGAGGAGGAAGAGGGGAAAGAAACGGATGAGGAGGAAGGGGAGGACTCAGACTGGGCGCCGGAGTCGAGCAGCGGGCAGGGGGACTCGGAGGGCGAGGAGAGCGGGGAGGGCGAGGAGAGCGGGCCACAGCAGGGGCGCGGGGAGGAGTTGCAACGGCGCGATGGTGCAGGCGCGCAGGCGTGGAGCGAGGGGGGGCCAGCAGCAGAGGGGGGAGGGGAGGGGATGAGCGAGGAGAGACTGGAAGGCGATGTGATGGGACGGGGACACGGAAGAGGGCGGGGAAGGGGAAGGGGGAGGGGGGAGGGGGGAGGGGGGGGGGAGGGGTGAAGGAAGGGGCAGAGGGAGGGGAAGGCCGAGGGGAAGTGGAGGAGAAGGGGAGACAGGTGGCGGCAAGGAAAGCGGGAGGGGCAGGGGGAGGGGAAGAGGAAGAGGCAGAGGGAGGGGGAGGGGGAAGGGGACGGGTCGAGGGGAGAGCAGTGGGGATGCAGGTGGTGCTGCGGAAGGGGAGGGGGGCGAGGAGGTCGGGGAGGGGCAGTGGGATAAAGTGGGTGCAGGGAGGGGACGGGGGAGAGGCAGGGGGAGGGGCAGAGGGAGGGGCAGAGGGATGGGGAGGGGGCGGGGGAGAGGGAGGGGCAGGGGAAGGGGAGGGAAGCGTGGCAGTGCAGGCGAGGGCGAGGAGGAGGAGGGGGAGGGCGGTGCGCTGGGCGCATGGATGGCTGGCGGCGCTGCGGCAGCGGCGTCGCTATCAGCGGCCCACCGCAACCCCGCTCTGGCACTGGAGACCCTCTCCCACTGGGGGCGCGGTGCAGGGGGCGACGGGGGAGGGGGGACCGTGGGGGGCACTCCAGGGCGGGGGGACGGGGGCGAGGAGGGAGAGGAGCGGCTGCTGCGGAGAAGGTGTGTGGGCCGCTTGTCTGTGGCCTATCCGTTCCTCTTACTTAAACCCTTAAAAACCTCCTCTCATCTTCCACTTCTAATTCCTGTGTCTCCCCTCCCCACTCCCTCCCTCCCCATGTTGCTTTCGCTTTCCCCCTGCCCTCTCCACATTCGTCCTCCCTCTTTCCTCTCTCCTCTCCCCCTCTCTTCTTATCAACATCTCTTCTCTGCACTCCACTCTCCAATCTCCGCCCCCGTTCCATTCCTCGTCCCCCCCCCTCCCGCCCCTCACTCCTCCCCCCTCCCCTCCCATTGCTCGCCTCTCCCCACTCCTGACCTCGCTCCTCCCCCCTCCCGCCCTCGCTCCTCCCCCCTCCCGTCCTCACTCCTCCCCCCTCCCGCCCTCGCTCCTCCCCCCTCCCGTCCTCACTCCTCCCCCCTCCCGCCCTCACTCCTCCCCCCTCCCGCCCTCGCTCCTCCCCCCTCCCGCCCTCGCTCCTCCCCCTCCCGTCCTCGCTCCTCCCCCCTCCCAACCTCGCTCCTCCCCCCTCCCGCCCTCGCTCCTCCCCCCTCCCGCCCTCGCTCCTCCCCCCTCCCGCCCTCACTCCTCCCCCCTCCCGCCCTCGCTCCTCCCCCCTCCCGTCCTCGCTCCTCCCCCCTCCCGTCCTCACTCCTCCCCCCTCCCGCCCTCGCTCCTCCCCCCTCCCGTCCTCACTCCTCCCCCCTCCCGCCCTAGCTCCTCCCCCCTCCCGTCCTCACTCCTCCCCCCTCCCGCCCTCGCTCCTCCCCCCTCCCGTCCTCACTCCTCCCCCCTCCCGCCCTCGCTCCTCCCCCCTCCCGCCCTCGCTCCTTCCCCCTCCCGTCCTCACTCCTCCCCCCTCCCGCCCTCGCTCCTCCCCCCTCCCACCCTCGCTCCTTCCCCCTCCCGTCCTCGCTCCTCCCCCTCCCGTCCTCGCTCCTCCCCCTCCCGTCCTAACTCCTCCCCCCTCTCGCCCTCGCTCCTCCCCCCTCCCGTCCTCCCTCGTCCCCCCTCCCGCCCTCGCTCCTCCCCCCTCCCGTCCTCGCTCCTCCCCCCTCCCGTCCTCACTCCTCCCCCCTCCCGCCCTCGCTCCTTCCCCCTCCCGTCCTCACTCCTCCCCCCTCCCGCCCTCGCTCCTCCCCCCTCCCGTCCTCACTCCTCCCCCCTCCCGCCCTCGCTCCTCCCCCCTCCCGTCTTCACTCCTCCCCCCTCCCGCCCTCGCTCCTCCCCCCTCCCGTCCTCACTCCTCCCCCCTCCCGCCCTCACTCCTCCCCCCTCCCGCCCTCGCTCCTCCCCCCTCCCGTCCTCCCTCCTCCCCCCTCCCGTCCTCACTCCTCCCCCCTCATGCCCTCGCTCCTCCCCCCTCCCGCCCTCGCTCCTCCCCCCTCCCGTCCTCACTCCTCCCCCCTCCCGCCCTTGCTCCTCCCCCCTCCCGCCCTCGCTCCTCCCCCCTCCCGTCCTCACTCCTCCCCCCTCCCGCCCTCGCTCCTCCCCCCTCCCGTCCTCACTCCTCCCCCCTCCCGCCCTCGCTCCTCCCCCCTCCCGTCCTCACTCCTCCCCCCTCCCGCCCTCGCTCCTCCCCCCTCCCGCCCTCGCTCCTCCCCCCTCCCGTCCTCACTCCTCCCCCCTCCCGCCCTCGCTCCTCCCCCCTCCCGCCCTCGCTCCTTCCCCCTCCCGTCCTCGCTCCTCCCCCCTCCCGCCCTCGCTCCTCCCCCCTCCCGTCCTCACTCCTCCCCCCTCCCGCCCTCGCTCCTCCCCCCTCCCGTCCTCACTCCTCCCCCCTCCCGCCCTCGCTCCTCCCCCCTCCCGCCCTCGCTCCTCCCCCCTCCCGTCCTCACTCCTCCCCCCTCCTGCCCTCGCTCCTCCCCCCTCCCGCCCTCGCTCCTCCCCCCTCCCGTCCTCCCTCCTCCCCCCTCCCGTCCTCACTCCTCCCCCCTCCCGCCCTCGCTCCTCCCCCCTCCCGTCCTCACTCCTCCCCCCTCCCGCCCTCGCTCCTCCCCCCTCCCGCCCTCGCTCCTCCCCCCTCCCGTCCTCACTCCTCCCCCCTCCCGCCCTTGCTCCTCCCCCCTCCCGCCCTCGCTCCTCCCCCCTCCCGTCCTCACTCCTCCCCCCTCCCGCCCTCGCTCCTCCCCCCTCCCGTCCTCACTCCTCCCCCCTCCCGCCCTCGCTCCTCCCCCCTCCCGTCCTGACTCCTCCCCCCTCCCGCCCTCGCTCCTCCCCCCTCCCGTCCTGACTCCTCCCCCCTCCCGCCCTCGCTCCTCCCCCCTCCCGTCCTCACTCCTCCCCCCTCCCGCCCTCGCTCCTCCCCCCTCCCGCCCTCGCTCCTCCCCCCTCCCGTCCTCACTCCTCCCCCCTCCCGCCCTTGCTCCTCCCCCCTCCCGCCCTCGCTCCTCCCCCCTCCCGCCCTCGCTCCTTCCCCCTCCCGTCCTCACTCCTCCCCCCTCTCGCCCTCGCTCCTCCCCCCTCCCGTCCTCCCTCGTCCCCCCTCCCGCCCTCGCTCAACCCCCCTCCCGTCCTCGCTCCTCCCCCCTCCCGTCCTCGCTCCTCCCCCCTCCCGCCCTTGCTCCTTCCCCCACCCGTCCTCACTCCTCCCCCCTCCCGCCCTCGCTCCTCCCCCCTCCCGTCCTCACTCCTCCCCCCTCCCGCCCTCGCTCCTCCCCCCTCCCGTCCTCACTCCTCCCCCCTCCCGCCCTCACTCCTCCCCCCTCCCGCCCTCGCTCCTCCCCCCTCCCGTCCTCACTCCTCCCCCCTCCCGCCCTCGCTCCTCCCCCCTCCCGCCCTCACTCCTCCCCCCTCCTGCCCTCGCTCCTCCCCCCTCCCGCCCTCGCTCCTCCCCCCTCCCGTCCTCACTCCTCCCCCCTCCCGCCCTTGCTCCTCCCCCCTCCCGCCCTCGCTCCTCCCCCCTCCCGTCCTCACTCCTCCCCCCTCCCGCCCTCACTCCTCCCCCCTCCCGTCCTCCCTCCTCCCCCCTCCCGTCCTCACTCCTCCCCCCTCCCGCCCTCGCTCCTCCCCCCTCCCGTCCTCCCTCCTCCCCCCTCCTGTCCTCACTCCTCCCCCCTCCCGCCCTCGCTCCTCCCCCCTCCCGTCCTCACTCCTCCCTCCTCCTGCCCTCGCTCCTCCCCCCTCCCGCCCTCGCTCCTCCCCCCTCCCGTCCTCACTCCTCCCCCCTCCCGCCCTCGCTCCTCCCCCCTCCCGCCCTCGCTCCTTCCCCCTCCCGTCCTCGCTCCTCCCCCCTCCCGCCCTCGCTCCTCCCCCCTCCCGTCCTCGCTCCTCCCCCCTCCCGTCCTCACTCCTCCCCCCTCTCGCCCTCGCTCCTCCCCCCTCCCGTCCTCCCTCGTCCCCCCTCCTGCCCTCGCTCCTCCCCCCTCCCGTCCTCGCTCCTCCCCCCTCCCGCCCTCGCTCCTTCCCCCTCCCGTCCTCACTCCTCCCCCCTCCCGCCCTCGCTCCTCCCCCCTCCCGTCCTCACTCCTCCCCCCTCCCGCCCTCGCTCCTCCCCCTCCCGTCCTCACACCTCCCCCCTCCCGCCCTCGCTCCTCCCCCCTCCCGTCCTCACTCCTCCCCCCTCCCGCCCTCACTCCTCCCCCCTCCCGCCCTCGCTCCTCCCCCCTCCCGTCCTCACTCCTCCCCCCTCCCGTCCTCACTCCTCCCCCCTCTCGCCCTCGCTCCTCCCCCCTCCCGTCCTCCCTCGTCCCCCCTCCCGCCCTCGCTCCTCCCCCCTCCCGTCCTCGCTCCTCCCCCCTCCCGCCCTCGCTCCTTCCCCCTCCCGTCCTCACTCCTCCCCCCTCCCGCCCTCGCTCCTCCCCCTCCCGTCCTCACTCCTCCCCCCTCCCGCCCTCGCTCCTCCCCCCTCCCGTCCTCACACCTCCCCCCTCCCGCCCTCGCTCCTCCCCCCTCCCGTCCTCACTCCTCCCCCCTCCCGCCCTCACTCCTCCCCCCTCCCGCCCTCGCTCCTCCCCCCTCCCGTCCTCACTCCTCCCCCCTCCCGTCCTCACTCCTCCCCCCTCCTGCCCTCGCTCCTCCCCCCTCCCGCCCTCGCTCCTCCCCCCTCCCGTCCTCACTCCTCCCCCCTCCCGCCCTTGCTCCTCCCCCCTCCCGCCCTCGCTCCTCCCCCTCCCGTCCTCACTCCTCCCCCTCCCGCCCTCACTCCTCCCCCCTCCCGCCCTCGCTCCTCCCCCCTCCCGTCCTCCCTCCTCCCCCCTCCCGCCCTCGCTCCTCCCCCCTCCCGTCCTCACTCCTCCCCCCTCCCGCCCTCGCTCCTCCCCCCTCCCGCCCTCGCTCCTCCCCCCTCCCGTCCTCACTCCTCCCCCCTCCCGCCCTCGCTCCTCCTCCCTCCCGTCCTCACTCCTCCCCCCTCCCGCCCTCACTCCTCCCCCCTCCCGCCCTCGCTCCTCCCCCCTCCCGTCCTCACTCCTCCCCCCTCCCGCCCTTGCTCCTCCCCCCTCCCGCCCTCGCTCCTCCCCCCTCCCGTCCTCACTCCTCCCCCCTCCCGCCCTCACTCCTCCCCCCTCCCGCCCTCGCTCCTCCCCCCTCCCGTCCTCCCTCCTCCCCCCTCCCGCCCTCGCTCCTCCCCCCTCCCGTCCTCACTCCTCCCCCCTCCCGCCCTCACTCCTCCCCCCTCCCGCCCTCGCTCCTCCCCCCTCCCGTCCTCACTCCTCCCCCCTCCCGCCCTCGCTCCTCCCCCCTCCCGCCCTCGCTCCTCCCCCCTCCCGTCCTCCCTCCTCCCCCCTCCCGCCCTTGCTCCTCCCCCCTCCCGCCCTCGCTCCTCCCCCCTCCCGTCCTCACTCCTCCCCCCTCCCGCCCTCACTCCTCCCCCCTCCCGCCCTCGCTCCTCCCCCCTCCCGTCCTCCCTCCTCCCCCCTCCCGCCCTCGCTCCTCCCCCCTCCCCTCCTCACTCCTCCCCCCTCCTGCCCTCACTCCTCCCCCCTCCCGCCCTCGCTCCTCCCCCCTCCCGTCCTCCCTCCTCCCCCCTCCCGCCGTCACTCCTCCCCCCTCCCGCCCTCGCTCCTCCCCCCTCCCGTCCTCCCTCCTCCCCCCTCCCGTCCTCACTCCTCCCCCCTCCCGCCCTCGCTCCTCCCCCCTCCCGTCCTCACTCCTCCCCCCTCCCGCCCTCGCTCCTCCCCCCTCCCGCCCTCGCTCCTCCCCCCTCCCGTCCTCACTCCTCCCCCCTCCCGCCCTCGCTCCCCGCCTCCTCCTGTTCTCCATGCAGGCGCTGCCGCACACAGGAGGGCAGTGGGGACAGCAGCGACGAGGGGGGAGGAGGCAGTGGAGGGGTGGCGCGGGCAGCGTTGTTTGGAGCTAGCATTGACGAGATCTGGGAGGCCGCTACGGCGCCGTCTCGCAAGCGAAGGAAGATGGTCCGTCCATTCCCACGCTCTCCCCACGCTTTCCCAGTGCTCTCCCCGAGCTCTCCCCATGCTCTCCCCATTCTCTCCCCGTGCTCTCCCCACACTCTCTCCACGCTCTCCTCACGCTCTCCCCACGCTCTCCCCACGCTCTCCCCACGCTCTCCCCACGCCCTCTCGCCCTTCTCCCCCGTGCTTGTAATTTCTTCCATTCTCTCGTCACATCATCATCACCCCTCCACATCTCTCCCTGGCAGCTGTGCAAACGGGGCCGTCCTAAGGGGACTTCACGCCTGTCTCCTGAGGTGGTGGCTCGGCTAGGCGATGCCAACCTCATGTACGCCATGGGGCGCTACAGTGAGGTGAGCAGCGGTGCAGCCAGGTGAGCAGCGGTGCAGCCAGTTGAGCAGCGGTGCAGCCAGGTGAGCAGCGGTGCAGCGAGGTGGTGAGCAGTGCAGAGAGGTTAGGAGCGGTGCAGCGAGGTTAGGAGCGGTGCAGCAAGATTAGGAGTGGTGCAGCGAGGTGGAGGAGAGTGAAAGAGTTAAGCAGAGCCCACATTACATTCCACTAGACTGCAGTGGCACTGCTGATGTGCACAAGCCACTGCATTTCCCATCCTGCCCCTCCCCGCCAGGCCATTCCGCTGCTGGAGGCAGTGATACGGGAGGCCCCTGCGGTGCCCGACAGCTACCAGACGCTGGCGCTCGTGTACGACGCAATGGGGGATAGGAAGAAGGCCGTGAACCTGAGCATGATCGCCGCGCACATCACCCCTCAGGACACCGCGCTCTGGCGCCGCCTCGCTGCCTGGTCACTGTAAGAAGAGAGAGGTGGGGTAGGGGAGCAGAGAGCATGCTTGGGGATGGCTTGGAGTGCAAAAGGGGGATAGGCAAGAGGGGCAGCTAGCTAATAGTGAGTTTCTGGTGGGTGCTTGATTGCCTAGTGACAAGAAAGTATCTGAAGATAGTTCCTGTGATTGGCCCTCAGCCAACCACGATTGATTCCTGTACCCCTCTCCCACCTCTCATGCGCCCTCCTGTGTGCTGCAGGGAACTGGGCAACCCCTCTCAGTCACTCTACTGCCTCTCCAAGGTACTTCCCCCTCAGTACTTCCTTTTCGCCCTTTTCTTCTCCATCCACATTTCTTTTCTCCAACCGCACTTCTCTTCTCTCCCTTCTCGGCCACTGCACCTTGCCCTGACGCCTACCTCCCGCACCTTACTGCACTGCCCAGGCCGTCTCATGCTGCCACGGGCACTGCCGCACACCCCTGCCGCTCTCCTCCCCTCCGCTCCCCTTCAACCGCATCTCGCTCCCCCCATCCCTCCTGCACACAGCACCTCGCCCCCACTTGGGCGTGGAGGCAAGGCACGGCCAGGCGTTGCTGCTGCGAGGTGGATCAATCGTTGCCGTCCACTTGCCTCGTCTTTCATCCGCTCTTCCCACTCAACCGCTCCTCCCCGTGCCGTCCCCACCAGGTGGTGCGGCGGGACCCATCGGACGTGGAGGCGAGGTGGGAGCAGGCGCTGCTGCTGGCGGAGGCAGGGGACTACCGGCGGGCCGCGGCGGCACTGGAGCTCATGCGCGCACACAGGGAGGCGGACGGGCAGCGGGAGACAGATGGGGAGGTCTGCAAGATGCTGGCGCGGGTGAGATGGAAGGGCGGTTAAGTGCATGGAGTGGTGAGGTGTGGCATTGCAGGACTTGGTGTGGCATGGGATTGTGTGGGGTGGATGGTGGACACGGTATGGCGTGGCTGGGAGTTGGAAGCAGATGGCGGAGGCATCTTGTGCTGGGCCCGTGATGCAATGTGTCCTCACGAGTCACACCCATGCCATCACTGCAACAGGCTCAGGGCACCTTGCCTTGCCCACCCTCCTCTCTCCTCCCTCCCCCAGATGTATCACCGCATCGACCAATCAGACAAGGCCATCGAGGTCCTCCAGTCCCTCCTCTCCTCCTCCTCCACCCCCGCCGCCCCGCTCGATCTCACGGCTGTAAACATTCTCGCCGAGCTCTACATGACCAAGGGAAGCTTCCTGGAAGCGCTGGGTGTGGTGGAGCGAGCGCGGGCGTCGCTGTGTCCTGGGGAGGCCCTGCCGGTGGACCTGGGCGCCAAGGCGGGCACGTGCCTCGTGCGCCTGGGCCGCCTCACAGACGCTCAGGTGAACCCTCTGCTCTGCCCTGTGCTCTGCCCTCTGCTCTGCCCTGTGCTCTGCCCTGTGCTCTGCCCTCTGCTCTGCCCTGCCGGTTGACCTGGGTGCCGAGGCAGGCGTGTGCCTCGTGTGCCGGGGCCGAGTCACAGACGCACAGGTGAGGTGGAGCAGTGTTTCCACAAGCTCGGGAGAATGGCCTGCCTTTCCCGCTGTTGCTTCGCCGCTTCTGTGTAAACCACGTGGAACTCGGCTCCGGGCTGCAAGGCGCAGGAAACCCTTCTTCTCCCTGCTTGTTCATTCTACCATGATTCATGACTCACAAATGCACAGGAGAGGCGGAACTTGTGCGATTGGATTCTCCTGATGCACACCCAGTGCCATTAGGTGATCGTATTCAGATTTCGTTTACTTCCTTGCAACAAACACCCCCCTTTCTCCCCCCTCCCCTCCTCCACCACTCGCCCCTCCCTCCTTGCAGCCGTACCTGCAGGCATTGGAGCAGGAGAGTGCAGGGGACTGTGCAGACCTCTTCACAGAGGCAGGCGATGCCTTCATGGCTGTCGGCCGGGCGGCAGATGCCGTCCGCTTCTACCGCCCGCTCTGCTGCCACTGGGACGACGTGGCCCTCGCTGCTGCTGCTGCCGCCGCTGCAGATGCTGCTGCTCGGGATCTCGGGGGTGCTGCTGCTTCAGAGGCCGGTGGGGCAGCGACAGCGTCAGAGGGGCAAGGGGGAGGGGCGGAGGCGTTATGGCAGGAGGTGGAGGGGCGGGCGGCGGTGTGGGTGAAGCTGGGAGCGGCGTGTGCTGCTGCTGGGCGCGTGGATGACGCCCTGCTCATTCTGCACCGAGGTGCGCGTGTGCTGTGGGCGGTGGAGGCTGATGTCTGGGAGGGGTGGGTGGGTTCTGTGTGTGTTGGGGGGAGGAGGTGTGTGCGTGTCCTTCTTCCAGTGTTGGTGTCGGGGAGGAGAGGGGTGGACTGTGCATGTATTTTTGTCCCATTTGTGTGTGTGTGGAGCGAAAAAGGGGCATGCGCATACATACACAAGTGTCTGCATCTATCTGCAGCTTTCTTCAGCTCCTGTGCATGCGTTTGCGTCTGTGTGTGCTCTCAAACTAAGAAAACGGGTAGAAAGCTGCAAGCTCGGTTCGACCGACCTGACTAATATCACTGAATAATAGGCGAGAACCTGTATGTAGGTTAGTGTAGTAGTATTAATCGGTAACATACAAGTGGTTCAGAAAACGTACACGCGTTTCGGCTTTTTAGGCCTTCATCGGCGTTTCCGAATCCGACTAAACTTGTCCACTACCTAGCAACCACTACTTGTACCTAACAGTTCCGTGTCTCGTAAGAAACCTAGTACAAAGATTCAGACATTGCACACAACATTGCTTGGCGCTTCGTCCGTCTTGATGGGTCGCGCTTCCAAACAGTAAAGCTGGCAAGTGGGTTCCGTCTTGTCATGCAGCGGGTACCCACCTGGCACGCACCCCTGCTTGGCCCTTTCCCTCTCCATCCTCTGCCTTCCCCCTCCCTCTTCCCTCCTACACTCGCTTCCCTCCTCTACACTCTCTTCCCTCCTTTCCACTCTCTTCCCTCCTTTACACTCTCTTCCCTCCTTTACACTCTTTTCCCTCCTTTACACTCTCTTCCCTCCTTCACACTCTCTTCCCTCCTACACTACTCTCTACTGATTCACTGCCACCTTCCATCCCCGCTCTCTCGTTGCTCGCACCACTCTCTCCCATCCTCCCCGCCACCATGCACCTGCACTTCCTCTTCCCCGCCGCCCATGTGTCTCCTCCTCCATCACCGTCTCGCCTCACCTGCACCTGCCACCGTTCATCACCTCTCTTCACCAAGCCTCACCTCCTTCGACCCTTTCACTTTCCTTCCACTCTCCCCGCTTCTCTCCCTAACACATGCTCTCCGCTCTTCTATTCTTCCTCCCTTGCGCTCCCCTCCTCTCCCCCCAGTGGTGGCGTGCCTGCCCTGCCTGCCCCACCCCCGTCTGCACCTCTCCTCTGCGCTCGCCCTCGCGGGTCGCCTGCCAGAGGCAGCGGCGGTGCTGGAGGGGCCGGGGGAGGGCGAGCAGGGGGGGGGCGAGGGGCAGCAGGAAGGGGCAGAGGCAGCACAGGGAGGATCGCAGGGGGGGGCTTCCGCTGCAGTGGATGGGGCGGGCGAGGGGGCGGGGGGGAGGAGGGGCGGGGCGGCGTGGTGGAAGCTGGTGGAGGTGCGACTGGCCAGGGCGTACCTGTGGGACAAGGCTGACAACGCCAGCAAGTTCCTGGAAGTTGCGCTGCCCATGGTGTCCCAGTCTATGTGGGCAATCGACAAGAACGAGCGGGTGGGTTGAGCTCGCCTGAGCAGCGCAAGGGAGTGCATGGTGGCATGAGCAGCGCAAGGGAGTGCATGGTGTCAGGTTGGATGGGTGCTTCACTCCTAGTATTTGCGGAGCGCAGCAGAGCAGCTTATCCAAGGAGAGATCCTGTGGGAGTGGGGAGTGGAGAGAGCGAGTAGGACTCGCCTTCTTCATCCCTCGTCTAACACCCCTTTCACCCGCCCCCTGCCCGCGCATCAGATTCTGTCGGCCTTCCGGGCGGCGCACCCGTGGTGGCGGCCGTGGATGCGGCAGCTGAAGGCGCTGCTGGGCGAGCAGGCGAGGGAGGGCAAGGAGGGGCTGTACCGCGGGCTCAAGCTGCGCCTGCCACGCGGCATCGCGTCAGTGCACTTCACACACATGGCGTGCTTGCAGAGGGGGGGGGGTTGGTTGTGCGAGCACGGAGAGGGGGGGGGTTGGTTGTGGGAGCACGGAGGAGGGATAGTGAGACTCCTCCCCACACACGTCCTAATTTTGTCACCACCTCTCATGCCATCCGGTGCCCTATCCTCTCAGCACCTCATTTCTCTCCTCCCTTACACACCCCATCGCCCCTCTCCCTCCTCCCCTACCCTCCTCCCCCTACCTCCCCTCCTCCCCCTACCTCCCCCCTCAACTCCCTCTTCTACTCCTTCCCGCACAACCCCACCAGCTGCCAGCTGGCGAATCGAAGGCGCCTGGCTCGGCTGGCAGCAGAGGAGGCGGAGAGGCAGGCAGCGCTGGGGGAGGGGAGGGGCGCGGGGGAGGGGGAGGGGGAGGGGGGAGCAGGAGGAGAGGGGGCGGGGGCGGGGGAGGGGGAGGGGGAGGGGGGAGCAGGAGGAGAGGGGGCGGGGAAGGCAGGTGGTGGTCGGGGGGGGATTGGCACGGACTCAGTGCGGCTGCAGCTAGAGGTGGGGGGGGAGAGCGATGTGGGGGACGGGAGACAATGAGGAAAAGTTTGAATTGGGGAGGGTTGTGGGTAACGGAAAGCTCTCTCTCACCCCTCACCACTCTCACCCCGTTCATCCCTCCCTGGCCCCGTCCTCCTCTCTGCCCCACCCTTTTGTCCTCTCTGACCCACCCTTTGGTCCTCTCTGCCCCACCCTTTTGTCCTCTCTGAGCCACCCTTTTGTCCTCTCTGAGCCACCCTTTTGTCCTCTCTGAGTCACCCTTTTGTCCTCTCGGAGCCACCCTTTTGTCCTCTCTGAGCCACCCTTTTGTCCTCTCTGAGCCACCCTTTTGTCCTCTCTGAGTCACCCTTTTGTCCTCTCTGAACCACCCTTTTGTCCTCTCTGAGCCACCCTTTTGTCCTCTCTGAGCCGCCCTTTTGTCCTCTCTGAGCCACCCTTTTGTCCTCTCTGAGCCACCCTTTTGTCCTCTCTGAACCACCCTTTTGTCCTCTCTGAGCCACCCTTTTGTCCTCTCTGACCCACCCTTTTGTCCTCTCTGACCCACCCTTTTGTCCTCTCTGAGCCACCCTTTTGTCCTCTCTGAGCCACCCTTTTGTCCTCTCTGAGCCACCCTTTTGTCCTCTCTGAGCCACCCTTTTGTCCTCTCTGAGTCACCCTTTTGTCCTCTCTGAACCACCCTTTTATCCTCTCTGAGCCACCCTTTTGTCCTCTCTGAGCCGCCCTTTTGTCCTCTCTGAGCCACCCTTTTGTCCTCTCTGAGCCACCCTTTTGTCCTCTCTGAACCACCCTTTTGTCCTCTCTGACCCACCCTTTTGTCCTCTCTGAGCCACCCTTTTGTCCTCTCTGAGCCACCCTTTTGTCCTCTCTGAGCCACCCTTTTGTCCTCTCTGAGCCACCCTTTTGTCCTCTCTGAGCCACCCTTTTGTCCTCTCTGAGCCACCCTTTTGTCCTCTCTGAGCCACCCTTTTGTCCTCTCTGAGCCACCCTTTTGTCCTCTCTGAGTCACCCTTTTGTCCTCTCTGAACCACCCTTTTGTCCTCTCAGAGCCACCCTTTTGTCCTCTCTGAGCCGCCCTTTTGTCCTCTCTGAGCCACCCTTTTGTCCTCTCTGAGCCACCCTTTTGTCCTCTCTGAACCACCCTTTTGTCCTCTCTGACCCACCCTTTTGTCCTCTCTGACCCACCCTTTTGTCCTCTCTGAGCCACCCTTTTGTCCTCTCTGAGCCACCCTTTTGTCCTCTCTGAGCCACCCTTTTGTCCTCTCTGAGCCGCCCTTTTGTCCTCTCTGAGCCACCCTTTTGTCCTCTCTGAGCCGCCCTTTTGTCCTCTCTGAGCCACCCTTTTGTCCTCTCTGAGCCACCCTTTTGTCCTCTCTGAGCCACCCTTTTGTCCTCTCTGAGCCACCCTTTTGTCCTCTCTGAGCCACCCTTTTGTCCTCTCTGAGCCGCCCTTTTGTCCTCTCTGAGCCACCCTTTTATCCTCTCTGAGCCACCCTTTTGTCCTCTCTGAGCCACCCTTCTGTCCTCTCTGAGCCACCCTTTTGTCCTCTCTGAGCCACCCTTTTGTCCTCTCCGAGCCACCCTTTTGTCCTCTCTGAGCCACCCTTTTGTCCTCTCTGAGCCACCCTTTTGTCCTCTCTGAGCCACCCTTTTGTCCTCTCTGAGCCGCCCTTTTGTCCTCTCTGAGCCACCCTTTTGTCCTCTCTGAGCCACCCTTTTGTCCTCTCTGAGCCACCCTTTTGTCCTCTCTGAACCACCCTTTTGTCCTCTCTGACCCACCCTTTTGTCCTCTCTGACCCACCCTTTTGTCCTCTCTGACCCACCCTTTTGTCCTCTCTGAGCCACCCTTTTGTCCTCTCTGAGCCACCCTTTTGTCCTCTCTGACCCACCCTTTTGTCCTCTCTGACCCACCCTTTTGTCCTCTCTGACCCACCCTTTTGTCCTCTCTGACCCACCCTTTTGTCCTCTCCGAGCCACCCTTTTGTCCTCTCTGAGCCACCCTTTTGTCCTCTCAGAGCCACCCTTTTGTCCTCTCTGAGCCGCCCTTTTGTCCTCTCTGAGCCACCCTTTTGTCCTCTCTGAGCCACCCTTTTGTCCTCTCTGAACCACCCTTTTGTCCTCTCTGACCCACCCTTTTGTCCTCTCTGACCCACCCTTTTGTCCTCTCTGAGCCACCCTTTTGTCCTCTCTGAGCCACCCTTTTGTCCTCTCTGAGCCGCCGTTTTGTCCTCTCTGAGCCACCCTTTTGTCCTCTCTGAGCCGCCGTTTTGTCCTCTCTGAGCCACCCTTTTGTCCTCTCTGAGCCACCCTTTTGTCCTCTCTGAGCCACCCTTTTGTCCTCTCTGAGCCACCCTTTTGTCCTCTCTGAGCCACCCTTTTGTCCTCTCTGAGCCGCCCTTTTGTCCTCTATGAGCCACCCTTTTGTCCTCTCTGAGCCGCCCTTTTGTCCTCTCTGAGCCACCCTTTTGTCCTCTCTGAGCCACCCTTTTGTCCTCTCTGAGCCGCCCTTTTGTCCTCTCTGAGCCACCCTTTTGTCCTCTCTGAGCCACCTTTTTGTCCTCTCTGAGCCACCCTTTTGTCCTCTCTGAACCACCCTTTTGTCCTCTCTGACCCACCCTTTTGTCCTCTCTGACCCACCCTTTTGTCCTCTCTGACCCACCCTTTTGTCCTCTCTGAGCCACCCTTTTGTCCTCTCTGAGCCACCCTTTTGTCCTCTCTGACCCACCCTTTTGTCCGCTCTGACCCACCCTTTTGTCCTCTCTGACCCACCCTTTTGTCCTCTCTGACCCACCCTTTTGTCCTCTCCGAGCCACCCTTTTGTCCTCTCCGAGCCACCCTTTTGTCCTCTCAGAGCCACCCTTTTGTCCTCTCTGAGCCGCCCTTTTGTCCTCTCTGAGCCACCCTTTTGTCCTCTCTGAGCCACCCTTTTGTCCTCTCTGAACCACCCTTTTGTCCTCTCTGACCCACCCTTTTGTCCTCTCTGACCCACCCTTTTGTCCTCTCTGAGCCACCCTTTTGTCCTCTCTGAGCCACCCTTTTGTCCTCTCTGAGCCACCCTTTTGTCCTCTCTGAGCCGCCCTTTTGTCCTCTCTGAGCCACCCTTTTGTCCTCTCTGAGCCACCCTTTTGTCCTCTCTGAACCACCCTTTTGTCCTCTCTGAGCCACCCTTTTGTCCTCTCTGACCCACCCTTTTGTCCTCTCTGAGCCACCCTTTTGTCCTCTCTGAGCCACCCTTTTGTCCTCTCTGAGCCACCCTTTTGTCCTCTCTGAGCCACCCTTTTGTTCTCTCTGAGCCACCCTTTTGTCCTCTCTGAGTCACCCTTTTGTCCTCTCTGAACCACCCTTTTATCCTCTCTGAGCCACCCTTTTGTCCTCTCTGAGCCGCCCTTTGTCCTCTCTGAGCCACCCTTTTGTCCTCTCTGAGCCACCCTTTTGTCCTCTCTGAGCCACCCTTTTGTCCTCTCTGACCCACCCTTTTGTCCTCTCTGAGCCACCCTTTTGTCCTCTCTGAGCCACCCTTTTGTCCTCTCTGAGCCACCCTTTTGTCCTCTCTGAGCCACCCTTTTGTCCTCTCTGAGCCACCCTTTTGTCCTCTCTGAGCCACCCTTTTGTCCTCTCTGAGCCACCCTTTTGTCCTCTCTGAGCCACCCTTTTGTCCTCTCTGAGTCACCCTTTTGTCCTCTCTGAACCACCCTTTTGTCCTCTCAGAGCCACCCTATTGTCCTCTCTGAGCCGCCCTTTTGTCCTCTCTGAGCCACCCTTTTGTCCTCTCTGAGCCACCCTTTTGTCCTCTCTGAACCACCCTTTTGTCCTCTCTGACCCACCCTTTTGTCCTCTCTGACCCACCCTTTTGTCCTCTCTGATCCACCCTTTTGTCCTCTCTGAGCCACCCTTTTGTCCTCTCTGAGCCACCCTTTTGTCCTCTCTGAGCCGCCCTTTTGTCCTCTCTGAGCCACCCTTTTGTCCTCTCTGAGCCGCCCTTTTGTCCTCTCTGAGCCACCCTTTTGTCCTCTCTGAGCCACCCTTTTGTCCTCTCTGAGCCACCCTTTTGTCCTCTCTGAGCCACCCTTTTGTCCTCTCTGAGCCACCCTTTTGTCCTCTCTGAGTCACCCTTTTGTCCTCTCTGAACCGCCCTTTTGTCCTCTCAGAGCCACCCTTTTGTCCTCTCTGAGCCACCCTTTTGTCCTCTCTGAGCCACCCTTTTGTCCTCTCTGAGCCGCCCTTTTGTCCTCTCTGAGCCACCCTTTTGTCCTCTCTGAGCCACCTTTTTGTCCTCTCTGAGCCACCCTTTTGTCCTCTCTGAACCACCCTTTTGTCCTCTCTGACCCACCCTTTTGTCCTCTCTGAGCCACCCTTTTGTCCTCTCTGAGCCACCCTTTTGTCCTCTCTGAGCCGCCCTTTTGTCCTCTCTGAGCCACCCTTTTATCCTCTCTGAGCCACCCTTTTGTCCTCTCTGAGCCACCCTTTTGTCCTCTCTGAGCCACCCTTTTGTCCTCTCTGAGCCACCCTTTTGTCCTCTCCGAGCCACCCTTTTGTCCTCTCTGAGCCACCCTTTTGTCCTCTCTGAGCCACCCTTTTGTCCTCTCTGAGCCACCCTTTTGTCCTCTCTGAGCCGCCCTTTTGTCCTCTCTGAGCCACCCTTTTGTCCTCTCTGAGCCACCCTTTTGTCCTCTCTGAGCCACCCTTTTGTCCTCTCTGAGTCACCCTTTTGTCCTCTCAGAGCCACCCTATTGTCCTCTCTGAGCCGCCCTTTTGTCCTCTCTGAGCCACCCTTTTGTCCTCTCTGAGCCACCCTTTTGTCCTCTCTGAACCACCCTTTTGTCCTCTCTGACCCACCCTTTTGTCCTCTCTGACCCACCCTTTTGTCCTCTCTGATCCACCCTTTTGTCCTCTCTGAGCCACCCTTTTGTCCTCTCTGAGCCACCCTTTTGTCCTCTCTGAGCCGCCCTTTTGTCCTCTCTGAGCCACCCTTTTGTCCTCTCTGAGCCGCCCTTTTGTCCTCTCTGAGCCACCCTTTTGTCCTCTCTGAGCCACCCTTTTGTCCTCTCTGAGCCACCCTTTTGTCCTCTCTGAGCCACCCTTTTGTCCTCTCTGAGCCACCCTTTTGTCCTCTCTGAGCCGCCCTTTTGTCCTCTCTGAGCCACCCTTTTATCCTCTCTGAGCCACCCTTTTGTCCTCTCTGAGCCACCCTTTTGTCCTCTCTGAGCCACCCTTTTGTCCTCTCTGAGCCACCCTTTTGTCCTCTCCGAGCCACCCTTTTGTCCTCTCTGAGCCACCCTTTTGTCCTCTCTGAGCCACCCTTTTGTCCTCTCTGAGCCACCCTTTTGTCCTCTCTGAGCCACCCTTTTGTCCTCTCTGAGCCACCCTTTTGTCCTCTCTGAGCCACCCTTTTGTCCTCTCTGAGCCACCCTTTTGTCCTCTCTGAGCCACCCTTTTGTCCTCTCTGAACCACCCTTTTGTCCTCTCTGACCCACCCTTTTGTCCTCTCTGACCCACCCTTTTGTCCTCTCTGACCCACCCTTTTGTCCTCTCTGAGCCACCCTTTTGTCCTCTCTGACCCACCCTTTTGTCCTCTCTGACCCACCCTTTTGTCCTCTCTGACCCACCCTTTTGTCCTCTCTGACCCACCCTTTTGTCCTCTCTGACCCACCCTTTTGTCCTCTCCGAGCCACCCTTTTGTCCTCTCTGAGCCACCCTTTTGTCCTCTCAGAGCCACCCTTTTGTCCTCTCTGAGCCGCCCTTTTGTCCTCTCTGAGCCACCCTTTTGTCCTCTCTGAGCCACCCTTTTGTCCTCTCTGAACCACCCTTTTGTCCTCTTTGACCCACCCTTATGTCCTCTCTGACCCACCCTTTTGTCCTCTCTGAGCCGCCCTTTTGTCCTCTCTGAGCCACCCTTTTGTCCTCTCTGAGCCACCCTTTTGTCCTCTCTGAACCACCCTTTTGTCCTCTCTGACCCACCCTTTTGTCCTCTCTGAGCCGCCCTTTTGTCCTCTCTGAGCCGCCCTTTTGTCCTCTCTGAGCCACCCTTTTGTCCTCTCTGAGCCACCCTTTTGTCCTCTCTGAGCCGCCCTTTTGTCCTCTCTGAGCCACCCTTTTGTCCTCTCTGAGCCGCCCTTTTGTCCTCTCTGAGCCACCCTTTTGTCCTCTCTGAGCCACCCTTTTGTCCTCTCTGAGCCACCCTTTTGTCCTCTCTGAGCCACCCTTTTGTCCTCTCTGAGCCACCCTTTTGTCCTCTCTGAGTCACCCTTTTGTCCTCTCTGAACCGCCCTTTTGTCCTCTCAGAGCCACCCTTTTGTCCTCTCTGAGCCACCCTTTTGTCCTCTCTGAGCCACCCTTTTGTCCTCTCTGAGCCGCCCTTTTGTCCTCTCTGAGCCACCCTTTTGTCCTCTCTGAGCCACCTTTTTGTCCTCTCTGAGCCACCCTTTTGTCCTCTCTGAACCACCCTTTTGTCCTCTCTGACCCACCCTTTTGTCCTCTCTGAGCCACCCTTTTGTCCTCTCTGAGCCACCCTTTTGTCCTCTCTGAGCCGCCCTTTTGTCCTCTCTGAGCCACCCTTTTATCCTCTCTGAGCCACCCTTTTGTCCTCTCTGAGCCACCCTTTTGTCCTCTCTGAGCCACCCTTTTGTCCTCTCTGAGCCACCCTTTTGTCCTCTCCGAGCCACCCTTTTGTCCTCTCTGAGCCACCCTTTTGTCCTCTCTGAGCCACCCTTTTGTCCTCTCTGAGCCACCCTTTTGTCCTCTCTGAGCCGCCCTTTTGTCCTCTCTGAGCCACCCTTTTGTCCTCTCTGAGCCACCCTTTTGTCCTCTCTGAGCCACCCTTTTGTCCTCTCTGAACCACCCTTTTGTCCTCTCTGACCCACCCTTTTGTCCTCTCTGACCCACCCTTTTGTCCTCTCTGACCCACCCTTTTGTCCTCTCTGAGCCACCCTTTTGTCCTCTCTGAGCCACCCTTTTGTCCTCTCTGACCCACCCTTTTGTCCTCTCTGACCCACCCTTTTGTCCTCTCTGACCCACCCTTTTGTCCTCTCCGAGCCACCCTTTTGTCCTCTCTGACCCACCCTTTTGTCCTCTCTGACCCACCCTTTTGTCCTCTCTGAGCCACCCTTTTGTCCTCTCTGAGCCACCCTTTTGTCCTCTCTGAGCCACCCTTTTGTCCTCTCTGAGCCGCCCTTTTGTCCTCTCTGAGCCGCCGTTTTGTCCTCTCTGAGCCACCCTTTTGTCCTCTCTGAGCCGCCCTTTTGTCCTCTCTGAGCCACCCTTATGTCCTCTCTGAGCCACCCTTTTGTCCTCTCTGAGCCACCCTTTTGTCCTCTCTGAGCCACCCTTTTGTCCTCTCTGAGCCACCCTTTTGTCCTCTCTGAGCCGCCCTTTTGTCCTCTCTGAGCCACCCTTTTGTCCTCTCTGAGCCGCCCTTTTGTCCTCTCTGAGCCACCCTTTTGTCCTCTCTGAGCCACCCTTTTGTCCTCTCTGAGCCACCCTTTTGTCCTCTCTGAGTCACCCTTTTGTCCTCTCTGAACCACCCTTTTGTCCTCTCAGAGCCACCCTATTGTCCTCTCTGAGCCGCCCTTTTGTCCTCTCTGAGCCACCCTTTTGTCCTCTCTGAGCCACCCTTTTGTCCTCTCTGAACCACCCTTTTGTCCTCTCTGACCCACCCTTTTGTCCTCTCTGACCCACCCTTTTGTCCTCTCTGATCCACCCTTTTGTCCTCTCTGAGCCACCCTTTTGTCCTCTCTGAGCCACCCTTTTGTCCTCTCTGAGCCGCCCTTTTGTCCTCTCTGAGCCACCCTTTTGTCCTCTCTGAGCCGCCCTTTTGTCCTCTCTGAGCCACCCTTTTGTCCTCTCTGAGCCACCCTTTTGTCCTCTCTGAGCCACCCTTTTGTCCTCTCTGAGCCACCCTTTTGTCCTCTCTGAGCCACCCTTTTGTCCTCTCTGAGCCGCCCTTTTGTCCTCTCTGAGCCACCCTTTTATCCTCTCTGAGCCACCCTTTTGTCCTCTCTGAGCCACCCTTTTGTCCTCTCTGAGCCACCCTTTTGTCCTCTCTGAGCCACCCTTTTGTCCTCTCCGAGCCACCCTTTTGTCCTCTCTGAGCCACCCTTTTGTCCTCTCTGAGCCACCCTTTTGTCCTCTCTGAGCCACCCTTTTGTCCTCTCTGAGCCACCCTTTTGTCCTCTCTGAGCCACCCTTTTGTCCTCTCTGAGCCACCCTTTTGTCCTCTCTGAGCCACCCTTTTGTCCTCTCTGAGCCGCCCTTTTGTCCTCTCTGAGCCACCCTTTTATCCTCTCTGAGCCACCCTTTTGTCCTCTCTGAGCCACCCTTTTGTCCTCTCTGAGCCACCCTTTTGTCCTCTCTGAGCCACCCTTTTGTCCTCTCCGAGCCACCCTTTTGTCCTCTCTGAGCCACCCTTTTGTCCTCTCTGAGCCACCCTTTTGTCCTCTCTGAGCCACCCTTTTGTCCTCTCAGAGCCACCCTTTTGTCCTCTCTGAGCCGCCCTTTTGTCCTCTCTGAGCCACCCTTTTGTCCTCTCTGAGCCACCCTTTTGTCCTCTCTGAACCACCATTTTGTCCTCTTTGACCCACCCTTTTGTCCTCTCTGACCCACCCTTTTGTCCTCTCTGAGCCGCCCTTTTGTCCTCTCTGAGCCACCCTTTTGTCCTCTCTGAGCCACCCTTTTGTCCTCTCTGAACCACCCTTTTGTCCTCTCCGAGCCACCCTTTTGTCCTCTCTGAGCCACCCTTTTGTCCTCTCTGAGCCACCCTTTTGTCCTCTCTGACCCACCCTTTTGTCCTCTCTGAGCCGCCCTTTTGTCCTCTCTGAGCCGCCCTTTTGTCCTCTCTGAGCCACCCTTTTGTCCTCTCTGAGCCACCCTTTTGTCCTCTCTGAGCCGCCCTTTTGTCCTCTCTGAGCCACCCTTTTGTCCTCTCTGAGCCGCCCTTTTGTCCTCTCTGAGCCACCCTTTTGTCCTCTCTGAGCCACCCTTTTGTCCTCTCTGAGCCACCCTTTTGTCCTCTCTGAGCCACCCTTTTGTCCTCTCTGAGCCACCCTTTTGTCCTCTCTGAGTCACCCTTTTGTCCTCTCTGAACCGCCCTTTTGTCCTCTCAGAGCCACCCTTTTGTCCTCTCTGAGCCACCCTTTTGTCCTCTCTGAGCCACCCTTTTGTCCTCTCTGAGCCGCCCTTTTGTCCTCTCTGAGCCACCCTTTTGTCCTCTCTGAGCCACCTTTTTGTCCTCTCTGAGCCACCCTTTTGTCCTCTCTGAACCACCCTTTTGTCCTCTCTGACCCACCCTTTTGTCCTCTCTGAGCCACCCTTTTGTCCTCTCTGAGCCACCCTTTTGTCCTCTCTGAGCCGCCCTTTTGTCCTCTCTGAGCCACCCTTTTATCCTCTCTGAGCCACCCTTTTGTCCTCTCTGAGCCACCCTTTTGTCCTCTCTGAGCCACCCTTTTGTCCTCTCTGAGCCACCCTTTTGTCCTCTCCGAGCCACCCTTTTGTCCTCTCTGAGCCACCCTTTTGTCCTCTCTGAGCCACCCTTTTGTCCTCTCTGAGCCACCCTTTTGTCCTCTCTGAGCCGCCCTTTTGTCCTCTCTGAGCCACCCTTTTGTCCTCTCTGAGCCACCCTTTTGTCCTCTCTGAGCCACCCTTTTGTCCTCTCTGAGTCACCCTTTTGTCCTCTCTGAACCACCCTTTTGTCCTCTCAGAGCCACCCTATTGTCCTCTCTGAGCCGCCCTTTTGTCCTCTCTGAGCCACCCTTTTGTCCTCTCTGAGCCACCCTTTTGTCCTCTCTGAACCACCCTTTTGTCCTCTCTGACCCACCCTTTTGTCCTCTCTGACCCACCCTTTTGTCCTCTCTGATCCACCCTTTTGTCCTCTCTGAGCCACCCTTTTGTCCTCTCTGAGCCACCCTTTTGTCCTCTCTGAGCCGCCCTTTTGTCCTCTCTGAGCCACCCTTTTGTCCTCTCTGAGCCGCCCTTTTGTCCTCTCTGAGCCACCCTTTTGTCCTCTCTGAGCCACCCTTTTGTCCTCTCTGAGCCACCCTTTTGTCCTCTCTGAGCCACCCTTTTGTCCTCTCTGAGCCACCCTTTTGTCCTCTCTGAGCCGCCCTTTTGTCCTCTCTGAGCCACCCTTTTATCCTCTCTGTGCCACCCTTTTGTCCTCTCTGAGCCACCCTTTTGTCCTCTCTGAGCCACCCTTTTGTCCTCTCTGAGCCACCCTTTTGTCCTCTCCGAGCCACCCTTTTGTCCTCTCTGAGCCACCCTTTTGTCCTCTCTGAGCCACCCTTTTGTCCTCTCTGAGCCACCCTTTTGTCCTCTCTGAGCCACCCTTTTGTCCTCTCTGAGCCACCCTTTTGTCCTCTCTGAGCCACCCTTTTGTCCTCTCTGAGCCACCCTTTTGTCCTCTCTGAGCCACCCTTTTGTCCTCTCTGAACCACCCTTTTGTCCTCTCTGACCCACCCTTTTGTCCTCTCTGACCCACCCTTTTGTCCTCTCTGACCCACCCTTTTGTCCTCTCTGAGCCACCCTTTTGTCCTCTCTGACCCACCCTTTTGTCCTCTCTGACCCACCCTTTTGTCCTCTCTGACCCACCCTTTTGTCCTCTCTGACCCACCCTTTTGTCCTCTCTGACCCACCCTTTTGTCCTCTCCGAGCCACCCTTTTGTCCTCTCTGAGCCACCCTTTTGTCCTCTCAGAGCCACCCTTTTGTCCTCTCTGAGCCGCCCTTTTGTCCTCTCTGAGCCACCCTTTTGTCCTCTCTGAGCCACCCTTTTGTCCTCTCTGAACCACCCTTTTGTCCTCTTTGACCCACCCTTTTGTCCTCTCTGACCCACCCTTTTGTCCTCTCTGAGCCGCCCTTTTGTCCTCTCTGAGCCACCCTTTTGTCCTCTCTGAGCCACCCTTTTGTCCTCTCTGAACCACCCTTTTGTCCTCTCTGACCCACCCTTTTGTCCTCTCTGAGCCGCCCTTTTGTCCTCTCTGAGCCGCCCTTTTGTCCTCTCTGAGCCACCCTTTTGTCCTCTCTGAGCCACCCTTTTGTCCTCTCTGAGCCGCCCTTTTGTCCTCTCTGAGCCACCCTTTTGTCCTCTCTGAGCCGCCCTTTTGTCCTCTCTGAGCCACCCTTTTGTCCTCTCTGAGCCACCCTTTTGTCCTCTCTGAGCCACCCTTTTGTCCTCTCTGAGCCACCCTTTTGTCCTCTCTGAGCCACCCTTTTGTCCTCTCTGAGTCACCCTTTTGTCCTCTCTGAACCGCCCTTTTGTCCTCTCAGAGCCACCCTTTTGTCCTCTCTGAGCCACCCTTTTGTCCTCTCTGAGCCACCCTTTTGTCCTCTCTGAGCCGCCCTTTTGTCCTCTCTGAGCCACCCTTTTGTCCTCTCTGAGCCACCTTTTTGTCCTCTCTGAGCCACCCTTTTGTCCTCTCTGAACCACCCTTTTGTCCTCTCTGACCCACCCTTTTGTCCTCTCTGAGCCACCCTTTTGTCCTCTCTGAGCCACCCTTTTGTCCTCTCTGAGCCGCCCTTTTGTCCTCTCTGAGCCACCCTTTTATCCTCTCTGAGCCACCCTTTTGTCCTCTCTGAGCCACCCTTTTGTCCTCTCTGAGCCACCCTTTTGTCCTCTCTGAGCCACCCTTTTGTCCTCTCCGAGCCACCCTTTTGTCCTCTCTGAGCCACCCTTTTGTCCTCTCTGAGCCACCCTTTTGTCCTCTCTGAGCCACCCTTTTGTCCTCTCTGAGCCGCCCTTTTGTCCTCTCTGAGCCACCCTTTTGTCCTCTCTGAGCCACCCTTTTGTCCTCTCTGAGCCACCCTTTTGTCCTCTCTGAACCACCCTTTTGTCCTCTCTGACCCACCCTTTTGTCCTCTCTGACCCACCCTTTTGTCCTCTCTGACCCACCCTTTTGTCCTCTCTGAGCCACCCTTTTGTCCTCTCTGAGCCACCCTTTTGTCCTCTCTGACCCACCCTTTTGTCCTCTCTGACCCACCCTTTTGTCCTCTCTGACCCACCCTTTTGTCCTCTCCGAGCCACCCTTTTGTCCTCTCTGACCCACCCTTTTGTCCTCTCTGACCCACCCTTTTGTCCTCTCTGAGCCACCCTTTTGTCCTCTCTGAGCCACCCTTTTGTCCTCTCTGAGCCACCCTTTTGTCCTCTCTGAGCCGCCCTTTTGTCCTCTCTGAGCCGCCGTTTTGTCCTCTCTGAGCCACCCTTTTGTCCTCTCTGAGCCGCCCTTTTGTCCTCTCTGAGCCACCCTTATGTCCTCTCTGAGCCACCCTTTTGTCCTCTCTGAGCCACCCTTTTGTCCTCTCTGAGCCACCCTTTTGTCCTCTCTGAGCCACCCTTTTGTCCTCTCTGAGCCGCCCTTTTGTCCTCTCTGAGCCACCCTTTTGTCCTCTCTGAGCCACCCTTTTGTCCTCTCTGAGCCACCCTTTTGTCCTCTCTGAGTCACCCTTTTGTCCTCTCTGAACCACCCTTTTGTCCTCTCAGAGCCACCCTATTGTCCTCTCTGAGCCGCCCTTTTGTCCTCTCTGAGCCACCCTTTTGTCCTCTCTGAGCCACCCTTTTGTCCTCTCTGAACCACCCTTTTGTCCTCTCTGACCCACCCTTTTGTCCTCTCTGAGCCGCCCTTTTGTCCTCTCTGAGCCACCCTTTTGTCCTCTCTGAGCCGCCCTTTTGTCCTCTCTGAGCCACCCTTTTGTCCTCTCTGAGCCACCCTTTTGTCCTCTCTGAGCCACCCTTTTGTCCTCTCTGAGCCACCCTTTTGTCCTCTCTGAGCCGCCCTTTTGTCCTCTCTGAGCCACCCTTTTGTCCTCTCTGAGCCGCCCTTTTGTCCTCTCTGAGCCACCCTTTTGTCCTCTCTGAGCCACCCTTTTGTCCTCTCTGAGCCACCCTTTTGTCCTCTCTGAGTCACCCTTTTGTCCTCTCTGAACCACCCTTTTGTCCTCTCAGAGCCACCCTATTGTCCTCTCTGAGCCGCCCTTTTGTCCTCTCTGAGCCACCCTTTTGTCCTCTCTGAGCCACCCTTTTGTCCTCTCTGAACCACCCTTTTGTCCTCTCTGACCCACCCTTTTGTCCTCTCTGACCCACCCTTTTGTCCTCTCTGATCCACCCTTTTGTCCTCTCTGAGCCACCCTTTTGTCCTCTCTGAGCCACCCTTTTGTCCTCTCTGAGCCGCCCTTTTGTCCTCTCTGAGCCACCCTTTTGTCCTCTCTGAGCCGCCCTTTTGTCCTCTCTGAGCCACCCTTTTGTCCTCTCTGAGCCACCCTTTTGTCCTCTCTGAGCCACCCTTTTGTCCTCTCTGAGCCACCCTTTTGTCCTCTCTGAGCCACCCTTTTGTCCTCTCTGAGCCGCCCTTTTGTCCTCTCTGAGCCACCCTTTTATCCTCTCTGAGCCACCCTTTTGTCCTCTCTGAGCCACCCTTTTGTCCTCTCTGAGCCACCCTTTTGTCCTCTCTGAGCCACCCTTTTGTCCTCTCCGAGCCACCCTTTTGTCCTCTCTGAGCCACCCTTTTGTCCTCTCTGAGCCACCCTTTTGTCCTCTCTGAGCCACCCTTTTGTCCTCTCTGAGCCGCCCTTTTGTCCTCTCTGAGCCACCCTTTTGTCCTCTCTGAGCCACCCTTTTGTCCTCTCTGAGCCACCCTTTTGTCCTCTCTGAACCACCCTTTTGTCCTCTCTGACCCACCCTTTTGTCCTCTCTGACCCACCCTTTTGTCCTCTCTGAGCCACCCTTTTGTCCTCTCTGAGCCACCCTTTTGTCCTCTCTGAGCCACCCTTTTGTCCTCTCTGAGCCACCCTTTTGTCCTCTCTGAGCCACCCTTTTGTCCTCTCTGAGCCACCCTTTTGTCCTCTCTGAGCCACCCTTTTGTCCTCTCTGAGCCACCCTTTTGTCCTCTCTGAGCCACCCTTTTGTCCTCTCTGAGTCACCCTTTTGTCCTCTCTGAACCACCCTTTTGTCCTCTCAGAGCCACCCTATTGTCCTCTCTGAGCCGCCCTTTTGTCCTCTCTGAGCCACCCTTTTGTCCTCTCTGAGCCACCCTTTTGTCCTCTCTGAACCACCCTTTTGTCCTCTCTGACCCACCCTTTTGTCCTCTCTGACCCACCCTTTTGTCCTCTCTGATCCACCCTTTTGTCCTCTCTGAGCCACCCTTTTGTCCTCTCTGAGCCACCCTTTTGTCCTCTCTGAGCCGCCCTTTTGTCCTCTCTGAGCCACCCTTTTGTCCTCTCTGAGCCGCCCTTTTGTCCTCTCTGAGCCACCCTTTTGTCCTCTCTGAGCCACCCTTTTGTCCTCTCTGAGCCACCCTTTTGTCCTCTCTGAGCCACCCTTTTGTCCTCTCTGAGCCACCCTTTTGTCCTCTCTGAGCCGCCCTTTTGTCCTCTCTGAGCCACCCTTTTATCCTCTCTGAGCCACCCTTTTGTCCTCTCTGAGCCACCCTTTTGTCCTCTCTGAGCCACCCTTTTGTCCTCTCTGAGCCACCCTTTTGTCCTCTCCGAGCCACCCTTTTGTCCTCTCTGAGCCACCCTTTTGTCCTCTCTGAGCCACCCTTTTGTCCTCTCTGAGCCACCCTTTTGTCCTCTCTGAGCCGCCCTTTTGTCCTCTCTGAGCCACCCTTTTGTCCTCTCTGAGCCACCCTTTTGTCCTCTCTGAGCCACCCTTTTGTCCTCTCTGAACCACCCTTTTGTCCTCTCTGACCCACCCTTTTGTCCTCTCTGACCCACCCTTTTGTCCTCTCTGACCCACCCTTTTGTCCTCTCTGAGCCACCCTTTTGTCCTCTCTGAGCCACCCTTTTGTCCTCTCTGACCCACCCTTTTGTCCTCTCTGACCCACCCTTTTGTCCTCTCTGACCCACCCTTTTGTCCTCTCTGACCCACCCTTTTGTCCTCTCCGAGCCACCCTTTTGTCCTCTCTGAGCCACCCTTTTGTCCTCTCAGAGCCACCCTTTTGTCCTCTCTGAGCCGCCCTTTTGTCCTCTCTGAGCCACCCTTTTGTCCTCTCTGAGCCACCCTTTTGTCCTCTCTGAACCACCCTTTTGTCCTCTTTGACCCACCCTTTTGTCCTCTCTGACCCACCCTTTTGTCCTCTCTGAGCCACCCTTTTGTCCTCTCTGAGCCACCCTTTTGTCCTCTCTGAGCCACCCTTTTGTCCTCTCTGAGCCGCCCTTTTGTCCTCTCTGAGCCACCCTTTTGTCCTCTCTGAGCCGCCCTTTTGTCCTCTCTGAGCCACCCTTTTGTCCTCTTTGAGCCACCCTTTTGTCCTCTCTGAGCCACCCTTTTGTCCTCTCTGAGCCACCCTTTTGTCCTCTCTGAGCCACCCTTTTGTCCTCTCTGAGTCACCCTTTTGTCCTCTCTGAACCGCCCTTTTGTCCTCTCAGAGCCACCCTTTTGTCCTCTCTGAGCCACCCTTTTGTCCTCTCTGAGCCACCCTTTTGTCCTTTTGGAACCACCCTCTCCTCCTCCTTCGCTCTAAGTCATCGACCTCGGCGAAGGACGCCGACTCCGTTGCAGGCGGCAAGGGGCGAGACGACAAAACGGCGTCGTGCTCGCTGGTCGGCGTCGTGGAGCCGACCATCTCTCTGGCGCCGGAGGCCGGAGAGGACTTCCAAGCGGTGGCGGCAGCTGTGCAGGCGAACCCGGCGGTGGTCCTGCTCGACAGTGGTTGCTCCCACCACCTGATGGGGACGAAGGAAGCCTTCGTCGACTTGCAGCCGAGTGGAGCCATCAGGCATGTGCGCGGCTTCAATGGGGCGCTGCAGGATGTCCAGGGCTGCGGCACCATCGTCCTGCAAGGAGAGGCCGGGAAGGAGGTGCTCATCCCCGACGTGTTGTACGTCCCGGGTGTGCGAGCCAACCTGCTGTCGGCCGGCCAGCTGAAGGAGCATGGTGTGAAGCTGCAGGAGGACGGAGACGGCATGCTGCTCGTCTCGGCAGCAGGGGAGGTGCTCGGGCGAGCGACGTACTCTGGGCGAGTCCTCTGCACCGACCTGCGTCCCTACGCGACGAGGTCGACGCCGCCCATGACGGAGGTGGTGGCTCTGCGGGCGATCGTCCCGAAGGCGAAGTCGACGCCGGACCGGATGCATGCGAGGCTTGCGCACGTCGGCATGGACACCATACGGAGCTCGGCGAAGAACGAGGTCGCCATTGGGCTGGACCTCAAGTCGGCGACGGACGCCGACTCCCCGTGTGTCTCGTGCGTTGGTGGGAAACTGGCGCGGCACACCTTCCCCGACCAAGGCTCCGACGCCGACGACGTGCTGGCCGTCGTGCACATCGACCTGTGCGGGCCGTTTCGTGTGGCTGCCAAGGACGGCAGCCTGTACTTCTTGCTGCTGAAGGACCGCAAGACCCGCTACGTGTGGGTGAAGCCGGTCGCCAAGAAGTCCGATGCGTTGCAGGCGTTCGTACAGTGGCTGGCGGTGGCTGAGCGGCAGACGAAGAAGTCGGTGTTGATGCTGCGCTCAGACCGGGGAGGGGAGTTCCTCGGGAAGCAGTTCACCGACTTCGTGAACGACAAGGGGATCGTCCACGACCTGACCTGCCCATATACCCCGCAGCAAAACGGCATGGCAGAGCGGGAGATGAGGACGGTGGTAGAGTCGGTGCGGACAATGCTGCTGCACATGGGCGTGCAGCACCACTGGTGGCACCTCGCTCTGCGGCAGGCCGTCTGGGTCCGCAACTGCCTGGAGAGGTCGACGCTGCCGCCGGGGACGACGCCGTACCAGCTGCTGACAGGGAAGAAGCCCGACTTGTCGCTGGCGCGGGTGTGGGGCTGCATGGCGCAGTTTCTTGTCCCTGAGCCGCAGCGTGGTGGGAAGCTGAAGCCGAAGGCCAGGTGGGGCCTGCACCTTGGCGTGTCGGCGGCGAGCAAGGGCTGGGAGCTCCTCGACGTCGACACCGACCGAGTGGTCACCACGTCGGACGTGGTGTTCTACGAGGAAATGTCGCTGGCCGAGTGGAAGACTGAGCATGGACCGGTACCCGGCCGCTCGCCGTCCACCTTGCCCTCTGACACCTCGTCGGCGACGCTGCCGCTGCTTTCCGAGGTCGGTGAGCTTGCTACTGAGGACGTCGAGGACGTCCGCTCCTCTACCCCTCTCCCTCTGACTCCTGCCCCTCCCCTCGTGGCCGACCTTCGTGGGCTGACCTCGGTGTCGGCCTTCGGCGATGAGGGGAGTAGTGGGACGCCGCCTTCGGCGCCGGCCAAGTGCATCGCCGGCGGCCGACTTGACGAGCGGCGAATCGACGTGGGATTGCAGTCGACAGGGGAGCTGCAGCCGACAAGGGAGCAGGCTGCCGTGAAGCCGACCACGGAGCAGTCTGCGACCGGGACGTCGGCAGGGGAGCCGACCACAGGGGAGAAGTCGGCTGGGAAGCCGACCACGGTGGAGCAGTCGGCTGGGACGCCGGCTGAGGAGCAGCAGGACGCCGAGGGCAGCGACGACAGTGACGATGGAGGGGACGCCGCGGCGGTCCAGCAGGGACCACGGCGTTCCGGCCGACTTCGAAGGCCGCCTGACTTCTTCGTCCCCGCTGCCTTCACCACGGTGTATGACGTGGACGATGACGACGACCTGCTGTACGACGACGCCGAGGAGGATGAGGAGTTTCCGGAGCTCGACCCCGACATGCTAGCCGACCCCGAGCACCGTTGGGACATCTCGACGATGACGGTGAAGGAGGCGTTGGTGAGCTGGAAGGGCCCGGCGGTGAAGGCCGCCATGGAGGAGGAGATCCGCAGCCTCATCAACATGGGCACTTGGGAGCTGGTCGAACGCCCGCCGGGGGTAAATGTCATGAAGAACCGGTGGGTGTTGACGACGAAGTACCACATTGACGACACCGTCGAACGAGAAAAGGCGAGGCTGGTCGTAAAGGGCTTCACACAGGTGTATGGCGCCGACTACGACGAGACGTTCGCGCCGGTGAGCAGCTACGTGACGCTGAGGATTTTCCTCAGCATTGTCGCTGTCCTCGACCTCAACCTGATGCAGCTCGACATGAAGAATGCCTTCCTGCAGAGCAAGCTCGATCGGGTACTGTACATGTCTCAGCCGGACTACTTCAACGACGGAACCGGCCGGGTGTGTAAGCTACTGAAGAGCCTGTACGGGCTGAAGCAGTCGCCGCTGTTGTGGTACTTGGCGCTCAACGATGTGCTGGTCGGCGCCGGGTGGAAGAAGAGCCAGGTCGACGAGGCTCTTTACTGCAAAGTCGGCGAGGGTGAAGTAGTCTGCTGGGTGCTGGTCTACGTCGACGACCTGCTTGCCGCCAGCAGCAGCGCCATGATGCTGACGGAGCTGAGGGAGCTGCTGGAAGCCGCCTTCGAGCTGCGCGAGATCTCGCCGGTTCAGAAGTACCTCGGGCTCGAGATCGTACGCGATAGGTCGGTGGGGAAGCTGTGGCTGCACCAGCAGGGCTACGCCGACAAGCTGCGTTGGCGCTTCCTTGACGGGGAGCAGAACGGGCGCACCCCGAAGACGCCGGTCTCGGTCGGTGCCTACGCCGAGCTCACCTTCGATGACGAGGAGGCGCAGGAACGTCAGGAGGAGGAGTACCGGCAGAAGGTCGGCTCGCTGCAGTTCGCGGCGACGACGACGAGGCCGGACGTCGCCTTTGCATGCAGCAAGCTGGGGAGCGGCCTCACGGTGAGGAGCGACCAGCACTGGCACGAGGTCGATCGCTGCCTCGCCTACCTCGCCAACACACGCGACACCGCCCTGGAGTTCGGCGGTGGACCTCAGTCGCTGGAGCTGGTCGGCTACGTGGACGCCGACGACGCCGGTGACAAGCAGAACAGGATGAGCACGAGCGGCTACGTGTTCGTCTACGGAGGGGCTGCAGTCTCCTGGTCGAGCCAGCGCATCAAGTGCGCGACGCTGTCGTCGACCGAGTCGGAGTACGTGGCGGCCACTGAAGCTGGCAAGGAGGGACGCCGCCTTCGCTTCCTCCTCGCCGAGTTCCGGCAACTCGACGCCGGGAAGCCGACTGTACTGCGTGTGGACAACAAGTCGGCCATCACGGTTGCCGAGGGCATGGGGTTGATGGGCAACCTCAAGCACATGGAGCGGCGACAGGCCTGGCTGCAGCACATGGTGAGGCGCGGGAAGTTCTCGCTGCAGTACATCCCAACCGATGAGCAGCCGGCCGACTTCCTGACGAAGGCGCTGCACTATCCGGCCTTCAACCGGTGCTCCGTCTCAATCGGCCAAGTGCGCTTGGCCGACGTGGGCGACGGCGACAACGACGTGCAGTAGTAGGTGCCATGCCCTTTTGCATGGCTGGTGCGGTGGACGACGTGCTATGTGTTGGGTGCACGTCGACGAGCTAGTCTCCGAACTGTACTGCCGTGTGGGCTGGGTGCCCAAGCGTGAACGCGGCAGGGGAGTGTCAACGGGAGTTGTATGTTGGCCCCGTCCACGCCTGGGCGGAGCCGACTTCGTGGTCGGGTGTAGGGTGCAGCCGACCTGCAGCAGTGGGCGAGTTGGTCGACGAGGTTAGTCGACCTGCACGGGGAGCCACTGCATGGGCGCCGACTTCAGGAGGGCGCCAACTTCGTCTGGTCGACCCGGGACGCCGACCAGACCTTCTGGTCGACCTGGGACGTCGACCAGACCATCCTGATCGACCTGGGAAGTCGACCAGCCCTTCTGGTCGACCAGGAGTGACGTCGACTTGGAGCTGGTCGACCAGGGAGTAGTGGTCGACCTGAGGAGGTCGACTTGGGGTGGTCGTCGACTTGGAAGGTCGACGGGCACGTGCAAGAGCTGCTGGTCGACGTGGTTGCCCGGTCGACCAGGTTACCTGGGTGACGAAGTGCTGCGAAGAAGTGCGACGGTCGCCCAGGCAAAGGTGGCGAGCACGACCACGGTGGTGGTATCCCGAGGTCGTCGTGGCGGACCAGAGGCAGTCGTCAGCTCGAGGTTGACGTGGAGTGTGCGCTGTGCAGGTGACGGGACTCTGCACGCCAATCAGCTACGCACACCTGCGAGGCGGGTGCACTGCTGTCCTGCGTGAGCAACGCTGGCACGCCATCAACCTGCGACGTTGGCACGCCGTCGACCTTGCCTTGCTGGAGTGCGGTCAACCAAGTCGTGCTGGAACGCGGTCGACCAAGCTGCGCTGGCAGTTGGCCGACCTGAATGCTTGCTCTGACGTAGTCATGCTATGCCAACTTCATTGTACCAATTGTTCTGAACTTTTCCTAGTGAAACTCTTGCCAACTTTCCCCGTGAACTAGCAAGTAGTGTGTGCACAAGGAAAACGACTAAGGAACAGAGAACGCAGAGATCACACGAGCACACGTGCCTAGCCCGTAGCCTAGCTCCCGTTGCTGTAGTTATCTCCGCATGACCCACCCTTTTGTCCTCTCTGAGCCACCTTTTTGTCCTCTCTGAGCCACCCTTTTGTCCTCTCTGACCCACCCTTTTGTCCGCTCTGACCCACCCTTTTGTCCTCTCTGACCCACCCTTTTGTCCTCTCCGAGCCACCCTTTTGTCCTCTCTGAGCCACCCTTTTGTCCTCTCTGAGCCACCCTTTTGTCCTCTCTGAGCCACCCTTTTGTCCTCTCTGAGCCACCCTTTTGTCCTCTCTGAGCCACCCTTTTGTCCTCTCTGAGCCACCCTTTTGTCCTCTCTGAGCCGCCCTTTTGTCCTCTCTGAGCCACCCTTTTGTCCTCTCTGAGCCGCCCTTTTGTCCTCTCTGAGCCACCCTTTTGTCCTCTCTGAGCCACCCTTTTGTCCTCTCTGAGCCGCCCTTTTGTCCTCTCTGAGCCACCCTTTTGTCCTCTCTGAGCCGCCCTTTTGTCCTCTCTGAGCCACCCTTTTGTCCTCTCTGAGCCACCCTTTTGTCCTCTCTGAGCCACCCTTTTTTCCTCTCTGAACCACCCTTTTGTCCTCTCTGAACCACCCTTTTGTCCTCTCTGAACCACCCTTTTGTCCTCTCTGACCCACCCTTTTGTCCTCTCTGAGCCACCCTTTTGTCCTCTCTGAGCCACCCTTTTGTCCTCTCTGAGCCACCCTTTTGTCCTCTCTGACCCACCCTTCTGTCCTCTCTGAACCACCCTTTTGTCCTCTCTGACCCACCCTTTTGTCCTCTCTGAGCCACCCTTTTGTCCTCTCCGAGCCACCCTTTTGTCCTCTCTGAGCCACCCTTTTGTCCTCTCTGAGCCACCCTTTTGTCCTCTCTGAGCCACCCTTTTGTCCTCTCTGAGCCACCCTTTTGTCCTCTCTGAGTCACCCTTTTGTCCTCTCTGAACCGCCCTTTTGTCCTCTCAGAGCCACCCTTTTGTCCTCTCTGAGCCACCCTTTTGTCCTCTCTGAGCCACCCTTTTGTCCTCTCTGAGCCGCCCTTTTGTCCTCTCTGAGCCACCCTTTTGTCCTCTCTGAGCCACCCTTTTGTCCTCTCTGAGCCGCCCTTTTGTCCTCTCTGAGCCACCCTTTTGTCCTCTCTGAGCCACCTTTTTGTCCTCTCTGAGCCACCCTTTTGTCCTCTCTGAACCACCCTTTTGTCCTCTCTGACCCACCCTTTTGTCCTCTCTGAGCCACCCTTTTGTCCTCTCTGACCCACCCTTTTGTCCTCTCTGAGCCACCCTTTTGTCCTCTCTGAGCCACCCTTTTGTCCTCTCTGAGCCGCCCTTTTGTCCTCTCTGAGCCACCCTTTTATCCTCTCTGAGCCACCCTTTTGTCCTCTCTGAGCCACCCTTTTGTCCTCTCTGAGCCACCCTTTTGTCCTCTCTGAGCCACCCTTTTGTCCTCTCCGAGCCACCCTTTTGTCCTCTCTGAGCCACCCTTTTGTCCTCTCTGAGCCACCCTTTTGTCCTCTCTGAGCCACCCTTTTGTCCTCTCTGAGCCGCCCTTTTGTCCTCTCTGAGCCACCCTTTTGTCCTCTCTGAGCCACCTTTTTGTCCTCTCTGAGCCACCCTTTTGTCCTCTCTGAACCACCCTTTTGTCCTCTCTGACCCACCCTTTTGTCCTCTCTGACCCACCCTTTTGTCCTCTCTGACCCACCCTTTTGTCCTCTCTGAGCCACCCTTTTGTCCTCTCTGAGCCACCCTTTTGTCCTCTCTGACCCACCCTTTTGTCCTCTCTGACCCACCCTTTTGTCCTCTCTGACCCACCCTTTTGTCCTCTCTGACCCACCCTTATGTCCTCTCCGAGCCACCCTTTTGTCCTCTCTGAGCCACCCTTTTGTCCTCTCAGAGCCACCCTTTTGTCCTCTCTGAGCCGCCCTTTTGTCCTCTCTGAGCCACCCTTTTGTCCTCTCTGAGCCACCCTTTTGTCCTCTCTGAACCACCCTTTTGTCCTCTCTGACCCACCCTTTTGTCCTCTCTGACCCACCCTTTTGTCCTCTCTGAGCCACCCTTTTGTCCTCTCTGAGCCATCCTTTTGTCCTCTCTGAGCCACCCTTTTGTCCTCTCTGAGCCGCCCTTTTGTCCTCTCTGAGCCACCCTTTTGTCCTCTCTGAGCCGCCCTTTTGTCCTCTCTGAGCCACCCTTTTGTCCTCTCTGAGCCACCCTTTTGTCCTCTCTGAGCCACCTCTTTTGTCCTCTCTGAGCCACCCTTTTGTCCTCTCTGAGCCACCCTTTTGTCCTCTCTGAGCCGCCCTTTTGTCCTCTCTGAGCCACCCTTTTGTCCTCTCTGAGCCGCCCTTTTGTCCTCTCTGAGCCACCCTTTTGTCCTCTCTGAACCACCCTTTTGTCCTCTCTGAGCCGCCCTTTTGTCCTCTCTGAGCCACCCTTTTGTCCTCTCTGAGCCACCTTTTTGTCCTCTCTGAGCCACCCTTTTGTCCTCTCTGAACCACCCTTTTGTCCTCTCTGACCTACCCTTTTGTCCTCTCTGACCCACCCTTTTGTCCTCTCTGACCCACCCTTTTGTCCTCTCTGAGCCACCCTTTTGTCCTCTCTGAGCCACCCTTTTGTCCTCTCTGACCCACCCTTTTGTCCGCTCTGACCCACCCTTTTGTCCTCTCTGACCCACCCTTTTGTCCTCTCCGAGCCACCCTTTTGTCCTCTCTGAGCCACCCTTTTGTCCTCTCTGAGCCACCCTTTTGTCCTCTCTGAGCCACCCTTTTGTCCTCTCTGAGCCACCCTTTTGTCCTCTCTGAGCCACCCTTTTGTCCTCTCTGAGCCACCCTTTTGTCCTCTCTGAGCCGCCCTTTTGTCCTCTCTGAGCCACCCTTTTGTCCTCTCTGAGCCGCCCTTTTGTCCTCTCTGAGCCACCCTTTTGTCCTCTCTGAGCCACCCTTTTGTCCTCTCTGAGCCGCCCTTTTGTCCTCTCTGAGCCACCCTTTTGTCCTCTCTGAGCCGCCCTTTTGTCCTCTCTGAGCCACCCTTTTGTCCTCTCTGAGCCACCCTTTTGTCCTCTCTGAGCCACCCTTTTGTCCTCTCTGAACCACCCTTTTGTCCTCTCTGAACCACCCTTTTGTCCTCTCTGAACCACCCTTTTGTCCTCTCTGACCCACCCTTTTGTCCTCTCTGAGCCACCCTTTTGTCCTCTCTGACCCACCCTTTTGTCCTCTCTGAGCCACCCTTTTGTCCTCTCTGAGCCACCCTTTTGTCCTCTCTGAGCCGCCCTTTTGTCCTCTCTGAGCCACCCTTTTATCCTCTCTGAGCCACCCTTTTGTCCTCTCTGAGCCACCCTTTTGTCCTCTCTGAGCCACCCTTTTGTCCTCTCTGAGCCACCCTTTTGTCCTCTCCGAGCCACCCTTTTGTCCTCTCTGAGCCACCCTTTTGTCCTCTCTGAGCCACCCTTTTGTCCTCTCTGAGCCACCCTTTTGTCCTCTCTGAGCCGCCCTTTTGTCCTCTCTGAGCCACCCTTTTGTCCTCTCTGAGCCACCTTTTTGTCCTCTCTGAGCCACCCTTTTGTCCTCTCTGAACCACCCTTTTGTCCTCTCTGACCCACCCTTTTGTCCTCTCTGACCCACCCTTTTGTCCTCTCTGACCCACCCTTTTGTCCTCTCTGAGCCACCCTTTTGTCCTCTCTGAGCCACCCTTTTGTCCTCTCTGACCCACCCTTTTGTCCTCTCTGACCCACCCTTTTGTCCTCTCTGACCCACCCTTTTGTCCTCTCTGACCCACCCTTTTGTCCTCTCCGAGCCACCCTTTTGTCCTCTCTGAGCCACCCTTTTGTCCTCTCAGAGCCACCCTTTTGTCCTCTCTGAGCCGCCCTTTTGTCCTCTCTGAGCCACCCTTTTGTCCTCTCTGAGCCACCCTTTTGTCCTCTCTGAACCACCCTTTTGTCCTCTCTGACCCACCCTTTTGTCCTCTCTGACCCACCCTTTTGTCCTCTCTGAGCCACCCTTTTGTCCTCTCTGAGCCATCCTTTTGTCCTCTCTGAGCCACCCTTTTGTCCTCTCTGAGCCGCCCTTTTGTCCTCTCTGAGCCACCCTTTTGTCCTCTCTGAGCCGCCCTTTTGTCCTCTCTGAGCCACCCTTTTGTCCTCTCTGAGCCACCCTTTTGTCCTCTCTGAGCCACCCTTTTATCCTCTCTGAGCCACCCTTTTGTCCTCTCTGAGCCACCCTTTTGTCCTCTCTGAGCCGCCCTTTTGTCCTCTCTGAGCCACCCTTTTGTCCTCTCTGAGCCGCCCTTTTGTCCTCTCTGAGCCACCCTTTTGTCCTCTCTGAGCCACCCTTTTGTCCTCTCTGAGGTGCCCTTTTGTCCTCTCTGAGCCACCCTTTTGTCCTCTCTGAGCCACCTTTTTGTCCTCTCTGAGCCACCCTTTTGTCCTCTCTGAACCACCCTTTTGTCCTCTCTGACCCACCCTTTTGTCCTCTCTGACCCACCCTTTTGTCCTCTCTGACCCACCCTTTTGTCCTCTCTGAGCCACCCTTTTGTCCTCTCTGAGCCACCCTTTTGTCCTCTCTGACCCACCCTTTTGTCCGCTCTGACCCACCCTTTTGTCCTCTCTGACCCACCCTTTTGTCCTCTCCGAGCCACCCTTTTGTCCTCTCTGAGCCACCCTTTTGTCCTCTCTGAGCCACCCTTTTGTCCTCTCTGAGCCACCCTTTTGTCCTCTCTGAGCCACCCTTTTGTCCTCTCTGAGCCACCCTTTTGTCCTCTCTGAGCCACCCTTTTGTCCTCTCTGAGCCGCCCTTTTGTCCTCTCTGAGCCACCCTTTTGTCCTCTCTGAGCCGCCCTTTTGTCCTCTCTGAGCCACCCTTTTGTCCTCTCTGAGCCACCCTTTTGTCCTCTCTGAGCCGCCCTTTTGTCCTCTCTGAGCCACCCTTTTGTCCTCTCTGAGCCGCCCTTTTGTCCTCTCTGAGCCACCCTTTTGTCCTCTCTGAGCCACCCTTTTGTCCTCTCTGAGCCACCCTTTTGTCCTCTCTGAACCACCCTTTTGTCCTCTCTGAACCACCCTTTTGTCCTCTCTGAACCACCCTTTTGTCCTCTCTGACCCACCCTTTTGTCCTCTCTGAGCCACCCTTTTGTCCTCTCTGAGCCACCCTTTTGTCCTCTCTGAGCCACCCTTTTGTCCTCTCTGACCCACCCTTTTGTCCTCTCTGAACCACCCTTTTGTCCTCTCTGACCCACCCTTTTGTCCTCTCTGAGCCACCCTTTTGTCCTCTCCGAGCCACCCTTTTGTCCTCTCTGAGCCACCCTTTTGTCCTCTCTGAGCCACCCTTTTGTCCTCTCTGAGCCACCCTTTTGTCCTCTCTGAGCCACCCTTTTGTCCTCTCTGAGTCACCCTTTTGTCCTCTCTGAACCGCCCTTTTGTCCTCTCAGAGCCACCCTTTTGTCCTCTCTGAGCCACCCTTTTGTCCTCTCTGAGCCACCCTTTTGTCCTCTCTGAGCCGCCCTTTTGTCCTCTCTGAGCCACCCTTTTGTCCTCTCTGAGCCACCCTTTTGTCCTCTCTTAGCCGCCCTTTTGTCCTCTCTGAGCCACCCTTTTGTCCTCTCTGAGCCACCTTTTTGTCCTCTCTGAGCCACCCTTTTGTCCTCTCTGAACCACCCTTTTGTCCTCTCTGACCCACCCTTTTGTCCTCTCTGACCCACCCTTTTGTCCTCTCTGACCCACCCTTTTGTCCTCTCTGAGCCACCCTTTTGTCCTCTCTGAGCCACCCTTTTGTCCTCTCTGACCCACCCTTTTGTCCTCTCTGACCCACCCTTTTGTCCTCTCTGACCCACCCTTTTGTCCTCTCTGACCCACCCTTTTGTCCTCTCCGAGCCACCCTTTTGTCCTCTCTGAGCCACCCTTTTGTCCTCTCTGAGCCACCCTTTTGTCCTCTCTGAGCCACCCTTTTGTCCTCTCAGAGCCACCCTTTTGTCCTCTCTGAGCCACCCTTTTGTCCTCTCTGAGCCACCCTTTTGTCCTCTCTGAGCCGCCCTTTTGTCCTCTCTGAGCCACCCTTTTGTCCTCTCTGAGCCGCCCTTTTGTCCTCTCTGAGCCACCCTTTTGTCCTCTCTGAGCCACCCTTTTGTCCTCTCTGAGCCGCCCTTTTGTCCTCTCTGAGCCACCCTTTTTTCCTCTCTGAGCCACCCTTTTGTCCTCTCTGAGCCACCCTTTTGTCCTCTCTGAGCCACCCTTTTGTGCTCTCTGAGCCACCCTTTTGTCCTATCTGAGCCGCCCTTTTGTCCTCTCTGAGCCACCCTTTTGTCCTCTCTGAGCCACCCTTTTGTCCTCTCTGAACCACCCTTTTGTCCTCTCTGAACCACCCTTTTGTCCTCTCTGAACCACCCTTTTGTCCTCTCTGACCCACCCTTTTGTCCTCTCTGAGCCACCCTTTTGTCCTCTCTGAGCCACCCTTTTGTCCTCTCTGAGCCACCCTTTTGTCCTCTCTGACCCACCCTTTTGTCCTCTCTGAACCACCCTTTTGTCCTCTCTGACCCACCCTTTTGTCCTCTCTGAGCCACCCTTTTGTCCTCTCCGAGCCACCCTTTTGTCCTCTCTGAGCCACCCTTTTGTCCTCTCTGAGCCACCCTTTTGTCCTCTCTGAGCCACCCTTTTGTCCTCTCTGAGCCACCCTTTTGTCCTCTCTGAGTCACCCTTTTGTCCTCTCTGAACCGCCCTTTTGTCCTCTCAGAGCCACCCTTTTGTCCTCTCTGAGCCACCCTTTTGTCCTCTCTGAGCCACCCTTTTGTCCTCTCTGAGCCGCCCTTTTGTCCTCTCTGAGCCACCCTTTTGTCCTCTCTGAGCCACCCTTTTGTCCTCTCTGAGCCGCCCTTTTGTCCTCTCTGAGCCACCCTTTTGTCCTCTCTGAGCCACCTTTTTGTCCTCTCTGAGCCACCCTTTTGTCCTCTCTGAACCACCCTTTTGTCCTCTCTGACCCACCCTTTTGTCCTCTCTGACCCACCCTTTTGTCCTCTCTGACCCACCCTTTTGTCCTCTCTGAGCCACCCTTTTGTCCTCTCTGAGCCACCCTTTTGTCCTCTCTGACCCACCCTTTTGTCCTCTCTGACCCACCCTTTTGTCCTCTCTGACCCACCCTTTTGTCCTCTCTGACCCACCCTTTTGTCCTCTCCGAGCCACCCTTTTGTCCTCTCTGAGCCACCCTTTTGTCCTCTCTGAGCGACCCTTTTGTCCTCTCTGAGCCACCCTTTTGTCCTCTCAGAGCCACCCTTTTGTCCTCTCTGAGCCACCCTTTTGTCCTCTCTGAGCCACCCTTTTGTCCTCTCTGAGCCGCCCTTTTGTCCTCTCTGAGCCACCCTTTTGTCCTCTCTGAGCCGCCCTTTTGTCCTCTCTGAGCCACCCTTTTGTCCTCTCTGAGCCACCCTTTTGTCCTCTCTGAGCCGCCCTTTTGTCCTCTCTGAGCCACCCTTTTTTCCTCTCTGAGCCACCCTTTTGTCCTCTCTGAGCCACCCTTTTGTCCTCTCTGAGCCACCCTTTTGTCCTCTCTGAGCCACCCTTTTGTCCTATCTGAGCCGCCCTTTTGTCCTCTCTGAGCCACCCTTTTGTCCTCTCTGAACCACCCTTTTGTCCTCTCTGAACCACCCTTTTGTCCTCTCTGAGCCACCCTTTTGTCCTCTCTGAGCGACCCTTTTGTCCTCTCTGAGCCACCCTTTTGTCCTCTCTGAGCCACCCTTTTGTCCTCTCCGAGCCGCCCTTTTGTCCTCTCTGAGCCACCCTTTTGTCCTCTCTGAGCCACCCTTTTGTCCTCTCTGAGCCGCCCTTTTGTCCTCTCTGAACTACCCTTTTGTCCTCTCGGAACCACCCTTTTGTCCTCTCGGAACCACCCTTTTGTCCTCTCTGAACCACCCTTTTGTCCTCTCTGAGCCACCCTTTTGTCCTCTCTGAGCCGCCTTTTTGTCCTTTCTGAGCCGCCTTTTTGTCCTCTCTGAGCCGCCCTTTTGTCCTCTCTGAACCACCCTTTTGTCCTCTCTGAACCACCCTTTTGTCCTCTCTGAGCCACCCTTTTGTCCTCTCTGAGCCACCCTTTTGTCCTCTCTGAGCCGTCCTTTTGTCCTCTCTGAGCCGCCCTTTTGTCCTCTCTGAGCCGCCCTTTTGTCCTCTCTGAACCATCCTTTTGTCCTCTCTGAACCACCCTTTTGTCCTTTTGGAACCACCCTCTCCTCCTCCTTCGCTCTTCCTCCTTGCCTCCTCCTCCCCTTACTCTCCCTCTCCTTGCGGCGTCCAGCTAGCGACTTGGGCCTGCAGGGCGTGGACAAGCCCTGCGCTCTGAACCCCTCCCCCCCCCCCCTCCCCTCCTCCCCTCCCCCTCGTGGCGCCGCTCATAGCTGAGCGACTTGGGGCTGAAGGACGTGGAGGAGCCCACGCTGCACGAGGTGCCGCTTCCTGGAATCTTCTCAGACGACCAGCAGTTCACCCTGCTGCTCAAGGTGCGCCTGCGCCCAGTTTGTCCTTCTTCCTTCTTCCTCCTTCCTCCTTCCCCTTCCTGCGTCTCGCCTCGTAATGCCTTGCACTGTCGTTCACTTTGCTGAGAAGCACTGATGCAATCACTGGTGGGTGCTCGGGTGAGTGAGTTGATGGTGGCGCTCGTGCTGGCAGGCCGTTGCTTCCCCTTGGCCCTGCTGCTGCCACCACCCTCCCTCCGCCACACCCCTGAAGCCCCTCACTCATCCTGCCCCAAGTTGCCCTTCCTCTTCCCATGCACCCCACCCTGCCCTGCCTCTTGCATTCCACACGTTTCCACCCCGCAGGCCCTACTTCCTGCACGTATCCCTCTGTTCCTTCTAAATCTCTGCCCGTTGCATGAGTGCTCTCAACAGCCTGCTCGGACCCTACACTTCTCTCCCCCCACCTGCTGCCCACCCCCACCCCGCCAGGTGGTGCAGGCTCTGCTGCACGAGGGCCGCCCCATGGAAGCTGAGCGCCTCGTCGAAACCGCTCTTTCGCGGAACCTTCCCAAGCCCATGCGGAAGCAGCTGCAGTCAGCCATTGCTGGTGAGCGCTCGGTCCCTCCCTTGGCCATCTCCTCTGTCCCTCCCTTGGCCATCTCCTCTGTCCCTCCCTTGGCCATCTCCTCTGTCCCTCCCTTGGCCATCTCCTCTGTCGCTCCCTTGGCCATCTCCTCTGTCCCTCCCTTGGCCATCTCCTCTGTCCCTCCCTTGGCCATCTCCTCTGTCCCTCCCTTGGCCATCTCCTCTGTCCCTCCCTTGGCCATCTCCTCTGTCCCTCCCTTGGCCATCTCCTATGTCCCTCCCTTGGCCATCTCCTCTGCTCCTCCATGCTGCTGTTTCCCTCTCCCTCCCATGCCCTCACCTCCCGTCCTCCCTGCGGCCATGCCACTGTGCTTGCATCTCATGGGCGTGCAGAGGAGGCGAGTGGCATGCTGCAGTTCGAGGTGGCGCGGGCCATCATCAGCGAGCAGCCTCACAGCATCCGCGGCTGGTCGCTCTTCCACTCCCTCACCCTCCGGTGCGCTCTGTGCTCTCTCTCTCTCTCTCTCTCTCTCTCTCTCTCTCTCTCTCTCTCTCTCATGTACACATGTACCCCACTCTTTCGTTTGCGCCCACTCTGATGGATTGAACAAGATGCCAAGATTTAGGGAGGGACCACTGTGTGTATTTGTCAGATGCACACACACACACCCACACGCCCACCCAACCACAACCACACAGATCCAACCACACACACACCCATGCACATCCAAAGCTCCATCACCACAAGCACAGGAGTCACGCATTAGACCTCCTTCCGCCCACCACGGTTGCGCCCCTTCCCCCCGTGCAGGGGCACGGAGAGCAACGACCGGCGGGCCAAGTTCCTGCAGCAGATGCGCATGCGGCACCCGGTGTGCGTGGCGGCCATGCTGGTGTCGGGCCACCACCATGCGCTGCGCGGCCACATGCAGGGCGCCTGCCGCGAGTACCTGCGCGCCCACCGCCTGCACCCCCACGACCCCCTCATCTGCCTCTGCTGCGGTGCGCTGGGAGGGGCTTTCAGGGCGGTGCTGTGGTGAGGAGCAATGGGAAGGGGGTGGGGGAGGAAGCGGGGAGAGGGGGGGATGCTGTCATGGGTGTAGCTCTGGGAGCTGTCGTCTGCACTGTTCCTACCAGCTCATGTGTGTTTCACTACCGCAACTTTCTACAATCCTACCCTCACCCCTCTCATCCCCCTCACCCCTCTCATCCCCCTCACCCCTCTCATCCCCCTCATCCCTCTCATCCCCCTCACCCGTCTCATCCCCCTCATCCCTCTCATCCCCCTTTCCCTCCCACACCGCACACCCTCGCTGCCACCAGGAGTGGCGCTGCTGAATCTCTCCCTGGGCTCGCGCCTGCGTGACCGCAGCCAGTGTGTGCTGCAGGGCATGGCGCTGCTGCAGCAGTACGCCCAGCTATCAGGCGACACTCAGGTGAGGGCATCTTAGGAGGAGGCCAATGGGTACTCCATTTGAACCCTCAACAAGCTCGATTGGTGATGTGCGCTCCCAAGTGGACCCGCCTTCTGCTCCCCTTGTCATCTCCTTCCCATGGCCAGCATTTCCTGTTTGGTTCCCTGTGGCACATGTCAGGAGGTGCATTTCAACCTGGGTCGTGCGTTCCACCATGTGGGTCTGCTGCACCTCGCTGTCGACCACTACAAGCGCGTTCTCTCCTCCGCCACTCCACATCGGCACCATGCCACGGCCGAGCAGCTGGGATTGAGAAGCCGCAGAAGCAGGGAGGTTAGAGATCAGGAAGGGCAGGAATATGACGCAGGGTTGAAACGAGAAGCAGCCCATAACTTGGTAGCCATTTACAGAAATAGCGGAGCTGATGCGTTAGCCAGACAAATCATGAGAAGCTATCTGACCATTTGAGTTTGATGTAGGGCGTTGGCTCGCTAAAGTTCGTACGGTAATGAAAAACATCAATAGCACGGTTGATTAATAAAAATTGTGTTGTGTACTGAAATTACTCTATACGTTTCAATAACCAATGTAATGGAGACTGTTCTAAACCCTGCGTATTTTCCACATGTGTTACTACTACGAGGTACCGTATTCTCCCGGACATAACACCCTAGGGTATAGCTAAAAATACAGGGAAAAAATGGGGGGGGTCTCCTCATAGGAAAAAAATACATAATACCCGGGTCTTTACATATGGCATATTTTAGTGTTAGTGTTTTTTTAATTAGTCAATGTGGGTGTTTTGCTGGTCGTTTTAGCATCACTGCCTGAGGCGCGAATGTCAGTTTCGGCCTCGAACTTCATCGCCCTCACGAAAATGCCATGTGACACCTCTCTTGCCACTTGCAACGGAAGATTCACCTGCACGTGGCAACAGAGAAATAGTGGGAGAGGGCAAATCTCGGCAGATTGCCTTTGAATGTACCGCGAAATTTCATTGAGGGAGAAATTCACACGACATTCTTCCGTATTGCAGCTACTCGTTAACGACTATACTAATGAATCCTTAAGAAAAGGGGGGTGTTATAGAAAATCAGGCAAAAAGGGGGGTATAGTAGAAACGAGGTCTATCATAACACCCACCCCGCACAAGCTACCCGGGGGTGTACAATTATGGGGGGGTGTTTTGTCCGGGAGTATACGGTAGCTCGGTAACATCTGAGCGTTTATTGTTTATCATAAATATACAAGCTTTTTCAGAATCACTGTACCGAATCGTAACCAGTTCCGTAATTGAGAAACATAACAGTTGGCATAACTTTCGAGCAAGCTCGCTATCGCTTTCGTTTTAGATTGTTCGACAAATCCGATTGGCTTACGACTGTTAGTACGATCAGAAAGCTGGGAATAACGTGTCCTGGATTGTTCTCGTCATGTTCATTTCTACGCGAGAGTACAGATTAAATTTCAATGTTCTTGTTATGAATGAACTTGCAGAGTGCGCAGTAAAACGAATAACGAGAATGTTGAATTACAGAATGACGATACAAGGAAAGGGACGAGACCTAAATAGGGGAAGTCCTAGCTAAGCGGAGAGGTAGGGCGAAGATGGCTCGGTGATGGTTGCGATTGGTGCGGAGGCCGACTCGGGAGTGGTTCGTTGCGACGAAATAGGCAGAACAGGTTCGTCGCGTGACCCTCGGGATGTCCTTGCTAACGAGTGCCTCAGTAAGGATGTATAAATCCTTACACTCTCCCACCTTCTAAATAACGCAGCCCTGTACTGAAAACAGACCCCACACTAGCAAGGATGCCGTAGATCTCCTCTTCAGCTGAATCCAACGGCCGAAATGCCTTTGACAATAATTTTGAAAAGGTTGGAATGTAGGCCGTCGATGAAGTCCGATTTCGATCTGACGGTCGACGATGAACTGGCCCAAATGAAGTTGAAGGTTGGAATGTGGGCCGTAGATCGAGCAGGTGTTAATCTGACGGTCGAAAGCTGACGCAAGTTTGGATGTGATGCCATCGCAGGCCATCGCATTCTTCCTGTCCCATACCATTCAATCACACCAACTTAGTTAGTCACATGGGCCATTACCTCAACACACCCCACCCACCCCACCCTACCCCACCGCACACCACCCCTTCCCCCGCCAGGGCATGTGCATACTAGCAGCGGCGCTATTCACAATGGCCAAACGAGCTCTTTTCAACACAGCCTTCCAACACTGGGAGCCCCATACACACACACTCTCCCCATGCAGATACAGCAGGATACACCCTCCCTCCAACCCACCCCATCCCACTCCACCCCTGCAGGGCATGGGCATATTAGCAGCGGCGCTATTCACCATGGCCATCGGGGCTCTCTTCAACGCAGCCTTCCCCTCGCCCCCCTTCGACGAAGGCGCTATTGCCTTCGTGCCGCCCCAAGCCGACTACGCGTGGCGAGTGGTGCTGGCAGCGGGGGCGGTGCCAGCAAAGCTCACCTTCTATTTTCGAATGACCATGCTGGAGACACCGAGGTTTACCACGCTCGTGCAGAGGAATGCCAAGCAGGCTGCACGGGACATGGGGCAGGTGGGTAGGTGGGGTTGTGTGGAGGGGTTGGGTGGTGCGGTTGGGTGGGTTGCGGTTGGGTGGAATCTTGAGACGTCCGAAAAAACGCTTTGACGGGTGCGTAATGCTGTCTGCATGAGGCTCTTCAATTGCTCCCATTGCCCTTCCTCCCTTTGCTGAGGGTATTGCACTGTCTCATTGCTGTCCTACTCCCACTCCTACTCCCATGCCGCAACCAATCCCAACCTCGTCATTGTAACGAGGTGACTTTGAGTCGACTCAACAGTCACCTCGTTACAATGGCACACAACACTTTGAACGAGACTCCCTTTTCTGCCATCCACCCCTCTACCGCCCCCTTACCTCCTTCCCCTCTTCCTTCCTCCTCCAGATGTTTCACTCGGCCTTCGAGGAAGCAGAAGTGGAAATCGAGCTAGCAACAGCCCCTGTGCGAACATACAGCCTGCTGTCGCGAGAGTTCCTGCACCACCACGGCGTGCACCTGCTGGCCACGGCAGCCTGCTGGTTCCTGGTTGACACGGCCTACTACTCGCAAAACCTCTTGAATCGGGACCTCTTCACCGCCATTGGATGGGTCGCGCCGCCCTACAGCATGAACGCTCTCACTGAGATGTACGAGCTCTCGAAAGATACGGTGAGTGGCATGTGGGGGGAACGGGGGGAAAGGGGGGAAAGGGAGGCTGTTCAGATGACAGCATGATCGCTCTGCAGGAGATGTACGAGCTCTCCCAGGCCACGGTGAGTGGCGTTGCAATGGAGCAAGTGAGGAGGAGGAGGAACTGTGGAGGGAGAGAAGATGGGAGGCAACGACTGAAGCTGCAGAGGCACGGGCACAGGAGCGGCTGACTCAGTGGCTACCGAAGCAAGGGCGACGGATTACTGGAGTAACTGGCTCCGCGGCTATAGACAAGCGGCAGGAGCAACGGACCCACTGGCGAATGGTGCAACAGGCTCACTGGCTACCGAAGCAAGGGCGACGGACTACAGGCGCTGCAGGCGACACAACAGCTACCTTCACACAACCTCCTCCAGCTGCCCCACACCTCCCGACACACAACCCCTGCTCAAACCCTAGTTCTACTCCCAAAGCACCCCCCTTTCACACACCCCCTGCTGCACCCTAGGTTCACTCACACCCCACCCCCTAGCACCACTCCATCGACTCCCACACACCCACCCCCCTCAGCGGCAGCTGCAGCAGTGGGAGACAGAGGAGGAGGAGGAGCAGGGGAGACCACACACCCGCCACCCCCTACTCGCCACCCCCAAACCCTAACACAGGGCAGGGCGGGATGGCGGGTAGGGAGGTTACGGGGGGGGGGGGGGGGGGGAAGGGGGGGCCGACGCGCGGCCTCCCAGGGCGCCAAAGCAGGCGGCAGAAGGGGCGACGCTCGCCCCCCCCTCCCCGCACGCGACCCCCTCAGGTCGCCTCGACAGGCGACGAGAAAAGAGGGGGGGGCGGTGCACGTGCCCCCGGTGCGCCGCGACAGGCGACGGAGCATGGCCGGGGCGGGGCCGGGGCAGGGTCGAGGCAGGGCCGAAAGGGGCGGCGACGGGGCCGCAAGGGGCGGCGACGGGGCCGGTGGAGGCGGCGTCGGGGTCGGGAAGGGGCCGCGAGGGGCCTGGAAGGGCGGCGACAGTCCGCTAGGGCCGGCGACGGGGCTGCGAAGGGGCGGCGACGAGGCCGCTGGAGGCGGCGACGGGGCCGATAGGGGCGGCGACGGGGCCGCGAAGGGGCCGCGAGGGGCCTGGAAGGGCGGCGACGGGCCGCTAGGGGCGGCGACGGGGCCGCGAAGGGGCGGCGACGAGGCCGCGAAGGGGCCGCCAGGGGCCTGGAAGGGTGGCGACGGGCCGCTAGGGACGGCGACGGGGCCGCGAAGGGGCGGCGACGAGGCCGCGAAGGGGCCGCGAGGGGCCTGGAAGGGCGGCGACGGGCCGCTAGGGGCGGCGACGGGGCCGTGAAGGGGCGGCGACGGAAAGCGCCGATTTCGGGTACGTAAACCAGTTCCGCGATATTTTTTAACGCACCCCTTGAACCGGTTTTCGAACACTCCTCATGTCCAGTGGCGAAAAAGTTGGAATTTCGACCGTCGGATTGATTCGAATCTCAACGGCACTGAGAATTTCGCACAGAAAAGTTGGAATTTGGAGTGTCGGATCGAATTTCTTCTCAACAACCAAAATCGGACGCGAATTTCGACTAAGGGAGAACTACGCAACCTACAGAATCAGCCCTCGTCATTGCTACAGTCGATTCAACTCACAGTAAGATGACCAGCGTCTAGAATTCATTTATTTTCGTCGCAAATCTTCCTGTAAATCGCAAAATGGAGGAAAAAGGTGATAATTCCGCACGAAAAATTACGGAGTTACTCACCGGCTTGGACCAGACGCGAGCGGTACTCCAGCGAATAGAGGCGCTTCTCGCTAACCAGTCGGCAGCCGCCACGACAGCAACGAACGCAGCGGCGAATGCAGCAGCGACGTCAGCAGCGACGTCAGCAGCGACGTCAGCAGCAACAGCAGCGGCTACACCGACACTTCACCCAGCAGCACCGGCAGCAGCTACAGTGAATCTTGAGGCGGCACGTCCGAGGCTACCGGAGAGCTTCAATCCGAATGCTAGAGACATCGACGTCCGTCGATTCATTACGACCCTCGAAATTTACTTCGAGGCCGTTGGCTGTACGACCCCGACACACGATGCAATGTGGATTTGGCTCGCAGCGACATTGTTACGAGGCCCGGCGCTCGAGTGGATTTACAACAGCAATAAGATCCGAGGCGAGAGGTCATGGACACAGTTTCGGGAAGCTTTAACTTAACGTTTCGAACCAATCAACTCCAGCTACATGGCACGGCAGCAGATTCATCGGCATAAACTGTTCGGGGGTGTAAGGGTACATTCGTATTGAGTGTCAGACATCAAGTCATCAGTCCTTAGTCAAAATTTTGCCTCTTCCGAACTCGATTTTGCCTTACAAACGGGCCACTTCGGGTCTTTCGAGCCTCCACTTCGTGTCTGACCTGATGTCTGACACGGGCTACGAATGTATCCTAACACAGTATACGCAGAAGATGGAGAGCCTCTTCACCCGAATAACCGACCTGACCGAAGGGGAAAAAATCCAAGCGTATACCGAGGGGCTAAAGATGGAAGTCCGCCGACAGGTGATTGCCGCGACCTACAACAATTACCGCGACTTGGTGTGTGCAGCAGAGAGATTAGATGCGTTGGCTTGAGGCGAACCAGACACGACGCCACATGCCGAACCGATCATTTGGCACTAAGCGATCGGCACCACCCACGACCGCCGACCCGATGGATATCGACAAGATCGACGCGAAGCAGCGGCCGACACAATATGAGAAGTGCGAATTTTGCGGCGCAGCAGGACATCGACTCTTGGCGTGTTGGAAAATGAAGAAGGCATGAGCGGAGCTGCAGGGCAACAACAGTGCGACATCCATGAGGGCGAAAAAAGGAGATCATGATGGCGCGAATTTAAAACGCCACGACCGGCCAGCAACAGGGGAAATCGCCGAGACAAAAGGAGGCTCCGCAAAACAAGACTCTGCACCGATCGGGAAACTCCAGCCGAACACCCCCGAGAGTAAGAATATTCCCTCTCAAGGTTTTCAAGCCTTTTAAAAAATCCAGGGGAGATTTCGAGGCCAAGAAAAAGCCTTCAGACATTATTCAGGTACTTGAGAAGTTGGGCAAACCACTCCGGAGCGTTGAAAAGGGTCGTGCGTTCCAAGGAGTTACTATTCTCTCCCCGCAGCATACCGTATTTTCCCGTATTTAAGACCCGCCGGAATAACCGTCCCATGGGTCTTTAATGCGGGGGGTGGTACGCTTATTTAGGACCAATCTGTGAGGACCCCCCCTTGGCACCCAGAGTTTATAAGACCCTCCCCCTTCCTTAGAGTTCCCATTTATGGCATGAAGTACTTCGCATTTTCTAAATTTATACTTCAGATACGTACATACACTAAACTCTCCCTCCCCTACCATTCATAATACCGTACCATACCTTGAATGTGAACATTCCATACACATGTGATCACGGTTAGCCTACCAGTAGTTGCCGTAGCTGTATCACGTTTCCTGGCTACCATGCATTCCTTGTTGTACGGTTGTGCTACTCATCATCCAAGTCCTCGTAGGTGGTGGGGTCGTCAGGGTCATGGTTGGGCTCATCAGCCTCAGAATCTGTCTCGGCGCCCTCGGCGGCGTCCTCATCCTGCACGGGGTTAGCAAAGAGTGGGTTGACCCACTCTTCTACCTCTGCAGCCGCATTCACATCTTCCGCCACCTCAACCTCCGCCGCATCACGCATGTGGGCGAGGGTGAGGTGGTCCTCGCGACTGTCGGGGCTGTTTGTGATGCCGCACGTCTTGAAGGACCGCACGATGAGGTCCTCCGGCACCGCCGCCCACGACTCCGCGATCCACTTAAGGATGAGCTCGGCGGGAGGCTTGCGTAGATTCCCTGGGGGAAGGGGTGGGGCACAGAGGTGAAACGGAATCGGATTCGAGGCACATTCACACTCACTAAAACCAATGGTTACACATGCACGCATGGGAAACGAGGCGCACTGTACCTGCAGGCGTGAGGGAGTTGATTCCCTCGGTCGCGAACCAGTCATTGTACCGCCGGCGCATGCCAGCCTTGAAGCACCTGTTCACGCTCACGTCGAGAGGCTGGAGCAACGATGTGCATCCGCCGGGGTTGACGGCCGGCGTCACGCAGTTCCAGCGCAGTAAACCAAGGACCGGCTCGGTAAGATGGCCCCGATAAGAGTCTAGCACCAACAGCGACTAGCTCCGGTTGATACCTGCAAGGGGGCGCACAAAAGGTAGCAACACATGCTGCACCCAATCCTGCACAAGGGTGGCGTCCATCCACCCACGGTGATGCGCACGGACCAGGATGCCTGCAGCAGGTACAATGACAGGCTTTTAGTCACATATTCACTAGTGTAGCTTCCGGTAAAAGACAGGAAACTCACCCTCGGGATAGCGGATGTTCGGAATGGTCTTCCGTTTGAAGATCACCATCGGATTCAGTTTCCTGCCCGTTCCCGACACACCGAGCATCACGGTGAGTCGTTCCTTCTCGTACCCCGCCGTGCGTACATGGACAGTGTGCTCGCCTCAGTGGTGCAGTGTTCTCTCCTGCGGCATCTCGAGGAACACGGGGGTTTGATCCGCGTTCACAATATTCCAAGGATCAATCCCGTCACGAGTGACTTGCCTCCGGACAAACGCCCAAAAGCTCTCACATTTGGGCTTGCAATCTGCACAAACAACTCGAGATAGTTAGTCACGGTTCCCTCGGACCTTTGAGCACAGGGCATTAACGACATGGCGAGGATTGTTTACCTTTAGCGAGACGCTGGCCGATTTTGGTTTTCACTCGCATGGCGAGGCCCCACCGAGCACGGAATCGCATGCACCAACAAACAGAAGCCCGCCAGTCGACATTGGGATGGTGGCGTTTCATGTACGTGCCGCTCCAGTTCATGAGGAGGCGGGTAGGAACGGCTAGGCCGCGAGATCGAAATGAAATGAAGTTGCGGTAAACGCTAAGTTCCATAGCAGGGAACTTGGCGTGACGGCCGCCGCCAACGAGGCGCTTGCGATAGCGTGCCGCCTTCTTCATGTGCTCCTCGCTCTTGAGCTAGCGGCGGATGCTAATCGGCTGCACACCTGCGAGGCGTGCAGTTGCACGCACCGTCATCTGTTCGCTCTTCATCCTCTCTAGGAAGCTTAGCTTCTCCGCCACAGCCCTTGACGTGCGTCGGTGCTTGGTGGGGCGGTTGCGGGGTGACGGTGGGCGAGCATCTCGATTACGAGTGGGCTCTTCCTCGTCGTGAACAAGGTCAGCAGGGAAGCGGGGGAGCGGGTACGTAGGAGCAGCTTTAGATGGCGATTCTGGAAGCGGAACTTCGCCTTCCAGATCCTCTTCGTTCACAGGCTCAAACAACGGTGTCAACGGTGCAATGATGACTGGGGGAGCTGGAGGCGCTGGAGGAGCTGGAGGAGCTGGTGGCGCCAGTGGTGTCGGAGGCACTGGTGGAGAGGGTGGAGCTGGCGGGGCTACCACGATCGGGACCGAACGAACAGCGGGATCAGGAACGACTGGCATGGATCTACTGCCACCGCCTCGTAACTGCATGAGAATAGAGAAGGCCGACATGGCGGCCAGTGCTAGCTTGAACGCTTGGTGACATCGCCCTAGGTGCGACCATATGAAGGGATTTCGGGTTGCTCGAGAAAGGAGCTGACAATCTGGGCTGACGAGAGACGTGGGGGCGATGGTCCCCACGACACTACGCCAAGATCAATTTGTTGGACCGCAGGCGGGAAGGGGGTCTTGACAGCGAGCGGTGAGAGTGGGAGGTAATTGCATCGTGCTGGCAAAAGATAAGCCCGCACGCCTCGTGATGCACAGTCTCTGACTCAGCGGCGTAAAAGCACGGTTTCCGGTACTAAGAACTCAAACTTCTGGAATAAAAGACCCCCCCGTTCCTTTAAATAGATAGTGTACAGCACTGTATAATGTTTTAAAAGAGTACATGGGTCTTATCTATTTCCATCCTCCATGTTGTTCACCCTAGCCTTTTTAATTGAATTTTTATAAAGTCCCCCGGGTCTTATATACGAGAAAATACGGTAGTGTTAAGGCTCCCCATTGCCCACAGGAGAAGCCTACACAGATGCAAAGGCTTAATGGAAGGTTCCAGGCCAAGACAAAGCTGAATCGGCCTCGGATAAATCCTTCTAACCCAACTCAGTTGAAAACTGATATGGAGTCAGCAGCTTCGAGCGCAGGACCGAGGGATGATCTATTCGACGTACCCTATGATCCTATAAGCGAGACCATCTACGGTTACTCGGAGCAGCAACAACCACTACTACTCGAGGTGATCTGCAACGGGCGATGCCTCCAGGCACTAGTAGAGAGTGGTGCATCCCACTCGGTGTGCGACCGCGGGACGTTGGAGAAAATTGGAGAACCTTCGGAGGAGACCAAGTTCACGGCAACGATGGTGGACGGTACGAAACTTCCCATCCACGGCGAAGCATCACTGCAGCTGCACATAGGGGCGCTGTGGTGGAAGCCGACGTTGCCGATCACGAATATCAAAGGTCTAGATTTCATCTTGGGGCGAGATTTCCTGAAGCGGTTCAACCCCGAGATCGACTGGGTCAACAGGAAGGCGTGCATCTACAACAACGGGAAACGAGTGGACCTGCGAAGTTGGACGGATACAGGGAGTGTTCCTGAAACAACATTGACATGGTTTGAACAAACGGTGAACGAGAGTAACACGTGTTATTAAGCACTGGTTATGGCAGCAGCAGAGGAGGAGAAGCCGAGTTCGGAGCTACCAGCAGCAGTGAAGGAGGTCTTGGAGCAGTACAAGGATATAATGCCCGACGACCTACCTGCAGGCGTACCTCCAGCACGCACCCACGAGCACGAGATCGTGGAGGAACCAAGTGCGAAACCCGTCTCACGTGCACCATACCGACTGAGTCCGACTGAACTGACAGACATGAAGAAACAGATAGAGTATCTACTGGACAGACAACTGATCCGCCCATCCACCTCTCCCTACGGTGCACCAGTTCTCCTCACTCCAAAACCAGACAGCAGTCTACGGATGTGCATCGACTACCGCGCACTGAACAAACCTATAGTAAAAAACAAATACCCCATACCGTGCATCGACGACCTTCTGGATCAACTGCGTGGTGCAACAGTCTTTTCGAAGCTGGACCTACGGTCGAGTTACTGGCAGATCAAGATGGCGGACAACTCGATCCACAAGACGGCGTTCCGTACCATATACGGCTCCTACGAATACTTGGTGATGCCGTTCGGACTCTGCAACGCACCAGCAACGTTCCAGGCAGAGATGACTCACATCTTACGGCCCCTGTTGGACTAATGCGTGGTGGTGTACGTGGACGACATTCTCATCTACTCCAAGACCTGAAGGAGCACGTGGAGCATCTACGGAAGGTGTTTGAGATCCTGCGGAAAAACAAGTTCTACGTGAAGCTGTCGAAGAGCGACTTCGCGCTGAAGAAGGTGCAATTTCTTGGGCACGTGGTGAGTGCCGAGGGAGTACACGTGGACCCGCGGAAGATCAAAGCCGTGAAGAAGTGGAAAGTACCGGAGAACATGAAGGAGTTGCAACAGTTCCTAGGCTTTGCCAACTACTACTACAAGTTCGTGCCGCTGTACGCCAAGATAGCAGCGCCACTGACCGATCTACTGAAAAAGGATACACCCTACAAATGGGATACTCCTCATCAGCAAGCCATGGAGCAGCTACAGATAGCACTGACTACAGCGCCGGTACTCATCCTACCAGATCCAGACAAGGACTTGTCAAAGTCTTATACTATAGTCTGTGTAGGCTGTAGTGGGGTAGACACTATAGGGTACAACACTTCTAGGTTTCCTACTTGTACCCACCTGCTTTCTAGTTCATTCATCCCTCATTTCTTCTCATGGTATAGAGCAGGTTCCCTAGTGGGAACGCTTCCTTGGGCCCACCACTGAAACGTTTTTTTCTGACCGGAGCGACAGTCGCTCCTGCCCGAGGCGCGCCTTGTGGGCTGCCCTTCTGTCGAGCTCTCTTAGAGGCCCCTCTCACGGGCCCTCGCGCCACCCTTAGCGGCCCCGTCGCCGCCCCTAGCGGCCCCGTAGCCGCCCTTCCAGGCCCCTCGCGGCCCCTAGCAGCCCCGTCGCCGCCCCTACGCGGCCCGGTCGCCGCCCCTAGCGGCCCTGTCGCTGCCCCTAGCGGCCCCGTTGCCGCCTCCTTCCCTACGCTGCCCCGTTGCCGCCCCTACACGGCCCCGTCGCCGCCCCTAGTGGCCCCGTCGCTGCCCCTATGCGGCCCCGTCGCCGCCCCTAGCGGCCCCGTAGCCGCTCCCCTCCCTACGCGGCCCCGTCGCCGCCCCTACGCGGCCTCGTCGCCGCCCCTAGTGGCCCCGTCGCTGCCCCTAGCGGCCCCGTCGCCGCTCCCCTCCCTACGCGGCCCCGTCGCCGCCCCTACGCGGCCCCGTCGCCGCCCCTACGCGGCCCCGTCGCCACCCCTAGCGGCCCCGTCGCTGCTCCCCTCCCTACGCGGCCCCGTCGCCGCCCCTACGCGGCCCCGTCGCCGCCCCTAGCGGCCCCGTCGCCGCCCCTACGCGGCCCTGTCGCCGCCCCTAACGGCCCCGTCGCCTCCTCCCTCCCTACGCGGCCCTGTCGCCGCCCCTACGCGGCCCCGTCGCCGCCCCTAGCGGCCCCGTCGCCGCCTCCCTCCCTACGCGGCCCCGTCACCGCCCCTACGCGGCCTCGTAGCCGCCCCTACGCGGCCCCGTCGCCGCCCCTAGCGGCCCCGTCGCCGCTCCTCTCCCTACGCGGCCCCGTCGCCGCCCCTAGCGGCCCCGTCGCCGCCCCTACCCGGCCCCGTCGCTGCCCCTAGCGAGCAGCCGAGCCGCCGAGCCGCCCAGCAGCTGAGCCGCCGAGTCGCCCAGCAGCCGAGCCGCCCCTGGAGCAGCCGCCCCTAGAGCAGCCGCCACTGCAGCAGCCGCCCCTACAGCAGCCGCCCCCGGAGCAGCCGCCCCTGGAGCAGCCGCCCCTACAACTGCCGCCCCTGGAGCAGCCACCCCTGCAGTTGCCGCGTAGCTCTCGCTCTATAGTGGTAGTGGCATCGCCGTTGCCGCCGTCGTACGCCTGCCCTTCTCGCCACTGGTCAGCACTGCCCTGCCCGTACTGCTGTTACTGCTGCTCTTACTGCTGCTGCTCTTTCTACTGCTACTGCTGCTCCTGGCGTGGCCTGATGCAGCTCCAGCGTCGCCCGCGTGAGTCCCTCACCCCCCAACAGCTTCGTAAGTGGTACGCTAGTTGGGGTTGTCGGGTTGGCCGTAGTGGGAGTCGTCCTGGAGTGAGTCGTTCCACAGTTGCTTGTAGTGGCCAGGTGCAGGTGCAGCGTCGCCCGCGTGAGTCCCTCACCCCCCAACAGCTTCGTGAGTGGTACGCTAGTTGGGGTTGTCGGGGTGGCCTGTAGTGGGAGTCGTCCTGGAGTGAGTAGTTTGGCAGCTACTTGTAGTGGCCAGGTGCAGCCTCAGCGTCGTCCGCGAGTGGTCCTTTCGCCCCAGCAGCTTTGTGAGTGGTACGCTCAGCGTGACGGGTCACGGGGTACTGCTCGCTGTCTGTACGTCATTCGCACTGGTGCTTGGACTGGTCAGCCTTGCGGGACGTTTGGTCACGCAGAGTCCCACTACTTCGCCCGTCTGAGCGACGCTTGGTGTACAGCGTTTGGCGACGTGGCTGGGCTCCCCAACTGGGTGGAGCTGCTTCGGCTGCGGGTAGATATCTATACTCTTGACTATGATGCTATCCTCACTGCCATGTATGCATTGCCTACTAGTGATGAAGGTGACTAAGGTGTTCCGCCTGACCCGGGCATTGAGGCTGCTGCTCTAGGTGCTGGTGAGGCTGCTGCTCTAGGTGCTAGTGCGTCTGCTGCCCCAGGTGCTGGTGAGTCTGCTCTCTCAGGTCCAACGTCGGCTCAGGCCTTACACACCTTCATCCTTGACTCGGGTGCTTCCCGCTCCTTCTTTCGAGACCGCACCACACTTACGCCGCTTAGTCGGCCGGTTGCGGTCTCCCTGGCGGACCCTTCTAGGGGTCCTGTCCTTGCTAGCTTCTCCACTATCTTACCGTGCCCGGCAGCCCCCTCTGGCACCCTGTCAGGTCTCTACCTCCCCTCGTTCTCTACGAACTTGGTGATTGGAGCTGATCTACAGGATAGGGGTGTTGACCAGTTCACTCCCGCGAGTCAGCGGGTGACCCACTGCACGTGTGCTCGGACAGGCCGACACTTGGCCACGTTCACCCGTCGGCCGGGGTCAAGCCTGTACACACTTACTACTGAGTCTCCTCCGACTGCTGAGTCTGGTCAGGTAGCTACGTCGAGTCAGGTGTTTGCTGCAGCGTCCAGGTCTGGTCCTGAGTCTGCTCCCTGCTCGTGTCATCTCCTGTCCCACCAGACTCTCCTTTGGCACCACCGCCTTGGTCACCCCTCCCTGCCTCGTCTCCAAGGCATGGCCTCCCGTGTCCTTGTCTCTTGTCTCCTCCGGTCTCTCCCTCCTCTACCTCCGGGGCCTGCCCCTACCTGCGTCCCCTGCGTAGAGGGGCGACAGCACGCCGCGCCTCACTCCTCCGAGTTTCCTCCGACAGAGGCTCCTCTGCTGACTCTCTTCATGGATGTGTGGGGCCCCGCCCGCGTCCGTGGCCAGGGGCACGAGCGTTACTTCCTGTTGGTGGTTGACGACTACTCGTATTACACCACAGTCTTCCCCTTGCGCAGCAAGGGTGACGTCACTGAGGTGTTGATCGACTGGATCCGCGCAGCTCGTCTCCAGCTCAGAGAGAGTTCCGGCTCGGACTTTCCTGTTCTGCGTCTGCACTCTGACAGAGGCGGGGAGTTTTCCTCTGGCCGTCTGGGAGCCTTCTGTCGAGCACAGGGCATCCGCCAGACCTTCACGCTTCCGGCCTCTCCACAGCAAAATGGGATTGTTGAGCGCCGCATTGGCATGGTCATGGACGTCGCTCATACGTCCATGATCCATGCGGCTGCCCCCCATTTTCTGTGGCCGTTTGCGGTTCAGTACGCAGCGCATCAGCTCAACCTTCAGCCCCAGGTCTCCTTGCCAGAGACCTCCCCCACCTTGCGGTGGACGGGGAAGGTTGGCGATGCGTCTGCGTTTCGGGTCTGGGGATCTCGGGCGTTTGTCCGCGACTTGTCTGCGGACAAGCTGTCCCCCTGTGCTGTTCCCTGCGTCTTCCTTGGCTTCCCCCCTGACGCGCCTGGGTGGCAGTTTTACCACCCCAGCTCGCGCCGTGTTCTGTCCTCCGAGGACGTCACCTTTGACGAGTCGGTGCCTTACTACCGTCTCTTCCCCTACCATACTGCTCCCCTCCCCCCGCCGCCGCTCTTCCTTGTGCCAGGTCCTCCCCCGGTAGACCCCCTCCTCCCTCAGGGTCCTGCCCCATGAGGTGTGTCCCAGGTAGACGCAGTCGAGCTTGTCGAGGTAGCTGTTGACTCTGGTGCTGCTAGAGGTGCTGAGCCTGCGGGTGCCGGGTCTGGGGGTGCTGAGTCCAGGGGTGCGGAGCTTGGGGGTGCTGAGCCTGGGGGTGCTGAGTCTGGGGGTGCTGAGCCTGAGGGTGCTGAGTCTGGGGGTGCTGAGATTGGGGGTGCTGACCCTGGGGGTGCGCAGCCTAGGGGTGCTGGGTCCGCTCGTGTGGCCTCTTGGGGTGCTTCGTCGAGGCGGGAGCCACTCTCTCCGCAGGAGCTGCGCGAGTGGTTTGCCCGGCGCTGGAGCCGTGCTGCTGGAGCTGGTGGTACTACTATTGCTGCTAGTCCCAGAGGTACTCGTACTGGCGGTGCTGGAGCTGCTGGGACTAGGGGTGCTGCTGGGACTGCTAGAGTTGGTCCTGCTGGTGGTACTGCTGGAGCTACTGGCGGTACTGGAGCTACCAGTCCTACTGGAGTTGGTGCTGCCTAGAGGGAGTCAAGACTACAGTCTATACTGACTACTGCAGTCTCAAATACATGAAGTCGCAGCCGACGCTCTCACGACGACAGATGCAGTGGGTGGACTTCTTAGAAACTCACTTCCACTACGACATCGTCTACAAGCCTGGGCTACACAACAAGGCAGACGTGTTGAGCCGCCCCGGTCATGTAGCTGGCATCCAGCTTGACGGGATGAACCCTCTTCTCAAGGGTCTATTCCAACATGGGTACTCCGTGGACGCAGAGATCGCTACTGCATAGATCAAGAAGCTGTTACAGTGGGAGAAAGACTTAGCTGTAAGGAAGGGTTAAGGAAAGATTTGGGTACCGAATTACGCCCCGCTACGGCAGATCCTATTGGAGGAGTTTCACGACGTACCATACCGGGACATTTCGGGAGCAACAAGACGTTAGTGGGAATAGCAAAGTAATATTACTGGCCCGGGATGGAAGCAGACGTAGAGCAGTTCGTCAACTCTTGCGACACGTGCCAGCGGATGAAGAACAGCAAGTAGAAAAAAGCAGGGTTACTTCAGCCTCTACCTGTATCGGAGCAGCCATGGCAGGTCGTTAGCCTCGACTTCATCACAGGACTTCCCTCGACCTCACGGGGACATGATTCCATCCTCGTGGTGATCGACAAGTTCTCCAAAATGGGTCACTTCATACCGACCAACGCCACAGCTACAGCTGAAGCAACTGCTCGCCTCTTCTTCAACCGCATCATCACCATCCACGACATCCCCGCTACACTCATCTCAGACAGAGACCCCAAATTCACGAGTACGTTTTGTCAGAATGAGAGAAGTGGTTAGACTAGCAAGATTGGGAGTACAAGTAGGAAAACCCTAGAATGATGTACCCCCTAAGGCTAAACCCTCTGTAGCCTTCAGAACAGTAACATATACAATGTTTGACACACCCCCATAGGCTAAATGGGGGAGAACAAGGGGTCACAAGACCAGTCAAGAAAGACAAAGCAAGCTCAGGGTGAATCACAACGTCACCACACACTCTGAGCACAAGCAAGAGGCCACAAGGCCAGTTCACATGCAAAGGCATATATGTAACACAAGCATCACAGTGATCTATACCTAGCAAAGCAAGCATGCAGGTATAGAAATATAGATCACAGTACAGGCAAAGTGTACAACAAGTGAGGAAAAGTGGGCACAAGCCCTAGCAAAGTGTTGAAATGCTGATGATCACCAGACTGAAGTGCCTTGGTGAATATATCAGCAGTGTTGGCCTGAGTAGCCACGTAACGCAGACGAAGCTGACAACGCTGCTGCAACTCTCAAGCCAAGAAGTAACGTAGAGCAATGTGCTTTGTTCTGTGCTCTAGTTTGTGCTCCTCACACAAGGCAATGGCAGCCTTGTTGTCGACGTACAGCACTGGAGGAGAACGAGGCCGCTCTCCTAGGTCGGTCAGCAGGTAGGTGAGCCAGCATAACTCCTGTGCAGCCATAGCCTTGGCGTAGATCTCAGCGTGAGAACTGAAGACGAACGCGTAGAACGCCACAAAACTCAGCCAGAGCCAAGGCTGAAGGTGTAACCTTGTGACGACTGTCAACGCATATGCAAGGGATGCATATGCAATAACAGTAGAGTGCGGTGCTGGGAAGTAGTATAGCAAATAGCTAAGAATGCATTGAGGTAGATAGATAAGAAGTAGTGTAGGAGGTGTAGCCAGTAGCGAAGTGTCGGTTGCAAAGGGGTGCAGAAAGGGGGAAATATGTGGGAGCGGTTGGGATGAAGGGGGAAAAGCACCGAAGGGCGAAATGTGGGATTCGAACAAATCCCAACCTCGAGCCGCACATTGGAAATGTGCAAGCCGAGGTTGGGTAAGGTCACCCACGCCCACTCACTCGATGCCTATTGTTCAGTATTCTTTCATACTAGTGCAGGGCTGTTATCCTAGCTACTACACGCGGTGGCACAGCACTAAGAAAGAACCGGTGGGGTGAGGGAGTGATCCCGTTCATACTGAACAATAGGACGCGACACGCAGTCATGGATAAATATGAGCTACGTTGGGGTAGGGTGTTTAGTCGCCGGGAGGAGGAACGAGCACGAGGTGAGCCGTCACGCGAGCGCGGGCGATCTCTGGAGCGCTCGCCGCGAAGGCCGGCATTTCGCGCAGATAGAGTCCCCGTCGCTGGGGACCGACGGGCGGAAGGGAGGCCTAGCGTGGCAGCGGGTGGAGAAGGATACGCCGCAAGCGCGGACGGAGACGTGTGGCGAAGAGGGCATGATCGCGGAGATGGATACGGGAGCGGAGACCGACGCGCTGTGGGAGTGTTCCGCTCGCCGGAAGAGCGCGGGCGTCGCCGTGATGAGAGGGGCCGTCGGCAGGGCGTCGAGCGATTCGACGCCAACCAAGGAGGGGAGGCCGCAGAAAAGGAAGAAGCGTGGGAGACGTCCGGCGAGGAAGAGGCAGAGGAGGACGCAGCGAACCTGGAACAGGCGGTCGAAGACACCAACGGAGAAGATGACGGCGAGGAACCCGCGGCTGGGATCGGAAGCGCCGAGCCTGAAGAGGCGGACGTTGCCGGGGGCGCAAGCCAGGCAGGGGCGGAAGGATCGCGGTCGGGACGGTCGGAATCACGCGGCCGCGACGCAAGCCGCCAGGAGGAGCATTACGCGGAGAGGTCGCGTCAGCAGGAGCGGCGGGACTGGGGCGTGCATGCCGGCGCTGTGGGGACGCAAGGAGAACGCGGCAAAAGGGAGGAAGAGGGACCGCGCGCGTCAGGGGAAGGATCGCGGCGCTGGGAGCGGCCTTCTGTTAACCCTCGCGCACTCGACTGGCGCCAGGCACAAGGGGGCTGGGGCGAAGACGGCGCACGATCACCGGACAGGGAGCTGATGCACAAGGGAGGATGGGAGGGCGAGCCACGCGCAGCCAGCCACCACTGGCGGCGGGAAGAAGGACGCGAGGAGGGGCCCAGCTCATCAGAGAGGCGCGGCCAGCGGCAAGAGGGGCGCGGCGGGGAGGCACGGACGTCTGGCCCGCAAGCGCTATGGGAGAGGAGGGTGAGCGGCGGATTCCGCTCGCCTCTCGTCCGGCAGCAGCGGGGAAGAGAAGGCGGCGGAGACAGGCGCTCGCCCGGAGATCGTCGGCAGCAAGGAAGGGGAGAAGCATGGGAACCGTCGCCAGAGAGGCAGCGGCAGCGAGAGACGAGCACGGCGAGGTGGAGAGAGACACGAGTCTCGCCGGCACGAACGCGAGGGCGTGCGGGGGAGGAGAGGGGCCCGAGAGAAAGGCACGGTGACTCGGGCTGGAACCGGCGGGAGAGCAGAGCTGGAGGGGGGAGCTTAGCATATGGCGCTGAGCGGGCCCGAGAGGCCAGGGAAGGCATGGAGAGGGCCAAGGAGAGAAGGACTGGGGAAGAGCGGCTGGGAGGGGCCAGGGAATCGTGGGGAGAAGGGCGGGGAAGTACAGCCAGCGCGACGCGGGTGGAAGTGCCGGCGAGGTTCTCGGGGGACCAGCGGGTGGGGCCGGCCCTCAAGAATTACTTGATGCAGGTGGGGAACGTGAGATACCGCTGTGACAGGCAAGGCATGGACCCAGTAGACTTCTTCTTGAGCCTGCCCAACACACTGGAGGGAGAGGCGGAGACCCTGTACCGCATGAGGATGGACGAGCTGCTGTGGAGGGCAGGGAGGTACGGGGAGGATCCCACCGAGGCATTTTTGGAGCGGCTTCAGCGTCAATTCCCGGGACACACGGCGGAGCGCATAAGGGAGTTTCAGGAGTTCAGGAGGGGACGAACAGAATCCCTACTGACCTACTACAACCGACTGATAAACTTGGCGGAGGATGTGAAATGTTCGGACAGCAGCCTCCTCATCAGTAAGTTTCTTGGAGGCCTGGACGAAACACTGGGGGGGGGACTGAGGATGAGGGTGTACGAGTTGGGGGCGGATGCGGCACTAGAGGAGGTGTTTGACCTGGCGGAAAGGGTGGAGCTGGCACAAAGGAGGTATGAGGCCTACCTGCCGAGGCCGACAGAGAGGAGCCGCAGACCGACATGGGCGGCGGCTATGATACCAGAGGAGCGAGGGAGGGTGGACCCACACGGGGAAGAGAGAGCCGACGCGCGCACCTGCTACCGGTGTGGACAGATGGGGCACCTCCGCAGAGAGTGCAAAAACTGTGATGGATGTGGGAAGCCTGGGCACCGGAAACGAGAATGTCCGGATGCGGCGAAGTGTGAAATCTGCGGGAAGAAGGGGCACGAGGCCAAGGAGTGTTACCAGCGGGAGGGAGGGGCAAGGAGGAAACCAGAGGAGCTGCAGCGGCAGATCAGCAGGCTGCAGTCTCAACTGCAGGCCATGGGGTCAGGGTGGGGAGCGGAGGCGGGGATGTACGCTAGGGACGAGGAGGGAGAAGGGGTGGAGCCGGACGTGCAATGTGCCCTCATGGCCTGGAGAGGCAGGGAACAGATGGGGCTGCGTAGCGGGGGGAAGGATGGCAGGCAGGAGCATAGCCGAAAGCCACGTGAGCAGGGGTCCAGGCCGGATGCGCCAGGAGGAGAGAAGACCCCAGCCCGCCACCCGCAGGAAAGACTCGCGTGCCAGACCTCGGTGCTGCTCGTGGAAGCAGGAGCGGTGGAAGTGGGGGGGATGAAGGTAAAGACGGCGATCATTGACACAGGAGCACAGAGCGTGATGCTGGGTAAGGGGATGGCCGAACGGTTGGGGCTGATGGCCCCTGAGAGGCACGTGGCGAAGGGGATGTTAGTCATGACAGCAGAGGGAGGGGAACCAAAGTGGATGCCGTGCACACGGACCCCCATAGAGTTGACACTGCTGCCATGAGGGGAGCATGAAACAAGGATCAGGATGAAGTGTGGAATCTCGGAGTCCGAGGACTTTGATCTGCTGATGGGGACGGAATTGGTGTTCGCTGTAGGCATGAGCATATGTACCTGGATGGAGAAGGTGGAGTTACGAACGAGATACTGGAAGAAGGAGGGACCATTGGGGCAGCTGCCAGTGCAGTTTGTAAGGGTGGAGCCGAAGCGGGCCTATCAGGTCGGAGCAGGAGGGGCACAAAGGGGGCAGAGAGGAGCAGCAGAGACCAAGGAGGGGCCCAGGATGAAACTGATGGACAAGCCGGGGCAGCATAGCGATTGGCAGCAGCCCATCCGGCTAGTAGAGTTGTTCGGAGGAATCGGGGCAGGGCTGGCGGCAGCAGTGAGGAGTGGGATTGCAGTGCAGCAGTGGGTCTATGTGGAACTGGCACCACAGGTGAGAAGGATGGCTGAGCATCACGCGCGGAAGCTGAGAGCTGAGTTCCCGGACCTCCTGAGTGAGAAAGTAATTCAGGAAGCCATGAGCAGTACGGTGCACGATGTGAGTCAGATCACAGAGGAGCAGGTGGCCAGCTGGGGGCAGGTGGACCTGCTGGTGGCGGGATGGGAGTGTCAAGGGGTGTCATGGGCAGGAAAACGGAAGGGAGGGGAGGACCCGAGGACGAAGCTGATGGACAACCTGTTCAATATCCTGGAGTGGCTGCAGGAGAGGCAGGGCAGAGTGGCTTACTTGCTAGAGAATCTGGATCTAGAAGGGGATTGTAGAGAGCCGATTCGGCTGGTGAGGGAGAGGATTGGCCGGCACGTGGGAAAAGGGATGAGCTGTGATGCAGCCAGGGCAGGTTCGTACGCTCACCGCCTCAGGATGTACTGGCAAAACGTGGTTCCCGTGCTGGATCTGCAGGAGGAAGCAGAGGGGATGAGGAGGGCTGCAGGGAGGAGGGTGGTGGACATCCTGGAGCCGGGACGGACTCCCGCGCCAGTTTGTCAAAGAAGTTACAGCAGGCACTACCCGTGCAACCAGGTGGGGCAGGACAGGAGGGCTCTGCCCACCTTGGTCGCTTTTGCAGAGGCAGCAGGCTACAGGTGGGAAAAGGGGGAGCCCGGACCCGGGCTGATATATGACCACAAGCGGGGACGGTGGGAGGAACCGACGGCATTAGAGAGGGAGCTGGCTATGGGATATGGAGAAAACGTGACGGCAGCACCAGGGGTGAGCGAGGAAGACAGGAGGAGGGCAATGGGGAATGCCATGGATGGCTACATGATGAGGTGGCTGGTGCAGAGGATGTGGCGAGAGATGGTCTTGGGTGGGGGGCAAGAGGCAGATAAGGTGGCGGCAGCAGCAGCCCCACAAGGAGCATGGACCTGCCAGGAGGAGGAGGGAGGGAAGTGGACAGTGGGGGAAGCGATGAGTGAAGAGGGAAGGGAAGCTATGCTGGGACTGCTGGCCAAGCATAGGAAGTGCTTTGCCTTCACACTGCAAGAACTGGGAAGGTGCAAAATGAAGGAGATGGAGCTGAAACTGAGCAGCACAGAGCCGGTGTTCCAACGGCGTAAGAAGATGCCGCACGGAGATATAGAGATATGCAAGGAGAAGATTAAGGAGCTGCTAGCGGCCGGACTGATCCGGCGCTCAGAATCAGAATACGCCACACCAACAGTGGTGGCAGCGAGGAAGGACTTAACAGGGGAGATCCTGAGCAGGAGGATGTGCGGAGATTACCGAGCGCTCAACAAGATTACCGTGGCGGACAGGTACCCAATGCCGATGGCGGAGGAGATATTTGACAAGTTAGCAGAGGGGGTGTTCTTTACGACGCTGGACCTGCGGCAGGGGTTCAATCAGATAAAAATCAGGGAGGAGGACGTTAGGAAGACGGCATTTCACGGGCCGGATGGGCTGTACGAGTGGCTTTACATGCCATTCGGGCTGAGGAACGCATCAGCAGTGTTTCAGAGAGTCGTGGATGCAGTGCTGAGGGACGTAGAATGTGCAGCGTGCTACATAGATGACGTGGTGATATTCAGCACCTCCGAACAGCAGCACCTGCAGGATGTGGAGAAGACACTGGCAGCAATAGAAGCAGCGGGACTCACGTGTCACCCGAAGAAGTGTAGGTGGGGTGAGCAGACCGTTCAGTATCTGGGCTACGAGGTGACAGGGGGGCAGATCGGGATCCAGCAAGCAAAGGTGGAGGTGCTAGATAGGCTGCGAGAACCAAAGGACAAGACAGGGCTGAGAGCGGTGTTGGGGTTTCTGAGTTACTACCGGCGATTTGTGCCCAACTTCAGCAGGCGGGCAGCGGTGTTGAACGGACTGTTAAGGGAGGACAAGACATGGGAGTGGGGGGAAGCGCAGAAGGGGGCATTGCAGGACCTGATGGCGGCGGTGAAAACAGCAACCGTCTTGCAGCTGCCAGCAGCGGACCAACCCTTCACCCTCTACACCGACTGGAGCAGCCAAGGGATGGGTGGGATACTCTGCCAGGAGGTGGAAGGGGATGAGAAGGTGGTGGCCTACGCGAGTAGGAGCTGCAACTCGGCGGAGGCACAGTACAGCTCGTACACAGGGGAGGGACTGGCGGCAGTATGGGCTGTGGGGCACTTCAGGGTCTACTTGCAGGGGCGGGAGTTCACCCTGGTGACGGACCACCAGCCACTGACATGGCTGATGACTACACCAGGGTTAACAGGCAGGAATGCACGATGGGCAATGAAGCTGCAGGAGTATGACTTCAAAATCAAGCACAGGCCAGGAAAAACCTTGCAGCATGTGGACGGCCTCTCCCGTAACCCCCCACCGCTAGAGCCAACAGTGACCCTTGCGCTCCTGGCCAGACAGGTGGAGCTGAGCGGGGCCAGGAGGAGCAAGGGGCCGGCTGATATCTGGGAGGATGAGCAGGCTGTGAGATGGGTGAAGGGAGAGACAGGGGCAGACGAGGAGATGAGCGAGAGGGTGAGAGCAAGGGGGCACCACTACAGGTGGTACCAGCAGCAGTTGCAGATACAGACCGAGGGTGGGTGGAAGCTGGTGCCGGCCCCAGGTGACAGGGAAGCAGTGATAAAGGAGGTGCACTCAAAGCTGGGGCACTTCGGGCATGAGAGGACAGTGCAGTTGTTGAAGACGGGCTGGTGGTGGGAGGGAATGCGCAGGCAGGTGCAGAAGTGGGTGGAGGGATGTGAGGCCTGCCAAAGGAGCCGAGCAAACCTGACCCAAGCCAAGGCCGAGCTGCAGTCCCTGCCCATCCGCGGGTTAGGCTTCAGATGGTCCTTGGACCTGGCGGGGGAACTGCCGCTGAGCCGGGGGGGGAAACGGTACATAGTGCTCATGGTGGAGCACGTGAGTAAGTGGCTGGAGGTGAGGGCTATCCCCAGCAAGAGCTCAAGACATGTGGCAGCAGCATTCAAGGAGCAAGTAATATGCAGATTTGGGGCGTGTGCAGAGGTGCTCACCGATCAAGGCACAGAGTTTCAAAGGGAGTTCAGGGAGCTGTTAGAGGAAGCGGGAATCACCCACTGGCACACCTCTCGGTATCACCCACAGAGTGATGGGCTGACCGAGCGCCTAGTGCAGACGTTGAAGCGAGGGCTACGGGCATATGGGGAGAAAAGGAAGCGGGAATGGGACAATGAGCTACACTGGATTGCGGCAGGATATAGGTTTGGGAAGCAGGCAGCCCTGAGAGACCATTCACCCTACAGCCTTCTGTTTGGTTGTGAGCCGGTGCTACCTGTGGGGGCACCACGGGTCCTCACGGACACAGTGACAGCAGGCACCATAGACAACTGGGTGGCCTTGTCAGAGGCCAGAGCAAGGTACCTCCGAGTGATAATGCCAGCAGCGCTAGAAAACCTACACACGGCACAGCTGAGAGACGCCAGACGTTATGAGCAACGCCAGCAGCAGGGGATGTTGGGAAGGAGAGAGAAAAAGGGAGCAAGCGAGGGGCAGGAGGTGTACCTGAAAAGGGCAAAACAGGACACGCTGGACGTCGGGGTGGGGACCGAGAGGTGGAGAGTGAAGGAAGTTCGGCCCTCGGGTATTCTCGTGCTGGAGAACGAAAAGGGGGCACAGCTGAAGGAGCACCAGACCAACATGGCCCTGGTGAGGGGGAGCAAGCCTCAGCAAGCTGGTCCTGTGACACGAGCTCGAGCTACCCAAGCACGGGCACAGGAGGGGGCAGTGAGTGACTGAGGCAGGGCAGCACAGAGCAGGGAGTGTTGAAGAAGAACAACAGGAAGAAGAGCAAGTGCTGGTGAGGGTCACACACTCCGACAGCTGTCACCGCATATGCAAGGGATGCATATGCAATAACAGTAGAGTGCGGTGCTGGGAAGTAGTATAGCAAATAGCTAAGAATGCATTGAGGTAGATAGATAAGAAGTAGTGTAGGAGGTGTAGCCAGTAGCGAAGTGTCGGTTGCAAAGGGGTGCAGAAAGGGGGAAATATGTGGGAGCGGTTGGGATGAAGGGGGAAAAGCACCGAAGGGCGAAATGTGGGATTCGAACAAATCCCAACCTCGAGCCGCACATTGGATATGTGCAAGCCGAGGTTGGGTAAGGTCACCCACGCCCACTCACTCGATGCCTATTGTTCAGTATTCTTTCATACTAGTGCAGGGCTGTTATCCTAGCTACTACACGCGGTGGCACAGCACTAAGAAGGAACCGGTGGGGTGAGGGAGTGATCCCGTTCACGTGAGTGACTGAGGCAGGGCAGCACAGAGCAGGGAGTGTTGAAGAAGAACAACAGGAAGAAGAGCAAGTGCTGGTGAGGGTCACACACTCCGACACGATCACTGAGTAGCCTGGTCATCAACCCAAGAAGCGTCTGAGTGCCCAGTGAGAACAACTGAGCTCCTCCCTCCAAGCACGAGCCCCATGCCCGATGTACTGCACAAGTAGCGCGATACCCTCTTTGCAGCATCCCAGTGCACCTTTCGGTGCCTACCAGCAGCCATGTAGCGGGCCAGAAGGCCAAGAGGGTATGCTAGGTCAGGACGAGTGCAAGTCATCAGGTACATGAGGTAGCCAACTAGCTCTGGGTAAGGACCACTCGGCTCTACGGACTCATCCGAAGGCAGAGCTGAGAGCGAGTGACTTGTAGCCAGAGGAGTGGCGTCTGCCGAGGACCAGGTGAAGCCGAAGTGCTGAAGGACCTGCTGCACCATGTGTGACTGAGTCAGTGTGATGGTGCGGCGTGCTCTGTCCCGGGTGATCTGCAAGCCAAGGTAGCTGCGCAGTTCACCCAGGTTTGTGCACGTGTGTCTCTTCTGCAGCTCCGACTTCACGTGGGCGAGAGCCTCAGTGTCAGTAGTGGCAAAGACCAAGTCGTCGACGTACACGAGGATGTAGAACGGCGGCATCGTCATGTCGGTGCGCAAAAACAGTGACGGGTCAGCAGTAGAGGGCGCGAACCCAAGAGCCGCAAGAGTAGTCCTCAGTGTGTCATGCCACTCACGTGGCGCCTGGCGGAGACCGTAGACCGGCCACCGGAGGCTCCATTGGGTACCGAGAGGAAACGACCTAGTGAAGCCAGGAGGGCGGCACAGCCAGATCTCCTCGTGCAGGCTGCCCTGCAAGAAAGCTGTGCTGAAGTCAAGAGAGTGAGGATCATAGTCACGCTGAGCGGCAACGTGCTGTAGCACCCAAAGAGTGGTCATCTTTGGGGTGGGGGAGAAGGTCTGAAAGTAGTCAACTCCCTGCCGCTGACTGAAGCCTCGAGCCACGTAACGAGCCTTGAAGACAGGCGGAGAACTTGGCGGCCGCTTCACCCTGAAAATCCACATGCCATTGACGATGTTCGCCCCAGGAGGGGGAACCTCGTCGACGTAAGTACCAGTGGACTTCCAGGATGCCATCTCTGCGTCCATGGCTGTCTGCCACTGAGAGGAGTACTCACCCGCGATCGCCTCAGCGTAAGAGCGCGGGGTCAGGATGTCTGGTGCATCCGGGTCTCCCTCAGGTGCAATCAGCATGGACACGAGATGAGGTAGAGCAGCGGCAAAGCACTCAAATTCCTCCTGCCTGTACTCAAGGACGTCCGTGCCAAGAGCACACTCACCCTTGACGGACGGAGGACAGACAGACTCAGACTCAGCAACAACACTGGTGGCGTAGTCTAGATGACAGCGAGCAGCAAAGTCGACAAGCTCATCAACTAGGGCAGACGCAGCAGCAGACTTAAAGGAGGGTCAGTGACAGCTGTGGCCAGGATACGCGTGATAGTAGGACTAGCAGCACGAAGAGAGTCAGACTCTGGGTCAGCAAGGGCACGAAGAGAGGACGCAGGAGAAGAAGGCAGAGGTACTCGCTGTGGAGCAGTAGAAAGGCGAAGCGTCATCTGGTGAGTGCCTGGGACAGCAGGAGGACGCTGACGCGGGACACTACGACCAGTGCGAGCAGCTCAAACAGGTGACGCAGAACGAGACTCAGGCGACACAGGACGAGACTCCGGCTCACGACGCTCCGTAAGACCTCCTGTCGGACTAGTTTAGGGAGAAGGACTAGGTCGTGACGAGGCAAGCTGTAACTGTGCCTGCGACTGAACAGATGGAGGACACTCTAAGGAGGGAGCAGGACAAGGAGGAGGAGGCTGACCAAGAACCTGCTGAAGGAGCGGAACGAAGTACGGCTGCGGTCGTGAAGCGCCCTCAGAACCAGCAGAGACCGCACCAGAACCCCCAGCAGCAGCTCCAACGGCATCCTCAGCTCCAGCGGCAGCTCCAGCAGCTCCAACACCTGCAGCTCCAACTCCAGCACCAGCAGCACCTCCAGTAGCACCAGCTCCAGCAAACCCCCCCCCCAAGTCCCAGCAGCTCCAGTATCGCCTGTACGAGCACCTCCAGGACCAGAGGCTCCCGTACCTCCAGCAGCACCACAGCCTCCAGCGGGCGGCACCCCAGTGCTAGGAGCACCGCTCCGGAGGCTGTAGTGCCGAGCGTACCACTCATGCAGTCGCTGTGGGGAAGGAGGCGACGGCTGCGACCCAGCACCCGCAGCACCACCAGCTCCAACTCCGGCAAAACCCCCAGCTCCAGCAGCCCCACGCCGGAGGCTGTAACACTGAGAGTACCACTGACGCAACTGCTATGAAGAGGGAGCATCACCAGGCGCAGGGCGGTCAGTCTCAGCTGCCCCAGGCTAAGCACCCCTAGGCTCAGCACCCCCAGGCTTAGCACCCCCAGGCTCAACACCCCCAGTCTTAGCACCCCCAGTCTCAGCACCCCCAGGCTCAGCACCCCCAGGCTCAGCACTCCCAGGCTCAGCACCCCCAGTCTCAGTACCACCAGGCTCAGCACCCCTAGTCTTTGTACCCCTCGCAGGACCAGAGTCGACAGCTACCTCGACAGGCTCGACCGGGTCTACCTTGGAAACACCTGAGGGAGCATGACCCAGGGGAGGGAGGGGGTCTACCGAAGTAGCACCTGGCGTGAGAAAGAGCGGCGAGGGGGGGACCGGCGCAGTGCGGTAGGGGGAGCGGCGCAGTGCGGTAGGGGAACAGACGGTAAAAGGGTACCGACTCGTCAAAAGTGACGTCCTGAGAGGGGAAGACACGGCGCGAGGTGGGGTGGTAAAACTGCCAGCCAGGCGCGTTAGGGACAAAGCCAAGAAAGACGCAGGGAACGGCATGGGAGGAGAGCTTGTCCACTGACGTATCGCGGACAAAGGCTCGACATCCCCAGACTCGGAACACCGACGCATCTCCAACCTTCCCCGTCCAACGCAGTGTGGGCGAGGTCTCCGGAGCAGAGACACGGGGCCAGAGGTTGAGCTGATGCGCAGCGTACTGCACTGCAAACGGCCACAGGAAATGGGGGGCAGCCGCATGGATCATGGAGGTACGAGCGACCTCCATGACTAAGCCAGTGCGGCGCTCAGCAAAGATATCAATTCCCTTCTTAAGCAGATCAGCCCAGCGGGGCAGCTCAGAGGCGTCAGGGAATTGCTCGCGCCAGGCGTCGTCGAGACGAAAGAAGCAGCGCTACGCCGCGTGAAACCTCCCACAGGTCTGGCCAGTGCAGTCACCTGTGCGGATGACGTACGGGCAGGTACCCTCACCCCCAGACCCCCCACGCTGAGAGAACCACTCACGGAGCTGCTGGGATGACGGGGTCTCGCTAGGACGCTGCTGCTGCTTCCTCTGGCCACCTCCGATCCCCCCACGCTGCAACGCTCCACCGCGCCCGCCACCGGCTCCACTGCCGCCACCACTGCCACCACCACCCCTGCCACCCCCGTCAGCGCCGCCGCCACCACCCCCGGCTCCGCCACTGACCCCCCCACCACCAGTACCACTCCCACCACCGCCACCACCCCCGCCGCCTCCACCCCCTCCACCACCGCCGCCCCTGCCGCCACCTCCGCCACCCCTGCCCCCCTTGCCCCTGCCGCCCTTGCGCCTCCCACTAGGAGCAGACGCAGCCGCGACCCCCTCAGCACCGAGGTAGTTGACAGCAGCAGCAGATGCAATGGAGGGGAGGAGGGGGACGGGGGAGCACCCCTCAAAGAAGGGAGTGCGAGGGTCGCCACGAGAGGCACCTACAGCTACAATGCTCTTCTTTGCTGCTAGGAGTTCCTTCTCGAGCAGGTCGGCAGTGAGGTCGGTAGGGGAGAGGGCGAGAAAGTGGTCCCTGACAGTGCGAAGGGAGTCAGGGAGGCGGGTGACTAGTTGATAGAGTGTGAGGTACATCGGGGGAGGGTTCTTGGCTAGGAAATCGGGGGGAAGCGCGGCACGGTAGCGAAGATCACTAGTGCGGAGGTGCGTGATGACGTCAGCTACAGTGGCAAAAGCAGACGGATCGGGGAAGAGATAGGGCAGTGAGAGACGGCCTATCGCAGCAGTAGCAGGGGAGAATTAGCGTGCAACTACAGCGTCGTACAGCTCCTTAGCGGTCTTATGCTGGCCAAAGTGCTCGCGCTCATCTAACGGTAGGTGGCTGCGAACAGCTAGGCGAGCGTGAGCGTCACGGGTCTGCCACTGTGAGCGAGCAGTGCTGTCAGCAGTAGTAGCAGGTGCGGGAGCGGCGCCGGACGTGTGGTAAAAAAGGGAAACATCGTCCTTGGCAGTGATCTGGAGGAACAGGTGCAGGTCATCGAGCCAAACGTCAAACTTAATCGGACGGCCCTCAGAGTCAAAGGTGAGAACTGTAGGACTAGCCATAGTGACAGTAGCAGCAGTAGCAGTAGCAGTAAGAGCAGTAGCAGTAGCAGCTGTAGTAGTAGGAACAGGAACAGCAGGTGCTGCAGGTGGTGCACAGTAGGGCGGCGCGGCTCGTTCAGGGCGGCGCGGCTCGGTCAGAGCGGCGCGGCTCGGTCAGGGCGGTGCGGCGCGGCTTGGACTAGGCTATGCGGCGCGGCGCGACGGTGGGCCTGCGTGTGGGCGGCTGTAGCGTACGGGCCGCGGCTGTGCGTGGGCTGCAGTCGCGCGTGGGCGGCGACCTACACAGGTGACGCGGCGGCCTACGGGCGGGGCTGCAGCGCGCTGGATGGCCAGCAGGGCTGGTCGACGGGCGGCTAGCGGGCTGCTCGTGGGCGGCGCTGGTCGTGCGGGCGGCTAACAAGCGACGCGCGCGCGACTCGGGCCGTGCGCGGGCGGCTAGCGGGCTACGCACGCTAAAAATAAAAGAGGCCACGCACAGGGCTAGCGAGCTACGCACGGGCAGCAGAAGAGAGAGAGGCGCACGAGGGAGCTAAGTCGATAGGGCGCTCGAGGGCGCTTCTAGCGGATCGGTGGGCCCTTAGGTGGTCGTAGGTTCCTAACCTAGGCTCGTAATACCATGTCAGAATGAGAGAAGTGGTTAGACTTGCAAGATTGGGAGTACAAGTAGGAAAACCCTAGTATGTTGTACCCCCTAAGGCTAAACCTATTGTAGCCTATAGAACACTAACATATACAATGTTTGAAAAGTTTTGGAAGGAGCTCATGGGATTGTTGGGGACAAAACTTGCGATGTCTTCATAATACGACCCACAGACTGATGGACGGACTGAGCGACTCAATCAGGTGGTTGAACAGTTACTGTGCACAGCTTGCAAAGATGACATCAGCCACTGGGACACACAGTTACCGACATTAGAGTTCGCTTACAACAACGCGTCACATGCGGCCACAGGGAAAACTCCTTCCTGTGTTACGGACAGGAACCACTTACCCCACAGCAGCCAGCCACACAAGCACACGTCCAAGCCGCACATGACTTTGTCACCACCATGCAGCAGCTATGGGAGAAGATTCAGCGAACTACTCACCACGATGTAGACCTCCCAGAAGCAGTATGCCGATCGGTGAGCGACGTGATCACTCAGTAGCAGTCGGAGATCAGGTGCTTCTTGACACGCGCAACTTGAACCTGTCTCACCTCCCATCCAAGCCCCGGCCTCGCTTCTGTGGTCCTTTTCTTGTTGAGGCACAGGTGACACCAGTAATATTCCGCTTGCGTTTACCAGATACATGGAAGCTTCACAACGCTTTCCATGTTCAGCTACTGAAGCCCTACAAGGACCCCAACCAGCAGTTCCAGGGACGCCAGCTACCGCCACCACCACCTGTTCTCATCCAGGATGAACCAGAGTACGAAGTGGAGCGCGTTCTCACTCATCGGCGGCGCGGCGGCAAGACTCTCGAGTTCCTGATACGCTGGAAGGGATACGACCCCACTGAGGAAAGTTGGGTTGTTGAAGCTGATATGGGCAACGCACGCCGTGCTCTCAATGATTATCTTGTCGAGCAGGGTGTTTCTCACGCCACCCAGCTTTGAGGGGGGGACGTGTGAGAGTACGACGACTTATGCTGGCTTTGCTAGCTTGCCTAAACTTTATTGCGCTATATCAAGATCGGGTTTATTTTATCATGCATAGATATGCCTGATTTCCTAGGTTAGGTGCATTCCTACATTTTACTCTAGTTATAGCACCGAACCAGGTTACATGTACCGAACTCAAGCCTATTCGGTTTTCCACCGAATTGCTTTCTACTGAGTTTGGGAAGGTTCTGTTTGGGGTGCTTCGCGACCCTCAGAACATTCGCGTAACACCTGGGTAACTGGCCTTGTGTCGAGACTATATATAGTCTCGTGTTGTACCCAGGTGAATCATTCAATTCAAGCCCACTTTTCTGAGCTCGATCCTAGATCCTCACACAGCTGCCAGACAGTGTTCTCAGGGAAGGCTGCGTGAAACCCGGGGGCTCGCCGGAGGAAAATGCGCTCGTGCAGGTCGCCCTGCAGGAACGCATTGGAGACGTCCATGGAATCGATTTCCATGTTGTCACGTGCACCAATGTCGAGGGCGGTGCGAAGGGTGGGGGGTTTGGCGGTGGGGGCGTAGGTGAACCAGTAGTACTCAGCCCAAGTCTGCGTGAAGCCCTTGGCGCAGTAGCGTGCTTTGTACACCGGTTCTTCGCCCGGCAGCTGCTTCACCCGAAAGACCCATTTGCCGTCAACGAGGTTAGCGCCCGCAGGGAGGGGGACATCGACAAAGGAGTCTTTGCGAATGAAAGCCTCACACTCCAAGAAGATCGCTGCCATACATTTATCCGCATCAAGGCAGGTGATGGCTTCCTGGAAGGTGGAGGGAGTGAAGATGGTGGGGGTGGTGGTGGCACCAAGGACGGGAAAGCCCAGGAAGTCAAGGTAGAGGGAGGTAAGGAACGGAGTGTGCTCCCGAATGTTGAGAAACTCTTCATGGGAGTCCTCAAGGAGCTGAATGGAGGCAGAAGGAGGAGCCCCAAGGATTTTGTCCACAGAGCGGGTATGGATGTAAGGGAGGAGGAAGGGGGAGGAGCGGGAAGTGGCACGACGCCGCTGCTGCTGCTGGTGCTGCTGAAGCTGCTGCCCTTGTTGTTGCGGCTGCGGCTGACCGTGCTGTTGCTGTGTCTACTGAGGCTGCTGCTGCTGCTGCTGCTGCTACTACTGCTGCTGCTGCTACTGCTGCTGCTGCTGCTGCTGCTGCTGTCCCGGTTGCCGCTGCTGCTGCTGCTGCCCCGGCTGCTGCGGCTGCTGTCCTGAGTGCTGTTGCTGCTGCTGCTCCCTCGGCTGCGGCTGCTGCTGCTGCTGCTGCTGATCCGGCTGCTGGAAGGAGGGAGAGGGAGAGGAGGAGGGAGAGGGGGGAGGGGATGCAGCCGAGTGAGCGGGGGAAGCGGGCGCGGCAGGGTCGTAGACGTCGGCGGAGGAGGAGGGCGGGAGTGGGGTGGCGACGGGTGGGAGGAGAGGGGCTGGAGGGAGAAGGGGCGGGAGGACGGTGTCAGTCCAGGCGAGGGGACGAGTGGGAGGAGGGAGAGGATCAGGGGGAGGAGTGGAGTAATAGGGAACCGATTCGTCGAAGACGACGTCGCTGCTGCGGATGAGGCGATTGGTGGGAGGGTGGAGGAAGAGGTAGCCTGGGGAGTCGCGGTTGTGCCCAAGGTAAACGCATTCCAGGGCGCAAGGAGCAAGCTTGCCAGCGGCGCGGGAGCGGTCGGCGGGTGGGATGAGAACGAAGGCCTTGCAGCCCCAGACGCGAAGGCCGGCAGCGTCAGGTTTGGCGTTGGACCAAAGCTTTGTGGGGGAGGAGGAAGGATGCTGAGGGTGGGAGCGGAGATTAAGGAGAAGGGCGACGTGGAGGAGGGCATAGCTCCAGAGGGAAGGAGGGGTGGAGGCATGAGCAATGAGACAGCGAGCTATCTTGGTGATCTCAGGAATGCGGCTCAGGGTGGGCCTCGAGGACACACACAGTCTGAGAGCAAGCAAGGGTCACATGACCAATCAGCAAGAACGAGAAAGGGTCACAAGACCAGTGCACAAGAACAAGACAAATCTCAGGGTGGAGCTCAAAGTCACCACACACTCCGAGGACAAGCAAGGGGCCACAGGGCCAGTCCACATGCAGATATATATAGCAAATATAATGAGATGCAAGAGTACAAGACAAGCAAGACAAAGCATCTCTACGTAAGCAAGTGAGGACGGGTAGGCACAAGGCCAAGCTGGGTGCAGAAACGCTGGTGGTCACCAGGCGGTAGCGCCTTGGTGAAGAGATCTGCAGTGTTGGCCTCAGAGACCACACGTCGTACGAGTGCCTGGCCACGCTGCTGCAACTCACGCAGAAGGAAGTAACAAAGCTGGATGTGCTTCGCCTTCCCAACTAGTCGGGGCTCCTCACACAACAGGACAGCAGACCTGTTGTCGGCGAACAAGACGGGGGGAGAGCGAGGCCGCTCACCAAGGTCGTTGAGAAGGAAAGACAGCCAGCAAAGCTCCTGAGCGGCCATGGCCGCAGCGTACACCTCTGCCTCATAGCTGGAACCGGCCACGGACGATGCCCCAGTCGACCGCCACGAAACAGCGCCTGTCCCGAGGCTAAAGGAGTACCCCTGTGTAGACAGAGGCGTCTCCGTGTCGTCGCCCCACGACGAGTCCGAGTAACCTGTGAGTGTAACTGGCTGCTTCCCTCCAAGGACAAGTCCCATGCCTGATGTACTCGCCACATACTTCGCCACCCTCTTAGCAGCAGACCAGTGGGAAGGTCGGTGTCTCCCAGGCGCAACAAAGCGCGCAAGAACGCTAAGAGGGTAGGCTAAGTCTGGGCGAGTGCAGGTCATCAGGTACATGAGACAACCCACCAGCTCAAGATATGGACCACTGGACTCAAATGACTCGTCCGAAGGTGGAGCCGTGAGCCCATGATCCACACCAAGAGGGGTGAGCTGTACCTTGGAGAACGGGAAGCAGAACCGCGTGAGGATCTGCTCGACCATATGCGACTGCGTCAGCGTAATGGTGCGAGCTGCCCTGTCCCTAGTGATCTACAGGCCAAGGTAGTGGTGCAGCTCACCAAGGTCAGTGCAGGTGTGTCTCCTCTGCAGTTCCTCCTTCACGGAGGCCAGTGCGTGTCGGTCGGGAGTGGCAAAGACCAGGTCGTCAACGTAAACAAGAACAAAGAACGGGGTCGAGCCACGGCGGACGAACAGTGACGGGTCGGCAGACGACGGAAAGAAGTCAAGCGCTGCAAGGGTTGAGCGAAGTGTGTCGTGCCACTCACGTAGAGCCTGGCGCAGGCCGTAGACTGGTCGACGCAGCTGCCACTGGGTCCCAGGTAGGAAAGAGCCAGTGAAGTCAGGCGGCCGACGCAGCCAGATCTGCTCGTGTAGGCTCCCCTGAAGGAACGCGGTGGAAAAGTCCAAGGAGTGCAACTCGTAGTCGCGCTGGGCTGCAATATGCAGCAACACCCGAAGAGTACTCATCTTCGGGGTGGGAGCGAAGGTCTGGAAGAAGTCCACCCCCTCTCGCTGACTGAAGCCTCTCGCCACATAGCGCGCCTTGAACACAGGTGGTGATCCAGGCGGCCACTTCACCTTGTAGAGCCATCACCCACTGACGACGTTCGTCCCAGGTGGTGGGACTGCGTCGACGTAAGTGCTTGTGGACCTATAAGATGCCATCTCTGCCTCCTCAGCTGCTATCCAATACGAAGCCCAGGGTCCCGAGACCGCCTCGGCGTGAGTGCGAGGGATCGGGATGTCAAGAGCGTCTGGATCCCCCTCAGGGGCAAGCAACATGGCGCAGAGATGAGGAACAGCGGCCGCAAGAAAACCAAGCTCAAACTGCCTGTCCTCGAGGACCTCTAGGGGAAAAACAGGAGCACCCCCAAAGAACGGAGAACGAGCAGGGCCACTCACCAAGTGAGCGGCGTAGTCAAGGCGGTGGGAAGAGGCAAAGCCAGCGACAGTGGTAACAAGTGCCGAAACAGACGACAGAGGTGCAGTCGGGTGAGTGACCAACGCGGACAAAACACGGGAGACGACAGGACGGGAGGCACGGAGGTAGTCCGACAACGGGTCGTGAAGCACAGTGAGGAACGACTCAGGGGGCTGTGGAAGGACAGGAGGAGGTGGAACACGAGAGCGAAGAACAAGGTGGAACGGACCGTCTGCACGGTAACGGGACCGAGGATGCTCTGGGGATACAGCACGATTGAGGGGAGAACGACGAGTCCACTGGGACGAGGAAAGGGACTAAACAGGGGGAACATGAGGGGACGGTAGGGGACCATGAACAAAGCGTGCAGGTGCTGGGTCGGGGAGGTCATGTAGTCGCAGTCGGTGCTGCTCCGCCTCCTCTGGCGTCTGCTGCAATGGCACCGGCCCCTGCTGCTGCTCCTGTGGCTCCGCCTCTGCCCTGTCTTGCTGCGACTGCAGCTGCACCCGCTGCTGCGAGCGGGACTCCTGCGCTACCCTCTCCTGCTGAGGTCGTGACTCCTCCTGTACTCTCTCCTGCGGGGCCTGTAACTGCGCCTGCTGCTGCGGGTGGGGCTCCGGCTCTACCCTCTCCTGGTGCAGCCGTGACTCCTCCTGTACTCTCTCCTGCTGTGTCTGTAACTGCACCTGCTGCTGCGGGCTGGACTCCTGCTCTACCCTCTTGTGGTGCGGCCGTGACTCCTCCTCTACCCTCTCCTGTTGCGGCTGCAGCTGCACCCGCCACTGCGACCGGGACTCTTGCTCGACTCTCTCGTGCTGCTGCTACTGCTGCTCCTGTTGTGCCCTCTCAAACCGCTCACGCTCCTCCCTCTCCAGCCGGAGGAGACGCTGCCGTGTCCTCCACAGGAGTGACCTCCACTCCCACACCCAATGCCCCCCCTGAACCGACACCACGAGCTCCTGCAGCCCCAGTACCCGCACCCTCTGCAATTGCACCTCCCGCACCCCCAGACACGACAGGGACTGGACGCTGCGGGGGGGACGACTGCGGAGTGACATGCGACACACCTGACGGGGCAGGATGCAAAGCGGGGGGGGGGGCTACTGGGGCAACTAGGGGGAGCTCAAGGGTGAGGAACAGCGGGGGGGAAAAGACCTCAGTACCTCGGTGGGGGCAACTCCTGTAGTAACAGACAGACTCGTCAAACTGTGACGTCCTGAGAAGCGAAGAACCCGCAGGTGACCGGGTCGTAGAACACCCAACCGGAGGCGTCCAAAGGGAAGCCAAGAAAGACCCAGGCACGAGTGCGCGGAGACAACTTGTTCGCGCCAGGGGCGCGAACGTGGGCCAGACAACCCCAGACGCGGAAGTCAGCTGCTACGCCCTGTAAACCTGACCAGAGATAGACCGGCGTCACCCGTGGCCGTGCGTCACTGGGCCACAGGTTCAGCTGGTGCGCGGCGTAGCGGACTACCTGAGGCCACAAGAACTGAGGGGCACCAGCATGGCACATGGAGGTCCGGGCAACCTCCATGACCAGGCCGATGCGACGCTCGGCTACCCCGTTCTGCTGCGGCGAGGCTGGTAGCGTGTACGAATGAATGACTCCCCGACTCTGACAGAACGTCTCTAGGCGAGTGGAAGAGAACTCACCACCACGGTCCGAGTGTAGGCGAAGCCCACACAGGACATGGGCGCCACCCCACGCTAGGAGCCACGGCTCCGAGGACGGTAGGCACGTCGGCCTTCCGTCGCAAGGGGAAAACCGTGGTGTAGCGGGAATAGTCGTCCACCACAATCAAGAAGTAGCGTTCTTGACGTGGGCCAAGGACAAGGGAGGGGCCCCAAACGTCCAAGTGCAGGGTCTGGAAGGGATCCGTGGTCGGGGGGAACTAGGAGGAGTGAGGGGCGGTGCGCTGCCGACCCTCGACGCAAGGAGTGCACGGCGGCGCAGGCGAGCGAGGAAGCGGGGCAAGCAACGCTGGGAGACCTGAGACCAGACGGTGACGTACCATCCTACTAAGACGTGGGAACGACGGGTGACCTAGACGGTGGTGCCAAAGGACTGACGGGTGGGCGAGTGACCGACAGTCGCACGACACAGCAGCTACCTGACCTGACCTGACCTGACCTGACCCGACTCAGTGTGGTGGGACCCAGTCTGTAGTGAGTACGGACCAGATCCCAGCTCTCTGTGGAAAGTGGCCAGAGGCTCCCCAGTGGCACCGACGGTGCAGGAGGCAACAGGCTCGTCCAGTGGGAATGTAGTGACTACGCCTAGGTCGTGGAGGTGACTGACACCCACCAGGTTCCTAGAGAACGAGGGGGTGTAGTAACCTGTAAGAAAACCTGAGGGAGCCGCCGGACACGGAAGAGTGGTGGTGCTGCTAGCAACTACACATCCCACAGAGGGGTCAGCCAAGGCAACAGTGACTGGAGTGCGCAGTGGTGTGAGGTCAGTACAGTCGCGAAAGAAACAGCTGGACGCTCCAGAGTCTAGGGTGAAGGAAAGCTGTGCAGTCTCTGGGGTTGCACCCGAACTAGCTACAAAGGCTAGTGCTAGACTAGTGGTAGCTGCAGGTCCTACACAAAGACCCTCAGAGGCTGGCCCTGCCGCTGTAGAACCCCAGTACACGCCATGACAGCCTATGCTGCTGCTGGTTCTACTGGGGGCAGCCTAAGCTGCTGCTGGTGCGCTGGGGGCAGCCTGTGCTGCTGATGGTGCGCTGGCAGTAGCCTAAGCTGCTGCTGGTGCGCTGGGGGCAGCCTATGCTGCTGCTGGTTTGCTGGGGGCAGCTTATGCTGTTGCTGCTGGTGCGCTGGCGGCAGCCTATGCTGCGTCTGGTTCTGCTGGGGGCAGCCTACGCTGCTGCTGGTGCGCTGGGGGCAGCCTGTGCTGCTGGTGGTGCGCTGGCGATAGCCTAAGCTGCTGCTGGTGCGCTGGGGGCAGCATATGCTGTTGCTGGTTCGCTGGGGGCAGCCTAAGCTGCAACTGGTTTTTCTGGTGGCTGCCTAAGCTGCTGCTGGTTTTACTGGGGGTCGCCTCAGGTGCAACTGGTACTGCTAGTGGCAGCCTAAGTGTCTGCTGGTTCTGCTGGTGGCAGCCTAAACTGCTGCTGGTTTAACTGGGGGCAGCCTAAGCTGCTACTGGTTTTGCTGGTGGCAGCCAATGCTGTTGCAGGTTGAAGCGGGGGGGCAGCCTAAGTTGCTACTAGTCCGGTATGTGCGGTTCTGTGCGGTTGAATGCGGTTCAGTGCGGTAGTGTGCGGTTGAGTGCGGTACTGTGCGGTTGAATGCGGTGGAGTGCGGTCGAGGGCTGTTCCAGGGTGCAGGTGACAGGTAGGGCGGCGGGTTAGGTTTCCAGGTGGGGCGGCGGGTGGGGCAACAGGTCGAGTGGCGGGTTACCAGGTGGGGCGGCGGTTGTAGGTCATGGGGAGGGTGATAACTGGTGGGGCGGCGGTTTAAGGGCGTGGGGAAGGAGCTAACGCGTGGGGCAGCGGGTGGGGACGATATCTGACCGGTGGGGACGACTTCTACCCGGTGGGGAGGTGGGTTTCGACGGGTTCTAGGTAAGTCTACGGTTTCAGCCCAAATGGGCGACGGGTAAGGCGACGGGCGCGGGTAGCGGGCTCCTCCCCTACTCGCGAACTGTCGCGACTGACGTGCGCATGGGTGCGCGTGCGCCTAGGGATGCGCGCGCGGGTCTGACGCGCGCTTAACGAGTGACGCGCGGGGCTTAACGGGTGACAGGCGGGACTTAACGGGTGACGCGTGGGGCAGAAACCGGTGACGCGAGGGCAAAAAACGGGTGACGCGACAGGCGGAAAACGGGTGACGCGACGGGCTACGGGGCTACCGGGGCGCTTCAGGCCTTAGGGCGCTTCGGGCTAGGACGGGTCACGGGGCGGTGAGCCCATCGGATCGGTTAGCTCTATACCATGTTAGAATCTAACTAGCGTGAAGAATTGACTAAGGATGAAGTTACAAACAAGATATAGGAAACCCTAGCAAATGTCCTAGCACAAGTGTAACACATTGTACAACACCTAGTAGAAACTATATAAATATAGTTTGACAGACTCACCACGATGCAGGCCTCCCAGAAGCAGTTTGCCAATCGTCAGCGACGTGATCACTCAGTAGCAGTCGGAGATCAGGTGCTTCTTGACACGCGCAACTTGAACCTGTCTCACCTCCCATCCAAGCCCCGGCCTCGCTTCTGTGGTCCTTTTCTTGTTGAGGCACAGGTGACACCAGTAATATTCCGCTTGCGCTTACCAGATACATGGAAGCTTCACAACGCTTTCCATGTTCAGCTACTGAAGCCCTACAAGGACCCCAACCAGCAGTTCCAGGGACGCCAGCTACCGCCACCACCACCTGTTCTCATCCAGGATGAACCAGAGTACGAAGTGGAGCACGTTCTCACTCATCCGCGCCGCGGCGGCAAGACCCTCGAGTTCCTGATACGCTGGAAGGGATACGACCCCACTGAGGACAGTTGGGCTGCAGAAGCTGATATGGGCAACGCACGCCGTGCTCTCAATGATTATCTTGTCAAGCAGGGTGTTTCTCACGCCACCCAGCTTTGAGGGGGGGACGTGTGAGAGTACGACGTCTTATGCTGGCTTTGCTAGCTTGCCTAAACTTTATTACGCTATATCTAGCTTGGGTTAATTTTATCAGACATAGATATGCCTGATTTCCTAGGTTAGGTGCATTCCTATATTTTATTATAGTTATAGCACTGAACCACGTTACGTGTACCGAACTCAAGCCTATTCGGTTTTCCACCGAATTGCTTTCTACTGAGTTCGGGTAGGTTCTGTTCGGGGTGCTTCGCGACCCTGAGAACATTCGCGTAACACCTGGGTAACGGGCCTTGTGTCGAGACTATATATAGTCTCGTGTTTTACCCAGGTGAATCATTCAATTCAAGCCCACTTTTCTGAGCTCGATCCTAGATCCTCACACAGCTGCCAGACAGTGTTCTCAGGGAAGGCTGCGTGAAACCCGGGGGGTCGCCGGAGGAAAATGCGCTCGTGCAGGTCGCCCTGCAGGAACGCATTGGAGACGTCCATGGAATCGATTTCCATGTTGTCACGTGCACCAATGTCGAGGGCGGTGCGAAGGGTGGGGGGTTTGCCGGTGGGGGCGTAGGTGAACCAGTAGTCCTCAGCCCAAGTCTGCGTGAACCCGTTGGCGCAGTAGCGTGCTTTGTACACTGGTTCCTCGCCCGGCAGCTGCTTCACCCGAAAGACCCATTTTGCCGTCAACGAGGTTAGCGCCCGCAGGGAGGGGGACATCGACAAAGGAGTCGTTGCGAATGAAAGCCTCACACTCCAGGAAGATCGCTGCTATCCATTTATCCGCATCAGGGCAGGTGATGGCTTCCTGGAAGGTGGAGGGAGTGAAGATGGTGGGGGTGGTGGTGGCGCCAAGGACGGGAAAGCCCATGAAGTCAAGGTAGAGGGAGGCAAGGAGCGGAGTGTGCTCCCGAATGTTGAGAAACTCTTCATGGGAGTCCTCAAGGAGCTGAATGGAGGCAGAAGGAGGAGCCCCAAGGATTTTGTCCACAGAGCGGGTATGGATGTAAGGGAGGAGGAAGGGGGAGGAGCGGGAAGTGGCACGATGCCGCTGCTGCTGCTGGTGCTGCTGAAGCTGCTGCCCTTGTTGCTGCGGCTTGCGGCTGACCGTGTTGTTGCTGTGTCTGCTGAGGCTACTGCTGCTGCTGCTGTCCCGGTTGCCGCTGCTGCTGCTGCTGCCCCGGCTGCCGCTGCTGCGGCTGCTGTCCCGAGTGCTGCTGGTGCTGCTGCTGCTGCTGCCCCGGCTGCGGCTGCTGCTGCTGCTGCCACTGATCCGGCTGCTGGAAGGAGGGAGAGGGAGAGGAGGAGGGAGAGGGGGGAGGGGGTGCAGCCGAGTGAGCGGGGGAAGCTGGAGCGGCAGGGTCGTAGACGTCGGCGGAGGAGGAGGGCGGGAGTGGGGTGGCGACGGGTGGGAGGAGAGGGGCTGGAGGGAGAAGGGGCGGGAGAACGGTGTCAGTCCAGGCGAGGGGACGAGTGGGAGGAGGGAGAGGATCAGGGGGAGGAGTGGAGTAATAGGGAACGGATTCGTCGAAGACGACGTCGCTGCTGCGGATGAGGCGATTGGTGGGAGGGTGGAGGAAGAGGAAGCATGGGGAGTCGTGGTTGTGCCCAAGGTAAACGCATTCCAGGGCGCGAGGAGCAAGCTTGCCAGCGGCGCGGGAGCGGTCGGCGGGTGGGATGAGAACGAAGGCCTTGCAGCCCCAGATGCGAAGGCCGGCAGCGTCAGGTTTGGCGTTGGACCAAAGCTTTGTGGGGGAGGAAGAAGGATGCTGAGGGTGGGAGCGGAGATTAAGGAGAAGGGCGGCGTGGAGGAGGGCATAGCTCCAGAGGGAAGGAGGGGTGGAGGCATGAGCAATGAGACAGCGAGCTATCTTGGTGATCCCAGGAATGCGGCTCTCAGCAATGCCGTTCTGCTGAGGGGAGTGGGGAAGGGTGGAGGTTTTTTGGATGCCGTAGGTTTTACAGTATGTGGAAAGGGTGTTATTGATGAACTCACCCCCATCGTCAGAGTGAAGGCGGCCGATGGGGCGTTCGAAGTGATTGCGGCACAGTTCGGCCCAGTTGATGACCACTGCCAGCACCTGGTCTTTCGTGTGAAGAAAGAAGGTGGTGGAGTACCGGCTGTGGTCGTCAACGAGGACGAGCATGTACCGATGCCTCTGGCGGGAGCGGATGGGATAGGGGCCCCAGAGGTCCATGTGCACAAGGTCAATGGGGGCGGCGGCGAAGGTGGGATGAGTGTGGTGGGAGGACTGTTTGAGCTTGCCGTGAATGCATGAAGGGCATGGGGGAGAGGGGGAGGAGGGGAGGGGGGGTAAGACGGGAGGAAGGCTGCGGAGGAGGCGAGAGGTGACTGTGGTGCGAAGGGCGGTGAAGTTGGGATGGTCGAGTCAGTGGTGTAAGAGGACAGCAGGGTGCCAGAGGGTAGTGGAGGAGGGAGATGGAGTGATGGAAGGGACGGGAGGGGAGGAGGAGGATGGTGGGGAGGGAGAAGAGGATACTCGAGGGAGAGGGGAAGGGGGAAGTAAAGGAGGAGGAGGTGGACCGGTGGAAGTATCGGCACGAGTGGTGACGTGGCAGAAGGATGGGCGAGGTGTGCGGAGTGTGTAGAGGCGAGTGCGGGGGCAAAGCGGAATGCGGAGAAGGAAGCGGCCGGAGGAGGTTTGGTAGAGATCCCAGTAATTGGCATAACCGGGGTAAATGGCAGTGACACCAACACCTTGGAGCTCACGGTGGGAGAGGAGGTTGTTGCAGAGAGTGGGGATATGGAGACCTGTTTTTTTTTTTTTTTTTTTGGTAGGTGAAAATGCATTATACAACGCAAAAACACCGTCGGTCACAACCGGAGCTAGAGGGCTTAGGTAGAGTTTCTACTATACCCTCGCAGATTCCTATGGAGGTCTAAAAGTCAAATGCCTAAAATCATTTCCTTGCCCGTATGGAGCTTCCTTTGCACACTTGCCACATTTCAGATCTGGTAACCTGTGGACACTTCTTTGTCGCGTGGTTTTCTTCAGCCTTGATTGAGTCGCCACCACTAAGTGGTTGAGTGAGGTGGTTTCAGCAACCCGTGTTTTGACGTTGAAGCGGTAGAAAGTGGTAACAATAGCAGGTCTGTCCCGGCGAGCTTGCCACAAGAGAATTGCACGAAATCTTCTGGGCGTTTTTCGACGCCTATGAGGACCAGCTTCTACTGTCCTGGCTCTAGAGAGCACAGCAACTTCAGGAAAATCTTGCATCAATCCATGTCGTCCAGCAGTAATAAAACTCCCGTCAGCATTATCCTCCAGTTGCAGATGCACTTCCTGTAACTTCCAGCCTTTCTCATGGCGAACTTTATATGTCGTTCCGTCGTCCGCAGCCTTAGTAAATAAGTACTCGTCGTTGAACAGGTGAGCCAAGGAAAAATCATCCAGGTCGAACGTTTCCAACGGAAACACCTCTTCGCCTTCAAACACTTCAGCAGCCGTTAACATAGTTATTTCGGACGTTTTGAGAGTCGAACGTCGTTGCTCTGGTTCCTTGAAGAAATACTTCTCACGTTCTCCAGAGCATGAAATTTCTTCTCCATGCCATCTTGGGTGATGACTTGAAATAGATCCAGCCATGACCTTAGCTAGTGAAACCACTTGATTAATGTCTGGCGCTTTATTCCGAGCTTTCTTCCTCTTCACGGGTTGTTGATAGATGGCAGCAAAAACTGATAATCTGAAAATATTACGTGGTCCAGCTTCCTTGTACTTGCATTTTTTTACTTCTGGTGAAAAATGCCTTGATTCTCAGGTCCCATTTTAGGTGACGATTTGAAATGAACTCGACCATTGAAGCTTCCTTGGAATAACCCAATGTCTTGAGCTTAAGATCAGCTTTATAACCCGAAAGTACAGATCTTCTCAAGTGACGTTAAGACGAACCGATGTTCGCTGTTTGAACACAATGTTGGTGTCATTAACAAGCCCATGAAGAGTAGATCCAGAAAATAGATTCAGATTGCTGAACTGGTTGAGGTAAGCTGGACATTTGCTGAACCAAAGTTCTCCTAAGGAGCCATGGCGGAGAGCTAGGCTTGATGGGAAGAATCATAGAGTCCCATTTTGGTGTTTACAGAACTCACAACTATAAATTTTGGCTGTTAAAGAGTCGACTCTGATTCGGCCACCTCGTCGTTGTTCGCGAAAAATATGACGACCATTTGAGTTTCTAAATTGATATGGAGACCTGTGACCTTACCGGAGGGGAAGGTGTCAAACTCATATGCTATAGTCTGTGTAGGCTGTAGTGGGGTAGACAGTATGGGGTACAACACTTTTAGGTTTTCCTACTTGTACTCACCTGCTTGTTAGTTCATTTCATTCCTCAATTCTCACATGGTATAGAGCAGGTTCCCTAGTGGGAACTTCCTAGGGCCCACCACTGAAAATCGATTTTTTTTTCCTGCCCTGAGATCGAGTCGCCCCTGATCGAGGCGTGCCATGTGTGCTGCCCTCCCCTTAGCGACCCGTCGCGCCGCCCGTAGCGGCCCCGCCCCCTCTCTCACGGCCCCTCGCGACCCCGTCGCCGCCCCCTAGGGGCCCGTCACGCCGCCCTGAACGGCCCGTCGCGCCGCCCTCAGCGGCCCCTTGCGGCCCCACCTCCACGGCCCCGTCGCCACCCTCTCGCGGCCCCGTCGCCTCCCTCTCGCGGCCCCGTCGCCGCCGTTCGCAGCCCCGCCGCCCCCTTAGCGGCCGCGTCGCCGCCCGTCATGGCCCTACAGCCGCTCCTCGCGGCCTCGTCGCCGCCCTCTCGCGGCCCCGTCGCCACCCTCTTGCGGCCTCGTCGCCGCCCTCTCACGGCCCCGTTCCCGCCCTCTTGCGGCCCCGTCGCCGCCCTCTTGCGGCCCCGTCGCCGCCCTCTTGAGCCCCGTCGCCGCCCTCTTGCGGCCCCGTCGCCGCCCTCTTGCGGCCCCGTTGCCGTCCCGGCCCCTTCATCGCCGAGCCGCCGAGCAGCTGAGCCGCCGAGCCGCCGAGCAGCCGAGCCGCCGAGCCGCCGAGTCGCCTGCAGCCAAGCCGCCGAGCCGCTGAGCAGCCGAGCCGCCGAGGCCGCCGTCGAGCCGCCACTGCCTCTGTTGAGCCGCTACCACCGCTGTTGCAGCCCTGTTTCTACCGGCGCGCCCCGGCCCTACCCACCCGGACTGGTGAGAGCACTCCCTCCTAGACCACTGCTGTCATGGCTACCCCCAGTGTCCTTACCTTTGATGCTGAGGGTCGTGCTGTTGACTTCGAGGTCTGGGTCGATGACCTGCAGCTTTTACTACAGTGCGATAGGGCAGACGGACTCTCCCTGTTCGATCTCACCTCTGGTGCCTCTCCTGCCCCACCTGCTGATGCTGACAGCACTGTTCGCTCACAGTGGGCCACACGTGATGCTGCTGCCCGTCTTGCTGTGCGTCGCCACTTACCGACCGCTGAGCGTGCGCACTTTAGTCAGTACAAGAGGGCTAAGACCTTGTACGACGCTGTAGTTGCACGCTACTCTTCCCCTGCCACTACTGCTCTTAGCCGCCTAATACTGCCGTACCTTTTTCCTGACCTCGCCGCCTTTCCCACTGTCGCTGACCTCGTTACGCACCTTCGCACTAGTGACACCCGCTACCGCGCTGCGCTTCCTGCTGAGTTCTGCGCCAAGAACACCCCCCCCCATGTACATCACCCTTTACTACATAGTCACCCGGCTCCCTGACTCCCTTCGCTCGGTCAGGGACCACTTCCTCTCTGTTTGCCCCACCACACTCACCGTTGACCTCCTCGAGGAGCGCCTCCTGGCAGCTGAGAAGAGTATAGTCGCTGTAGGAGCCTCTAGAGGTGATGCCCCTGTCTTTGAGGGGTGCTCCCCCTCCCCCCTTTTGCCCTCTGTTGCCTCTGTTGCTGCCGTCGACTTCGTTGGCACTGAGTCGTACGGCGCTGCGTCTGCCCCTAGCGGGCGACGCCGCACCAGCAAGGGCATGGGGGGCAAGGGCGCTGGAGGGGCTGGCGGGGGCGGTGGAGGTGGAGGAGGCGGACGGAGTGGGGGTGGTGGTGGGAGTGGTGGCGGGGATGGGGGCTTCGGTGGCGGCGGTGGCGGCGGAGGCGGCGGCGGCGGTGGCGGTGGGAGCGGAGGAGGAGGCGGTGGCGGCGGTGGCAGAGGTGGCGGCAGAGGAGGTGGAGCTAGTCGAGTTGGCTCTGCGCAGCAGGGGCGGATTAGGTGGTGGTCAGCGCCAGCAGCAACAACGCACTCGTGAGACCCGTCCCCCCAGCAGCTTCGTGAGTGGTACGCTGGGCATCAGCGAGGTGGGGGTACTGGTCCCTGTACCTACGTCCTCCGTACCGGCGATCGCGCTGGTGAGCAGTGCCGGGGCTCGCACTCCACCCAGCGCTGCTTCGGCCGCCTGACGGATGCTTGGCTTCACCAGTTCCCTGACGCCACTGAGATTCCTCGCTAGGGAGAGCTGTCTAGGGCGGGGGTTGCTATCTTTGATCTTGACTATGATGCTATTTTTGCTGCCATGTATGCAGTGTCTACTAGTGATGAGGGTTCCTGTTACCTGTGTGTTCCGCCTGACCTGGGCATTGAGGCTGCTGCTCTAGGTGCTGGTGAGGCTGCTGCTCTAGGTGCTAGTGCATCTGCTGCCCCAGGTGCTGGTGAGTCTGCTCTCTCAGGTACCACGTCGGCTCAAGCCTTACACACCTTCACCCTTGACTCGGGTGCTTCCCGCTCCTACTTTCGAGACCGCACCACGCATACACCACTTAGTCGGCCGGTTGCGGTCTCCCTGGCGGACCCCTCTGGGGGTCCTGTCCTTGCTCGCTTCTCCACTATCTTACTGTGTCCGGCAGCCCCCTCTGGCACCCTGTCACGTCTCTACCTCCCCTCATTCTCTATGAACTTGGTGAGTGGTGCTGATCTACAGAATGGGGGGGTTGACCAGTTCACTCTTACGAGTCAGCGGGTGACCCACTGTACGTGTGCTCGGACGGGCCGACACTTGGCCACGTTTACCCGTCGGCCGGGGTCGAGCCTGTACACACTGACTACTGAGTCTCCTCTGGTTGCTGAGTCTGGTTAGGTAGCTGCGTCGAGTCAGGTGTTTGCTGCAGCGTCCAGGTTTGGTCCTGAGTCTGCTCCCTGCTCGTGTCGTCTCCTGTCCCACCAAACTCTCCTTTGGCACCACCGCCTTGGTCACCCCTCCCTGCCTCGTCTCCGAGGCATGGCCTCCCGTGTCCTTGTCTCTGGTCTCCCCCGGTCCCTCCCTCCCCTCCCTCCGGGGCCTGCCCCTACCTGCGTTCCCTGCGTCGAGGGGAGGCAGCGCGCCGCCCCTCACTCCTCCGAGTTTCCTCCAAGAGAGGCTCCGCTGCAGACTCTTCACATTGACGTGTGGGGCCCCGCCCGCGTCCGTGGCCAGGGTCACGAGCGTTACTTCCTGTTGGTGGTTGACGACTACTCGCGTTACACCACGGTGTTCCCCTTGCGCAGCAAGGGTGACGTCACTGAGGTGTTGATCGACTGGATCCGCGCAGCTCGTCTCCAGCTCAGAGAGAGTTTCGGCTCGGACTTTCCGGTTCTGCGTCTGCACTCTGACAGAGGCGGGGAGTTTTCCTCTGCCCGTCTAGGAGCCTTCTGTCATACACAGGGCATCCGCCAGACGTTCACGGTTCCGGCCTCTCTACGGCAAAATGGGATTGCTGAGCGCCGCATTGGCATGGTCATGGACGTCGCTCGTACATCAATGATCCATGTGGCTGCTCCCCATTTCCTGTGGCCATTTGCGGTTCAGTACGCAGCGCATCAGCTCAACCTTCAGCCCCGGGTCTCCTTGCCACAGACCTCCCCCACCTTGCGGTGGACGGGGAAGGTTGGCGATGCGTCTGCGTTTCGGGTCTGGGGATCTCGGGCGTTTGTTCGCGACTTGTCTGCGGACAAGCTGTCCCCCCGTGCTGTTCCCTGTGTCTTCCTTGGCTTCCCCCCTGACGCGCATGGTTGGCAGTTTTACCACCCCACCTCGCGCCGTGTTCTGTCCTCCCAGGACGTCACCTTTGACGAGTCGGTGCCTTACTACCGTCTCTTCCCCTACCGCACTGCGCCCCTCCCCCCGCTGCCGCTCTTCCTTGCGCCAGGTCCTCCCCTGGTAGACCCTCTCCCCCCTCAGGGTCCTGCCCTGCAGGTGTGTCCCAGGTAGACGCAGTCGAGCCTGTCGAGGTAGCTGTTGACTCTGGTGCTGCTAGGGGTGCTGAGCTTGCGGGTGCCGGGTCTGGGGGTACTGACCCTGGGGGTGCTGAGCCTGGGGGTACGGAGCGTGGGGGTGCGGAGCCTGGGGGTGCTGGGTTTGCTCGTGTGACCTCTGGCGGTGCTTCGTCGAGGAGGGAGCTACTCTCTCCGTAGGAGCTGCACGAGTGGTTTGCCTGGCGCTGGAGCCTTGCTGCTGAAGCTAGAGGTGCTACTGTTGCTGCTGGTCCTGGAGGTGCTCGTACTGGCGGTACTAGAGCTGCTGGGACTGGGGGTGCTACAGGGGCTGCTGGAGCTGGTCCTGCTGGAGGTACTGCTGGAGATGCTGGCGGTACTGGAGCTGACGGTCCTGCTGGAGCTAGAGCTGCTGGAGGTGCTGGTGGCGCTGGTGCGTCTGAGGGTGCTTGAGTTGGCGCTGTTGGAACAGGAGGTGCTGCTGGCGCTGGTGCTGCCGCTGAGGGTACTGGTGCTGTCCCTGGTGGTTTTGGAGGCGCTGCACGGCCGCGGCCGTACTTCGTTCCGCTCCTTGAGCAGGTTCTTGGTCTCCCGCCCTCTACTGGTCCTGCTCCTCCCTTAGAGTGTCCACAACCTGTCCAGTCGCGGTCACAGTTACAGCCCGCCTCCCCCCTACCTGCTCCTTCTCCCTACACTTGTCCCACTGGAGGTCTTGCTGAGCGTCGTGAGCCTGCGTCTCGTCCTGCGTCGCCTGTTCGTGCTGCTCGCACTAGTAGTCGTGCTCCGTGTCCGCGTCCTCCTGCGGTCCCAGGCACACACCAGATGGCACTGCGTCCTTCCACTGCTCCTCTACGTGTCCCATTGCCGTCTCCTTCAGAGTCCTCTCTTCCTGTCCTTGCTGACCCGGAGTCTGACTCTCTTTGTGCTGCTAGTGCTTCTGTCACGCGTCTCCTGGCTACTGTTGTCATTGACCCTTCCTTTGAGTCCACTGCTGCGTCTGCCCTAGTTGCTGAGCTTGTCGACTTCGTTGCTCGCTGTTGTCTAGACTACGCTGCTAGTCTTGTTGCTGAGTCTGAGTCTGTCTGTCCTCCGTCCGTCGGGGGTGAGTGTGCTCTTAGCACGAACGTCCTTGAGGACAGGCAGGAGGAGTTCTAGTGTTTTGCTGCTGCTTTGCCTCATCTCGTGTCCACGCTGATTGCCCCTGAGGGAGACCCGGATGCACCAGACATCCCGACTCCTCGATCGTACGCTGAGGCGATCGAGGGTCCCTACTCCTCTAAGTGGCAGTCACCCATGGACGCAGAGATGGCTTCCTGGAAGTCCACAGGCACCTACGTCGACGAGGTTCCCCCACCTGGGGCGAACATCGTCATTGGCATGTGGATTTTAAGGGTGAAGCGGCCGCCGGGTTCTCCGCCTGTCTTCAAGGCGCGTTATGTGGCTCGAGGCTTCAGTCAGCGGTAGGGAGTTGACTACTTTCAGACATTCTCTCCCACCTCAAAGATGACCACTCTCCGGGTGCTGCTGCACATAGCCGCTCAGCGCGACTACGAGCTTCACTCTCTTGACTTCAGCACACCTTTCCTGCAGGGAAACCTGCACGAGGAGATCTGGCTGCGCCGCCCTCCTAGCTTCACTGGGTCGTTTCCCCCTGGTACCCAGTGGAGCCCCCGGCGGCCAGTCTACGGTCTCCGCCAGGCGACCCGTGAGTGGCATGACACACTGAGGACTATACTTGCGGCTCTTGGGTTTGCTCCTTCTACTGCCGACCCGTCGCTGTTTTTGCACAGCGACACCTCTTTGCCGCCGCTCTACATCCTCGTGTACGTCGACGACTTGGTCTTTGCCACTACTGACACTGCTGGACTCACCCACGTGAAGTCCGAGCTGCAGAAGAGACACACGTGCACAGACCTGGGTGAACTGCGCAGCTACCTTGGCTTGCAGATCACCTGGGACAGAGCACAGCGCACCATTACCCTGACTCAGTCACACATGGTGCAGCAGGTCCTTCAGCGCTTCGACTTCACGTACTCCTCGCCTCAGGCCACTCCTCTGTCTACTCGCCCCTCGCTCTCAGCTCTGCCTTCAGATGAGTCTGTAGAGCCGAGTGGCCCATACCCAGAGCTTGTTGGCTGCCTCATGTACCTGATGACCTGCACACGACCTGACCTTGCATACCCTCTTAGCATCTTGGCACGCTATGTTGCTCCTGGGAGACACCGACCAGAGCACATGGCTGCAGCGAAGAGGGTGTTGCGCTACTTGTGCAGTACGTCGGGCATGGGGCTAGTGCTTGGAGGGCGACGTCTAGTGGTCCTCACAGGTCACGCAGACGCTTCTTGGGCTGACAACCAGGCTACGCAGCGGTCGTCACAGGGTTACACCTTCAGCCTTGGTTCCGGCTCTGTTTCGTGGCGGTCTACCCGTCCGTCTTCTGTTCTCGGCTCCAGCTGTGAGGCTGAGATCTACGCAGGGGCCATGGCTGCACAGGAGCTACGCTGGCTCACCTACCTGCTGATTGACCTAGGAGTGCCGCCTCGTTCTCCTCCAGTTCTGTACGTAGACAACAAGGCCATGCTGGCCTTGTGTTGGGAGCACAGACTGGAGCACAGAACAAAGCACATTGCTCTTCGCTACTTCCTTGCTCGTGAGCTGCAGCAGCGTGGTCAGCTGCGCCTTGCTTACGTGGCCTCTGAGGCTAACACAGCTGATATCTTTACCAAGACACTTCCGCCTTGTGATCATCAGCGCTTCTGTACTATGCTAGGTCTTGTGCCTACTTGGCCACACTTGCTCACTTCTTGACCTTGCTTGTACTGTGATCTTTCTATACCTGCACTTGCTTGTTTACCTTTATACATGATCTTGCATATGAACTGGCCTTGTGGCCTTGAACTTGTGCTCGGAATGTGTGGTGACGTTGTGATCCGCCCTGAGCCTGCTTTGTTTTGCTTGACTGGTCTTGTGACCTCTTGTTCTCCCCCACTTTGCCTATGGGGGTGTGTCAAACTCATATGCTATAGTCTGTGTAGGCTGTAGTGGGGTAAACTGTATGGGGTACAACACTTTTAGGTTTTCCTACTTGTACCCACCTGCTTGCTAGTTCATTTCATTCCTCGATTCTCACAGAAGGCAGTGCAAGGGAGGGTGGAGAGGTGAGTGCATGGAATGGAAAAGCTGTAATCAGCTCCGTGAACCTGAGTGGGAACTGGTAGGGGGGTGAGAGTGCCAGCGTCTTTCAGTGCGGTTTCAGTGGCCCACTGTCAAGGACAAAGTCCAGGGTGGGGGAAGAGGGAGGAGGAGGTGGGATGGGATACTGAAACGAAGTCTCATTGATAGCAGAGGGATACATGGAAGCAACGAACGGTGCAACACTGGCATTACCAAGGAAACTACCCGAAGTGTCGGGGACATTGGGGGGGGGTAGAGGGGAAGGAACCCCAGGGGGGAGAGGGAGGAAGGGAGACGTGAGCGGCCATGGCCGCTGTGCTGAAGGTAAGCGGCTGCTGCTGCCAATGTGGGGGAAGGAACTGTTGCTGCTGCTGCGGCGGTGGCTGGAAGAACTGCGGCGGCGGCGGCAGCTGCGGCTGGAGAAACTGCGGCTGGAGAAACTGCGGCTGCTGCTGGTGGTGGTGGAAGTACTGGTGCTGCTGAAATTACTGCAGCTGCGAAGGTGGGGAGAGGGTAACCAGGCGGAGGTGAGCAGGGAGGAAAGAGTTGAGGGTTTGAACATCCACCAAGGAGGGGCGAGGGGTGACAGAGTGCCTGAACGGGGCTAGCGCGGGGCCTGAACGGGGCCTTAAAGGGGCCGACGGGGCCTGAACGGGGCCGCTAGGGAGAGCGGGCGTGGGGCCAACGGGGCCTGAACGGGGCTAGCGCGGGGCCGTCAAGAGGGGCCTCTAGGGGCGTGACACGCCGAGGCGCCCTAGGGCACAGGTAGGTAGGTAAGTAGTTATTACGTAGTGGTGGGCCCTTAGAAAATTTCGGTCCTAGGAAGGACCTGCTCTATACCATGTTGGAATCACTGAACAGGAATGAAATGAACTAGCAGTGAAATGAGTACAAGTACCTAACCCTAGAATTGTGTACCCCCTATAGGCTAACCCACTGTAGCCTAAACTAACACAACGTATATAATGTTTGATAGAAATGACCATAAAGGTCAGAAGGTGAGCAACGCGAAACTCCGACCAGAGTTCCACTTCCTCCTCGTCCGGCGCCAGAACAGTTCCGTCGACAAACTTCTTCAATCCAGCGATCTCCAGCTGGGGCTCGATGGATTCAATCCACGTGATCAAGTCGTGGCAACCTTCCAGCAACTTCGGCACAATGATCTTGTCCGGCGAGAATTTGAAGTATCCGTACGCCGGCGCGATGCCTCCATCTCGACCAGCCGACGTATGAGTCGCCGAAGTCGGCCCAACTTCCAGGAAGCCATCTCTGCGTCCATAGCTGCCTGCCACTAAGAGGAGTAGGGACCCTCTATCGCCTCCGCGTAAGAGCGCGGAGTCGGGATGTCAAGTGCATCCGGGTCTCCCTAAGGGGTAAGCAGTACGGACACGAGATGAGGTGAAGCAGCTGCCAGACACTGGAACTCCTCCTGCCTGTCCTCAAGGACGTCCGTGCTAAGGGCACACTCACCCCCGACGGACGGAGGACAGACAGACTCAGACTCAGCAACAAGACTGGCGGCGTAGTCTAGGCGACAGCGAGCAGCAAAGTCGATGAGCTCCGCAACTAGGGCAGACGCAGCAGTGGACTCAAAGGAAGGGTCAGTGACAACAGTAGCAAGGAGACGCGTGACAGTAGGACTGGCAGCACGAAGAGAGTCCGACTCTGGGTCGGCAAGGGCAGGAAGAGAAGACTCAGGAGGAGAAAGTAAAGGGGCACGCAGAGGAGCAGTGGACGGACGCAGAGACATCCGGTGCGTGCCAGGGACAGGAGGAGGACGCTGACACGAACCGCGACCACTAGTGCGAGCAGCACGGACAGGCGACGCAGGGCGAGACGCAGGCTCACAACGCTCAGCAAGACCTCCAGTAGGACCAGTGTAGGGAGACGGAGCAGGCAGTGGGGAGGCCGGCTGTAACTGTAACTGTGACGGGACAGGCTGTGGACACTCGAAGGGAGGAGGAGGACAAGTAGAAGGCATGAGACGAAGAACCTGCTGAAGGAGCGGAACGAAGTACGACCGGGGCCGCGCGGTGACTCCAGACACAGTAGCGGTAGCACCAGCACCAGCAGCACCTCAAGCTCCAATACCTCCAGCAGCACCAGTAGCACCCCCAGCAGGACCGCCTCCAGGACCGACAGCAGTAGCCTCCGCGCCAACACCCGCAGCAGCTCCAACTCCAGAAGTACCCGCAGGCCCAGCAACTCCAGTACTCCCAGTACGAGCACCTCCGGGACCCGCGGCACCAGCACCCTCAGCAGCAGCAGAACCTCCAGTACCCGCAGCACCTCCAGCTCCAACAGCTCGCCTCCAGCGCCGGGCAAACCACTCACGCAGCTCCTGTGGAGAGAGTGGTTCCCGGCGAGACGAAGCACCCGGAGAACCGCCAGGCACAGCACCGCCAGGCGCCACACGAGCAGGCCCAGCTCCCTCAGGCTCAGCACCTCCAGGCTCAGCACCTCCAGGCGTAGCACCCCCAGGCGTAGCACCTTCAGGCTCAACACCCCCAGGCTCAGCACTCCCAGGCTCAACACCCCCAGGCTCAGCACCCCCAGGCTCAGCATCCCCAGGCTCAGCACCCCCAGGCTCAGCACTCCCAGGCTCAGCACCCCCAGGCTCAGCACCCCCAGGCGTAGCACCCACACGCTCAGCACCCCCAGAGTCAGCACCCTCAGGCTCAGCACCCTCAGCAGCACCAGAGTCACTAGCGACCTCGACAGGCTCAACAGCATCTACCTGGGACACACCTGAAGGGGCAGGACCCTGAGGGGGGAGGGGGTCTACCGGGGGGGGACCTGGCACAAGGAAGAGCGGTGGCGGGGGGAGGGATGGAGTGCTGTGGAGGAAGAGACGGTAGTAGGGGACCGACTCGTCAAACGTGACGTCCTAGGAGGACAGAACACGGCGAGAGGTGGGGTGGTAGAACTGCCACCTTGGCGCGTCAGGGGGGAAACCCAGGAACACGCAGGGAGCAGCACGAGGGGACAGCTTGTCCGCAGACCAGACGCGGACAAACGCCCGAGATCCCGAGACACGGAACGTAGACTCATTGCCAACCTTCCCCGTCCACAGCAAAGCTGGGGAGGTCACCGGCATGGAGACCCTGGGCTGAAGGTTGATCTGATGCGCCGCGTACCGGACCGCAAACGGCCACAGAAAATGGGGGGCAGCCGCATGCATCATGGACGTAAGGGCGACGTCCATGACCATGCCAATGCGACGCTCAGCAATCCCATTTTGCTGTGGAGAGTCCGGAAGCGTGAAGGTCTGGCGGATGCCTCGTGCACGACAGTAGGCTCGCAGAAGGCCAGAGGAGAACTCTCAGCCTCTGTCAGAGTGCAGACGCGGAACAGGAAAGTCCGAGCCAAAGCTCCGCCTGAGCTGGAGACGAGCTGCGCGGATCCAGTCGATCAACACCTCAGTGACATCACCCTTGCTGCGCAAGGGGAAGACTGTGGTGTAACGCGAGTAGTCGTCAACCACCAGCAGAAAGTAGCGCTCGTGACCCTGTCCACGGACGCGAGCTGGGCCCCACACGTCCATGTGAAGCGTCTGCAGCGGGGCCTCTGTCGGAGGAAACTGAGAGGAGTGAGGGGCAGCCCGCTGCCGCCCCTCGACACAGGGGACGCAGGTAGGGCCAGGCCCCGGAGGAAGGGGAGGGAGGGACCGGGGAAGACCAGAGACAAGGACACGGGAGGCCATGCTTCGGAGACGAAGCAGGGAGGGGTGACCAAGGCGGTGGTGCCAGAGGAGAGTCTCGTGAGACAGGAGGCGACACGAACAGGGGGCAGACTCAGGACCAGACCTTGACGCTGCAGCAAACACCTGACCCGACGCAGCTACCCTACCAGGCTCAGCAACTGGAGGAGACGCAGTGGTCAGTGTGTACAGGCTCGACCCCGGCCGACGAGTAAACGTGGCCAGGTGTTGGCCTGTCCGAGCGTCTGTGCAGTGGGTCACCCGCTGACTCGCAGGAGTGAACTGGTGAACCCCCGCATCCTGTAGGTCAGCACCACTCACCAAGTTCGTAGAGAACGAGGGGAGGTAAAGACCAGACAGGGTGCCAGAGGGGGCCGCCGGACACGGGAGGACAGTGGAGAAGTGAGCAAGGACAGGACCCCCAGAGGGGTCTGCCAGAGAGACTGCAACTGGCCGACCAAGCGGCGTGAGTGTGGTGCGGTCTGGAAGGAAGGAGCGGGAAGCCTCCGAGTCAAGAGTGAAGGTGTGAGAGGCCGGAGCCGACGCGGTACCTGAGAGAGCAGACTCACCCGCACCTGAGGAAGCAGACTCACTAGCACCTAGAGCAGCAGCCGCACCTGTACCTGGAGCAGGAGACTCACTAGCATCCAGAGCAGCAGCCTCACCAGCACCTAGAGCAGCAGGCTCTATAACCGGGTCAGGCGGTACGCACAGGTGACCGGCACGGTCAGCACTAGTAGGCAATGCATGCATGGCAGTGAGAATAGCATCATAGTCAAGAGCAAATATATCTACCCTCTGCCTAAGCAACTCCACCCAATCGGGGAGCTCAGCCTCGTTGCCAAACTCGGTACGCCAGGCGTCGCTCAGACGGGCGAAGTAGCGGGACTGTGTGTGACTAGGTGTCCCACAAGGCTGACCAGTCCGAGCACCAGTGCGAATCACGTAAGAGCAGCGAACAGAACTGAGAGACACTCTACTCTGAGCGTACCACTCACGAAGCTGCTGGGGCGTGAGAGACGTGCGTGGGCGTTGCTGGAGCTGCATCTGGCCGCCGTCAGTAGCAGTAGCAGCAGTAGTGGTAGCAGTAGCAGCGCCGCCACCCCTACAACCCCAACCAGCGTACCACTCACGCAGCTGCTGGGGCGTGAGGGACTCGCGCGGACGTCGCTGGGGCTGCATCTGGCTCCGCTAGTAGAAGCAGGAGCAGGAGTAGCAGCAGTAAGGCAGGCAGCCAGGCAGGCCGAAAGGCAGGCAGGCAGGCAAGCAGGCGGCGGGCAGCGTGCTAGCAGGGCAGGGGCTCACCAGTGGTGGGAAGAGCAGGCTCAGCGACTCGGCGACTCGGCGGTGCGGGCGGCTCGGGCGGCTCGGCAGCACGGCGGCTCGGCAGCAACTGTGGCTCGGCGGCTCGGGCGGCTCGGCGGCAACTGCGGCTCGGCGACTCGGCGGCTCGGGCGGCTCGAGCGGCTCGGCGGTACGGCGCCCGGCAGCAGCTGCAGCTCGGCGGCTTGGCGACCCGGTGGCTCGGGCGGCTCAGGTGGTGCCGCGGCTCAGGCGGCTCGGGTGGCTCGGGCGGCTCGGTAGCAGCTCGGCGGCGCCGGCGGCTCGGTGGTGACGGCGTGGCCGCTTGGGGACGGCGGCGGGGCCGGGTGGAGCGGCGACGGGGCCAGCAGAGGTGGCGCCGGGGCCGCAGGGTAGGTGAAGGGGCCAGCAGAGGCGGCGCCGGGGCCGGGAAGGGCGGCGCCGGGGCAGCAGATGTAGGCGACGGGGCCAGTAGAGGCGGCGCCGGGGCCGGTAAGGGCGGCGTCGGGGCCAGCAGAGGTGGCGCCGGGGCCAGGAAGGGCAGCGCCGGGGCCGCAGGGGTAGGCGACGGGGCCAGCAGGGGTGGGGCCGGGTCGGGAAGGGCGGCGTCGGGGTCGCCGGGGTAGGCGACGGGGCCAGCCGAGGTGGCGCCGGGGCCAGGAAGGGCAGAGCCGGGGCCGCAGGGGCAGGCGACGGGGCCAGGAGAGGCGGGGCCGGGTCGGGAAGGGCGGCGTCGGGGTCGCCGCGGTAGGCGACGGGGCCAGCCGAGGTGGCGCCGGGGCCAGGAAGGGCGGAGCCGGGGCCGGGATGGGCGGCGCTGGGGCCGCAGGGGTAGGTGACAGGGCCGCTAGGGCGGCGGATCGGGGCCGCGAGGGCGGCGCGACGCGGCCGCTAGGGCGGCGCGACGAGATGGGGCCGCGACGGGGTAGCAAGGGGTCGCGCACGGCTCCCCTGGGCGCCGCGACGGGTTAGCGGGGAGTGGCGCGCCTAGAAGGAACGGGGCCGCGCGCCTCGGGGCGCGCGCCGGAGAGAAAATCGCCACGCGCCGTTGGCCAGGAGCATATGTGCCAGAGATGAAAAATAGGTCGCACGCGACGGGGCGTGCGACAGATCAACTAGCAGCGGAAGCAGTAGTAGGGCCCACAGGCCAGGAGCATATGTGCTCTGAAACCATGTGAGAATGAACGAGAATGAATGCACTATGGAAGAGTTGGGTACAAGTGCTAACCCTAATTGGGTTGTACCCCATATAGGCTACCCCACTACAGCCTACACAAAAGCATAAGCTATAATGTTCTGACACTTACTGCTTGCTGTGTTCACAAAAAAGTTTTGCAAGAGTTTCCACTAAGAAAGAACAACTTGCAATGAAAAGTTGATAGTACAATTGAGGCATGCAGAACAAAAGGAACTAGAAGGGAATTCAACTCCTAGCAAGGGCGAAATCTGCCAGCGCAACAGAAGAGTGGCTTGCCAACATTGCAGCAGAGTGATCTGCCAACGTTGCACTGCGCGCGGTCTGCCAGCACTGCAGTCGTAGGTGACTAACTGCAGTCGCATGTAACTATTTGTAGTTGCATGTTGTCTATCTGCGCAGATGTGCGCACCTACCAAGTAGGTGCAGGTTGGCGGTTCCACCGTCAGGCACATTGCGCAGGTGCCAGGTAGAAAACACGTCGTCAGTTTTGCCAGGTGCGCACCGTCTACCACGTGATGCCGTTTCGCAGGTAGAACTTCGCCAAAATCTCCCGGGCGAAAGTTCGCACACCTCCGCAGAGTTTCGCAGAACTCTGCAACTTCGGTCGAAGGACTCGCCATCGCTCGGTCGAATAGAGTTCGACGAGCAGAGCTCCTCGACCAGAACTCTTTGACCAAAGTTCCTTGACTCGAACTCCTCAACCAGAGTTCCTCGACGGAAGTTCGTCGCGCAGAGATCGTCGACAAGAGCTCGTCGTGCAGAGCTCGTCGACCAGATTCCGTCGAGCAGAGCCTGCTCGACCGCAACTTCCGTCAATCTGCAGAAGCCTACTTCTTCAACCAATCCGTCGAGAACTTCCCGTCGAAGGCGAGATCGGCTGCGCCCAAGCGAGGGCGGGGCCTTTCTCTTCAACAGCGGATTCGCGCAAAGGCTGGGTGCAAGTTGGGGGTTGGGAAACCCGAAGGCGACGTGAAGGACGTTCGGAAGGCAAGGTCGGCGGACCGAGCCTGAACTCCGAAAAGTTGGAATTGTACGCGTACGGAGTGCCTCAATAAGAAATTAGGAAATTTCCTTACACATTGCCATGTTCAGTTACCACAGCTACTACGTACTCGCAGAAAAGCCGTGTGCTTCACGCTAGTCGACCGACCGCTGCGCGTCCCCGCTCGCCCCGCTTCTGTCGCTGGACCGTTGCTCTGTTGCGCGACGCGATCTCTGACACCCACCTGTAACATGTCGTCAGATTATCCTTAGCTCCGTCTTCTCAGCCGCACCCCTCTTAGTCAGCAGCAGCATCAATCTTGGGGACGCGTCGGGACTCGTCGTCAGTAACGTTCGCAAAAATCTTGAGCAGCACAAGTTATTAAGCTCCTTCTGAGCGACGTCGCTCACCCAACGTCGTCACCAACGTCGTGAGCGATAGCAGAAGCAGCAGCATGACGGCGCGCAAGGGGTGTCTACTAAGCTCAAGAAGGAACTCGCGTCCTTCCTCAAAGAACATCTGCCGCACATTCCACTAGTAATTTCAATGGAAACGATTTCCTCCAAACGACCCAACACTCGCCTCGTACTACCTGCTCGATCCTCTCCCCTCCCTTCCTCCTTCCCCCCCCCCCCCCCCCCCCCCCCCCCGCCCGCTTCCGCCGTGACAAGCCCCTTCCCACGTCCTTTCCTTCCCCCTTTCATCCCAACCAGTCTCCATAATATGAAATACTCGCAATATGTTGCATGGTGGTGACGAAATCATGTGCGGCTTGGACGTGTGCTGGTGTGGTTGGCTGCTGTGGTGTAAGTGGTTCCCGTCCATAACACAGGAAGAAAGGAGTTTTCCCTGTGGCCGCATGTGACGCGTTGTTGTAAGCGAACTCTAATGTCGGTAACTGTGTGTCCGAGTGGCTGACGTCGTCTTTGCAAGCTGTGCGCGGTAACTGTTCAACCACCTGATTGAGTCACTCATTCTGTCCGTCAGTCTGTGGGTGGTATTCTGAAGACATCGCAAGTTTGTCCCCAACAGTCCCATGAGCTCCTTCCAGAACTTACTCGTAAATTTGGGGTCTCTATCTGAGATGAGTGTAGCGGGGATGTCGTGGATGGTGATGATGCGGTCTAAGAAGAGGCGAGCAGTTGCTTCAGCTGTAGTTGTGGCGTTGGTCGGTATGAAGTGACCCATTTTGGAGAACTTGTCGATCACCACGAGGATGGAATCATGTCCCCGTGAGGTCGAAGGAAGTCCTGTGATGAAGTCGAGGCTAACGACCTGCCATGGCTACTCCGATACAGGTAGAGGCTGAAGTAACCCTGCTTTTTTCTGCTTGCTGCTCTTCATCCGCTGGCACGTGTCGCAAGAGGTGACGAACTGCTGTACGTCTGCTGCCATCCCGGGCCAGTAATAATACTTTGCTATTCCCACTAACGTCTTGTTGCTCCCGAAATGTCCCGCGTATGGTACGTCGTGAAACTCCTCCAATAGGATCTGCCGTAGCGGGGCGTAATTTGGTACCCAAATCTTTCCTGAACCCTTCCTTACAGCTAAGTCTTTCTCCCACTGTAACAGCTTCTTGATCTGTGATGTACCAATCTCTGCGTCCACGGAGTACCCATGTTGGAATAGACCCTTGAGCAGAGGGTTCATCCCGTCGAGCTGGATGCCTGCTATATGACCAGGGCGGCTCAACAGGTGTGCCTTGTTGTGTAGCTCAGGCTTGTAGACGATGTCATGGTGGAAGTGAGTTTCCAAGAAGTCCACCCACCGCATCTTTCGTCATCAGAGCGTCGGCTGCGAATTCAGGTATTTGAGACTGCAGTGGTCAGTGTAGACTGTAGTCTTGGCTCCCTCTAGGTAACACCTCCACGTCTTGAAGGCTATGACTATCGCTAAGGCTTCTTGTCATGGATGGGATAGTTCAGTTCTGCTCCGTGTAGCTTCTTGCTGAGGTAGGCGATGGGCTGCAAACCGCGTCCGTGATCCTGCAATAGTACTGCTCCGACTGCTTGGTCACAAGCGTCTGCTTCCACCACGTAGTCCTTGTCTGGATCTGGTAGGATGAGTACTGGCGCTGTAGTCAGTGCTGTCTGTAGCTGCTCCATGGCTTGCTGATGAGGAGTATCCCATTTGTAGGGTGTATCCTTTTTCAGTAGATCGGTCAGTGGCGCCGCTATATTGGCGTACTGCGGCACGAATCTGTTGTAGTAGTTGGCAAAGCATGGGAACTGCTGCAACTCCTTCACGTTCTCCGGTACTTTCCACTTCTTCACGGCTTTGATCTTCCGCGGGTCCACGTGTAGTCCCTCGGCACTCACCACGTGCCCGAGAAATTGCACCTTCTTCAGCGCGAAGTCGCTCTTCGACAGCTTCACGTAGAACCCGTTTTTCCGCAGGATCTCAAACACCTTCCGTAGGATGCTCCACGTGCTCCTTCATGTTCTTGGAGTAGATGAGAATGTCGTCCAGGTTCACCACCACGCATACGTCCAACAGGGGCCGTAAGATGTGAGTCATCTCCGCCTGGAACGTTGCTGGTGCATTGTAGAGTCCGAACGGCATCACCAAGTATTCGTAGGAGCCCTATCTGGTACGGAACGCCGTCTTGTGGATCGAGTTGTCCGCCATCTTGATCTGCCAGTAACCCGACCGTAGGTCCAGCTTCGAAAAGACTGTTGCACCACGCAGTTGATCCAGAAGGTCGTCGATGCGCGGTATGGGGTATTTGTTTTTAACTGTCTGTTTGTTCAGTGCGCGGTAGTCGATGCACATCCGTAGACTGCTGTCTGGTTTTGGAGTGAAGAGAACTAGGTGCACCATAGGGAGAGGTGGATGGGCGGACCAGTTGTCTGTCCAGTAGATACTCTATCTGTTTCTTCATGTCTGTCAGTTCAGTCGGACTCAGTCGGTATGGTGCACGTGAGACGGGTTTCGCACCTGGTTCCTCCACGATCTCGTGCTCGTGGGTGCGTGCTGGAGGTACGCATGCAGGTAGGTCGTCGGGCATTATATCCTTGTACTGCTCCAAGACCTCCTTCACTTCTGCAGGTAGCTCTGTGTTCGGCTTCTCCTCCTCTGCTGCTGCCATAACCAGTGCTTAATAACACGTGTTACTCTCGTTCAGCGTCTTCTCAAACCGTGCCAGTGTTGTTTTAGGAACACTCCCTATATCTGTCCTGCTTCGCAGCTCCAGTCGTTTCCCGTTGTTGTAGATGCACGCCTTCTTGTTGACCCAGTCGATCTCGGGGTTGAACCGCTTCTGGAAATCTCGCCCCAAGATGAAATCTAGACCTTTGATATTCGTGATCGGCAACGTCGGATTCCACCACAGCGCCCCTATGTGCAGCTGCAGTGATGCTTCGCCGTGGATGGGAAGTTTCGTACCGTCCACCATCGTTGCCGTGAACTTGGTCTCCTCCGAAGGTTCTCCAATTTTCTCCAACGTCCCGCAGTCGCACACAGAGTGGGATGCACCACTGTCTACTAGTGCCTGGAGGCGTCGCCCGTTGCAGATCACCTCGAGTAGTAGTGGTTGTTGTTGCTCCGAGTAACCGTAGATGGTGTCGCTTCTAGGATCATAGGGTATGTCGAATATATCTCCCCTAGGTCCTGCGGTCGAAGCTGCTGACTCCATATCAGTTTTCAAGTGAGCTGGGTTAGAAGGATTTATCAGAGGCCGATTCAGCTTCGTCTTGGCCTGGAACGTTCCCCTAAGCCTTTGCAGCTGTGTAGGCTTCATCTGTGGGCAATAGGGAGCCTTAACACTGTGCTGCGGGGAGAGAATATTAAATCCTTGGAACGCACGACCCTTTTCAACACTCCGGAGTGGTTTGCCCAACTTCTCAAGTACTTGAATAATGTCTGAAGGCTTTTTCTTGGCCTCGAAATCTCCCCTGAATTTTTTGAAGGCTTGAAAACCTCGAGAGGGAATATTCTTACTCTCGGGGGTGTTCGGCTGGAGTTTCCCGGTCGGTGCGGAGTCTTGTTTCGCAGAGTCTCCATTTGTCTCGGCGATTTCCCCTATTGCCGGCCGGTTATGACGTTTTAAGTTCACGCCATCATGTCTTCCTTTTTTCGCCATCATGGATGTCGCACTATTGTTGCCCTGCAGCTCCGCTCGTGCCTTCTTCATTTTCCAACACGCCAAGAATCGATGTCCTGCTGCGCCGCAGAATTCGCAGTTCCTATATTTTCTCGGCCGCTGCTTAGCGTCGATCTTGTCGATATCCATCGGGTCGGCGGTCGTGGGTGGTGCCGATCACTTCGTGTCAAATGATCTTTTCGGCACGTGGCGTCATGTCTCGGGTTGATCTTGCGTCAGCGCATCGAATCTCTCTGCTGCACACACCATGTCGCGGTAGTTGTTGTAGTTCGCGGCAATCACCAGTCGGTGGACTTCCATTTTTAGCCCCTCAGTATACGCTTGGATTTTTTCCCCTTCGGTCAGGTCGGTTATTCGGTTAAAGAGGCTCTCCATCTGCTGTGTGTGCTGTGTTACACTGCCGAACTGTTTATGCCGATGAATCTACTGCCGCGCCATGTAGCTGGAGTTGATTGGTTCAGAACGTTGAATTAAAGCTTCCCGAAACTGCGTCTATGACCCCTCGCCTCGGACTTCGTTGCTATTGTAAATCCACTCGAGCACCGGGCCTCATAACAGTGTCGCTGCGAGCTGAATCCGCAATGCATCATGTCTCGGGGTCGTACAGCCAACGGCCTCGAAGTAGATTTCGAGGGCCGCTATGAATCGACGGACGTCAGTGTCTCTCGTATTCGGATTGAACGTCTCCGGTTGCCTCAGACGTGCCGCCTCGAGATTCACTGTAGCTGCTGCCGCTGCTACTAGGTGAAGTGTCGGTGTCGCTGCTGCTGCTGCTGGCGTCGCTGCTGCTACTGCTGGCGTCGCCGCTGCATTCGCTGCTACGTTCGCTGCTGCTGTGGCGGCTACCGACTGATTCGCGAGAAGCTCCTCTATCCGTTGGAGTGCCGCTCGCGTCTGGTCCAGGCCGGTGTGTAACTCCGTAATTTTTCGTACGGAATTATCACCGTTTTCCTCCATTTGGCGATTTACAGGAAGATTTGCGACGAAAATATATGAATTTTAAGCGCTGGTCATCTTACTGTGAGTCGAATCGACTGTAGAAATGACGAGCGCTGATTTTGTAGATCGCGTAATTCTCCCTTAGTTGAAATTCGCGTCCGATCTCGGTCGTTGAGAAGAAATTCGATCCGACGCTCCAAATTCCAACTTTTTTGGGCGAATTCTCAGGGTCGTTGAGATTCGAATCGATCTGACGGTTGAAATTCCAACTTTTTGGCCACTTGACCTTAGGAGTGTTCGAAAACCGGTTCGAGGGGGACGTTAAAAAATAGCGCGGAATTGGTTTACGTACCCGACATCGGCGCTTTTCGTTGTCGCCCCCGCGGTCGAAAAACTTCGCGTCTAAACAGGTCTGATTACCAAGTGTGAGGATCTAGGATCGAGCACAGAAAAGAGAGTTTGAATTGATTGGTCCACCTGGGTACAGCACGAGGCTATATATAGTCTCGACACAAGGCCAGTTACCCAGGTGTTACGCGAATGTTCTGAGGGTCGCGAAGCGTCCCGAACAGAATCCTTCCCGAACTCAGTAGAAAGCAATTCGGTGGAAACTGTCAGAATCCCAACCACTAGACCACTGGGATAAAAGGGCTTGTTTGTGTAGCGGGTAAGTGCGCCCATAACCCCCCAGGCCAACGTGCCTGTAACCCTTTCCTAGGATCAATCGAGGATCACCAGTGGACCTCTGACACCCCCCCGCACTGGGATGCCCGAGGTGCACACACCAGGATTCGAACCCGAGACCTTCGCTCTGATACCATGTCAGAATCCCAACCACTAGACCATTGGGATAAAAGGGCTTGTTTGTGTAGCGGGTAAGTGCGCCCATAACCCCCTAGGCCAACGTGCCTGTAACCCTTTCCTAGGATCAATCGAGGATCACCAGTCGACCTCTGACAGAAACCGAATAGGCTTGAGTTCGGTACACGTAACCTGGTTCGGTGCTATAACTATAACAAAATATAGGAATGCACCTAACCTAGAAAATCAAGCATATCTATGCATGATAAATATAACCCAAGCTAGTAATAGCATAATAAAGTCTAGGCAAGCTTGCAAAGCCAGCATAAGCCGTCGTACTCTCACATCAACCCCCCATGCCCTCTTTCCTCCCCCTTCACCCCAAGGGCCCAAAATTGGTTTTAGGCCACCCTGCCTAATCTCGGTCTCAGCCTGTCCCACCCTGATGGCCTAGGGTAAAATTTCGGATACGCTGGCAAATACAGGCTAAAAAAAAAGTACCCTGACTGAATCAAAAGAATATTCCATGATTGGTATTTGTAACACATGAAAACGTCAGTAAATGGCTTAGTCAATTACACGATTTTCTCCAAATTTGAAGGTTGTATGTTCGAATCTTGATGCGTGCGGGATGTCTATCTGTGGTATATGGGTTTCTTCGAGTCGCTGCTACTGTAATCCTTATGTGACACTTCTTAGTCAAGGGAAAGGAAACTACTACACTGTTTTTGAAAGGGTAAAAAAAAACCACTAATTTGAAGAAAGGGTAACTGTACTGTTAGCCTGCCTTGATCAGGGTAACTGAAAAAAAGCAGCCTACAGAAAGGGCAAAAAGGGTATTTTTCCCTGATATTTTGGGCCCTGCTCACCCCCCTTCCCCCTTTCATCCCCTCTTTTCCCGCTTCCTCCCCCCTTTTCCCCGTGCACGAGAATGAGCGCAACATGTCGGAATGGCACTTCCTGTTAGAATCCCCTGACACGTCCCAAGAGGGTGGGTGGTACATGGCGCGCCCATCCCCCCAATCCCCGTGTATCCTCCTCTTCTCCCCCACTCAACTCCGTCCCTGCTTCCCCAGGTGCATGTGAACGAGCGCAACATGCTAGAGTGGCACTTCCTCCTAGAAGCCCCCCCGACACACCCTATCAGGGCGGGTGGTACGTGGCAAAGCTGCGCTTCCCCCCAGACTACCCTTCCATCCCATCACCTAGCATCCTCCTCTCCTTCCCCCCTTGCTTCGCCTCAGGTGCATGTGAGCGAGCGCAACATGCTAGAGTGGCATTTCCTCCTAGAAGGCCCCCCCGACACCCCCTTTCAGGGCGGGTGGTACGTGGCAAAGCTGCGCTTCCCCCCAGACTACCCCTTCCGCCCACCCGCCATCCTCATGCTCTCGCCCCCCGGCCACTTCAAGACCAACACGCGCCTCTTCCTCTCCATCTCCGACTTCCACCCGGGTGAGCATGGTTATGGGTGGTGTGAGTGGGTCGGGGAGTGGAAATGTGGGAGAGTGGGAGTGTGGGTGGAGAAGGGGAACTAGGAATGCGGGTTGCAGAGGTTGAGGGCAAAAGGAGGGAAGGGGACGGGATGAGGATAGAGAGAGAGGGAAGGGAAGGGTGTGACAGATAAAGAACGCTAAGTCTAATTCTTGTGCTTCCCCTGCGTCTGTCACATCACATTTTCTTTGGCTTTCCTTCCTAGTGGCAGTGTTTTACACCATCGCATGCCATCTACGTTGTGGCCCAAGAGTTTTTGCGAGTCCCATACCATGTTCACCCCTTCATATGTCACATGCCTTCTCTATGTTGCATTCGTTTCTGCACACACACACCCGTGGTGATGATGCATGTTCCCCTCTCCTTACTCTTTTCCCTGTGCTATCTCTCCCCCTCCCTCACCTCCCCTCTCTACTGCACCCCCGTCATGCGTCTCAACCCTTCCCCCCCTCCGCTCTTCTCCTCTCCCCTCCTCCGCTCCCCTCCCCTCCGTTCCGCTCCCCTCCCCTCCGCTCTGCTCCCCTCCCCTCCTCCCCGCTGCCTGGCCTTCCCTGGAAGGGTAGTGAGGGAATGGCAAGGCATGTAGGGAGTTGGACTGGAGGAAAGAGCAAAGCAGGTAGTGAATGGTGGCGGGGGAATGGCAGGGCATAAGGGGAAGGGCAGGTGTGGAATAGCAGGGTAGGGTAGGGAGGAATACGGCTGACTCACCTTGTGCAAAATCGTTGATTTTGTCCTCTTTGCCTTGGCGAACGTGGCGCCTTGTTTGAGGAAGCTGTGCCTTAGGAATACGTGTGCTATGGAGAGAACCAAGGGGCAAACAGGGGCGAAACATGTGGCTAGTAGGGGCGAAACGTGGGGCTAGTAGGGGGGAAACATGGGGCTAGGAGGGGAAACACATGGTGCTAGCTTAGGGAAAACATGGGCCTAGCTTTGGGGAAACACGGGACCATCATTAGGGGGGAAACATGGGGCCTGCAGGGGGAAAACATAGGACTAGTAGGGGGGAAACATGGGGCTAGCAGGGGGGAAACATGGGGCTAGCAGTGGAGAAACATGGGGCTAGCAGAGGGGAAACATGGGGCTAGCTTGGGGGAAACATGGGGCTAGCAGAGGGGAAACATGGGGCTAGTAGGGGGGGAACATGGGACTAGGAGGGGGGAAACATGGGGCTAGCTTGGGGGAAACATGGGCCTAGCTTGGGGGAAATATAGGGCCAGCAGTAGGGGGGAAACATGGGGCCAGTAATAGAGGGGAAACATGGGGCCTGCAGGGAGGAAACATGACAGTGCACGGACAGATACAAGGGCCGATCAAATCATGCGCCTTCGCTCGAAGTAAACGGGAAGCGAGGCACTTACGCTGCTGTGTCTTCTGCGCCATCTTAGTTTTCATGCGCACCGTGAGGTTCCACCACTTGCGGAACCGCTCCGTCCACCGCTGACTCCCTTTCCACTTGACTTCCGGGAACAACACTTTAATCACCTCGCGTTACCAGTCTTGCAGCGGGCAGACTGATACTGCAACACCGCAGTGTTGCCAGTCGAGGAGTTGAGCGTACACTTTCAACTCCATGAGTCTGTACCAAGAAGACTCCCTGCGCCCATGAAGTCGACACCGTGCGCCGTGTGCAGCCTTGAGCTGCTCCGATTGGGTTTTCCACTCCGTCAAGCATTTGCGGTGAATGCCGGACTCTTGCGCGACCTTGCTTACCGATGCCGCAACCTCCAGCCGAACGAGCCACCTTAGTTTCACCTGGGCGGTGTAGGAGTGCCGTTTATGTTGAGACGGCTTGTGCCTGGGAGAGGGGGTGCAGGGCATCTCGGTTCTCAAAGGAGGGGTGGGGTCGTTTTTTGTTAATAGGTGGATACGTTGGTATCGGCATCTTCTCGCGTGGTGCGTTGCGCCACCAAGATTCCACACCGTCATCATCCGCGGCAGTTCCAGCACAATCTGGGAACACGTCCTCCTCGGCGCCCTCTTCACCGTCGCCTCCGCCGTTGCCGTCACCGGTGTTATGTTTATCGGCGGCCACGTCATCCTCGGCGCCCACAGCCAACTAGTCCCACGTACGGGCTTCAGAATTTCCCTACCGAGGTGCAGGCGGCGGAGCATGGATGAAGACAGCGGAGGCCTTGGGTGTGTCAGGCTCAGACAGCCACTCGTCGGAAGTGGCTGGTAAATACAGCTGGAGCACGGGCGGAATCAGAGGAGCGGGAGGAGCTGGAGGAGTAGGAGGAGCAGGAGGTGCAGGAGGAGCAGGAGGTGCAGGAGGAGCAGGCGGTGTAGGGGGTGCAGAGGGTGCAGGTGGCACTGGAGGCGCTGGTGGCTCACGGGTATACTACCCGTCCTCGGTAAGTCGCCACGGGCGATGTGGTTTTTTCTTGAAGAGGAAGTGCGTCCCGCGGAATTCCGCCATGGCTTTGCCAGCCAGTCGATCTGGACTGGAAATTGAATGAAAAAAATGAAAATGAGGTTGCACAAATGGGCAACGACGGGGACCCCATAGGGTTGGCGGCTCGGGGTCCTCGTCGATGACAGGCGGGAAACCCCCGCGTACCCCCGTAGAGGTACCTGCGTGGCAGCATATGCGCTGCGCTGGCAGGGAATCTCCCCCACCCTTCGAGAGGGTTGAGAAGAAATGTACATGCCACACAGCGCATGTGGCAGTGATTGGGCCGCACGGCAACATCCCCGTCACTGCTGTCACGTTCGATGGTTCTAGACAAAACTGTGCGGTGGGAAACCGAACCGCAGCTGTTTTTTCCTTCAAAACCATGCACGATCCCACTTGTTGCATGGTCGGTTGGATTTGCCTTATTGCGGGCTTCAGATTGGTATGTTCAAAAGTGAATTACAATTTTTTCCCTATTATAGGCGCATGCGCTTATAAAAACGACTCAATTAGAAGCGCACCCCCCTAAAAAACAGATTTATTATAAGCGCACATGCGCTTATATCCGGGGTAATACGGTAGCTTAGACCATTCTAACAGTACTCCCTAGTGTGCTACTCACCGAAGCCAAACATGCATGTACCGTAAATGTTTTGACACCCCTCTCCATCTTCCCCATTTATTGCAACCTTCGCTATGACTATCTGTTGTACCCAATGGGTAAAACACACTTATTACACTTACCAGTGGCCAGTTTTCGGGGTTTATCCTGATTTTAACAGCCTGTTTTGTCCGTTACCCTTTCTGCAAAAGTGTAGACTTTCAAAGTAGGCTGATTTTGCAAGGGTGCCTTGACTTTTAGCCTTGCCAAACAAGGTGCGAAAAAGTGTGCACTGAACCAGGAATCTGATCTTGCCGCGCCTCCCATACCTACGTACCACAATCTCCTCGCCTCTCTCATCCAATCCCCTCCTTCTGAGGCTCGGAGTTCGTGCCCCACTTCCCCAATCCGTTCGCCTCTCCCAGTTCATCAATCAGCACCGTTCCCTTCGTCACTTCCAGGCTCCAGCCTCACTCCCCCCAATTCCTTGGGCTCTCCAAATCCAAACCTCATCCTCCCCCCCCCCCCTCATTTCCTTCACACATCTCCTAACCCCTGTCCCCCCATTCTCTCGACCCTCCCAGCATTTTTGGCGCCCAAGTTGTGGAAAGCAAATTCTGGTCTTGCTGCAAGCTAAGGAAACGAATACCTTATAAGGTTCGAGAAAAACTAGAAAGGAAGATTTACCCTTACACAATGAGGGTGTTATTTCACCACGCTCAGTTCACCCTGATTTTGATGGGGTAATGTTTTTCCCATCCTGATAGAAAGGGTGACGTCAGCAAAGCACCCTGATTAGTAAGACTGCACTAAAACCAATTTTGGGCCCTAGTCTCTTCTAGTATAAGGTCCACTCCACACAAGTTTTTTTCTGAAATTGTGTAAGTGAACAAGGACAACATTGGTGCACTAGCGACAATTTCTCGCCTTGAGATGAGAATGCATTGTTTTTTTAAACACAGGAGACAATGTTTGAATGCCCGAGAAACAAATAAGCATGAAGCAATTTATTAACCTAGCAGAGTCACACTCCCCTAACAACCACTCCAGCACGAAGCAACTCCCGGCAAGCCCTCTCGGAAACCTTGTTCCCTTCCACCTTCAAATATTGCAGCCTTGGAACGTTCCCCAGCAACCTGCCAATAGCGTCTGCAGTGATTCCACCGCACCCCACCACACTCAACCGAGTTAACAGCACCAGTTTACTTTCTTCAATCACCGTGTCTGAAAAGCCATCGCAGCCTTCCACGCGCAAATCCTCCAGCATGCCACATGCACGCAGCAGCTCCAGCAGCTGCCCCTCATCCAGCCCACAGCGGTTCAAGAGAGCCAAGCTCTTGAGCCTTCTCAAGGCAGCAGCTCGTGCCAGCGACTCAAAGGACTGTGGCTCGCTGCTCAGTCTCAAGGACAGCACAGTGGGGGGAGGATGATGAAGGAACTGAAGGGAAGGGTGTGGTTGGGGGAGAGGGGTACATGAGGGGAGGGGCAGAGGGAGGGGAGCGCAGCCAAGATAAGTCACACGTGGAGGTGAAGCGAATGCTGTCAAGAGTTAGCGACTGCAGTGGAGGGCAGAACACTTCCACAGCAGCTGCAAGTGTTCTCGCCCTTGAATTTGCGCTCTTGTTGGGCACTGCGCTCCCCTGTGGGGGTGTGCGAGCTGAGCTTCTGCCGCCCGGCTGCTTGGCACTTGGCAGCTGCTCTGAGGCTTCTGCTGCTCTCGAATCCTCTCCCACTGCCCCTCTCGCTTCTCCTTCTGCTCCTGTTGGCTCCTGTGCCGCTGTCCCTTCTGCCGCTGTCCCTTCTGCCGATGTCCCTTCTGCCGATGTCCCTTCTGCCACTGTCCCTTCTGCCGGTGTTGTTGGAATCACTGAACAGGAATGGATGAACTAGCAGTGAAATGAGTACAAGTACCTAACCCTAGAATTGTGTACCCCCTATAGGCTAACCCACTGTAGCCTAAACTAACACAACATATATAAGATTTGACACACCCCCATAGGCAAAGTGGGGGAGAACTAGGGGTCACAAGACCAGTCAAGGCAAAGCAAGGCAAAACAAGCTCAGGGTGGATCTCAAGGATACCACACAAATTCCGAGCACAAGCAAGTGGTCACAAGACCAGTTCACATGCAGGTTTATAATAGAGCAAAAGGTACAATGATCACAACCTAACAAGAGTAAACATGCAGGTATATATATAGAGATCACAGTACAAACAGACTCAAGAAGTAAGCAAGTGAGGTCCAGTAGGCACAAGGCCTAGAAGAGTGCAAAAGCGCTGATGGTCACAAGGCTGAAGCGCCTTGGTGAACACATCAGCAGTGTTGGCCTCAGAGGCAACGTAACGCAGGCGAAGCTGACCACGCTGCTGCAGCTCTCGAGCGAGGAAGTAACGCAGAGCAATGTGCTTCGTTCTGTGCTCCAGTCTGTGCTCCTCACACAAGGCAATGACTGCCTTGTTGTCGACGTACAGCACTGGAGGAGAACGAGGCTGCTCTCCAAGGTCGGTCAGCAAGTAGGTGAGCCAGCGTAGCTCCTGGGCCGCCATGGCTGTGGCGTAGATCTCAGCCTCACAACTGGAGCTGAGAACAGAAGAAGAGCGAGTAGAACGCCAAGAAACAGAACCAGAGCCAAGACTGAAGGAGTAATCGTGAGACAACCGCCGAGTAGCCTGGTCGTCTGCCCAAGAAGCGTCAGAGTGCCCAGTGAGAACAACTGGGACTCGCCCTCCAAGCACTAGCCCCATGCCCGACGTACTGCACAAGTAGCGCAACACCCTCTTAGCTGCATCCATGTGCTCCTTCCGGTGACGGCCGGGAGCGACATAGCGTGCAAGAATGCTGAGAGGGTATGCAAGGTCTGGTCGAGTGCAGGTCATCAGGTACATGAGGCAACCCACAAGCTCTGGATACGGGCCACTCGGCTCTACGGACTCATCCGAAGGCAGAGCTGAGAGCGAGTGACCAGTAGGCAGAGGAGTGGGCTGAGGCGAGGAGTACGTGAAGCGGAAGCGCTGAAGGACCTGCTGCACCATGTGTGAATGAGTCAAGGTGATGGTGCGGCGTGCTCTGTCCCGGGTGATCCGCAAGCCAAGATAGCTTGTCAGTTCACCCAGGTCTGTGCACAGTGTGTCTCTTCTGCAGCTCCAATTTCACGTGGGCGAGTGCCACAGTGTCAGCAGTAGCAAAGACCAAGTCGTCGACGTACACAAGGACGTAGAACGGCGGCAGTGAGGTGTCGGTGCGTAGAAACAGCGACGGGTCAGCAGTAGAAGGCGCGAACCCAAGAGCCGCAAGCGTAGTCCTCAGTGTGTCGTGCCTCTCACGAGGCGCCTCGCGGAGACCGTAGACTGGCCGTCGGAGGCTCCAGTGGGTACCAGGAAGGGAACGACCCAGTGAAGCCAGGTGGACGGCGCAGCCAGATCTCCTCATGCAGGCTGCCGTGTAGGAAAGCAGTGCTGAAGTCAAGCGAGTGGAGCTCGTAGTCACGCTGAGCGACGACGTGCAGCAGAACCCGAAGATTGGTCATCTTAGGGGTGGGGGAGAAGGTCTGGAAGAAGTCAACTCCCTCTCGCTGACTGAAGCCTCGTGCAACGTAACGCGCCTTGAAGACAGGCGGAGAGCCCGGCGGCCGCTTCACCCTGAAAATCCACATGCCACTGACGATGTTCGCCCCAGGTGGGGGAACCTCGTCGACGTAGGTGCCTGTGGACTTCTAGGAAGCCATCTCTGTGTCCATGGCTGACTGCCACTGAGAGGAGTAGGGACCGGCCATCGCCTCTGCGTAAGAGCGTGGGGTCGGGATGTCTGGTGCATCTGGGTCTCCCTCAGGGGCAACAAGCATGGACACGAGATGGGGCAAAGCGGCAGCAAAGCACTCAAACTCCTCCTGCCTGTCCTCAAGGACGTCAGTGCCAAGAGCACACTCACCCCCGACGGACGGAGGACAGACAGACTCAGACTCAGCAACTAGGCTAGCAGCGTAGTCTAGACGACAGCGAGCAGCAAAGTTGACAAGCTCAGCAACTAAGGCAGACGCAGCAGCAGACTCAAAGGAAGGGTCAGTGACAACAGTAGCCAGGAGACGCGTGACAGTAGGACTGGTAGCACGAAGAGAGTCTGACCCAGGGTCAGCAAGAGCAGGAAGAGAGGAAGCAGGAGGAGACGGCAGTGGGACACGCTGTGGAGCAGTGGACGGACGAAGCGCCATCCGGTGAGTGCCTGGGACAGCAGGAAGACGCTGACGCTGGACTCGACTACTAGAGAGAGCAGTGCGGACAGGCGACTCAGGACGAGACTCAGGCGACGCAGGACGAGACACAGGCTCACGCCGCTCTGTAAGACCTCCACTCGGACCAGTGTAAGGAGCAGGACCAGGGAGAGAGGAGGCAGACGGTAACGCCGACTGCAGCTGGACAGGCGGAGGACACGCTAAGGAGGGAGGAGGAAAAGGAGGAGGAAGCTGACCAAGAATCTGCTGAAGGAGCGGAACAAAGTACGGCCGAGACCGAGCAGCGACACCAGAGCCAGCAGGGACACCCGCACCAGGGTCCGCAGCACCAGCAGCAACTCCAGCGCCCACGTCCTCAGCACCAGCAGCAGCTCCAACGCCCGAGTCCTCAGCACCAGTAGCAGCTCCAACGCCCGCGTCCGCAGCACCAGCGGCAGCTCCAACGCCTGGGTCCTCAGCACCAGCAGCAGCTTCAACGCCCGGGTCCTCAGTACCAGCAGCGGCTCTAACGCCCCGGTCCTCAGCACCAGCAGCAGCTCCAACGCCCGGGTCCTCAGCACCAGGAGCAGCTCCAACGCCCGGGTCCTCAGCACCAGCAGCGGCTCCAACGCCCGGGTCCTCAGCACCAACAGCAGCTCCAACGCCCGGGTCCTCAGCACCAGCAGCAGCTCCAACGCTCGGGTCCTCAGCACCAGCAGCAGCTCCAACAGCAGCGGGGTCCGTAACACGAGGCACGCCACTCCGAAGAGTGCAGCGCCGCTCGTACCACTCACGGATCCGCTCGCGGGAGGGGAGTTCCCGAACGGGAGAAGAAGCACTAGCACCAGTCCCAGTAGTACGTCCGGCTCGAGCGGTACCTCTCCAGAGGCTGCAGTACTCTAAGTACCACGCACGCAGCTGCTCCGAGGAGAGGGCTCCTCCAGGTGCAGGACTCCCAGGCCTAGTACCTCCAGACTCAGAACCCCCAGACTCCGGACTCCGCAGCTCAGCACCACGAGGCTCCACACCCCCAAGCTCAGCACCCTCAAGCTCCACACCCCCAGGCTCCACACCCCCAGGCTCCACACCCCCAGGCTCCACACCCCCAGGCTCCACACCCCCAGGCTCAGCACCCCCAGGCTCAGCACCCCCAGCAGGACGAGAGTCGACAGCTACCTCAACAGGCTCAACCGGGTCTACCTGAGACACACCTGAGGGAGCGGCACTCTGAGGGGGGAGGGGGTCTGAAACAGCAGCACCTGGCGCGAGGAAGAGAGGCGGGGGGGGGAGCGGGGCAGTGCGGTAGGGGAAGAGGCGGTAGTAGGGGACGGACTTGTCAAAAGTGACGTCCTGGGAGGGCAAGACTCGGCGCGAGGTGGCGTGGTAAAACTGCCAACCAGACGCGTCCGGGACAAAGCCGAGGAAGACGCAGGGAACAGCACGGGAGGAGAGCTTGTCCGCAGACGAATCGCGGACAGAAGCTCGAGACCCCCAGACCCGGAAACGCGACGCATCGCCAACCTCCCCCGTCCGCAGCAGCGTGGGCGAGGTCTCCAGCAAGGAGACACGGGGCTAGAGGTTGAGCTGATGCGCAGCGTACCGGACCGCAAACGGCCACAGAAAGTGGGGGGCAGCCGCATGGATCAAGGAGGTACGGGCGACCTCCATGACCAGGCCAATGCGGCGCTCCGCAACCCCATTCTGCTGTGGAGAAGCCGGAAGCGTGAACGACTGCTCAATGCCGTGCTCAGCACAGTAGGCTGCCAAGAGGTCGGAGGAGAACTCACCACCTCTGTCAGAGTGCAAGCGCAGGACTGGAAAGTCCGAGTGAAAACGCTCGCTGAGCTGGAGACAGGCTCTGCGGATCCAAGGGATCAAGACATCAGGGACCTCACCCTTGGTGCGCAAGGGGAAGACCGAGGTGTAGCGCGAGTAGTCGTCAACAACTATCAGGAAGTACCTCTCCTGACCCTGACCACGGATGCGGGCTGGGCCCCACACGTCCATGTGGAGTGTTTGCCAGGGAGCAGTCGTCGGGGGGAACGAGGAGGAGTGAGGAGCGGCGCGCTGCCGTCCCTCGACACAGGGGAGACAGGTAGGAGCAGGCGAGGGTGGGAGGGACAGGAAGGACCCTGGGCAGGCCAGAGACAAGGTACCGGGAGTGCATGGCACGAAGCCGCTGCACAGACGGGTGGCCAAGGCGGTGGTGCCAGACAACAGTCTCGTGTGCCAAAGAGCGACACGAGCAGGGGGCGGACAGCTAACCTGACGCGGACGCGGACGCAGTCGCAGCAACCTGAGGGGACTCAATAGTCAGTGTGTACAGGTCCGACCCCGGCTGCCGAGTGAAGGTAGCCAAGTGACGGCCCGTACGAGCACACGTGCAGTGTGTCACGCGCTCGTAGGCAGGGGTGAACTGGTGAACACCCCCATCCTGGAGTGCACATCCTGCCACCAAGTTCGTAGAGAACGAGGGGAGGTGGAGACCTGACAGTGTGCCTGACGGGACCGCAGGGCAAGGAAGGACAGTGGAAGAGGTCGCAATGACCGGACCCCCAGAGGGATCAGCAAGGGAGACAGCAACTGGCCGAGCAAGCGGCTCAAGGGCAGTGCGGTCATGAAAGAAGCAGCGAGAAGCACCTTAGTCCAGTGTGAAGGTGTGCAGTGCGGCAGTTGACGCACTACCAAGGGGAGGAGACACACGAGCACCTAGAGCAGCAGCCTCACCAGCACCTGGGGTAGCCGACACGCGAGTACCTGGAGCGGCAGACGCACTGGCCCTAATGCCCGGGTCGGGCGGCACACACAAGTACTCAGCACCCTTCTCCACTAGTAGACATCACATACATGGCAGATAGAATAGCATCAAAGTCTAGAGCATAGATACCAATCCCCTTCTTCAGGAGATCAAGCCAGCGGGGCAGCTCACTGGCCTGAGGGAACTGAACACGCCAAGCGTCGTCGAGACGAGAGAAGCAGCGCTGTGTGGCGTGCGGTCGTCCACACTGCTGACCAGTGCGGTCACCAGTGCGAATGACGTACGTGCAGCTAAGACCACCCCCACCCCCGTGCTGAGAGTACCACTCACGGACCTCCTGGGGCGAGGGAGTGTGCTGCTGGCCCTGGCCACCGCCAGTGCCTCCACGGCCACCACCACCGCTGCCACCTCCTCGACCACCCCAACCCCTGCCGCCGCCTCGTCCACCGCCACCCCAACCGCCGCCTCCACTCCTGCCACCTCCCCCGCCGCTGCCGCCACCACCCCCACCGCTACCACTCGCCCCTCCAGCCGAGCCACCACCCCCAATGCCTCCACCGCCCCCACCGCCGCCTCCCCCGCCGTCACCGCCACCACCCTTGCCCCCTTTGCCCTTGCCGCTGCGGCGTCCGCTCGAGGCAGACGCAGCGCCGACCTTCTCAGTACCAAGAAGGTCGACAGCAGCAGCAGAGGCGACAGAGGGAAGAAGGGGGGAAGGAGAACACCCCTCAAAGAACGGGGTACGGGGGTCGCCACGAGAGGCACCTACAGCGACTATGCTAGTCTCAGCTGCAAGTAGCCCCTTCTCGAGGAGGGCAATGGTGAGCTCAGTGGGGCAACGAGCTAGGAAGTGGTCCCTGACAGCACGCAGTGTGTCAGGGAGGCGGGTGACTAGGTGGTAGAGAGTGAGCCAGAGTGGAGGGGGGTGCGTGGCAAGGAACTCAGCAGGCATGGCGGCACGGAAGCGGGCCTCACTAGTACGGAGGTGCGTGATGAGGTCAGCGACTGTGTGAAAGGAGGCCAGGTCGGGAAACAGGTAGGGGAGGGAGAGACGGCCTAGTGCGGCAGAGGCAGGTGAGGAGTAGCGAGCAACTACAGCTGTGTACAGTGCCTGTGCAGTCTTGTGCTGACCAAAGTGCTCGCGTTCGTCTATCGGCAGGGAGTTGCGAATGGCGAAGCGAGCGTGGGCATCACGAGTCTGCCACTGTGAGCGAGCAGTGCTGTCAGCAGTAGCAGCAGGGGCAGTGACATGGCCTAGGGCGTGATCGTACAGTGAGATGTCATCCTTGGCTGTGAGCTGTAGGTAGAGGTGCAGGTCATCGAGCCAGGTGTCAAACTTCACAGGGCGGCCCTCAGCATCGAACACGAGAACCTGTGGGCTAGCCATAGGAACAGTAGAAATAGCAGCAGTAGCAGTAGGAGAAGCAGGTAGGACGAACCAGGTAGGGCAGGGCGGCGCGGCTCGGTTCAGGTCGGGTCGCGGCTCGGCTGGGTGGCGCGGCTCGGTTCAGGGCGCGCGGCTCGGCTCGGGGCGCGCGGCTCGGCTCGGGGCGCGCGGCTCGGGTCGCGCGGCTCGGGTCACAGCGGGGACGGGCCGCCCGCTCTCCCTCGTGTGCTGCGGCGGGAACGGGCCGCTCGGGGCCTCTAGGTGGTGGGCACGGGTCGGTTGGGGCCCTAGAGGGGCGAGCGCGGGGCCGATCGGGGCCTGGGCGGGGCTAGCGCGGGGCCAAACGGGGCCTTGAGGGGGCTAGCAAGGGGCCGACGGGGCCTGAACGAGGCTAGCGCGGGGCCGACGGGGCCTGAAACGGGGCCGACGGGGCCTGAAACGGGGCTAGCGCGGGGCCGACGGGGCCTGAACGGGGCTAGCGCGGGGCTGACGGGGCCTGAAACGGGGCCGACGGGGCCTGAAACGGGGCTAGCGCGGGGCCGACAGGGCTTGAAACGGGGCTAGCGCGGGCGGACGGGGCCTGAGAGGGGCTAGCGCGGGGCCGACGGGGCCTGAAACGGGGCCAACAGGGCCTGAAACGGGGCTAGCGCGGGCCGACGGGGCCTGAAACGGGGCCGACGGGGCCTGAAACGGGGCTAGCGCGGGCCCGATCGGGGCCTGAATGAGGCTAGCGTGGGGCCGACGGGGCCTGAGAGGGGCTAGCGCGGGGCCAACGGGGCCTGAAACGGGGCTAGCGCGGGCCGACGGGGCCTGAGAGGGGCTATCGCAGGGCCGACGGGGCCTGAAACGGGGCCAACGGGGCCTGAAACGGGGCTAGCGCGGGCCGACGGGGCCTGAGAGGGGCTAGCGCGGGGCCGACGGGGCCTGAAACGGGGCCGACGGGGCCTGAATCGGGGCTAGCGCGGGCCGACGGGGCCTGAGAGGGGCTAGCGCGGGGCCGACGGGGCCTGAAACGGGGCCGACGGGGCCTGAACGGGGCTAGCGCGGGGCCTGAACGGGGCCTTAAAGGGGTCGACGGGGCCTGAACGGGGCCGCTAGAGAGAGCGGGCGTGGGGCCGACGGGGCCTGAACGGGGCTAGCGCGGGGCTGTCAAGAGGGGCCTCTAGGGGCGGGGAAGAGCCTGCTCTATACCATGTTGGAATCACTGAACAGGAATGGATGAACTAGCAGTGAAATGAGTACAAGTACCTAACCCTAGAATTGTGTACCCCCTATAGGCTAACCCACTGTAGCCTAAACTAACACAACATATATAATGTTTCACAGCTGTCCCTTCTGCTGCTGCCCCTTCTGCTGCTACCCCTTCTGCTGCTACCCCTTCTGCTGCTGCCCCTTTTGCTGCTGCCCCTTCTGCTGCTGCCCCTCCTGCTGCTGCCCCTTTTGCTGCTGCCCCTTCTGCTGCTGCCCCTTCTGCTGCTGTCCCTTCTGCTGCTGCCCCTTCTGCTGCTGCCCCTCCTACTGCTGCCCCTTCTGCTGCTGCCCCTTCTGCTGCTGCCCCTTCTGCTGCTGCCCCTTCTGCTGCTGCCCCTTCTGCTGCTGCTCCTTCTGCTGCTGCCCCTTCTGCTGCTACCCCTTCTGCTGCTCCTTGTGCTGCCGGCCCAGGCACCGGTGCCGCTGCCCCAGTTCCCGCTGCTGTAGTGACCAGCCCTCCTGCCGCTGCCCCAGGCACTGCTGCCGGCGCGGGTACTGCTGCCAGCGCGGGCAATGCTGCGGGGTGGGGCGGAGCAGGATCATTGATGTCGAAGCGAGCGCCCATGTCTTCCATCTCCAGCAGCAGCAGCTCCATCAGCGCACGCAGCAGCTCCCGTGCGTCTGCGTGCGGCACTGCCACCCACGCCAGCAGCTTCGCACTCACGGCCGCCAGCTCATCTTCCAGTTCATCCTCGGGTATGTACCGCACCACCTCTTCTGCATCAATCCATTGCCCTCCCCCCCCCTCCTCATTCCACTCCGGCTGCGCCTGCACTTCCTCCTCCACAACAGCAGTGAAGAAGCCTGCAGCCTCGGCAGCACGACAGGCCTTTGCAAGTGCCTCCTGGCGTGCACTGCTGCTTTTCATTTCGGCTTTAGCCAGCCGCACGCAGCGGCACTGCAGGGATGGCGAAGCGCACCCGAACGACGGCCTGGTGGATGTGGGAGAGGGCCCCCACGCCGTGGTGCAAGTGGCGGCGGTGCAGCGCCTCCACGGCGGCCTCCTTGAGCTTCCACTTGGATGTCTCCATGAGGTCCATCCAGTTGTTCATTGCCGCCACAAAGTCACTGCATGATGCTGCTGCTTCCACGGGCAGGTCCACGTACCGTCGCCTGCTGCTGCCCCTCACCCCCTCGCAGGCCACCACCGGCGTGGCCGGTGATGCCAGTTCGTCGCCCTCTGCTGCTTCTGCTTCTGCGATTGTCATTGCCTCTGATTCATCTTCTGCTTCTTCTTCTTCTTCTTCTTCTTCTTCTTCTTCTTCTTCTTCTTCTTCTTCTTCTTCTTCTTCTTCTTCTTCTTCTTCTTCTTCTTCTTCTTCTTCTTCTTCTTCTTCTTCTTCTTCTTCTTCTTCTTCTTCTTCTTCTTCTTCTTCTTCTTCTTCTTCTTCTTCTTCTTCTTCTTCTTCTTCTTCTTCTTCTTCTTCTTCTTCTTCTTCTTCTTCTTCTTCTTCTTCTTCTTCTTCTTCTTCTTCTTCTTCTTCTTCTTCTTCTTCTTCAGCTGCTGCTGCAGGGGAAGCAGCGGTGCTTCCTCCCCCTTCGTTCTCCACAGCCATCGCCCCTTGCTGCCCCGCCACTCCATCATCCCTTCCCTCCGGTCCGTCAACGATCCCCGGCTGCTCCACGCGCACCAGCATGGCCACAAGGCAATCCAGAGACGGCTTTTGCGGCGACATGGACGACAAGATACCTCTGCTCGCCGCCTCTTGTCCTCTCAGCGTCAGGCGTTGCAGATTGCTGCAGCATGCAAGCATGCCTGGGCGGTACGAAGGCAGCACGGAGAGTGTGAGGGTGTGCAGGTGGGAGGAGGACGAGAGGAGCAGAACCCGGAGGCCTTGTGGGATGAAGAGAAAGTAGGAGGTGGAGTGTAGCGAGAGGGAGGCGAGAGCGGGGTTAACTTCAACCAGCGCTGCGAGGGAGTGGCTGGGAATCATGGGGCAGTCGTGGACGGCCAGATGGGTGAGCGTGTGCAGCGAGCATGCGAGCGCGTGCAGGTCGCATGGGTCGATGTCGCAGGAGCGGAAGGCGAGCGAGGCGAGGCGAGGGAAGGAGGCAAGGGGCTTGAGGGCGCCTTCGAGCTTGGCGTTGTGGATGGTGAGGGCGGCGAGGGAGCGGCGCAGCGGGGAGGAGGCGGACGCGAGAGTGTGGAGGCCGAAGGCGTAGGGGCGCGAGAGGGTGAGCGAGGTGAGGGAGGAGCAGAGGGCGACAAAGCGGTAGTGCGTGGGCACGAAGAGGAGGGAGAGAGAGCGCAGTGAGGGGAAGGCGTGCACTGGGGGAGGCGGCGGGTCGGTGCAGGCGAATGGGCACTCAAGCTCCAGTGACGCCATGCGGCTGATGGGAGGGGGAGAGGAGAGGAGGGGTGCAGGGGGATGTGGCTGTGTGACGTCTGCGGGCCTTCACAAGGGTTAAAAGGCGACCGCTGTTTCTGAACGAACAGCATTTAGGCCCAGTGTGTTAGCGAGGCATTATGGGTTGGGTGATTGCCGAAGACATAAGGCAAGTAGTGGTGATATGCACTGGAGGAATTGGGACAAGGCTTAGACAATACGGGAGGGGAAGGGGTGAAGGGAATACAGGTAGACAGGATGAGAGAGGCAAAGCGCGTGGGGGCGGAGTCATGACGCGGGAGCGGCGAAGAGAACAGAAATGTGGCGGTGCACATGTAATGCAAGAAACGACGGCGAGTGAGGGAGCGGCGAATGAGGGAGCGGCGAAATGAGGGAACGACGAATGAGGGAGGGACTTTGTGAGGGAGCGACGAATGAGGGAACGGCGAATGAGGGAACGACGAATGAGGGAACAGCGAATGAGGGAACAGCGAATGAGGGAACGGCGAATGAGGGAACGGCGAATGAGGGAACGGCGAATGAGGGTACGGCGAATGAGGGAACGGCGAATGAGGGAACGGCGAATGAGGGAACGGCGAATGAGGGAACGGCGAATGAGAGGGCGACGAATCCGTGTTGGCGAAGGTGATAGAGGTTCGTAAGGCGGGAAGCAAAGCGACGTGGGGGAGTAGAGACAAACAACTTTGCGCAGCGCAGTGCTAACGAGAGAATGAACGAAAGGGGCAGAGCAAGTATACGAGAAGCCGTCGCAGCTTGAAGCCAGAACCACTCACTCACTCACTCACTCACTCACGGGCATTGCGTGGCAAAATTCTTCCACGTCGCGGGGCTGATCTGAAACCGGTCGCGGTCCGACACGAGCCTCAGCCTCTCCAGTCGCGCGCACCCCGCACCGATGCCGCCCAGAAGGTGATCCAGGATGCCGGCACTAACCTCCACCGTGAGGTCGATTATGTGGGTAAATACCCCAGAATAAATCTCAAAATTCTTCAGCCATTCTCGGGCAGTGACATCATGTTTTTTCGCGAAGGGGTGGAGGTGGAGCGAGTAGGGCGTGCGGCGGGAGAGGCGGTGGAGGAGTGAGCAGGAGAGCACGAGGCTGCAGCGCTCGCGCAGATGATCGATGCGCGCGAGAATGGGCTCGAGAAGCTCGTCGGGGAGCGACAGGAGGCGCGAGCTCTCGCGACCGCGCGCACCCTTCATCGCCGCGCGGTGAGGGTTTCGCTAACGCGGGAACAGAAATTAGTCTGCTGAGAGTGGTGGAATGGGGACGAGCAGCATCCCGGAGGACGATATGGGAATTAGCGCATGCATGCTCCGCTTTCTGCTGCTTGATGCAGTCACCGTGTCTATGCGTGCGCTTATGGAGTGTGGCTTCCTACTTGTATGACGAACACGAATGTATGGGCAAGTGTTACGAGTGCAATTGAGTGAGCGAGCGAGAATTGCACTATCAAAGCCGGAATACAATGAGCGAAGGCATGAGCGAAGAATATATAGCGAAACTACAGTGGTAACGGTCACGGACTATGGTTGTCGCGTGACGGGCCTGGGACTGAGGTCGGGAAAAGTGCCGAAGCAGAGGCCCGGGGCGCGGGTTACCCGCCGAGCCGTGAGGTCGGGGTGCGATGTGCGAAGGTGGCGGGAGGATTGTCGATGCGAGAGTTGCGAGTGATAACGGTACTGACTGTGGTGCTTCAGTAGTGTATGCGCTGAGCGGGGACGCGAAGTAAGGAAAAAGAATTTTCCTTACACTACCCCCCCCCTAAGGTAGGTCCTCCTTACGAAAGCGCGTGTACATCCCTAAAATTTCGGCTGCACAGATACTCGGTGAGGACGGGGTGGTTCTCGATTCTATCTAGGGGAACCCAATTGTCTTTGGTGGGTGTACGGTCTTTCCAGCGGATCAGGAACTCGATCCTTCGGGCTCCTCGAGGGTCACGAACTCGGTGGCTCAGGATTTTTTCGGGGGTGATGATTGGTTCAGTTGGCGGTCGTATCATGCTGGCTGGGCGATTGCGTGGCAGTTGGCTCGTGGGCGGGACGTAAGGGCGAAGCAGGCTGACCTGGAATGAGGGGCTGGCGTACCAGTCAGCAGGGAGGAGGAGGTGGGCGGTGACGGGCGTAATCATGTGGTTTATGCGAAATGGTCCACAGTATCGGGGGCGGAGTTTTGGGGTGATGGGCAGGCGGACGTTCTGGGTGTCAAGTAAAACCAGGTCGTCGGGCTGGTAAGTGACCGGTCTGCGGTGGCGGTCGGCGTTACGTTTAGCGATGATGTTGGATTTTTTTATGGCGTCTGCTGCTTGGGTCCGTGCTGCTTGTAATATTTCGGCGAACTGTTGTGCTCGTGGCACTGGGTTGTCGGGATTCGGGGTCATATGTACTGTCGGGTCTTGTCCGTAGTTTAGGTAAAATGGTGACTGTTGGGTCGTGGCGGATGGCGAGTTGTTGTACGCGAATTTGATGAGTGGCAGTTGATGTTCCCACGTGGTCGGGTCGTCGCACGTGGCTCGGATGAGCTACTCCATGGTCTGGTTTGTTCGTTCTATCTGTCCGTCAGTTTCGGGGTGGTACGAAGAGCTGAACTGTAGTCGCGTGCCGAACTGCTGCCACAGGTTCCGCCGGAAGTTGCTGGTGAATTTCGTATCTCGGTCGCTGATGATCGCTGCTGGTATCCCGTGCAGGCGTACGACGGTGGCGATGAAGAGGCGTGCTGTTTCTTCGGCTGTGATTGATTTTTTGCAGGCTGCGAAGTGTGCCATTTTTGTCAGTCGATCGACGACGACCAGGATCGCGTCGTTCCCACTCGCTCCGGCCGGTAACCCCGTGACGAAGTCCATCGTCACCTGCTGCCAAGCATGCTCTGGGGGTGGAATCGGTTGCAACTGTCCTGCCGACCGCTGCCGTGATGACTTCATGAGCTGGCAAGTGGGACACGATGCCACGTGTCGTTGTACGTCGGTCAACATTTCGGGCCAGTAATAATACCGCTGCAGCTGCTGCCGTGTCTTTTCTACCCCAAAATGCCCCGAGGTAACTCTCTCTTAAGCCTCTTGTAACAGTAATTCCCGTAGCAGTGTATACCCAGGCACCCAGATGCGGTCGGTTCCAGCTTTTACGTAATAGACTCCCCTTGCTGCTGCGAACTGCTGCGAATTTCCTCCTGTGAAGAATGGATCCGTTTGGTACCCGTGGTTAACTAGGCCTATCAGTAGGGGGCTGGTCTGGGCAAGTAGTATTGCGTGAATTTGGGCAGTGTTCGAGGCGGGTCAGTGCGTCCGGCGATGTTCGAGGCTCCCTTTTTGTAGGTGACCGTGTAGTGAAAATTTGACTCGAGGAAGTCGAGCCAACGAAATCTGTCGTGGGTTGAGGTGTGGCTGTGCGCGGAGGTACTGTAGTGATTTACGGTCTGTCCGTACTGTGACGTCTCCGTCGATCAAGTAACAGTGCCACACTTTGAACGCGTGCATGATCGCAAGCATTTCGCGGTCGTGTATCAGGTAATTTTTCTTGGGCGGATGCAGTTTTCGTGACTCGTATGCGATAGGCTGTAGGCCGTTGCCGAAGTCCTGTAGTAGTACGACTCCAATGACGATGTCGCTGGCGTTAGTAACTACTTAGAATGGGCGGTGTGGGTCAGTGATGCGCTGGACGAGCGGTGAACAGAGAATAGTTTTCAGGGCAGAGAAGGCAGCATGCTCTTTCTCCCCCCACGTAAAAGCGACCCCCTGTGAAACTGAATGAACGGGAGTGGATCACTATGAAATGAAGTGGGTACAAATAGGAAACCCTAATTGGGTTGTACCCCCTATGGGATACCCCACAATAGCCTACAGAAACAAGTAAGCTATATGTTCTGACACACCCCCATAGGCAAAGTGGGGGAGAACAAGGGGTCACAAGACCAGTCAAGCAAAGCAAAGCAAAGCTCAGGGTGGATCACAAAGTCACCACGCATTCCGAGCACAAGTTCAAAGGCCAGAAGGCCAGTTTACATGCAAGATCATATATAGAGATATACAAGAATCAAGCAAGCAAGAGCAAGAGTATATATAGGCGAAGGTACAAGCAAGGTCAAGAGGAGAGGAAGTGAGGCAAGACAGCCACAAGACCCAACTGCTTGCAACAACGCTGATGATCACAAGGCGCAAGTGCCTTGGTGAACACATCAGCAGTGTTGGCCTCAGAGGCCACGTACGCAAGTCGTAGCTGTCCACGCTGCTGTAGCTCACGAGCAAGAAAGTAGCGGAGAGCAATGTGCTTCGTTCTGTGCTCCAGTCTCTGCTCTCGACACAAGGCCAGCATGGCCTTGTTGTCTACGTACAGGACTGGAGGAGAACGAGGCTGCTCTCCAAGGTCGGTCAGCAGGTAGGTGAGCCAGCGTAACTCCTGTGCAGCCATAGCCCCAGCGTAGATCTCAGCCTCACAACTGGAGCCGAGAACAGAAGACGAGCGGGTAGCCCGCCACGAGACAGAGCCGGAACCTAGGCTGAAGGTGTAACCCTGTGACGACCGCTGCGTAGCCTGGTCGTCAGCCCAAGAAGCGTCTGCGTGCCCAGTGAGGACCACTGGACTGCGCCCTCCAAGCACTAGCCCCATGCCCGACGTACTGCACAAGTAGCGCAACACCCTCTTCGCTGCAGCCATGTGCTCTGGTCGGTGTCTCCCAGGAGCAACAAAGCGTGCGAGAATGCTAAGAGGGTATGCGAGGTCAGGTCGTGTGCAGGTCATCAGGTACATGAGGCAGCCAACAAGCTCTGCAAACGGGCCACTCGACTCTACGGACTCATCCGAAGGCAGAGCTGAGAGCGAGTGGCGAGTAGGCAGAGGAGTGGCCTGAGGCGAGGAGTACGTGAAGCCGAAGCGCTGAAGGACCTGCTGCACCATGTGTGACTGAGTCAGGGTAATGGTGCGGCGTGCTCTGTCCCGGGTGATCTGCAAGCCAAGGTAGCTGCGCAGTTCACCCAGGTCAGTGCACGTGTGTCTCTTCTGCAGCTCGGACTTCACGTAGGCGAGTCCAGCAGTGTCAGCTGTGGCAAAGACCAAGTCGTCGACGTACACGAGGATGTAGAACGGCGGCAGAGAGGTGTCGGTGCGAAGAAACAGCGACGGGTCGGCAGTAGAAGGAGCAAACCCAAGTGCCGCGAGCGTAGTCCTCAGTGTGTCGTGCCACTCACGTGGCGCCTGGCGGAGACCGTAGACTGGACGCCGGAGACTCCACTGGGTACCAGGAGGGAAAGACCCAGTGAAGCCAGGTGGGCGACGCAGCCAGATCTTCTCGTGCAGGCTGCCCTGCAAGAAAGCAGTGCTGAAGTCAAGAGAGTGCAGCTCGTAGTCACGGTGAGCAGCAACGTGCAGCAGAACCCGAAGAGTGGTCATCTTCGGGGTGGGGGAGAAGGTCTGAAAGTAGTCAACCCCCTGCCGCTGACTGAAGCCACGAGCCACGTAACGCGCCTTGAAGACAGGCGGAGAACCCGGCGGCCGCTTCACCCTGAAAATCCACATGCCACTGACGATGTTCGCCCCAGGAGGGGGAACAGCGTCAACGTAGGTGCCTGTGGACTTCCAGGAAGCCATCTCTGCATCCATAGCTGCCTGCCACTGAGAGGAGTAGGGACCCTCTATCGCCTCCGCGTAAGAGCGCGGAGTCGGGATGTCTGGTGCATCCGGGTCTCCCTCAGGGGCTAGCAGTACAGACGCAAGACGAGGTGAAGCAGCGGCTAGACACTGGAACTCCTCCTGCCTGTCCTCAAGGACGTCCGTGCCAAGGGCACACTCACCCCCGACGGACGGAGGACAGGCGGACTCAGACTCAGTGACAAGACGAGCAGCGTAGTCTAGACGACAGCGCGCAGCAAAGTCGACAAGCTCAGTGACAAGGGCAGACGCAGCAGACGACTCGAAGGAAGGGTCAGTGACAGCAGTAGCAAGGAGACGCGTGACAGTAGGACTGGCAGCGCGAAGAGAGTCCGACTCAGGGTCGGCAAGAGCAGGAAGAGAGGAAGCAGGAGGAGAAGGCAAAGGGGCACGCAGAGGAGCAGTGGACGGACGCAGTGACATCCGGTGCGTGCCAGGGACAGGAGGAGGACGCTGACGCGAACCACGACCACTAGCGCGCTCAGTACGAACAGGCGACGCAGGACGAGACGCAGGCTCACGACGCTCAGTAAGACCTCCAGTCGGACCAGCGTAGGGAGAAGGAGCAGGCAAAGGGGAGGCAGGCTGTAGCTGTGGCTGTGACCGAACAGGCTGCGGACCCTCTAAGGGAGCAGGAGGAGGTGCAAGACCAAGAACCTGCTGCAGGAGCGGAACGAAGTACGGTCGGGGCCGCGCGGCGACACCAGAAACAGCAGGAACAGCAGCAGCAGCCACGTCCGGAGCACCCACACCAGCAGCACCTCCAGCAGAACCACCAGAAGCTCCAGAACCTCCAGCAGTAGCACCAGGAACACTGTCAGTCGGACCGCCAACCGCAGGCTCAGTGCCAACACCCTCAGCAGGACCAGCTCCAGGAGAACTCTCAGACCCAGCAGCTCCAGCACCCACAGTACGAGCACCGCCAGGACGCGTGGCAGCAGTACCCTCTGCAGCCGAAGAACCACCAGCACCAGCAGCACGCCTCCAGCGCCTGGCAAACCACTCACGCAGCTCCTGTGGGGGGAGTGGCTCTCGGCGAGACGAAGCACCCCCAGGCACAGCACCCCCAGGCTCAGCACCCCCAGGCTCATCACCCCCAGGCACAGCATCCCCAGGCTCAGCACCCCCAGGCTCAGCACCCCCAGGCTCAGCACCCCCAGGCTCAGCACCCCCAGGCTCAGCACCCCCAGGCACGAGCACCCCCAGGCTCGACACCTCCAGGCTCAGCACCCCCAGGCACAGTACCCCCAGGCTCAGCACCCCCAGACTCCGCACCCTCAGGCTCAGCTCCCGCAGCAGCACCAGAGTCACCAGTGACCTCGACAGGCTTCGACCGCGTCTACCTGGGACACACCTGAAGGGGCAGGACCCTGAGGGGGGAGGGGGACTACCGGGGGGGGACCTGGTACCAAGAAGAGCGGGGGTGGGGGGAGGGACGGAGTGCGGTAGGGGAAGAGGCGGTAGTAGGGTACCGACTCGTCGAACGTGACGTCCTGGGAGGACAGAACACGTCGAGAGGTGGGGTGGTAAAACTGCCACCCAGGGGCGTCGAGGGGGAACCCCAGGAAGACGCAGGGAGAAGCACGAGGGGACAGCTTGTCCGCAGACAGGTCGCGAACAAACGCCCGAGATCCCCAGACCCGGAACGCCGACGCATCGCCAACCTTCCCCGTCCACAGCAGGGCTGGGGAGGTCTCTGGTCGAGAGACCCTGGGGTGGAGGTTGATCTGGTGCGCAGCGTACCTGACCGCAAACGGCCACAGAAAATGGGGAGCAGCCGCATGCATCATGGACGTGCGAGCGACGTCCATGACCATGCCAATGCGGCGCTCAGCAATCCCATTCTGCTGTGGTGAGTCCGGAAGCGTGAAGGTCTGACGGATGCCTCGCACACGACAGTAGGCACTCAGGAGGCCAGAGGAGAACTCTCCGCCTCTGTCCGAGTGCAGACGCAAAACAGGGAAGTCAGAGCCAAAGCTCCTCCGAAGCTGAAGACGAGCTGCGCGGATCCAGTCGATCAACACCTCAGTGACCTCACCCTTGCTGCGCAAGGGGAAGACTGTGGTGTAACGCGAGTAGTCGTCAACCACCAGCAGGAAGTAGCGCTCCTGACCCTGTCCACGGACGCGGGCTGGGCCCCACACGTCCATGTGAAGCGTCTGCAACGGGGCCTCTGTCGGAGGAAACTGGGAGGAGTGAGGGGCAGCACGCTGGCGCCCCTCGACACAGGGGACACAGGCAGGGCCAGGGCCCGGAGGAAGGGGAGGGAGGGACCGGGGAAGACCAGACACAAGGACCCGCGAGGCCATGCCTCTGAGCCGAAGCAGAGAGGGGTGGCCAAGGCGGTGGTGCCAGAGGAGGGTCTCGTGAGACAGACGACGACACGAACAGGGGGCAGACTCAGGACCAGACCTGGACGCTGCAGCAAACACCTGACCAGACTGAAGGGACTCTACCAGACGCAGCACCTGGAGGAGAAGCAGTGGTCAGTGTGTACAGGCTCGACCCTGGCCGACGTGTAAACGTAGCCAGGTGACGACCTGTATCCGCCTCCGTACAGTGGGTCACCCGCTGACGAGCAGGGGTGAATTGGTGGACACCTGCATCCTGGAGGTCAGCACCACTCACCAAGTTCGTCGAGAACGAGGGGAGGTAGAGACCAGTCAGGGTGCCAGAGGGGGCCGCTGGACACGGGAGGACAGTGGAGAAGCGAGACAGGACAGGTCCCCCAGAGGGGTCAGCCAGGGACACCGCAACCGGCCGACTCAGCGGCGTGAGAGTGGTGCGGTCCCTAAAGAAGGAGCGAGACGCTCCAGAGTCAAGGGTGAAGGTGTGAGAGGCCGAAGCCGACACAGTACCTGAGAGGGCGGACTCACCAGCACCTGAGAGCACAGACGCACTGGCACCTAGAGCTGCAGCCTCACTAGTACCTGACGCGGCAGTACCAATGCCCGGGTCGGGCGGGAAACACCGGTAACAGTCATCCTCATCACTACCAGTCACAGCATACATAGCAGAGAGAATAGCATCAAAGTCAAGATCATAAATAGCTACTCCAGCCCTAGACAGCTCTCCCCAGCGGGGGATCTCAGCGGCCTCCGGAAACTGCTGACGCCAGGCGTCGGTCAGGCGGCCAAAGCAGCGACGGGCTGTGTGGGCGCCTCCACACCTCTCCCCCGCACGGTCACCGGTGCGAAGAACGTAGGGGCAGGGACCAAGCGCACCACCGCGCTGACGCTGCAAGTACCACTCACGGAGCTGCTGAGGGCCGGGGACGGTGCGAGAGCGCTGCTGCTGCTGCGGCTGCTGCTGCTGCTGCTGCTGCTGCTTGGCGCTGACCACCCCCAGAGCTGCTCCGCTGGGACGAGCCACTCCGACCCCCGCCTCCACCGCCACCCCCGCCTCCACCGCCACCCCCGTCTCCACCGCCACCTCCCCCACCAGGACCGTCGCTCCCACCGCTCCCACCGCCTCCTCCGCTACCACCTCCGCCGCCACCTCCGCCTCCACCGCCGCCACTAGTACCTCCACTCCCGCCACCACCCCCACCGCCACCCCCACTCCCCCCTCCACCCCCACCGCCTCCTCCACCGCCCCCTCTAGCTCCACCCGCCCCCTTGCCCCCCTTGCCCTTGCATGAGCGGCGTCTGCCGCTGGGGGCAGACGCCGCGCCGACCGACTCAAAACCAGCGAGGTCGGCCGCAGCGGCAGAGGCGACAGAGGGCAGCAGGGGGGAAGGACCACACCCCTCAAAGATGGGGGTGCGAGGGTCACCCCGAGAGGCCCCTACAGCGACAATACTCTTCTCAGCCGCTAGCAGGGACTCCTCAAGGAGGTCGACAGTGAGAGTGGTGGGACAGACAGAGAGAAACTGGTCCCTAACGACACGAAGGGACTCAGGGAGACGGGTGACGAGAAAGTAGAGAGTGATGTACATGGGAGGAGGGTTCGCAGCGCGGAACTCAGCAGGAAGGGCAGCACGGTAGCGGGTGTCACTAGCGCGGAGGTGGGTAACTAGGTCAGCAACAGTGGGAAAGGAAGCGAGGTCAGGGAAGAGAAACGGTAGCATGAGGCGGCTAAGGGTAGCGGAGGAAGGGGAGGAGTAGCGTGCAACTACAGCGTCGTACAAGGCCTGAGCGGTCTTGCACTGACTAAAGTGGGCACGCTCAGAGGAAGGGAGGTGGCGACGCACAGCAAGACGTGCAGCAGCATCGCGGGTCGCCCACTTGGAGCGAGCAGCAGAGTCAGCATCAGCAGGCGGGGCAGGGACAGCCGCCAGAGACAAAGTCAAAGAGAGAGACCTCATCTATCGCATCACACAGTAAGTACAGCTGCAGGTCTTCAATCCAGACGGCAAAGTCAATGGCCCTCCCCTCAGCGTCAAAAGTAAGAACATTGGGGGTGGCCATGGCAGCAGCTGAAAGTCTCACCGGGCTAGGAGAGTCGGGTAGGACAGCAGCAGGCGGCTCGGGCTGGTGGGGCGGCTCGGGCGGCTCGGGCGGCTCGGGCGGCTCGGGCGGCTCGGGTATCGGGCGGCTCGGCTGCTGCTGGGTGGCTCGGCTGCTGCTGGGCGGCTCGGCTGCTGCTGGGCGGCTCGGCTGCTGCTGAGCGGCTCGGCTGCTGCTGGGCGGTCCGGCTGCTGCTGGGCGGCTCGGCTGCAGTGTAGTGGCGGGGCCGGGACAAGGGATGGCGGGGCCGTCAGGGTGCAGCGGCGGGGCCGGGACTGGGGACGGCGGGGCCGTCAGGGTGCAGCGGCCAGCAGGTGAGGTGGCGAGCCGGTAGGTGAGGCGGCGGGGCCGTCAGGTCAGGTGGCGGGCCAGCAGGTGAGGCGGCGAGCCGTCAGGTGAGGCGGCGGGGCCGTCAGATCAGGTGGCGGGCCAGCGGGGGAGGCGGCGGGCCGTCAGTGAGGTGGCGGGCCAGCAGGTCAGGCGGCGGGCCGTCAGGTGAGGTGGCGGGGCCGTCAGGTCAGGTGGCGGGCCAGTAGGTGAGGCGGCGGGCCGTCAGGTGAGGCGGCGGGGCCGTCAGGTAAGGTGGCGGCGGGCTGTCAGGTGAGGCGGCGGGGCCGTCAGGTAAGGTGGCGGGCCAGCAGGTGAGACGGTGGGCCGTCAGGTGAGGCGGCAGGGCCGTCTGGTGAGGTGGCGGGCCAGAGGGCGAGGCGGCGGGCCGTCGGGTGAGGCGGCGGCCGTCAGGTAAGGCGGCGGCGGGGCCGACAGAGGTGCAGCGGGGGGGGCCTGCCGCAGCGACGAAGAGGCCGCGCGGCCGTCTTGAGGGCGGCGCGGCGCGGCAGAGCCGAGAGGGCGGCGCGGCGCGGCTGTAAGGGCCGCGCGAAGTGGGGCCCGGGCCGCGCGCGCGAAAAAAATTGAGTCGCGCGCGCGACTCTCGGGGCGCCACAAGGGCAGCGCGACGCGCACTAGGGGGAGCGCGCCTCGAGGAGAATAGGGCGCGCTCCGGGCAGGAAAAAAAAGATCGTGGGTGGGCCCAAAAAAAAAAAAAAACGGTCCTTAGAAGGGACCCGCTCTATACCATGTGAAACTGAATGAACGGGAGTGGATCACTATGAAATGAAGTGGGTACAAATAGGAAACCCTAATTGGGTTGTACCCCCTATGGGATACCCCACAATAGCCTACAGAAACAAGTAAGCTATATGTTCTGACACCCCCTTCCGTAATAAGTCCGTCAGTGGCGCCGTCAACCGTGCCATGTCAGGAACGAACCGACGCACGTAGTTTACGAACCCTAAAAAACTCTGCAGTTCCGTAATATTCGTCGGGGGGTGCCAGGCTTTCACCGTGTCCAACTTCTTTGGGTCAATTTCGACCCCAGCCTCCGAAATAATGTGCCCCAAGAACTCTAACCTGTCCTGAAAGAACTCGCACTTGGAACCCTTTGTCAGTAGCCGATGCTCGTCTAAGATCTTAAATACTGCTTCCAGATCTGCTAAGTGCTGCTGCTTGTCGCGACTGTAGACGAGGATGTCGTCGAGGTAAACTATCACGCATTTATCTAAGAGCGGCCTAAAAGCCTCGTTCATGGTCATTTGAAATGTCGCTGGTGCGTTGGTCAGCCCGAAAGGCATCACGGTGTATTCGAATGACCCGTATCTAGTCCGAAAAGCTGTTTTTGCGCAGTCCGATGGTTCGACCCTAATCTGATGGTAACCTCCACGTAAATCTATTTTCTAAAAAACCCGTGCTGTTTGCAGCTGGTCGATCAGTTCGTCGGCGCGGGGAATGGGGTACCATGACTTGACTGTTACCCTGTTGAGCGCTCGGTAATCGATGCACATGCGAAACCCTCCGTCTTTTTTTTGGCGTGAACAGTATCGGTGCGGCGAACGGCGATGAGCTTGGTCGGATGAATTTCTTCTCTAACAAGTAATCTAACTGCTTCCTTAGTTCCTCAAGCTCGGGCTGTGTCAGTCTGAACTGGCGCTGTACAGTTGGCTGTGCCCCCAGTTCTAATTCTATTTGGTGGTCATGTGCTCGCTGAGGTGGCAGTCCTTCCGGTAAGTCGTTGGGAAAAATGTCGGGGTATCGTTTCAACAGTTCCTGTAATTCGGGCTTTCCTTTTGCTAACAGTTTCTGAAAATCGCTCGGCTGCTCTGCTTCTTCTACTACTGCGATGTCTACTGCGTACACGTCAGCTCCAGCAGCGACAGCCCGTTTCATGGTGGTGGCGTTGACGTGTACCGTTGAAGACTCGGGCGACTGCCAACGAGGTAGCTCGACCCTGTTACCGCTACTCCGCACAATGCAGCGACACGTTGTCCAGTCAATTCGCGGGTTATATCGTCGCAGCCAATCACGTCCCAGTAAAATGTCGTGCCCATCCAGTGTCGTTGCAAGAATTTCCTGTGTAAACCCGAAATTTCCCCCGCAGCGGACTTTGACTCTCTCCACCTTTTCCCGTATGGCCAGTGGCGTGCCGTCGACTAAGCGTGCGTCTATCTCAGGTAAACAACGGCTAAGTGTCAGTTGCAATCTGCGAGCGGTTGCGGCATTAACTAAACTATGACTTGCTCCTCCGTCGATAAAAATCTTCACTGCTGCTCCCTGTATTTTCCCGTGGATCAGTACTGGGCAATCCGTCGCTGTACCCTCCTTATTCGTCCGAGCCCGATCGATAGCATGAATCGTCACTGTGACTCGGTGAGGGTCGGTGGGGTTGGGCGAGTAGGTAGTCTCGTCAGTAGTTGGCCCGATTCCTACTGACTGATGGCGTTTCCCTGCCTTGGAGACTCCCTCCCCTGCTCTGCTCCGCGGCGCCTTAGCTCCTCTTGGCATTCACTCTTGCGATGGCCCGGCCTATTGCAAGCGAAGCAGCGCCCCTTAAACGGCGCGACAGCTGCATTCGTTGCAACGGCGTGTACAGTGGCGTGCTCGATCGGTCCCCGAGGACGATGTCCGTAGTAGGACCCCGGTCTCGGACGGCGTAAAATGTCGATTTTCTCGGCGAGCGCGAGAATCTCGTTGAAGTTCGAGAGCCCGCGTAGCATAATCTCGTGCGAGATGTCCGGCTTCAGCCCTCTGACGTAACGGTCCACCCGCTCTGCTTCGTGCATGTAGCCGACTTGCTCGCATAATGCGAGAAAACCACTCGTGTAGTCTTGATCCGACCCGAGCTGCCGCCAAGTGCGCAATCTCTGATGCGCCGAAATAGAAGTCGCGATCGGCTCGAAGCGCGCCCGCAACCCTGCGCACCACGCATCCCACGTGCTGTATTGGGCGGTTTCACAGAATGAGCTCCAGGTGACAGCTGGACCCGTGGGCCCTTCCTCTTGCGACGGTGGCTCGTAGGCGCGTGGCGACGTCACGATGACTCGCCACCAGTCCATGGCGGGGCCCCTTATCAGCGAAACGGCATACCAAATCTTCGCTGCGTCCGACTCGACGTAATTCGCGTCAAAGAAGACGTTCATCGTGAAGACCCACGACTGAACCGTCGGGCCTCCACGCTGGCTCGGGTAGAAGCAGAGCAGGCGTTGCGGCTTGAGTGGCATTGGTGCTATAATGGCCGGTTCGCCACTTGTCGCCGCGAACTCTTCGTGCCGACGGGCTTCGCGAGGCTCCCGCGGGCTTGGTGCGACCCTGTTTCCTCCCATGCCAGGCATCGGCTGGGCGGCGCCATCACTGGCTGCGCCTGAGCGCTGTCCCACGCTGTTCTTTTGTGTTGGTGTGCCGGACGAAATGACGATCGGTTCGTCCGATTGTGCAGATGCATTTGTCGGTGCGTGTGGTGGCCCTGGAGTGTTCACCGTTGATTGCTGAGGCGCGGAGTCACGTTCCGCCGTGAGCGTCGCAATTTCGAGCGCAGAATCTTCAAGTTGGCGCACCAGACGTTCAAGCTGCTCCTGTGTCAATGTTGCGAGCGTGAATTCGGCCATGGCGGGGGTTTCGGGCAAGCTCAGCAAGAGCCTCGGTCGTGGCCGTGTGTGCTTACGAGAGAGCACTACGAGCGGCGGTGCTGTGTCGCTGAGAGACGTCTACTCCCCCCAAAATTTGAGGGTGCGAAAGTGTGGGTGCGGTCCGAGAAGAGATCGTAGGCTTTGAATACCAAGTGTTACGAGTGCAATTGAGTGAGCGAGCGAGAATTGCACTATCGAAGCAAGAATACAATGAGCGAAGGCATTAGCGAAGAATATATAGCGAAACTACAGTGGTAACGGTCACGGACTATGGTTGTCGCGTGACGGGCCTGGGACTGAGGTTGGGAAAAGTGCCGAAGCGGAGGCCCGGGGCGCGGGTAACCCGCCGAGCCGTGAGGTCAGGGTGCGACGTGCGAAGGTGGCGGGAGGATTGTCGATGCGAGAGTTGCGAGTGGTAACGGTGCTGACTGTGGTGCTTCAGTAGTGTACTGCGCTGAGCGGGGATGCGAAGTAAGGAAAATGAATTTTCCTTACAGCAAGAAAGGTTTCAACAGAAAAAAGGAAGGGGATTCCGTGTGTGGTGCTTCAGGTATCTATTGCCCGTCTCGGGTCATCCCTCGTACTCGTGTACCGCATCAGCAAAATCCAAAATCGTGATGAAGCGCGTGGGCCCTGTCAAACTTATATGCTATAGTCTGTGTACGCTCTAGTGGGGTAGACAATATGGGGTACAGCATTTCTAGGTTTTCCTACTTGTACCCACCTCTTTCCTAGTTCATTTCATTCCTCATTCTTCACATGGTATAGAGCAGGTTCCCTCGTGGGAACGCTTCTCAGGGCCCACCACCTAACTCGATCCTTTTTTTTTTTTTTTCCTGCCGAGGCGCGCCCGGTAGGCCCCCCTCACGTCGCGCCCTCCTAGAGGGCCCCTCGCGCCACCCTTAGCGGTCCCGTCGCCGTCCTTTCCAGCCCCGTCGCCGCCCCTCTAGGCCCCTCGCGGCCCCTTCACGGCCCCGTCGCCGCCACTCTAGGCCCCGACGCCGCCCCTCTAGGCCCCTCGCGGCCCCTTCGCGGCCCCGTCGCCGCCCCTAGCGGCCCCGTCGCTGCCCCTCTAGGCCCCTCGCGGCCCCTTCGCGGCCCCGTCGCCGCCGCTCTAGGCCCCATCGCCGCCCCTCTAGGCCCCTCGCGGCCCCTTCGCGGCCCCGTCGCCGCCCCTTCGCGGCCTCATCGCTGCCCCTCTAGGCCCCTTGAGGCCCCTCTGCGGCCCTGTCGCCGCCCCTAGCGGCCCCGTCGCCGCCCCTGGAGGCCCCGTCGCCGCCCTTCGCGGCCACCTCGCCGCCCTTAGCGGCCCTGTCGCCGCCCCTAGTGGCCACGTCGCCGCTCTTCGCGGCCCCATCGCCGCCTCTACCGGCCCCTTCACCGCCTCTACCGGCCCCTTCACCGCAGTGCCGCCCAGCAGCTGAGCACCCGAGCCACCACGCCGCCAGCCGCCCAGCAACCGAGCCGCCTAACAGCCGAGCCGTCGAGCCGCCCACCAGTCGAGCCGCCAAGCCGCCCAGCAACCGAGCCGCCGAGCCGCACAGCAGCCGAGCCCCCCAACAGCCGAGCTGCCGAGCCGCCCAGCAGCCGAGCCGCCGAGCCGCCGTGCCGCCCAGCAGCCGAGCCGCCGAGCCGCCCTGCCGTCGAGCCGCTATTGTTCCTACTGGCGTGCCCCGGCCCTACTTACTCGGACTGGTGAGATCACTCCCTGCTAGGCCACTACAGTCATGGCTACCCCCAGTGTCCTTACCTTTGATACTGAGGGTCGTGCTGTTGACTTTGAGGTCTGGATCGATGACCTCCAGCTGTTCCTACAATGCGATAGGGCAGACGGACTCTCCCTGTTCGATCTCACCTCTGGTGCCTCTCCTGCCCCGCCTGCTGATGCTGACAGCACTGTTCGCTCACAGTGGGCCACACGCGATGCTGCTGCCTGTCTTGTTGTGCGTCGCCACTTACCGACCGCTGAGCGTGCGCAATTTAGTCAGTACAAGAGGGCTAAGACCTTGTACGACGCTGTAGTTGCACGCTACTCTTCCCCTGCCACTGCTGCTCTTAGCCGCCTCATATTGCCGTACCTTTTTCCTGACCTCGCCGCCTTTCCCACTGTCGCTGACCTCATTACGCACCTTCGCACTAGTGACACCCGCTACCGCGCTGCGCTTCCTGCTGAGTTCTGCGCCAAGAACACCCCCCCCCATGTACATCACCCTCTACTACATAGTCACCCGGCTCCCTGACTCCCTTTGCTTAGTCATGGACCACTTCTTCTCAGTTTGCCCCACCACACTCACCGTTGACCTCCTCGAGGAGCGCCTCCTAGCAGCAGAGAAGAGAATAATCGCTGTAGGAGCCTCTCGTGGTGACCCTCGCACTCCCGTCTTTGAGGGGTGTTCCCCCTCCCCCCTATTGCCCTCTGTTGCATCTGCTGCTGCGGCCGACCTCGTTGGCTTCGAGTCGGTCGGCGCTGCGTCTGCCCCTAGCGGGAGACGCCGCACGGTAAGGGCAAGGGGGGCAAGGGCGTTGGAGGGGCTGGCGGGGGCGGTGGAGTTGGTGGTGGAGGCAGTGGAGGGGGTGGGGGTGGTGGTGGGAGTGGTGGCGGGAGTGGAGGTGTCGGTGGCAGCAGTGGAGGCGGAGGAGGCGGCGGCGGTGGCGGAGGGAGCGGAGGCGGCGGAGGTGGCGGAGGCGGCGGAGGCAACGGAGAAGCTGGTCACGGCTCTGGGCAGAGGAGTGGCTCCGGTGGTGGTCCGCGCCAGCAGCAGCAGCGCAGTCGTGAGACCGTGTCCCCTCAGCAGCTTTGTGAGTGGTACGCTGGGCGTCAGCGGGGTGGGGGTACTAGTCCCTGCACCTACGTCCTCCGTACCGGCGACCGCGCTGGTGAGCAATGCAGGGGCCCGCACTCCACCCAGCGCTGCTTCGGCCGCCTGACGGACGCGTGGCGTCACCAGTTCCCTGACGCCACTGAGATCCCTCGTTGGGGAGATCTGTCTAGGGCGGGGGTTGCTATCTTTGATCTTGATTATGATGCTATTCTTGCTACCATGTATGCTGTGTCTGATAGTGTTGAGGGTGACTGTTACCTGTGTGTCCCGCCTGACCCAGGCATTGAGGCTGCTGCTCTAGGTGCTGGTGAGGCTGCTGCTCTAGGTGCTAGTGCGTCTGCTGCCCCAGGTGCTGGTGAGTCTGCTCTCTCAGGTACCACGTCGGCTCAGGCCTTACACACCTTCACCCTTGACTCGGGTGCTTCCCGCTCCTTCTTTCGCGACCGCACCACGCTTACGACGCTTAGTCGGCCGGTTGCGGTCTCCCTGGCGGACCCCTCTGGGGGTCCTGTCCTTGCTACCTTCTCCGCTGTCTTTCCGTGCCCAGCAGCCCCCTCTGGCACCCTGTCAGGTCTCTACCTCCCCTCGTTCTCTACGAACTTGGTGAGTGGAGCTGATCTACAGGATAGGGGGGTTGACCAGTTCACGCCTGCGAGTCAGCGGGTGACCCACTTTACGTGTGCTCGGACGGGCCGACACTTGGCCACGTTTACCCGTCGGCCGAGGTCGAGCCTGTACACACTGACTACTGAGTCTCCTCCGGTCGCTGAGTCTGGTCAGGTAGCTGCGTCGAGTCTGGTATTTGCTGCAGTGTCCAGGTCTGGTCCTGAGTCTGCTCCCTGCTCGTGTCGTCTGCTGTCCCACCAGACTCTCCTTTGGCACCACCGCCTTGGTAACCCCTCCCTGCCTCATCTCCGAGGCATGGCCTCCCGTGTCCTTGTCTCTGGTCTCCCCCGGTCCCTCCCTCCCCTACCTCCGGGGTGTTATGTGATGCTATAATTTGCATTCACGTCTGTCTGCCTCCTATCACATGTTCGTGCGTTGCGTGGTGTGAGCGTGTGCAAGAATTTGTGTTTGATGTGGTTTGGATTTTCTGAGTTTGTGTGAATGTTATTTGGCTTGAGCAGATATCTGAAGTGTCTCCTCTGCTCAAGAGCTTTTTGACGAACCAAGTATCGCTTCAATCGGAGCACGAACAAGAAAGTTACGAACGTTGGAAGTTTGTATGCTTTTGATATTTGGTTGTGGTGACTATGGGAAGTTGTGGGGTTGACTCAATATGGGGTACAGACTTTTGGGGGTTGGGAAATTCGTCTTTTCTACTGAAGATGCTGCCAAATGGTTGGGTGAAACCAAATCAGGTTGGCAAGTGTGGCCAAGTTGGGTTGAGGTGGATTGTGGAGGTTGGGATAGTGACAAAGGTCAGAGTTGGGTTGCCTATGGGGAAGGGAATTGTGTGGCATGGGGTTTCCTTGGTTGGGGACTCTCTTGGGACCTTCCCTCTCATCCTACTCATCCCTTCTACCTAGTTTAGTGCTACTCTAACTCTCTTGTGTAGTAATTGTGAACTTGTGTGAGAACTTAGTGATTGAGTTAAGATTCCATGGCAGCATACCCCCAAGTGCGCCGAAATTGATCACTCAAGAAATACTTCATTATTTCGTATTATTCAACTTGGGAATTGTAGCCACAGAGTAGAGCTACATCATAAAGTTTTGACTGTGAACTGTTCGTCGAAGACGTTTCTTGTGAGCGCGACTTTTCTGTCCAGAATTCTAAGCCAACGATTTTGAGAATTTTAGGCACCTAATCTTCGTAGACTCCGTCCTTAGTCTCTAACAACTGGTATCAGAGCTAATTAAGGACTTTGTGGAGAGTCTACTGAAATTTGAAGACCCTCCTAGACCCTCCATGGCCTGTGGGCGTGCCTAAGTGGAGTTCTGGAGGTTGGATGTGACTTTCGCTAAGGGGAAACTCTACCGAAATTTCGTTGGCGCCGAAACTTGTGAAGATTGTGTGGATCTACATTGTGACCAGCAAAGGGGGGAGCTGAAACCTCTGATTGGGAGCAGAGGAGATGAAGAGGAGTTGAGATGCAACTGAGAAGAGGAGCGAGCCGCCACCATCCAAGATTGAAGCTTTGGATGGCTCCAACTATGAGGAATGGAGCGGGCGGATGCGGAGCGTCTTCAAGCGCTACAAGCTGCTGAAAATTGCAATGGGAGAGGAGAAGATGCCGGGGGGAGGAGATGCCCGTGATCGGTGGATTGAGAAGAGCGCGGTGGTGTACGACCTTATCCTCCAATCGGTCAACAACGACGTGTTCCAGCACATCAAGGACTTGGTTGAGTTGGATGATTATGGACCGAAGGCATGGAAGCTGCTACGCGACGTGATTCAGCCCAACACGCTGCCGATGGTGATTGTGTTGGAGAAGGAGTTGGCTGCCCTCTCCATGAAACCGGGAGATGATGTGAAACCGGTCCTTGACAAGATCAAGGACACCTATGCGAGGATGGCAGCAGTGGGCAGCGAAGTGTCGCAGATGCAACAGTGCACCAAGATCATCTCGGTGCTCGACAACTCGTGGGACAACCTCATCCCCACCCTCGACGTTCAGCAGGACAAATGGACGTCTGAGTGGCTACAGCAGCAGATTCTGCAGGAGGACTTCCGCAGGCGCCACACGGGAGGTGGTGCTGCCAACAAAACTGCTGAGGGGTATGGAGCTATAGGAGGCAGCAGAGGAAGAGGGAGAGGGAGAGGGCGAGGCCGTGGGAGAGGCTTTGGCAGAGGGAGAGGCCGAGGTGACTACAATGAGGGGCATGGGAGCTCTGGTGGCAGGGGGAGCACCCGAATCGAGGGTGCGTGCTGGTACTGCAAGAAGGCTGGACACCCATGGTTCAAGTGTTTCAGCCAGCCTGAAGGATGGGCCCCTCCAGGGATGAAGCCGCCAAGTGGTGAACGTGTACGAGGTGGCGCTGTGCAAGGTTCGGGTGCACAAGGTGGTGGTGCACAAGGGAAAGCCGACCCTGGGATGTTCCTCATGGTTGAGGATGTGCAAGGGAGTAGGGGTGATGTGGGTTCAGTTGGGAAGGTTGTTATGCATCCCCTCACCCACTAGGTGATAGACTCAGGTTGCACAAGTCACATGACCCCACGGGGAGATTTGCTTGACGAGGTAAAGCCCCCTGGGAAGATAAAGTTTGTTGCTGCCGCTTCAGGTGCTTTGCTCCCTGTGATTGGTGTGGGGAATGCCAAGGTAATGGGAGCCAATGGGGGGCTTGTGGGGCTGGGGAATATGCTGTTGGTTGAAGGTTTGTCCGCTAACCTTCTTTCCGTGCGCCGGCTGCAGAAAAGCAAGGCCAAAGTGACTTTCGGCCCAACTAGCTGCCGTGCAAAGCTTGGGAAGTTGCTAATGTGGAACTTGGAGGAGAAGAGCAGCTGCTTAAAGGACCTTTGGAAGCTGCCCATCATCCCTTGGAAGGGGAAACCACAAGCAACGGCAAAGGCAGTGGCAGCGGCTAAAGCAGCTGCGGGAGGAGAGGAGACTGCATCAACTGCTGGGGCCCTGGATGCAGTCAAGAAGGTGCAGCAGCCACACCAGCCACATGGTGAGGTGCTTGCTGGTGTGGATGCGACAGCTGCATGGGCAAAGGCTTCATCTGGGAGTGGTGAAGCTGATTGGGAGACGTGGCATGAGAGGGTGTGCCATGTGAACATTCCTATGCTGCAGAAGTTGGTAAAGGATGGGTGCTTGTTAGAATCAGGGAAGTGAATGAACTAGGCAACAATGTAGTACAAGTATGAAACCCTAAAAGTTGTGTACCCCCTATAGGCTTACCCACTATAGCCTACACAACAATAACACATATACAGTGTTTGACACACCCCCATAGGCAAAGTGGGGGAGAGCAAGGGGTCACAAGACCAGTCAAGAAAGGTAAACAAGCTCAGGGTGGATCACAACGTCACCACACACACTGAGCACAAGCAAAGGGCCTCAAGGCCAGTTCACATGCAGAGACATATATGCAGTACAAACAACAAGGTGATCTCAACCTAGCAAAGCAAACAGGCAGGTAGGTATATATAGAGATCACAGTACAGGCAAAGCCTATAGCAAGTGAGGAAACGTGGGCACAAGTCCAAGCAGAGTGCACAAACGCTAATGATCACCAGACTGGAGTGCCTTGGTGAATATATCAGCGGTGTTGGCCTCAGTGGCCACGTAGCGCAGACGAAGCTGACCGCGCTGCTGTAGCTCTCGAGCCAGGAAGTAACGGAGAGCGATGTGCTTCTTTCTGTGCTCCAGTCTGTGCTCCTCACACAAGGCAATGGCAGCCTTGTTGTCGACGTACAGCACTGGAGGAGAACTAGGCCGCTCTCCCAAGTCGGTCAGCAGGTAGGTGAGCCAGCGTAGCTCCTGTGCAGCCATAGCTGTGGCGTAGATCTCAGCCTCACAACTGGACCTGAGAACAGAAGACGAGCGAGTAGAACGCCAAGAGACTGAACCAGAGCCAAGGCTGAAGGAGTAACCCTTTGACGACCGCTGAGTAGCCTGGTCGTCAACCCAAGAGGCGTCTGAGTGCCCAGTGAGAACAACTGAGCTCCCTCCTCCAAGCACGAGCCCCATGCCTGATGTACTGCACAGGTAGCGCAATAACCTCTTTGCAGCATCCCAGTGCACCTTTCGGTGCCTGCCAGGAGCCACGTAGCGGGCCACAAGGTTAAGAGGGTATGCTAGGTCAGGACGAGTGCAAGTCAACAGGTATATGAGGCAACCAACTAGCTCTGGGTAAGGACCACTCGGCTCTACGGACTCATCCGAAGGCAGAGCTGAGAGCGAGTGACCTATAGCCAGAAGAGTGGTCTGTGCCGAGGACCAGGTGAAGCCGAAGCGCTGAAGGATCTGCTGCACCATGTGTGACTGAGTCAGTGTGATGGTGCGGCGTGCTCTGTCCCAGGTGATCTGCAAGCCAAGGTAGCTGTGCAGTTCACCCAGGTCTGTGCACGTGTGTCTCTTCTGCATCTCTAGCTTCCCGTGGGCAAGAGCATCAGTGTCCGCAATGGCAAAGACCAAGTCGTCGACGTACACGAGGATGTAGAACGGCGGCAGTGAAGTGTCAGTGCGCAGAAACAGCGACGGGTCAGCAGTAGAGAGCGCGAACCCATGTGCCGCAAGTATAGTCCTCAATGTGTCGTGCCACTCACATGGCGCCTGGGGGAGACCGTAGACTGGCCGCCGGAGGCTCTATTGGGTACCAGGAGGAAACGGCCCAGTGAAGCCAGGAGGGCGGCGCAGCCAGATCTCCTCGTGCAGGCTGCCCTACAAGAAAGTTGTGCTGAAGTCCAGAGAGTGAAGCTCGTAGTCACGCTGAGCAGCAACGTGCAGTAGCACCCGAAGAGTGGTCATCTTCGGGGTGGGGGAGAAGGTCTGAAAGAAGTCTACTCCCTCTCGCTGACTGAAGCCTCGAGCAACGTAACGAGTCTTGAAGACAGGCGGAGAACCTGGCGGCCGCTTCACCCTGAAAATCCACATGCCACTGACGATGTTCGCCCCAGGTGGGGGAACCTCGTCAACGTAAGTGCCAGCGGACTTCCAGGATTTCATCTCTTCATCCATGGCTGACTGCCACTGGGAGGAGTACTCACCCGCGATCGCCTCAGCGTAAGAGCGCGGGGTCGGGATGTCTGGAGCATCCGGGTCTCCCTCAGGGGCAATCATCATGGACACGAGATGAGGCGCAGCGGCTGCAAGACACTCAAGGTCCTCCTGTCTGTCCTCAAGGACGTCCGTGCCTAGAGCACACTCACCCCTGACGGACGGAGGACAGACAGACTCAGACTCAGCAACAAGACTGGCAGCGTAGTCTAGACGACAGTGAGCAGCAAAGTCGACAAGCTCATCAACTAGGGCAGACGCAGCAGCAGACTCAAAGGAAGGGTCAGTGACACCTGTGGCCAGGAGACGCGTGACAGTAGGACTGGCAGCACGATGAGAGTCAGACTCCGGGTCAGCAATGACAGGAAGAGAGGACTCAGGAGGAGACGGAAGAGGGACGCGCTGTGGAGCAGTGGAAGGACGCAGAGTCATATAGTGTGTGCCAGGCACAGGTGGAGGACGCTCATGCTGACCACGGGGACCAGTGCGAATAGCACAAGCAGGTGACACAGGACGCGACACAGGCGACACAGGACGAGACTCAGGCTCACGACGCTCTGTAAGAGCGCCTGTTGGACCAGTGTAGGGAGAAGGACCAAGCAGTGGCGAGGCGGGTGGGAGCTAGGACTGCGACTGGACAGGCGGAGGACACTCTAAGGAGGGAGGAGGACTAGGAGGAGGCTGCTGACCAAGAACCTGAAGGAGCGGAACGAAGTACGGCCGTGGCCGTGAAGCGCCCCCAGAAGCAGCAGAGACAGCACCAGAACCTCCAGTCGAACCAGCACCAGCAGCACCTCCAACAGCTCCAGGGCCTCCACCAGTACGGCAGTACCTCCAGCAGCTTCAGCAGCACTTCCAGGACCTCCAGGAGCACCAGCAATACCTCTAGCAGCAGAGCCTCCAGCTGGCGGTACCTCAACACTAGGAGCTCCACTCCTGAGGCTGTAGCGCCGAGCGTACCATTCACGTAGCCGCTGAGGGGAGGGAGGCTCTGGCTGCGGCACTGCACTTGTGAGGCCACCAGCCCCGACTCCAGTAGACTCCCCAGCTCCAGCAGCGCCACGACGGAGGCTGTAGCGCTGAGAGTACCACTCACGTAGCTGCTGTGAAGAGGGAGCGCCACCAGGCTCAGCACCCCCAGTCTCAGCTCCCCCAATCTCAGCACCCCAAGTCGCAGCACCTCCAGGCTCAGCACCCAAAGTCTCAGCACCCCCAGGCTCAGTACCCCGAGTCTCCGCACCCCCAGGCTCAGCACCCCCAGTCTCCGCACCCCCAGGCTCAGCACCCCCAGGCTCAGCACCCCCAGGCTCAGTGCCCTCAGACCCAGCACTACCAGGCTCAGCAACCTCAGTACCTCGCACAGGACCAGAGTCAATAGCTACCTCGACAGGCTCGACCGGGTCTACCTGGGAAACACCTGAGGGAGCAGCACCCTGGGGAGGGAGGGGGTCTACCGACGGGACACTTGGGGTGAGGAAGAGCGGCGGGGGGGGGAGCGGGGCAGTGCGGTAGGGGAAGAGACGGTAAAAGGGTACCGACTCGTCGAAGGTGACGTCCTGAGAGGCCCTGGATGCAGTCAAGAAGGTGCAGCAGCCACACCAGCCACATGGTGAGGTGCTTGCTGGTGTGGATGCGACAGCTGCATGGGCAAAGGCTTCATCTGGGAGTGGTGAAGCTGATTGGGAGACGTGGCATGAGAGGGTGTGCCATGTGAACATTCCTATGCTGCAGAAGTTGGTAAAGGGTGGGTGCTTGTTAGAATCAGAGAAGTGAATGAACTAGGCAACAATGCATTACAAGTATGAAACCCTAAAAGTTGTGTACCCCCTATAGGCTAACCCACTATAGCCTACACAGCAAAAACACATATACAGTGTTTGACAGTGCTTGAAGGGGCTGGAGGTGAAGAGGGGAGCAAAGGAGATTGGGAGCTGCCCTACCTGCCTTGAGCCCAAATTCACGAAGTTTCCCTTCAGCAGCAGCACAGGACCAGCCAAGGCACCACTTGCACTAGTGCACCTGGATGTGGTGGGCCCCACTTGGGCCCTTTCTCTCTCAGGCAGCCGCTACTTCTTGACGATTGTGGACGACCACACGCGTGCGGTGTGGGTGTACCCTTTGAAGACTAAGGGGGAGGTGGCAGCGGCTATTCTTAAGGAGTGGATGCCAAGAGCTCAAAGGGAGAGCGGACACAAGGTGAAGGTGATCCGCACCGACAATGGGGGAGAATTCATTGGCGCTGATTTTGAGGCGGTGCTGAAGAAGAAGGGGATCCAGCATCAGCTTACGGTGCCCTACAACCCTCAGCAGAACGGCGTGGCTGAGCGGTTCAACCGAACCCTGCAGGAAGGTGCTCGCACTCTCCTTGGACGTGCAGGGCTGCCAGATCCGTTTTGGGTGACTGCACTGCGGTACGTCGCCCTTGTGAAGAACAGGGTGCTGGCGACTGTGGGGGACAAGCAGTGGGTCCCCTATGTCAACGGGAGCGTTGTAAGGCCCCGTCCCCGCTTGGGCGGAGCCAACCTTGTGGTCGGATGTGTGGGGGTTGCAGCCAACCAGCAGCAGTGGGCACGGGGGCCACTGCAAGGGCGCCAAGCTGGAGGGCGCCTGGCTGGAGGGCGCCGAGCAGGAGGACGCTGCCCTGGACGCCTGGTTGGTGTCCCGGACGCCTGGATGGCGTCCTGGGAAGCTGGACGCCGAGCTAGGCGTTGCCACACTGACCTGGGCGTCTGGTCGGCGTCCTGGGAGGAGGGACGCCGCTCTGGAGGCTTGGTCGGCGTCCTGGGCGTCTGGACGCCGACATGGGGGTTCGAAGGCGTCCTGGGCGCCTGGACGCCGGACTGGGGACGTCGGGCATCCGTGGCCGACTACGGACTGCGCTGGTCGGCCAGGCGTGGTTGCCCGGTCGACCGGAATACCCGAGCGACGTGCGCGAGTGTCGCCAGGGTGGAGTCTGCGAGGCCGACCTCGGGGGTGGCATCCCGAGGTCGACATGGCTAGTGGGCACAGTCGCTGGCGTGGAGTCATTGTTGTCATGTTTTCCTAGTGAAACTCTTGCCAATTCTCCCCGTGAACTAGCAAGAAGCGTGAACACAAGGAAACGACTAAGCGAACGAACGCAGAGATCACACGAGCACACGTGCCTAGCCCGTAGTCTAGCTCCCGTTGCAGCAGTTATCTCCGTATGGTGTGGTGAGCGTGGAAGACCCCGCGATGTAGTTTAGTCTAGCCGACTTAGCACTTACCGATCGTGTTCGTAGACTCGCAGCCGTGCAGTCAGTAGCGTGCGCGTAGGCGACGCCGAGGTGATGGACACTCTGGAGGGACGGCTGGAGGATGCGAGGAGACGCCATGAGGCCCAAGAGTACGAGGCGATACCCTGGGCAGTCGTCGAGGCAGGACTCCGCTCCATGTGGGCAGCGGAGCACACCCCTTCTCGGCCTGCCTCTCCTCGACCGGTGAACGACGATGGCGGCGTCGACGTGGGCGTCAACGCCGGTGGAGGCCAGGTCGGCAGTAGTGCGGGAGACACGTCGAGGCAGCAAGGTGTGATACACGCCGGTGAAGCCGGCGGCGTTCAGGCGCGAGGGATGCAGTCGTCGGCGGCTGCAGGCTCCTCGCAGGGCGACGCCGGTGGGCGTCGAAGTGGATTGTCGCCGATGTCGGCGACCCAGGTGACGGCGGGCGGGATTGCACCGAGCTACGGCTACTTCAAGTTTACGCCGGACAGGATCTCGGTCACCCTGCCGCTCGTTGGTCGACAAGACATCCTCACCTGGAAGGAAGCCATCGAGCCCCAGCTGGAGATGGCCGGGCTGATCGGCTTCGCCCGAGGGACCGTGGCGACGCCGGGGGAGCACCACCCCGACCTGCGTGCAAAGTTTCGCGCCGTGCAGTTGTTGACCTTCACGGTCATCTCGCGGTGCTGCTCGCCGGGCGTGCATATTGCCTTGAAATGGTGCCGAGAGTACCTCGACACCGGCCACCGGGCGTGGAACTTCATCGAGTCGACCTATCAAGTAACCGACGACTTGTTCATCGCTCAGCTAGAGGGACAGCTGACGCATCTGCGCATGGGCGACGAGGAGACGGTGACCGGCTACTGCAACCGGGCCCGGAGAATTCTTGCCACTATCAGGATGGCCGGCGCGCAGTACTCGACGGCATCGTACATCACCCACGTCATGCAGGGACTCTCAAGCAGCTACAACCTACTGAAGCGGCTGTCCATGGCGCCGAGCACGAGGGCGACTCAACGAGGACAACTTGACCTCGTATATCCTGCAGGACGAGGCGATGCAGGAGGCCGAGCGATCGCAGGAGCTCTTGGCGCAGGCCAACTTCGTCACCCCGACGAAGCAAGGAGGCCGACCAGGGCAGCATAGGCAGTCGGGCAGCGGCGGTAGCAGTGGCTGGAAGCCGAGCAGGGACGCCGACAAGAAAAAGTCGGCCAAAGACAGCGGTCGAGGAGGAGGAGGTCGACGACGGGAGTGCTGGCTATGCGGCGACCCCGACCACCTCTCCTACGAGTTCCCTGACCGTAGTGACTCCGACGACGACGACGCCAAGGGAGGCCGCGGGAGGTCTGGCAGTCGTCGCCCTCGTCGAGGAGGAAAGAAGCCACGCAAGGAGAAGCAGTCGACGACGTCGACCTCGGCGAAGGACGCCGACTCCTCTGCAGGTGGCAAGGGGCGGGACGACAAGACGGCGTCGTGCTCGCTGGTTGGCATCGTGGAGCCGACCGTCTCGCTGGCGCCAGAGGCTAGGGAGGACTTCCAGGCGGTAGCGGCAGCTGTGCAGGCAAACCCGGCGGTGGTACTGCTCGACAGCGGTTGCTCCCACCACCTGATGGGGACGAAGGAAGTCTTCGTCGACCTGCAGCCAAGCAGCTCCATCAAGCACGTGCGCGGCTTCAATGGGGCACTGTAGGACGTCCAGGGCCGCGGCACCGTTGCTCTGCAAGGGGAGGCCGGGAAGCAGGTGCTCATCCCCGACGTGCTGTACGTCTCGGGTGTGCGGGCAAACCTGCTTTCAGCCGGCCAGCTGAAGAAGCACGGCGTGAAGCTGCAGGAGGACGGCGACGGGATGCTGCTCGTCTCGGCAGCAGGGGAGGTGCTCGATCGGGCGACGTACACTGGGCGTGTCCTCTGCACCGACCTGCGCCCCTGCTCGACCACGCCGACAAAGCCTACCACGGAGGTAGTGGCCCTGCGCGCGATCGTCTCGGCGACGAAGGCATCGCCGGACAGGATGCACGCAAGGCTTGCGCACGTCGGCGAAGAACGAGGTCGCCATTGGGCTGGACCTCAAGTCGGCGACGGCCGCCGACTCACCGTGTGTCTCGTGCGTCGGCGGGAAGCTGGCGCGGCACACCTTCCCCGACCAAGGCTCCGACGCCGACGACGTGCTGGCCGTCGTGCACATCGACCTGTGCGGGCCGTTCCGCGTGGCTGCCAAGGATGGCAGCCTGTACTTCTTGCTGCTGAAGGACCGCAAGACCCGCTACGTGTGGGTGAAGCCGATCGCCAAGAAGTCAGATGCGTTGCCGGTGTTCGTGCAGTGGCTGGCGGTGGCTGAGCGGCAGACGAAGAAGTCGGTGTTGATGCTGCGCTCTGATCGGGGAGGGGAGTTCCTCGGGAAGCAGTTCACCAACTTCGTGAACGGCAAGGGGATCGTCCACGATCTGACCTGCCCATACACCCCGCAGCAGAACGGCATGGCGGGGCGGGAGATGAGGACGGTGGTGGAGTCGGTGCGGACGATGCTGCTGCACATGGGCGTGCAGCACCACTGGTGGCACCTCGCTCTCCGGCAGGCCGTCTAGGTTCGCAACTGCCTTGAGAGGTCGGCATTGCCGCCGGGGACGACGCCGTACCAGCTGCTGACCGGGAAGAAGCCCGACTTGTCACTGGCGCGGGTGTGGAGCTGCATGGCGCAGTTCTTAGTCCCCGAGCAGCAGCGTGGTGGGAAGCTGCAGCCGAAGGCACGGTGGGGCCTTCACCTCGGCGTGTCGGAGGAGAGCAAGGGCTGGGAGCTCCTCGACATCTCCGACAACCGGGTGGTCACCACGTCGGACGTGGTGTTCTACGAGAGCATGTCGCTGGACATGTGGACGTCGGCGCACGGGCCGGCGTCAGGGCGGATGACGTTTCACCCGCCAACGGACACCTCGACGGAGTCGGTGCCTCTGCTCGCCGAGGTCGGTGCGCTTGCTGGTGAGGACGCCGAGGACGTCCCCGGTCCCTACCCTTCACCTGTCCCTCCCCTAGACGCCGACTTGCATGAACTGACCCCGTCGTCGGCCTCCGGCGATGAGGGTAGAAGGGGTGCGTCACCTGTGGCGCCGGTCCCAAGCATCGCCGGTGGCCGACGTGCTGTTGTGCAAGGCGGCATGGGAGCGAAGTTGACGCCGACCGGGAGGCAGCAGGTGGTGCAGCCAACTTCGGTGAAACCGATAAAGGAGGCGCCTGCAGAACAGCAGCTGACAGGGGAGCAGGCTGCAGCGACGCCGACCAAGGAGGAGTCGGCGACCGGGTCATCGGCAGAGGAGCCGACCACAGGGGAGAAATCGGCTGGGACGCCAACCACAGGGGAGCAGTGGGCTGGGACGCCGGCTGAGGAGCAGCAGGACGCCGAGGGCAGCGACGACAGCGACGATGGAGGGGACGCCGAGGGCAGCAACGATAGCGACGATGGAGGGGACGCCGAGGAGGTCCAGCTGGGACCACGGCGTTCAGGCCGACTTCGGAGGCCGCCTGACTTCTGCGTCCCCGCTGCCTTCACCACGGTGTACGACGTGGACGATGATGACGACGACCTGCTGTACGACGACGCCGAGGAGGATGAGGAGTTTCCGGAGCTCGACCCCGACATGCTAGCCGACCCCGAGCACCGTTGGGACATCTCGACGATGACGGTGAAGGAGGCGTTGGTGAGCTGGAAGGGCCCGGCGGTGAAGGCCGCCATGGAGGAGGAGATCCGCAGCCTCATCAACATGGGCACTTGGGAGCTGGTCGAACGCCCGCCGGGGGTAAATGTCATGAAGAACCGGTGGGTGTTGACGACGAAGTACCACATTGACGACACCGTCGAACGAGAAAAGGCGAGGCTGGTCGTAAAGGGCTTCACACAGGTGTATGGCGCCGACTACGACGAGACGTTCGCGCCGGTGAGCAGCTACGTGACGCTGAGGATTTTCCTCAGCATTGTCGCTGTCCTCGACCTCAACCTGATGCAGCTCGACATGAAGAATGCCTTCCTGCAGAGCAAGCTCGATCGGGTACTGTACATGTCTCAGCCGGACTACTTCAACGACGGAACCGGCCGGGTGTGTAAGCTACTGAAGAGCCTGTACGGGCTGAAGCAGTCGCCGCTGTTGTGGTACTTGGCGCTCAACGATGTGCTGGTCGGCGCCGGGTGGAAGAAGAGCCAGGTCGACGAGGCTCTTTACTGCAAAGTCGGCGAGGGTGAAGTAGTCTGCTGGGTGCTGGTCTACGTTGACGACCTGCTCGCCACCAGCAGCAGCGCCGCGATGCTGAAGGAGCTAAAGGAGCTGCTAGAAGCCGCCTTCGAGCTGCGCGAGATCTCGCCGGTGCAAAAGTACCTTGGGCTGGAGATCGTGCGCGACAGGTCGGCGGGGAAGCTGTGGCTGCACCAGCAGGGCTACGCCGACAAACTACGTAGGTGCTTCATCGACGAGGAGCAGACCGGGCGCACCCCGAAGACGCCAGTCTCGGTCGACGCCTACGCCGTGCTCACCTTCAAAGACAAGGAGGCGCACGAACAGCAGGAGGAGGAGTACCGGCAGAAGGTCGGCTCGCTGCAGTTCGCGGCGACGACGACGAGGCCGGACATCGCCTTTGCCTGCAGCAAGCTGGGGAGCGGCCTCACGGTGAGGAGCGACCAGCACTGGCGCGAGGTCGACCGTTGCTTTGCCTACCTCGCCAACACACATGACACCGCCCTGGAGTTCGGCGGTGGACCTGAGTCGCTCGAGCTGGTCGGCTATGTGGACGCCGACGACGCCGGTGACAAGCAGAACAGGACGAGCACGGGTGGCTACGTGTTCATCTACGGTGGGGCCGCAGTCTCCTGGTCGAGCCAGCGCATCAAGTGCGCGACGCTGTCATCGACCGAGTCGGAGTACGTGGCGGCCACTGAAGCTGGCAAGGAGGGACGCCGCCTTCGCTTCCTCCTCGCCGAGTTCGGGCAGCTGGACGCCGGGAAGCCGACTGTCCTGCGCGTGGACAACAAGTCGGCCATCACGGTCGACGAGGGTATGGGGTTGACAGGCAACCTCAGGCACATGGAGGGGCGGCAGGCCTGGCTGCAGCACATGGTGAAGCGCGAGAAGTTCTCGCTGCAGTACATCCCGACCGCTGAGCAGCCAGCCGACTTCCTGACAAAGGCGCTGCACTATCCGGCCTTCAACCGGTGCTCCGTCGCAATCGGCCAGGTGCGCTTGGCCGACGTGGGCGACGGCGACAACGACGTGCAGCAGTAGGTGCCATGCCCTCTTGCATGGCTGGTGCGATGACCGGCGTGCTGTGTGTTGGGTGCACGCCGACGGGCTATTCTCGGAGCTGTACTGCCATGTGGGCTAGGGGCCCAAGCGTGAACGCGGCAGGGGAGTGTCAACGGGAGCGTTGTAAGGCCTCGTCCCCGCTTGGGCGGAGCCAACCTTGTGGTCGGATGTGCGGGGGTTGCAGCCGACCTGCAGTAGTGGGCATGGGGGCCACTGCAAGGGCGCCAAGCTGGAGGGCGCCTGGCTGGAGGGCGCCGAGCAGGAGGACGCCGTCCTGGACGCCCGCGTGGACGTCGTCCTGGGAAGCTGGACGCCGAGCTGGGCGTCGCCACACCGACCTGGGCGTCTGGTCGGCGTCTTGGGAGGAGGGACGCCGCTCTAGAGGCTTGGTCGGCGTCCTGGGCATGTGGACACCGACATGGGGGTTTGAAGGCGTCCTGGGGCCTGGACGCCAGACTAGGGACGCCGTGCATCCGTGGCCGACTACGGACTGCGCTGGTCGGCCAGGCGTGGTTGCCCGGTCGACCGGAATACCCGGGCGACGTGCGCGAGTGTCGCCAGGGTGGAGTCTGCGAGGCCAACCTCGGGGGTGGCATCCCGAGGTCGACGTGGCTGGTGGGCACAGTCGCTGGCGTGGAGTCTGCCAGGCGTCTGCGCTGTGCACGTGACAGGGAAGTGCGCACCAACTAGGTGCGCGCACCTGTGAAGCAGGTGCACCGTTGTCCTGCGGGTGCAACGCTGTGCAGCCGACTTGCTGCAGCACTAGCACACCGTGGACTTGCAACGTTGGCGAACCCCTACTTTGCAACGCTGGAGCGGTGCGAGCGCTGCTGCGCTGGAGCGCGGTCGACCGTGCTGTGCTGGAGGTCGACCAGCAGCCTAGCTAGCACTGATGTAGTCTGTGATGCCAATGTTGTTGCTATCATTGTTGTCATGTTTTCCTAGTGAAACTCTTGCCAATTCTCCCCGTGAACTAGCAAGAAGCGTGAACACAAGGAAACGACTAAGTGAACGAACGCAGAGATCACACGAGCACACGTGCCTAGCCCGTAGTCTAGCTTCCGTTGCAGCAGTTATCTCCGCACCCTACACCAAGTGGTATGGGAGTGGACCAGCTGTCAACATGCTGAGAGCCTTTGGGTGCATGGTGGTGTTTCATGTGCCTAAGGAGAAGAGGGGAAAGCTGGAAGCTTCTGGGAGATGGGGTGTGCACTTGGGGCTTGCTAAGGATCACAAGGGCTGGTTGATATGGGATTTGACCAGCCAGCAGCTGACTGTGTCAAGGGATGTGAAGTTCCTTGAATCCTTGTACTATAAGGAGTGGAAGCAGCAGCAGCAGAAGCTTCCTACTACACCGCTGATCATTGAGGCCGATGAGGTGCAGCGGCCTTCGAGACAAGTGCAGGTCACTGTCTCAGAGGAGGAGATCTCTGGGGTGATTGAGGATGGGGGAGAACCTGAGGTGGAGGAGCAGCAGCAGCAGCAGCAAGGTGCTCCACAAGGTGCCGCACGTCCGGCGGACCGTCCTAGGAGGGATGTGCGCCCTCCTAACCGGCTGACCTATCCGAGCTTTGGCAAGCCAAAGGTGGTAAGGGCTGGGAGTGTGGCTGAGCAGTGTGATGAGGATGAGATATCACACTGCTACTGGGCAGCCGTTCCTGAGCCCAAGACGCTAGCTGAAACATTGAGCTGGCCGGATGCTGAAAAATGGAAGCAAAGTGTGAAGGAGAAGTATGACTCTCTGCTGGAGAACGAGACGTGGGAGATGTGTGAGCTACCACCTGGGAAGAAGGCCATTTCTTCCAAGCTGATCTTCAGGCATAAGTACGGACCAGATGGGGAGCTGACCCGCTACAAGTTAAGGCTTGTGGCTAAGGGGTTTCAGCAGACAAAGGGGAAGGATTTTGACGAGATCTTTGCTCCTGTGGGGAAAGGCAAAACATTGAAAGTGTCACTGGCAATGGCAGCAAACCGTGGATGGCGGGTGAAGCAGATGGACATCACCACCGCCTTCCTCAATGGGATCATTCTGGAGGAGCTGTACATGTTAGAGCCTGAGGGTTTGGATGATGGGAGCGGCAGAGTGTGCAGGCTGAAGAAGGCCATCTATGGCCTGAAGCAGGCTCCTCGTGCATGGTACCACAAGCTAGAGGAGACTCTGCTGGCTGGGGGGTTCAAGAAGAGTGAGTGTGACCACAGCCTGTTCCTGCTGCAAGAGAAGGAGCGGTTTCTCATGCTCTTGGTGTATGTGGACGACATCCTGCTCTTCTCTGAGTCATCTGCCATGATTGAGTGTGTGGAGGAGATGCTGGAGATGCAGTTTAAATGCTCCAAGTTGGGAGATGTGAAGTACTATTTGGGCATGCATGTGGAGAGGGACCTTGACAAGGGAGTGTTGAGGTTGCACCAGAGGAAGTACTGTGAGGGGCTGGCCGAGAAGTATGGGCTGCAAAATGGAGGGAAGCCAGCCACCCCACTGCCTTCAGGGTTCACAGTGGAACCCTGTGCTGATGAGGAGGTGGTGGGTGAGAGTGACAGGAAGCCGTTTCATTCCATGGTGGGGGCACTCAATTATGCAGCTAACCACACGCGGCCTGACATTGCCTTTGCTACATCCAGGCTTGCAAGTGTGGTTGCACGCCCCAGTCATGAGCAGCTGGAAGCGGCCAAGAGGTTGGTCCGCTATGTGAGCGCTACGGCATCAGTAGGCTTGGAGTATAGTGCTGTGCGACAGAGGCTGCAGAGGGGTGCAGCTGATTTGAGCAAGGGGGAGATGCTCCTGACTTGCTACACGGACGCCAGCTTCAACTCGGTGAAAGCGGATGGCACCAGCATTGGGGGCTATGTGTGCCTGTTTGAAGGTGGTGCAGTGAGCTGGCGCAGCAAGAAGCAGAACGAGGTGGGGCAGTCCTCGTGTGAGACAGAGTACATGGCCCTGCATCATGGGGCAAAGGAGGTGGTGTGGCTGAGGCGTTTGTTGGAGGAGATCGGAGTGTGCTAGAGGGAGCCGACTGTGATTTTCTGTGACAATGAGTCGGCGGTGAAGCTAGCGAAGAATGCTTGTCTTCATGGGCTGACCAAACACATCAGGCCTAAGTGGCACTGGGTGAGGAGGCTCCTGGACAAGGAGGTGCGACTGGAGATTGTGAAGACCCATCAGCAGGCGGCTGACATTCTCACCAAGCGCCTGGCTGAATCTGAGCATTGGAAGAGCATGAAGCTTGCTGGGATGAGTGTGCATCGAGGGTGCATGATTGAGCTATGGCATGTGGGATGATGGTAGGCAGCCAGAGGGGGAGTTTGTTATGTGATGCTATCATTTGCATTCACGTCTGTCTGCCTCCCATCACATATTCGTGCGTTGCATGCGTGGTGTGAGCGTGTGCAAGAATTTGTGTTTGATGTGGTTTGGATTTTCTGAGTGTGTGTGAATGTTATTTGGCTTGAGAAGATATCTGAAGTGACTCCTCTGCTCAAGAGCTTTCCGACGAACCAAGTATCGCTTCAATCGGAGCACGAACAAGAAAGTTACGAACGTTGGAAGTTCGTATGCTTTTGATATTTGGTTGTGGTGACTATGAGAAGTTGTGGGGTTGACTCAATATGGGGTACAGACTTTTGGGGGTTGGAAAATTCGTATTTTCTACTGTAGATGCTGCCAAATGGTTGGGTGAAACCAAACCAGGTTGGCAAGTGTGGCCAAGTTGGGTTGAGGTGGATTGTGGAGGTTGGGATAGTGACAAAGGTCAAAGTTGGGTTGCCTATGGGGAAGGGAATTGTGTGGCATGGGGTTTCCTTGGTTGGGGACTCTCTTGGAACCTTCCCTCTCATCCTACTCATCCCTTCCACCTGGTTTAGTGCTACTCTAACTCTCTTGTGTAGTAATTGTGAACTTGTGTGAGAACTTTGTGATTGAGTTAAGATTCCATGGCAGCATAACCCCTAGTGCGCCGAAATTGATCACTCAAGAAATACTTCATTATTTTGTATGATTCAACTTGGGAATTGTAGCCACAGAGTAGAGCTACATCATATCTGAGTTTAGTGAAGTTTTGACTGTGAACTGTTCGTCGACGGCGTTTCTTGTGAGCGCGACTATTCTGTCCATAATTCTAAGCCAACGATTTTGTGAATTCCAGGCACCTAATCTTCATAGACTCCGTCCTTAGTCTCTAACACGGGGCCTGCCCCTACCTGCATCCCTTGTGTCGAGGGGCGGCAGCGCGCCGCCCCTCACTCCTCCGAGTTTCCTCCGACAGAGGCTCCGCTGCAGACTCTTCACATGGACGTGTGGGGCCCCGCCTACGTCAGTGGCCAGGGTCACGAGCATTACTTCCTGTTAGTGGTTGACGACTACTCACATTACACCACGGTGTTCCCCTTGCGCAGCAAGGGTGACGTCACTGAGGTGTTGATCGACTGGATCCGCGCAGCTCGTCTCCAGCTCAGAGTGAGTTTCGGCTCGGACTTTCCTGTTCTGCGTCTGCACTCTGACAGAGGCGGGGAGTTTTCCTCTGCCCGTCTAGGAGCCTTCTGTCGTGCACAGGGCATCCGACAGACCTTCACGCTTCCGGCCTCTCCACAGAAAAATGGGATTGCTGAGCGCCGCATTGGCATGGTCATGGACGTCGCTCGTACGTCCATGATCCATGCGGCTGCCCCCCAATTTCTGTGGCCGTTTGCGGTTCAGTACGCAGCGCATCAGCTCAACCTTCAGCCCCGGGTCTCCTTGCTAGAGACCTTCCCCACCTTGCGGTGGACGGGGAAGGTTGGCGATGTGTCTGCGTTTCGGGTCTGGGGATCTCAGGCGTTTGTCCGCGACTTGTCCACGGACAAGCTGTCCCCCCGTGCTGTTCCCTGCGTCTTCCTTGGCTTCCCCCCTGACATGTCTGGGTGGCAGTTTTACCACCCCACCTCGCGCCGTGTCCTGTCCTCCCAGGACGTCACCTTTGACGAGTCGGTGCCTTACTACCGTCTCTTCCCCTATCGCACTGCGCTCCTCCCCCCGCCGCCGCTCTTCCTTGCGCCAGGTCCTCCCCCGGTAGACTCTCTCCCCCCTCAGGGTCCTGCCCCGTCAGGTGTGTCCCAGGTAGACGCAGTCGAGCCTGTCGAGGTAGCTGTTGACTCTGGTGCTGCTAGAGGTGCTGAGCCTGCGGGTGCCGGGTCTGGAGGTGCTGAGCCTGGGGGTGCAGAGCCTGGGGGTGCTGAGTCTAGGGGTGCTGTGCCTAGGGGTGATGAGTTTGGGGTTGCTGAGCCTGGGGGTGCGGAGCCTGGGGGTGCTGAGCCTGGGGGTGCGGAGCCTTGGGGTGCTGGGCCTGCTCGTGTGGCCTCTAGCGGTGCTTCGTCGAGGCGGGAGCTACTCTCTCCGCAGGAGCTGCGCGAGTGGTTTGCCCGGCGCTGGAGCCGTGCTGCTGGATCTGGAGGTACTACTGTTGCTGCTGGCCCTGGAGGTACTCGTACTAGCGGTACTGGAGCTGTTGGGTCTGGGGGTGCTGCTGGGGCTGCTGGAATTAGTCCTACTGGAGGTACTGCTGGAGCTGCTGGCGGTACTGGAGCTGACGGTCCTACTGGAGTTGGTGCTGCTGGAGCTGCTGGAGGTGGAGGTGCTGGGGGTGTTGGCGCTGGTGGCTCTGCTGGCGCTGGTGCTTCTGAGGGTGCTGGAGTTGGCGCTTTTGGAGCTGGAGGTGCCGCTGGCGCTGGTGCTGCCGCTGGGGGTACTGGTGCTGTCCGTGCTGGCTCTGGAGGCGCTGCGCGGCCGAGGCTCTGGACAGTTGCAACCAATTCCACCCCCAGAGCGTGCTTGGCAGCAGGTGTCGATGGACTTCGTCACGGGGTTACCGGCCGGGGCGAGTGGGAATGACGCGATCCTAGTCGTCATCGATCGACTGACGAAAATGGCACATTTCGCAGCCTGCAAAAAATCGATCACAGCCGAAGAAACAGCACGCTTCTTCATCTCCACCATCGTTCGACTACACGGGATACCAGCAGCAATAATGAGCGACCGTGATACGAAATTCACCAGCAACTTCTGGCGGAACCTATGGCAGCAGTTCGGCCTGCGACTACAATTCAGCTCTTCGTACCACCCTGAAACTGACGGACAGACAGAACGGACAAACCTGACCATCGAGCAACTCATCCGAGCCACGTGCGACAACCCAACCACCTGGGAACAACAGCTGCCACTCATTGAATTCGCGTACAACAAGTCACCGTCCGCCATGACCCAACAGTCACCATTTTACCTAAACTACGGACAAGACCCGACAGTACCCATGACCCCGAATCCCGACAACCCAGTGCCACGAGCACAACAGTTCGCCGAAATATTACAAGCAGCACGGACCCGAGCAGCAGACGCAATAAAAAAATCCAACATCATCGCTAAACGTAATGCCGACCGCCACCGTCGACCTGTCACTTACCAACCTGACGACCTAGTTTTACTCGACACTCAGAACCTCCAACTGCCCATCACCCCAAAACTCCGCCCCCGATATTGCGGGCCATTTCGCATTAGCCACATGATTACGCCTGTCACCGCCCACCTCCTCCTCCCCGCTGACTAGTACGTCAGCCCCTCATTCCACGTCAGCCTGCTTTGCCCTCACGTCCCGTCCACAAGCCAACTGCCACGCAATCGGCCCGCCACCATGACACGACCGCCGAGTGAACCAATCATCAACCCCGAGAAAATTTTGAGCCACAGAGTTCGTGACCCTCGAGGAGCCCAAAGGATCGTGTTCCTGATCCGCTGGAAAGACCGTACACCCACCGAAGACAACTGGGTTCCTCTGGACAAAATCGAAAACCACCCCGTCCTCACCGAGTATCTGCGCAACAGAAACTTCAGGGATGTACACGCGCTTCCGTAAGGAGGACCTCCTTAAGGGGGGGGGGGGGTAAGTGTAAGGTAAATTCCTTTTCCTTACTTCGCATCCCCGCTTAGCGCGTACACCACTATAGCACCACAGTCAGCACCGTTACCACTCGCAACCATCGCATTGACAATCCTCCCGCCACCTTCGCACGTCGCACCCCGACCTCACGGCTCGGCGGGTAACCCGCGCTACGGGCCTCCGCTTCGACAAATCCCCAAACCTCAGTCCAAGGCCCGTCGCGCGACAACCACAATTCATTAGCGTTACCACAGTAGTTTCGCTATATATTCTTCGCTCATGCCTTCGCTCATTGTACTCTTGCTTCGATAGTGCAATTCTCGCTCGCTCACTCAATTGCACTCATAACAATATAGCAAGTTCACAAGCAAATCTACACTCAACTTGCCATAATGGACATCTAGCATTCTCTGAATGGAAGTTCACTTACGGTAGTGACTGAATTCCAGAAATAACTAGGTTGATACCATACAAAAGATGCATTTTGCAGAATTGATATGATGAATGCCCAGATCACTTGTGGGCTTCACACGCATTCTCTCCTGAGCTGCGTCAATGTGCATCCTGTTGGAAACAATTAACTCTAAGCGCCTCTGTCGTGTCGAAACACCAAGTCAGAAACAAAGCGAAGCATATCGAAGCACTGGCGAGTCAACCCTCGGAAGTTGAGCAATTGCTGGAGGTTATGCGAAAGTCAAAGGTCAGCGACCTTTGACCTGACAAGTACACCGCGACAGCAAGGACACACAACTGACTCGTTACGGAGCAGTTACCCGTCGTCACTGTATCGAACCGCAACAGCAACAGTAAAACAGTTGGAACCGTATCTCTTCGTATTCCTTGTACTCTTATATAATATTGTATCTCGTTGCTTTAATCAATCAACTTTGCCCTCACATACCAGCGCAAGGTGGTTCAAACACTTCTCATTAAAGCTTCCGCTAATTACTACGAGTCCCACTTAGAGTTCAGCCCTGCAAAGATCCTAAGGGGCTTTTCTCAGCCCAACATGGTATCAGAGATAACAGGGGGAACTCAACCATTATCAAGTTATCTACAACGTCAGAAGACATGGCAACACAAAACGAAAGGAGCTCCTCTAACGGCTCCCCGGGTACTACTCCTACTCCTCCTCCTGCCTCTGGCCTACAGACAGAGGAGGGTACTGCAACAAGACCAAGAGCAACTTCTACCGAGACTCCCGCAAATCAATCTGCAGGCTTCGATCAGAACATGATGGAGAAGTTTTTCTCCTTCATGTCCTTCCACGAGCAACACCAACAGACGGCACCTGCACAATCAAACAACAGCGACAACAACAACAACGTGACTCCAATGAGCCTTGATGGTTCATCCTACGCACGTGGAAATCAACAACAGCCACCTACCTTTGCTCCGTACGAGCCCCAGCGCGGCTCCGTCAGCTTTATGCCACAATCACAGCCTGCACCTGGACAAGAGAAGATACTGGACGCACTTCAAGTGTAGTCGCAGTTTGCGCACGTCTTAAAACTGCAGACGTCAAGGCCCTTCGACGGGAAGGACTTCTTCAACTGGTCATTCGAGTTCGAATTAATGATGGAAGGCGCACAGATTCTCGGCTTCTTCGACGGGTCCCTGCCATACCCAACAAATGGCACACAGTATGACAAACAGCAGTACACGTATCAGTCAATGATGGCATACACGATTCTACTGAGGAACATCACTCCAAATCAGCAGCAGAATATACGATCTTACCGGGGATACGGCAACTCCGCCGAACTCGCATACAGCCACTTGAAGAGCCTGTATCAAGCAACAGACATCGTAAATCAGAGTCGATTGATGGCGCAACTGACAACAGTCAAAATGAAACCAGGCGAAAAAGGAGTGGCGTATATCGGCCGCTGTCGCGAATTGCGCGACAAACTTCTTCGATGCGGAGGGTCGATATCTGAAGAAGCCTTCGTCACAGTCGTCATCACCGGACTTGGTCCTCATTGGCGCTCCACTCGAGCTATTCTCCGAGCTCACGGGAAGATCTCGGAAGCAGCACTCTGCGATGAAATTCACGCCGAGCAACGCTTCAAGGACGGAGGAGGAGAATACACCTCACAACGCTTCAAGGACTACCTGGCAGAGAGAGGAATCAAGCGACTCATCTCTCTCCCCTACGCCCATCAACAGCAGGGTGTAGCAGAAAGGATGAGCAGGACCCTCCAGAACACCATGCGCAAGCTCCTACGTGGCATGCACCTGCCCAACCACCAGTGGCCCGAAGCAATGGACCACGCCGTCATGCTGCACAACTTGCTCTCGTCATCATCGCTCCCGAAGAACGCATCACCGCATCTGCTGTGGACAGGAAAACTGGGCAGCACAAAAATGTTGAGAGTCTTTGGCTGCATGGTACAGTACTGGCCCCCATCTGCACGAGCTGGCCGATTCTCCCAACGCGCACAGTGGGGACTACACCTGGGCATCGAAAAACATTACAACGCATGGAAGATTTTCGACGTCGAGACAAAGGAAACAGTAGCCGCACGTGATGTCATCTTCTACAAAAACCTCACCCTCCGATACTACCTTGCCAATTTGCAAGAAGGAAACTCCGACCGCTCCGATGGCTTTCTTGGTACCCGAGCCTTCGCTTCGGCAGAAGATGAAGCTGATTGGGACGAGCAGAACGTGGAGGGAGCCTCGGAAGAAGCCGGACCTCTCCCCTACTGCTCTGTCGACGTCCCAATGGATGACGAGAATCCACGCGAAAGCATCAACGCCGAAACCTATTACCATTTCGCCGACAACGGTTACGTTACACCTGCACAAGTCAACACCAACGAAGTAGAACGTGTAGGACCAAATTTCAATCCTACACCAGAAGAGGGAGACGAAGCAGCTTATCCCGAGGACACATCACTTCCCTGCTACACACAGAGTGGACTCCAGATACTCGGCCTCGTCACCGCAGTCCACGGGACAGCCATTCCTACGGAGCCTGCGACAGTTCAGTAGGCTCTGGGGGGGGAGCATAAGGAAAAATGGCGCGAAGCCATGGACAAGGAGCTGAAAGCACTGGAGGAACGCAACACCTGGAAGGTTGTTCCTATCGGCGTAGCACGGAACAAGACGATTCTCACCGGAAAGTGGGTCTTCCGCGTGAAGACAAAGGCCGACAGCACCATCGACAAGTTCAAAGCACGCTGGGTCGTACGCGGCTTCGACCAGGAACACGGACGCGATTTCACCAAGACATTCGCTCCAGTCAGCCGACACACCTCGCTGCGAATTCTCATCGCGATCGCCGCCACGAAGAAAAGAAGTTGCGGCAAATTGACGCCGCCAACGCATTTCTCTACGCACCTGTCAACGTAGAGATCTTTGTCGAGCTACCGCACGGCTCCAACGGAGAACCTAACCAAATCTGTCAGCTGCTGAAGTCGCTCTATGGCATCAAACAAGCCCCGAGGCTGTGGCAGCAGTACCTACACACAAGACTCACTCGCATCGGATTTCGCCAGTTACCTCACGACCAAGGCATGTACCTGTGAAAACTGAAACGAGAATGGATGAACTATGAATGAATTGGGTACAAGTACTAACCCTAATTGGGTTGTACCCCTTATGGGCTACCCCACTATAGCCTACACAATATGCATGAGCTATAATGTTCTGACACACCCCCATAGGCAAAGTGGGGGAGAACAAGGGGTCACAAGACCAGTCAAGCAAAGCAAAGCAAAGCAAGCTCAGGGTGGATCACAAAGTCACCACACATTCCGAGCACAAGTTCAAGGCCACAAGGCCAGTTCAGATGCAGGAGTACATATATATAAAAAAGGCTAGACAAGCAAGAGCAGGTATATATATATGTAACAGTACAAGCAAGGTCAAGAAGTGAGCAAGTGAGGCAAGACAGGCACAAGGCCCAGCTGAGTACAGAAGCGCTGATGGTCACAAGGCGCAAGCGCCTTGGTGAAGATATCAGCAGTGTTGGCCTCAGAGGTCACGTACGCAAGACGCAGCTGACCACGCTGCTGCAGCTCACGAGCAAGAAAGTAGCGGAGAGCAATGTGCTTCGTTCTGTGCTCCAGTCGCTGCTCCCGACACAAGGCCAGCATGGCCTTGTTGTCTACGTACAGCACTGGAGGAGAACGAGGCGGCTCTCCGAGGTCAGTCAGCAGGTAGGTGAGCCAGCGAAGCTCCTGTGCAGCCATGGCTCCTGCGTAGATCTCAGCCTCACAACTGGAGCCGAGAACAGAAGACGAGCGAGTAGCCCGCCACGAAACAGAGCCTGAACCAAGGCTGAAGGTGTAACCCTGTGACGACCGCTGCGTAGCCTGGTCGTCAGCCCAAGAAGCGTCTGCGTGCCCAGTAAGGACCACTGGACTCTGCCCTCCAAGCACAAGCCCCATGCGCGACGTACTGCACAAGTAGCGCAACACCCTCTTTGCTGCAGCCATGTGCTCCGGTCTATGTCTCCCAGGAGCAACATTGCGTGCGAGAATGCTAAGAGGGTATGCAAGGTCAGGTCGTGTGCAGGTCATCAGGTACATGAGGCAGCCAACAAGCTCTGGGTACGGGCCACTCGACTCTACGGACTCATCCGAAGGCAGAGCTGAGAGCGAGTGGCGAGTAGGCAGAGGAGTGGCCTGAGGCGAGGAGTACGTGAAGCCGAAGCACTGAAGGACCTGCTGCACCATGTGTGACTGAGTCAGGGTAATGGTGCGGCGTGCTCTGTCCCGAGTGATCTGCAAGCCAAGGTAGCTGTGCAGTTCACCCAGGTAAGTGCACGTGTGTCTCTTCTGCAGCTCGGACTTCACGTGGGCGAGTCCAGCAGTGTCAGCTGTGGCAAAGACCAAGTCGTCGACGTACACGAGGATGTAGAACGGCGGGAAAGAAGTGTCCGTGCGCAGAAACAGCGACGGGTCGTCAGTAGAGGGAGCAAACCCAAGAGCCGCAAGTGTAGTCCTCAGTGTGTCGTGCCACTCGCGCGGTGCCTGGCGGAGACCGTAGACTGGCCGCCGGAGGCTCCACTGGGTGCCAGGAGGAAAAGACCCAGTGAAACAAGGTGGATGACGCAGCCAGATCTCCTCGTGCAGGCTGCCCTGCAAGAAAGCAGTTCTGAAGTCAAGAGAGTGTAGCTCGTAGTCACGGTGAGCAGCTATGTGCAGCAGCACCCGAAGAGTGGTCATCTTCGGGGTGGGAGAGAAGGTCTGAAAGTAGTCAACTCCCTGCCGCTGACTGAAGCCACGAGCCACGTAACGCGCCTTGAAGAGAGGCGGAGAACCTGGCGGTCGCTTCACCCTGAAAATCCACATGCCAGTGACGATGTTCGCCCCAGGAGGGGGAACAGCGTCAACGTAGGTGCCTGTGGACTTTCAGGAAGCCATCTCTGCGTCCATAGCTGCCTGCCACTAAGAGGAGTAGGGACCCTCTATCGCCTCCGCGTAAGAGCGCGGAGTCGGGATGTCAAGTGCATCCGGGTCTCCCTCAGGGGTAAGCAGTACGGACACGAGATGAGGTGAAGCAGCGGCCAAGCACTGGAACTCCTCCTGCCTGTCCTCGAGGACGTCCGTGCTAAGGACACACTCACCCCCTACGGACGGAGGACAGACAGACTCAGACTCAGCAACAAGACTGGCGGCGTAGACTAGGAGACAGCGAGCAGCAAAGTCGACGAGCTCCGCAACAAGGGCAGACGCAGCAGTGGACTCAAAGGAAGGGTCAGTGACAACAGTAGCAAGGAGACGCGTGACAGTAGGACTGGCAGCACGAAGACAGTCCGACTCCGGGTCGGCAAGAGCAGGAAGAGAAGACTCAAGAGGAGAAGGCAAAGGGGCACGCAGAGGAGCAGTGGACGGACGCAGAGACATCCGGTGCGTGCCAGGGACAGGAGGAGGACGCTGACGCGAACCGCGACCACTAGTGCGAGCAGCACAGACCGGCGACGCAGGGCGAGACGCAGGCTCACGACGCTCAGCAAGACCTCCAGTAGGACCAGTGTAGGGAGACGGAGCAGGCAGTGGGGAGGCCGGCTGTAACTATAACTGCGACGGGACAGGTTGTGGACACTCTAAGGGAGGAGGAGGACCAGTAGAAGACGCGAGACCAAGAACCTTGTGGGAGGACGTCCCCGTTATAATATTTTCTCACTATTATATTTTTCCGTTATCCTATTCTCCCTTTTCTCCTCTTTATTTTGGTCTTAATCTCATCTCAATCGGCCTACTATTCTATTTTCTAGAGCCTTCTATTTATTTCTCTTATTTCCTACTTTTCCCACCGACATACCTATTATACGGCACCGACAGCACCGACAGTGGTGTATACGGTGTAATCTGGGCGTAATCCCAAGTGCCAATAGCCTTGCGTGCTTGTGCGCACTTGTGATTGTAGTATCGGGAAGGGCGTGTTCCCAAAGGTTCGTTTTATCTCGTTTATCCTTGTATTTTCCGAGTATAAAAATGCCTTGTATTCAGTTTTAGTGACAAGTTTCGATTGAGAATTCGATCCTGTGACAAACCTGCTGAAGGAGCGGAACGAAGTACGGCCGAGTCCGTGCGGCGACTCCAGACACAGCAGGGACAGCACCAGCACCCCCAGTGGCAGCACCAGCACCAGTAGCAGCTCCAGCTCCAGTACCTCCAGCAGCACCAGTAGTACCCCCAGCAGGACCGCCTCCAGGACCGACAGCAGTAGCCTCCGCGCCAACACCCGCAGCAGCTCGAGCTCCAGAAGTACCCGCAGGTCCAGCAGCTCCAGTACTCCCAGTACGAGCACCTCCGGGACCCGTGGCACCAGCTCCCTCAGCAGCAACAGAACCTCCAGTACCCGCAGCACCTCCAGCTCCAGCAGCTCGCCCTCAGCGCCGGGCAAACCACTCACGCAGCTCCTGTGGAGAGAGTGGCTCCCGGCGAGAAGAAGCACTTAGAGAACCGCCAGGCTCAGCACCAGCAGGCCCAGCTCCCTCAGGCTCCGCACCCCCAGGCTCAGCACTTCCAGGCGTAGCACCCCCAGACTCAGCACCCCCAGGCTCAGCACCCCCAGGCGAAGCACCCACAGGCTCAGCACCCCCAATCGTAGTACCCTCAGGCTCAGCACCCCCAGGCGTAGCACCCACACGCTCAGCACCCCCAGAGTCAGCACCCCCAGGCTCACCACCCTCAGCAGCACCAGAGCCACCAGCGACCTCGACAGGCTCAACAGCGTCTACCTGGGACACACCTGCAGGGGCAGGACCCTGAGGGGGGAGGGGGTCTACCGGGGGGGGACCTGGCACAAGGAAGAGCGGTGGCGGGGGGAGGGACGGAGTGCGGTAGGGGAAGAGACGGTAGTAGGGGACCGACTCGTCGAACGTGACGTCCTGGGAGGACAGAACACGGCGAGAGGTGGGGTGGTAGAACTGCCACCCTGGCGCGTCAGGGGGGAAACCCAGGAAGACGCAAGGAGCAGCACGAGGGGACAGCTTGTCCGCAGACAAGTCGCGGACAAACGCTCGAGATCCCCAGACACGGAACGCAGGCGCATCGCCAACCTTCCCCGTCTACAGCAAAGCTGGGGAGGTCTCCGGCATGGAGACCCTAGGGTGAAGGTTGATCTGATGCGCCGCGTACCGAACCGCAAACGGCCACAGAAAATGGGGGGCAGCCGCATGCATCATGGACGTACGGGCGACGTCCATGACCATGCCAATGCGGCGCTCAGCAATCCCATTTTGCTGTGGAGAGTCCGGAAGCGTGAAGGTCTGGCGGATGCCTCGTGCACGACAGTAGGCTCGCAGAAGGCCAGAGGAGAACTCTCCGCCTCTGTCAGAGTGCAGACGCAGAACAGGAAAGTCCGAGCCGAAGCTCCGCCTGAGCTGGAGACGAGCTGCGTGGATCCAGTCGATCAACACCTCAGTGACATCACCCTTGCTGCGCAAGGGGAAGACTGTGGTGTAACGCGAGTAGTGGTCAACCACCAACAGGAAGTAGCGCTCGTGACCCTGTCCACGGACGCGGGCTGGGCCCCACACGTCCATGTGAAGCGTCTGCAGCGGGGCCTCTTTCGGAGGAAACTGGGAGGAGTGAGGGGTAGCCCACTGCCGCCCCTCGACACAGGGGACGCAGGTAGGGCCAGGCCCCGGAGGAAGGGGAGGGAGGGACCGGGGAAGACCAGAGACAAGGACACGGGAGGCCATGCTTCGGAGACGAAGCAGGGAGGGGTGACCAAGGCGGTGGTGCCAGAGGAGAGTCTCGTGAGACAGGAGGCGACACGAACAGGGGGCAGACTCAAGACCAGACTTGGACGCTGCAGCAAACACCTGACTCGACGCAGCTACCTGACCAGACGCAGGGACTGGAGGAGACGCAGTGGTCAGTGTGTACAGGCTCGACCCCGGCCGACGGGTAAACGTGGCCAGGTGTCGGCCTGTCCGAGCATCCGTGCAGTGGGTCACCCGCTAACTCGCAGGAGTGAACTGGTGAACCCCCGCATCCTGTAGGTTAGCACCACTCACCAAGTTTGTAGAGAACGAGGGGAGGTAAAGACCAGACAGGGTGCCAGAGGGGGGCCGCCAAACACGGGAGGACAGTGGAGAAGTGAGCAAGGGCAGGACCCCCAGAGGGGTCTGCCAGGGAGACTGCAACTGGCCGACCAAGCGGCGATAGTGTGGTGCGGTCTCGAAAGAAGGAGCAAGAAGCCCCCGAGTCAAGTGTGAAGGTGTGGGAGGCTGAAGCCGACGCAGTACCTGAGAGCGCAGACTCACCAATACCGGAGGAAGCAGACGCACTAGCACCTAGAGCAGCAGCCACGCTAGCACCAAGAGCAGCAGCCTCACTAGCACCTAGAGCAGCAGTCTCAATGCCCGGGTCGGGCGGGAAACACCGGTAACAGTCACCCTTCTCACTAATCGACACAGTATACATAGCAGGAAGAATAGCATCAAAGTCAAGGTCAAAGATAGCTACCCCTGCCCTAGACACCTCGCCCCAGCGAGGGATTTCAGTAGCCTCAGGGAACTGGTGACGTCAAGCGTCCGTCAAGCGGCCAAAGCAGCGCTGGGTGGGGTGCGCACCCCCACACTGCTCACCCGCACGGTCGCCGGTGCGCAGGACGTAGGTGCACGGACCAGTACCCCCACCCCGCTGGCGTGCAGCGTACCACTCACGGAGCTGCTGAGGGGACAGGGTCTCCCGACTGCGCTGCTGCTGCTGGCGCTGACCACCATCGGGGCCACTCCTTTGCGAAGAGCCACGACCTCCTCCTCCTCCTCCTCCTCCGCCACCTCCACCACCTCCGCTCCCACCGCCACCGCCGCCGCCGCCTCCGCCTCCACTGCCGCCGCCGACACCTCCACCCCCGCCACCACTCCCACCACCACCCCCACCCTCTCCACTGCCTCCACCGCCGCCTCCACCGCCCCCGCTAGCTCCTCCAGCGCCCCTGCCCCCCTTGCCCTTGCTAGAGCGACGCTTCCCACTAGGGGTAGACGCCGCACCGACCGACTCCAGACCAACGAGGTCGGCCGCAGCAGCAGAGGCAACAGAGGGCAAAAGTGGGGAGGGGGAACACCCCTCAAAGATGGGGATGCGAGGGTCACCACGAGAGGCTCCTACAGCTACTATGCTCTTTTCTGCTGCTAGGAGGGCCTTCTCGAGGAGGTCAACGGTGGGAGTGGTGGGGCAAACTGAGAGGAAGTGGTCCCTGACTACGCGAAGGGAGTCAGGGAGACGGGTGACTATGTAGTAGAGGGTGATGTACATGGGGGGGGGGGGGGGGTTCTTGGCGCAGAACTCAGCAGGAAGCGTAGCGCGGTAGCGAGTGTCACTAGTGCGGAGGTGCGGAATGAGGTCAGCGACTGTGGGAAAGGCAGCAAGGTCAGGGAAGAGGTACGGTAGCATGAGGCGGCTCAGTGCAGCAGTGGCAAGGGAGGAGTAGCGTGCAACTACAGCGTCGTACAAGGTCTGAGCACTCTTGTACTGGCTAAAGTGCGCACGCTCAGAGGTAGGCAGGTGGCGACGCACAGCAAGACGTGCAGCAGCATCACGCGTGGCCCACTGTGAGCGAACAGTGGTGTCAGCATCAGCAGTGGGGGCAGGAGAGGCACCAGAAGTGAGGTCAAAGAGGGAGAGGCCGTCCGCCCTATCGCACTGTAAGAAAAGCTGCAGGTCATCTATCCAGACGTCAAAGTCAATGGCCCGACCCTCAGTGTCAAAAGCAAGGACACTAGGGGTAGCCATGACAGCAGTAGACTAGCAGCGCAAACAGTAGGGTGAGGGCAGTGCTGTGAAAGAGGCGCTGCTCTTACCGGACAGGGCGGCTCGGGCGGCTTGGCTGCTGGGCGACTCGGCGGCTCGGCAGCTGGGCGGCTCGGCGGCTCGGCTGCTGGGCGGCTCGGCGGCTCGGCTGCTGGGCGGCTTGGCGGCTCGGCTGCTGGGCGGCTCGGCGGCTCGGCTGCTCGGCTGCTGGGCGGCTCGGCTGCTGGACGGCTCGGCGGCTGGGCGGCTCGGCTGCTGGGCGGCTTGGCTGCTGGGCGGCTCGGGTGCTGGGCGGCTCGGCTGCTGGGCTGCTGGGCGGCTCGGCTGCTGGGCGGCTCGGTTGCTGGGCGGCTCGGCTGCTGGGCGGCTCGGCGGGGCCGCTGAGAGGGCGGCGTCCGGGGCTGCTGGGAGGAGGCGGCGGGGCCGTTAAGGTAGGTGGCGGGGCCGCAGGTAGGTGGCGGGGCCGCTGGTAGGTGGCGGGGCCGCAGGTAGGTGGCGGGGCCGCAGGTAGGTGGCGGGGCCGCAGGTAGGCGCCGGGGCCGCACAGATAGATGGCGGGGCCGCGGGTAGGTGGCGGGGCCGCTGGTAGGTGGCGGGGCCGCAGGTAGGTGGCGGGGCCGCACAGGTAGGTGGCGGGGCCGCTGGTAGGTGGCGGGGCCGCTGGTAGGTGGCGGGGCCGCAGGTAGGTGGCGGGGCCGCACAGGTAGGTGGCGGGGCCGCGGGTAGGTGGCGGGGTCGCTGGTAGGTGGTGGGGCCGCAGGTAGGTGGCGGGGCCAGCAGGTAGGCGCCGGGGCCGCACAGGTAGGCGTCGGGGCCGCAGGTAGGCGCCGGGGCCGGTAAGGGCGGCGTCAGAGCCGGAGGGCGGCGCGAGGGCCGCTGGGTAGGCGACGAGGCCGCAGGGCGGCAGATCGGGTCCGGGAAAGGGCAGCGCGATGGCTGCGGGGTAGGCGACGAGGCCGCCGGGCGGCGGGTCGGGGCCAAGAAGGGCGGGGCGAGGGCCGCAAGGCAGGCGACAGGGCCGCAAGGGCGGCGCGACGGGGCGAGAAAAAAGGGGGAGCGCGACTCGGGCTAGGGCTGAGCGCGTTCCGGGCAGGAAAAAAATGTCGAATTGGTGGGCCCTAGGAACAGTTCCCACGAGGGAACCTGCTCGATACCATGTGAAAATTGAAACGAGAATGGATGAACTATGAATGAATTGGGTACAAGTACTAACCCTAATTGGGTTGTACCCCTTATGGGCTACCCCACTATAGCCTACACAATATGCATGAGCTATAATGTTCTGACAGTACCGGCTCACAAAGGGCACCGACTACATCCTACTAATCGTCTACGTAGACGATTTGCTCTACATCGGCTCAACCGACAGCGTCACTACCTGGTTCGAAGGGGAGCTACAAAAGGATCTCACACTCACGGTCTTATCCACCGTCACACAGTACCTCGGCCTCAACATTCAGGAAGAAGAAGACGCAATCTACCTCAGCGCCGCGAAATACGCCGACACCATCGCTAAACGCTTTGCACTCACGCCGACCAACATCTCCACGCCATATCGCTACGCGGCAGGAAACAACGGGGAAGGATCCACTCCACTAAAGTCCGCCGGTATACGCGACTACCAGAGAAAACTGGGTTGTCTTCTCTTCGCTGCCGTCACCTGCCGTCCGGATCTGTCATACTCTGCAAGTCAACTCGCTACTTACCTCAAGAAACCTGAAGCGGATCACATGGTGGAGCTCGACCGCGCTCTTCACTACCTCGTTAGCACTCCGATGATCGGCCTGACTTATCATAAGAATGGAACCTCGACACCTAAATTAATCGGCTACGTCGACGCCTATCACGCTGGCGACTCTGACAACAGGCGCTCGCGCACTGGCTACTTCTATCGCTTCGAGCCTATCGGGCCTATGTCCTGGCAATCGAGCAAGCGGGAATTAATCGCCCTCTCTTCAGCTGAGGCAGAATATATCGCCCTCTGCTCAGCCACCAAGGAAGGACTGTACCTTCGCGAACTCCTGGAGGAAGCCAAGCTAGCCCAGTTACCAAACTTCACCCAGTTCTGCGACAACCAGTCGGCCATTCGCATAGCCAACAAGAACGGCTTCGCAAACAGGACGAAACACATCGCCCTGCGATACTTCTTCGTGAAGGACGAGATTGAGAAGGGGAGACTCGAGCTGTCATACTGCCCCATGTCCGAGATGGCAGCCGACTACTTGACCAAGAAGCTCGGAAAGCAGAAGTTCGAGTACTGCATGCTGCTGACTGGACAGAGCCACGTCACCAGCAGCGACACTCCAGAAGCGAAGGGGAGTGTTGGAAACAATTAACTCTAAGCGCCTTTGTCGTGTCGAAACACCAAGTCAGAAACGAAGCGAAGCATATCGAAGCACTGGCGAGTCAACCCCCGGAAGTTGAGCAGTTGCTGGAAGTTACGCGAAAGTCAAAGGTCAGCGACCTTTGACCTGACAAGTACAGCGCGACAGCAAGGACACACAACTGACTCGTTACGGAGCAGTTACCCGAGTCGTCACTGTATCGAACCGCAACAGCAACAGTAAAACAGTTGGAACCGTATCTCTTCGTATTCCTTGTACGGTACTCTTATATAATATTGTATCTCGTTGCTTTAATCAATCAACTTTGCCCTCACATACCAGCGCAAGGTGGTTCAAACACTTCTCATTAAAGCTTCCGCTAATTACAACAAGTCCCACTTAGAGATCAGCCATGCAAAGATACTAAGGGGCTTTTCTCAGCCCAACACATCCAAGCAAGGCCGTCACCCATCGAGCATCTTGGTCCAATCAAACGGCTTCCAGCTCTCCATGAACTTGGTAACGCTCTGCTGCACCTCCTGCGGGCGCGACCCCACCCCTCCGCGCCCCCCTCTGGCGCGCGCGCGCCCACCGAAGCTCTGAGGGTCCATCTCCATGATGCCGGCGATGACATCGCGGCCCAACGACGCCTTGAAGGCGCTCTCGTCGTCAATCACGTGGCAGTAGCCGCCCTGCCAGGGAGGGAGCGGGGTGGGATGAGCAGCGAGGTGGGATGAGCAGCGAGGTGGAGCAGGTGGGTTGAGAGGGGGCGTCTCAGTTGATGAGGCCACGTGGTCATGGCTGCTGGCCTGGCCTGCTGGTGCTCCTCATTCAACCACATGCCTGTATGCCATGTGCCATGTGCGGTGTGCCATGTGCCTTGTAAGCATGTACCATATGCCATGTATCATGTGCCATATGCCATGTACCATGTACCATGTGCCATATCCCATGTACCGTGTACCATGTGCCATATGCCATGTACCATGTACCATGTGCTACACAAGAAGGAGGGTGTGTGCCGCTGTCTGCCATGTGCAATCCACCATCCGCCCTGCCCCATGCCCAATGTGCCAGCGAAATGCACCAACATCCATTCAGAAACACGGATGCAGCAACACATGGGCACAGAGCATGGCGAGCAGGCAGGGGGGGCTGACCTGCAGGCTGAACTCGACGTGGAAGTAGGGGAAGTTGGGCGGGATGGCAGAGCGCAGCCCGCCCCTGATGGCGCGCGTGTCGATGATGCGCTTGCTGTGCTGCTGGCTCCACTCGCTCTCCGCCTCGTCCAACGCCTAACGCACCCAGCACGTGGGGGAAAAGAAAGGAGAAGAGGGAATGGGTAGGGAGGAGGGGAGAAGGGAAGACGCATGAGGCAGTGAGAGGGCGTGAGATGTGCGCACATGGGACAGTGTGGCGGGTTGCATGTGAGGCACGTGTCCGCTCTTTTGACTCCATTCCATTCCAGGTCGCTTCTCACATCATGGCCTGCCTTTGCACGGCAGAAAGGTGCGCTGCACTGCAGCAGGCACATGAGCCCAGCAGCAGCAGGCATGTGTGTCCCACCCACCATTGAGGCCACACCCATCCATACCAGTCTCGCACCGTGGCTGTTTCGCAGCTACCTCCACCTCTTTACACCTCAACCCCTTTTCCTTAACTCACTTTCCACTCTGCACGCTTCCAATCTCTAGCCATCTGCCACTTCGAGACGCATCAGAGTTGCAATCGTGGAGAGGGAGCACATGCCAGTGTCCGTGTCGGTGTCCGTGTCAGAGTCAGTGTCAGTGTAAGTGTCAGAGTCAGTGTCAGTGTCAGTGTCCGTGTCAGTGTCAGTGTCCGTGTCAGTGTCAGTGTCAGAGTCTGTCAGTGTCAGTGTCCGTGTCAGTGTCAGAGTCAGTGTCAGTGTCAGATTCAGTGTCAGTGTCAGTGTCCGTGTCAGTGTCAGTGTCCGTGTCAGAGTCAGTGTCAGTGTCAGTGTCCGTGTCAGTGTCAGAGTCAGTGTCAGTGTCCATGTCAGTGTCAGTGTCAGTGTCAGTGCACGTACCGTGCGTGCCATGCACCGTGGCCCCACCTTTTTGAAGTAGAGCGGAGCCTGGGCCATGACAGCAGCGGGCACGGGGATGGCCTCCACGTAGCAGTGCTTGCGCTGCCGCCCCGCCCCGCCCACCCCCATGGCGCTCTCCAGGAAGATCACCCCCGCGCCCTCCTGGGTGGCCATGGCCATGCGCGTGAGGCACTTCTTGAAGTTGCGCACCTCGTCCCACACCGCCTCCTCCACCACCCGCATGCTGCCCTCGTGCTGCCACCACCGGGGGGGGGAGTGGCAAGGGGTGGAGGGGGTGAGCGAGTGTGGGGCACGAGCATGCATGGCCACTGCAGCAGGGGTTTTGAGTGTGAGGGGCGCCTTGTGGGGCCACTGCACGGTGTGGCTCACCTCAGACGGCACGATGAGCACGTGATTGGGCAGCAGAGAGCCCCCGGGCGGCAGCATGAGGTAGCTGTGGGCGGCAACGGACACCACAAGGTGGCGAGGGCGGGCGGGGCTGTCGATGCACTGCTGGCAGCGCTGCTGCACCGCCGCCTGGCGCCTGAACTCGCCCACCTGCCCCGCCTTCTCCCTCTGCTGCTGTGACGGCCTGCTTGGGGGGTGTGGGCAGTGCGGGTGAGAGATGGACACACGGGAGAGCCAAGGTGAGTGGAAGGTGAGGTAGCATGGCGCGAGAAGCATGGCGCGAGAAGCATGGCGCGAGAAGCATGGGGCGAGAAGCATGGGGCGAGAAGCATGGGGCGAGAAGCATGGCACGAGAAGCATGGGGCGAGAAGCATGGGGCGAGGAGCATGGGGCGAGGAGCATGGGGCGAGGAGCATGGGGCGAGGAGCATGGGGCGAGGAGCATGGGGCGAGGAGCATGGGGCGAGGAGCATGGGGCGAGGAGCATGGGGCGAGGAGCATGGGGCGAGAAGCATGGGGCGAGAAGCATGGGGCAAGCACCACGCACACGGAGCACACGGAGCACAACCACCATCCAAACACTCCCATTCGCCCATGCAGCTCAGCTCACCTGCCCTTCTTCCGCCCCCCTCCTCCCCCCCCTGCGTGCAGCCCCTCATCCCAGTCGTATTCATCATCCACCTCCACCGGCCCCTTGTACCGCCCGCCCGTCCGCCCGATGCCCGCCGCAACACGCCGGTCCCAGCCGCCCAGGTCGTCCGCGCCCGCCCGCTCCGCCGCCACCAGCTGCTGCAGCGACGCGCCGTCGTCGTCCGCAAAGTACCTGCAGGAGGGGCAGGGGCGCTCCCGGTGAGAAGGGCATAGTCAAGCGAAGGGCATAGTCGAGCGAAGGGCATAGTCGAGCGAAGGGCATAGTCGAGCGAAGGGTATAGTCGAGCGAAGCGCATAGTCGAGCGAAGGGCATAGTCGAGCGAAGGGCATAGTCGAGCGAAGGGCATAGTCGAGCGAAGGGCATAGCCGAGCGAAGGGCATAGTCGAGCGAAGGGCATAGTCGAGCGAAGGGCATAGTCGAGCGAAGGGCATAGTCGAGCGAAGGGCATAGTCGAGCGAAGGGCATAGTCGAGCGAAGGGCATAGTCGAGCGAAGGGCATAGTCGAGCGAAGGGCATAGTCGAGCGAAGGGCATAGTCGAGCGAAGGGCATAGTCGAGCGAAGGGCATAGTCGAGCGAAGGGCATAGTCGAGCGAAGGGCATAGTCGAGCAAAGGGCATAGTCGAGCGAAGGAGGGACGGAGGGAATAGGAGGAGAGGCAGACGCGATCGAGATTGGCTGCTGCTCTTGCTTGCCATGCCCTGCCCTTTGGCATCCGTTCCTCCCCTTGGCTCTCCCATCCCCTCTGCGCACCACACCTGGCCCACGCTCTACCACGTGCGCACTGCGCAGCAACGAAACCTGTCCGAGGGCCGGCACAAGGAGGGTGGGGGCTACAGCAACACGAGGGGGTCCGTGTGCAGGTAAGTATGGAAATGACGAGGAGGAGCCAAAACAAACAGGCACGATGTAAACTTGGGCAATAAGAAAGAAACGAAGGCCAACAGCGGATGGGACACCGTCTCAAGCATTTCCCACTTCAACATCCCCCTTCTCACCTCAACCTTCTTCGGGAAGGAAGCCACAAAACAATCCCTCATTGCCATCCCCCCACACCACCCCATCCCCCTCAACCTTGCCCCAATACCCCTCACCTTGCCCGCTGCCCCGTGCCCCCCTCCACATCGTATCGCTCCACACGCTTCTCCCGCCGCCCCGCCTGCACCTCGTCCCGCCCCTCCCGTGCCGCCATGACAGCTGGCAGGTACCGCCCGCTGCCATCCACCAGCGGCAGCTGCACCACCTCCCTCCGCCCCTCCCCCTCCCCCCTCTCCCCTTCTCCGTCCCCCCTGCCCTCCCCCAGAGCCCGGGGCTCCAGTGTGGATGTGGCAGGTGCAGCCAGCAGCGCGGGCGGTGGTGCTGGTGGAGGGGGCTGGGACTTGGCCGCTGCTGCACGCTGTGAGGTGCATGGGTGATGGTGATGGTGACGGTGATGGTGAAAAGGAAACATAGGCTAGTTGAGGAAACATAGGCTAGTTGAGGAAACATAGGCTAGTTGAGGAAACATAGGCTAGTTGAGGAAACATAAGCTAGTTGAGGAAACATAGGCTAGTTGAGGAAACATAGGCTAGTTGAGGAAACATAGGCTAGTTGAGGGAACAAAGGCTAGTTGAGGAAACATAGGCTAGTTGAGGAAACATAGGCTAGTTGAGGAAACATAGGCTAGTTGAGGAAACATAGGCTAGTTGAGGAAACATAAGCTAGTTGAGGAAACATAGGCTAGTTGAGGAAACATAGGCTAGTTGAGGAAACATAAGCTAGTTGAGGAAACATAGGCTAGTTGAGGAAACATAGGCTAGTTGAGGAAACATAGGCTAGTTGAGGAAACATAGGCTAGTTGAGGAAACATAGGCTAGTTGAGGAAACATAGGCTAGTTGAGGAAACATAGGCTAGTTGAGGAAACATAGGTTAGTTGAGGAAACATAGGCTAGTTGAGGAAACATAGGCTAGTTGAGGAAACATAGGCTAGTTGAGGAAACATAGGCTAGTTGAGGAAACATAAGCTAGTTGAGGAAACATAGGCTAGTTGAGGAAACATAGTCTAGTTGAGGAAACATAGGCTAGTTGAGGAAACAAAGGCTAGTTGAGGAAACATAGGCTAGTTGAGGAAACATAGGCTAGTTGAGGAAACATAGGCTAGTTGAGGAAACATAGGCTAGTTGAGGAAACATAAGCTAGTTGAGGAAACATAGGCTAGTTGAGGAAACATAGGCTAGTTGAGGAAACATAGGCTAGTTGAGGAAACATAGGCTAGTTGAGGAAACATAGGCTAGTTGAGGAAACATAGGCTAGTTGAGGAAACATAGGCTAGTTGAGGAAACATAGGCTAGTTGAGGAAACATAGGCTAGTTGAGGAAACATAGGCTAGTTGAGGAAACATAGGCTAGTTGAGGAAACATAGGCTAGTTGAGGAAACATAGGCTAGTTGAGGAAACATAGGCTAGTTGAGGAAACATAGGCTAGTTGAGGAAACATAGGCTAGTTGAGGAAACATAAGCTAGTTGAGGAAACATAGGTTAGTTGAGGAAACATAGTCTAGTTGAGGAAACATAGGCTAGTTGAGGAAACAAAGGCTAGTTGAGGAAACATAGGCTAGTTGAGGAAACATAGGCTAGTTGAGGAAACATAGGCTAGTTGAGGAAACATAGGCTAGTTGAGGAAACATAAGCTAGTTGAGGAAACATAGGCTAGTTGAGGAAACATGGGCTAGTTGAGGAAACATAGGCTAGTTGAGGAAACATAGGCTAGTTGAGGAAACATAGGCTAGTTGAGGAAACATAGGCTAGTTGAGGAAACATAGGCTAGTTGAGGAAACATAGGCTAGTTGAGGAAACATAGGCTAGTTGAGGAAACATAGGCTAGTTGAGGAAACATAGGCTAGTTGAGGAAACATAGGCTAGTTGAGGAAACATAGGCTAGTTGAGGAAACATAGGCTAGTTGAGGAAACATAGGCTAGTTGAGGAAACATAGGCTAGTTGAGGAAACATAGGCTAGTTGAGGAAACATAGGTTAGTTGAGGAAACATAGGCTAGTTGAGGAAACATAGGCTAGTTGAGGAAACATAGGCTAGTTGAGGAAACATAGGCTAGTTGAGGAAACATAGGCTAGTTGAGGAATTGGTCGACCGGGAACAAGCATCGTCAGTGCATCAAAGAAGTTTCAGACACACCACAAAAAACATCAGAGAGACTTATTTGTCAAACATGTTTACATGCACCCATGCGTCCAAACATCCACGCACCCTTGCACTGCACTCCACAGGTAGCGCTAGTTCTGCACCTATTACAGCGCACTCCCTCAGCCACACTCCACTGCCACACTCCCTTACCATCCTCCACTCGCCCCATCCCACCTGCGCCCATCCCACCTGCGCCCATCCCACCTGCGCCCATCCCACCTGCGCCCATCCCCCCTGCGCCCATCCCCCCTGCGCCCATCCCCTCTGCGCCCAGCCCACCTGCCAACAGTCGGCTTCATCCGCGTTGCCCATCAGCTTGAGCCGCATGGCCTTTGCCGCCATCTGATTGGCTGTCAGTCCGCCTGCCAGTATCTCCTGCACGCGTGCATCGCCCGCATCCACAGCAGCCCCACCACCACCCTCCATGCCCTCCCCTCCCCCTCTCGCAAACCTCCCCACCTCCTCCCCTGCACCCCTCTCTCCACTGTCCTCACTCGCCCTTCCCTCACTCGCCCTTCCCTCACTCGCCCTTCCCTCACCGCCCTCCCTCCAGTCACTCTTGTCCCCATCACCTGCGGTTACTCCCTCTGCCTTCTCACCAGCCCCACCTGCATCCCGGCCTCTCGCCCCTGCTGCTCCGCTCCTACCGTCTGCACCCCTCGCCTCCTCCCTGGTCCCAACTCCCCTTAGCGGCTTCCCCCCGCCCGCATCTGGCCCTGCCACCACGTCACCACGGGCCAGCTGCTGCGCAAGGAAGCCGCCGTCGTCAGCGAAGGCATTGACGCTGCGAGCCGCCTCCTCCAGCACGCCATCGGCCCACCCGCCCCGCCTGCCCACGCCCATGCCAGGCCTCCACGCCCCCACCCCCTTCCACGCCTGCTTCCTCTCCTCACCCCCCTCGCCCCCCCCTCCTTCCCCTGCCCTCGACTTGTCACCCGCTACCCCCCTCTCACCCCGTGCCCCGCCCTCTCCTCGCCGGCGCCACGACACTGACTCCTGCTGTGGCACTCTCATGCCCGCCCTCGCCCCCACTGACACGCCCTCCAGGTACCCCATCCTGCCGCCCCTCATCCGCCTCTCCTCCTCTTCGTCCTCCTCCTCCTCACCGCCATCATCTCGCCCACCCCTCCTGCCACGCCCCTCTCCCTCCCTCTCTCTCTCTCCCTCCTGCCTCCACCCTCCCCTGCCTCCGCTCCCCTTGTCCCTTGTGCCTCCCTCCTTGCCTCTCCAACCCTTTCCCTCTCCACCTCTCCATCCATCCCCCTTGACGTCTTCAATCCTCAGCCCCTCACCATCCCTGCTCCTTTTCCCCTCTCTCTCTCCTTCTCCCCTCCCATCCTTCGCCCCCTCCCCCTCGTCCCCTCTGTCCTCCCCCACCCCCCTCTCGCGGTCGCGGGCAGCATGCTTGTGGGCGAAGGCGGGGGCAGCGCGGGCGGAGGAGAGGCGGGCGGTGAGGGAGGAGAGCGAGCCCCACCGGTCCGACACCACCTGGGAGGGACGGAGGGTTGGGGAGAGAGGGGGGGGAGGAAGGAGGGACAGGCTGGTTATGGTGTGGCTGAAAGGGATGAAGCGAGAATGAGAAGCAGGGTCCCCAGCACGATGTCTCACAAGCGAGCCATGCAGGCAGGCATCATCCCGTAGTGAAGCACGCATTCCCACTTCCAGCACCACACCACCACCTGCGTCGTTGGATCCCCCGCCGTCTCACCTTCACCCCCCTCCCTCCCTCCCTTACTTCACCTCTCTCCCCTCACCTCGCTCAGTCGCTTCCCCTCGCGCTCCGCCTGCTCCTTGGCGCGCCGCAGAGCCTTCAGCCGCCAGCTGGCACCGCCATCGCCCACACCGGGCGGCGGTGCTGGGCGGGCAGAGCCCAGCCGTTGGGCGGCAGAATGGGCGGCAGGGTCAGCAGCAGGGTGGGCGGCAGCGGAGTCAGGGAAGCCGTCCCCGGTCTTGAAGTACGGGTTGAGCTCGCGTGCACTGCTTCCCAGCACTATCTGCGCATGCCGCGCAGGGGGCAGGGGGGACAGGGCAGGGGACATGGGCATTCAATGAGCAAGGTGGGAGACATACGTGCAGGAAAACGCAGACAACGAGAGGGGCATACCAGAGAGGAATGAGAGGTGACAGAGAAACACTGAAAGCAATAGGAGGCAAAGGGAGGAAATCAGGACTGGCAGTGACGAAGTGCAGAGTCGACGGTGATGCTATGCTGTGAGGCACCCACCCATATACAACGCCCCTCCCTTCCCCCTCACCTGTTTCCTGCCCTTCTCCTCCTCCTCCTCCACCGCCCTCGCTTCCCCCAGCGGCCGCTCCGGGGCGCGCATCATCCACTCCATCCCCGCTGCCTCACGCGACTGCTGCCCGCCCTGCCCTGCTCCCTCTGACCGCGCACCCAAGCCTGCACCCAAGCCTGCACCCGAGCCTGCACCTGAGCATGCCCCTGGGGATGGGGATGGAAGCAGGGGAGAGGAGGACAGGGATGGAGCGTATGCGTTGACAGAGTGCAGGGTGCAGTGCACTAGGTGGACGAGCAACGAGGGGAGCGGTGAGGGGAGCGGTGGGAGGGGCAGCACACGAATAATCACTTGGCAATACTTGTCACTCGCATCCGCGACATGCCGTGCCTGTCTCACGCCGTGCCTGTCTCACGCCGTGCCTGTCTCACGCCGTGCCTGTCTCATGCCGTGCCTGTCTCACGCCGTGCCTGTCTCACGCCGTGCCTGTCTCACGCCGTGCCTGTCTCGCGCCGTGCCTGTCTCACGCCGTGCCTGTCTCACGCCGTGCCTGTCTCACGCCGTGCCTGTCTCACGCCGTGCCTGTCTCGCGCCGTGCCTGTCTCGCGCCGTGCCTGTCTCATGCCGTGCCTGTCTCACGCCGTGCCTGTCTCACGCCGTGCCTGTCTCACGCCGTGCCTGTCTCACGCCGTGCCTGTCTCACGCCGTGCCTGTCTCACGCCGTGCCTGTCTCACGCCGTGCCTGTCTCACGCCGTGCCTGTCTCGCGCCGTGCCTGTCTCACGCCGTGCCTGTCTCGCGCCGTGCCTGTCTCACGCCGTGCCTGTCTCACGCCGTGCCTGTCTCACGCCGTGCCTGTCTCACGCCGTGCCTGTCTCGCGCCGTGCCTGTCTCGCGCCGTGCCTGTCTCATGCCGTGCCTGTCTCACGCCGTGCCTGTCTCACGCCGTGCCTGTCTCACGCCGTGCCTGTCTCACGCCGTGCCTGTCTCACGCCGTGCCTGTCTCACGCCGTGCCTGTCTCACGCCGTGCCTGTCTCACGCCGTGCCTGTCTCGCGCCGTGCCTGTCTCACGCCATGCCTGTCTCACGCCGTGCCTGTCTCATGCCGTGCCTGTCTCACGCCGTGCCTGTCTCACGCCGTGCCTGTCTCACGCCGTGCCTGTCTCACGCCGTGCCTGTCTCACGCCGTGCCTGTCTCACGCCGTGCCTGTCTCACGCCGTGCCTGTCTCACGCCGTGCCTGTCTCACGCCGTGCCTGTCTCACGCCGTGCCTGTCTCGCGCCGTGCCTGTCTCACGCCGTGCCTGTCTCGTGCCGCGCCTGACTCGCGCCTCACCTGCGGTCACACCAGCTCGTATCTCGTCGCCCTCCTCATCCGACCCCTCCGAGTCATCTGAGCCGTCCGATACGTCCTCGATCCATTTGCCCCGCCTCTTCCTTCGCTCCTCCCGCTTCCTCGCTCTCCTCGTCGCCCGCCCATCCTCGCTGTCCGATTCGCTCTCCCCCGCCTCGCTCTCACCCCCGCGCCGCCCTCTCCTCTTTCCTTTCTTCCCGCCTCTTTCCTTCTTCCGCTTCTTTCGTCGTCTCTCCCGCTCGCTGTCGCTCGAGTCGTCCGATCCCTTCCTGGGCTTCACCTTATGCCCGCTGCTATCCTTCTTTCTCTCGCCAGCGCTGTCAACCCTAACGAATTTCACGGCGCTGAGCATGCTGAGTGACACACGCGATGGAAGAGGCCAACTGCGAGCTGCAAGGCAACAGAGATAGTGTCGAAAAGCGAACAGTCAGGTTCGGGTAACCACCTCGCGAGCGTCGTCAAAACGCACTTAATAACGGGAGGGAATGACCGGCGGTCTCGGCTTCGCGCCTTGACTTCCTTCGGTTAGAGCTTCTGACTGCCGTCCTTTCGCGTGCGCGTCGTATTCCTATAAAACCCGCGTGTCAAGAAAGCCCACATTAGCTCATCCTTCCTAATGTTGGTTGGGTGTAACTTGGTTGCCAGCAGCGCGACGGGAGGACATAGCAGCGCGACGGGAGGAGATTGCCACTCTGCATGAAGGGATCGCCGCGCAAAGGGAAGGGAATGGCCGAGCGACGGGTAGGGTATTGTCGCGTTTAAAATTGTTTTCGGCGCGCGGCAGTGGAACTCTGGCGTGATGAATGGGTGTCGCGGCGCGTTTTCCGAAAATCTCGTGCAAGCATATACTCACACGTGTCTTCGGCCGCGATACACTACGTTTGTCTAGCGTGAATGGGTCCCTGTTTCACCTCGCAAATCCCCTTCTGATTTCCCCAGGTAACGTGACGCTCGGGCTCGTTGACCACGCTAAGTGCTCCCATTAAGCGAAAGAGTGGTGAGGTCTAGGGACTCCTACACCTGGAATCACGCAGGTGATTACCGTGTTGCATCGTGGGTACCGTGGTGTCATCATGCTTTCATGCAATTACATTCACAATCTTGGGCCCTGTTCGGCTGCAAAATTGCACGTTTTTTCCCATCTAGGTTCGGTGTTGTGCGGGAGGTCTGGTTCCGAACGTTGGGAAGTTCGGAAACCGAACATCCCAGCGGAATTCGGTCGACGGAGCCGAACTGCCAGTGTCGTCGAGGGGGGTCGTCAAAGCCTGGGCTGACGGGGCGGAGCACTGACGCGCGTGCGGGCCCGCCAGCCTGGCCCAGGGCTGGGCCGAGCGCACGACCGCCGCCCCGCAACCCCGCCCCGAATGTGAACAGCGGCCCACGTTACCGGGTGGGGTCGGCGAACTGGCGACACCTCGCGCGTGGGAAAATTACCCTCGCGCGAAGGCAGCCCACGCGCGCCACCTGCCCGCGAGGTCCTAGTAACCCATCGCGGCCTGCCCGGACAGGCAGGCGAGGGCCAGGCGAAAAGTCGGGGCCCCCTCGGGACACTCGACAACTTCGCGACCCGTTGCAGTGACGCCACGTGTTCGCCTGCCTACTTCGCATCGGGCAACATGCAGAATTTGATACATTGCGAATTCAATTCGGGACATCGCGAATTCGATGTCGATCGCTTCGCGGCGCACGTTTTTCGCTTCGGGGCGTGACATCGACTTGCTGGCTCGGCGGCGAATGAGGACTTGTGCCACTTGTGCACGACCCCGCCAAACCCCGCCGAGGCAGGCACCACGAGGGCCGGGCGATGCCTCGACCGTTCCTGTGGGGCACCGACCCCCTTTTCTTGGTGGAAGGGGGCATAGCTCCTCATTTTCGGCATCTCGTTTCCCTTTCCACCTTTTCCCCAGCTCTGCGCCTTCTCCCACATTTCACGTCCCTTAGCCGCTTCCCTGTCAGATTATCATAGCTGATGCATGTTTGTAGGCCATAGTGGGGTAGCACATATGGGGTACAGCTTTCTAGGGTTGTATTTGTACCCAACTCTGACTTAGTCATTTCATTCCTGTTTTCCTTGCTTCACATGGTATCAGAGCGGGTCCTGCCTTAGGACCGTTTTTTTAGGGCCCACCGAAGCGCGCCCCGAGGCGCGCCCTTTTTTTTTTAGCGACCCCTCGGGTCGCCTTTTCCCTCGCGGCCCCGCTGTCCCTCAGACGCGGCCCTGCCACCTCTCCTGATCGCGGCCCCGCCGCCTGCTTGATCGCGGCCCCGCCGCCTACTTGACGCGGCCCCGCCGCCTCCCCTGACGCGGCCCCGCCGCCTCCCCTGAAGCGGCCCCGCCGCCTCCCCTGACGCGGCCCCGCTGCCTCCCCTGACGCGGCCCCGCCTCTACTGCCGCGGCCCCGCCGCCGCCTCTGACGGCCCCGCCGCTGCACCCTACGGCCCGCCGCTGCACCCTACGGCCCGCCGCCTCTGACGGCCCCGCCGCTGCACCCTCGGCCCGCCGCTGCTCCTGCCGGCCCGCCGCCTCACCTGACGGCCCCGCCGCTGCTCCTGCCGGCTCGCCGCTGCTCCTGCCGGCCCGCCGCCTCACCTGACGGCCCCGCCGCTGCTCCTGCCGGCCCGCCGCTGCTCCTGCCGGCCCGCCGCTGCACCTGCCGGCCCGCCGCTGCACCCAGCGGCCCGCCGCTTCACCTGACGGCCCCGCCGCTGCACCTGTCGGCCTGCCGCTGCACCCTACGGCCCGCCGCCTGCACCTGCCGGCCCGCCGCTGCACCTGCCGGCCCGCCGCTGCACCTGCCGGCCCGCCGCTGCACCTGCCGGCCCGCCACTGCACCGGTCGACCCGCCGCTGCACCTGACGGCCCCGCCCCTGCATCTCCCGGCCGAGCCGCCCCAGCAGCCGAACCGCCCGGGACCCGAGCCGCCCTGCCGCCGAGCCGCCCGGGAGCCGAGCCGCCCTGCACCCGAGCCGCCCAGCCGCCGAGCCGCCCTGCGCCCGAGCCGCCCAGCCGCCGAGCCGCCCGGGAGCCGAGCCGCTGTGCACCCGAGCCGCCCGGTCGCTGAGCCGCCTTTCTGCATAGCTGCACGACCTGCCCTGCCTGGTGAGCACAGTCCCACTGACACTGCGAGCTCTTTCCCTACTGCTTGCACTGCGTCGCTGTCGCCGCCATGGCTACCCCTAGTGTCCTAGCTTTTGACGCTGAGGGTCGCGCCATTGACTTTGAGGTCTGGTTAGACGACCTGCAGCTGTTCTTACAGTGCGACAGGGCTGACGACCTTTCTCTCTTTGACCTCACCTCTGGCGCCTCTCCTGCCCTTGCTGCTGATGCTGATCCCGCTGTCCGCTCTAAGTGGGCCACCCGCGATGCTGCTGCACGTCTTGCTGTGCGTCGCCACCTCCCTACCTCTGAGCGTGCGCACTTTAGTCAGTACAAGAGTGCTCAGACCTTGTACGACGCTGTAGTTGCGCGCTACTCCTCCCCTGCCACTGCTGCACTGAGCCGTCTCATGCTTCCCTACCTCTTTCCTGACCTCTCTGCCTTTCCCACTGTCGCTGACCTCATTACACACCTCCGCACTAGTGACACTCGCTACCGCGCCGCCCTTCCTGCTGAGTTCTGCGCTAAGAACCCCCCCCCCATGTACATCGCTCTCTACTACGTAGTCGCGCGCCTCCCTGACTCCCTTCGCGTCGTTAGGGACCACTTTCTTGCAGTCTGTCCCACCACCCTCACCGTCGACCTCCTCGAGAAGGCCCTCCTCGCAGCGGAGAAGAGCATAGTCGCTGTAGGTGCTTCTCGTGGTGACCCTCGCACCCCCATCTTTGAGGGGTGCTCTCCTTCCCCCTTGCTGCCCTCTGTTGCATCTGCTGCTGCTGCCGACCTGCTTGGTCTTGAGTCGGTCGGCGCGGCGTCTGCCCCTAGTGGGAGACGTCGCTCCAGCAAGGGCAAGGGGGGCAAGGGCGCGGGTGGAGCTGGAGGGGGCGGTGGCGGTGGCGGCGGTGGCGGCGGAGGGAGTGGGGGTGGCGGCGGGACTAGTGGCGGAGGTGGTGGTGGTGGTGGCAGCAGTGGCGGAGACGGTGGTGGTGGTGCCAGCAGTGGTGGTGGAGGCAGCGGCGGTGGTGGAGGCGGCGGAGGTGGAGGCGGTGGAGGCGGTAGCGGAGGAGGCGGTGGTGGTGGTGGAGGTGGAGCTGGTCGAGGTGGTACCCAGCAGCGTAGCGGCGGTGGTGGTGGCCAGCGCTCGCAGCGGCAGCAGCAGCAGCGCTCGCGGGACATCCCTCCGCCTCAGCAGCTTCGTGAGTGGTATGCTGGGCGTCAGAGGGGTGGGGGTACTGGTCCCTGCACCTACGTTCTTCGTTCCGGCGACCGCGCGGGTGAGCAGTGTGGGGGTGCCCACGCCACCCAGCCCTGCTTTGGCCGCCTGACGGACGCTTGGCGTCAGCAGTTCCCTGGGGCTAGTGAGATCCCTCGCTGGGATGAGCTTCTCAGGGCTGGTGTAGCGATCTTTGATCTTGATTTTGATGCTATCCTTGCTGCTATGTATGTTGTGGATTATAGTGAGGAGAATGAGGGTTACCGTTGTTTCCAGCCCGACCCGGGCATTGGTACTGCTGCGCTAGGTGCTTGTGAGGCTGCTGCTCTAGGTGCCAGTGCGTCTGTGCTCTCAGGTACTAGTGAGACTGCGCTCTCAGGTACTGCGTCGTCCTCGTCCTCCCTCACTTTCACACTTGACTCCGGAGCTTCTCGCTCCTTCTTTTGAGACCGCACTACCCTTACGCCGCTCGGCCGGCCGGTTGCGGTCTCCCTTGCTGACCCCTCTGGGGGTCCTGTCCTGTCTCACTTCTCCACTGTCCTCCCGTGTCCGGCTGCCCCTTCGGGCACCCTGTCGGGTCTGTACCTTCCCTCGTTCTCTACGAACTTGGTGAGTGGAGCGGACCTGCAGGATGTGGGGGTTCACCAGTTCACTCCTGCGAGTCAGCGGGTGACCCACTGCACGGAGGCACGCACAGGCCGACACCTGGCCACGTTCTCGCGTCGGCCGGGGTCGAGTCTCTACACCCTGACCGTTGAGTCTCCTCCTGTCCCTGCGTCTGGTCAGGTGGCTGCGTCGGGTCAGGTGCTTGCTGCTGCGTCCCGGTCAGGTCCTGAGTCTGCCCCCTGTTCTTGTCGCCTCCTGTCTCACGAGACTCTCCTATGGCACCACCGTCTTGGCCACCCCTCCTTGCCCCGTCTTCGGAGCATGGCTTCCCGTGTCCTTGTCTCTGGTCTTCCCCAGTCTCTCCCTCCTCTCCCCTCCGGGCCGGGACCTTCCTGTGTCCCCTGTGTCGAGGGTCGCCTCCGGGCTACTCCTCACTCCTCCCACTTCCCCCCGACAGAGGCTCCCCTGCAGACGCTTCACATGGATGTGTGGGGCCCAGCCCCCGTCCGTGGGCAGGGTTACGAGCGCTACTTCCTGTTGGTGGTTGACGACTACTCGCGTTACACCACAGTCCTCCCCTTGCGCAGCAAGGGTGCGGTCACTGAGGTACTGATCGACTGGATCCGCGAGGCTCATCTCCAGCTCAGGAAGAGCTTCGGCTCGGACTTTCCTGTTCTGCGTCTGCACTCTGACAGAGGCGGAGATTTCTCTTCTCGCCTTCTACGGGACTACTCTCGTGCACGGGGGATCCGCCAGACCTTCACGCTTCCGGACTCACCACAGCAAAATGGGATTGCTGAGCGCCGCATTGGCATGGTCATGGATGTCGCTCGTACGTCCATGATGCATGCGGCTGCCCCCCATTTTCTGTGGCCGTTTGCGGTGAGGTACGCGGCGCATCAGCTCAACCTTCACCCCCGGGTCTCTCGGCCTGCGATGTCCCCAGCCTTGCTGTGGACGGGGAAGGTTGGCGATGCGTCTGTGTTCCGTGTCTGGGGATCTCGGGCGTTTGTCCGCGACTTGTCTGCGGACAAGCTGTCCCCTCGTGCTGCTCCCTGTGTCTTCCTTGGCTTCCCCACTGACGCCCCAGGGTGGCAGTTTTACCACCCCTCCTCTCGTCGTGTTCTGTCCTCCCAGGACGTCACGTTCGACGAGTCAGTCCCCTTCTACCGTCTCTTCCCCTACCGCACTCCTTCCCTCCCCCCTCCCCCGGACTTCCTTGTGCCGGTTCCCCCCCCGGTAGACCCCCTCCCCCCTCAGGTTCCTGCCCCCTCAGGTGTGTCCCAGGTAGACGCCGTTCACCCGGTCGAGGTTACTGGTGACTCTGGTGCTGCTGCGGGTGCTGAGCCTGGGGGTGCTGACTCTGGGGGTGCTGTGCGCGGGGGTGCTGAGCCTGGGGGTGCTACTGCTGGGGGTGCTGGGCCTGAGGGTGCTACTGCGGAGGGTGCGGAGCCTGGGGGTGCTGAGCCGGGGGGTGCTGTGCCTGGAGGTGCTGGGTCTGGGGGTGCTGGGTCGGGAGCTGCTGAGCCTGGGGGTGCTGAGCTGGGAGCTGCTGAGCCTGGGGGTGCTGCGTCTGGAGCTGCTGAGCCTGGGGTTTCTCCTGCTGCTACGTCTCGCCGGGAGCCCCTCTCTCCACAGGAGCTGCGCGAGTGGTTTGCTCGCCGGTGGAGGCGTGCTGCTGAGTCTAGAGGTGCTGCTGGAGCTGGAGCTGGAGCTTCTTCGACCGTCGAGGGTGCGGGTGCTGCCGGTCCCGGAGCTGCTGGACCTGCGGGTCCTCCTGGAGCTGGAGCTGCTGAGGGCGCTGGTGCTGAGCCTACTGCTGTTGGTCCTGCCGCTGGAGGTGTGGGTGGCGCTGGTGCTGTCGCTGAGGGTGCTGGTGCTGTCCCTGCTGCGTCTGGAGCTGCCGCGCGGCCTCGGCCGTACTTCGTTCCGCTCCTGCAGCAGGTTCTTGGTCTTTCTCCTCCAGTAGAGGGTCCACCGCCTGTCCAGTCGCAGTCCCTGCTGGAGCCTTCCTCTCCCCTGCCTGCTCCCTCTCCTTACACTGGTCCTACTGGAGGTCTTGCTGAGCGTCGTGAGCCTGCGTCTCGTCCCGCGTCGCCTGTTCGTGCTGCTCGCGCTAGTGGTCGCAGTTCGCGTCAGCGTCCTCCTCCTGTCCCTGGCACGCACCGGATGTCTTTGCGTCCGTCCACTGCTCCTCTGCGTGCCCCTTTGCCTTCTCCTCCGGAGTCCTCTCTTCCTGCGCTTGCCGACCCTGAGTCGCACTCTCTTCGTGCTGCCAGTCCTACTGTCACGCGTCTGCTTGCTACTGTCGTCACTGACCCCTCTTTTGAGTCCACTGCTGCGTCTGCTCTAGTCGCTGAGCTCGTCGACTTTGCTGCTCGCTGTCGTCTCGACTACGCTGCTAGTCTTGTTGCTCAGTCTGCGTCTGTCTGTCCTCCGTCCGTCGGGGGTGAGTGTGCTCTTGGCACGGACGTCCTAGAGGACAGACAGGAGGAGTTACAGTGTCTAGCGACTGCTTCACCTCATCTCGCGTCTGTACTGCTTGCCCCTGAGGGAGACCCGGATGCACTAGACATCCCGACTCCGCGTTCTTACGCGGAGGCCGTAGAGGGTCCCTACTCCTCTCAGTGGCAGGCAGCTATGGATGCAGAGATGGCTTCCTGGAAGTCCACAGGCACCTACGTTGACGCGGTTCCCCCTCCTGGGGCGAACATCGTCAGTGGCATGTGGATCTTCAGGGTGAAGCGGCCGCCGGGCTCTCCACCTGTCTTCAAGGCGCGGTACGTTGCTCGTGGCTTCAGTCAGCGGCAGGGAGTTGACTACTTTCAGACCTTCTCTCCCACCCCGAAGATGACCACTCTTCGGGTGCTGCTGCACATAGCCGCTCAGCGCGACTACGAGCTTCACTCTCTCGACTTCAGCACTGCGTTCCTGCAGGGTAGCCTGCACGAGGAGATCTGGCTGCGCCGTCCACCTGGCTTCACTAGGACTTTCCCTCCTGGCACCCAGTGGAGCCTCCGACGGCCAGTCTACGGTCTCCGCCAGGCACCGCGTGAGTGGCACGACACACTGAGGACTACGCTTGCGGCTCTTGGGTTTGCTCCTTCTACTGCTGACCCGTCGCTGTTTCTTCGCACCGACACTTCCCTGCCGCCGTTCTACATCCTCGTGTACGTCGACGACTTGGTCTTTGCCACAGCGGACACTGCTGGACTCGCCTACGTGAAGTCCGAGCTGCACAAGAGACACACGTGCACAGACCTGGGTGAACTGCGCAGCTACCTTGGCTTGCAGATCACTCGGGACAGAGCACGCCGCACCATTACCTTGACTCAGTCACACATGGTGCAGCAGGTCCTTCAGCGCTTCGGCTTCACGTACTCCTCGCCTCAGGCCACTCCTCTGCCTACTCGCCACTCACTCTCAGCTCTGCCTTCGGATGAGTCCGTAGAGTCGAGTGGTCCGTATGCAGAGCTTGTTGGCTGCCTCATGTACCTGATGACCTGCACACGACCTGACCTTGCATACCCTCTGAGCATTCTTGCACGCTATGTTGCTCCTGGGAGACACAGACCAGAGCACATGGCTGCAGCGAAGAGGGTATTGCGCTACCTGTGCAGTACGTCGGGCATGGGGCTAGTGCTTGGAGGGCGGAGTCCAGTGGTCCTTACCGGCCACGCGGACGCTTCTTGGGCTGACGACCAGGCTACGCAGCGGTCGTCACAGGGTTACACCTTCAGCCTTGGTTCCGGCTCTGTCTCGTGGCGGTCTACTCGCTTGTCTTCGGTTCTCGGCTCCAGTTGTGAGGCTGAGATCTACGCCGGGGCCATGGCTGCACAGGAGCTTCGCTGGCTCACCTACCTGCTGACTGACCTTGGAGAGCCACCTCGTTCTCCTCCAGTGCTGTACGTAGACAACAAGGCCATGCTGGCCTTGTGTAGAGAGCAGCGCTTGGAGCATTCCCTTCCCCGCCATGTCGGCCGCCCCGAAACTCGGCGAAGTGACGCCGACTTCGCAGGACTTCCCTCTGTATCTCAACCTGGGCAGTGGACTCACTGCCAAGCTCGACGAACACAACTACGCCGTCCTCGTAGACTATAGGCTAGAGTTCAACGCCCGTTGCTTGGGATTCGGCCTCAAGTGAGTGTCCGTATTGGGATGCCGACGTCGACCGCTGGATACCTTGCAGGTCGACGTCGATAGGGTTGTCCCACGTTAGGGTTTAGATCACTACTCGGTGACGCACACAGCCGTAGGTAGGCATCGTACTCCGATCACTACAGTAGGTCGGTGCCCGCATCGGTAGGCGCCATTGATTACAACGTAGCGACGGTGGTGCACCGTTCTACTCTAGCCATCCCCGTCAGTTGTCGGTTCCAGAACCCACGTGTCCATCCGTCGTGCCGTGCACGTCCTCAAACACATCTACTACCCATGCATGCGTGCAGGTACGCATGGATTCGCGCGGCGCCGCCCAACATGCGATTGTGGTCGATAGGACTCGGCCGGCTTCGGGCGGCGATGGGCAAGGAAGACCACTCATGCTTTGCAACGGTGTTCGACGCCGACGTAGCTGTTATCCCTCTGCATTCGAGGTGAGCCTAAGTCATGATTGTATGCCATGATGCCTATGTCGCTGCTCCGTTCTGATCGACGTCGTGGTGCCTAGCCTGTGCAGCATCGCACCGCTTCCAGGGGCACATTGCAGCGTCGTGGTCATCCTGTACCCCGGCGACTTGTTGCGGGCCGGGGGAGAGACGATCAGGACCTCTGTCCGGCACTTCGACCCGCAAACCGTGAAGCAGTGGCACCGCGACGAGGCGATCCGCGTGCTGAAGTGAGCTCGATAGTGTAGTCGACGACGCATGCAATTTCGCCGCTGGGCGTTAAGCAAGTCTACAGACGATATGTGCCATGTTGCTTCGGGTTTTTCCGGGCGGCGGTGCTGGCCGAGCTCGGCCGCGATGGCCGGCACTGGGAGTGGCCGAAGCCTTCTGCTGAAGAGGTGGCGGCCAGGCTCGCCGACTTCAATGAACCCGTTCGAGATGTGAGTACCGATCGTTTTACCGTCCTAGCGCGATGCCATCGCCGCCGTCGGTGCTCATCCTTGCTCTCTGCTCTGTTGTTTGCAGAAAATGCGCGACACCGTCCGGGACAGCGACGCAGGCTCTGGCCTCCTATCAATGAGCGCGCTGTGCTGGGTGGTGAAGAGGATGGATCGCCTGACCGGCGACGACCGTCGCAGTGCGACCAGCATGGACAAGGTCCTCGTTTCGGGGTTGAAGGAGCAGCGGATTCGGATGATGACATACATCAAGGAACACGTCGCACGCAGACGGTCAGGCCATGTCGGAGTTGGTGCCGATGCCTGTGACGACGACGCCGCGGAGCCCCCTTCGGCATCCCAAGCAGTCGGTGTCGCCGACACCAGCGGAGAGGCCGGAGACGGCGTCAACAAGGCAGATGAGGAGGCAGAAAGGGCTGTGGCGAGGACCGCGGATCAGGAAAAGGAGGAGGAGGAGGATGACACCGACGATCAGGATGATAACGAGGAGGATCGTGAGGAGCGTGAGCAGGGGCATGGGCAGGAGGAGGAGGAGGAGGAGGAGGAGGAGGAGGAGGAGGAGGAGGAGGAGGAGGAGGAGGAGGAGGATGAGGAGGAGGAGGAGGAGGAGGAGGAGGAGGAGGATGAGGAGGAGGAGGAGGACAAGGAGGCGGCGGCGGCGGAGGCCGTGGAGCAGGGTTTCGGGTCGGTGGAGCAGGTGGCAGAGGGGGAGAAGCAGCAAGAGGGGGAGGAGGAGGTAGAGTTCCCCTGGGTCGAATTCGAGATGGAGGATGTTGAGGGAGCGGCGGCGGTGGCCGTGGAGGGAGCGGCGGCGGCCATGGAGGGAACGGGTGGGATGTCGGCGGATGTTGTGTACGTGCGAGGGGAGGGTGCCGATGCGGAGAATGTCGGCGTGGAGGAGGCGCACGTGGTCGGCAATGTGGTTGGCGACGCGAAGGAGGAGGATAACGTCGTGGCCCCGACGCCGACGGGCGTGGAGACCACCACAGGGAACGCAGGGGTGGAACGCCGGGGTGGAGCGGTAGAGGCGGGCCGTCAACCGGGTTCCTCAGCAGCTGGTCGGCAGGCAACGCCGGCCGTCGTCGCGCAGCTGCGACAGGAGAACATGTGGCTGAGGGCAGAAAATGCTCGTCTCGAGACGGCGCTCGAAGTGGAGAGGGGTCGGGTGGACAGGTTCGCGATGGGGATTGGCCACCTCGTGGACAAGCTCAGGTCGCCGCCTCCGACTAGGACGCGTCGAGTCGGCTGATGGACGCGTCCTTGACCATGGCGACGACCGTGACGGAGAACATCACCGCCAACATGGGTGAAGCATGGGATGCGATGAAGGCGTACGCCGAGAGGGCGGAGAGCTGGCTGGACGATCTAGAGAATCCGGAGGGGTTTATGGCGGTGCAACGTGCGAACGCGGTCGTCGCCCTGGGCAGCCACGTGGACGAAGCGATGAAGGGATTGGAGGAATACATATCGAAGCACCTAGTCGCCGCGCAGACCAACATCGCCGCCGCGGTAACTCAACGCGTCGCCGTCCCGCCGCCCACGCAGCCCGCCCCACCGCCAGCCTTCCCGGACGAGCTCATGAAGTCTTTCAAGGCGGACGTGTTGAAGGCGGTGACTGAGGCCACCCAGCAGTCGTTTGCTGCGTCCGGGTTAAACCTCATGACCAGGTGATCGGCCATCTGGCGCCTGGTCGGCATGGGTCGTCGCCGTCGGACAACGAGGCCGACAAGAAGGGTGCGAAAAGGGCGGGCGGCGGAGATGATGCGTTCAGCTCGAAGCGGAGCAAGGGAGCCGATGGGAGCCGCGGCGTCGGCCAGGCGGCTCGCGGGGCAAGGGAGCCGATGGAAGCGGAGGTACGAGCGTGGTCGACCAGCTGAAGAAGAACGGGGCCAAGGTGATAAGGACGCACAGCAAGGGCGATGGAATCAGGAGTGCGGAGGGGGGCCCTGCCGACCAGGTTGCCGCTCAAGAGGCTGGACCAACAGCCCCGCCATTGGTCGCCGAGAAGCCGGCCAGTCTAGCGACCGCACCAACGGCGATAGATGGCGGCGCCAAAACCGTCAAGGGACCGTCCGTCGGAGTGGCGGGGACCACGTCGATCCCCCGCAAACCCCCTGCGGCTAGCAGCGCGCCGGTCGCCCCGTCAGCCGCCAACAACGATAGGCCGTCCCTTGCGGCTACTCCAGCACCAGCAGGCACGTCTGCCGCCAGGGTTGACGCGGTGGATGCTGCGGCTAACCGCGCTGGTCCGTCCGCCCCAAAGGCGAACGCGCTCAGGGAGATGCTCTGCCGCATGGAGACCCATCGACAGGACGTGCAGCAGCCTCCCGTGGTCGGTACCGCGCCGGCCACAACAGCACGTCGCTCGGTCACTCCCCAGGTCGCCGCCACAATGTCCAGTGCCCCACCTACCGCGCCTATCATCGCCGCCCGTCCTCCGGTGGACCCAAAGTCCGCGTTGCTTCGCGCCCGGTTAGGCGCACGTACTGCGGCTGCGCAAGCACGGGCTCAGCCGGTATCCAGCTCATGCGCGACGCCGACGTCGGTGACCGTAGCTGCACACACACTCGGTGCGGCTACTGTCGAGGCGGTGGCGGAGAAGGGCATGAGTGCAGCGCTAGCCACGGGCGGCAGATCAGTTGACCCTGCACAGGCGGCGAAGGACCACAACGATGCCGATATCACTGCCATCCAGGACCTGTTGGAAGCGGTAAACCGCCCCAAGCAGCCCCCTGTGCTGGCCATCTTGGACTCGGCGAGTCCCACCGGTTGTACAGCGGAGCCAAAGACGACCACTGCTGCGGTCGGCGCGGGAAAGTCGAAACGGAAGGGGATGGTTGACGCAGGGAAAGCGAGGCCGAGCTCGAAGAAGAAAACACGGGCGACGTCCGCGATGGTGAAGTCGGTGGAGAAAGGACAGGGGATGGCGACGGCGATGGTGGAGAAGGAGGAGGAGGAGATCGAGGAGAAGAAGGAGAAGGAGGAGAAGGAGAAGGAGGAGGAGGAGAAGGAGAAGGAGAAGGAGAAGGAGAAGGAGGAGGAGAAGGTGGAGGAGGCGGAGGTGGGGGAGGAGGAGAAGGAGAAGGAGGAGGAGAAGGAGGAGGAGGAGAAGGAGGAGGAGAAGAATCTGGAGGAGGAGGAGGCGGCGACGGAGGAGGAGAAGGTGAAGGTGAAAGAACGGAAGGGTCATGGCATCCGCCACGACACCACGGGCGACAAGCAAGGGTGGGTGGGCGAGATTAAGGTGGTCGGGAACGAGAGCAGATACATCGGCAAGTCCCGCGACAAGATGGAGCTGGCGTACCTTCACTCGATTGTGTACCTCCTGTACGACGGTTACGTCAGCAAGATCCTCATGGCCGAGCTCACCGGCTTGGAGGAAACAGTGATGAAGCAGTGGAGGGCGGTGTGGAAGGAAGTCCGGTTCTTGCCGACTGGGATGTGGACGGTGATATGGGCACGGGGCGCGTTCCTCCCAAAGACACGGTAAGTCGGATAAACGTCGGCCAAGCTATGATGTCGACGTCGGCGTTCCTAACGGCCAGTTTCGTGTGATTGCGTGACAGGTTCGATGATATCCTCGGGAAGTATCGAGCGTACAAGACATCAGGCGATGCGCACCACGATGCGCTTTTGCCCGCGATCTGGTTCCCCGTCGATGCCAACACGAAGGAAAGGAAGGAGAAGTCGGATGCAATGATGCCGGCCATGATTGATCGCGTGTCCATGTGCGCGGCGTATGGGATGGTCGCTGCATCCGCGGCGAGAATGGAGGGCGACACGGATCAGAAGACGGCGAAGGTCGCACAGGCGCTGTCGGCCTCCGCTTGCGCCCTGTGGTGCTTAGTCGATGGCGACGGCGCCCAGGTGGCTGATGCCGTCCGCGAAGGGAAGGCGGCGGCGATGTTGGTCGGCGCCAGCGAGACTACCGCCGCCGAGTTCAAGAAGGTCATGACGGCGGTGCTGGAGGCCGCGATCAGCAGGCAGCAACCCCTTGGGGAGGTTGCGCACAACGTCGCACCGGCGCTGGAGTCCACCGCTCTGGCCAAAGCCTATCCGGGGTTGGATGTTGAAGCCGAGGCCAAACTGATCGCACGAGCGACGGTGGAAACCCTCGCGTTCTGGGGAATGTGCCCCGTGGATGGGCCGAAACTCAGGAAGATCGGCATCGCGGTGCCGCTTGACGCGCAGATGGAGTACGACATCGAACACAGGGGGAGGAAGAGGCCGAGGGGCAAGCAGGGCAAGGACAGCTCGGGGAAGAAGGGGAAGAAGGGCAGAGCGGGCAAGGACAGCACGGCGGCGTAGTCGGCATAACAATCTGCCATGGGCGGCAGGAGGGAGCGCAAGTAGGTCTTCTTGCTAGGATGGCCTGGTATGGGCGGCGTCGATTATGTGGTTTTTTTGGGATTTTTTTTTCGTTTGATTGTATAGTTTTCGTTGGGATTTCTTTTGTTGGCTGTAACTTTTTGGTAGTGCATGTTACTAGAACACTCCTCGGCAAAGTCGACCTGATCTCTACCATGTTACTCAAATGCGGGCCCGGTTCGATGAACCCCGTCGGCGTATAGCAACTCGGCGTCGTACGGTGTCGACACAGTGCGTCTGGCTGTATGCATGTATATACTCGGCGATGAGCCTCGTCGGCTAGGCCGAGATGGTCAATGGTCGGCGCTTTGGGGAATGTGCCGCGCCGCCCAGGTGGCCGAAACTCTAGGAGGTCGGCATCGATGTGCCGTTTGACGCGCATATCCAGCGGGCATGGACAGCACAGATGCGTAGTCGGCGCGCGGAGGGAGCGCTAGGTGATATGATTGCTCGGTTATAGCGTGATCGGCGCCGTTTGCGCCGTTTGCATGCAGTCAGGGATGTCGACATGAATAAGGCACAATGAATTGCACACACATGGTGGCGACTATGTCGGAGTCCGACATATCTGGTTCGGATGTATGTGTTGGATCATGTATGTTCGTGTTGCATCAAAATCAACAAGTACGATGGGAACACTACGGTTTGCTAAATTAGGGCATCATCAACCTACGCTAACACATATATACCGAGGATCTTCATGCCGACTTCTTGCGCTTTGACCGAGGACGCTGCGCAGGTGCGGTCTGCTTGGCCAAGTCGGCCACGGTCTTCGGCATCTGCTCCTCCCAGGTGTCTGGAAACAGGCGGTCGACCCACGTCGTCGGCTTCAGCTCGAGCGCCACCAGCGCACTGGCGAGGCGTAGCTTTGAGACCACCTTGGGGCCAAGCCCCTTGACGCCCATGCCAGGCCCCTTGGACATCGTCGGTGCCGTCTCCGGGTTGAGCACCGTGAGGGCATCGCAGAAGGTCCCAATGCCCGGTGACGCGATCGTGTTCAGTGCATCGACCACGGCTTCGGTGTCGGCATCGCCGTCGCTCGCGCGTAGCTGGCGCACCGCATCCATGGCCTTCAGCATGCGGCGCACCCTCATGTTGAGTGCACCCTGGGTCGCGCCTTTGAGGAGGGTGTGGCGGTCGATGAACCCCGGCTTGGCGACCCTGTCGCAAAGACGACGGGTGTCATTGGCGGTGGCGGAGTTCCAGAGGCGCCAAGCGTCCCGCACGGTCTTTGAATCCCGCCAAGGTTGCACCACGTTGAGCTCGTAACTGGCCTCCTCTGCCGTCTGGGGGGGTGGCGGGGGTTTCCCATCATCTCTCTTGGCTCCAGTCCCCGTGTTGGCCGAATCCGCGGAGCCACCCTCGCCCGGAGTTTGATCGGTAGCCGACGGCGGCGCCGCCGGCATCCTCCGGGCTTCTGACACACGGAGTGCCTCGGTGAGTCGAGCAAGCTCGGAGGTGAGCGACGTGATGGTGTCGTTTTGCTTCTCGATCGTCTCCTGAAAGCCTAGCTTCTCGAGCGCCGAGCGCTCGACCTCCTTCTTCAGCGCCTCCTTGAGGGACATGTTGTGATACTGGGTGTCCATGCGCACGGATATTTCCTGCAATGTTGGGTGTGCGGAAAGGCGACAAGAGGTTAGAATTCACCGGCTAAAATTCAACGACGCCGACATGGTCGGCAACTCACCTCCGGTTGTATCTGAGTCGGGTCCCGGCGCTTTTTGATCGTATCGGTGTCGACCGACTCGACCCTTTTCGCCCAGTGCTGGAAGAGGGCAATCCTGCAGAGCTTGGAACCTTGGACGTACGGGTGCCACGGTGTGCGGACGAGCTTCACCGCGAGGTCCTCGGCGACGATTCGTCGGAACATCACGAGGGTGCGCAAGAAGTGCACTGCGGCTGCAGCGGCGTCGCTCCCGTTGACGGCACGCGTCTCCGCCTGCAAGTCGGAAAGTGGCGTGGGTTAGTAGGGAGTTGGGCAGCCAACTAGGCCACGACGACTGAAAAACATTGTCGGCGTCGCGTGACATACATCGCGCAGCATAGCATCTACGCCGGGGGAGATGTGCTCGGCGAGCAGGTCCAGGAGTTTGTCGGAGGGCTCGACCCTGCTGCGCCCCAAGAAGTAGTCTTGCTTGAGTCCCGAGTAGCCGGCCTTCTGCATCACCACCCCAACGGGAATGGCCGTGATGTACGCACGCGTCATCTTGTCGAGAGCCCAGTGTCCCAGCTCGGCGATCTGGGCGCGCGGCGTCCCTCCGATGGCTAACTCCTGCGCACCTCCGGCGCGGGCGGCGTGCACGTTCCTTTTGCAGAACACCTTGTTGGTCCTCCACACCTGCCGAGTCCAACGTTGGTGGGTGGCGGAGGAGAGCTCCTCCTGCTCCTTGTCGTTTCTGGCGAAGAAGAGATGCTTCTTGTACCAGCGTTCGCGTTCTGTGGTGTCAAGCGGCGAAAGAAAGTCGGTGCCGGAGAACTGACCGATCTGGTCGAAGATGAAGTGCAGCCACAGGCCGGTCTCGCCGACGGCGCACATCTCCGCTTCCAGGTGTCGCGCAGCGTAGCTTTGCTGAAGACGGGCATCCTTGGAAGTCTTCGAGTTACGCGCGGCGATCACCATGACGACCGGCTGGCTATCCAGGTTCACCTCCGAGGTGCTCGCCAGGTGGTACAAGAAGATGTCGGGGAGCGTGATCTCGCGGATGCTGGCGCCGCGCTGGAGAGTGTGGTGGGAGATTAGCGTGAGCACCTTGATGAGCAGGAATCGCCACAGCGTCTGCGACGGAGTGGTAGCCCGCGGGTTCCACGCCGCCGCCGCCCATGTCGGCAGCACCCTCATCATGATCTGGCGGAACTGCTCGGCGGTGTAGGTATCGCCGATGGTGCCGCGTCGACGGTCGGCGCAGTTCCTGAACGCAAATCGGCGGGGAAAATCTGTTAGACTGCGTCGACTTCACAGTGCACAGTGATATATGATAAGGTTGTCGACCAACTTACTTGAGGTCCCTCTCGTTCTTGTGGCGGACGTTGAACCGCACCTCCGATCTCACCACCGAGATCTCCCTCATGATGCCCAGCTCCTTCTCTCGGTACAGCGTCGCCTCCACCCTCGCCGCCATCTGGCATGCCTTTATGCGCCCGAGGATCGTGTGCACAGTTGTCGCCCTCACAGGCCCCGTTCGCGTGGCATTGTTCTCCTCCCCGGGCTGGTCAACAATGAGGTTACACTCACGGCTCATTTGCTTCACGTAGGCGCGCAGCCGGGTTTCGGTGACCCTAGGGCCGTGCAGCCAGATGTACTGTCGGCGGACCACTTTCTCGTTGCACCAATCCTTTTTCTTGTTGTCGCGGATGTAGTGGCCGATCTCGTCGACGTGCCTAAGTCGTTGCTCATGGGGTAGCTTGTCGCGTATCTGCTTCAGCATCTTCGCCGCCCACTTCTTGTAGTGGTAGATGAACGCGGTGTACAGCCTGAGCGTGCTATTCTTCTCCAAGCATTGTAGGTGTCGTAGGGCGTCCATTATGAGCACGTCAATGCTGGAGTACACCATGTCGTCCACTACAAAGTCCGTCGCCTTCCACCCTTCGCGCGGCACCGCCATGTGCTGATTGTCCTCCTTCTCGTCCTCTTCGAGCATGTCACGTATGTATTCAAATTCCCGCCTAAGGCGTTCTTCCAAGGTGCGCGGATTCGTGCTACGCGGAGGACGGTCGTCGACTTCGTCGTCGCTCTCTTCCTCGTCCTCGTCGTCGTCATCACCTTGGTTTTCCGAGCCGGCCGGCACCGGCGAAGGTCCAGTCTGCCCATCTGCCGTCGGTGTCGACTTCTTCGTAAACTCCCCAATTGGCGGATTCGGTATGTCCTTGGTGTACTCCCCTTCGGGAATCTGAGTAAGTTTGTCAATATCGTAAAGCAACTTCAGCGTCTCTACGGGGGCAGAGGACGGACTGTGGTCGGTTGGGGTACCAACGTCGGGCATGTCGACGTCGTCCATGACCGCTCGTATGCTCTACCGCCGGCCGTGGAAGAGGGAAAGATTGGTAAACCAGAGATGGTACTGATTCACGGGTGCGGTGTACGCCCTAATCGTCCTGCGGCGGTCTTCCTCGAATTCCCTCTCAAGTGCTTCTAACTCAGCGTCGACCTCGAGTCGTTCCAGTTGCGCTTTGATGTCGGCGTCTATCGAATCGGCGGGGGGTGGGATAAGTTGTTGTGGCTGTTGGGCACTAGCCCTTCCTCTGGCCATGCGTCGCCGACTCGGTAAGGTTGGGAGATGCTATCGTCGCCCTGATCTATCGTCGCCGACTTTCCTAGATGACGACCTAGAACCTAGTAAGGCGAAGTCGACGATGGTCGACCCCAACACCGACCTATGACAGTCTATTCCAGGTCGTCGCCTTTGTGCCGCCGCTCGGTCGACTCGGCCGTCGAGTAACCTACACCCGCAGAGATAGCGAGGGTCCTGTGAAGAAAACGAAGTGCTAGATGGCGCACAGGAGCATGAGAGAAACATGAAGCTGAACCGGCAGAATGAGAGCGTTGTGCGTGGTCAAGGAGGGGTATGGTTGCGAGCCACTGCGCACCTGCCGCGCTCCACGCAGCCCTCTTTGCAAGCGCCGCTGTGCACGTGCATGACGTGTCACGATCGATGCATGTCTAGTGTCACGCCGCTCTGCGCTCAGCGGCACTCCCGCCGGTGCCTTGCCACGGTGGAATTCATGTGCGCCACGTGCAATAGGCCAATCACCTAGTTCCACTCTCCCGAAATGCCGTAGCGTCCTGCTCTCCCGCGCAAACCTCATCGACCTGCGAGTAGGCGCGTGGCCGGAGGCTTGGTCGACGCCGACATTCCCTGAGTCTGGGGCTCTCTTCGCCTATGCATTGTTTGGTCCGCACAGAACCATCCGCGTGGGTCGTGCTGCTGCGGTTGGATCTTCGGGCGACACCGACATCTCAATACCCCGCGTTCTCTGGCTATCTAGGTGGTGGACACATGCCAGTCGTCTTTCGCCGCGTGGACGATGGTTACATTTTTCGTCGGCGCGCCAAGTTTCGCGCGCAGCGAAATATACCCGGTGGTGCAAAGCGGGGCCACGTCGGCGCCGTCGTGGCACCTCCCGATTGTCAGGCTCGATCTCGGCCGTCCCTACTAAGCCACGCGGCAGTAATCGCGGCTCGGCGCACAACGTGTCGAGCTGTGGTTCAGGGTCCGCTGAGGTATCCTTCTCGGGTTTCTCTCAGCGAAACCCGAGGTCGTCAGATAGTCGACAATCCCGAGGGGTTCAGAGCCCCAGAGGACTGCCAGGTCGCCCCAGTTTGCCACTCGCAAGTCGTCAGGAGCTCGTCAATCCCGAGGGGGTTCGTTGTCCTATCGCAACCGCGAAATTGGGCGGCAGTTTTCGTCGGCTGAGGTATACCATCCCAAAGGCAGCTTGTCGTCCTGACACCGTGGCAACACGTCAGCAAAATCTAAGGTGTATCTACAGTGTCCGCGCAAAGGACAGAGAAATTAGACCAGGCCACCGGACCTCAACGGCCAACATGAACGACCCAAAAATCCATCCACACATCCAACTCACTCAGGTTTATGGCCCTGGGTCACCCCTCGGTCAGGCCTCCCGCGGACTGGAAATCTGAAAAAAAAAGTTGCTCCCGAAACCATAATTTCATAGCACAAGCTCACACGCTCCACTCGCAACAGAACACAACTCGAGTTAGCACTATGGACAGCCGCTTACCATACGATCCGCTATCTTTACAACCTGAAGAGCCCCATGGCTCCAACGAATTAACTAGTATCATATATCTCATGGCAACGCTTTTAGGGATACATCCCAAAATTCCCTCTCGGGGCCCGAGCGAAAGGGAAGACGAAGTGCGTACTTCGCGTGCTCGAGACAAGTACTGCTAGGGTGTAGAGTGTGCAGATACAGTGTAAACCCCCCTCCTGGTAGCGAGTGCACTTGCACAACCAACTCGGAAGCGAAGTATGGACAATGAAATTAGGGTGGAGTACAAACACACTACACTCGACACCTCCAGCCTGCTCGTAGACCATTGGAGGGTGCGATGTGCATACTCACCCTAAAAAACAGCTCTCCACACAGAAACAAGTGTGTATGTACTTCAATGCATCGCTTCCAACGCCCTTGGAGTTTAGAGCAGGGCCTCAGATATCAGGAAAAAAACCCTGAAATTCCTGATTTTGGCAGTCGTTTTTTTACCTACACTGAAAAATCAGTGTTGGGATTTTTGTGGGACTGATCTTTTAGCCTTTTTTGTTAGGCCACACTGAAATTTCAGACTTTTTTTCCCAAGTACACTGATTCCACAACGTTGTAATGAAACTACCACTGAATGCAATTCTGACTTGTTCCGTGTGAATTTGCCCGCAATTACCGGGAATCTCAGATTCCTGCGGTGCCAGCACTCCATTGGGCAGTTTCGCTGCAGCATAAGCGTTGGCTAATCAGAATGTGGCAACCATGTGGTGCTGGAGGGCTGCGAGGGTTCCTGCACCGTTGACTGTGCTGGCGAGCTCTGATGGTCCCGTTCCCTCCAATCTAATCTCTCTTGTTTCTTTTCCTCCTGTTTCTCTCTCCCTCCCTCTCAGCCAGATTCCTCTCGTGCTTTCTCGTCTGCACTATTACATGGCGCCACAACCACCAGAAACGGCGGGCTGTCTGGAATCGAACCCATCGCGAGCGCCGCCGAACCTCCTCTAGTCTCGCCGAACACATCGCTCCCGTTCGACGCGATCCGCAGCGCATGCGTCGTCGAATCGTAGCGGGCCTGCGAGATGCCCGTCGGCGTCGCAGGCCCGCTACGACTCGACGACGCGTGGTTTTTCGTGCTAATGGCGACGACCGAAGGCTGCCTCGTCGCCAGCACGAACCGCGGTTGAAAGGCCATCTGCGTCGCGGGCGGCGCGCATAGCGTCGTGCTGCGCGACGGCATGACCCGCGCATGACCCGCGCGCCCACCGTCCATTCCCCCGCTCCCTTTACCCCGCACTCCGTCCACTCCCTGTCTCCCCCGGTCGTTCCCCCCCCAACCATGCCAGTCTTCCTTCCTCTCTCCCTCCTGTTCTCTCTTTCCCTGCCTCACCCTGCCTGTCAATCAGGTTCCTCCCCCAAACCTGTCAGAATATTATCTTATGTTCTAGCCTGTAGTGGGGTGCTCTATAGCGAGTACAACCCTTCTAGGGTTTTGCTATTTGTATCCTCATTCCTGCTAGTTCAACCCCTCTTTCTTTCTTCAAACTTTATCATGCTATCAGAGTAGGTCGATCCCCTTGGATCGATCCTGTGGGTGGGTTTCCACCTCGCTTCCGCTGCTACCTTTCCTTCCCGCCGTGCGCCCCGAGGCGCGCGGCGGTTTTCCTTCCCGCCGTGCGCCCCGAGGCGCGCGGCGGTTTTCTGCCCGCCATGCGCCCCGGGGCGCGCGGCGGTTCTTTGCCCGCTGTGCGCCCCGAGGCGCGCGGCGGGCGTCTGCCCTACCTTCGCGGGCGTCCGCCCTACGTCGCGGCCCCGCCCTGCGTCGCGGCCCCGCCCCTCGAAGCGGCCCTGCCCTACATCGCGGCCCCGCCCCGACCGTCGCGGCCCCGCCCTACGTCGCGGCCCCGCCCTGCGTCGCGGCCCCGCCCCTCGAAGCGGCCCTGCCCTACGTTGCGGCCCCGCCCCGACCGTCGCGGCCCCGCCCTATGTCGCGGCCCCGCCCCTCGAAGCGGCCCTGCCCGACCGTCGCGGCCCCGCCCCTCGTCGCGGCCCCGCCCCTCGTCGCGGCCCCGCCCCTTGTCGCGGCCCCGCCCTCCAACCAGGCCCGTGGTGGGCCCCTTTCACCACACCGCCCCCCCCCCCCCCCCCCCCCCCCTCCCCCTGCCATTTCCCGTCGCCCGTCGCGGCTCCTTCGGGGGCCGCTGTGGGGTGGCGGGTATGGGGGTGGCCCGTGTGCCTTCCTCCCTTTGCTCCTCCTCCTCCTTCGTCTCCCGCTGCTGCAGCTGTCGCTGAGGGGGGTGGTTGTGTGGGAGACTCGGGTTTAGGGTTTAAGGGGGGTGCGTGGGAGTGCAGCTAGCGGTGTAGCAGTGGGTGTGCATCAGGGGGGTGGGACTGTGTGCGGGAGGTTGAGTGGAGGGTGTCAGTTTGTCGTTCGCAGCACCTGTAGTCCGGGGCGCTGTCCCGGTAGCCCAGTCGTAGCCAGCTGTGCCAGCCGCCCGTGGGTCCGTTGCCCGTCTGCCGCTACTTGAGCCGCGGGGCCAGTTACTCCAGTAGTCCGGAGCGCTGTTCCGGTAGCCGCTGTGCCAGTGTGCCTCCTGTTGCCCGTGTGCCTGCAGCTTCAGCCGTCGCCTCCTATCTCCTCTCCCCTCACTCTCTCTCCTCCTCCTCACTTGCCCGTTGTGACTACCACTAGCTCTGCTCATAATTGTGAACTCTAAACTATCTCTTCTTGAACTTGTGCTCAGAATGTGTGGTGACATTGTGATCCACCCTGAGCTTGTACTGCTTTGCCTGCTCTGCTGATTACACCCCACTTTGGCTATGGGGGTGTGTCAGAATATTATCTTATGTTCTAGCCTGTAGTGGGGTGCTCTATAGCGAGTACAACCCTTCTAGGGTTTTGCTATTTGTATCCTCATTCCTGCTAGTTCAACCCCTCTTTCTTTCTTCAAACTTTATCAAAACCCTGCCCCTGCAGCTTCAACGTGTATGTGTCGCAAGCAGAAGTGAAGACGGGGTGTGTGCTGCAGCAGAGCACTATCACGTACTGGTGTCCCAAGCTGAGGATGAGAGAGAAAAACCAAATGCTAAGGGCAGTGATGATAGCACGGCTGGTGATGATTCATGAGGCATGTTAGCTTAGCAATGTTTCGGAAGGCCGCTACTGACCTATTAATTAAAATAGAGATTTCTAGTAATAACAGCCTTATATATTATTGAACACTGATGCATCAGCCTTCTTTCAAAGGCAACACTGATATTTCAGGCTTTTTTTTTTTAGGAACACTGTCAATCAGGGTTTCTACATAGGGGTACCCTGATGGGTCGACGACCCTAAAAGTGAATCTGAGGCCCTGGTTTAGAGGAGGGGCTAGTCATTTTTTACCCTACTCACACAAACGATAATCTCAGCCGTCGATTCCATATCTGTTAACCATTGCATTCGGGGCTGCCTATGATTCGTTCCTCACAAAAGGTTGGAATGTGAGACATCGATTGGTTTTTTTTCAGTCGTCGATTTTTAGATGCAAAGGCTGAGTACAACCGTCGATGAGAAACAAAGGGGACGGTGAAGATTAAGCACCAACATTAGAAAGGTTGGAATCGCAACTGTTGATGGTCCTAACTTCGAACGATCTAGATTTCAGGTGCATCAACCTGCTATTTCGCTTGACAGCAGAAATTACGTGATTCTTTCAGCTGCCATTGTGTGATTGGCTATTAAACTGTAATTGTAGATGTATTCAGGCGTTCAATGGTTAAGATCGAGAGATGCAGTGAGTTGGCACAAGATATTGAGATCTCGATTCGGATTGGTTCATGTTCAATCAGGCTCAGATTTCGGGGGAGGAACGCACTGCTTGACTTGGTATATTCTGAGCACATCTTCATTTCCTCCTCCCCTTCATTGCTTGCAGCTCTCATTTTCCATCGCGACTGTCTTTCCGGCCTTAGTTGCCTTCTTCGAGTTCCTTACCGGCAACCACGCTCCCGTCGAGTTGGATCCTTCAGTCACCTTCAAAATATTAGGCGTTAGTTCAAAGCTTCTCTTCGATTTTCACGTATTTTTAGCCACCGTGTATGCATGACATTAGCCACAATGGCGTGCGTGCAGCGACACCATGGTTAGTACTTAGAGCTTTGCTTCACTTTAGAGCCCGTTTTCTTAGCGCTAACGAGACGTGAGTGTGTCGTGGTTTTGCAAGCGACTGGTTTGGCAGTCCAGCATACCCTATTATGCTGTATTTGACCTCAGCTGTATTCGTTTTCCCACAGTTGTTGGCAGCTAATTGGTTAGTTTCTAGCGCATATTTTAAACGTCGTACGTTGTCTCCTGTTTTTTCAGGGTGGGTTGGTCGTGTCTGCCAGCTATCGATGATCGTGAAGATTCATGCCTGTGAAGGCTTTTACCCATTCGACGGTTTAGAGTTGAGTTTAGTTGGTTGTGTTCTTGTGTGTTGTTTTATTAGTTTATACATTCAACTACAAATTTCAAATTTTATGACTATCCACCATAGCATATGTTAATGAACAGAGGCTATGTAACATGCTTACAATGTACTATCAAAACGGGTATTGCTTTGTAAACTTAACGTAATTACTATGTATATACTGCACGTTTTCGGGTGACTGGTGTCATAGTGCGAACCTCGTACTAACTGTAATTGGTTGATGGGAGTAAATGCTTTCTGTACGCGGACCATGTACTAAATACATTCGTAGTATGATTTCAAGTAAGTACAAAGCACGTACTGTATTGCCAGGTGAAGAGTAGCTTGTTTGTCGCAGAACCTATACTTACATAGTTCGTCAGTACTATGTGCGCTCTACGTAAAGACAATGTGTAGGCATTGTGTTTACTTAGTATTTCCGCCAATCATTTTTGGGATGTAGAAATAGTCCCTCGATTAATGCAAGAATTGCTTGCTGCCGTGCCACAAACTAGACCAATACCCATTCCTAAGCACACCTCGCTGTTACGTGGCAGCGCATATGCGCTTGAACTGCTCAACGGTCACCCTGAACGCATGAGAGAGACCTTGCACATGGAGCCACGTTTGTTTCGGAGATTACACGAACTGCTAGGGTCACGGGGCCTCCTAGTCGACAGCCAACATGTAGCTTCGTCTGAACAACTTATGATTTTCCTGCAGCTTGTTGGCAGCACTGCCACTAATCGCACCCTGCAGGAGAGATGGCAGCGTAGCGGTGGCACTATATCGCATTATGTAAGGGCCGTAATTTGCGCGTTATGCCGGTTGCAGCACGATTTCATACGGCTACCATCTGACAACCAGCCAGCAGTGTTCGACATGCGCCCAGAATACGCATACTTCCGTGACGCGATTGGTGCCCTAGATGGAACGCTCATTCCGGCACACATTCTTGCCGCACACCAACCACAGTTCTTCGATAGGCACGGAAACATATCACAGAACGTCCTAGCTGCAGTGGACTTTAACGATCAATTTATATACCTCCTTGTAGGGTGGGAAGGGTCCACACATGATGCCACATTGTGGTCGGATGCATTGGCCCGTGGGTTCGCATTACCTCGAGGGAAGTACTTGTTAGCTGATTCAGGTTTCCGTAACGACTCAAACTGCTTAACACCTTATTGAACGACCTTATATCACCTGCAAGAGTTCAGGGATGCAGAATTTTTACCACGCACACTCCAAGAGCTCTTCAACCGAGTCCACTCGGCGTTACGATCCCACGTTGAGTGTGCATTCGGACAACTCAAGGCCCGATTTCCTATCTTAAAGTTCATGCGGCCATACAGTTTTGCCACCCAATGCAACATTGTGATATGCTGCTGCATACTCCATAACTTTGTGAAGCGCTTCGGAGGTGAGGACTACGAAGAGGTCCACACGAATCGTCGTGTGGAGCCCGTTCCAATACCACCGTGCCATGAACGGGGAGGAGATCCAAGACCAGTGCGGATTACAGCCTCAGCACAAGAGGGGCGCTCTAGACGGGACAGAATAGCCGCTTCTTTATGGGCCTCGCGTCGTCCAGGAGTTACCACGCGAGATTAGAGCCATTTCTGTATTCCAAGTCCTCAAATTCATTGTATGCATGCATCGCCTAACTTTTGTCAAGATTCAAAGTAAACGGCCACACTAAACAAACTCCGGTTGCATGGTTTACCACGATGTTCCCAGTCAGGACCAGTGTACACACTTCAAAGTGTAACTACATCACATCATGAGTGCCTTGTTATCATGCACCCTCTCCATCGGTTACTTCTACCACTAGAGCTCTCTCTTTTCCATGAAGTCCTTTTGCTCCTCTCTGCTGCCTCTCACCCCTCTGCACTCTCTCGTTTTGCCCTCTCCTCCCTGCCCATCTCCTCATCTCCTCCCCTGCTCCCTCACCACCCTCCCCTCCTCTCTTCCGTCTGCTCCCTCTACCGAGTCTCCAGCCTTTCTTCTACTCCGCTATCTCATCTCGTCCCTCTCCTGTGTTATCGGGGTCGTAAAAAGGCGACCGGGCATCCGACTGGAGCGAGGACGCCGCAATGAACATGCGCCTCAACCCGTCATCCATGTTTTCAAACGCCACAGCGTCGCGAGGGTTTCGAATGAGACGTGTGATCGCGACATATCTTTGCGCATACGAGACGTTGGTCATGGCTGTTACTATTCCTGTCGCTCGTGCAAGTGACACGTTTGAGTCTCCTGCGAAATGGGAAAGGATGGGTGGCAGGTGTGCATGACACCGGACAGGGGCGCATGGCACCAAGTTAGTATGTAAGCATACTGGCAAACCAGCTGCATTTTTGAAAGGGCTGGGACAATCAGTGCAGCGGCAGGGGTGGGTATCATCAGGCACGCAGAGAATAGACATGATGCGCCCGTAAATGATTCAGGGTTGTCTGTCAATGACACACAAGCAACGAAGCATGAGCACTTACGTTGAAAAGTATGAGTTAGTCCTCCCCTCAGTGCAGTGGCAATAGACGCCAAACTCTCCTCATGTGGAGTGACGATGGTTCGCCCGCTCCCCCTAGAACCTTGAGGGGACTCGTATGTATTCAAACGGCGCCGTCTGCGTGTGCCGCCCATCTCATGGGCTGTGCGGCGACTGCCTCCATCTCTGTTTCCCTGCAAGGGAGAGCTCTGCGCTCCACGTGCAGATGTTGGGGTGGATACCGTGCGGTGAATTGGCGATGCTCCCCTTTCCAGTGACGGGCTTGTTGCCCGGGCATCGGGAGATAGTCCAGCGGCACGTGCCGTGCTTGGGGTGGATGCTGGGGTGGGAGATGACGGGATGCCGAGCTGAGTGGCTGCTGCAGGTGGGAGCTGGTCCTCCGAAGCATTGGGGGCGGGAATGGCTGCTGCGGGTGGGAGCTGAGTGGCTGCTGCGGGTGGGAGCTGAGTGGCTGCTGCAGGCGGGAGCTGAGTGGCTGCTGCAGGGGGGAGCTGAGTGGCTGCTGCGGGTGGGAGCTGAGTGGCTGCTGCGGGTGGGAGCTGAGTGGCTACTGCGGGTGGGAGCTGAGTGGCTGCTGCAGGTGGGAGCTGAGTGGCTGCTGCAGGTGGGAGCTGAGTGGCTGCTGCAGGTGGGAGCTGGTCCTCTGAAGCATTGGGGACGGGAATGTCTGCTGCGAGTGGGAGCTGAGTGGCTGCTGCGGGTGGGAGCTGAGTGGCTGCTGTAGGCGGGAGCTGAGTGGCTGCTGCGGGTGGGAGCTGAGTGGCTGCTGCGGGTGGGAGCTGAGTGGCTGCTGCAGGTAAGCGCTGATCCGCTGCAGCATTGGGGACGGGAATGGCTGCTGCGGGGGGGAGCTGGGTGGCTGCTGCGGGTGGGAGCTGAGTGGCTGCTGCAGGCGGGAGCTGAGTGGCTGCTGCGGGTGGGAGGTGAGTGGCTGCTGCAGGTGGGAGCTGAGTGGCTGCTGCAGGTGGGAGCTGATCCGCTGCAGCATTGGGGACGGGAATGGCTGCTGCGGGTGGGAGCTGAGTGGCTGCTGCAGGTGGGAGCTGAGTGGCTGCTGCATTGGGGACGGGAATGGCTGCTGCAGGGCAGTGCTGAGTGGCGGCCTCAGGGGCAGCCTGAGTGGGTGGTGCATCTAGGACCGTGCTGGCTGCCGCTGCAACCGCGGGGCTCCGACGACCCTCGTGGCGGCCTTGGCTCCCGGTGGTCTGCACCGTGGGAGTTGCACTTGAAATGTCGTGGCCTCCAGGATCGTCCGAGAATCGCCGGTTTCCGTCTCCTGTGGTGACTGCCCACCGGCCGCGGCGGCCTGAACCAGATACCACCTGTACCCCAAGGTGCAGCCATGGTGCTGTGTGGGTGACCCAGCGTTTGTAGTCGTGCCAGCGATCATGTCGCTGGATGTCAATCTCCTCCCTCTGCGGGAATGGGAAGGTAAACGTTAGCGAGGTTATCTTAGTAGCAAACATTCATACGGTCACCGGGAAACCAGGTGGCAGTGCCATGAGGAGGAGGATGGCACGGGCTTACCCACATGCTCGGGCTTACCAACATGCTCGGGTCGAAGGTGTCGCGCTCCGGGTGCCAATGCACTCCCTACTGCACCCAACCCTTCAACTGTTTGATGTCTTTAACCCAACCTTTAACCGTGTTGAGTCTGGTCTTCAACTGGTCCATTGTATAACCTAGGTCGCCCTGCTCAGCATTCCGCCTCTACATGATGTCTGGCCAGCACTGCACTTTTCCTGACGGGTTACGACCAGCATGCCGCATGGCATCAATCACACAATGCAGCAGGTCGGCAGTTAAGTCGTCATTCCACCTGGGCATGGACCGTGTGCTCGTAGTCGCCGTTGTACCTACACCGTGGCTACCAGTGGGGGCAGATTGTGCGATGGACAGCTGTGGTGCTGGAGGTGGGCCGTGGGATTCGGAGACCTCCGATGCGAGAGCTGCGGTGACGGAGCTTGGCAGCTGAGCACGATGCACGTTTGGTGCCTCATCTGGTTCGCCTCCTACATGACTCCAAGACACATGAGTCTGGTCATCAGTGCCAGGGGTGCTGTTCTCGCCAACCGGGCGTGTTACTGTTGAGCCCACACGTGCGGATGCTACTGTGAACCCTTGCTGCTGTCGGGGTTGTGAGTCTTCGGGCTCCATGTAAGCAGATGTAGTATGGGAAGGGCCTAGGGCAAGACCTGCCAGGAACCGTGGGGAAGGAGGGCGAGGGGGAAATGAGTAGCTCACCGGGAGGCATGAGCGGGAACGAAGCCTAGAGCGGGAATAGACCTGAAGGGAACCGTGGGGAAGGAGGGTGAGGGGGAAATGATGTGTTTGGAGGGAGGCATGAGCGGGAACGAAGCATAGAGCGGGAATAGACCCAAAGGGAATAGTGGGGAAGGAGGGTGAGGGGGAAATGATGTGTTTGGAGGGAGGCATGAGCGGGAACGAAGCCTACGGCGGGATAAGAGAGGACGACGGGAAGGAAGGAGATGACGACAGGTCGGACATAGAGGACGACTGGTGGGAAAGAGAGGACGACGCGAATGCGATAGGGAGAAGGGAATTGGGGAACCGATGGCGACTGGCAAGGGGAATATGAGCAACGGAGAGGGGAGGCGAGGGGGGAACTAAGCGAGCGGGGGAAATGCATGGCACTTTGCATCGAGTGGACGCTTCGCGCACGTTTTTTTTCCAGAGAGATGCGACGTGAGGAGGGTGAATGCGGCGTGGTGCGGGGTGGCGGGAAGATAGGATGAGATGGGAGACTCGAGGACAGGAGGCAACAAAGGGTGGTTGCGGAGCGTTGGCTGTGAACGCTCCTTTGCGCCTCATCTTCAATCGTGAAGGGTAACTCACAGATCTCGACTATGAAGGACCGAGTGGGAGGTCCGTAAACATGGGCGAGAATGGCTTCCACAAATCGCTATGACGTTACGCTGGTGCAGAGATCTGGTTCACGCCGATATGTTACCGTGCCAGGTTAGAGAGGTGAAGGGTCCAGTCATGCGCAAAAAGAAGCCTGGGCTGGTGCTGCCTAAACCACAAGGAGACAGTCACAAGTGAAATCAGCAAGGTGGGCCGTCGTAGTGGGCGAGCTAGAGTCGTCGTACAGCACACTTCTGCTGCTAGGTATGTCGAGGACGTTGCACTGGGCTGCTGTTCGTGTGTTCGCGGGGCCTTTTGCTGGCGATGCACATGTTTAAAAATACCCCCAATCTGGGCAAGAGGGCACTTGGGGGACGCAGGGTTTACCCCCCACGCTGCCCGAAATGGAAGTCTCAAGTAGGCGGAAGATGGGTACTCACGTTGAAAACATGAGCACCCATCTTCTGGCCTTCCCTTCTTGTGATTGGTCGTTGTCTGACTTCTGGGCCCACGTCAGGCTTGGGGTTGGGCGAGGGGTTCGGAGTTGTGTGGGGTGGGTAGCTCGGAATGAAGTCTTGTCGCACGAGGGTCGCAGGCGATTTTGGTGGTGCCGAACCACTCTCAACGGCCAACATGAACACTTTTCAGGCTCCCAACAGCCAAGATGACATGTTTTTAGTATTCCTGAAGTGCTGCCGAACAGGGCCTTAGAGTTGTTCTTGCTGCTGTCTAGAATCTTGAAACCAAGCTCTGAAAGGTTGAGATTTTGCTAGATTTTGACGATGACGACATGGAATGATCCTTGTGTCAGCGAGCCTGACCCCGGCCAAGAACGCGCCCTTACAACGTGTTGCGACCCACACTGACTGGTGTTTCTTATCTAGTCGCAGGAACTATCAAGGGTCGAGCCTTATCAGGTCTCTTGGTATTACAATGGCGTTTCGGTTTTAAGCAGCCTTACGTGGATTGGCTGCTGGATCCTGTTCCACCGGATTTATGTTTGTTATCCTACACATTGGGAACGTCAAATAACTTTGGTCTTGGATCAACTACGCAAGGCACAGGCATTTTGCACTATCAAGCCGCCTAAAATAGCTCAGCGGAATCAGGTTGACGCCCGAGGGAGCTCGCTGCCCGTGGGCAAAAAAAGTAAACCCCAGACGGGCATGCATCCGGTCAGGGAGCCTCAACCCTAAATGCCTGGAGGCATGGTGTTTAGGGTTGAGGCTCCCTCGGATGGCATGCCATCCGATGGGGGTTTAGTTTTTTAGCTGCTCGGGGCAGCAGGTCGACAGGTCGACACAGGTCGACAGGCTTGTCGACCTGATTCCGCTGACATCTTCAGCAACGACTATATAAGCAACGGAAATGACATCTTTGGTCAATTATTCGTGCTCAGGGGAGGCTTATTATCAAGCTTCAGTTCAAGCTTGTTCCTCCGTTTTCATCATTGCACAATGGCGGGTGCACGACGTAATGGACGGGGAGGCGGGAAGGCTGGTGAGAAGGTTAATGGGACCACTGGCAACACTCTTTTGGCCAGCGCGGAGCGCTCTCCGGAGAAGAGCCCACTTGTGTCGGCGCAGGCTTTGCCTCGTGCTCCTTCTAATGCGACGGCGAACGATGTGCTGGGGGACGCGGCGAAAGTCTCCTTGCAGGAGCGTTTATCTGCTTTGAAGGTCAACGGGCTTAAGGACAATGAGGAAGAGGATACATCAAGGATTCCGCAGCTGGGAGGATCGCAAATCTCCGTCACAATGGCACCTGAGACGGCGACGGAGGGTTGCAGCACAGATGTGGATGAAGATGAGTGTTGGGACAGCGATGACGAGGATGTTTTTGACCCAACTGCGGTCAGCCTGCTTGCGACACAAGTCAGCTTTCCGCTTACGATTCTGATTCCTATCCAGTGGGAGAGCGAGGTTCCGAAGTTGAAGCCTACGGTCGTTGCGCACCTGGATCATTGGAAGGCTTCGCTGACGGCCGACGCGCAGACGACCACGAAGTACCAGGAAATGCTGCCGGCGTGGCTGTCTAAGAAGAGATACTACCGTCTTCAAGTTATCTTTCAGCATGCGAGTGATGCAGCTGCGGTCTGGCGACGCTCCATTTAGCACGATGTGGGGAAGGGGGTCACTCTGACGCTCAACTGGAAGCACCCTGAAAATGCAACTTACAGGAAGGAGCGTCAGCAAAACCCCGACGCGGTGGAGGTGCTGTTGAAGTCTGTTCCGGCTGGCGTCACTCGGGAGCTGGTCCGTAAGATGCTGACGGAGGTCGCGTTGCTCAAGAAAGGGAGGCCTGCGTTCAGCATGAGGAGATACACTCTACAATGGTTGTGAGCTGGACTACAGGGCTGGCACAAATTACTAAAGGTGATCGTAGCTTTGCTTGGTTCCTTAGTGTTTGCACATTCACGGGAGAAATTGGCAAGAGTTTTCACTAGCAAAGTTAAGAATCCAGAATCATAAAAGAAGCAATGACAACAATGACTACATCAGGCACCTAGCAACCCTGCAGCTAGCCTGGTCGACCGCCAGCGCAGCTCGGTCGACTGCCTGCCAGCATTGCATAGAGGAGCCGCGCCAGCACTGTAGAAGGGCGACCTGCCAACAAAGCAGGTCGACGGCGTGCCCCGTAGAACACAGCAGTGCGCGCGCTCGCAGGTGTGCGCAGACGATTGGCCCGACTTGCCTCGTTGGGCATCCGTCGGCTGTTGTCTGCGCCTGACGAGCCACATCGACTTCGGGATACCAGTCCGAAGTCGCCTGCGCCATCGCGATCTTGACGACGTTCGCGAGCCTTCGCAGAACTCGTCGAGCAAGTTACCCGGTCGACCTGGTCGACCCCTGGTGCTCTGGTTGATCCCCAGGTGCCTCCGGTCGACCACTGGGTCCCTCTGGTCGACCACCAGGCGCTCCTGGTCGACCACAACTCCCGTCAAGCTACCCCCTGGTCGACGGACCCGTTCTGTCGACCAGAACTGCTCTGTCGACCTCCCGATCGAACTGTAGGTCGACGGACTGCTTCGTCGACCTCCCTGACGGCCCACCCATCGCACAGACCAGTCAGTTGCAGCTGTCGAGCTCCTTGGTCGACAGCAACACCACAGCGGTCCACTGCAGCTCGACATAGCCTGTCGAGCAGCTATTCCACTGTGAACAGTCGGCTGCTACTCCCGTGCATCCGAACAAGTCGTCGGCGTTCCCCAAGCGAGGGCGGGGCCAACACTCCATTCCTGTTAACACTCCCCTGCCGCGCTCACGCTTGGGCCTCCAGCCCACACGGCAGTACTCCACGGAGAAAAGTCGTCCTCAGCGTGCACCCCACACACAGCACGCCGTCACCGCACCAACCGTGCAGAAGGGCACGGCACCTACTGCTGCACCTCGTCGTCGCCGTCGCCGACGTCGACCAGGCGAACTTGGCCGATGGCGACAGAGCACCGGTTGAAAGCCGGAAAATGCAGCGCCTTCGTCAGGAAGTCCGCCGGCTGCTCGGTGGTAGGGATGTAGTTCAGCACAAATTTCCCGCACCTCACCATGTGCTGCAGCCAGGCATAGCGTCGCTCCATGTGCTTGAGGTTGCCCGTCAGCCCCAAGCCCTCAGCAACCGTGATTGCCGACTTGTTGTCGACGCGGAGGATGGTCGGCTTCCCAGCGTCGAGCAGCTTGAATTCCGCAAGGAGGAAGCGAAGTCGACGCCCCTCTTTGCCGGCGTCCGTTGCCGCCACGTACTCCGACTCGGTCGATGAAAATGTCGCGCACTTGATGCGCGAGCTCGACCAGGAGACTGCGGCCCCTCCATAGACGAACACGTAGCCTCCCGTGCTCGTCCGGTTCTGCTTGTCGCCCGCGTCGTCGGCATCGACGTAGCCGATCAGCTCCAACGATTCTGGTCCACCGCCAAACTCCAGGGCAGTGTCGCGGGTGTCGGCGAGGTAGGCGAGACAGCGGTCGACCTCGCGTCAATGCTGGTCGCTCCTCACAGTGAGGCCGCTCCCCAGCTTGCTGCAGGCGAACGCGATGTCCGGCCTGGTCGTCGTCGCCGCAAACTGCAGCGAGCCGACCTTCTGCCGGTACTCCTCCTCCTCGCGCTCTTGAGCCTCCTCGTCGTCGAACGTCAGCTGAGCGTAGGCGTCAACCGAGACTGGCGTCTTCGGGACTCGACCGCCCTGCTCCTCGTCGATGAAGCGCCTGCGCAGCTTATCGGCGTAGCCCTGCTGGTGCAGCCACAGCTTCCTGGCCGGCCTGCCGCGCAAGATCTCCAGCCCAAGGTACTTCACCACTGGTGAGATCTCACGTAGCTCGAAGGCGGCCTCCAGCAGCTCTTTCAGCTCCTTCAGCATCGCAGTGCTTCTGCTAGCGGCAAGCAGGTCATCGACGTAGACCAGCACCCAGCAGGTCACTCCGTCGTCTCCGACCTTGAAGTAGAGTGCCTCGTCGACCTGGATCTTCTTCCAGCCAGCGCCCAACAGCACACCGTCGAGAGCCTTGTACCACAGCAGCGGCGACTGCTTCAGCCCGTAGAGGCTCTCCAGCAGCTTACACACCCGGCCGGTCCCGTCGTTGAAATAGTCTGGCTGGTACATGTAGAGCACCCTGTCAAGCTTGCTCCACAGGAAAGCATTCTTCATGTCGAGCTGCATTAGGTTGAGATCGAGGACGGCGACTACGCTGAGGAAGATCCTCAGCGTGACGTAGCTGCTCACCGGGGAGTACGTCTCGTCGTAGTCAGCGCCGTACACCTGCGTGAAGCCCTTCACGACTAGCCTCGCCTTCTCGCGCTCGACAGTGTCGTTGATGCGGTACTTGGTCGTCAGCACCCATCGGTTCTTCATGATGTTCACCCCGCGTGGGCGTTCGACCAGCTCCCAAGTCACCATAGTGATGAGGCTACGGATTTCTTCTTCCATGGCGGCCTTCACCGCCTCACCCTTCCTGCTCGACAGCGCCTCCTTCACCGTCATCGTGGCGATGTCCCAGCGGTGTTCGGGGTCGGCATGCACGTCAGGGTCGAGCTCCAGCAGGTCTTCATCCTCCTCGGCATCATCGTACAGCAGGTCGTCGTTGACCTCGTCGTACACCGTGGTGAAGGCAGCTGGCGGTAGACAGGCATGTAAGCTCAACCGCTCCGGCGGCCGTCGAGCTCAACCTGTACGTCGCAGCTCGGGCTTCGTAATCAGTACTTCCACTACATCATTGTCGGTGGACTCCTCACCCGCCGACAGCTCCCCTTTCTCATCAACTAGAACGTCGTCGACCAGCTGCTTCGACCCTTCGACCGGCTGTTCCTTTGCTGCTACATTCGACAACTCTCCTGTCAACCGCTCCGGCTGCCGCTCCCCTGTCGAGTGTACCCCTGCCGATGCCTCTTGTTCGACCGGCTCCCCTATCAGGTGCTCCCCTGTCGTCGACGACTTCCCATCGTAGTCGACGAGCTTGGCGCCTTGTTGTCCGCCGGCAATGCCATTGGCCGGCGCCACAGGCGACGCCTCCAGGCTCCCCTCATCGTCGGTGGCCGACACAGGTGTCGGCGCAGGCAGATCGGCGACGGGAGAGGGAGGAGCAAGAATAGGGGGAGGTGGAAGAACCTCCACAACATCTTCATCAGCAGGCTCGTCGACTTTGGCGAGCAGGGGAACCGTCGCCGTCGAGGTGTCCGTCGGCGGGTGCGCCTGCGTCCGCTCCGACGCCGGCCCATACTTCGCCTTCCACACCTCCAGCGACAGCGTCTCGTAGAAGATCACCTCGACCGACATGACCACCTTGTTGTCGGTCAGGTCGAGCACCTCCCAGCCCTTGCTCTCCGGCGACACACCCAGGTGAAGCCCCCAACGAGCCTTCGGCGCCAGCTTCCCACCTCGTTGCTGCTCGGGAACCATGAACTGCACCATGCAGCCCCACACCCGTGCTAGCGTAAGGTCGGGCATCTGCCCGGTCAGCAGTTGGTACGGAGTCGTTCCCGGCGGCGTCGTCGACCGCTCCAAGCAGTTGCGCACCCAGACCGCTTGTCGTAGAGCAAGGTGCCACCAGTGATGCTGCACGCCTATGTGCAGTAGCATCGTCCACACGGACTCGACGACCGTGCGCATCTCCCGCTCAGCCATGCCATTCTGCTGCAGAGTGTAGGGGCACGTCAGGTCGTGGACGATGCCCTTCCCGTCGACGAAATCGGTGAACGCCTTCCCAAGGAATTCCCCCCCTCGATCGGAGCGAAGCGACAGAACCGATTTCTTTGTCTGTCGTTCCACAAGCACCAGCCACTTCTCGAACTCCCGCAGCACATCGCTCTTCTTAGCGGCCGGCATTGCCCACACGAATCGAGTATGGCGATCCTTCAGCAGTGGGAAGTACAAGCTGCCATCCTTGGCAGCCACCCGAAATGGCCCGCACAAGTCAATGTGCACGACAGCCAGCGCCTCCACTGCATCCGAGCCCTTGGCGGGGAAGGTGTGGCGTGCCAGTTTTCCTCCGACGCACGAGACACATGGCGGGTCTGCTCCGGTCGACGACGTGATGTCGAGCCCAGTAGCAACATCATGCTTTGCCGAGCTATTGATCGTGTTGAGGCTGACGTGTGCGAGCCGCGCATGCATCCTGTCGGGGGTCGTCTTCGTCGCGGAGATGATTGTCCGCAGAGCCACCACCTTGGTCGACGGCGACTGCGTCGAGCAAAGGCGAAGGTCGGTGCAGAGTATCCGTCCGGTGTAGCGAGCTCGACCGAGCACCTCCCCAGTCGCGGAGATGAGCAGCATCTCATCGCCATCGCCCTGCAGCAGCACTCCGCTCTCCTTCAGCTGGCCAGCAGACAACAGGTTTGCCTGTACGCCCGGAACGTAAAGTACGTCGGGGATGAGGACCCGCTTCCAGGCCTCCCCTTGCAGAGCGACGGTTCCGCGACCCTCGACAGGCTGTAATGCCTCGTTGAACCCACGCACGTGCTTCACCCCGTCGCTCGGCCCCATGTCGACGAAGACCGACTTCGTCCCCATCAGGTGGTGGGAGCACCCGATGTCGAGCAGCACCGCCATCGGGTTGGCCTGCACCGCTGCCGCCACTGCCTGGAAGTCCTCGCCAGCCTCCGGTGCCAGCGAGACCGTCGGCTCCACTACGCCGACCATCGAGCACGACGCCTCCCCGTCGCCTCGGCTCTTGCCGCTGGAGCTGTCGACGTCTTTCGTCGACGACGTCTTCTTCGACGCTTGCTTCTCCTTGCGCGGCTTCTCTACTCGACGGGGGCGACGACTGGCCAATCGTCCGCGGCCTCCCTTGTTTTCGTCCTCGTCACTGTCATCGCGGTCGGGGCACTCGAAAGAGAGATGGTCAGGGTCGCCGCAGATCCAGCACTCCCGCCGTCGACCACCACCTCGTCGACCCTTGTCCCGCGTCGACCTCTTCTCGTCGACGTCCTTCGTCAACCGCCCACCTCCGCTACCACCTCTACCTGGCTTCCCGCGCTGCTCCTGCTGATAATTTGGCTTCGTCGGTGCAGCGTAACTCGCCTGCGGAAGGAACTCCGTGGGCTGCTCTGCCTCCTGCATCGCCTCATCCTGGAGAATGTAGCTGGTGATGGAGTCCTCGTCGAGGGACTCACGCGTGCCGGGCACCATCATCATCCTCTTCATGAGATTGTAGCTGCGCGGCAAGCTCTTGACGATGTGGGTGATGTAGGACGCCGTCGAGTATTCGGCGCCCGCCATTCGCATTTCAGCCAGGATCCGTCGAGCACGGTTGCAGTAATCCGTCGCCGACTCCTGCTCGTCCATCCGAATGTGAGTCATCTTCTCCTCCAGCTGCCCGATGTACAGGTCGTCCCTGACCTGGTACGTCGACATGATGAAGCGCCATGCCTGGTGACCAGCATCCAGTCGCTCTCGACAGCTCCTCAGTGCTAGCTGCACCACTGGCGAGCAGCACCTCGAGATGACCATAAAGGTGAGCAGGTGAGCAGAACGAAACTCCCCGCGCAGCCTGACATCCTCTTCGGGCGGAATTGGCACGGTGCCGTCGGCGAGGCCCTTCAGCCCGGCGACCTCCAGCTGAGGTTCGATCGACTCCCTCCAGGTGATGAGGTCCCGTCGACCTTGCAGCGGAGCGACGGCGATCCGGTCCGGCGAGAACTTGAAGTAGCCATACGCCGGTGCAATCCCGCCCGCTGTCACGTGTGTTGTCACTGAGAGCCCTCCACCACTTCGTGGAATAGAACAGCATCGAACATCGACGTCGGCACGCGAGCTCCCTGCAGCAACCGTCGACCGCTGCACTCGCGCCTGGATTCCATCGACACCACCGTCGACCTTGATCACTCCTCTCTGCCTCGTGCCTTCGCTGCCGCTGACTCGTGCACCACCGTCGACCTTGTCGTCGACGCCACCTTCGTTGCGCACCGGTCGAGGAGAAGTAGGACGGGAAGGGTGTTCCATCGCCCACTGCGACCGGATGCCCAACTCGGCGATCACCAAGGGGATCGTCCCGTACTCGCCATCTGCGTGGCGTCTCCTCGCGTCAGCCAAACGTGCCTCCAAGGTGTCCGTTATACCCGCATCAACCACGGGGTCGACCATGGCGACTATCGCTGCTGCCGGCCTACGAACGACTTAGTAGGTGCAAAAGTCGGCTCCTATCTGAAGGTCGCGTGTTCGATCCACGCTCACCGCACCATGAGGAGATACACTCTACAACAGTTGTGAGCTGGACTACAGGGTTGGCACGAACTACTAAAGGTGATCGTAGCTTTGCTTGGTTCCTTAGTGCTTGCACATTCACGGGAGAAATTGGCAATAGTTTTCACTAGCAAAGTTAAGAATCCAGAATCATAAAAGAAGCAATGACAACAATGACTACATTAGGCACCTAGCAACCCTGCAGCGCAGCTCAGACGACCGCCTGCCTGCATTGCGTAGAAGAGCCTAGCCAGCACTGCAGAAGGGCGACCTGCCAACAAAGCAGGTCGACGGCGTGCCCCGTAGAACACAGCAGTGCGCGCGCTCGCAGGTGTGCGCAGACGATTGGCCCGACTTGCCTCGTTGGGCATCCGTCGGCTGTTGTCTGCGCCTGACGAGCCACATCAACTTCGGGATACCAGTCCGAAGTCGCCTGCGCCATCGCGATCTTGACGACGTTCGCGAGCCTTCGCAGAACTCGTCAAGCAGGTTACTCGGTCGACCTGGTCGATCCCTGGTGCTCTGGTCGACCCCCAGGTGCCTCCGGTCGACCACTGGGTCCCTCTGGTCGACCACCAGGCGCTCCTGGTCGACCACAACTCCCGTCGAGCTACCCCCTGGTCGACGGACCCCTTCTGTTGACCAGAACTGCTCTGTCGACCTCCCGGTCGAACTGTAGGTCGACGGACTGCTTCGTCGACCTCCCTGACGGCCCACCCGTCGCACAGACCAGTCAGTTGCAGCTGTCGAGCTCCTTGGTCGACAGCAACACCACAGCGGTCCGCTGCAGCTCGACGTAGCCTGTCGAGCAGCTATTCCACTGTGAACAGTCGGTTGCTACTCCCGTGCATCCGACCAAGTCGTCGGCGTTCCCCAAGCGAGGGCGGGGCCAACACTCCATTCCTTTTAACACAGCAAAGGCGTGGGTTTCCATAGGATGCAGGTCCCTGTTACCGGTATTGACACTGACAAGATATGTTGACCCGTGGCGTCATGCGGTTGCGGATCTGTCCAATCCCGGAAGGAAGCTGATGGTTCACTACTCGGTGCTTACCTGCGGTTACTGCAAGGGTCAGCATCTGATGCAGTATCACAACGCTTATGTCACAGAGCGACAATCCAGCATCGGCAAATGGACCTTATCTGTCGCAAAGGTTCATGCAATCAACGGTATCAGCGTCCTGCATTTCTCACCTTTGCCACTCCTTTTTTGTTCTTCACCATGTACTGATGTGCCGGCTCAAACCCTCCCCCGTAGCTGCATCGCTGAAAGTCACAGCATTAACAAAGGACATTCTCAAGGACCCGGCTATTGTTCTCACCTCCACATGAGGGTTGCGGGAGGACTGGAGTGTGCGTCGTCGCTGCTTGCGACAAAGCGCAGGGTGCCAGCTTCGAGCAGGCATCTGTTCACGCTGCATCACTTCGTCACAAGACGAACATGACCAAGCCCGGTGCTGCTACTTGCGCCAGCAAGGGTGCTCTCAACCTGGGAGCTTTCCGCAAGGAATTCGCCAAGTAGCTGTCTGGGCGTTGTTGCTCCAGTGCTTCACATCTGCAAAAGCACAGAGGGGAGAAGGATGGCAATTCAGTTTTCGAGTCAGCTGTGGTAGCTGTAGTAGTAGTCTCTATGATGTGCAGCTCTTTGGTGCGGATGGTGTTAGCGGTGCGCGTGTATCAGGAGTCATGTACCAGCTCTTAGCCCGTGGATGCGAAGGGGCTTTTCACCTGTTTTTTAATGAATAAGAAGAACACGATCAGATTCTGCGAGCTCAACATCAACGGGCTCGGCAGTGCAGGGAAGCAAGGGAAATGCAAAGATTGGATAAGGAACAAGGCGGACATTGCGGTACTTACAGACACGCGTATCCCTGCTGATCACAACTTCTGGACCCAGCTGAAGCCGTCTGCGGTGGTGGCCGTGGGGCCAGCTGGGTCGGCAGGAGGAGTGGCAGTGGTGAGCTTCATACCTGGGATGGTTTTCACAGACACGTATACACATGCATCAGGGAGATTGGCGGGGGTGGTGGTCCGTTGGGGGGACCTGAAGCTGCTCCTGGTCGCGTTATACTTACCAGCACTGCCGGAGAACAGGACGCCTTTCCACAGGGACTGCCTGGAGCCCTTTCTTAAACCCGAAGCTGCGGAGTGTCCTGGTGATGGGTGACCTGAATGTTGTGGAGGACCCAGTGCTAGACAAGTCATCGGAGGTAGGGTCGTCGGCGGAAAACAGGAGGCTGATGGGATACTGGGCGGCCACCGTGTTGACTGATGTCTTCCGCTTTACGCACCCTGGGAAAAAGGAGTACACTTTTCATATGAGGGCAAAAGGAGTAAGCACCAGGATTGACCGCGCGCTGGCGACGCAGCCGCTACTAGGAAAACTGGTGGAGGTGCGACATGCGGACATCACGAACAAGATGACAAACCACTGGTGTGCGGTGGTGGTCGCGCTGGAGTCGTCAGCGGCGGTCGATAGGGGGCCTGGCATCTGGAGACTGAGGGCTGCTCAAGCAAAGAAGAAAGGGGTTAGGAATCGGGTTGAGCGAGTGCTCAAGGACGCAGGCGGGGACCTCGGCAATATGTTGCCCAGGTTAACTGCGTGCCTGAGGGCGTACACACGGGAGGAAAAAAAGAGGGTCGGGGTGATGAAAAGGCACCTGAAGAAGGAGGTGAAAATCTACAGACACCGGCTGTCGCGAAGCCCGAACTGCAAGCGAACGTGGACAATCCTGCTCAAGAAAGAGGAGCTGCTTGACGCGTATGAAAAAAGCCACCAGGAGAAGCTGCAAGAGTGGCTCGGGGTGAAGGCGGAGCTGGATGGGGAGACGACAACCGGTTTTCTGTCTGGAAAAGTGAAAATGCGCAAGGCCAAGACGGAGATGTCAGCGGTGAATTTCAAGGGGGTAACTCACTCGGGTGCGAGGGAGGTGCTGGTGGCGGCGACTGAATTTTTCAAAGACTCTTTCGGCGGGCGTGGGGAGGCAGGCTCAAGCGCGTTGGAGCCGAGAGTTATGCGCCGAACATTGTGCGACGGCAGCAGGAATGCGCTCAGTGCACCGTGGTTGGAGGAGGAGGTCCGGACGGCGGTACGCGAGCTAGCTCCAAGGACGTCGCCTGGGCAGGACGGTCTTCCCAAGGAGTTGTTTGAGCATAACTGGGACTTGCTGGGCCCGGTACTGATGAAGTTCGTCGGCGATTTCACGCGGACGGCGGAACTTCCTCGGGAAATCTCAACTGCAATCACAATCCTGTTACATAAGTAAGGAAGCAAAGAGGAGTTAGGGAATTACAGGCCCATCACTTTGCTGAGCACAGTCTACAAGGTGCTGGCAAAAGTAATGGAATCGAGGCTCAAGATGGTTCTGCATGAGGTGATCTCAGAGGATCAGGTGGGGTTTTTACCTGGACGGAAGCTGGCGGACGCTGTCGCGGTGGTAGCGGATGCGATCGAGGCAGGAGCCAGCGGAATGGAAGATTGGTTCCTCCTAATGGTCGATTTCCAGAAGGCCTTCGACTCCATCTCGAGGCCTTTCCTCTTCTGCACGTGGGGTTCCGGAGATCTTTATGTCTTGGGCGGAAGGCCTGCACACAGGAGCAGGAACGAGGCTGCACATTAACAGGTGGACAGGAGACCGAGTTGCGGTGGAAAGAGGGGTGCGGCAAGGCTACCCACTTGCACGATACCTTTTTCTGTGTGCGGTGGAGCCGCTCTGCCAGGAGTTTGCGCGGCGGGGGCTGGGGATCGGCGACGGCGGGGCGGATAGGCTGGCGTATCTGGGGTACGCTGACGACACGTCACTCCTGTCGAATGGGGAAGAGCAGCTGGCTGCTGCGGCTGAGGCGCTGGAAAACTTTGGGAAGGAATAGGGGCTGAAAGTAAACAAAGACAAGACGGTGGTCTTCCCGCTCGGGGTGAATAGAGGGAAGTCCCCGCCGGCGGGCGTTTAATACAAATGGGCCGACAAGGATGCACCAGAGAGGCTGTTGGGCATCTGGATTACTCCGAACGGTGACCCGCTTCCGTCATGGGAAAAGGCGTTGGAAAGGGCGCGTAAGGAGTTAGCCAAGTGGGAGATTCAGCACCTCACAACAACAGCGAGAGTCACGATAATCAACAGTTACATCTCGCCCATCTTCATGTTCCAAGCTTACATCTACCCGCCGCCAGAAGAGATATGGACCAAAATCAAGAGGATATGCCACAAATTCGTGTCCGGGGGCGAGGCGACAGAAGAAAAGACCTTCATTCTTTGGAATTACGAGCTGATCTGCACGCCAAGGGAGGAGGTGGGGCTGGGGATGATTTGCCCCAAAAAAAGATTTGACAGCATAGCGGTGCAGAACGTAGGGCGCATGATGCTGCAAGCTAACTTGATCAAGAAGTGGCTGACGGAGCGGGCGGCGGCGATGCCTCTGGGCCTGGACACGATTTACGCCCACCAATCCCTGCTAAAGCACTGGATGGAGGGAAGCAAGCGGTGGAAGGGTATGGTGCAATCTTTCTGGAAATCCCCCTTCTGCGTCACCCCGGAGCCGGAGAATCGATGGGAGGTGGAGCGAGAGCAGTTGGCGTTCAACAGACGCATACCTTTCCGAGGAGCCACCCCATTCGGAAATCAGAAGGGCTCGGCACGCCTCCTGGGGCTGACGATGGGCGACGTGATCTGGCACCGGGCAGATGGCTCACGGGGGCTGAAGGACAAGGAGGCCCTGGCGAGTGAGCTCGGCAGCGCAGAGGCGGCGAAGCTAGCTCTGAACGCTTTCGGGGCGGCGCCGGCCAGGTGGAGAGAGCAGTTGTTGGAAACTCTAACAAGCGAGGAGATTGCTACTAAAGCTCCTCTGCTACGGTATCAGGGAGGTGCTGTGTCTCGCCCCACGCTCTGGAAAGTTACGGGCGCGAACAGCGGGAGGGTGACAGGGGTGATGTGTCACGAGGGCGCTGACGTCACTTTCACTCTTGGAGATGGAAGATATTTGGTTAACTTCGGTATGCACAGTGGGGAGCCGGTAGCGGCTACGAGCGATAAGGAGCTGGGGTTAATCGGCGAAGCACGTACAAATCTCGTGCAGTCCAAGCTATGCAAGAACGGGGAGGTGCTGCCGCTGAAAGAGATTAGGTTGGGACTGGTTAGCTCGGCACGCACTGTGAAGGAGCAGCGGAGATGGGTTGGAGATGGGAGGGTGATTGAGTGGAAGGGGGTCATCAAACAGAGGGACTCTCTCGCCACCCCCGCCCGGGCACGAGAAATTTTGCTGAGGCTGCACTGTAGGAATCTGCAAGTAAGGGAGCGGCTTTTCTTTATGAAGGAAAAAGTGGTCTGTCCACACTGCAAGGCGGAGGAGAGACCGGAGCATTGCTTGCTCGGCTGCCTAGCGATTCAAAAGGTGGTGCGGTTCCTGCAGAGAGGACTGGCGGAGATGTGTTGAACAAGAATGAATGAACTAGCAGTAAAATGAGTACAAGTAGGAAACCCTAGAAATGTGTACCCCCTATAGGCTAACCCACTGTAGCCTAAATAACTACAACAACATATATAATGTTTGACACAACCCCATAGGCGAAGTGGGGGAGAACTAGGGGTCACAAGACCACTCAAGTAAAGCAAAGCAAAGCAAGCTCAGGGTGGATCACAACGTCACCACACATTCCGAGCACAAGTTCAAGGCCACAAGGCCAGTTCACATGAAGGAGTACATATATATATAAGGCTAAACAAGCAAGAGCAGCAATATATATATGTAACAGTACAAAGAGGGTCAAGAGGAGGGCAAGTGAGGCAAGACAGGCACAAGACCCAACTGGGTACAGAAGCGCTGATGATCACAAGGTGGAAGTGTTGAGTGATGCTACCATTCGCATTCACGTCTGTCTGCCTCCCATCATATGTTCGTGCGTTGCATGCGTGTTGTGAGTGTGTGCAGAAATTTGTGTTTTGTGCGGTTTGTTTTTTCTGATTGTGTGTGTGTGTGAATGTTATTTGGCTTGAGCAGATATCTGAAGTGACTCCTCTGCTCAAGAGCTTTCCGAGGAACCAAGTATCGCTTCAATCGGAGCACGAACAAGAAAGTTACGAACGTTGGAGTTCGTATGCTTTTGATATTTGGTTGTGGTGACTATGGGAAGTTGTGGGGTTGACTCAATATGGGGTACAGACTTTTGAGGGTTGGGAAATTCGTCTTTTCTACTGTAGTTGCTGCCAAATGGTTGGGAGAAACCAAACCAGGCTGGCAAGTGTGGCCAAGTTGGGTTGAGGTGGATTGTGGAGGTTGGGATAGTGACAAAGGTCAAAGTTGGGTTGCCTATGGGGAAGGGAATTGTATGGCATGGGGTTTCCTTGGTTGGGGACTCTCTTGGGACCTTCCCTCTCGTCCTCCTCATCCCTTCCACCTGGTTTAGTGCTACTCCAATTCTCTTGTGTGAACTTGTGTGAACTTTGTGATTGAGTTAAGATTCTATGGCAGCATACCCCCTAGTGCGCCGAAATTGATAGCTCAAGAAATACTTCACCTTTTCGCATGATTCAACTTGGGAATTGTAGCCACGAAGTAGAGCTACAACATATCCGAGTTTGATGAAGTTTTGACCGTGAACTTTCCGTCGACGGCGTTTCTTGTGAACTCGACTTTTCTGTTCAGAAACTAGGCCCAACGATGTTGAGATATTTTGGCTACTAATCTTCATAGACTCCGTCCTCAGTCTCTAACAAGTGGTATCAGAGCTGATTAAGGACTTTGTGGAGAGTCTACTGAAGTGTGAAGGCCCTCATAGACCCACCATGGCCTGTGGGCGTGCCTAAGTGGAGTTCTGGAGGTTGGATGTGACTTCCGCTAAGGGGAAACTCTGCCGAAATTTCGTTGGCGCCGACACTTGTGAAGATTGTGTGGATCTACATTTTGACCAGCAAAAGGGGGAGCTGAAACCTCTGATTGGGAGCAGAGGAGATGAATCAAGGGAGTGGAGATGCAGCTGAGAAGAGGAGTGAACCGCCACCATCCAAGATCGAAGCTTTGGATGGCTCCAACTATGAGGAATGGAGCGAGCGGATGCGGAGCGCCTTCAAGCGCTACAAGCTACTGAAAATTGCAATGGGAGAGGAGAAGATGCCGGGGGTAGGAGATGCCCGCGATCGGTGGATTGAGAAGAGCGCGGTGCTGTACGACCTCATCCTCCAATCGGTCAACAACGACATGTTCCAGCACATCAAAGATTTGGTGGAGTTGGATGATTCCGGACCAAAGGCATGGAAGCTGCTACGCGACGTGATTCAGCCCAACACGCTGCCGATGGTGATTGTGTTGGAGAAGGAGTTGGCTGCCCTCTCCATGAAACCGGGAGATGATGTGAAACCGGTCCTTGACAAGATCAAGGACATCTATGCGAGGATGGCAGCGGCGGGCAGCGAAGTGTCGAAGATGCAACAGTGCACCAAGATCATCTCGGTGCTCGACAACTCGTGGGACAACCTCATCCCCACCCTCAAGGTTCAGCAGGACAAGTGGACGCCTGAGTGGCTACGGCAGCAGATTCTGCAAGAGGACTTCCGAAGGCGCCATACGGGAGGTGGTGCTGCCAACAAAACTGCTGAGGGGTATGGAGTTGCAGGAGGCAGCAGAGGAAGAGGGGGAGGGAGAGGCCGAGGCCGTGGGAGAGGCTTTGGCAGAGGAGAGGCCGAGGTGACTACAATGAGGGGCATGGGAGCTCTGGTGGCAGGGGGAGCACCCGAATGGAGGGTGCGTGCTGGTACTGCAAGAAGGCTGGACACCCGTGGTTCAAGTGTTTCAGCCGGCCTGAGAGATGGGCCCCTCCAGGCATGAAGCCGCCAAGTGGTGAACGTGCACGCGGTGGCGCTGTGCAAGGATCAGGTGCACAAGGTGATGGTGCACAAGGTAAAGCCGACCCTGGGATGTTCCTCATGGTTGAGGATGTGCAAGGGAGTGGGGGTGATATGGGTTCAGTTGGGAAGGTTGTGATGCACCCCCTCACTCACTGGGTGATCGATTCAGGTTGCACGAGTCATATGACCCCACGGGCAGATTTGCTTGATGAGGTAAAACCTCCTGGGAAGATCAAGTTTGTGGCTGCCGCTTCAGGTGCTTTGCTCCCTGTGATTGGTGTTGGGAATGCTAAGGTGATGGGAGCCAATGCAGAGCTTGTGGGGCTTGGGAATGTGCTGTTGGTTGAAGGTTTGTCCGCTAACCTTCTTTCTGTGCGCCGGCTGCAGAAGAGCAAGGCTGAAGTTACCTTCGGCCCAACCAGCTGCCGTGCAAAGCTTGGGAAGTTGCTGCTGTGGAACTTGGAGGAGAAGAGCAGCTGCATCAAGGACTTGTGGCAGCTGCCCATCATCCCTTGGAAGGGGAAACCACCAGCAACAGCAAAGGCAGCGGGAGCGGCTAAAGCAACTGCGGGAGGAGAGGAGTCTGCACCAACTGCTGGGGCCATGGATGCAGTCAAGAAGGTGCAGCAGCTACAACAGCCACAAGGTGAGGTGCTTGCTGGTGTGGATGCGACAGCTGCATGGGCAAAGGCTTCATCTGGGAGTGGTGAGGCTGATTGGGAGACGTGGCATGAGAGGCTGTGCCATGTGAACATTCCTATGCTGCAGAAGTTGGTTAAGGATGGGTGCTTGACGGGGCTGGAGGTGAAGGGGGGAGCAAAGGAGATTGGGAGCTGCCCTACCTGCCTTGAGACCAAATTCACGAAGTTTCCCTTCAGCAGCAGCACAGGACCAGCCAAGGCACCACTTGCACTAGTGCACATGGATGTGGTGGGCCCCACGAGGGCCCTTTCTCTCTCGGGCAGCCGCTACTTCTTGACAATTGTGGACGACCACACACGTGCGGTGTGGGTGTACCCTCTCAAGACTAAGGGGGAGGTGGCAGCGGCTGTTCTTAAGGAGTGGATGCCGAGAGCACAAAGGGAGAGCGGACACAAGGTGAAGGTGATCCGCACTGACAACGGAGGAGAGTTCATCGGCGCTGATTTTGAGAAGGAGCTGAAGCGGAAAGGGATCCAGCATCAGCTCACAGTGCCTTACAACCCTCAGTAGAATGGCTTGGCTGAGCGGTTCAACCGGACCCGGCAGGAAGGTGCTCGCACTCTCCTTGGGCGTGCAGGGCTGCCGGATCCGTTTTGGGTGACAGCACTGCGGCAGGTCGTTGTTGTGAAGAACCGGGTGCTGGCGACTGTGGGGGACAAGCAATGGGTCCCCTACACCAAGTGGTATGGGAGTGCGCCTGCAGTCAACATGCTGAGAACTTCTGGCTGCATGGTGGTGTTTCATGTGCCTAAGGAGAAGAGGGGAAAACTGGAAGCTTCTGGGAGATGGGGTGTGCACTTGGGGCTTGCTAAGGATCACAAGGGCTGGCTGATTTGGGACTTGACCAGCCAGCAGCTGACTGTGTCAAGGGATGTGAAGTTCCTTGAGTCCTTGTACTACAAAGAGTTGAAGCAGCAGCAGCAGCAGAAGCTTCCTACGACACCGCTAATTGTCGAGGCCGATGAGGTGCAGCGGCCTTCGAGGCAGGTGGAGGTTTGTGTCTCCAAGGAGGAGATCTCTGGGGTGACTGATGATGGGGGGGAACCTGAGGTGGAGCAGCAGCAGCAGCAGGAGGAGCAAGGTGCTCCACAAGGTGCCGGACGTACGGCTGACCGTCCTAGGAGGGATGTGCGCCCTCCTAACAGGCTGACCTATGCAAGCCGTGGCAAGCCAAAGGTGGTGAGGGCTGGGAGTGTGGCTGAGCAGTGTGATGAGGATGAGATAGCACACTGCTACTGGGCAGCCGTCCCTGAGCCCAAGACGCTAGCTGAGGCATTGAGCGGGCCCGATGCTGAAAAGGGGAAGCAGAGTGTGAAGGAGGAGTATGATTCTCTTCTAGAGAATGAGACGTGGGAGCTGTGTGAGCTGCCACCCGGGAAGAAGGCCATTTCTTCCAAGCTGATTTTCAGGCACAAGTACGGACCTGATGGGGCGCTGACCCGCTACAAGTCAAGGCTTGTGGCTAAGGGGTTTCAGCAGACAAAGGGAAAGGACTTCAACGAGCTCTATGCTCCTGTGGGGAAAGGCACAACACTTCGGGTGTCATTGGCAATGGCAGCAAACCGTGGATGGCAGGTGAAGCAGATGGACATCACCACCGCCTTCCTCAATGGGATCATTCTGGAGGAGCTGTACATGTTACAGCCTGAGGGTTTGGATGATGGGAGCGGCAGGGTGTGCAGGCTGAAGAAGGCCATCTATGGCCTGAAGCAGGCTCCTCGTGCATGGTACCACAAGTTAGAGGAGACTCTGCTGGCTGGGGGTTTCAAGAAGAGTGAGTGTGATCACAGCTTGTTCCTGCTGCAGGAGAAGGAGCAGTTTCTCATGCTCCTGGTGTATGTGGACGACATCCTGCTCTTCTCTGATTCGTCTGCAATGATTGAGCATGTGGAGGAGATGCTCGAGATGCAGTTCAAGTGCTCCAAGATGGGAGATGTGAAGTACTATTTAGGGATGCATGTGGAGAGGGACCTTGACAAGGGAGTGTTGAGGTTGCACCAGAGAAATTATTGTGAGGGGCTGGCTGAGAAGTATGGGCTGCAAGATGGAGGAAAGCCAGCCACCCCACTGCCTTCGGGGTTCACTGTGGAGCCCTGTGCTGATGAGGAGGTGGTGGGTGAGAGTGACAGAAAACTTTTTCATTCCATGGTTGGGGCAATCAGCTATGCGGCTAACCACACACGGCCTGACATTGCCTTTGCAACATGCAGGCTTGCCAGTGTGGTTTCACGCCCCAGTCATGAGCAGCTGGAAGCGGCCAAGAGGTTGGTCCGCTATGTGAGTGCAACGGCATCAGTGGGTTTGGAGTACAGTGCTGTGAGGCAGAGGCTGCAGAGGGGTGCAGCTGATTTGAGCAAGGGGGAGATGCTCCTGATCTGCTACACTGACGCTAGCTTCAACTCGGTGAAAGCGGATGGCACCAGCATTGGAGGCTATGTGTGCCTGTTCGGAGGTGGTGCTGTGAGCTGGCGCAGTAAGAAGCAGAGTGAAGTGGGGCAGTCCTCGTGTGAGACAGAGTACATGGCCCTGCATCATGGGGCAAAGGAGGTGATGTGGCTGAGGCGTTTGTTGGAGGAGATTGGTGTTGGTCAGAGGGAGCCGACTGTGATTTTCTGTGACAATGAGTCGGCGGTGAAGCTAGCGAAGAATGCTTGTCTTCATGGGCTGACCAAACACATCAGGCCTAAGTGGCACTGGGTGAGAAGGCTCCTGGACAAGGAGGTGCGGCTGGAGATTGTGAAGACCCATCAGCAGGCGGCTGACATTCTCACCAAGCGCCTGGCTGAATCTGAGCATTGGAAGGGCATGAAGCTTGCTGGGATGAGTGTGCATTGAGGTTGCATGCTTGAGCTATGACATGTGGGATGATGGTTGGCAGCCAGAGGGGGAGTTTGTTGAGTGATGCTACCATTCGCATTCACGTCTGTCTGCCTCCCATCATATGTTCGTGCGTTGCATGCGTGTTGTGAGTGTGTGCAGAAATTTGTGTTTTGTGCGGTTTGTTTTTTCTGAGTGTGTGTGTGTGTGAATGTTATTTGGCTTGAGCAGATATCTGAAGTGACTCCTCTGCTCAAGAGCTTTCCGAGGAACCAAGTATCGCTTCAATCGGAGCACGAACAAGAAAGTTACGAACGTTGGAGTTCGTATGCTTTTGATATTTGGTTGTGGTGACTATGGGAAGTTGTGGGGTTGACTCAATATGGGGTACAGACTTTTGAGGGTTGGGAAATTCGTCTTTTCTACTGTAGTTGCTGCCAAATGGTTGGGAGAAACCAAACCAGGCTGGCAAGTGTGGCCAAGTTGGGTTGAGGTGGATTGTGGAGGTTGGGATAGTGACAAAGGTCAAAGTTGGGTTGCCTATGGGGAAGGGAATTGTATGGCATGGGGTTTCCTTGGTTGGGGACTCTCTTGGGACCTTCCCTCTCGTCCTCCTCATCCCTTCCACCTGGTTTAGTGCTACTCCAATTCTCTTGTGTGAACTTTGTGATTGAGTTAAGATTCTATGGCAGCATACCCCCTAGTGCGCCGAAATTGATAGCTCGAGAAATACTTCACCTTTTCGCATGATTCAACTTGGGAATTGTAGCCACGGAGTAGAGCTACAACATATTCGAGTTTGATGAAGTTTTGACAATGAACTTTTCGTCGACGGCGTTTCTTGTGAACTCGACTTTTCTGTTCAGAAACTAGGCCCAACGATGTTGAGATATTTTGGCTACTAATCTTCATAGACTCCGTCCTCAGTCTCTAACAGGAAGTGCCTTGGTGAAGACATCAGCAGTGTTGGCCTCGGAGGCCACGTGCGCAAGTCGCAACTGACAACGCTGCTGTAGCTCACGAGCAAGGAAGTAGCGGAGAGCAATGTGCTTTGTTCTATGCTCCAGTCTCTGCTCTCGACACAAGGCCAGCATGGCCTTGTTGTCGACGTACAGGACTGGAGGAGAACGAGGCGGCTCTCCAAGGTCGGTCAGTAGGTAGGTGAGCCAGCGAAGCTCCTGAGCAGCCATGGCCCCTGCGTAGATCTCAGCCTCACAGCTGGAGCGGAGAACAGAAGACGAGCGAGTAGCCCGCCACGAAACAGAGCCGGAACCAAGGCTGAAGGTGTAACCTTGTGACGACCGCTGCGTAGCTTGGTCGTCAGCCCAAGAAGCGTCTGCGTGACCAGTGAGGACCAATGGACTGCGCCCTCCAAGCACTAGCCCCATGCCCGACGTACTGCACAAGTAGCGTAACACCCTCTTCGGTGCAGCCATGTGCTCCGGTTGGTGTCTCCCAGGAGCAACATAGCGTGCGAGAATGCTAAGAGGGTATGCAAGGTCAGGTCGTGTGCAGGTCATCAGGTACATGAGGTAGCCAACAAGCTCTGGGTACGGGCCACTCGACTCTACGGACTCATCCGAAGGCAAAGCTGAGAGCGAGTGGCGAGTAGGCAGAGGAGTGGCCTGAGGCGAGGAGTACGTGAAGCCGAAGCGCTGAAGTACCTGCTGCACCATGTGTGACTGAGTCAGGGTAATGGTGCGGCGTGCTCTGTTCCGGGTGATCTGCAAGCCAAGGTAGCTGCGCAGTTCACCCAGGTCTGTGCACGTGTGTCTCTTTTGCAGCTCGGACTTCACGTATGCAAGTCCAGCAGTGTCAGCTGTGGCAAAGACCAAGTCGTCGACGTACACGAGGATGTAGAACGGCCGCAGAGAAGTGTCGGTGCGTAGAAACAGCGACGGGTCAACAGTGGAGGGAGCAAACCCAAGAGTCGCAAGTGTAGTCCTCAGTGTGTCGTGCCACTCACGCGGTGCCTGGCGGAGACCGTAGACCGGCCGCCGAAGGCTCCACTGGGTGCCAGGAGGAAAATTCCCAGTGAAGCCAAGAGGGCGGCGCAGCCAGATCTCCTCGTGCAGGCTGCCATGCAAGAAAGCTGTGCTGAAGTCAAGAGAGTGTAGCTCGTAGTTACGGTGAGCAGCGACGTGCAGCAGTACCCGAAGAGTGGTCATCTTCGGGGTGGGAGGAGAAGGTCTGAAAGTAGTCAACTCCCTGCCGCTGACTGAAGCCACGAGCCACGTAACGCGCCTTGAAGTCAGGCGGAGAGCCCGGCGGCCGCTTCACCCTGAAAATCCACATGCCACTGACGATGTTCGCCCCAGGAGGGGGGACAGCGTCAACGTAGGTGCCTGTGGACTTCCAGGAAGCCATCTCTGCATCAATAGCTACCTGCCACTGAGAAGAGTAGGGACCCTCTATCGTCTCCGCGTAAGAGCGCGGAGTCGGGATGTCTAGTGCATCCGGGTCTCCCTTAGGGGTAAGCAGTACAGACACGAGATGAGGTGAAGCAGCGGCCAAGCACTGGAACTCCTCCCGCCTGTCCTCAAGGACGTCCGTGCCAAGGGCACACTCACCCCCGACGGACGGAGGACAGACAGACTCAGACGCAGCGACAAGACTAGCAGCGTAGTCTAGGCGACAGCGAGCAGCAAAGTCGACGAGCTCAGCAACTAGGGCAGACGCAGCAGTGGACTCAAAGAAAGGGTCAGTAACGACACTAGCAAGGAGACGCGTGACAATAGGACTAGCAGCACGAAGGGAGTCAGACCCCGGGTCAGCAACAACAGGAAGAGAGGATGCAGGAGGAGACGGCAGTGGGACATGCTGTGGAGCAGTGGAAGGACGAAGCGCCATCCCGTGAGTGCCCGGGACAGCAGGAAGACGCTGACGAGGGACACGACCACCACTGAGAGCAGCACGGACAGGCGACGCACAGCGAGACTCAGGCGACGCAGGACGAGACTCAGGCTCACGATGCTCAGGAAGACCTCCAGTGGGACCAGTGTAAGGAGCAGGACCAGGGAGAGAAGAGGCAGACGGAGGACACCCTAAGGGGGGAGGAGGACAAGGAGGAGGAAGCTGACCAAGAACCTGCTGAAGGAGCGGAACGAAGTACGGCCGCCGCCGCGCAGTGACTCCAGAACCAGCAGAGACACAAACGCCAGGGTCCTCAGTGCCAGCAGCAGCTCCAACTCCAGGGTCCACAGCACCAGTCGCAGCTCCAACTCCCGGGTCGGCAGCACCAGCAGCAGCTCCAACGCCCGGGTCCGCAGCACCAGTAGTAGCTCCAACGCCCGGGTCCTCAGCAACAGCAGCAGCTCCAACGCCCGGGTCTGCAGCACCAGCAGCAGCTCCAACGCCCGGGTCCGCAGCACCAGCAGCAGCTCCAACGCCCGTGTCCGCAGCACCAGCAGCATCTCCAACGCCCGGGTCTGCAGCACCAGCAGCAGCTCCAACGCCCGGGTCTGCAGCACCAGTAGCAGCATGGTCCGTGAGACGAGGTGCGCCACTCCGAAGCGTGTAGCGCCGCTCGTACCACTCACGGATCCGCTCACGGGAGGGGAGCTACTGACTAGGAAGAGAAGTACCAGCACCAGTCCGTGTAGTGCGCCTGGCTCCAGAGGTACCTCTCCGGAGGCTGCAGTACTGTAAGTACCACTCACGCAGCTGCTCCGAGGAGAGGCCTCGTCCAGGTGTAGGACCCTCAGGCCCAGCACCTCCAGACTCAGAACTCCCAGGCCCCGCACCCCCAGTCTCAGCACCCCCAGTCCCAGCATCCCCAAGCTCAGCACCCGCAGGCTCAGCACCCCCAGGCTCAGCACCCCCAGGCCCCGCACCCCCAGGCTCAGCACCCCCAGTCTCCGTACCCCCAGGCTCAGCACCCCCAGTCTCCGCACCCCCAGGCTCAGCACCCCCAGTAGGACGAGAGTCGACAGCAACCTCAACAGGCTCAACCAGGTCTACCTGAGACACACCTGAGGGAGCGGCACCCTGAGGGGGGAGGGGGTCTACGACAGCAGCACCTGGCGCGAGGAAGAGAGGCGGGGGGGGGGAGCGGGGCAGTGCGGTAGGGGAAGAGGTGGTAGTAGGGGACACACTCGTCAAAAGTGACGTCCTGAGAGGGCAAGACCCGACGAGAGGCGGCGTGGTAAAACTGCCAACCAATGCGGCGCTCCGCAACCCCATTCTGCTGTGGAGAGGCCGGAAGCGTGAACGACTGCTCAATGCCGTGCTCAGCACAGTAGGCTGCCCAGAGGTCGGAGGAGAACTCACCACCTCTGTCAGAGTGCAAGCGCAGGACAGGAAAGTCCGAGCCGAAACGCCCGCTGAGCTGGAGACGGGCTTTGCGGATCCAAGGGATCAAGACATCAGGGACCTCACCCTTGGTGCGCAAGGGGAAGACCGTGGTGTAGCGCGAGTAGTCGTCAACAACTATCAGGAAGTACCTCTCCTGACCCTAACCACGGACGCGGGCTGGGCCCCACACGTCCGTGTGGAGCGTCTGCAAAGGAGCAGTCGTCGGGGGAAACGAGGAGGAGTGAGGAGCGGCGCGCTGCCGCCCCTCGACAGAGGGAAGACAGGGAGGAGCAGGCGAGGGTGGGAGGGGAGGGAGGACCCTGGGAAGACCAGAGACAAGGTACCGGGAGTGCATGGCACGAAGGCGCTGCATAGATGGGTGGCCAAGTCGGTGGTGCCAGAGGACACTCTCGTGCGCTAGAGAGCGACACGAGCAGGGGGCAGACAGCTGACCTGACGTGGACGCAAACGCAGACGCAGCTACCTGAGGGGACGCGGTAGTAAGTGTGTACAGGTCCGACCCCGGCTGCCGGGTGAAGGTAGCCAAGTGGCGGCCCGTACGAGCGCACGTGCAGTGTGTCACACGCTCGTAGGCAGGGGTGAACTGGTGAACACCCCCGTCCTGGAGTGCACAACCTGCCACCAAGTTCGTAGAGAATGAGGGGAGGTGGAGTCCTGACAGTGTGCCCGACGGGACCGCAGGACAGGGAAGGACAGTGGAGGAGGTCGCAATGACCGGACCCCCAGAGGGGTCAGCGAGGGAGACAGCTACTGGCCGAGCAAGTGGCTCAAGGGCAGTGCGGTCACGAAAGAAACAGTGAGAAGCACCTGAGTCCAGCGTGAAGGTGTGCAGTGCTGCAGTCGACACAGTACTAAGGGGGGCAGACGTACAAGCACCTAGAGCAGCAGCCTCACCAGCACCTGGGGCAGGGGATACGCAAGTACCTGAAGCGACAGACGCACTAGTCCTAATGCCCGGGTCGGGCGGGACACACAGGTACTCAGCACCCTCTCCACTAGTAGACATCACATACATGGCAGAGAGAATAGCATCAAAGTCTAGAGCATAGATATCAATCCCCTTCTTCAGGAGATCAATCCAGCGGGGCAGCTCAGTGGCCTGAGGGAACTGAACACACCAAGCGTCGTTCAGACGAGCAAAGCAACGCTGTGTGGCGTGCGGTCCCCCACATGGCTGGCCAGTGCGGTCACCAGTGCGAATGACGTACGTGCAGCTAAGGCCACCCACCCCCCCCCCCCCCCGGTGCTGAGTGTACCACTCACGGACCTCCTGGGGCGACGGAGTGTGCTGCTGGCCATGGCCATCGCCAGTGCCTCCACGACCACCCCCGCCGCCGCGTCCACCGCCACCCCCCCCACCTCCTCCGCCCCGGCCACCTCCCCCGCCGCTACCGCCACCCCCCCCACCGCCGCCACCTCCCCCGCCCGCGCCACCACCCCCGCCGCCACCACCTCCCCCACCACCGCCTCCCCTGCTGTCACCGCCACCGCCCTTGCCCCCTTTGCCCTTGCCGCTGCGGCGCCCGCTCGAAGCAGACGCAGTCCCGACCTTCTCAGCACCAAGGAGGTCGACAGCAGCAGCAGAGGCGACAGAGGGAAGAAGGGGGGAGGGAGAACACCCCTCAAAGACTGGGGTACGGGGGTCACCACGAGAGGCACCTACAGCGACTATGCTAGCCTCAGCTGCAAGCAATTCCTTCTCGAGGAGGGCAATGGTGAGCTCAGTGGGGCAGCGAGCTAGGAAGTGGTCCCTGACTGAGCGTAGAGTGTCAGGGAGGCGCGTGACTAGGTGGTAGAGAGTGAGCCAGAGCGGGGGTGTGTTCGTGGCAAGGAACCCATCAGGCATTGCTGCGCGGAAGTGAGCCTCACTAGTGCGGAGGTGGGTGATGAGGTCAGCGACTGTGTGGAAAGAGGCTAAGTCGGGGAACAGGTAGGGAAGAGAGAGACGGCCTAGTGCGGCAGAGGCCGGTGAGGAGTAGCGGGCAACGACAGCAGTGTACAGTGCCTGCGCAGTCTTGTGCTGCCCAAAGTGCTCGCGCTCATCTATCGGCAGAGAGTTGCGAATAGCGAAGCGAGCGTGGGCGTCACGAGTCTGCCACTGTGAGCGGGCAGTGCTGTCAGCAGTAGCAGCAGGAGCAGTAGCGTGGCCTAGGGCGTGATCGTACAGTGAGATGTCTTCCTTGGCAGTGAGCTGTAGGAAGAGGTGTAGGTCATCAAGCCAGGTGTCGAACTTCACTGGGCGGCCCTCAGCATCGAAAGCTAGCACAGGAGGGCTAGCCATAGTAGTAGTAACAGTAATGGTAGCAGCAGTAGGAAAAGCAGTAGGAGCACCCAAAGGGCAGGTAGGGCGGCGCGGCTCGGTAAAGGCGGCGCGGCTCGGTACAGGTAGGGCGGCGCGGCTCGGTACAGGTAGGGCGGCGTGGCTCGGTACAGGTAGGGCGGCACGGCTCGGTTCGGGCGGCGCGGCTCGGTTAGGGCTGGGCGGCTCGGGTCGGGCGGCTCGGTTCGGACTGGGCGGCTCGGTTCGGGCTGCTCGGTTCGGGCGGCTCGTTCTGGGTGGGGCCGATCGGGGCCGTTAGGGACGAGCGCGGGGCTGACGTGGGCCTCTAAGGGCGAGCGTGGGGCCGATCGGGGCCGTTAGGGACGAGCGCGGGGCCGGCGTGGGCCTCTAAGGGTAAGCGCGGGGCCGATCGGGGCCGTTAGGGACGAGTGCGGGGCCGAACGGGGGCCGCTAAGGGAAATCGCGGGGCCTCCCGGGGCCTTAGGGACGGGCGCGGGGCCGATCGAGGCCTTTAGGTGCGAGCGCGGGGCCGTTCGGGGCTCTATGGGTAAGCACGGGGCCGTTCGGGGCCTCTAAGGGCGAGCGCGGGGCCGATCGAGGCCTCTAGGGACGAGAGCGCGGGGTCGACGGGGCCTCTAGGGGCGTGAAAGCCGAGGCGCCCTAGGGCGTAGGTAGGTAGGTAGGTAGGTAGTGGTGGGCCCTAAAAAAAATCGGTCCTAGGAAGGACCTGCTCTATACCATGTTGAACAAGAATGAATGAACTAGCAGTGAAATGAGTACAAGTAGGAAACCCTAGAAATGTGTACCCCCTATAGGCTAACCCACTGTAGCCTAAATAACAACAACATATATAATGTTTGACAAGATGAACCCGCTGCTGAACTGGCAGGGTCTGGAGGACCTGCTTTTCATGCAGAAGAGCACGAAGTCTGGTTTCCCAGAGAGTTTGTTCATTGCCACCACACTACACCAGGTGTGGCTGGCAAGATGTGATGCAAGTCGTCGGGACATCAAGTTTCAGCCGAAGAAAGTGATGTGTATGGTGGTGGTTAAATTTGTCGCGCATGCCAAGGTGTACTACCTGGCAAGGCAAATGGCAGCACGGAAGCACGGCGTGGCTGTTTGTAATAATGACTGGAAGCATCTGGCAGCAGACGAGGAGGTCGTAATGAGGCGGATATGCAGCAAAGGGGTACCGCTGACGTGGAAGAGCAGTTTTAGTTCTATTTGGAACAACCTAAGGATGACTCATCAACCACCGTAGGTTTGCTATAGGGAATCTGCGGTACACGGTACTATAGCTCTTCCCTCCAGACACAGTTACGACTGCCTGATGCGTTTTGTACGTTATCCTTAGTGTACTTTTCCGTATCAAAAAAAAGGAAAAAAAATAAAAAAGAAAAAACAAAACTGATTGGGTCGACCACCCCCCGACCCATCACTTCTTGGAAGGCTGCATCGCGGGTCTAGCCGACCTGGTCGAGCCAACCAGACCCGGTTGGGTCTGCCTGACCTCGGTCGACCAGGTCGGCTCAACCAGGCCAACCAGACCCAACCCAATCGAGCTGGAGAGGTAACCATAGTCTGCGAACTTCAGAGTTCTCGCGCAAATGTCGCTTTAAATTCGCCGCACAGAATGATAACCCGTAATATCGATGCGAATTTTCCAGCTTAACGTCCTCCCGCCCGACAACTGAGAATTTTGCTCAATTCCGCGGAAGCGCGGTTTGATTTATTTTTGCCATGTGGCGAACCTATGATCGCGTAAACCGCGATCTGTTTTATTGTTATCACAAACTTCCAGAGAAATTTAGTTAAGTTCTGTACTGCGCTGCCCGCGGGCAAAAATAAAACCCCTATGGGTAAGGCATGCGTTAGGGATGCATCAACCCTAAACACCTGGAGGCAAAGTATCCGAAGATCTGGTCGGGTTGGGTTTAGCCGACCAGGTCGAGCCGACCCAACTCAATCTCTTTGGGTCGCAACACGTCGTTGTTGTTTGAGCGACTGAACTGTGAACCATGGTAGCTTTGGCGAGAGGACTCTGATTTGCGACCCTCGTCACAACATTTCGACAAGGAGGTGATTCGCGGGCCAATAGCATTTTTTGTCCCCAACCAACCTTCAGATTTTCCTTTGGGAGGAAGAAAATGTACATGATAGATATATACACATTTACAAATATATTATAAATTCATGCAATCATTGAAAATTTTGTAAAGGCACTGTAACGAGGTCTTTGTTATTAGTGAGTCATTAAATTCTGAACTTGGATCATTCTCATTCCGCGCCTAAGTCATTTGCGCCTCTTTGCGACGTATCAAACATGTGTGTTGGCAAGAAATCGATTCTTGCTTGTTGCGATCAAGGACAGTCTATTACGATATGGAATAGTTGAATAAACATTCCCGAGTAACAAATCCTTAACGCGAATGCTACTGCATCGAAAATGAAAGACCAAGCGATGAGACAGTTACAAGCAGGAAGGATTTGAAGTGCAAAGCGCGGGAAATGTTCAAACGGTTACCGGACCGTGTACGGTTACCGAACCGCACGGTTGCGATGTTGCATCTAGATTAGCCCTAAGGGGATTGTACCCCCTCAGAGTACATGGCTAGCTAGGACCTTTTGCATTCCATTGCATTCCTATATAAACCCTTGTACCGCATTGTAATAGTCAATTCGGTCGAGATTCAAATCTCCTTCTACTGACAGAGTCCGTACCCGACATTACCTAGCAATCTTCCGCTGCTACACTCCGTGCGATCAACTTGAGACGATCCTATAAGATGGTTCAGATTCTATCATGGTATGAGAGCCACTCAGGATTTTTCGCACCACCACCTTTGATTCAAATTCAAATTCAAGGTGGCGTTTGGTACGCCTCCCACCGAAACATGGCTGGAGGATCTGTCAGAGCATTATAGCTTATACATTTGTGTAGGCTGTAGTGGGGTAGCCCATAAGGGGTACAACCCAATTAGGGTTAGTACTTGTACCCAACTGTTTCATAGTTCAATCATTCTCGTTTCTTCTCATGGTATCGAGCAGGTTCCCTAGTGGGAACGCTACCTAGGGCCCACCACGATACTTTTTTTTTCCCCTGCCCGGAGCGCGCTTCACTCCTGCCCGAGTCGCGCTCTGTGTGCCCTAACTACCTTCGAGCCGCCCTTAGTGGCCCCTCTGACGGCCCCGTTGACCGCCATGACGGCCCCTCGCGCCACCTCTTACGGCCCCTCGCGCCGCCCTCTACGGCCCCTCGCGCCGCCCTCTACGGCCCCTCGCGTCGCCCCTTACGGCCCCTTGAGGCCCCTCGCGTTGCCCTTACGGCACTCGCGCGGCCCCTTTTGGCCCCTCGCGGCGCCCCTTCTGGCCCCTTACGGCCCCGCTACGGCCCCGTCTAGGCCCCTCCGCGGCCCTGTCTAGGCCCCTTACGGCCTCGCTACGGCCCCGTCCCGGCCCCTTAAGGCCCCTTCACGGCCCCGTCTAGGCCCGCTACGGCCCCGCTACGGCCCCTCTGCGGCCCCGTCCAGGCCCCTTACGGCCCCGTCGCCACCACGGGCGGCCCCGTCACCGCCACCAGCGGCCCCGCCGCCGCCACCTGCGGCCACGCAGCCGCTGCCTGCGGCCCCGAACCGCCCACCTGCCGAACAGCCGAGCCGCCCAGGAGCCGAGCCGCCCGGCAACCGAGCCGCCCAGCAGCCGAGCCGCCCAACAGCCGAGCCGCCCAGCTGCCGAGTTGCCGAGCCGCCCAGCAGCCGTGCCGCCCAGCAGCCGAGCCGCCCTGCCGCCGAGCAGCCCAGCAGCCGAGCCGCCCAGCAGCCGAGCCGCCTAGCAGCCGAGCCGCCCTGACGCCAAGCCGCTCTACTGTCGAGCCGCTGCTTTTTCCTACCGATGCGCCTCGGCCCTCCTTCCTCGGACTGGTTAGCTCACTCCCTACTAGGCCACTGCAGTCATGGCTACCCCTAGTGTCCTTACTTTTGATGCTGAGGGCCGTGCCATTGACTTTGAGGTCTGGGTTGATGACCTCCAGCTGTTTCTCCAGTGCGATAGGGCAGACGACCTCTCCCTCTTTGACCTCACTTCTGGTGCCTCTCCTGCCCCTGCTGCTGATGCTGATGCCACTGTTCGCTCACAGTGGGCCACACGCGATGCTGCAGCTCGTCTTGCTGTGCGTCGCCACTTACCAACCACTGAGCATGCACACTTTAGCCAGTACAAGAGTGCCCAGACCTTGTACGACGCTGTAGTTGCACGCTACTCCTCCCCTGCCACTGCTGCACTGAGCCGCCTCATGCTACCGTACCTCTTCCCTGACCTTGCTGCCTTTCCCACAGTCGCTGACCTCATTTTGCACCTCCGCACTAGTGACACTCGCTACCACGCTGCGCTTCTTGCTGAGTTCTGCGCCAAACCCCCCCCCGCCCCCCCCCCCATGTACATCACTCTCTACTACATAGTCACCCGGCTCCCTGACTCCCTTCGCGTAGTCAGGGACCACTTCCTCTCAGTTTGCCCCACCACTCTCACCGTTGACCTCCTCAAGAAGGCCCGCCTAGCAGCAGAGAAGAGCATAGTCGCTGTAGGAGCCTCTTGTGGTGACCCTCGCACCCCCATCTTTGAGGGGTGTTCCCCCTCCCCCCTCTTGCCCTCTGTTGCCTCTGCTGCTGCGGCCGACCTCGTTGGCTTCGAGTCGGTCGGCACTATGTCTGCCCATAGCGGGAGACGCCGCCCCGGCAAGGGGAAGGGGGGCAAGGGCGCTGGAGGGGCTGGCGGGGGCGGTGGAGGTGGCGGTGGAGGCAATGGAGGGGGTGGGGGTGGTGGTGGGAGTGGCGGCGGGGGTGGAGGTGTAGGTGGCGGCAGTGGAGGCGGAGGCGGAGGCGGCGGTGGCGGAGGCAGCGGTGGCGGTGGCGGTGGGAGCGGAGATGGCGGCGGTGGAGGAGGCGGCGGCGGAGGAGGTGGAGCTGGTCGGGGTGGCGCTACGCTGAGGGTCGGCTCCGGTGGTGGTTAGCGCCAGCAGCAGCAGCAGCAGCAGCGCACCCGTGACATCCCCCCCCCTCAGCAGCTCCGTGAGTGGTACGTTGCACGCCAGCGGGGAGGGGGTACTGGTCCGTGCACCTACGTCCTACGCACCGGCGACCGCGCGGGTGAGCAGAATGGGGGTGCGCACCCCACCAAACGCTGCTTTGGCCGCCTGACGGACGCTTGGCGTCTCCAGTTCCCTAAGGCCACTGAGATCCCTCGCTGGGGCGAGCTGTCTAGGGTGGGCGTAGATCTTTGACCTTGACTTTGATGCTATTCTTGCTGCCATGTATGCTGTGACTATTAGTAATGAGGGTGACTGTTACCGGTGTTTTCCGCCAGACCCGGGCACTGGGACTGCTGCTCTAGGTACTGGTGAGGTTGCTGCTCTAGGTGCTAGCGAGGATGTTGCTCTAGATGCCAGTGCGTCCGCTTCCTCAGGTGCTGGTGAGTCTGCGCTCTCAGGTACCGTGTCGGCTTCAGCCTCCAACACCTTCACCCTTGACTCGGGGGCTTCTCGCTCCTTCTTTCGAGACCGCACCACACTCACGCCGCTTGGTCGGCCAGTTGCAATCTCTCTGGCAGACCCCTCTGGGGGTCCTGTCCTTGCTCACTTCTTCACTGTCCTCCCGTGTCCGGCGGCCCCCTCTGGCACCCTGTCTGGTCTTTACCTCCCCTCGTTCTCTACGAACTTGGTGAGTGGTGCTGACCTTTAGGATGCGAGGGTTCACTAGTTCACTCCTGCGAGTCAGCGGGTGACCCACTGCACGGATGCTCGAACAGGCCGAAACCTGGCCACGTTTACACGTCGGCCGGGGTCGAGCCTGTACACACTGACCACTGAGTCTCCTTCAGTCACTGCGTCTAGTCAGGTAGCTGCGTCGGGTCAGGTGTTTGCTGCAGTGTCCAGGTCTGGTCCTGAGTCTGCCCCCTGCTCATGTCGCCTCATGTCTCACGAGACTCTCCTCTGGCACCACCGCCTTGGTCACCCCTCCCTGCTTCGTCTCCGAGGCATGGCCTCCCGTCTCCTCGTCTCTGGTCTTCCCCGGTCCCTCCCTCCCCTTCCCCCGGGGCCTGCCCCTGCCTGCGTCCCCTGTGTCGAGGGGCGGCAGCGGGCTGCCCCCCACTCCTCCCAGTTTCCTTCGACAGAGGCCCCACTGCAGACGCTTCACATGGACGAGTGGGGCCCGGCCCGCGTCCGTGGACAGGGTCATGAGCGCTACTTCCTGCTGGTGGTTGACGACTACTCGCGTTACACCACAGTCTTCCCCTTGCGCAGCAAGGGTGATGCCACTGAGGTGTTGATCGACTGGATCCGCGTAGCTGGTCTCCAGCTCAGGCAGAGCTTCAGCTCGGACTTTCCTGTTCTGCGTCTGCACTCTGACAGAGGCGGAGAGTTCTCCTCTGGCCTTCTGCGAGCCTACTGTCGTGCACGAGGCATCCGCCAGACCTTCACGCTTCCGGACTCTCCACAGCAAAATGGGATTGCTGAGCGCCGCATTGGCATGGTCATGGACGTCATCTGTACGTCCATGATGCATGCGGCTGCCCCCCATTTTCCGTGGCCGTTTGCGGTTCGGTACGCGGCGCATCAGATCAACCTTCAGCCCACGGTCTCCAGGCCGGAGACCTCCCCTGCTTTGCTGTGGACGGGGAAGGTTGGCGATGCGTCTTCGTTCCGTGTCTGGGGATCTCGGGCGTTTGTCCGCGACTTGTCTGCAGACAAGCTGTCCCCTCGTGCTGCTCCTTGCGTCTTCCTTGGCTTCCCCCCTGACGCGCCAGGGTGGCAGTTCTTCAACCCCACCTCTCGCCGTGATCTGTCCTCCCAGGACGTCACGTTTGACGAGTCGGTCCCCTACTACCGCCTCTTCCCCTACCGCACTCCGTCCCTCCCCACGCCACCGCTCTTTCTTGTGCCAGGTCCCCCCCCGGTAGACCCCCTCCCCCCTCAGGGTCCTGCCCCTTCAGGTGTGTCCCAGGTAGACGCAGTCGATCCTGTCGAGGTTGCTGGTGACTCTGGTGCTGCTGAGGGTGCTGAGCCTGGGAGTGCTGACTCTGGGGGTGCTGAGCGTGTGGGTTCTACGCCTGGGGGTGCTGAGCCTGAGGGTGCTACTATAGGGGGTGCTGAGCCTGGGGGTGCTGAGCTTGGGGGTGCTACCGCTGGGGGTGTTGAGCCTGGGGGTGCTGAGCCTGGGGGTGCTACGCTTGGAGGTGCTGAGCCTGGGGGTGCGGAGCCTGAGGGAGCTGGGCCTGCTCGTGTGGCGTCTAGCGGTGCTGGGAATCGAGGTTCTCCGGGTGCTTCGTCTCGGCGGGAGCCACTCTCTCCATAGGAGCTGCGAGAGTGGTTTGCCCGGCGCTAAAGGCGTGCTGCTAGAGTTGTAGGTTCTTCGGCTGTTGTGGGTGCTGGTGCCGCGGGTCCCGGAGGTGCTCGTACTGGGAGTACCGGAGCTGCTGGGCCTACGGGTACGACTGGTTCTGCAGCTGCTAAGGGTGTTGGCGCTGAGGCTACTGCTGTCGGTCCTGGAGGCGGTCCTGTTGGGGGTACTACTTGTGCTGCTGGAGGTACTGGAGTTGGAGGTGCTGCTGACGCTGGTGCTGCCGCTGGGGGTACTGGTGCTGTCCCTGCTGTGTATGGAGTCGCCACGCGGCCTCGGCCGTACTTCGTTCCGCTCCTTCAGCAGGTTCTTTGTCTCCCGCCTTCTACTGGTCCTCCTCCTCCCTTACAGTGTCCACAGCCTGTCCCGTCATAGTTACAGTTACCGCCGGCCTCCCCACTGCCTGCTCCTTCTCCCTACACTGGTCCTACTAGAGCGTGAGCGTCGTGAGCGTGCGTCTCGCCCTGCATCGCCTGTCCGTCCTGCTCGCACTAGTGGTCGTGGTTCGCGTCAGCGTCCTCCTCCTGTCCCTGGCACGCACCGGATGTCTCTTCGTCCGTCCACTGCTCCTCTGCGTGCCCCTTTGCCTTCTCCTCCAAAGTCCTCTCTTCCTGCTCTTGCCGACCCGGAGTCAGACTCTCTTCGTGCTACCAGTCCTACTGTCACGCGTCTCCTTGCTACTGTCGTCACTGACCCTTCCTTTGAGTCCAATGCTGCGTCCGCCCTAGTTGCTGAGCTCGTTGACTTTGCTGCTCGTTGTCGTCTAGACTATGCTGCTAGTCTGGTCGCTGAGTCTGAGTCTGTCTGTCCTCCGTCCGTCGGGGGTGGGTGTGCCCTTGGCACGGACGTCCTTGAGGACAGGCAGGAGGAGTAGAAGTGTTTGGCTGCTGCTTCACCTCATCTCGTGTCCGTACTGCTTACCCCTGAGGGAGACCCGGATGCACTTGACATCCCGACTCCGCGCTCTTACACGGAGGCGATAGAGGGTCCCAACTCCTCTCAATGGCAGGCAGCTATGGACACTGAGATGGCTTCTTGGAAGTCCACAGGCACCTACGTTGACGAGGTTCCCCCGCCTGGGGCGAACATTGTCAGTGGCATGTGGATTTTCAGGGTGAAGCGGCCGCCGAGTTCTCCGCCTGTCTTCAATGCGCGTTACGTGGCTCGTGGCTTCAGTCAGCGGCAGGGAGTTGACTACTTTCAGACCTTCTCTCCCACCCCGAAGATGACCACTCTTCGGGTACTGCTGCACATAGCTGCTCACTGCGACTACGAGCTGCACTCTCTTTACTTCAACACTGCTTTCTTGCAGGGCAGCCTGCACAAGGAGATCTGGCTGCGTCGCCCACCTGGCTTCACTGGGTATTTTCCTCCTGGCACCCAGTGGAGCCTCCGGCGGCCAGTCTACGGTCTCTGCCAGGCACCGTGTGAGTGGCACGACACACTGAGGACTACACTTGCGGCTCTTGGGTTTGCTCCTTCTACTGCCGACCCGTCGCTGTTTCTACGCACCGACACTTCTTTGCCGCCGTTCTACATCCTCGTGTACGTCGACGACTTGGTCTTTGTCACAGCTGACACTGCTGGACTCGCCCACGTGAAGTCCGAGCTGCAGAAGAGACACACGTGCACAGACCTGGGTGAATTGCGCAGCTACCTTGGCTTGCAGATCACCCGGGACAGAGCACAGCGCACCATTACCCTAACTCAGTCACACATGGTGCAGCAGGTCCTTCAGCGCTTCGGCTTCACGTACTCCTCGCCTCAGGCCACTCCTCTGCCTACTCGCCACTCGCTCTCAGCTTTGACTTTGGATGAGTCCGTAGAGTCGAGTGGCCCGTACCCAGAGCTTGTTGGCTGCCTCATATACCTGATGACCTGCACACGACCTGACCTTGCATACCCTCTTGGCATTCTCGCACGCTATGTTGCTCCTATGAGACACAGACCGGAGCACATGGCTGCAGCGAAGAGGGTGTTGCGCTACTTGTGCAGTACGTCGGGCATGGGGCTTGTACTTCGAGGACAGAGTCCAGTGGTCCTCACTGTGCACGCAGACGCTTCTTGGGCTGACAACCAGGCTACGCAGCGGTCGTCAAAGGGTCACACCTTCAGCCTTGGTTCCGGCTCTGTTTCGTGGCGGGCTACCCGCTCGTCTTCTGTTCTCGGCTCTAGTTGTGAGGCTGAGATCTACGCAGGAGCCATGGCTGCACAGGAGCTTCGCTGGCTCACCTACCTACTGACTGACCTCGGAGAGCCGCCGCGTTCTCCTCCAGTGCTGTACGTAGACAACAAGGCCATGCTGGCCCTGTGTCGGGAGCAGAGACTGGAGCACAGAACGAAGGACATTGCTCTTCGCTACTTCCTTGCTCGTGAGCTACAGCAGCGTGGTCAGCTGCGTCTTGCGTACGTGGCCTCTGAGGCCAACACTGCTGATATCTTCACTAAGGCACTTGCGCCTTGTGATCATCAGCGCTTCTGTACTCTGCTGGGTCTTGTGTCTGTCTTGCCTCACTTGCTCACCTCTTGACCTTGCTTGTACTGTTACATATATATATATACAACTGCTCTTGCTTGTCTAGCCTTTTATATATATATATTTGTAGTCCTGCATGTGAACTGGCCTTGTGGCCTTGAACTTGTGCTCGGAATGTGTGGTGACTTTGTGATCCACCCTGAGCTTGCTTTGCTTTGCTTTGCTTGACTGGTCTTGTGACCCCTTGTTCTCCCCCACTTTGCCTATGGGGGTGTGTCAGAACATTATAGCTTATACATTTTTGTAGGCTGTAGTGGGGTAGCCCATAAGGGGTACAACCCAATAAGGGTTAGTACTTGTACCCAACTGTTTCATAGTTCAATCATTCTCGTTTCTTCTCAGGATCTGGCGGACAAGCGGCCAACACTGCCGAAGCCCCCGTTAACCCTACCGCGAACTCCGCGGGAACTACCACCGTCAGCAATGCGCTTCTGGAGCAACTCATCTAGCGGATTTCCACGCTGAAATCAGGAATTCAACAACTGAAGAATGTCAACCTTGAAACCGCTCAGCACCCCGATCAACCGGCCGCTCCAACCAAAGAACCGAGCCCAACCACCTTTGATCGCAGGTCAAATTCTTCTGCTCCAACATTTCCTCGTCCAAGTGACGAAGCCGTGCTCGCGGCTCAGAACAAGTTCCTGACTATCTCCAAGATCCGAACCAGCACCGTGTTTAGCGGGCGAGATCTCTACACCTGGAGCTTCGAGCTTGAGCTACTCTTACAAAACGCGCAAATTTATTGCTACTTCGACGGAAGCTACGCTGGCCCTCCCACCGACACTGGCAACGCAAAGGCTCAGTATTGCAACGAGTCGCTCATGGCGTATAGCGTCCTACTCCGCAACATGGGGCCGACCGAACAACTCGGCATTCGACCATACAAAACTCACCAAGCTCCCGCCATGGCCGCCTTGAACTACCTCAACAAAACTTACTAGCCCAAGGACTCCGTGTCCTCCAACCACTTGCTCCAGCAGCTCATGGAAGTCAAGATGGCACCTGGCGAGAAAGCAAACTCCTACATCAACCGCTGCCGAAGCGTCCGCGATCAACTTCTGAAGCTCGGAAACACAATTTCTGAGGACATGTTTGTCAGAATGTTATAATTTTCTAGCCTGTAGTGGGGTGCTCTATAGCGAGTACAACCCTGTTAGGGTTTGCTATACGTATCCCAACTGCTGCTAGTGAAACACCTCTCTTCTTCATTCCTCATTTCTTCACAATGTTCGTCACCATCGTGCTTCAAGGACTGGGACCACACTGGAATCCCTGCAAGGCGCTACTTCGCCAACAAGGAATAATATCCAGAGCACATCTCTGCGCTACTCTGCTGCATGAGCAACATGACATGGACTTGTACAAAGAAACGGGGGCGCGCCGCGAACAAATCGCCTTTTACTCTAATCGCGACCAACGGAGGAATCGCGACACACGGCCACGACAATACTATTGCAAGAACTGCAAAGCCTTTGGTCACTCCACCGAACGTTGCCGATCCGGACCACGACACGACTCCGCGCCGCGCAACACCTCTGCCTACGGTCCTGGTCATATGTGCCAGGCAAGCCGATCGTCTTCGGACCATCGGTCTGCCCCGCGCCAGCCGCAACAATCCGACATTCAGCGCGCACCGCAAAATAACAACACAGTCCGCTATGTCATGAGCAACATGGCGATGCGCATCCTCGTCGCACCCGCCGCACCAATCGGCTGTGAAACTGAATGAACGGGAGTGAATCACTATGAAATGAAGTGGGTACAAATAGGAAACCCTAATTGGGTTGTACCCCCTATGGGATACCCCACAATAGCCTACAGAAACAAGTAAGCTATATGTTCTGACACACCCCCATAGGCAAAGTGGGGGAGAACAAGGGGTCACAAGACCAGTCAAGCAAAGCAAAGCAAAGCTCAGGGTGGATCACAAAGTCACCACGCATTCCGAGCACAAGTTCAAAGGCCAGAAGGCCAGTTTACATGCAAGATCATATATAGAGATATACAAGAATCAAGCAAGCAAGAGCAAGAGTATATATAGGCGAAGGTACAAGCAAGGTCAAGAGGAGAGGAAGTGAGGCAAGACAGCCACAAGACCCAACTGCTTGCAACAACGCTGATGATCACAAGGCGCAAGTGCCTTGGTGAACACATCAGCAGTGTTGGCCTCAGAGGCCACGTACGCAAGTCGTAGCTGTCCACGCTGCTGTAGCTCACGAGCAAGAAAGTAGCGGAGAGCAATGTGCTTCGTTCTGTGCTCCAGTCTCTGCTCTCGACACAAGGCCAGCATGGCCTTGTTGTCTACGTACAGGACTGGAGGAGAACGAGGCTGCTCTCCAAGGTCGGTCAGCAGGTAGGTGAGCCAGCGTAACTCCTGTGCAGCCATAGCCCCAGCGTAGATCTCAGCCTCACAACTGGAGCCGAGAACAGAAGACGAGCGGGTAGCCCGCCACGAGACAGAGCCGGAACCTAGGCTGAAGGTGTAACCCTGTGACGACCGCTGCGTAGCCTGGTCGTCAGCCCAAGAAGCGTCTGCGTGCCCAGTGAGGACCACTGGACTGCGCCCTCCAAGCACTAGCCCCATGCCCGACGTACTGCACAAGTAGCGCAACACCCTCTTCGCTGCAGCCATGTGCTCTGGTCGGTGTCTCCCAGGAGCAACAAAGCGTGCGAGAATGCTAAGAGGGTATGCGAGGTCAGGTCGTGTGCAGGTCATCAGGTACATGAGGCGGCCAACAAGCTCTGCAAACGGGCCACTCGACTCTACGGACTCATCCGAAGGCAGAGCTGAGAGCGAGTGGCGAGTAGGCAGAGGAGTGGCCTGAGGCGAGGAGTACGTGAAGCCGAAGCGCTGAAGGACCTGCTGCACCATGTGTGACTGAGTCAGGGTAATGGTGCGGCGTGCTCTGTCCCGGGTGATCTGCAAGCCAAGGTAGCTGCGCAGTTCACCCAGGTCAGTGCACGTGTGTCTCTTCTGCAGCTCGGACTTCACGTAGGCGAGTCCAGCAGTGTCAGCTGTGGCAAAGACCAAGTCGTCGACGTACACGAGGATGTAGAACGGCGGCAGAGAGGTGTCGGTGCGAAGAAACAGCGACGGGTCGGCAGTAGAAGGAGCAAACCCAAGTGCCGCGAGCGTAGTCCTCAGTGTGTCGTGCCACTCACGTGGCGCCTGGCGGAGACCGTAGACTGGACGCCGGAGACTCCACTGGGTACCAGGAGGGAAAGACCCAGTGAAGCCAGGTGGGCGACGCAGCCAGATCTCCTCGTGCAGGCTGCCCTGCAAGAAAGCGGTGCTGAAGTCAAGAGAGTGCAGCTCGTAGTCACGGTGAGCAGCAACGTGCAGCAGAACCCGAAGAGTGGTCATCTTCGGGGTGGGGGAGAAGGTCTGAAAGTAGTCAACCCCCTGCCGCTGACTGAAGCCACGAGCCACGTAACGCGCCTTGAAGACAGGCGGAGAACCCGGCGGCCGCTTCACCCTGAAAATCCACATGCCACTGACGATGTTCGCCCCAGGAGGGGGAACAGCGTCAACGTAGGTGCCTGTGGACTTCCAGGAAGCCATCTCTGCATCCATAGCTGCCTGCCACTGAGAGGAGTAGGGACCCTCTATCGCCTCCGCGTAAGAGCGCGGAGTCGGGATGTCTGGTGCATCCGGGTCTCCCTCAGGGGCTAGCAGTACAGACGCAAGACGAGGTGAAGCAGCGGCTAGACACTGGAACTCCTCCTGCCTGTCCTCAAGGACGTCCGTGCCAAGGGCACACTCACCCCCGACGGACGGAGGACAGGCGGACTCAGACTCAGTGACAAGACGAGCAGCGTAGTCTAGACGACAGCGCGCAGCAAAGTCGACAAGCTCAGTGACAAGGGCAGACGCAGCAGACGACTCGAAGGAAGGGTCAGTAACAGCAGTAGCAAGGAGACGCGTGACAGTAGGACTGGCAGCGCGAAGAGAGTCCGACTCAGGGTCGGCAAGAGCAGGAAGAGAGGAAGCAGGAGGAGAAGGCAAAGGGGCACGCAGAGGAGCAGTGGACGGACGCAGTGACATCCGGTGCGTGCCAGGGACAGGAGGAGGACGCTGACGCGAACCACGACCACTAGCGCGCTCAGTACGAACAGGCGACGCAGGACGAGACGCAGGCTCACGACGCTCAGTAAGACCTCCAGTCGGACCAGCATAGGGAGAAGGAGCAGGCAAAGGGGAGGCAGGCTGTAGCTGTGGCTGTGACCGAACAGGCTGCGGACCCTCTAAGGGAGCAGGAGGAGGTGCAAGACCAAGAACCTGCTGCAGGAGCGGAACGAAGTACGGTCGCGGCCGCGCGGCGACACCAGAAACAGCAGGAACAGCAGCAGCAGCCCCGTCCGGAGCACCCACACCAGCAGCACCTCCAGCAGAACCACCAGAAGCTCCAGAACCTCCAGCAGTAGCACCAGGAACACTGTCAGTCGGACCGCCAACCGCAGGCTCAGTGCCAACACCCTCAGCAGGACCAGCTCCAGGAGAACTCTCAGACCCAGCAGCTCCAGCACCCACAGTACGAGCACCGCCAGGACGCGTGGCAGCAGTACCCTCTGCAGCCGAAGAACCACCAGCACCAGCAGCACGCCTCCAGCGCCTGGCAAACCACTCACGCAGCTCCTGTGGGGGGAGTGGCTCTCGGCGAGACGAAGCACCCCCAGGCACAGCACCCCCAGGCTCAGCACCCCCAGGCTGATCACCCCCAGGCACAGCATCCCCAGGCTCAGCACCCCCAGGCTCAGCACCCCCAGGCTCAGCACCCCCAGGCTCAGCACCCCCAGGCTCAGCACCCCCAGGCACAGCACCCCCAGGCTCGACACCTCCAGGCTCAGCACCCCCAGGCACAGTACCCCCAGGCTCAGCACCCCCAGACTCCGCACCCTCAGGCTCAGCTCCCGCAGCAGCACCAGAGTCACCAGTGACCTCGACAGGCTCGACCGCGTCTACCTGGGACACACCTGAAGGGGCAGGACCCTGAGGGGGGAGGGGGACTACCGGGGGGGGACCTGGTACCAAGAAGAGCGGGGGCGGGGGGAGGGACGGAGTGCGGTAGGGGAAGAGGCGGTAGTAGGGTACCGACTCGTCGAACGTGACGTCCTGGGAGGACAGAACACGTCGAGAGGTGGGGTGGTAAAACTGCCACCCAGGGGCGTCGGGGGGGAACCCCAGGAAGACGCAGGGAGAAGCACGAGGGGACAGCTTGTCCGCAGACAGGTCGCGAACAAACGCCCGAGATCCCCAGACCCGGAACGCCGACGCATCGCCAACCTTCCCCGTCCACAGCAGGGCTGGGGAGGTCTCTGGTCGAGAGACCCTGGGGTGGAGGTTGATCTGGTGCGCAGCGTACCTGACCGCAAACGGCCACAGAAAATGGGGAGCAGCCGCATGCATCATGGACGTGCGAGCGACGTCCATGACCATGCCAATGCGGCGCTCAGCAATCCCATTCTGCTGTGGTGAGTCCGGAAGCGTGAAGGTCTGACAAATGCCTCGCACACGATAGTAGGCACTCAGGAGGCCAGAGGAGAACTCTCCGCCTCTGTCCGAGTGCAGACGCAAAACAGGGAAGTCAGAGCCAAAGCTCCTCCGAAGCTGAAGACGAGCTGCGCGGATCCAGTCGATCAACACCTCAGTGACCTCACCCTTGCTGCGCAAGGGGAAGACTGTGGTGTAACGCGAGTAGTCGTCAACCACCAGCAGGAAGTAGCGCTCCTGACCCTGTCCACGGACGCGGGCTGGGCCCCACACGTCCATGTGAAGCGTCTGCAACGGGGCCTCTGTCGGAGGAAACTGGGAGGAGTGAGGGGCAGCACGCTGGCGCCCCTCGACACAGGGGACACAGGCAGGGCCAGGGCCCGGAGGAAGGGGAGGGAGGGACCGGGGAAGACCAGACACAAGGACCCGCGAGGCCATGCCTCTGAGCCGAAGCAGAGAGGGGTGGCCAAGGCGGTGGTGCCAGAGGAGGGTCTCGTGAGACAGACGACGACACGAACAGGGGGCAGACTCAGGACCAGACCTGGACGCTGCAGCAAACACCTGACCAGACGAAGGGACTCTACCAGACGCAGCACCTGGAGGAGAAGCAGTGGTCAGTGTGTACAGGCTCGACCCTGGCCGACGTGTAAACGTAGCCAGGTGACGACCTGTATCCGCCTCCGTACAGTGGGTCACCCGCTGATGAGCAGGGGTGAACTGGTGGACACCTGCATCCTGGAGGTCAGCACCACTCACCAAGTTCGTCGAGAACGAGGGGAGGTAGAGACCAGTCAGGGTGCCAGAGGGGGCCGCTGGACACGGGAGGACAGTGGAGAAGCGAGACAGGACAGGTCCCCCAGAGGGGTCAGCCAGGGACACCGCAACCGGCCGACTCAGCGGCGTGAGAGTGGTGCGGTCCCTAAAGAAGGAGCGAGACGCTCCAGAGTCAAGGGTGAAGGTGTGAGAGGCCGAAGCCGACACAGTACCTGAGAGGGCGGACTCACCAGCACCTGAGAGCACAGACGCACTGGCACCTAGAGCTGCAGCCTCACTAGTACCTGACGCGGCAGTACCAATGCCCGGGTCGGGCGGGAAACACCGGTAACAGTCATCCTCATCACTACCAGTCACAGCATACATAGCAGAGAGAATAGCATCAAAGTCAAGATCATAAATAGCTACTCCAGCCCTAGACAGCTCTCCCCAGCGGGGGATCTCAGCGGCCTCCGGAAACTGCTGACGCCAGGCGTCGGTCAGGCGGCCAAAGCAGCGACGGGCTGTGTGGGCGCCTCCACACCTCTCCCCCGCACGGTCACCGGTGCGAAGAACGTAGGGGCAGGGACCAAGCGCACCACCGCGCTGACGCTGCAAGTACCACTCACGGAGCTGCTGAGGGGCGGGGACGGTGCGAGAGCGCTGCTGCTGCTGCGGCTGCTGCTGCTGCTGCTGCTGCTGGCGCTGACCACCCCCAGAGCTGCTCCGCTGGGACGAGCCACTCCGACCCCCGCCTCCACCGCCACCCCCGCCTCCACCGCCACCCCCGTCTCCACCGCCACCTCCCCCACCAGGACCGTCGCTCCCACCGCTCCCTCCGCCTCCTCCGCTACCACCTCCGCCGCCACCTCCGCCTCCACCGCCGCCACTAGTACCTCCACTCCCGCCACCACCCCCACCGCCACCCCCACTCCCCCCTCCACCCCCACCGCCTCCTCCACCGCCCCCTCTAGCTCCACCCGCCCCCTTGCCCCCCTTGCCCTTGCCAGAGCGGCGTCTGCCGCTGGGGGCAGACGCCGCGCCGACCGACTCAAAACCAGCGAGGTCGGCCGCAGCGGCAGAGGCGACAGAGGGCAGCAGGGGGGAAGGACCACACCCCTCAAAGATGGGGGTGCGAGGGTCACCCCGAGAGGCCCCTACAGCGACAATACTCTTCTCAGCCGCTAGCAGGGACTCCTCAAGGAGGTCGACAGTGAGAGTGGTGGGACAGACAGAGAGAAACTGGTCCCTAACGACACGAAGGGACTCAGGGAGACGGGTGACGAGAAAGTAGAGAGTGATGTACATGGGAGGAGGGTTCGCAGCGCGGAACTCAGCAGGAAGGGCAGCACGGTAGCGGGTGTCACTAGCGCGGAGGTGGGTAACTAGGTCAGCAACAGTGGGAAAGGAAGCGAGGTCAGGGAAGAGAAACGGTAGCATGAGGCGGCTAAGGGTAGCGGAGGAAGGGGAGGAGTAGCGTGCAACTACAGCGTCGTACAAGGCCTGAGCGGTCTTGCACTGACTAAAGTGGGCACGCTCAGAGGAAGGGAGGTGGCGACGCACAGCAAGACGTGCAGCAGCATCGCGGGTCGCCCACTTGGAGCGAGCAGCAGAGTCAGCATCAGCAGGCGGGGCAGGGACAGCGCCAGAGACAAAGTCAAAGAGAGAGACCTCATCTATCGCATCACACAGTAAGTACAGCTGCAGGTCTTCAATCCAGACGGCAAAGTCAATGGCCCTCCCCTCAGCGTCAAAAGTAAGAACATTGGGGGTGGCCATGGCAGCAGCTGAAAGTCTCACCGGGCTAGGAGAGTCGGGTAGGACAGCAGCAGGCGGCTCGGGCTGGTGGGGCGGCTCGGGCGGCTCGGACGGCTCGGGCGGCTCGGGCGGCTCAGGCGGCTCGGGCGGCTCGGGCGGCTCGGGTATCGGGCGGCTCGGCTGCTGCTGGGCGGCTCGGCTGCTGCTGGGCGGCTCGGCTGCTGCTGGGCGGCTCGGCTGCTGCTGAGCGGCTCGGCTGCTGCTGGGCGGTCCGGCTGCTGCTGGGCGGCTCGGCTGCAGTGTAGTGGCGGGGCCGGGACAAGGGACGGCGGGGCCGTCAGGGTGCAGCGGCGGGGCCGGGACTGGGGACGGCGGGGCCGTCAGGGTGCAGCGGCCAGAAGGTGAGGTGGCGAGCCGGTAGGTGAGGCGGCGGGGCCCTCAGGTCAGGTGGCGGGCCAGCAGGTGAGGCGGCGAGCCGTCAGGTGAGGCGGCGGGGCCGTCAGATCAGGTGGCGGGCCAGCGGGGGAGGCGGCGGGCCGTCAGTGAGGTGGCGGGTTAGCAGGTCAGGCGGCGGGCCGTCAGGTGAGGTGGCGGGGCCGTCAGGTCAGGTGGCGGGCCAGTAGGTGAGGCGGCGGGCCGTCAGGTGAGGCGGCGGGGCCGTCAGGTAAGGTGGCGGCGGGCCGTCAGGTGAGGCGGCGGGGCCGTCAGGTAAGGTGGCGGGCCAGCAGGTGAGACGGTGGGCCGTCAGGTGAGGCGGCAGGGCCGTCTGGTGAGGTGGCGGGCCAGAGGGCGAGGCGGCGGGCCGTCGGGTGAGGCGGCGGCCGTCAGGTAAGGCGGCGGCGGGGCCGACAGAGGTGCAGCGGGGGGGGCCTGCCGCAGCGACGAAGAGGCCGCGCGGCCGTCTTGAGGGCGGCGCGGCGCGGCAGAGCCGAGAGGGCGGCGCGGCGCGGCTGTAAGGGCCGCGCGAAGTGGGGCCCGGGCCGCGCGCGCGAAAAAAATTGAGTCGCGCGCGCGACTCTCGGGGCGCCACAAGGGCAGCGCGACGCGCACTAGGGGGAGCGCGCCTCGAGGAGAATAGGGCGCGCTCCGGGCAGGAAAAAAAAGATCGTGGGTGGGCCCAAAAAAAACGGTCCTTAGAAGGGACCCGCTCTATACCATGTGAAACTGAATGAACGGGAGTGAATCACTATGAAATGAAGTGGGTACAAATAGGAAACCCTAATTGGGTTGTACCCCCTATGGGATACCCCACAATAGCCTACAGAAACAAGTAAGCTATATGTTCTGACATCGGCGACATTTGCGACATGTCTATCCTCCCCCGCCAGGAAACGAAGTCTGATTCACTAGCTACAACAACCCGTTCACGCAAGATGGGGAATTCGTCTCCGACGAATACGAACAGGATTGGGATCTGCCGATACCCCTGCTGGAGTCACCGCCGCATGACAAAGATTTCCTTAACTCGCCATCGATCACCAGCTATTTCTACAGTCACCACATTGACACACGCCCCGTGGATGATTACCGTGCTGCTGGCGATTGGCGCATTTCATTCCGAAACATGCCAAACTTGGCCCTCTCGGCCCAGCATTGCGCGAACTCCTACAACACATGGTACCTCGACAGCTGCTGTGGGCAGCACATGGTGGGCTCAGAGCACTACATCTCCAACGCAAGCAGCATCCCCCAACCCACCGTCGTCACGGTGGCCAACAACCAGCAACTACAAGCACGAGCATGCGGCATTGTTGTTCTAAAAGCACGCGACAGTAACATTCATATCACGCTCAATGACGTTCTCATCGTGTGCGGTCTTCAATATAATCTTCTTTCCTACGACAAACTCGTGCAAAGTGGGGTGCTCATGACGACTCATCTTGAGACACGCGACATCCTCATGCACTGGAAGGACTACAGCAACTTAGACAGCGAACCGCGCTACATTGGCAGAGCTCATTCGGAAGACGGCATTTACATTCTCGATTTCGACATCCTAGACTGCAGCGCTGATTCGGGAGACTTCATCGACCTATAGCCCCAAGACATCATGTGGAATCGCAAACCCACGCACCCAGATGGTCGCACTTGGATCAAGCATCACGCTCACCCACGGGAAATTATTCTGCACGCACGTGGACCTGACGGACTTTGCCGCAACTGCCAAACTCCAATAGCCTCAACTCAGACAGACCAAATAGAACGCCGCCTCCAACACGCCTTCCAAGCCCCCCCTCAACAGTGGAAGAACACCTGCTGACGAAGGAGAATCTTTCGCTGCAGCAGCACGACGCCTTACAGCCGCAACAGCACAGACTGACATTGGATCAGTCATTCTGCCTGCTGGCATGGATATCATCGAGGAAGCTGAATGGCAAAGTCCTCACCCATCTGGCATGCGCGACGGAGAACTCGCTGCAGCACTCACTACCTTTCAACCGCGTGAGAATTGCACTGACCCCACAGTCCACGATCGTCTATAGCTCCTCACGCGTTACACGGGACCTGACGCATTTGACGGAGAGAATAACCCTCTCCCACTGACCTGGGAGACCTACCACGTCCAACACCCCTGGTCCTGATGCACAATGACCACCAAGGAGCTTCAGCGACATGAAGAAAAGGAACAGCGTTGCCGCACGGACAGGGACGCAAAAGCAACAGCGGCCGCATCAGCCGGTGGATGGGGGAGCGGTACTTGAGCAGTAGCATGGGGAAGCGAAACCAGCGCAACAGGATGGGGGGAACATACACCTTCAACAATGGAGGAGGAGGAACCTATTGAAGACGTTATTGCTCGCGCCGAACAAGAAGCAGCAGCAGAAGCAAGAGGACCATATGGTTCACCTCGTCCCCTTGGCATTCCCCCAGGCACAGCACCACCAACTGACTCCTGGCGATCTCTTACCATTCCTCAACACACCTCCCCAGACTCTACAGACTCACAACCCCCCACCGACCGCGACACCATACTGCCCTACCAAACCTATCCCCGCAGCCCATTCCACACTGAAACCACGCCAATTGGCCCCTCAGACTCACCACATGTCACGACCAGACCTCCCAGAAGAAACAGCAGACACAGATGATGTAACCACAGAACTTGCTGCCATCACTACAGTCACACCAAACCCCACCGCTCGTGATATCACTCTTGCACTCGGCCTCTCCATCTCTCCACAGCCCATCCCACAACCAACTGAACAATAAATAGCCACTCTCATTGCGTTTTTCACACGCTCTCCTGGTCTGCAGGCTCAACCAGACCTCTGGCACAAGCGCCTCGGTCACCCCTCTCAGGAAGTCCTAAACAACTCCATTCGCGTGCAAGTCTTCCTCCCTGGAACTCTCCTACACCCAGACGGCACTCCAGTCCCAGTCAACACCACTCGCTGTACGGACTGTGACATCTGCCTTGAAGCTGCACTTACACATCAGCCCTTCAAACTCCTTGAACCTGGGACCAACCGCTACGAGAAACTTGAGAAGGTCTACAGTGATTTCCCCGTGCTCACTAAGACCGACCTCAACGGCGAAGAATACGCTCTCACCTTCGTCGACGCTCACTCCCGTTTCGTCTGGGTCGCCAATGTCTCCCACAGGAGCAAAGCGTATGACATCTTCAAGGTTTGGCACGCCAACGCGGAAACTCAGTCCGGCTGCACCATCAAGCTCTGGCAAACTGACTGCACAACAGCCGAGTTCAAGAGTGACAAAATGCAAAAGTACATCGAGGAAAAGGGTATCATTCACAAGCTCTCCCTCCCCTACGCACACCCCCAGCAAGGAATCGCAGAATGCACCAACCGCACCCTCATGACCAAGGTGCGTGCCCTCCTGCAGTAGAGCGACGTTGACACGACGTACAGGCCCTACGCCATGCATCACGCTGTCCGTCTGCACAACCTGCTCAGCACCACTGCCAACAACGACAACCTCTCACCTCACCTCAAGTTCACTGGCAAGCAAGGCGACATCTCTATGCTCCGCGTCTGGGGTTGCATGGTGCAGTATCAACCCGCAGTGGCGTCCACGGGGAAGTTTGAACGTCGCGCCCGCTGGGGTGTGCACCTCGGCATCAGCTTCGACCACCGCGCCTGGAACATCCTCGACCATGACACCTTATAGATATTTGCGGCGCGCGACGTCATCTTCTAGGAAGACCTCTTCATCCGCAAGTTCCAGTGCGGCCGCCATGCTGATCGTGTCTGCGGTGAACGTAACATCGCGGAATACGAGCGTCCACCGTGCAGCTTCGCTGCGCCTGTAGACGAAGCCGCCGCAGCACTCGTGGACCAGGATCCTACTGATCCCCACCCGGGTCCTCACCCCTGGAGCCATGAAGACGAGGACGAGGACGGAGCTCCTCTCGACTCCTCTCGTGACTCCCTCCTTAGTCCCACACCCTCCAACGGCAACGACTCTGACGATGACGTGGTGGAAGTCACCAGTGATCAGCGCCACACCCCTAGCCTCTCCGGCCTCCACATCCTTGGCCTCCACACGGCGGTGACCCAACCACCCAAGCCGGTTGAACCCAAAACACCGCGTCAAGCTCTCACCGGCCCCTATGCAAAGGAGTGGCGCCCCGCAATGGATGCAGAAGTCGCCGCGCTAGAAGCCCGTGACACCTGGGTCCTCGCCGATCGGGTTGCCTTGAAGTGGAGACGCGTCCTCTCAGGGAAATGGGTGTTTTGCGTAAAAACAACTGCCGACAGCACAATCGAGCGCTTCAAGGCCCGCTGGGTTTTTTGCGGGTTCGACCAGCGTCACGGCGTTGACTTTGACCAAACCTTCGCACCTGTCAGCCGACACACGTCCGTCCGCATTCTCCTCGCGATCGCAGCAGCGAAGCATCTTTCCCTCCGCCAAATCGACGTAAATAACGCCTTTCTCTACACGCCCGTGGACGCCCTCATTTTCGTCGAACAACCTCATACCTATGGCGACCGCGACGATCGCGTGTGACAGCTAGCGAAAATTGCTGTGCATCAAGCAGGCGCCACGCCTCTGGCAGCAGTACCTCCATCAAATCCTGCTCGACATCGGCTTCCTCCAGCTGCCCCACGACCCCGGCATGTACCACCTCCATTACCGCGGAGATTACATCCTCCTCACGGCATACATCGACGACCTTCTCTACACCGGCACCAGCAATGACCTCCTCGCTCAGTTTGAGAAAGACCTGAGCAATTGCGTCGAAATCACCAGCACCGATAAAGTCACCCAGTTCCTGGGCCTCAATATCTCTTGCTTTGCTGACGCCATTCACCTCGCCGCCTCCAAGTATGCCGAGACACTCGCAACCAAGTTCAACACCAAACCAGCCAACCTCTCCACTCCTAACCGCAACCTAGCCACCCCGCATCTTCCCTACACCACACCTCTCAACCCCTCCGGTCACCAACTGTACCAGCAGCAGCTCGGCTGTCTCGTCTTCGCGGCAGACACGTGCGGGCCTGACTTGTCCTACATCTCACGTCAACTCGCTCAGTATGCCAAGCGGCCTGAAGGGGAGCACACGCTGGATTTACAGTGCGCTCTGCAATACTTCATCTCTACACCGCACATTGGCCTCACCTACTCGACCCTCACGACTCGCTCCTTCAGTCTTGTCAGCTACGTGGATGCAGATCATGCCGCCGACCCTGCAAATCAACGGTCCTGAACCGGCTTCCTCTTCCGTCTCGTGCTTACCGGACCAATCTCCTGGAATTCCCAAAAACAAGAGATGGTGGCGCTCTCCTCCGCTGAAGCTGAATTCATCGCCGCCACGTCAACTGTTCGCGAAGGCCTCCACCTCCAGGAGCTACTCCAAGAGGCGAAAACTGCTACATCCGCAAGCTTCAAACTTCACTGCGACAACCAAAGCGCGATAAAAATCGCGAACAAGCCTGGCTTCGTCAACCGCACCAAGCACATCGCACTCCGCTATTTCTTCTTCAAAGACAAAGTTGACAAAGGCAAAGTCATTTTGACTTACTGCCCCACTGGTGACATGGCAGCTGACTTCCTCACCAAGAAGCTGCCACGTCAGCAGTATCATCATCGCGGAAACATCTGCGGTATAACCAAGTGCGTCAAGACTTCGCTCCTGCAGGAATGAAGGGGAGTGTTACGATATGGAATAGTTGAATAAACATTACTGAGTAACGAATCCTTGACGCAAAGGCTACTGCAGTGAGGACGGAAGACCAAGCAACGAGACAGTTACAAGCAGGAAGAATTTGAAGTGCAAAGCGCGGGAAATGTTCAAACGGTTACCGGACCGCGTACGGTTACCGAACCGCACGGTTGCGATGTTGCATCTAGATTAGCCCTAAGGGGAATGTACCCCCTCAGAGTACATGGCTAGCTAGGACCTTTTGCATTCCACTTTATTCCTATATAAACCCTTGTACCGCATTATAATTGTCACTTCTGTCGAGATTCAAATCTCCTTCTACTGACAAAGTCTGTACCCGACATTACCGAGCAATCTTCCGCTGCTACACTTTGTGCAATCAACTTGAGACGATCCTATAAGACGGTTCAGATTGTATCACAATCTAGGAAGATTGAGGGCCGAAATAACTCAAAATCATTGGACAAAGTTCCTGGACAGACATGTTGACTTCACACGAAACCCCATCGACGAAAAGTTCACCGTTAAAACTTCATCAATGTCAGATATGTTGTAGCAATAGTCCGTGGTTAAAATTCCCATATTGAGCCGTATCAAAAGGTGAAGCATGAGTTGAAGATTGATTTTTGCGCACTAGGGGGTATGTTGGAGCTGAAACATAGACTCAATCACAATAGTTTAACCAAGAACCATACAAAGGATTGAAGTAGCACGAAACCAGATGTGGGAGGATGAGGAGGACGAGAGAGAAGGTCCCTAGAGAGTCCCCATCCAAGCAAACCCCATGAGCACATCAATTCCCCTCCCTATAGGAACCCAACTTTCACCCTTGTCATTTTTCCAACCCATGTCATCCACCTCAACCAACTTGGCCACACTTGCCAACCTGGCTTGGCTTCTCTCAACCACTTGGCAGCAACTACAATGAAGTGACAAATTTCCCCAACCCCCAAAGGTCTATACCCTATATAGAGTCACCCCACAAATTCCCATAGTCGCCGCAACCAAAATATCGAAGGCATACGAGCTTCAACTGTTCGTAACTTACTCGAGTGTGCTCTGATTGAAGTGATCTTTGGTTCATCGGAAAGCTCTTGAGCAGAGGAGTCATTTCAGATTCAGGCACAATAACTTTCATACACACTCACAAAGTGACAGAACTATATTGTAGGCTGTAGTGGGGCACTCCTTATGGGGTACAGAATTGTTAGGTTTTGCCTATACAAACCTTGTACTGTCCTGTTTCTAATCATTCTCGTTTCTAACTTCGTGACATGGTTCCAGAGCAGGTTCCCTTGTGGGAACGTTTTTAAAAGGGCCCACCGTATTAACTTTTTTTTTTCCTGCCTGCCCGAAGCGCGCGTCGCGCCTGCCTCGCCTGCGCCGTCGTGCGCTCTGCCCTAGTGCCGCCCTCAGCAGCCCTGCCCTTGCGGCCCGTCGCGCCCTTAGGAGCCCTGCCCTTGCGGGTCGTCGCGGCCCTAATAGGGCCGCCCTAGGCGTCGTCGCGCCCTTGGCGGCCCACCCTAGCCGTCGTCACGGCCCTTAGCGGCCCGCCTCAGCCGTCGTCGCGGCCCTTAGCGGCCCGCTTTCGCCGTACCCGCAGCCCTGCCCTACCTGCCCACTGCGGCCTGCTTTCGCCGCCCGGTGCGGACCTGCCCCTCCGCCTCCAGTCGCGGCCCTGCTACGTCGCAGCCCCGGCGCGGCCCTCCCTACTACCGCCCGGTCGCGGCCTCTGCCCTGCCGCCTCGTTGCGGCCCTGCCCTGCGCTCGCGTCGCCGCCCTGCACTGCCTGCTCGTCGTGGCCCTGCCTGACGCGGCCCTGCCCTTTGGCCTTGTCGCGGCCCTGCCCTGCAGCCGCGCCGCGGCCCTGCCCTGCCGCCACGTCGCGGCCCTGCCTGTCGCGGCCCTGCCCTGCCGCCTTGTCGCGGCCCTGCCTGTCGCGGCCCCTGCCCTGCCGGAGCGCCACGGCCCTGCCCTTCCAGTCACGGCCCTGCCTCACTCCCGCCCCTGGTAAGAGCACCGCCGCACCCATGCTGCCCTACCGAGCCACGCCGCTCTGCCGACCGCGCTGCCCTGCCGAGCCGCGTCACCCTGCCGAGTCACGCTGCTACTGCTGCTGCTGCTAGGCTACTGCTGTTGCTCCTGCTGTCATGGCTAACCCTAATGTACTTACCTTCGATGCTAAGGGTCGAGCAGTTGATTTCAAGGTCTGGGTCGATGATCTGCAGCTCTTTCTGCAGTGCAACTCTAGGGACGGAGTCTCACTGTTCGATCACACGTCCGGCGTCTCTGTTGCACCTACTGCCGATGCTGATAGTGCTGTTCACTCGCAGTGGACCACGCGCGTTGCTGCTGCTCGTCTTGCTGTTCCTAGTCACCTGCCGTCTGCTGAGCGCGCGCACTTTAGCCAGTACAAGACTGCTCAGACTCTGTACGACGCTGTTGTTGCGCGATATTACTCCCCTACCTCTGCTGCCCTTAGCCGCCTAATGCTGCCATACTTCTTCCCTAACCTAGCCGCTTTTGCCACAGTCGCTGACCTCATTACGCACCTCCGCACTAGTGACACCCGCTACCGCGCTGCGCTTCCTTCCGAGTTTTGCGCCAAGAACCCCCCCGCCTATGTACATCACTCTCTACTACCTCGTCACCTGGCTCCCTGACTCCCTTCGCTCGATCAGGGACCACTTCCTCTCTGTTTGCCCCACCACGCTCACTGTTGACCTCCTCGAGGAGCTCCTCCTTGTAGCTGAGAAGATTATAGTCACTGTATGAGCCTCTCGTGGTGTCCCTCGTGCCCCTTTCTTTGAGGGGTGCTCCCCCGTCCCCCTGTTGCCCTGCTGCTACTGTCGACCTCCTTGGCACCGAGTCGGTCAGCGCTGCATCTGCTCCTAGTGGGAGGCGACGCAGCGGCAGGAGCAAGGAGGGCAAGGGTGCTGGAGGAGACGATGGGGGCGGCGGTGGTGGTGGTGGAGGTGGCGTAGGGGGTGGGGGTGGAGGTGGGGGTGGTGGCAGGAGTGGGGGCTTTGGTGGCGGTGGTGGAGGAGGCGGCGGCGGCAGCGGCAGTGGGGGTGGCGGCGGCCGTGGTGCTGGTCGGGGTGGCGCTGTGAAGCGGGGAGGCTTTGATGGTGGCCAGGGCCAGCAGCAGCAGCGTTGGCGAGGTAGGAGAGGCAGCGGTCGACCTCGCGCCCGTGCTGGTCGCTCCTCACCGTGAGGCCGCTCCCCAGCTTGCTGCAAACGAAGGCGATGTCTGCCCTCGTCGTCGTCGCTGCAAACTACAGCGAGCCGACTTTCTGCCGGTACTCCTCCTCTTGTCGCTCCTGCGCCTCCTCGTCGTCGAAGGTGAGGTGGGCGTAGGCGTCGACCGAGACCGGCGTCTTCGGGGTGCGCCCGGTCTGCTCCTCATCGATGAAGCGCCTACGCAGCTTGTCGACATAGCCCTGCTGGTGCAGCCACAGCTTCCCCGCCGACCCTAAACCCTAAACCCTCGTCGATCTGGCTCTTCTTCCACCCGGCGCCGACCAGCACGTCGATGAGCGCCAAGTACCACAATAGCGGCGACTGCTTCAGCCCGTACAGGCTCTTCAGCAACTTGCACACCCGGCCGGATCCGTCGTTGAAGTAGTCTGGCTAGGACATGTACAGCACCCGGTCTAGCTTGCTCTGCAGGAAGGCGTTCTTCATGTCGAGCTGCATCAGGTTGAGGTCGAGGACGGCGATGATGCTGAGGAAGATCCTCAGCATGACGTAGCTGCCCACCGGCGCGAACGTCTCATCGAAGTCGGCGCCATACACCTGCGTGAAGCCCTTCACGTCCAGCCTCGCCTTTTCGCGCTTGACGGTGTCGTCGACGTGGTACTTCGTCGTCAACACCCACCGGTTCTTCATGACGTTCACCCCGGCGGGCATTCGACCAGCTCCCATGTGCCCATGTTGATGAGGCTGCGGATCTCCTCCATGGCGGCCCTCACCGCCGGGCCCTTCCAGCTCGCCAACGCCTCCTTCACCGTCATCGTCGAGATGTCCCAACGGTGCTCGGGGTCGGCATGCATGTCGGGGTCGAGCTCCGGAATCTCCTCATCCTCTTCGGCGTTGTCGTACAGCAGGTCGTCGTCGTCCACATTGTACACTGTGGTGAAGGCAGCGGGGACGAAGAAGTCCCGTGGCCTCCGAACTCGGCCTGACTTCCGGGGTTTCGCCTCCTTCGTCACCGTCTTCACTGCCCTCGTTGTCCTGGTGCACCTTAGTCGACTTCTTGGCCGACCTCTCCCCTGTAGTCGGCTCCTCTACCGACTGCCTGGTTGCCGAATGCTCCGTGGTCGGCGTCACTGCTGCCTGCTCCCCTGTCGGATGTTGCACTGCTATTGCCTTCTTCGCCGGCTTCACCCAAGGCGCCTGCTCCTCCCCAACGTCGACTTGGCGCTCGTCACGTCGGCCTCAGGCGATGCCCTTGGCCGGCGCCGAAGGCGACGTCCCGCTACTCCCCTCATCGACGGAGGTCAACACAGGAGTCAGCCCGCACAGGTCGGCCACAAGGGGAGGGGCAGGGGTCGTAGTGGAAGGCGAAGGAGGGCGGACGACCTCGGCAAGTAGAGGCAGCGTCGCTGACGAGGTATCGGTCGGCGGGGTGGTCGGCATCCGACCTGACACCGGCCCGTGCTCCGACCTCCACACCTCCAGCGACATATCCTCATAGAACACCACGTCCGACGTGGTGACCACCCGGTTGGCGGCGATGTCGAGGAGCTCCCAGCCCTTCCTCTCCGTCAACACGCCAAGGTGAAGGCCCCACCTGGACTTCGGCTTCAGCTTTCCGCCACACTGTTGCTCGGGGACCAAGAACTGTACCATGCCCCACACCCGCGCCATCGACAAGTCGGGCTTTTGGGCGGTCAGCAGCTGGTGCGGTCTCATCCTTGGCTGCAGCGTCAGCCACTCAAGGCAGTTGCGGACCCAGACGGCCTGCCGCTTAGCGAGGTGCCGCCAGTGGTGCTGCATGCCCATGTGCAGCAGCATCATCCGCACCGACTCCACCACAGTCCTCATCTCCCTCTCCGCCATGCCGTTCTGCTGCGGGGTGTACGGGCAGGTCAGGTCGTGGACGATCCCCTTGCCGTCCACGAAGTCAGTGAACTCTTCCCGAGGAACTCCCCTCCTCGGTTGGAGCGAAGCATCAACACCGACTTCTTCGTCTGCCGCTCCACCAATACCAGCCATTTCTGGAACTCGAGCAGCACGTCCGACTTCTTGGCGACCGGCCTCACCCACACATAGCGGGTCTTTCTGTCCTTCAGTAGCAAGAAGTACATGCTGCCATCCATGGCAGCCAAATGGAACGGCCCGCACAGGTCAATGTGCACGACGGCCAGCACGTCGTCAGCGACGGAGCCTTGGTCAGGGAAGGTGTGTCGCGCCTGCTTCCAGCTGACGCACGAGACAGACGGTGAGTTGGTGCCGATCGCCGACTTGAGGTCCAGCCCATTGGCGACCTCGTGCTTTGCCGAGCTCCGTATGATGTCCAAGCCAACGTGCGCAAGCCTCGCATGCATCATGCCTGGCGTCGACTTCGTCTTCGAGAAGATCGCCCGAAGGGTCAAAACCTCCAGCGTGGGCGACGTTGACCTCGTTGAGCAGGGACGCAGGTCGGTGCAGAGGACACGCCCGGAGTATGTCGCCCGACCGAGCACCTCCCCCGCTGCCGAGACGAGCAGCATCTCGTCGCCATCCTCCTGTAGCTTCACGCCATGCTGCTTCAGCTGGCCGGCCGACAGGAGATTCGCTCGCACGCCCGGAACGTAGAGCACGTCGGGGATGAGCACCTGCTTCCCGGCCTCCCCCTACAGAGCGACAGTGCCGCGGCCCTGGACGTCCTGCAGCGCCCCATTGAAGCCGCGCACGTGTTTCACGTTGCCACTTGGCCCCAAGTCGATGAAGGCCTCCTTCATCCCCATCAGGTGGTGGGAGCAACCGCTGTTGAAGAGGACCACCGACGGGTTCGCCTGCACAGCTGCCGCCACTACCTGGAAGTCCTCGCCAGCCTCCAACGCCAGCGAGATGGTCGGCTCCACGACGCCGACCAGTGAGCACAACGCCTCCTTGTCGTCTCGCCCCTTGCCACTAGCAGAGGAGTCGGTGTCCTTCGCCGAGGTCAATGTGGTCGATTGCTTCTCCTTGCGCGGCTTGTTTCCTTCACAACGAGGACGACGGTTGCCAGACCTCCCACGGCCTCCCTTGGCGTCGTCTTCGTCGGAGTCACTGCGGTCGGGGCACTCGAAGGAGAGATGGTCGGGGTCACCGCACAGCCTGCACTCCCGACGTCGACTTTGTCCTCCTCGACCGCTGTCCTTGGTCAACTTCTTCTTGTCGACTTCCTTGGTCGGCTTCCAGCCATGGCTACCACCGCGGCTAGACCGTCCGCGCTGCCCCGGTCGGCCACCTTGCTTAGCCGGGGCGACGACATTCGCCTGCGCCAAGAGCTCCTAGGACCGCTCTGCCTCCTGCATCGCCTCGTCCTGCAGGATGTACGAGGTCAAGTGGTTCTTGTTGAGTGTTGTCCTCATGCTCGGCGTCATCGACAGCCGCTTCAGCAGGCTGTAGCTGCTCGAGAGTCCCTGCATGACGCGGGTGACGTACGATGCCGTCGATTACTGCGCGCCGGCCATCCTGATGGTGGCGAGAATTCGCTGGGCTCGGTTGCAGTAGTCGGTAGCAGTCTCCTTGTCGCCCATACGCAGATGCGTCAGCTGCCACTCAAGCTGGGCGATGAAAAAGTCGTCGGTGACTTGGTAGTCGACTCGATGAAGTTCCAAGCCCGGTGGCCGGCGTCGAGATACTCTCGGCACCATTTCAATGCGATCTGCATGCCTGGCGAGCAACACCACGAGATGACCGTGAAGGTCAATAGCCGCACGGCACGAAAATCCGCACGCAGGTCGGGATGGTGCTCCCCCGGCGTCGCCATGGTCCCTCGGGCGAAGCCGATTAGCCCAGCCATCTCCAGCTGGGGTTCGATAGCTTCCTTCCAGGTGAGAATGTGTGGTCGACCAACGAGCGACGGGGTGACCAGGATCCTGTCCGGCGTAAACTTGAAGTACCCGTAGCTCGGTGCTATTATGCCCGCGGTCACCTGGGTCGCTGACATCGGCGACAATCCGCTTCGTCGACCTCTGACGTCGCCCTGCGAGGAGCCTGCAGTCGCCGGCGACTTCACCCCTCGTGCCTGAACGCCGCCGACTTCATCGGCATGAATCACACCTCGCTGCCTCGACGCGCCTCCCGCACTGCTGCCGACTTGGCCACCCCTGGCGTTGACGCCCGCGTCGACGCTGCCCTCGGTGTTCACTGGTCAAGGAGAAGCAAGACGAGAAGGAGGGTGTTCCGTCGCCCACACGGCACGGATGCCAGCTTTGACGACCGCCCACGGGAGGTCGCCGAACTCTTTCGCCTCATGGCGTCTCCTCGCCCCTTCCAGCCGTGCCTCCATGGTGTCTGCAACACCAGAGTCACCTAAGCCAACCATGGTGGTGACTTGCACAGCTGCCGGCCTATGAACACAAGAGGTAAGTGACTACTACGTCGACCTGACTGAGAAAGTAAGTCGTGTACCATCCACGCTCACCGCACCATGCGGAGATAACTACTACAACGGGAGCTAGACTACGGGCTAGGCACAGGTGCTCGTATGATCTCTGTGTTCTCTGTTCATTAGTCGTTTCCCTAGTGCACAAACTGCTTGCTAGGTCACGGGGCAATTTGGCAAGAGTTTCACTAGAGAAAGTTGACAACAATGGAACAATGAAGTTGGTATGGCAAGACTACATCACAGCTAGCATTCAGGTCGGTCGACCGCACTCCAGTAGTGAAAAGTCGACGGTGTGCCAACGTTGTAGGTTGACGGCGTGCCAGCATTGCTCCCGCAGAACAACAGTGCACCCGCTTCGCAGGTGCTCGCAGATGATTGGCGGGCTGAGCCTCGTCACCTGCACAACGCACACACCAAGTTATCATCGTGCTGACAACTCCACCTGATCTGCCATGTCGACCTCAGGATACCACCACCGAGGTCGGACTCGCCAACTTCGCCTGGGCGACCGTCGCACTCCTACGCAGAACCTCCTCACCCAGGTAACCTGGTTGACCGGGCAACCACGTCGACCAGCCGCTCCCGTATGTGCCCGTCGATCTCCCAAGTTGACAAACACCTCCAAGTCAACCTCACCAGGTTGACCGGGCCCCTGGTCGACCAGCTCCAGGTCGACGTCACTCCTGGTCGACCAGCTACACGTCGACCAACACTCCTGGTCGACCAGCTCCACGTCAACAAGTGTAGTTGTCAGCCGAGCATCCAAGTCGGCTACCAGTAGTTGGCGTCACCAAGTTGACGCCGTGCTAGTCGACGCCCAATTGCTCGGCGTCCTGAATCGAGGTCGACGTCGGCCCTTCCTCCGTCGACCACCAAGTCAGGCCGACCACCAGGTTGACATCGCGTCTGGTCGACCAACCACCAGGTCGACCAGAAGGTCGTTCTGCCGACCACACAAGTCAGCTGCCCCAAGTTGGCGTCACCAAGTTGACGCCCTCCGCAGGTCGACTTCCCAGGTCGACCTCCCTCACTCGGCGCCACCCTGAAGTCGGCGCCCATGCAGTGGCTCCCGTGCAGGTCGACCTCTTCGTCAACCAACTTTCCCAATGCTGTAGGTCGGCTGCTCCCCTCACACTCGACCACGAAGTCGTCGGCTCTCCCCAAGCGCGGACGGGACCAACACACAACTCCCGTTGACAAGGGTTGTAGAAGAGACACTCGTGCACAGACCTAGGTGAGCCGCGCGGCTATCTTGGCTTGCAGATCACTTGGGACAGAGCACGGCGCACCATTACCTTGACTCAATCACACATGGTGCAGCAGGTCCTTTAGCGCTTCGACTTCCAGTACTCCTCGCCACAGTCCACTCCTCTGCCTACCGGTCACTCGCTCAGAGCTCCACCTTTGGACGAGTCCGTAGATCCGAGTGGCCCGTATCCAAAGCTTGTGGGCTGCCTCATGTACCTTATGACCTGCACTCGACGTGACCTAGCCTACCCTCTTAGCATCCTGGCACGCTACGTTGAGCCTAGGAGACACCGACCAGAGTAGTGGAAGGCCGCTAAGAGGGTGTTGCGCTACTTGTGCAGTACGTCGGGCATGGGGCTCGTGCTTGGAGGACGGGGTCGAGTTGTCCTTACTAGACACGCAGACGCTTCTTGGGTTGACGGCTTGGCTACGCAGCGGTCGTCACAGGGTTACATTTTCAGCCTTGGCTCCAGCACTGTTTCTTGGCAGTCTACCCGCTCGTCTTCTATTCTCAGTTCCAGTTGTGAGGCTGAGATCTACGCAGGGGCCATGGCTGCACAGGAGTTACGCTGACTCACCAATCTGCTGACCGACTCGGGAGAGCCGCCTCGTTCTCCTCCAATTCTGTACGTCGACAACAAGGCCATGATTGCCTTGTGTCAGGAGCACGGACTTGAGCACAGAACAAAGCACGTCGCTCTCCGTTACTTCCTTGCTTTAGAGTTGCAGCAGCGTGGTCAGCTTCGTCTTGCTTACGTGGCCTCTTGGGCCAACACTGCTGATATCTTCACCAAGGCACTTCTACTTTGTGATCATCAGCGTTTCTGTACCATTTAAGGCCTTGTGCCTGTTTGGCCTCACTTGCTCACTTCTTGATTTTGCTTGTACTGTGATCTATATACATATACCTGCATGCTTGCACTTGTTAGCTTTTGATCACTGTGCTACATGTTCTCTATTACATAACTCTGCATGTGAACTGGCCTTGTGGCCATTTGCTTGTGCTCAGAGTGTGTGGTGACTTGTGATCCACCCTGAACTTGCTTTGCTTTGTCGTATCTCTTTACTGGTCTTGTGACCATTGCTTTCTGTGGCTATCCCCCATTTCGCCTATGGGGGTGTGTCAAAACATATATGCTTATGTGGTTTAGGATATATGGGCGTTAGCACTAGGGGGTATACAATTTCTCTCAATGTTGTTCTTGTACCCCTCCCCCTTGACCTAATCATCAACTATTCTTCTTACCTAGTCTCGACATAATATTGTTCACCCCTCGAAAGGGGGGTATAATGATTTCGAGGCTTATTAAAGCCTCCCCCTTGTATTAGCTACCCGGAGTTGTTCTATTTTGGGGGGGTTCTTATATCCGGGGGATCACGGTAACAGGCTCGGCACGATTACCACTCCTTCCGAAGCTTACTTGCGTATATCAAAATGAGAGAATGAGTGACTAGATGAAGGCATACAGGGGGAATATGTAGGATCCCATTCCCTCTCCAGTACAACCCAACCTAGCCTATAACATGTACATACAGGACATTATCTCTATTTTGTGCGCATCTGAATATCATCTCTATTTTGTTTTTGCTAGTATGATTTTCCAGACAAATTGTGCAATGTTTCTATGTGGTTCTCGACGAATTTAAAAATCCACTACACGTTATAGCAATTTGCTTAAATCACTAAACTAGCACTAATAGGACAAACTAGAATTCAATTCAATGACAAACTAGCACTAGTACTACTATTTGTTGGAAACAACTGATTTAAGCGCTTCTGCTGTGTCGAAACACCAAGTCATAAACGAAGGGAAACACAAACGAAGCATCGTCAAGTCAGCCTTCAGAGGTTGAAGACTGAAGTAACCGCTGGAGGTTACGCGAAGGTCAAAGGTCAGCGACCTTTGACTTGACAAATACAGCGCGACAGCAAGGACAAACAACTGAATATATACAGAGCAGTTGCCCGAGTCGTCATTGTATCAAACTGCAACAGCAAAAGTAAAACAGTTATTGTCAAATTATAATGTTGTGTAGGCTCTAGTGGGGTAGCCTTTATGGGGTACACAATTCTAGGGTTGCATACTTGTATCACTTTCATTCCTTAGTCATTCATTCTCGTTTCTTCTCATGGTATCGAGCAGGTTCCCTCGTGGGAACTGATCCTAGGGCCCACCATCGATTTTTTTTTTTCCTGCCCGAAGCGCGCTCCGCTTAGGCCCGAGTCGCGCCTCGGGTCCTCTCTCTACTGTCGCGGCCGAGTCTACTGAAATTCCCGCAAATCAAGCCGCGGGCTTTGACCCAAGCAGGGTGGAGAAGTTCTTCTCCTTCATGTCCTTCTACGAACAACACCGGCAATGGGCACCTGCGCAGTCAAACAACAGCAACAACAACAACAACTATGTGACACCAATGAGCCTCGACGGATCATCCTACGCGCGAGGAAATCAGCAACAGCAACCTACCTTCGCCCCTTACGAACCCCAGCGCGGTTCTGTCAGCTTCATGCCACGCCACCAGCCTTCACCTGAGCAAGTGAAGATATTGGATGCACTTCAAGTCTAGTCACAATTCGCGCACGTCTTAAAGTTACAGACGCCACGACCATTCGACGGAAAAGACTGATTTACCTGGTCTTTTGAATTCGAGATGATGATGGAAGGCGAGCAAATCCTTGGTTTCCTCGACGGATCCCTGCCATACCCAACACACGGGACGCAATACGACAAGCAGCAGTACACATATCAGTCAATGATGGCATAACTCCAAACTAGCAGCAGAACATTCGGTCTTATCGGGGATACGGGAACTCCGCCAAGCTCGCGTACAACCACTTGAAGAACCTGTATCAGGCAACAGACAGCGTCAATCACAGTAGGTTAATGGCACAACAGACAACAGTGGAAATGAAACCGGGCGAAAAGGGAATGGCGTATATCAGTCGCTGCCGCGAATTGCGCGACAAACTCCTTCGATGTGGAGGGTCGATATCGGAATATGCCTTCGTGACAGTTGTTATTGGCGGTCTTGGTCCTCACTGGCGCTCCACTCGCGCCATACTCCGAGCTCACGGGAAGATATCCAAAGCAGCAATCTGCGCCGAAATTCACGTTGAGCAGCAAGACATGGATCTGCAAGAGGAGCGGCACAAGAAGAAAACGTTGTGGAAATAACGAGGAATGATTGCATTGAGCAGCATGAGGAGTACAAGTAGAAAACCCTAAAATGTTGTACCCCATATGAGCTACCCCACTACAGCCTACACAGACTATAGCATATGAGTTTGACAAACGTCAGTACCCGAATTTGCGTTCCACACTCAATGGCGCTACAACAACAACAACCGGCATCAACCAAAACCCGTACCTCCGTTCTGTCATCTCAGCAAGACGTCAGGGCACCCTTGCACACACTGTTCGAATCGACAGCAATCAATGCCACCACAATGTCAACTTCGCCCTTCAAGCAGTCAGGTAGCGTCCACACAGGCGCACCCCACAAGTTAGCCGCAGTCTTCAAAAGCATCGCCAACACAATCTGCACAAGGAGCAAGAAACAGCGTCAGCTGCATGGAAAGATTGAGTGACTCCTGCATCACCGAGTCACCACCGCATTACTCACCGGAAGAGCAACTCGACAACAGTACCTCTCACCGTGAGTCACTTCAACCGAACCCGACGTATGCAGCCATCGCTCAAAGCAAGCATTCCCGGAAAGACACTTGGTTCTTGGACAGTTGCTGCGGGCAGCATATGTGCTCTTCAGGTCGTTTTGTTCAACGAGAATATCAACTTCAACGCGAAGTTGTCATCAGCGTCGCCAACAACCAAAACCTGCGCACACGACGACAAGGCATTGTTCAACTTTAGTTACGGGAGACGAACTTTATACTACAGATGTCGGAGGTTTTAATAGCAGAAGGACTCGGCTACAACTTACTGAGCGTCCGTCAGCTGATGGTGAAAGGCATCCATCTCGAAGCAGATAGCACCACTCAGGAGTTCAAGCTGTACCACAGGAGAGGAGGAATTTACATCGAGAAGGCGGTCCTGAAAAATAACGACTTTGTTCTCGACTTCGTTCCAGATTTAGGCACCGCCGACAGCGACGGAATCGTCACCTTCACTTCCTGGATGCACCCACCGGATCTTCATCCCGACTTCAGCCCCGAAGGTTTACTATTCCTGAGGCAGAACAAACACGAGCATTAGCAACGATTCAACACTCGGCAGCAGCAGAGAGAACACCGGCAGCAGCAGAGACAACATCGGCAGCAGCAGAGACAACATCGGCAGCAGCAGAGACAACATCGGCAGCAGCAGAGACAACACCAGCAGCAGCAGAGACAACATCGGCACCAATCGCGGGTCCTTCAACTACACCTGCCCCAATCATCGACGACACTCCACCGACTCCTGCGCAGCAACTAAATCCAACACCACGAGAAGTCCATCGAAGCGCAAATTTCACCGCAGGCTTCTACTCCAACTCCGAATTATACCGTCGCTCACCCGGAAATCAAGCTGGCGAAGATATCTGGCATGCACGAATGGGACATCCAAGCAACGCAGCGTTAAACAACACAATCAGAGAAGGCATGCTTGACAAAGACTCACTGCTTCTAACCGACGGAAGCGAACTTCGACGAGCTCGCGGAACGTGCTTTACCTGCCCTGAAGCCGACTTACCACATTGGCCATTTGTCTCTCATCACAACCCCAGTGCTCCAACTTACGCGCCTCTGGAGAAAGTGTACAGCGACATCCTGTACAATCGCGAACCTGGACAAGGAGCATACAACTACACCATCACGTTCATCGACGCCGCCACTCGCTATGTCTGGCATCTCAACCTTTCAAGCCGCGACATGGCCTTCAAAGCCTTTGTTGCCTGGCTCCCAGTAGCAGAACCGGAATCAGGAGTTAAGCTAAAGAGCTTCCGGTTTGACGGGGGAGGAGAATACACCTCACAGAGGTTCAAGCAGTGCTTGGCAGAGAGAGGAATCGAGCGGCTCATCTCTCATCCCTACGCCCAGCAACATCAAGGCGTAGCAGAAAGGATGAACAGGACTCTCCAGAACACCATGCGCAAGCTGCTACGCGGCATGCGGCTACCCAACCACTAATGGCCCGAAGCAATGGACCATGCTGTCATGCTGCACAACTTGCTCTCGTCATTATCGCTCCCGAACAACGCATCACCGCACCTGCTGTGGACAGGAAAACAGGGCAGCACAAAAATGTTGAGAGTTTTCAGCTGCATGGTACAGTACCGACCCCCAGCTGCACAAGCCGGCCGATTCTCCCAACGCGCACAGTGGGGTCTACACCTGGGCGTTGAAAAGAATTACAACGCGTGGAAGATTTTCGACGTCCACTCAAAGGAAACAGTAGCAGCACGTGATGTCATTTTCTACGAGCGACTCACACTTCCGACGTACCTTGCCAACCTGGAAGAAGACCGGGACCCCACAGGTGGTTTTCATGGTGACCGAGCCTTCGCCTTGGCAGCAGACGAAGCTGACTGGGACGAGCAGAATGTGGATGAAGCCTCGGAGGAAGCCGGACCTCTCCGTTACTGCTCTGTTGACGTCCCAATGGATGACGAAAATCCTCGCGAAAGCGTCAACGCCGAAGTATATTACCACTTCGCCGACAACGGTTACGTTACACCTGCAAGAGTCAACACCAACAAAGCAGAATGCATAGGGCCCAATTTCATACCTGACCCAGAAGCGGGCGACGAAGCAGCTTATCCCGAGGACACGACACTTCCCCGCTACACACAGAGTGGTCTCCAGATACTCGGCCTAGGGAAAAATGGCGCGAAGCCATGGACAAGGAGCTGAAAGCGCTGGAAGAACAAAACACCTGGAAAGTCGTTCCCATCGGCATGGCACACAACAAAACGGTACTCACCGGGAAATGGGTCTTCCATGTAAAAACAAAGGCAGATGGCACTATCGACAAGTTTCAGGCGCGCTGGGTCGTGCACGGTTTCGACCAAGAGCACGGACGCGACCTCACCAAAACATTCGCTCCGGTCAGCCGACATACCTCATTGCGAATTCTCCTCGCAATAGCCGCCATGAAGAAGAAGCTGCGGCAAATCGACGTCGCCAATGCATTTCTCTACGCACCTGTTGACGCTGAAATCTTTGTCGAACTACCACACGGCTCCAACGGAGATCCCAACCAAGTCTGTCAGTTGCTGAAGTCCCTGTGCGGTATTAAACAGGCCCCGAGACTGTGGCAACAGTACTTGCACGCTAGACTCATCCGCATCGGATTCCGCCAACTACCGCACGACCAGGGCATGTACCGGCTCACGAAAGGTGACGACTACATCTTACTGATCGTCTATGTAGATGACCTACTCTACATTGGTTCGATCGACAGCATCACTACCTGGTTCGAAGGGGAGCTGCAGCAGGACCTTACTCTCATAGTGTCATCGACCGTCACGCAATACCTCGGCCTCAACATCCAGGAAGAGGAAGGCGCAATCTACCTCAACGTCGCGAAATACGCCGACACCATCGCCAAACGCTTCGGACTCTCCCCGGCCGCCATCTCCACGCCATACCGCTACACCACCGGAAGTCACAAGGAAGGCTCTGCTCCGCTCAAGCCCACAGGCATACGTGACTACCAGAGAAAGCTAGGATGCCTCCTCTTCGCAGCCGTTACCTGTCGTCCAGATCTATCATACTCTGCAACTCAACTCGCCACCTACCTCAAGAAACATGAAGCGGAACACATGGCAGAGCTCGACCGCGCTCTTCACTACCTTGTCAGCACCCCGACAATTGGCCTAACCTACCACAAGACCAGAACTACAATGCCTAAGCTAATCGGCTACGTCGACGCAGATCACGCCAGCGACTCTGATAGCAGGCGCTCGCGCACCGGCTACATCTACCGACTTGAGCCTATCGGGCCCATCTCTTGGCAATCGAACAAGCAAAAACTAATTTCTCTCTCCTCAGCTGAAGCAGAATACATTGCACTCTGCTCAGCCACCAAGGAAGGACTTTAACTTCGTGAATTTCTGGAAGAAGCGAAGCTGGCCTAGTTACCTAGCTTCTCCCTGTTCGGCGACAACCGGTCTGCAATTCGCATAGCCAACAAAAACGGATTCGCGAACAGAACGAAGCACATCGCCCTGAGATATTTCTTCATGAAGGACGAGATCGAGAAGGGGAGACTTGAGCTGTCCTACTGCCCCACGTCTGAGATGGAAGCCGATTACTTGACCAAGAAGCTCGGAAAACAGAAGTTCGAGTACTGCATGCTGCTGACTGAACAGAGCCACGTCGCCAGCGGCGACACTCCAGAAGCAAAGGGGAGTGTTGGAAACAAGTGATTTAAGTGCTTCTGCTGTGTCGAAACACCAAGTCGTAAACGAAGCGAAACACAAACGAAGCATCGGCGAGTCAACCATCAGAGGTCGCTGGAGGTTATGCGAAGGTCAAAGGTCAGCGACCTTTGACTTGACAAATACAGCGCAACAGCAAAGACAAACAACTGACTTGATACAGAGCAGTTGTCGGAGTCGTCACCGTATCAAACCGCAACAACAACAGTAAAACAGTTATTAGCTGTATCTCTTCTTATTCCTTTGTGCTCTTATAAAGCCTTGTATCTTCTTGTTTTAATCAATCTACTTTGCCCTCACATACTAGCGCAAGGTGGTTCAAGACTCATTATTATACGCTTCTGCATTTACAACAAGTCCTACCCAGAGTTTAGCCTTGCAAAGATCCTAAGTGTCAAACTTATATGCTATAGTCTGTGTAGGCTGTAGTGGGGTAGACAATATAGGGTACAACACTTTTAGGGTTTCCTACTTGTACCCACTTGTTTCCTAGTGCATTCGTTCCTCGTTATTCTCACATGGTATAGAGCAAGTTCCCTAGTGGGAACGTGTCCTAGGGCCCACCACTAAAATAAAAGTTTTTACCTGCCCGGAGCGCGCTTCGCGCCTGCCCTAGTCGCGCCCCGTGCGCTTGCACTCCCGTCGCGTCCCCTGCCCTTAGCGGCCCGTCGCGCCCTTCGTAAGGCCTCTTCGCGGCCCCTCTCACGACCCCTCGTGGCCCCTTTGCGGCTCCTTAGCGGCCCCTTCGCGGCCCTTAGTGGCCCCTCTCACGGCCCTTCGCGGCCCCTTCGCGGCCCCTCGCGGCTCCTTCACGGCCCCTCCGCGGCTCCTTCGCAGCCTGTCGCGGCCCCTTAGCAGCCCTCCCCCTCGCGGCCCCGTAGCGGCCCCTTCGCGGCCCCTTAGTGTCCCCCTTCCCTGCCCCTTCGCGGCCCCTTCGTGGCCCCTTAGCGGCTCCTTCGCGGCCCCTTCGCGGAACCGCCCCGTCGCCAGTAACGGCCCCGCCCCGTCGCCAGTCGCGGCCCCGCCCCGTCGCCAGTCACGGCCCCGCCTCGTCGCCAGTCGCGGCCCCGCCCCATCGCCACCCGGGTGGCGCCCGTGCCTCGTCGCGACACCTCCGCGGGACCCGCGCGTCGCCCCCGCCTCGTCGCGACGCCCCTGCGGGACCCGCGAGGCGCGGCTCCTGCACGTCGCGACGCCCCAACGGGACCTGGGCGTCGCCCCCGCTCGTCGCGACGCCCCTGCGGGAACCGCGCGGCGTCGCCCCTGCCCGCCGCGGCGCCCTGCCCTAACCCGCGCCCGACCTTCCGACGGCCGCCCCTGCCCCCCCCCCGCCCCTGAAGCAGCCGACCCTGGCCCCTGGAGCAGCCGCAACTGCAGCAGCCGCCCCTGGCCCCTGGAGCAGCCGCCCCTGGCCCCTGGAGCAGCCGCAACTGCAGCAGCCGCCCCTGGCCCCTAGAGCAGCCGCCCCTTGCAGCAGCCGCCCCTGGCCCCTGGAGCAGCCGCCCCTGGCCCCTGGAGCAACCGCCCCTGGCCCCTGGAGCAGCCGCCCCTGCAGCAGCCGCCCCTGGCCCTTGGAGCAGACGCCCTTGGAGCAGCCACCCCAGTAGCTGCCGCGGAGTCCTAGCCACTGGTGAGCACTGCCCTGCCCGTACTGCTGTTACTGCTGCTCCCGCTGCTACTGCTCTTTCTACTGCTACTGCTGCTCCTGGCGTGGCCAGATGCAACTCTAGCGCATTCCGCGTGAGTCCCTCACGCCCCAACAGCTTCGTGAGTGGTATGCTAGCTGGGGTTGTAGGGGTGGCCGCGCTGCTACTACTATTGCTGCTGCTACTGCTGCTACTGCGGCTACTACTGCTGCTGCTACTCCTGGCGGTGGCAAGCTGCAGCTACAGCTATGTCCGCGTGAGTCTCTCCCGCCCCAGCAGCTTCGTGAGTGGTACGCTAGCTGGGGTTGTCGGGGAGGCCGTAGTGGGAGTCGTCCTGGAGTGAGTGGTTCGGGAGCTTCTTGTAGTGGCCAGGTGCAGCTGCAGCGTCGTCCGCGCGAGACCCTTTCGCCCCAGCAGCTTCGCGAGTGGTACGCTCAGAGTAGAGGGTCACTCAGTACTGCTCACTGCCAGTACGTCATTCGCACGGGTGTCCGCACTGGTCAGCCTTGCGGGACTCTTGGTCACACAGAGTCCCGCTGCTTCGCCCGTCTGAGCGACGCTTGGCGTACAGAGTTTGGCGACGACGCTGAGCTCCCCTCCTGGCTAGAGCTGCGTAGGCAGAGGGTAGGTATCTTTGCTCTTGACTATGATGCTCTTCTCACTGTAATGTATGCATTCTCTACTAGTGCTGAGGGTGACTGTCACCTGTGTGTGCCGCCTGACCCCGGTATCCAGTCTGCTGCTCTAGGTGCTGGTGAGGCTGCTGCTCTAGGTGCTCGTGCGTCTCCTGCTCCATGTGTCGGTGATGGTGAGGCTGCTGCTCTAGGTGCTTGTGAGTCTCGTGCTCCAGGTGCTGGTGAGTCTGCTTTCTCTGGTGCTGCGCCTGCTGCGGTCTTGCACACCTTCACCCTTGACTCGGGTGCTTCCCGCTCCTTCTTTCGAGACCGCACCACCCTTACACCGCTTAGTCGGCCGGTTGCAGTCTCCCTGGCAGACCCCTCTGGGGGTCCTGTCCTTGCTCACTACTCCACTCTGCTACCGTGTTCGGCGGCCCCGTTTGGCTTCCTGTCAGGTCTTTACCTCCCCTCGTTCTCTACGAAGTTGGTGAGTGGTGCTGACCTGCAGGATAGAGGGGTTGACCAGTTCACTCCTGCGAGTCAGCGAGTGACCCACTGCACGTGTTCTCGGATGGGCCGACACTTGGCCACGTTTACCCGTCAGCCGGGCTCGAGCCTGTACACACTGACGACCGAGTCTGCTTCGGTTACTGCATCTGGTCAGGTTGCTGCGTCAGGTCAGGTGTCTGCTGCAGCGTCTCGGTCTGGTCTTGAGTCTCCCCCCTGCTTGTGTCGCCTCCTGTCCCACCAGACTCTCCTCTGGCACCACCGCCTTGGTCACCCCTCCCTGCCTCGTCTCCGAGGCATGGCCTCCCGTGTCCTTGTCTCTGGTCTCCCCAGGTCCCTCCCTCCCCTTCCTCCGGGGCCTGCCCCTACCTGCGTTCCCTGCGTCGAGGGACGGCAGCGCGCCGCTCCTCACTCCTTCGAGTTTCCTCTGACAGAGGCTCCGCTGCAGACTCTCCACATGGACGTGTGCGGCCCCGCCCGCGTCCATGGACAGGGTCATGAGCGTTACTTCCTGTTGGTGGTTGACGACTACTCGCGTTACACCACAGTCTTCCCCTTGCACTGCAAGGGTGAGGTCATTGAGGTGTTGATCGACTGGATCCGCGCTGCCCATCTCCAGCTCAGGGATGGGTTCGACTCGGACTTTCCTGTTCTGCGTCTGCACTCCGACAGAGGTGGAGAGTTTTCCTCCGACCTTCTGCGAGCCTACTGTCGTGCGGAGGGCATCCGCAAGACGTTCACGCTTCCGGCCTCTCCACAGCAAAATGGGATTGCTGAGCGCCGCATTGGCATGTTCATGGATGTCGCTCGTACGTCCATGATCCATGCGGCTGCTCCCCATTTTCTGTGGCCGCTCGCGGTTCAGTACGCGGTGCATCAGATCAACCTTCAGCCCCGGGTCTCCATGCCGGAGACCTCCCCTGCTCTGCGGTGGACGGGGAAGGTTGGCGATGCGTCTGCGGTCCGTGTCTGGGGATCTCGAGCTTTCGTCCGCGACTTGTCTGCGGACAAGCTGTCCTCCCGTGTTGTTCCCTGCGTCTTCCTTAGCTTCCCCCCTGACGCGCCTGGTTGGCAGTTTTACCACCCCACCTCACGCCGTGTTCTGTCCTCCCAGGACGTCACCTTTGACGAGTTGGTTCCTACTACCGTCTCTTCCCCTACCGCACTGCTCCCCTCCCACCCCCGCCGCTCTTCCTCGCGCCAGATCTCCCCCCGGTAGACCCCCTCCCCTCCCAGGGTCTTGCCCCCTCAGGTGTGTTCCAGGTAGACGCGGTCGAGCCTGTCGAGGTAGCTGTTGACTCTGGTGCTGCTAAGGGTGCTGAGCATGCGGGTGCTGGGTCTGGGGGTGCTCAGCCTGAGCGTGCGGAGCCTGGGGGTGCTGAGTCTGGGGGTGCTGAGCCTGGGGTTACTGAGTCTGGGGGTGCGGAGCCTGAGGGTACTGGGCCTCCTTGTGTGGAGTCTGGTGGTACTGGGCCTGGAGGTCCTTCTGGTGCTTCGTCCCAGAGGGAGCCACTCTCTCCGCAGGAGCTGCGCGAGTGGTTTGCTAGGCGCTGGCGCCGTGCTGCTGGAGCTGGTGGTGCTTCCGGCGCTGGAGGTTCTGCTGTGGCTAGAGATCCTTTTGCTGCTGGGGCTGCTGGGGGTTCTGGAGCCACGGGTCCCGGAGGTGCTCGTACTGGAGGTACTGGAGCTGCCGGGCCTGGTGGTGCTACTGGAGCTGGAGCTGCTGGCGGTACTGGAGCTGGCGGTGCTGCTGGCGTAGGTGCTGCTGGAGGTGCTGGAGCTGCTGCGTCTTCTGGTGGTCCGGCTGGAGCTGGAGCTGCTAGGGGTTTTGGCACTGGAGATGCTGCTGGTGCTGGTGCTTTTGACGGTACTGGTTTTGGCGCTGCTGGAGCTGGGGGTCCTATTGTAGCTGGTGCTGCCGTTGGGGGTGCTGGTGCTTTTCTTGCTGGTTCTGGGGGCGCTGCGCGGCCGCTACCGTACTTCGTTCCGCTCCTTGAGCAGGTCCTTGGTCTTCTACTGGTCCTGCTCCTCCCTTAGAGTGTCCACCGCCTGTCCTGTCCTAGTCAAAGTTGCAGCCTGCCTCCCCTCTGCCTGCTCCTTCTAGCTACACTCGTCCTACTGGAGGTCTTGCTGAGCGTCGTGAGACTGCGTCTTGTCCTACGTTGCCTGTCCGTGCTGCTCGCACTGGTGGTCGTGGTTCGCGTCAGCGTTCTCCTCCTGTCCCCGGTTCTCACCAGATGTCTCTGCATCCTTCCACTGCTCCGCTGCGTGTCCCTTTGCCGTCTCCTCCAGAGTCCTCTCTTCCTGCTCTTCCTGACCCGGCGTCGGACTCCCTTCGTGCTGCCAATCCTAATGTCACACGTCTCCTTGCTATTGTTGTCACTTACCCTTCCTTTGAGTCCACTACTGCGTCTGCCTTAGTTGCTGAGCTTGTCGACTTCGCTGCTCGCTGTCGTCTAGACTACGCTGCTAGTCTTGTTACTGAGTCTGTGTCTGTCTGTCCTCCGTCCGTCGGGGGTGAGTGTGCTCTTGGCAGAGACGTCCTTGAGAAAAGGTAGGAGGAGTTCCAGTTCTTTGCTGCTGCTTTACCTCATCTCGTGTCCATGCTGATTGCACCTGAGGGAGACCTGGATGCACCAGACATCCCGAATCCGCGCTCTTACGCAGAGGCGATAGAGGGTCCCTACTCCTCTCAGTGGCAGGCAGCCATGGACGTAGAGATGGCTTCCTGGAAGTCCACACGCAAATACGTCGACGAGGTTCCCCCACCTGGGGCGAACATCGTCAGTGGCATGTGGATTTTCAGGGTGAAGTGGCCGCCAGGTTCTCCGCTTTTCTTCAAGGCACGTTACGTGGCTCGAGGCTTCAGTCACCGGCAGGGAGTTGACTACTTTCAGACCTTCTCTCCCACCCCGAAGATGACAACTCTTCGGGTGCTGCTGCACATTGCCGCTCAGCGCGACTACGAGCTTCACTCTCTTGACTTCAGCACTGCTTTCCTTCAGGGCAGCCTGCACGAGGAGATCGGGCTGCGCTGCCCACTTGGCTTGACTGAGTCGTTTCCTCCTGGTACCTAGTGGAGCCTCTGGCAGCAGTCTACGGTCTCCGCCAGGCGCCCCGAGAGTGGCACGACACACTGAGGACTACACTTGCGGCTCTTGGGTTTGCTCCTTCTACTGCTGACCCGTCGCTGTTTCTGCGCACCGACACCTCTTTGCCGCCGTTCTACATCCTCGTGTACGTCGACGACTTGGTCTTTGCCACAGCTGACACTGCTGGACTCGCCCACGTGAATTCCGAGCTGCAGAAGAGACACACGTGCATAGACCGGGTGAACTGCGCAGCTACCTTGGCTTGTAGATCACCCGGGACAGAGCACGGCACACCATTACCCTGACTCTGTCACACATGGTGCAGCAGGTCCTTCAGCGCTTCGACTTCACGTACTCTTTGCCTCAGGCCACTCATCTGTCTACTCGCCACTCGCTCTCAGCTCTGCCTTCGAATGAGTCCGTAGAGCCGAGTGGCCCATACCCAGAGCTTGTTGGCTGCCTCATGTACCTGATGACTTGCACTCGACCTGACCTGGCATACCCTCTTAGCATCTTGGCACGCTATGTTGCTCCTGGGAGACACCGACCAGAGCACATGGCTGCAGAGAAGAGGGTGTTGCGCTACTTGTGGAGTACGTCGGGCATGGGGCTCGTGCTTGGAGGGCGGAGTCTAGTGGTCCTCACTGGTCACGCAGACGCGTCTTGGGTTGACGACTTGGCTACGTAGTGGTCGTCACAGGGTTACACCTTCAGCCTTGGTTCCGGCTCTGTTTCGTGGCGGTCTACCCGCTCGTCTTCTGTTCTCAGCTCTAGCTGTGAGGCTGAGATCGACACAGGGGCCATGGCTGAACAGGAGTTACGCTGGCTCACCTACCTGTTGTCTAACCTCGGAGAGCCGCCTCGTTCTCCTCTAGTCCTGTACGTAGACAACAAGGCCATGCTGGCCTTGTGTCGGGAGCACAGACTGGAGCACAGAACAAAGCACATTGCTCTTCGCTACTTCCTTGCTCGTGAGCTGCAGCAGCGTGGTCAGCTGTGCCTTGCTTACGTGGCCTCTAGGACCAACACTGCTGATATCTTTACCAAGGCACTTCAGCCTTTGATCATCAGCGTTTTTGTACGATGCTAGGTCTTGTGCCTACTTGGCCTCACTTGCCCACTTCTTGACCTTGCTTGTGCTGTGATCTGTCTATACTTGCACCTGCTTGTTTACTTTTATATATAATCATGCATGTGAACTGGCCTTGTGGCCTTGAACTTGTGCTCGGAATGTGTGGTGACGTTGTGATCCACCCTGAGCTTGCCTTGCTTGGCTGGTCTTGTGACCCCTTCTTCTCCCCACTTTGCCTATGGGGGTGTGTCAAACTTATATGCTATAGTCTGTGTAGGCTGTAGTGGGGTAGACAATATAGGCTGGAGGGCGGTCTACACTTTTAGGGTTTCCTACTTGTACCCACCTGTTTCTAGTGCATTCATTCCTCGTTTTTCTTTCACTAAGGGCTTTTCTCAGCCCAACACTTTTCACCTCACCTCACTCATTATTACAATTTCTGCTAGCAAATGGGTCACCCTCATCATCATCAACATCCACTACAGCGCTGCCCTTCCTCCTATGCCATCCCATCTCATCCACTGCCTCCTCATCTATATCTATAGTCGCCACTTTGCCACCTCTGCGGCTGCCTCTGCCTCTCTGGATCATTCGGCAGCAGCATCAACTGCTCTAGCCGCTTTTGCTGCAGCCTTGTTCTTCACGTCCTTCACGCGCCATCCCCCCTGCCCCATCACCACCCCCCTCGCTGGTCTCCACTTAGTTTTGCTCCGCCGCAGCCCGACCAACACGTCCCACTTTAGACCGTAGTCAAGCAGCAAATGGTCATCAGCTCCGCGAGTGCGGCATCGTTGAGGTTGCTGCACTAACAACTCTTAATATAAGTATAGCGGATGAAACCCTTTTCGCACTCCACTATGCTCAAGGGGAGTACAGCCACAGTGACATAGAGTTTGACAAGGTTGGGATAGGCAGTGATCCAATTAGTATTTGATAGCATGATTCTGAGGCTATCACGGAAGCCCACAACTTCGTGGTGGGTCACCAGAATCATGGTGAAGCTGCTCAGTTCCTTCTTCACGTAGGACCAGTCAATACATGGGGCATAGGGTGCGTGGGGGAGAGGCGAGGGAGGAGGGACACATGTCGCGTTATTAATACTTAGCTGGCAACTAAGTGTGAATTACACAGCAGCCAAGGTGAGGGTGTACTATAGTCTACTGCTTTTGTACTCTAATTTCATTTGTGTGCTTGGAGTGTATTGTTCTGTACTACAGAGCCGACTAGCTGGGGAATTTGAGGTGGTTAGTGGGAGGCGAATTCAAGGAAGTTGCTGGAGGCGAATTCAATCCCAGCATGTGAATTCAATCTCGAAGTCACTAGGCTGGAGGGCGAATTCAATGCCAGCCTGGGAATTCAATTTCGAAGTCGCCAGGCTGGAAGGCGGTGCATGCCTAGTGGGCCCAGTGGGACCCAGCTAGCATCTTGGAGCCCTCGCAAGCAGCCCAACTGACTCGCCTGGTGCACAGGAGCTTGCTTGTGGAGGAAGCAACCTAGGCAGGGATGGGAGAAGATGTAGGCAAGAATAGCACGCTTCTTGCTTTTTGCTTGTATGTTTCTCTTTTTACTGCAATTTGGTTTCCTAATCCGAAGGGAACTAACAGTAGGAGAAGTTGGAAGCAATCTGACTGAGCCCTTGCATTGGAGTTGAAGTCTTGTTTCAGGGAAGCCTGAGATTAAAGGAGATGGGCAGGACAAGGTGATTACATACTTCAAGAGGAAGAAGGGATGAGCCAGGTAACCTGTATGAGAAACAGAGAGGGAAGGAGAGAAGAAGTCAGTCAGCTATTCGAGGGAAAGTGAGGACCGGGTGTCTGCTGAGGAGGATTTACGACACACAAGATTAGAAACAAGTGGACGAGATTAGTGAGCCACATAAATAGCAAAAGGTGCATAGCATAAGCTAGAGACATACTCACGAGGGGCAAACTGGGTGTCTGTGAAATGAAAACTCACCAAGGATGGTGTTTGGCAAATCCGGCTTCCTCTTGAATATGTTGCAAAGCGAAGCAGCCATTCAGGGAGTTATTGGTCTCACTTTGCAAGGGTCTTATGATACGAGTCCTGTCGGAAAAGTCAAGAGCCCTGCATATTTGACAAATCTTTGAACCGCTCGTTGAGGCTGCTAATGATGTTGAGCATGAAGTGCCAACTTTAAGCACGGCGCGGGGTCCGCCTAGCTGCTTTGCCCATCCAACTGCCTCTCATGAATCTCGAAGGTATGCACGGTGGGTACGACATTATGGTAGAGGCTCTCAACTGTCATAGTTCGGCTCTGGCGAGCGCCATGCTCTCTCATGAAGGCGCCCAAGTAGCCATCCTCGTGTTTGAACGAATCACCATACTCCACGTAACGAGTGCAGAGCGTCAACTTTGAGCATCAACCGTGAAGAGCATGAATGTCGTGAATCTCGAGGTTGGTTTTGGTCACAATGGCTTGCAGCTGCATGAAGTGCGAATGCAGGGCGACTGAACGCCCTAGGGTTTCCGCAGTGAGTGCATGCCCTTGTCAACAATATTGAAGTCCGTGAAACGCGTGGCCACAACCATTGTAGCAAGGGCCTCCCTGGATGAAAGGTGAGGTTTGGTGACAGCAATAACGGGGAAAAAGAAACGCAAGGTGACGATAAATAAAGCAAAGATCACATGTGCACAATGCAATGACTGAAGAACAGGTGTGGAGTCCTGGTGCAAGACACGCCACATTTCTAGTGAACTCCCCGAGAATCATGTTCGCCCCATTTGTGGTGGTGCTATTGACCTTCGCAAGGTCGATGTTGCACGACTCCAAATGTGTCGGAAGCACTGCCGGCAGAAAAGTTGCATCGCATTTTCGACCATGAGGTGTGAAAAAAGCCCGGTTACAACCGAGCTGTTACGGAGGAAGGTGAGCTACGCAATCATGTGTGAGCCTCTCAATCTGTCCTTACTCTCATCTAGCTGCAAGCCCAAATAAGGGCTTGCCAGGATGTGCTTCAACTGCCGCGCCTTCAGGAAAGTCACCATCGTCTCCACCAGGTACGGCATCCCGTATCTATCAAGCACATTTTAAAAACACAGTTAATAAATGGAATTAATTACCATTTGGTGAAAAACTCATGCATATACTACACTCACTTCGAGCAGTATGTGCCGTGCTCCTTCAATGGCATGTCCGGTATCCCTTGCTCGGCCATGAACTATACAAGGAAATCATGGAGGGCAATGGGAGCATCACTCTTACATATGAAGAGCATGATACCAAGCAGGCGTGACAGGTGCTTGGCTTCCACATCTCCATTTTCGTAGGCAGCGATGGTCAGCTGCTTTCTTTGCCATCGTGTTGATCCTGTTTTGCTTGAGCTTTCTGGTGCTTGATGCTGAAGTGGTGCTTCCGCATGGTTTGTTTTTGTATGTCGGTCCCGCCTTTACCCAACCACCCGTATTGGTAGCCTCCCTATGGACCGTACAGACACTACACTTCATACATGGCTGACCGTCCTTCGTTCATGAAATCAAAAGCCACAGGAAGTGTCGATGCCATTACTCCTTCGCTTTCAGTTGAATCTCCTCCATCGTCATGAAACATGGCCCGTTGTTGCTTGGTGATGTAGACGAGCCAGCTTCATTTCGATTCGGGGAGGTTACATGTGGCACGGGGTTTGTGCCTGTCGCTTGTCTCATACCGAATGTCAGCGTTCGCTGCTTTTACTTGGTGTTGCTCGAAAGCAAGGGCTTGCTAATACGTGTTTGGGTGATTGGGGATGGTGAGACTAGGAACGCGGCCGAATCAGATGGCGCAATGGAGAGCACGCTGCCTGCAACATTTGATCTTTTGAGGGGCGAGGCTGCCGAGCTTGTAGGGTCTATGTGGCATGTGTTTCTTGATTCTATGTTTGTGGAGGGAGTCAAAGACTCAGGTGGAGGAGGAGGAGGACCAGGTGCCTTGAAAACCCTGGGAGGCAAGTGGCTATGAAATGAATAGTGATAGGCATGGGCGGGGGGAGGATCGCAAGCCCAGTCTCAGTAGAAGCTGTACGAAAGCTACAGTCGAGCGAGCGGAGGTGAGTGACAAGGTCAGCAGTGCAGGAAAACACTCCTAGGTCGGGAAACAGGCGACCGAGCAAGGCGGAGGAGGGAGTGGAGTAACGGGTCTTAATCGCGGCGAAACAGGCATGCGCAGATTGAACCTGGCTGAAGTGTGCCTCTTCAGAATCGGGGAGAAGGCTGCCGAGGGTGATACGAGCCGCCGCATCACGAGACTACCACACTGATAGGGCTGTACAAGCTTTGGCAAAGTGTGCTTGCTCCTTGTCAGTAGGCTCCCCAGGAGGTCACCCGGGCGAGGAGGGGAACGCAGGTCACCAGAGACGTGCGCCCAGAGCTTATCGCGATCCTAGTTCTGACTATGTAGGTACAGCTCAGTGCGTAGGAACCAGGTGGGAAACTTTAATGCCCTATCCTCCGCATCGAACCGTAGGGGATGGGTGGTCGTCATGGCTGGAGGCCGACCGGGCTAGGGGCAAAGACTTACGAACGAACGAATCTCGAGACGAGCGAAGTCGGAAGGGTAGGGTCCTCGCTAGGATTCTAGGGCACCTGATGCGCCAGACGGGCCCCTCGGGCCCGTCTGATGCATCAGAAATTTTGAATTTCCTTGTCTTACAGATCAGATATTTCAAACAAATGTTTCCGACCAATGAAATTCCGGTCTCTAGATTCTGATTGCACGAGGAAAGAAAACAAGAATCTGACTTGACTTGTAACAGCCAACTTGCCCCGTCACAGCACATTCGACCTGACACAATGAAGATTGGACCAGTCACATCAGGAGATCGACTGGGACAGCATATTCTTACGGAAATCATGCTCTACTACCGTAGCATGTTTCGGTTTCAGACGAATCGCGAACTGTATCCTGATGAATCAGATGAAAACAGAATTTGTTTTCTGACCAATCAGATGAAAAAATTAACCTTTACTAGAAAATCCGATTAACTACAAAAAATCTATCCGGAAACACAGAAAAACAGACAAAAATATCTGATAGCGAGGACCCTACGGAAGGGCGAGCCTAGGGACGGTCGAAACGAACGCTAAGGAGAATCAGAGAGGCTAGTCTGGAGAGGGCCTAACCCTAAACTGTGGTAGGAAGGTCAGCCGCGGCTGCCAGCCGCCGTGGGGAACGCCTATGGCAGTAGGTACGTGTGGGGCAATGGGTGCGGGTGCAGGTACTTGTGGGGCAGCAAGTGCGAGTGCGGCTGCAGGTGCGCATGCGGCTGGCCCGATGTGAGCGATTGCCGATGCGTGCAGGGCGGCAGGCACGTGCGCGGCTGCTTGGGACAGTCTTCGCGCGGGGTGGGCAGCACGCGGGTCGGGTCGGGTTGCGAAGTGCGCGCGCGGCGGGCTACGCGCAGGTGCAGCCTGGACTGCGCGCAGGGGCGGGCTGGACTGCGCGCGCGGCGGGCTACGTGTGGGGCTGTGCTCGGGGCGGGACGAGGCTGCGTGTGGGTGGGACAGGCAGCCCGCGAGCAGGACGGGGCTGCACGCAGGCGGGACGGGCTGCGCGCAGGCTGGACGGGCTGCGAACCGGCGGGGCGAGGCAAGCTAGGCTAGGCGGGGCGACGGGCTAACCTACTCGTGATACCATCTCATAAACGGAAACAGCGGAATGGGGATGACTAGCAATTGTTGTGGTACAAATACTAACCCCTATATATAACCTCACTACAGCCTAACAACAATAAATATAGTTTGATATCGAGGCCTGATTCAAATAATCTACAGACCAATGGAAAGGTTTTCCAGGCCATAAGCCAATGCAGATTAGCCGACAGCACTGCTAAAACCGAAGTGCATTGCAGCAAACTGATTGACCCTGCATCAAACGAAATTGTTGTGCAGCAAACCAAATTGTTATGCAGCAATCCAAATAGTTGTGCAGCAATCCAAATACTAGTTGTGCAGCAAACCAAATACTAGTTGTGCAGCAAACCAAACGCGGTAGCGGTAGTTGTGCAACAAACCAAATAACCCTGCATCAAACCAAACGCTAGCCCTGCAGCACCCCCCTGAGCACCGGTACTCACTGACGCAAGCCAGGGGCAGCGTGGCTGTCCCGGCAGTGTTGGGCGTCCCGGAGGCGTTGGTGGTGCAGATGCCGCTGCCGTAGCACAGCATGCCCTGGCCCGCGGTGGCCTGGCACAAGTTGCTGCAGCCGGATGTACGCTGCGCCGTGCCCTTGGTGGTACACCCGGTAACGCTCTGGAAGCAGTTGTTGCTAGCGCCGCACAATGTGGCGGTGTTGGCCGGGAAGGAGCCCGAGAGGAACTTATAGCCCAAGTCAATGTCCACAAGGCCCGCGGCCAATGGTGGCATGCGGTACGTCAGGTAGTTGTAGGAGAGGCCGCCGGTGCAGGGAAGAGGGGAGACAGGAGGAAGAGGGGGAGGCAAAGGGTCGGTTTAAGAAGACTGGAGGTGAGAGAAGATGGAGGAGAAAGAAGCAATAGGGTTGAACCGAGATCAATGTTTGCTTAACAGCGGGCAAGTGCATGGCAATGAGAAGGCGGTGATTGGAGAGGCACTGACAGGATTGTGAGCTTGGGCATTGCGACGAGTGCCGGGGGCAGGCTGCCATAGAACTAGTTGAAGTCGAGGAGGCTGCAAGAGTCACACATGTGGCACATGCTCATAGGCACACACAGGTGCACAAATGGACATGCAGACAGAGACACACAGCAGGGGTTCAGCTGGCTAGGAATGGTAGTGAGACAAGAGCAGAGGCAGTGGAGCCACTGAATCACAGCAATACGAAGCTGGGGGGCGACTCACACCACTGCGAGGTTGGGCAGCGAGGGAATGAGGCTTGCAAACTCCTCAAGGCGCTTGTTGAGGAGGTTCGACTTGAGTGAGCTGTGCGGCACAGCTAGTCCCACAGGGGAGGGCGAGGGTAGGAGGGGAGGGATGGGATGGAGGGGAGGGAGAGGAGTGAGGGAGAGGGGGAGGAAGAGGGACACGGTTGAAAGGTGAAGGGTGAATGGCAGGTTGGCAACCATTCCACAAGCTAACCGGCTCGAGACAAGACGATAAAGGTGAGCTTACTCCTGTAAAACACACGTGACGAAAGCAGGTGCTACTGTAGTTGCGAGAGCTCTGATAGATGTAAGCGCTTATAGATTTGAAAGTACATATGTACGTCAGTGTTTACAAATCTGAGTGAATGTGAGTGCTCACACAGATGTGAATGATTACGCATTTGTGAGGAATTACATGTATGTGAGCGCACTGAGCTTGGTGATGTCAGCATGCAGAATGCCAGTCAGCTTCTGGCTGTCCAGGGAGCTGAGGGAAGGAATCGAGGTGAAGCATGAAGGCAGGAAGCAAGTTGAGTGAGTGAAGGGAAAGCAGGCCATGGTGGGACAAGGATGGAAAACCGATATTGAGGGATGAACAAGGGCCTCATGTGGTCCCTCTTTCACCCTTGAAACCCCTTTGCCCCTCCCTCTGCCCGCCTATCCCTGCTTCCCCCCACAGCAACTAGAGCTCACATCTTGACGGGGCTGCCTAGCGAGTTGCACTGCACGCCCATGAAGCCGCTGCCACCGGTGCTGCCGAGGGCCGTGCAGGTGGAGGAGAGCGCCCAGTTGGTGTATGTCACGCCCAGTGCTGCCTTGACGTTCATCAGTGCTGACGCTGGTGGGCGTGGGCGGGGGTACATGGGGAGCAGTGATAAGAGGCATGAGCAGTGATAAGAGGCATGAGCAGTAATAAGAGGCATGAGCACGTGTGTGGGCAGGCAGTGATGAGGGGCGTGGGCTTGCACATGGGCAGCAGTCGGTGTAGGTCACACCCACCGCTGCCTTGATGTTCATCAGTGCCGACAGTGGTTATGGGGGCGGTTGTGCACGTGGGGAGCACATTGATGAGGGGCGTGGGCATGCACATGGGAAGTAGTGATGATGAGAAGCACGTGCATGCGTATGGGCAGGCAGCGATGAGGGGCGTGAGCATGCACATGGGGAGCATTGAGATGCCGTTCCCGGAGCCCATGTAGTGGGCGAGGGAGATGCATGAGTGCCACGTGAGTGGCATGAGAGTGCACTGCGCTGCCATGCCAGTGCATTGGGCAGCACCACTGTGCAAGCAGGCACGAGGAGCCGTCCGATTCGTACCTGCAGTGGCGTCGGTAGTGACCGGTGGCACGGGTGGGCAGCCGACAGAAAGCTGAGGCATGGTGGGCGAGGGCAGTACAGTGGATGCCTTCACAGCGGTGGGATCAGGCTGGCAGGGAACGGTGCTGCCACACAGCACGCCCGTGCCGTCAGCGCTGCCGCAGATCGCGTAGGAGGCACGCTGCACGGTGCCCGCGTTGTTGTTGGCCTTGCAGCCTGACGCGTCCTTGTAGCAGTTGGAGCGAGCAGAGCAGAGCACCCAGGTGGCGGAGGGGAAGATGCCGGTAAGATAGTTGTACTCTGTGTCCAAGACCTTGAGAGCCGTGCCTAGCACCGGCAGCGTGCCCGTCAGGTAGTTCCACCCCAAGCTCCTGCCGTGCACACACGAGGGGAGGTGCGGGGGAGAAGAAGCAAGAGTGGAGGGAAGGCTTGCGGGAGTGAGGGATGTGTGGTGGAAGAGGCAAAAAAGTAATGAGCTTTTAGCAAGAAGAGAGTGGTGAGCTTGAGTGGAGTCTAAAGCGGTGGGCTTACAGCAAGGTGAGGGCCTTGATGGTGGTGACGGCGGCCGGTACCGAGCCCGAGAAGAAGTTGAAACTCATGACTCTGTGGCTTGTGTTGGAGAGAGAAGAGGCGAAGGGGGAGAGAAGAGCGGAGGGTGGAGAGAAGATGCGAGGGTGGAGAGAAGTGGGGAGGGGAGAGAGAAGAGGGGGAAGGGGAGAGAAGAGGGGGAGGGGGAGAGACGCGGGGGAAGGGGAGAGAAGAGGAGGAGAGGGAGTGGAAGCCTCTCAAACAGCAGGTTAGGGATGCGGGTAGGCGGGCGAAAAGGGTGAATGCGAACGGCTACGAACACGCTTTGTGGGTTGGGAGCACCGGGAGAAGCAAGAGCGAGACGGGGGGCGCGGGTGGTGGGGGAACGTACATGGAGCCCAGAGTAGTGAGGCCGGTGAGCGGCAAGACGAACGGGTGCAGAGGACCTGAGAGGAAGTTGTTGGAGAGGTCGCTGTATGAGGGCAGAGGACAGGGGTGGGAGGGCCAAAGTGGGGAGTGGGCGGTATGTGGGGATGGGAGAGGGAGGGGGACGAGCCCGTGCTTAGCGCAACTGACTGCGGTGTGGCGAGAAGCAGAGGGATGAGCAGCAGTAGTGAAGAGCAGCAGAGAGGGAAGAGCAGCAGAGAGGCAAGAGCAGCAGAGAGGGAAGAGCAGCAGAGCGGCACTGACAGTGCGGTGAGGGCGGTGAACTTGGAGACGTGGGGGTGCATGATGCCGCGCATGAGGCGCTGCTTGAGGAACAGGTCCACCACGATGCCTTGCGGGCTGCAGTACACCCCGGACATGTCCTCGGGTCCCCTCAGCTGGTTGGTCACACAGCACAGTGTCTACACGCCCCACCCCTGGTGCAGCACTCCCAACGTCGTCTTGAGGTTTGCCAGAATTGACACTGCGAAGGGGAAGGTGCGCAGCGGGGTGCAGCAATGAAGAGAGGCGGAGAGAAGGGGAGTGGGCGTCAGAAGCTTCACATGGAGTTGGCAGAGCGCACAGTAAGCAGGGCAGCAAGAGAGAGGATGGAGCGGAAGTGGAGGCATAGGGAGGAGGCACAGGGAGGAGGAACAGGGAGGAGACACGGAGAGGAGGCAGAGGGAGGAGGCAGATGGGGGAGGCAAGGGACGCACGGCAGCGGTGGCGCTGTTGGGCGTCTTGGAGGGCAGCACCGAGTCTGTGTTGGCCGCACACACACCACCCCCGCATAGCACTGCGAACGCTGCCAGGCCGCAGGTTGTGCAGGCAGTGGAAGCGCGCTGCGTGGAGGAGCCCGAGGAGACACACTTGGAGGCGTCGACGAGGCAGATGTTGCGCGCATCACACATGGTCGTGGATGACGCTGGGAAGGTTCCGGCCAGGAAGTTGGAGGCGACGTTGAGCGTCTTGAGAGAACTGAACTCCCCATCCTCTGTATGCTCCCCAAGCATTAGTAACACACCATGCACATGGGCATGCATGCATGGCACACCATGTAAGGGGCGCAGCACTGACAGAGAGACGACTTGACCGGTGGTGTCACAGCCGACGCCCACCCAGCTGCTAGGCATGGCCGGGTTGTCTGCAATGTCGCACGGCAAGTCCACCAGCCAGTTGCTCTGTGTCACTCCCAGTGCCGCCCTCAGCACCAGCAGCGCTTGCGCTGCTCTCACACACCCCAGAGGGAAGAGGAGAAAGGAAGAGGTTAGAGAGGGGTGCGGGGCATAGGGAGGGTGGTGAAGAGAGAGTTGGGTGAAAGGGGCGAGACGCACTATGCATCGTGGTGTGCGTATGTGTGTCGTGGAGTGCGTGTGCACGCGCACGCATGTGTGATGCAGGCACCATATGCCATCTTACCAGCAGTGGCATCAATGGTGGCAGGCCCGCAGTAGAACGGCTGCAGGACGGCCGTGAGGTTGTTCACCGTGCCAGCCGCTAGGGGGGCGGACGCGTTCAGAATACACGCAATGCCACTGCACAGCGGCGGGGCGGCGTTGTTGGTGGCACAGATGGCACAGCCGGAGGTGCGCTGGGCGACGCCATTGGCGTTGGTGCAGGTGCCGGGGGAGGAGAAGCAGTTGCTGCGCATGTCACAGAACTGGAAGGCCTGCGAGGGGAAGGCGCCCGCCAGGAAGTTGTGGTTGACCGCCAGGTACTTGAGCTTGGTGGGCACTGCTGGCAGCGTGCCCGTCAGGTAGTTGCCACTCAGACGCCTGCATGGGCAGCAGGGGAGATGGATGGAGCTTGAGTGGACATACGAATGGATGGAAGACAGAACCATGCACAACCACACAACAGGAGAACAAATCGGTTGTGACATGCAGGAAAAGGGAGAGAGGACTGAGGGAAGGTGTGAGGCAGTTTGCATGGCACATACACCTGTTTCTTTGGTAGCTTGCTTGTGGTGCCATGGTTACAAGAGCCCACAGCCGCATGTGCATAGACCTTGTGGAAAACGAGCGTGATGGGTGGGCGCTACGTGATGGGTGGTGACTACATGTGAGTGGTGTGGTTGGCTCGGAACTGACATTTCTATGAGGGACGCCATGCTGAGCAGCGTGGAAGGCACGCTGTCATACAAGTAGTTGAAGTTGAGGTTCCTGGCAGGTTGGCCACAGCCACATGCAGGGAGGCACATTCAGAGAGGCACATTCAGGGAGGCACATTCAGGGAGGCACATGCAGGGAGGCACATGCAGGGAGGCACATGCAGAGAGGCACATGAAGGGAGGCACATGCAGGGAGGCACATGTAGGGGAAAAGGGGGTCGCATGGGTAAAAAGGTAGAAACACAGCGAGGGGAGAGCAGCACGAAGCAACACAAAGGCAGGTAGGTGAGTGGAGGGTGTGTGGCATGTTGGAAGAGAAGGGAGGGGAGGGTGTGTGGCACGTTAGAAGAGAAGGGAGGGGAGGGTGTGTGGCATGTTGGAACAGAAGGGAGGGAGGTTGCATGTGGAGGTGGGGGAGGCAAGAGGGGCCGCACAGGGTGGCAATGGCGGTGAGCGGCGTGATGTTGGAGACGAAGGTGGAGATGCGGCCGTACAGCAGGTTGTAGCCCAGATGCCTGTAGGGAGGAGGGGATGGGGAGGGGACTGGGTCTAAATCTTTCTAGACAAGGTCACGCTTCTTGCTAGTTCACGGGGAGAATTGGCAAGAGTTTCACTAGGAAAAGTTCAGAACAATGACACAATGAAGTTGGCATAGCAAGACTACATCAGAGCAAGCATTCAGGTCGGCCAACTGCCAGCGCTGCGCGGTTGACCGCGTTCCAGCACGACTTGGTCGACCGCGCTCCAGCAAGGCAAGATCGACGGCGTGCCAACATCGCAGGTTGACGGCGTGCCAGTGTTGCTTGCGAAGAACAGCAGTGCACCCGCTTCGCAGGTGCGTGCAGATGATTGGCTTGCAGAGTCTCGTCACCTGCACAGCACACACACCACGTCAACCTCGACCTCGGGATACCACCACCGAGGTCGGGCTCGCCAACTTCGCCTCGGCGACCATCGCACTCCTCCGCAGCACTTCGTCACCCAGGCAACCTGGTCGACCGGGCAACCACGTCGACCAGCAGCTCTCGTACGTGCCCGTCGACCTCCAAAGTCGACGACCATCTCCATCGGTCGACCTCCTCCACGTCGACATCCCTTCTGGTCGACCAGCTCCACGTCGACCAGTACTCCTGGTCGACCTGCTCCTCGTCGACCAGCAGAGTCGTCGGCCGACCGCCCACGTCGGCCACCCGAAGTTGGCGTCACGAAGTTGACGCCCCGCTACTCGACGCCCAACTGCTCGGCGTCCTGAGTCGAGGTCGACGTCGGCCCCTCCTTTGTCGACCACCAGGTCCAGTCGACCACCAACAGGTCGACCAGCAGTCCGTCAGCCGACCACCGAAGTCGGCCTTCCCAAGTTGACGTCACCAAGTTGACGTCCTCCGCATGTCGACTCCCGAGTCGACCTCCCCGAAGTTGGCGCCACCCTGAATTCGGCGCCCGTGCAGTGGTCCCCATGCAGGTCGACCTCCTCGTCAACCAGCTCGCCCACTGCTGCAGGTCGGCTGCTCCCCTCACACCCGACCACAATGCCGGCTCCGCCCAAGCGAGGTCGGGGCCAACACACAACTCCCGTTGACACTCCCCTGCCGCGTTCACGCTTGGGTCCCCAGCCCACACGACAATACTCCTCGGAGAAAAGCTCGTTGACGTGCACCCAACACACAGCACGCTGGTCACCGCACCAGCCATGCAAGAGGGCATGGCACCTACTGCTGCACGTCGTTGTCGCCGTCGCCCACGTCGGCCAAGCGCACCTGGCCGATTGCGACGGAGCACCGGTTGAAGGCCGGATAGTGCAGCACCTTCGTCAGGAAGTCGGCCGGCTGCTCAGCGGTTGGGATGTACTGCAGCGAGAACTTCCCGCGCTTCACCCTGTAGTGCAGCCAGGCCTGTCGCCGCTCCATGTGCTTGAGGTTGCCTATCAACCCCATGCCCTCGGCGACTGTGATGGCCGACTTGTTGTCCATGCGCAGGGCAGTCGGCTTCCCGACGTCCAGCTGCCGAAACTCGGCGAGGAGGAAGCGAAGGCGACGTCCCTACTTGCCAGCTTCAGTGGCCGCTACGTACTCCGACTCGGCCGACGACAGCGTCGCGCACTTGATGCGCTGGCTCGACCAGGAGTTTGCAGCCCCTCCGTAGACAAACACGTAGCCGCCCATGCTCGTCCTGTTTTGCTTGTTACCAGCGTCGTCGGCGTCCACGTAGCCGACCAGCTCCAGCGACTCAGGTCCACCGCCGAACTCCAGGGCGATGTCACGTGTGTTGGCGAGGTAGGCAAGGCAACGGTCGACCTCGCGCCAGTGCTGGTCGCTCCTCACCGTGAGGCCGCTCCCCAGCTTGCTGCAGGCAAAGCCGATGTCCGGCCTCGTCGTCGTTGCCGCAAACTGCAGCGAGCAGACCTTCTGCCGGTACTCCTCCTCTTGCCGTTCCTGCGCCTCCTCATCGTCGAAGGTGAGCTCTGCGTAGGCGCCGACGGAGACCGGTGTCTTCGGGTTGCGCCCGGTCTGCTCCTCGTCGATGAAGCGCCTACGCAGATTGTCGGCGTAGCCCTTCTGGTGCAGCCACAGCTTTCCCGCCGACCTATCGCGCACGATCTCCAGCCCGAGGTACTTCTGCACCGGCGAGATCTCGTGCAGCTCGAAGGCGGCTTCCAGCAGCTCCTTCAGTTCCTTCAGCATCGCGGCGCTGCTGCTGGTGGCAAGCAGGTCGTCGACGTAGACCAGTACCCAGCAGGCCACTCCACCCTCGCCGACCTTGAAGTAGAGAGCCTCGTCGACCTTGCTCTTCTTCCACCCGGCGCCGACCAGCACATCGTTGAGCGCCAAGTACCACAACAGCGGCGACTGCTTCAGCCCGTACAGGCTCTTCAGCAGCTTGCACACCCGGCCGGTTCCATCGTTGAAGTAGTCCGGCTGGGACATGTACAGCACCCGATCGTTCTTCATGTCGAGCTGCATCACGTTAAGGTCGAGGACGGCGACGATGCTGAGGAAGATCCTTAGCGTAACGTAGCTGCCCACCGGCGCGAACGTCTCGTCGTAGTCGGCGCCGTACACCTGTGTGAAGCCCTTCACGACCAGCCTCGCCTTCTCACGCTCGACGGTGTTGTCGACGTGGTACTTCGTCGTCAACACCCACCGGTTCTTCATGACGTTCACCCCCGGCGGGCGTTCCACCAGCTCCGAAGTCCCCATGTTGATGAGGCTGCGAATCTCCTCCTCCATGGCGGCCTTCACCGCCGGGCCCTTCCAGCTTGCCAACGCCTCTTTCACCGTCATCGTCGAGATGTCCCAACGGCGCTCGTGGTCGGCTAGCATGTCGGGGTCGAGCTCCGGAAACTCCTCATCTTCCTCGGCGTCGTCGTACAGCAGGTCATCGTCATCGTCCACGTCATACACCGTGGTGAAGGCAGCGGGGACGAAGAAGTCAGGCGGCCTCCGAAGTCGACCTGAACGCCGTGGTCCCGGCTGGACCTCCTCAGCGTACCCTCCATCGTCGCTGTCGTCGCTGCTCTCAGCGTCCTGCTACTCCTCAGCCGGCGTCCCAGCCGACTGCTCCCCTGTGGTTGGCGTCCCAGCCGACTTCTCCCCCGTGGTCGGCTCTCCTGCCGACGACCCGATCGCCGACTGCTCCTTGGTCAGCTTCATGGCTGCCTGCTCCTTTGCCGGCCGCTGCTCCTCGACCTGCTCCTCTCCTGTCGACTGCAATCCCACGTCGATTTGCCGCTCGTCACGTCGGCCACCGGCGATGCACTTGGCCAGCGCCGAAGGCGGCGTCCCACTACTCCCCTCATCGCCGGAGGCCGACACCGAGGTCAGCCCACGCAGGTCGGCCACCAGGGGAGGGGCAAGGGTCGGAGGGGGAGGGGTAGGAGGGCGGACGTCCTCGACGTCCTCAGTAGCAAGCTCACCGACCTCGGCAAGCAGCGGCAGTGTTGCCGACGAGGTGTTAGAGGGCGGGGTGGACGACGAGCAGCCAGGCACCGGCCCACGCTCCTTCTTCCACTCGGCCATCAACATCTCCTCGTAGAACACCACGTCCGATGTGGTGACCACCAGGTTGGTGTCGATGTCGAGGAGCTCCCAGCCCTTGCTCACCGCCGACACGCCAAGGTGCAGGCCCCACCTGGCCTTCGGCTTCAGCTTCCCACCACGCTGCTGCTCAGGGACAAGGAACTGCGCCATGCAGCCCCACACCCGCGCCAGCGACAAGTCGGGCTTCTTCCTGGTCAGCAGCTGGTACGACGTCGTCCCCGGCGGCAGCGCCGACCTCTCAAGGCAGTTGCGGACCCAGACGGCCTGCCGGAGAGCGAGGTGCCACCAGTGGTGCTGCACGCCCATGTGCAGCAGCATTGTCTGCACCGACTCCACCACCGTCCTCATCTCCCGCTCCGCCATGCCATTCTGCTGCGGGGTGTATGGGCAGGTCAGGTCGTGGACGACCCCCTTGCCGCTCACGAAGTCGGTGAACTGCTTCCCGAGGAACTCCCCTCCTCGGTCAGAGCGCAGCATCAACACCGACTTCTTCATCTGCCGCTCAGCCACCGCGAGCCACTGCACAAATGCCGGCAATGCATCTGACTTCTTGGCGACCGGCTTCACCCACACGTAGCGGGTCTTGAGGTCCTTCAGCAGCAAGAAGTACAGGCTGCCATCCTTGGCAGCCACGCGGAACGGCCCGCACAGGTCGATGTGCACAACAGCTAGCACGTCGTCGGCGTCGGAGCCATGGTCGGGGAAGGTGTGCCGCGCTAGTTTCCCGCCGACGCACGAGACACACGGGGAGTCGGCATCCGTCGCCGACTTGAGGTCCAGCCCAATGGCGACCTCGTTCTTCGCCGAGCTCCGTATGGTGTCCATGCCGACATATGCAAGCCGCGCATGCATCCGGTCCGGCGTCGACTTCGTCTTCGAGAAAATCGCCCTCAAAGCCACAACCTCCGTCGTGGGCGACGTCGACTTCCTTGAGCAGGGACGCAGGTCGGTGCAGAGGATACGCCCGGAGTACTAAGCCCGACCGAGCACCACTCCGGCTGCAGAGACGAGCATCATTCTTTCTCCGTCCTCCTGCAGCTTCATGCCGTGCTCCTTCAGCTGGCCGGCGGAAAGCAGGTTTGCCCGCACACCCGGAACGTACAGCACGTCAGGGATGAGGACCTCCTTCCCGGCCTCCCCTTGCAGAGCGACGGTGCCGCGGCCCTGGACATCCTGCAGCGCCCCATTGAAGTCGCGCACATGCCTGATGGCGTCGCTCGGCTGCAGGTCGACGAAGGCTTCCTTCGTCCCCATCAGGTGGTGGGAGCAACCGCTGTCGAGCAGGACCACCGCCGGGTTCGCCTGCACAGCTGCCGCCACCGCCTGGAAGTCCTCTCCGGCCTCCGGAGCCAGAGAGATGGTCGGCTCCACGACGCTGACCAGCGAGCACGACGCCGTCTTGTCGTCTTGCCCCTTGCCGCCTGCAGCAGAGTCGGCGTCCTTTGCCAAAGTCGATGTCTTGGTTGACTGCATCTCCTTGTGCGGCTGGTTTCCTCCACGACGAGGGCGACGGCTACTAGACCTCCCACGGCCTCCCTTAGCGTTGTCGTCGTCGGAGTCACTGCGGTCGGGACACTCGAAGGAGAGATGGTTGGGGTCGCCGCATAGCCAGCACTCCCGTCGTCGACCTCCTCCTCCCCGACCGCTGTCCTTGGTCGACCTCTTCTTGTCGACCTCCTTGGTCGACTTCCAGCCACCGCTCCCACCACCACCGGACTTTTCGAGCAGTCCTGGTCAGCCTCCTTGCTTCGCCGGGGCGACGAAGTTGGCCTGCGCCAAGAGTTCCTGTGACCGCTCAGCCTCCTGCATCGCCTCGTCCTGCAGGATGTACGAGGTCAAGTTGTCCTCGTTGAGCATCGCCCTCGTGCTCGGCGCCATAGACAGCCGCTTCAGGAGGTTATAGCTGCTAGGAAGTCCCTGCATGACATGGGTGATGTATGACGCCATGGAGTACTGCGCGCCGGCCATCCTGATAGTGGCGAGAATTTGCCGGGCTCGATTGCAGTAGTCAGTCGCTGTCTCCTCGTCACCCATCCGCAGGTGCGTCAGCTGTCCCTCCAGCTGGGTGATGAACAGGTCGTCGGTGACCTGGTACGTCGACTCAACAAAGTGCCACGCCCGGTGGCCGGCGTCGATGTACTCCCGACACCACTTTAAGACACCATGTGTGACTGAGTCAGGGTGATGGTGCGGCGTGCTCTCTCCCGGGTGATCTGCAAGCCAAGGTAGCTGCGCAGTTCACCCAGGTCTGTGCCCGTGTGTCTCTTCTGCAGCTCGGACTTCACGTGGGCGAGTCCAACAGTGTCAGCTGTGGCAAAGACCAAGTCGTCGACGTACACGAGGATGTAGAACGGCGGCAGAGAAGTGTCGGTGCGTAGAAACAACGATGGGTCAGCAGTGGAGGGAGCAAACCCAAGAGCCGCAAGTGTAGTCCTCAGTGTGTCGTGCCACTCACGCGGTGCCTGGCGGAGACCGTAGACCGGCCGCCGAAGGCTCCACTGGGTGCCTAGAGGAAAAGTCCCAGTGAAGCCAAGAGGGCGGCGAAGCCAGATCTCCTCGTGCAGGCTGCCCTGCAGGAAAGCAGTGCTGAAGTCAAAAGAGTGTAGCTCATAGTCACGGTGAGCAGCTACGTGCAGCAGTACCCGAAGAGTGGTCATCTTTGGGGTGGGAGAGAAGGTCTAAAAGTAGTCAACTCCCTGCCGCTGACTGAAACCACGAGCCACGTAACGCGCCTTGAAGACAGGCGGAGAACCCAGCGGTCGCTTCACCCTGAAAATCCACATGCCACTGACGATGTTCGCCCCAGGAGGGGGGACAGCGTCAACGTAGGTGCCTGTGGACTTCCAGGAAGCCATCTCTGCATCCATAGCTGCCTGCCACTGAGAAGAGTTGGGACCCTCTATCGCCTCCGCATAAGAGCGCGGAGTCGGGATGTCAAGTGCATCCGGGTCTCCCTCAGGGGCAAGCAGTACGGACACGAGATGAGGTGAAGCAGCGGCCAAGCACTGGAACTCCTCCTGCCTGTCCTCAAGGACGTCCGTGCCAAGGGCACCCTCACCCCTGACGGACGGAGGACAGACAGACTCAGACTCAGCGACAAGACTAGCAGCGTAGTCTAGGCGACAGCGAGCAGCAAAGTCGATGAGCTCAGCAACTAGGGCAGACGCAGCAGTGGACTCAAAGGAAGGATCAGTGACAGCAGTAGCAAGGAGACGCGTGACAGTAGGACTGGCAGCACGAAGGGAGTCAGACCCCAGGTCAGCAACAGCAGGAAGAGAGGACGCAGGAGGAGACTGCAGTGGGACACGCTGTGGAGCAGTGGAAGGACGAAGCGCCATCCGGTGAGTGCCCGGGACAACAGGAAGACGCTGACTAGGGACACGACCACCAGTGAGAGCAGCACGGACAAGCGACGCACGGCGAGACTCAGGCGACGCAGGACGAGACTCAGGCTCACGACGCTCAGTAAGACCACCAGTCGGACCAGTGTAAGGAGCAGGACCAGGGAGAGAGGAGGCAGACGGAGGACAAGGAGGAGGAAGCTAACCAAGAACCTGCTGAAGGAGCGGAACAAAGTACGGCCGCTGCCGTGCAGTGACTCCAGAACCAGCAGAGACACCAGCGCCAGGGTCCTCAGCTCCAGCAGCAGCTCTAACGCCCGGGTCCGCAGCACCAGCAGCAGCTCCAACGCCCGGGTCCGCAGCACCAGCAGCAGCTCCAACACCCGGGTCTGCAGCACCAGCAGCAGCTCCAACGCCCGGGTCCGCAGCACCAGCAGCAGCTCCAACGCCCCGGTCCGCAGCACCAGCAGCAGCTCCAACGCCCGGGTCCGCAGCACCAGCAGCAACTCCAACGCCCGGGTCCGCAGCACCAGCAGCAGCTCCAACGCCCGGGTCCGCAGCACCAGCAGCAGCTCCAACGATCGGGTCCGCAGCACCAGCAGCAGCTCCAACGCCTGGGTTCGCAGCACCAGCAGCAGCTCCAACGCCCGGGTTTGCAGCACCAACAGGAGCGGAGTCCGGGACACCAGGCGCGCCACTCCGAATCGTGCAGCGCCGCTCGTACCACTCACGGATCTGCTTACGGGAGGGGAGCTCCCGACTAGGAAGAGAAGCACCAGCACCAGTCCCTGTAGTACGCCTGGCTCCAGAGGTACCTCTCCGGACGCTGCAGTACTGTAAGTACCACTCACACAGCTGCTCCAAGGAGAGGCCTCCTCCAGGTGTAGGACCCTCCGGCCCAGCACCTCCAGACTCAGAACCCCCTGACACCGGACGCTGCGGCTCAGCACCCCCAGGCTCAGCACCCCCAGGCTCAGCACCCCCAGGCTCAGCACCCGCAGGCTCAGCACCCCCAGGCTCAGCACCCCCAGGCTCAGCACCCCCAGGCGCCGCACCCCCAGGCTCAGCACCCCCAGTCTCCGCACCCCCAGGCTCCGCACCCCCAGCAGGACGAGAGTCGACAGCAACCTCAACAGGCTCAGCCGGGTCTACCTGAGACACACCAGAGGGAGCGGCACCCTGAGGGTGGAGGGGGTCTACGACAGCAGCACCTGGCGCGAGGAAGAGAGGCGGGGGGGGGGGGGGGAGCGGGGCAGTGCCGTAGGGGAAGAGGCGGTAGTAGGGGACGGACTCGTCAAAAGTGACGTCCTGAGAGGGCAAGACCCGGCGCGAGGTGGCGTGGTAAAACTGCCAACCAGGCGCGTCCGGGACAAAGCAGAGGAAGACGCAAGGAACAGCATGGGAGGAGAGCTTGTCCGCAGATGTATCGCGGACAAAAGCTCGAGATCCCCAGACCCGGAAACGCGACGCATCGCCAACCTCCCCCGTCCACAGCAGTGTGGGCAAGGTCTCCGGCAAGGAGACACGGGGCCAGAGGTTGAGCTGATGCGCAGCGTACCGGACCGCAAACGGCCACAGAAAGTGGGGGGCAGCCGCATGGATCAAGGAGGTACGGGCGACCTCCATGACCAGGCCAATGCGGCGCTCCGCAACCCCATTCTGCTGTGGAGAGGCCGGAAGCGTGAACGACTGCTCAATGCCGTGCTCAGCACAGTAGGCTGCCAAGAGGTCGGAGGAGAACTCACCACCTCTGTCAGAGTGCAAGCGCAGGACACGAAAGTCCGAGCGGAAACGCTCGCTGAGCTGGAGACGGGCTCTGCGGATCCAAGGGATCAAGACATCAGGGACCTCACCCTTGGTGCGCAAGGGGAAGACCGAGGTGTAGCGCGAGTAGTCATCAACAACTATCAGGAAGTACCTCTCCTGACCCTGACCACGGACGCGGGCTGGGCCCCACACGTCCATGTGGAGCGTCTGCAAAGGAGCAGTCGTGGGGGGAAACGAGGAGGAGTGAGGAGCGGCGCGCTGCCGCCCCTCGACAAAGGGAAGACAGGGAGGAGCAGGGGAGGGTGGGAGAAGAGGGAGGACCCTGGGAAGACTAGAGACAAGGTACCGGGAGAGCATGGCACGAAGGCGCTGCACAGACGGGTGGCCAAGTCGGTGGTGCCAGATGACAGTCTCGTGCGCTAGAGAGCGACACGAGCAGGGGGCAGACAGCAGACATGACGCGGACGCAGACGCAGACGCAGTGACCTGACGGGACGCGGTAGTCAGTGTGTACAGGTCCGACCCCGGCTGCCGAGTGAAGGTAGCCAAGTGGCGGCCCGTACGAGCACACGTGCAATGTGTCACACGCTCGTAGGCAGGGGTGAACTGGTGAACACCCCCGTCCTGGAGTGCACAACCTGCCACCAAGTTCGTAGAGAACGAGGGGAGGTGGAGACCTGACAGTGTGCCCGGCGGGACCGCAGGACAGGGAAGGACAGTGGAGGAGGTCGCAATGACCGGACCCCCAGAGGGGTCAGCGAGGGAGACAGCAACTGGCCGAGCAAGTGGCTCAAGGGCAGTGCGGTCACGAAAGAAGCAGCGAGAGGCACCTGAGTCCAGTGTGAAGGTGTGCAGTGCTGTAGTCGACTCAGTACTAGGGGGGGCAGACGCACAAGCACCTAGAGCAGCTGCCTCACCAGCACCTGGGATAGCAGACACGCGGGTTCCTGGAGCGGCAGACGCACTAGTCCTAATGCCCGGGTCGGGCGGGATACACAGGTACTCAGCACCCTCTCCACTAGTAGACATCACATACATAGCAGTGAGAATAGCATCAAAGTCTAGAGCATAGATATCAATCCCCTTCTTCAGGAGATCAATCCAGCGGGGCAGCTCAGTGGCCTGAGGGAACTGAACACGCCAAGCGTCGTTGAGACGAGCGAAGCAACGCTGTGTGGCGTGCGGTCCCCCACACGGCTGGCCAGTGCGGTCACCAGTGCGAATGACGTACGTGCAGCTAAGGCCAACCCCCCCCTCCCCCCCTCCGTGCTGAGAGTACCACTCACGGACCTCCTGGGGCGACGGAGTGTGCTGCTGGCCCTGGCCACCGCCAGCGCCTCCACGACTACCACCGCCGCCACCACCTCCTCGACCACCCCAACCCCTGCCGCCGCCGCGTCCACCGCCACCCCCACCACCTCCTCCGCCCCGGCCACCTCCCCCGCCGCTGCCGCCAACCCCCCCACCGCTGCCACCTGCCCCTCCAGTCGCGCCACCACCCCCACCACCACCATCTCCCCCACCACCGCCTCCCCCGCTGTCACCGCCACCGCCCTTGCCCCCTTTGCCCTTGCCGCTGCGGCGCCCGCTCGAAGCAGACGCAGTCCCGACCTTCTCAGCACCAAGGAGGTCGACAGCAGCAGCAGAGGCGACAGAGGGAAGAAGGGGGGAGGGAGAACACCCCTCAAAGAACGGGGTACGGGGGTCGCCATGAGAGGCACCTACAGCGACTATGCTAGCCTCAGCTGCAAGGAGTTCCTTCTCGAGGAGGGCAATGGTGAGCTCAGTGGGGCAGCGAGCTAGGAAGTGGTCCCTGACTGAGCACAGAGTGTCAGGGAGGCGCGTGACTAGGTGGTAGAGAGTGAGCCAGAGCGGGGGTGGGTTCGTGGCAAGGAACTCATTAGGCATAGCGGCGCGGAAGCGAGCCTCACTAGTGCGGAGGTGTGTAATGAGGTCAGCGTCTGTGTTGAAAGAGGCTAAGTCGGGGAACAGGTAGGGAAGAGAGAGACGGCCTAGTGCGGCAGAGGCCGGTGAGGAGTAGCGGGCAACGACAGCAGTGTACAGTGCCTGCGCAGTCTTGTGCTGCCCAAAGTGCTCGCGCTCATCTATCGGCAGAGAGTTGCGAATAGCGAAGCGAGCGTGGGCGTCACGAGTCTGCCACTGTGAGCGGGCAGTGCTGTCAGCAGTAGCAGCAGGAGCAGTAGCGTGGCCTAGGGCGTGATCGTACAGTGAGATGTCTTCCTTGGCAGTGAGCTGTAGAAAGAGGTGTAGGTCATCAAGCCAGGTTTCGAACTTCACTGGGCGGCCCTCAGCATTGAAAGCTAGCACAGGAGGGCTAGCCATAGCAGTAGTAAGAGTAATAGTAGCAGCAGTAGGAAAAGCAGTAGGGGCACCCCAAGGACAGGTAGGGCGGCTCGGTACAGGTAGGGCGGCGCGGCTTGGTAAGGGCGGCGCGTCTCGGTACAGGTAGGGCGGCTCGGCTAGGTAAGGGCGGCGCGGCTAGGTTCGGGCGGCGCGGCTCAGTTTGGGCTGGGCGGCTCGGTTCGGGCAGCTCGGTTCGGACTGGGCGGCTCGGTTCGAGCTGCTCGGTTCGGGCAGCTCGTTCTGGGTGGGGCTGTTCGGGGCCTCTAGGGGCGAGCGCGGGGGGCCGATCAGGGCCTCTAGGGACGAGCGCAGGGCCGATCGGGGCCGATCAGGGCCTCTAAGGGCGGGCGCGGGGCCGTACGGGGCCGCTAAGGGCTAGCGCGGGGCCAATCGGGGGCCTCTAAGGGCGAGCGCGGGGCCGTAATGGGCGTCTAGGGGTCGTTCGGGGCCTCTAGGGAGGTGAGCGCGGGGCCGACGGGGCCTCTAGGGGCGATCGCGGGGCCGAAAGGGGCTGCTAGGGGCGAGCGCTTGGGCCGTTCGGGGCCTCTAGGGGCGGGCCGACGGGGCCTTAAAGGGCCGTGAAACCCGAGGCGCCCTAGGGCGCAGGTAGGTAGGTAGGTAGGTAGTGGTGGGCCCTAAAAATCGGTCCTAGGAAGGACCTGCTCTATACCATGTTGAAATCAATGAACAGGAATGGGTGAACTAACAGTGAAATGAGTACAAGTACCAAACCCTAGAATTGTGTACCCCCTATAGGCTAACCCACTGTAGCCTAAAGAACCACAACATATATAATGTTTGACAGGAAAGGAAGGAGAGAGTGGGGCGAGGGTATTACAGGAAGGAGAGGGCTGGCATGTTGACGAGCGTGGTTGGGATGGTGCCGTAGAACCAATTGAAGTTGATGTGGCTGGTGGCGGGTTGGGGGATGTGGGATGACGGAGCACATACACACAACTCATACGCACATGCACATGCATAGACATGAACAGCCATGCATAGCACACGCACGTGCACATGCGGGTGTATTGTTAGCATGCAAAGATTCAATCTGCTGGGCTGGGGTGCACTGGAGAGAGAGCAAAAATGAAGTGAAGGAGGAGCACGAGAGTAGAGGCCAGGGGTAATAAGAGATAATGCAGGGAGGAAGGGAGGGGGGGGGGGGGGGTGGGGAGGGGGGGGGGGGGGGGGGGTGGATAATGGAGGGGCGGAGGCATGGTGGCACTGACAGCTCCTTAAGGGTGGCGGCGGGTGTGATGGGCAAGATGTAGGAGTCGAGGCGGTTGAAGAAGAGGTTGGACGTCAGACGCCTGCATGCACGGCCAAGGGGGGTGGAGGGCGTGGAGGAAGGGGTATGGGTGGTGAAGGCGACAAACAAGTTGACAAGAGCGGGTGGGCGTGTGTTTCCATGCGGTGACAGCGAGGCTGACAAGTCTGTTGGTGCAAGCAACACAGCTGGTGGCATGGAATATGATGAATGGATGGATGACAGTGCAGTGACGGGGTGACTTACAGCGAGGTGAGAGTGGAGAGCTTGCTTATGTCGGAGTGCACCGTGCCACTCAACAGCTGGCTCCTCAGGTCCCTGCATACCACGTCCTAGGCAGCACCAGAGGCACACACAGCAGCAGCCAGGGTAGAGAAGGACAGGGGAAAGAGATCAGCGAGGGACGCTTGGGAGAAGCACCCGCGGCACACAAGCAAAGTAAGGTGGAGGACGAAAGGAAAGAGGGTGAGCAGTGCACGCCACATGATTGTATTTTGGTTTGAGACGTCTCAAAACAGATTTACATTCAGGTCAGCAGGAGAGGCAGCACTCAGAGAGCAAGGATTTGGCCGAGCGGTGAGCAGCGCACGCCAGTCCAAGATCCAGTGATGGGCGTCTGGCCCACGAGGGTGCACGACCCCACGGCCTTCCAATCGTACAGCAGCCCCGACCCCCTCCCTTGCACCCCCCGCCTTGGGCTTCGTGGAGGTGGCCTTGGGGGCGGCAAGCGTGGTGGTGGTCCAGTCCGAGAAGGTGACGCCGAGAGTGGACTTGAGCGCCAGCGGGATGTTGCCCTGTGTGGCATCCAGTGGCACGCCCACACAGAAGCGCGGCAGCACGACCGCCGTGGCGCTGTTGGGCGTGCTGGTCACGAGAGGCGCAGCGATGTTGGGCGCACACGTGCCGCCGCCACACACAGTGCCCGAGCCATCGGCGGTGTCGCAGACAGCGGAGGCAGCGACTGCATGCTACACGGTTCCGAGCGTGGTGCAAGCGCCGCTGGTGGCGAGGCAGTTGCTGGTGGCGGAGCAGGAGGAGAAGCCGGTGTCGAGGAACGTGCCCGACAGCTAGTTGCCATCCAGCGTGATGGTCTTGAGGGTCGCGCCTGGGGTGGGCATGGCGCCGTACAGGTAGTTGTAGCTCGCAAAGTTGTTGGAGAGAGGGTGGGTGGGGAAGAGGGGTGCGCGTGAGGCGTGTGAGTGGAAATAGGGAGCTCCAACGAATGGGAGTCACGAGTGGAAGAGACTCACATTGGAATCAGACTCAAACGTGGGAGAGACTCACACGGACAAAAGACTTGAAGGGAGGGGAGGGTAAGAAGGAAAGACTCACAGGGTGGAGAGGGTGGCGATGCCCACGAGGGTGGACGAGATGGGCCCTGTGAACCAGTTGAAGTCCAGGTACCTGCATGGGGACGCGGCGGAGAGAATCCAGGGGAAACATGGAAGAAGGTAGGGTGGGTGGGAAAGAAAGAGGCATGAGATAATTCAGAATGTGAAACGGCACGAGGAGATGGCATGGTGAGGCTGCTACAAATGTTCGAGGCAAGGCAAGCCAATGTGATGCTCCCATGCAGCTGTCACTCACACTTCTTTGAGCAACGTGAGCGCCTTGAAGTTGACAGCAAAGACGTCCAGCTGACCCTCCAGGAAGTTGGACCGCAGATTACTGAGACGTTGGCAGGGCGGACGCACATAGCAAAAGAGTAGAGAGAGGTATGAGAGGTGAAAGCCGCGAACGAGACGAGCCAGGTAGCTGAACCAGGAGAGAACAGACAGACTGCGAAGTGCAGCGGGCAAAGGTTCAGCACGGTGTGTGGGGAGGGGGCAGTGGGTGGAGCACTATATGGTCACTGCATAGGTATAGTTGGTCAAATTGTTGTGGGGAGAGGGAGTGAGCCAGGCGAGAAAAGGGGGTGAGAGCAAGACAGGGCAACATAGAGAGAAAGTGGAAGGCAAACGAGAAGTGCATGACTTCAATGCACGTGCGGGCGCCTACATGTAGGTGAGGGCAGGGAGCTTGGAGATGTCTGCATGCATGGTCCCTTGGAGCCTCTGCTGCGCCAGATTGCTGCACGTTGCCAACAGCCCACACACACACGCAAACACACACAGGGAGCAGCACATTTACGGAGTGAAGAGATCGTCACATAGACAAGCAAACAGCTCTGCTAGCAAGCACCAACAAGCCACGGGTCATGAATGGCGCCCTAGGAGGCAGCCTGGCCAAGAGGCACGCAGCCCAGCCAAGGGGCAACCTCAGCAACAGCACTTTGGCCTGAGAGGCACTCACAGCAAGATGACTTTGCCGGAGACGTTGCAGACGACGTTGGACCAGGTGCCTGCAAGTGGCGGCAGCCCCTGGATGGTGCAGGGCACGTCAAGCGCCCATTCCGTGAACGTCACTCCCAGCGATGCCTTCATGTTCAGCAGCGCCGCCCCTGGTGGGGGGAGGGGCGCACAAGAAAGAGATGGCAGGAGGAGAGAAGAGCAGGGGGCGGAGGCGGACACAGCAGGGGTGGTTGAGCATGCAGTAGTGCTGAATCAATCCACACGGCATAACGCGGGGGCTGCAAGCATGTAGTATACACACACTCCACCCCTCAAGCGTGCACTCTCCACTCCACACACACCCCACCACCGCACTCACCCATCACAGGCTTGTGGCACACTCACCCATGACCTGGTGTAAGGACACTCACGTACCCCAGCACTCCACTCACCCATGACAGGGTCCATGGACGTGCCCAGGCAGTACATGGCCGCCGTGCCCGTGTTGACCATGCTGGCAGCGATCAGCATCGTGGCGTTGGGCGTGCAGATGCCGCCGCCGCACATCCTGCCTGTGGCATCGGGCATCTCGCAGACAGCGCAACCCCATGAGGCGCGCTGTGCCGTGCCGCTGGGGCACTTGGAGGCGTCCTGCAGGCAATTGGTGGCGCAGCTGCAGAAGGTGGCAGTGGTGGTGAGGAAGGTGCCCACCAGGTAGTTGCTCGACAGGTCGATCACCTTCAGGGTCGCTGGCAGGGCTGCCGGCATGCTGCCTGTGAGGTAGTTCAGGTTCAACCACCTGCGTTGCCATGCCCCAGCAGTGGCCAGCGGTGGACAGCGGTGGACAGTTGTGGACAGCGGTATTCAGGATGCGGGGGACGCAGACAATAGGGGCGGGGAATAAGGGGAGAAGAGATGGGGAAACAAGGAGTTAACGTGAGCGGTTAATGGTGCGGCATGAAGGGATAACGATGTGTTGAGGGTTGACAGTGTCGTGATGGTGAAGGACGAATGTTGGGTTTAGGGTAGTGAGCACAGGGGCTTACAGTTCTGTGAGGGCAGAGAGGGCGGAGATGCAGGCTGGGAAGGAGCCTGAGAAGTAGTTCTGGTGAAGTTGCCTGCGGTTCATTGGCAGGCAGGGGGACGACAGGGGTGCCGGCAGAGAGGGGTGATGGTGGTGCAGACAGAAAGGGGGGTGATGAGATTTCAAGCAGAGAGAAGCTGGAGTGAGCGCAAGCAGGCAGGCAGGCAGGCAGGCAGAGTGGCTGCGAAAGAGAGGTGAAACAGGGGACATGAAATGCTTGTAGAGTGCGGGGTTAGCTTAGCTTACAGGGAGAGGAGGGACTTGAGGGGAATAAAGGGTGCGAGGAAGGTGTCTAGGCGGTTATTGAAGAGGTTGACCGACAAATCCCTGCCACCCGGCACCGCAGCACACATACAGGCTCGTTGGTGTCATTCGAGCAGTTAGACATTTGAGAGGAACGCATGGCACGGGCATAGATGGAATTGAAGTGGCGTGTGACGGAAACAGTGTGGTGTGTGACGGAAATAGTGTGGTGTGTGACGGAAACAGTGTTGTGTGTGACGGAAACAGTGTGGTGTGTGACGAAAACAGTGTGGTGTGTGACGAAAACAGTGTGGTGTGTGACACAAACAGTGTGGTGTGTGACGGGAAGAGGGTGGCGCAGTGAGCTTACAGCTTGGTGAGTGCGGAGAGCTTGGAGGAGTCCGTGGGGAAGAATCCATTTGCTTTGACTCCCGAAAGAACACTATGAGACACACCATGGCACACATAGGAGGAGCCCATGCCACGTAGCATACATACACAGGAGGGAAACATGAAGAACATAGGAGCGACAAGACGTCACACATACATGCGATGATGAGCATGCACGATGGAATACCCCATCTGTGATGGGCCATGCACGAGGCATGGGCCAAGCATGAGGTATGGGGCATGCATGAGGTATGGGGCATGCATGAGGCATGGGGCATGCATGTGCATCCACGGGGCATGGAGCATGCGTGGGACATGAGGCTTGCATGGGCATCCATGGGGCATGGGGCATGCATGGGGCATAAGGCTTGCATGAACATGCACCCCCATCACATCACAAGCATGCACGTCTGAAGGGAGCTGACAGGGTTTTTGTAGGCAAAGGCGGGCGAGGCGAATAGAGGGTTGCAAAAGAGCAGGCAGGGATAGCAGGGGGGATGTTGAGAATTCTACAGAATCATCACGAGAAGTGGGGCGGCGTACATGTCGAGGACCATGCCGGCGGGGTTGTAGAAGACCAGGGGCAGGGTGCCAGGTATAGATGCCTGCCCTGCTATGGTGCACGTTGGCTGGGTCCACAGCCCCGATGCCATCGCCACCAGCGCCGCCGCTGCAACATACGGTGCGGAGAGGGGAGGCGATGAGGACTTGTGCATGCGGGGCAAGCCGTGCATGAAGGTGCAGTGCAAGGTGTGCTTGAGGTTGCCAATTTCTTAGGCGCTTCAAAAAGAGGGGAGGTGACCAGGAATTGTGAGTGAGGGGGCAAGTGATGCATGAAGCATGAACGTTCATACGTGCTGCTGCCGTGCTCAATCAATACGAACATGCCTTGACTGGTTGTCCCGCACATCTCTCCCTGCAGGCGTCTCAATAACAACTGGTTCGTGGGCTCCCTGCCTCAGGCGCTCATGTCGCTTCCCGCCCTCACGCTGCTGTAAGGATCCACAAGAACTAACCACACACCGAATCTTGCAACAGCCAGCCATTCCTAGCACCACAACCCAGAAAATACGACTGCACAAACTCGCCACAACCACACCACACATCAGGCATTCATCCACGATCTTCTCCCCTCTCCCTTGCCCCCCTCCCCCAAAGTATTCTATCCACCACTTGTTAAATCTCCTACTTTCCTCTTCCTCTCCCCCGACCAACCTCTCCCCCGCCCTTTCTTCTCTTCCTCCCTCCCCTCTCCTCATCCCCCCACCCGGCAAGGACGTGCATGCGAGCGCATTGACGGGGTCGCTGCCCACCGTGTCCTCCACCCTGCAAGCACTCTTCCTGCATGACAATTTCCTTGCCGGCACCTTCGCCCCCATCGCTGCCTTCACAGCGTGTGACTCCAGCCTCAACTGCATGACCAGTTCCGCCGCCTGTGGCGCCAGTAGCACCACGCAGAGGGCTGCTGTTGCCTGCGCCATCTGCGGCAGTGCGGCAGCACAAGGGCTGCTGTGCTGGGGCGGCATGTGTATGCCCACCGTTACCGCCACCACCGCCCATCCGGATAGGCTCGCCCCTCCGGTCATGGCCTGCTCTGGTGCGCACACCACCTCCTTCCCCCTGCACGTTTCTTCATCATCCTCCCCCACGCACGTCTCTTCGTGGCCCATCTCCATCTCCCTGCACGTCTCTTCATGGCCCTCCCCCTTGCAGTATGGAGGGGAGACTTGCTTCACGGTTTTTTCTTGTTCCTTCTCTTTCCCACGCTCTCTGCTCGCTGCTGCCTGCTCGTTCCTGAACTCACTCTCCTCTCCTCTCCTATGGATGTCCCTAAGTGTCCCTTAATGCCTTTCAACGCCTCTGAATATCTTTGAATGCCTTTGAATGGGTCTAAATGCGTCTGAATGCGTCTGAATGCGTCTGAATGCCTCTGAATGCCTCTGAATGCCTCTGAATGCGTATGAATGCTTCCGAATGCCTTTGTGGTGCAGGATCTCCTGTGGTCAATATGAGCTCCGTTGATGGTGAGAGCACATTCGGCATGCATGTCAATCCACTCCCTGCATGCATCTCACCCCTGTGTGCATGCCACTCCCTGCATGCATGTCACTCCCTGCATGCCTTCCATTCGCTCTTTGCGCGTCACAACCTACATGCATATCACTCCCATGCCATTTCTTTACACCCATGTCGTTCCCCATACACACATAATAACGCTCCCTCTGCGGAGATAACTGCAGCAACGGGAGCTAGACTACAGGCTAGGCACGGGTGCTCGTGTGATCTCTGCGTTCCTTAGTCGTTTGCTTGTGTGTTCTCTGCTTGCACATTCACGGGGGGGGTTTTGCAAGAGTTTTACTAGCAGAGATTGACAACAATGTGTTAGAAAGAACATTGGCAACACAGACTACATCAGAGCTAGCTAGGCTATTGGTCGACCTCCAGCGCAGCACGGTCGATCGCGCTCCAGCGCAGCAGAACTCGCACTGCTCCAGCGTTGCAAAGTAGCGGTTCGCCAACGTTCCAAGTCCACGGTGTGCCAACGCTGCAGCAAGTCGGCTGCACAGCGTTGCACCCGCTGGACAACGGTGCACCTGCTTCGCAGATGCGTGCAGCTGGTTGGTGCGCGACTCCTTATTACGTGCACAGCGTAGACGCCTGGCAGACTCCACGTCAGCGACTGCGCCCACCAGCCACATCGACCTCGGGATACCACCCCCGAGGTTGGCCCCGCAGACTCCACCCCGGCGACATTCACGCACGTCGCCCGGGTATCCCGGTCGACCGGGCAACTGCGCCCGGTCGACTAGCACAGTCCGTAGCCGGCCACCAATGCCCGGCGTCCCCAGTCCGGCGTCTAGGCGCCTAGGACGTCGTCCGAACCCCCGAGGTCGGCGTCCAAACGCCCAGGACGTCGTGCAGACCTCCAGAGCAGCGTCCAGCCTACCAAGACGCCGACCAGACGCCCAGGTCGGCATCAGGGCCCCCAGGACGCCCAGGTCGGCGTCCGGGCCCCGAGGACGTCGTGCAGACGCCTAGATCGGCGTCTGGCCTTCTAGGGCGCCGTGCAGGCGCCCACGACGCCGACTAGGCGCCCGGGTAGTCATACAGCTTCCCAGGACGCCGTCCAAGCGTCCAGGACAGCGTCCTTCTGCTCGGCACCCTCCAGCTAGACGCCCTTGTAGTGGCCCCCGTGCCCACTGCTGTAGGTCGGCTGTAACCCCCGCACATCCGACCACGAGGCTGGCTCCGCCCAAGCGAGGACGGGGCCAAACAACACTCCCGTTGACACCCTCAACCCCATGTGCCGCCCTCATCTCGCCCCTCCTTCCCCCACCTGCCTCCTCCCCTCCCCCTCCCCCCCCCCCCCCCCCCCCTCCCCATTGCGTGGCAGCGCAAGCGCTGGCGGCGCTGAAGAGTGCGATAGGGGTGATGTACTTCACGTGGGTGCCCACCACCTACTGCACCATGGTGCCCATGCCCACCGCCATCGTCGCCGGCACGTGGGATGGCATGCAGTGCAACTCCATCGGCAAAGTTGTCAGCCTGTGAGTGCCGTCAGCCTGTGAGTCTGCATGCTCTGCAACGCTGCATGCTGCTCCGCTGCCCTTTCAGCATCCACATGAAGGGAGGGTGGGCCTTCAGCTTACCTCCTCCCTTCTTCCCCTCTTTTCACTTGTTTCCCAATGGCATGTGTGTACCCTGCCTTACACATCCCGTCCTCCAGGCAACTACCCAACAGCAAGCTCACCGGCACGCTGCCCCTTTCCGTCTCCAGCCTCGCTGGTCTCACAGTTGTGCCCTACTTCTGTGTGCATGTCTAGTTGTTCTGCTTCTCTGGCATCCACTCACTTACCCACCTGCACCTGTGCTCCCTCACCCCCACGCTCACAGCAACCTCGACTACAACTAGTTCTCTGGCTCTGTGCCTGCGTTCATGCTCACGCTTCCAAGCCTCACAGAGTTGTAAGCCCGACTTGCCCTTTCCACTCCTCTGTTCCCTACTCTTACACCTCCACTGTCCCCTTCACGCCTCCCAGCCTCACGGAGCTGTAACCTCCCTCAATTGTTCCCTTTCCTCAACGTCTTCTTGCATTGTCAATCCCCTCCCCCTCCTCTATCGGTATCCCTAAGGGCCTTCTGCTTCGGCTGCGTTTCCATACCCTCCCCATCCCATCACCTCTGTCTACCCTTTCACCTTCGCATTCACTCTGTCCATTGACACGTGCCCTCACGCCACCCCACTGCGCTCCCATTCCCCCCCACCATGGCCCCTCACCACGCCCTGGGCAACTCCGTGGGCTACAACTACCTCACGGGCGCGCTGCCCCCCGTGACATCGCCGCTCTCAGCGGTGGACGTGCAGTTCAACTTCCTGGCCGGCACCTTCCCCACTCTCACCCTCACCAGCTGCGCCGCGCGCATGAACTGCTTCCTCGACGCCATCAAGTGCAAGAACCCCGCGCGAGCAGCCGAGCTCCCGCGGGCCACGGCCTCGTTCTCCATCTACAACACGACCAACGCGCAGGGGCGCCTGTGCAACGGCGGGGTGTGCACTGTGAACGCCACGGACCTGGTGGCGCTAGATGCGCCCAACAGCGCCGCGTCGCCCTCGCTGCCGCTCATCTGCGTGGGTGCTGCCTTTGTGGCCATGGACACAGTCAACGCGGGTGCCATGCTGAACCTGAAGGCGTCGCTGGGGGTGACCTCCTTTGACTGGAAGGCCGACTCGCCCTGCTCCCTTCCTGGCGACGTTGCTGCTGGGTCGTGGAGTGGCGTCAGCTGTGACGGCACCGGCAAAGTGCTGAGCATGTTAGTGCAAAGTGCTCAGCATATGAATGCCTGTGTAGAGTAGATACCGATGCAATGTGCTCCCCTCACGCACTGTGGCTGGAGTATGTTGTTCCGCTTCCGTACAATGCTATTATTACCTTGAAATTTTTATCCCTATTCATCTCCTCTCTCACTGCACTCCCCCTGTCATTGTGTGAGTGCTTGGATCACTAGAGTCCTCAACTCGCAAATGCTGGCGGGCAGCATTCACTCAGACATCTCCAAGCCCACCACGCTCACCTCGCTGTTAGTCCTCGCACCCTCCTTCCCCCACCTCTCACCTTCACGCACCTCCCACTCTCTCTCTCTCTCTCTCTCTCTCTCTCACCTCGCGCTCTCACCCTCCTCTGCTTTGCTATTCCACCATCCGAATGTCACCCATGTTTCGATCCTCACTGGGTGCCATTCTGCATTGTACCTCGTGCCTTGTACGCTCCCCTCTGCTCGCCGCTGTGTGCTACAGGGACCTGCAGTCGAACCTGCTACAGGGGCGGCTGGACTCCTTCAATGCCGGCATCAAGGCACCCCTCGTGCTCAAGGAGCTGTGAGTCACTGCAACCTGCCACCACACCACCCATGGGTCACACACTACTGGGGTCATGCATGCACCACCATGCTCACCTCTGTCCAGCACAGCGCACTCACTCTCAGCACCATGCACTCTTCTCTTTTCTTCTCCCTCCACTGCTCATCGCCCCCCTTACCCCCTTGTGCTCTCCCCTTCCTCCCCCCCCATCCTTGCCGTGCCTGCGTGTCACTACATGGCGCTGCAGTTCAACTACCTGTCGAGGCAGTTCCCCTCCACGCTGCTCGCCCTCACCACGCTCTCCAAGCTGTCAGTACTCTGTGCCAGTGCCCCCATGTCTTCCCTCCCCTGTCCCTCGCACCGCCCCTCCCCATGAATTACATGCATCCCTCACACAACTTTCTCTACTCTCCAACTCTCCCATCTTCCCTCCACAAATTCCTCCCACCTACCCTCAACACCCCCCCCGTCTCTCTCCCACTCTCTCCCCCTCCGCCTCCCCCTCCCCCAGCTCTGTGGCCTACAACTACCTCACGGGCACCGTCCCAGCAGTGCCAGCGTCAGCCAAGTCACTGGATGTGCAGAGCAACTTCATGTCAGACGCCTTCCCCACCAACACACTCACCTACTGCCCTGCCACCTCCAACTGCCTCATAGATGCCTCCAAGTGCGCGTCGCTCGGCATCTCCCAGCGCAGTGCCTCCAACTGTGCCATCTGCAGCACCACCAGTGGCCAAGGCACGCTGTGTGGCGGGGTGGCCTGCCTCGTCAACACCACCGGTGTCACGGCAGCCCCCACTGCCACGTTGCCCCCCTTCAACCTTTACTGCACGCCTGTTGCCATGGACACCAATACCAGTGAGTGCTGCTTCTCTCATGCCGCCTTCCCCTTGGCTCCCCCTGCCTTCCCCTTGGCTCCCCGCGCCTTCCCCTTGCCTTCCCCTTGCCTTCCCCCACCTTCGCCTTGCCTGTCCGCGCCCATCACCACTCAACCCTTACAACATCACCCCACCCACCGCCTCTCTTCTCACGTGCAGCCACAACGCTGCTGGCGCTGAAGACGGTGCTGGGAGTGATGGCGACGGACTGGTCAGCCATGACAGTGGCGTTGCAGCCCAAGGCGTTGTAGCCCAAAGCGCTGAGGAGCAGCAGTGTGCCCATGGCCACCACGGTGGGCGCGTGCACGGTGGAGGGGCAGACCCCTGCGCCCGGCTCCTGGACTGGCGTTTTCTGCAACTCTGTTGGCGCCATCGTCAGCCTGTGAGTCCATAAGGCTGCTTTTATTCCACGCCTGCTTTCATTCCATGCCTGCTTTCATTCCGTACCTGCTTTCATTCCATGCCTGCTTTTATTCCATGCCTGCTTTCATTCCATTCCTGCTTTCATTCTATGTCTGCTTTCATTCCATGCCTGCTTTCATTCCATGCCTACTTTCATTACATGCCTGCTTTCATACCACGCCTGCTTTCATACCACGCCTGCTTTCATTCCACGCCTGCTTTCATTCCATGCCTGCTTTCATTCCATGCCTACTTTCCACCTGCTTTCATTCCACGCCTGCTTTCATTCCATGCCTGCTTTCATTCCATGCCTACTTTCCGCCTGCTTTCATTCCATGCCTGCTTTCATTCCATGCCTGCTTTCATTCCATGCATGCTTTCATACCGCGCCTGCTTTCATACCACGCCTACTTTCATACCACGCCTGCTTTCATACCACGCCTGCTTTCATACCACGCCTTCTTTCATTCCACGCCTGCTTTCATTCCATGCCCGCTTTCATTCCATGCCTACTTTCCACTACTTTCATTCCACGCCTGCTTTCATTCCATGCCTGCTTTCATTCCATGCCTACTTTCCGCCTGATTTCATTCCATGCCTGCTTTCATTCCATGCCTGCTTTCATACCACGCCTGCTTTCATACAACGCCTGCTTTCATTCCACGCTTGCTTTCATTCCATGCTTGCTTTCATTCTATGCCTGCTTTCATTCCACGCCTGCTTTAAACGCCTGCTGTCATTCCACGCCTCCTGTGCGCTACTTTGTTGTGGCCACACGTTATGGTGGCCCTCACCTACTCAGGCCTGTGCTGATCCGCGATGCTCCTCTCCACCTCACGCGTGCTGCTGCATCCTATCATTGGAACAGCAACCCCCCATGCACGTCAACCCTCCAATGATCTGTCAAGCACAGTTGCCTTTGCCTTACCCCAGTCTCCCGGGTGTGTTCCACCATTCCCACTTCCCTCCCTCCTCTTGCCCGTACTTTTGCTCATCCTTCTCGACCACTTCAATCTCTCTCTCCCACCCCTCCCGTCCGCCGTCCTTCTCAACCTGCAAGAAGCTGTCCAACAAAAAGCTGACAGGAAGCTTCTGGACGGATATCAGCAAGCTCACAGCGCTCACCATGATGTGTGTCATCGCATCCCAGCCCATCCATACACGCCCTCGCAAGGCTATATTTATGCCACCACTGTCACACCTGCATTTTCTATGTAGCACATTCGAGTCCCTTCCAAGCCCCATGCAAAACCACCTCTGCGACGTCTTCAAAGATGCTGTCCTTCTTCGTCCAAATGCTTCTATGAATGTGCATATGATTCCATGTGTGTGCATGTGATTCCATGTGTGTGCATGTCATTCCATGTGTGTGCATGTGATTCCATATGTGTGCATGTGATTCCATGTGTGTGCATGTGACTCCATGTGTGTGCATCTGATTCCATGTGTGTGCATGTGATTCCATTTGTGTCCATGTGATTCCATGTGTGTGCATGTGATTCCATCTGTGTGCATGTGATTCCATGTGTGTGCATGTGATTCCATGTGTATGCATGTGATTCCATGTTTGTGCGTGTGATTCCATGTGTGTGCATGTGATTCCATGTGTATGCATGTGATTCCATGTGTGTGCATGTAATTTCGTGTGTGTGCCTGTGATTCCGTGTGTGTGCATGTGATTCCATGTCTGTGCATGTGATTCCATGTTTGTGCATGTGATTCCATATGTGTGCATGTGATTTCGTGTGTGCGCATGTGACTCCATGTGTGTGCATGTGATTCCATGTGTGTGCATGTGATTCCGTATGTGTGCATGTGATTCCGTGTGTGGGCATGTGATTCCATGTGTGTGCACGTGATTCCGTGTGTGTGCATGTGATTCCATGTGTGTGCATGATATTCCATGTGTATGCATGTGATTCCATGTGTGTGCATGTGATTCCGTGTGTGTGCATGTGATTCCATGTGTGTGCATGTGATTCCATGTGTGTCTATGTGATTCCGTGTGTGTGCATGCGATTCCATGTGTGTGCATGCGATTCCATGTGTGTGCATGGGATTCCATGTGTGTGCATGTGATTCCATGTGTGTGCATGCGATTCCATGTGTGTGCATGCGATTCCATGTGTGTGCATGTGATTCCAAATGTATGCATGTGATTCCTTGTGTGTGCATGTGATTCCATGTGTACATGTGATTCCTTGTGTGTGCATTTTTTCGTGTAATTTCCTGTGTCTGCATGTAATTTCATGTGGTGTATTTGTGCGTGTGATTTCCTGTGTGTGCATGTGATTCCATGTACCTGCACCGCACTGCCCTTCACTCTATGCAAGGATCTGAGTGCCAACCTCTTCCAGCAGCGCTTGGACGTGTTTGTGTCGCTCTTCACCCCCCTCAAGACACCCAAGTCGCTGTACGTGCTCCACTCCACCCTACGTCACATGCTGCACTTCCAGCATCACGCCTAGCATCACGCCCAGCATCATTGCCAGCATCACTGCCAGCATCACTGCCAGCATCACTGCCAGCACCACTGCCAGCATCACTGCCAGCATCACTGCCAGCACCAGCATCATTGCCAGCACCAGCACCACTGCCACTGTTCCATGTTCTTGCCCCACCCAGCCGTCTCAGTATGCCATCCTCACCTCACCACCCTCCTCCCACCATCTCCCATCCACCCTGCTTGCCCACAAAGCTCTACAGTACAACTGGTTCTCCAGATCCATCCCCTTAGCCCTCCTCGCCCTCCCTGCGCTCTCCAGCGTGTAAGTGCCTCCCCTCATGATTGGTCCCTCGCAACCAACTTCTGCTCTGCTGCCATGTTCCACTCACCATGTGTTCAACGCTGTTATGTCTCACTCTTGCATACACTGTGCCTCCCCCCCTCCGCCCACCCCCCCTCTTCCCCACATCCCGTGCTGGTGCGAGCAACAAGCTGAACCGCAACTATCTCACAGGCATGGTGCTGGCAGTGGGCTCAGCCGTGAAGTCCCTCAACGTGGCGGGAAACTTCCTCTCGGGCACCTTCCCCACCGCCGCCCTCACCGCATGCGACGCGCGCTCCAACTGCTTTGTGGACGCCACCAAGTGCGCCAACACCAACGGCACTGCGCAACGCACCACTACCGGCTGCAACATCTGCTTCTCCACCGGCACTGCCGACGCGCTGTGCGGCGGCGGCTACTGCATGCTGGATGCCATCGTGCCGGCCGGCGCCGGCACGCCCAACGCGGAGGGGCAGGCACTGCTGCCCATGTTCTGCCAGGGCGGGCCCATCGAGATTAACATGCGCGGCGCCATGCTAAACCTCAAGGCATCACTGGGAGTGACGTTCACGGACTGGACTACTGCGTCGTCATGCACCATTGCAGGGCAGAGCCCCGTGGCAGGCGCGTGGTCCAAGGTGGTGTGTGACACGGCCGGCAAGGTCATCAGCATGTGAGTGACTCGCACTGCCGTTCTACACGCTCTCTGTCAGTAGTGGAAGTAGCATGAAGGCTGTAGACTCACAGACTGCAGGAACAACCTGAGTGCGTGTGTATCCTGCATCCTTCCCCCAGTGGCTCACATTCATCCCTTGTCCACTCGCACCCTCTCCTGCCTTGCTTATGCACAGCGACCTCAACAACCAGTTGTTGAAGGGTAGCATGCACGCTAACATCACCAAGCTCACCACTCTCACCTCCGTGTAAGCTCACCACCCTCACCTCCCACTCTCACCACTCTCACCTCCCATTCCTCGCTCTAACGCCACTTGCACCTCCCTGCCCCCCCCACTGCACGTAAGATCCCTTGACCACACTACCACCTGCGTTCTGGATCTTCCTCTGCTTATGCACCTCCACATCAACCCCTTCCCCCCTCCCCCCCATCCCACCATCAGAGTGTTGGAGAGCAGCCTGCTGCAGGGCCGTCTGGCCTACTTCACCACGACCTTCAAGGCCCTCACTGCGCTCAAGCTCTTGTCAGTCGCCGCTGCTTGCCACCTGGAGTCCTACGCCATACACCATGTCTTTTGTTGGACTGGGCTAGACTTGCCTCTGATGTTGCTCGTGGCCTCATGATATTGGCACTCTCTGCTTCTCTGCTTCCCTTTTGCCCACACCCTCCTTGTGCTACTGTGTTTCGTTCCCTCACTGCACTCTGTGCATGTGCCTGTACGTGCTCTGCCTTCATCCCTCCCCCGCCTGCCCATCGCAGCAACGTGAAGTTCAACTTCTTCGCCGGCCCGATACCAGCCGTGCTTCTCACTCTCCCCACGCTCACCAACCTGTACCTTTCAACCACTTCCAACCTCTCATCACATGCCAACTGCTTGCTTCCTTCTTTTCGCTGCTTCTTTCCTCTGCTTGCATCGTACACCCATCCGGTGCCTTGCCCCATACACCCATCCAGTACCATTCTATGCTCCAAGACGAGCCAGTATGCTGTCTCATGGCCTGTCTGCCTTGTCCGTGTGCTCACCACCCGCCCGCCACATGCTGTATCGCCCTCCCTCTCAGAGACGTGAGCTACAAATACCTCACGGGGACCTTGCCTTCCCTTGGCACAGCGCTCAAGAACCTGCGGATCGGAGGCAACTGGCTGTCCGGCAACATCGGCACGCTCAGCGGCGTGATGTGCTCAGCCCTGTTCAACTGCCTGGACACCCAAGGCAGCTGCACCAGCGGCGGCAATCAGCAACGCCCTGCTGCCGGCTGTACCATCTGTAGCAGCGTGAAGGCGGAGGTGTTGATGTGCAGGGGAGGGCTGTGTGTGCCTGACGCCACAAGTGCCGTGGCGAATGGGGAGTTCCGACGCTGTCCACGCCCTACTCGCCCCTGTACTGCACGGGGGTCATACTCGACGCCACTGCTGGTAATGCCCTGCTTCCCTCCCTGCCTTGTGCATGAACCATCCCCCGTCGCACCATCCTCCATGGCACCATCCTCCATCGCACCATCCTCCATGCATGGTGATGCTCAGTAGCCATCATCCTTGGTCACTCACTCATACATTGTTGCAGCTTTGCCTCCCAAATAGCCTTTCCTTTTGTATCGATGTGCTTCGCTCAAGCCGTCCTATCTCGACCACTCTACTCCATTCACGGCACTGGGCGACATCAAGACGGCGTTGGGGGTGACGTTCACGAACTGGGTGGCGCCCACAACGTGCTCAAGCCCAAGGCGGCGCTGGGCAGTGGCAGCGTGGCGCTGACGGACTGGACGGTCACGGACGGCTATTGCACGGTGGAGGGGCAAACCCCCGTTGCCAGCTCGTGGTCCGGCCTGCTCTGCAACTCCCTCGGCCAACCCGTCAACCTGTGCGTTCTCTCGCACCCTCGCTCGCTGCTGCACTCTCTCTCTCTCTTTCCCTCTGCACTGCCTCTCTTGATGTTCAAGCCACCACTGGTGCATGCGATCATGGCAGCACGTAGCTCGCCTCCCCACCATGCTCCTCCCTCCCCTCCTCCCCAACCCATGCTGCCAGGAATTTGAACAATCAGAGGCTCACCGGCTCGCTCCATGCTGACATCAGCAAGCTCTCCACGCTCACCATGCTATGAGTGCTGCCCAAATGCTGCCCTTTGCCCATGCCGCCCATGCTGCCCTTCGCTCAGTGCTGCCGCCCACATGCTGATCTTTGCCCAGCGCCACCCATGCTTCCTGCGAGTGAGCGTCCATGGAACCATGTCCTCTTTGCCCCACTCCTTCCCTCCATGTTCTACCCTCCACCCCCACCCTTCCCTCCACCTCCTTGCCCTTCCCTCCCCCTCCTTGCCCTTCCCTCCCCGTGCTAATTGCTGCTGTGCCCACCGTTGCTGTGTGTCCTCCGTCCCAGGGATCTGAGCTACAACTTCTTCAAAGTGAGCCTCGACACGTGGGCGGCGCCCCTCAAGCTTTCCACCAGCCTGGTGTCGCTGTGAGTGCCTTGCCAACCTGCTCTCGCTGTGAGTGCCTTGCCAACCTGCTCTTGCTGTGAGTGCCTTGCCAACCTGCTCTCGCTGTGAGTGCCTTGCCAACCTGCTCTTGCTGTAAGCGCCTCTCTTGCTAGGCTAGGATAGGAAGTTGTCAACCTATCCTTTCTAACCTCCTCCCTGCTCCATCTCTGTGTGTGCAGCCGCCTCAACAACTATTTCTTCGGCTCCGTGCCCCTCTCCCTCGTCTCCTTCTCCAAGCTCACCAACCTGTCACTGCCCCACCCCTCCTCCCTGCTCCATCTCTGTGTGTGCAGCTGCCTCAACAACTATTTCTTCGTCTCCGTGCCCCTCTCCCTCGTCTCCTTCTCCAAGCTCACCAACCTGTCAGTGCCCCACCCTGCACTACCCTGCCCCGCCCTGCCCCACCCTGCCCCACCCTTCCCCACCCTGTCCTACCCTGCCCAACCGCGCTGCCCTCTCCTCCCAAGCGAATCCCATCCACCCCTATCCTCGTGCATTTCCCCGTCCTCTTTCCATCCGCGCTGCTCCCTCGGCTCTATTCTTCTCTTACCTCTCATCTGTCGTGCGGCCCCGCCCCCATCACTGCCTCTTGTGCCCCATGCTCCTGCTCCCGTGCCCTCCCTCGTCCCATACTGCCATCCCTTGTCCCTTCTCATTCGCCCTCCCCCCCTTTCCTCCCCACCACCCTACCTGCAGCGAGCTGAACTTGAACCCGCTCACCGGCACGTTCCCCGCAACCATCTCCACCGCACTCAAGCGCCTACTGGTGGACCGGAACTTCATAGCAGGCACGTTCCCAGCCAACAGCGCCACCTACTGCACCGCCTACGGCAACTGCATTTCCACCTACACCACCTGCAACTCGTTCTACCCCAACTCGCCCGTTGGCAACTGCAATATCTGCCGCATGACCAATGTGCTGGGCACGGCATGCATGAGCAACCCATGTGTGCCCGTGACACCATCGCCCATCACAGCCACCAACAGATGGGACCCCATGCCCACCATGCGCTGCGTCCCCGTGCCCATCCAAGCCACCCAAGGCAACCCACCCATTACATGAATGTGAGTCACACAACAACAATAAAAAAATAACGATTTAAATCACTCCTGATATCAATAGGAGTATAGTTATTGATTCTAAAATTACTTCTGAAGAATTGGTAATGCATGTAAATAGCGGTAATAAGTAATGCTGCCCCTTAGAAAAATAAATTATAATACTATCGGAAATTAACAAATTTGTATGATCAAACAATCTAAAAAAATACATAATACCTGGTGGCTTCCTCAGTTTTTGTTATTTTATTAGCTAGCTGCTAAAAAAATCTCACAAGTAGTTAAAACTTAGGTACTAGGGTGTTGGGTAGAACGAGAGTTACGAGAGGAAGGGGTCGAGAGAGTTTGACAAAAGAGGATGATTCAATATTGAGCGAGGATACAAATAGGAAAGAACAAACAAGAAAGGTGCACCACCAAACAGAAACTTCTATGACTACAGTATTCTACACTACAAGCAGTTACAAAACAATATATAGAGTTATATATTATTCTGACAAAAAATAGCCAGAAAATTATTAGCGGCCAAAGTTCGCCCATTATATAAAATAAAACATAACTCCATTTTCCCCACATAACGACAAACCATTTAAAATGCGGAAAAAGATCAACATAAGTCTTGATTCGTTCGGGATCAGGGTGAAAGAACCCAGTATTAGGAAAAATAATGCAAGCAAAACAGGAAAAAAAATACAAGAAATCCTCTAAACTATGCGTTATGGTTTTGTTGCATAAATATTAAAAACTTTATGGCTTCGTATCCTTACGCTATTTGGTTATTTATTTTAAAGCGGAAAATGTATGATATATAGTATATACTAGTTAATATATACTAACATAAATTACAGGGGTTAGATGAAAAAAACAAAAATATTCCAAAATGGCAAAAGCCAAGCCATAAGGATACCAAAAGAATATAGATTTAATAGTAGAGAAGTTGCAATAACCCCTTTAGGAAAAGGAATTGTTCTACAACCAATATTACATGGTAGCTTGTGTATGAGGGCATTGTGATAGAGGACAGCGTGAGTGAGGGCAGCATGAGTGAGAGTAACCAGAGTGAGGGCAACGCAAGTGAGAGTAACCAGACTAGAGAGAGGGCAACACAAGTGAGAGTAACCAGACCAGAGAGAGGGCAACGCAAGTGAGAGTAACCAGACCAGAGAGAGGGCAACGCAAATGAGAGTAACCAGACCAGAGTGAGGGCAACGCAAGTGTGGGTAACGCAAGCAAGGGCAGCAGAGATGAGGGAACAAAGATGAGGGAACAGAGATGAGGGAACAGAGATGAGGGAACAGCATGCATGGCGTGGGCAGTGCAGGTGAGGGCAGCACTGACAGCTGCTGGAGCGCCTTGAGGCCGGAGAAGGCGGAGGTGAAATCGTCAAGGCTGGCTCGCAACACATTCTTGGACAGATCGCTGTAGCGGTGCATGGGAGGGGGACACACGGAGCATGCGTAAGGCGCGGTGGAAGGAAGGAGCAAGGGGAGGAGTGGGTGGGGCAGCCGGGACATGGAGCAGGCATAAATGAAACGGAATAGGCAGGCTCAGATGGGCGCACGGTGCGAGGTGAGCGTGAGCACGTGGAGAAGAAAGCGAGAGGAGGGATGAGAGTATGATGCAGTGGCGTGCAGCAGGCGTGGAGGGTTCAGTGAAGTGACACGTGGTGGGCAGTAACAGGTAGGTGAGGGCAGTAACAGATAGGTGAGGGCACTGATAGGTAGGTGAGGGCACTGACAGGTAGGTGAGGGCAGTGAGCATGGAGATATCGGGATGCATGGTGCCTGTGAGGCCGGAGGACGACAGGCTCCTGTGCGCGCACATGTTTGCATGGAAGGGGGAAGGGCGGAAGGAGAAGGAAAGGAGGCGTACATGGCATCCAGGAGCTTGGGGAATACAGCTACATGCGAAAAACAGGCAGAAGTGGGAAAGAAACAGCAATTTAAAGACAAAAGCAGCAGCGGGGAGACGGGGCTGGGAGACGGAGTAGAGGGCAGCGTCGGAGAGCACTGACAGTCTGACGACAATGCCAGAAGGGGAGCAGGTGACGCCAGTCCAGGTGTCTCCAATGTTGACATTGGCGTTGAGAACGGCGCAGGGCCTATCGGAGTTCCGGCTGGTGAACGTCACTTTGAGCGCTGACTTCACGTTCAACAGTGCCAGCGCTGCAGGCAGGTGGGGAGGGAGCAAGAGGAGGGATAGAAGTGACAGTGAGGAATGGAAACAAGATTCAAAGAGAGTGAGTGAAAGTCGCAAGGGTGCGAGGTGGCAAGAAGGGTGCGAGGTGGCAAGAAGGGTGCTCGGGGCGGACTCACCTGAACCGGTGTCCATTGGTGTGGCGGGATTGTCTGCGAGTGGGGATGGGAATTGTCCGAGAGAGGGAAGGTTGCAACATGGCGGGAGATATTAGGGAGGTGAGGGCAGTTGGAAAAAGGGGAGGTGCAATTAAATCATAGATGTGATGTGAGCTGGAGCATTGTCATTTTATGTGGAACACCATGGATGTTGGGATTTTGACAGAGATGTAAATCCCACGCGTTGCTACCCTACCCACACGTCTCCATCCACAACACACCCACCTGCACATGGCATGGACAGCAGCGGCTGGTTCGGTGAGTTGATAGTGTCAGCACTGACAGCAGCAGCAGCGTCGAGAGCGCAGGAGCCACCGAAGCAGAGGTCCCTCCGGCCAGCAGCAGAGCCACAGATGGCGCAGGTGCCGGCAGGGCACTGCACGATGCCGTAGGTGTGGCAGGCGGTGGAGTTGAGGAAGCAGCTGTTGTCGCCCGCACAGAACATGAGCACCAGCTTCGGGAAGGTGCCCGAGAGGTAGTTAAAGCCCAAGTCGAGCGCGAGTAGGGACTTGGATGGGATGGGCACTGTCTCCGTAAGGTAGTTGGAGAAGAGGCCTCTGCAGAGAAGGAAGAGGAGGCCGGGAGGTGGAGAGGAGAAGAGGGAGAAGGGATTGGATTAGGGAGCGAATGGGGTATGGGGGGGAAGTGTCCCTTGTGCTGAGGCAGCAAGCAGAGCGGAGTGGGCCACGTGCCGTGTGGGCATGAGTGGTGCTGGTGGGTCGGCTTACAGCGAGGTGAGTTGAGGCAGCGAGGCAATGGCGGAAAGAATGGAGCCGGCGAAATGGTTGTAGTGGAAGAAGCTGGCGGGGAAGAGGGGGGGAGAAGGGAGGGGAGGGAGTGGGGGGCAAATGGTAACATGGTATGAGTGATTGTCGGGGGTGAGGAGGGGTGCAAGTGGGTGAAAGAGAAACAAGCGGACAGATCATGGTGGGCATGGTGAACATGATGGAATGGGCTGGCGGGCTTACAGCGCCTTGAGGGAATTGAGGGGCTTACAACGCCTTGAGGGAAATGAGGGGCTTACAGCGCCTTGAGGGAGGTGTAGGGCTTGAGCGGGTTGGAAAAGAGGTCGAGGCGGCCCTAGAAGAGATTGTAGCCCAGGTCGCTGGGGTGGGAGAGGGGCCGTCGACAGGGGGAAACACAGGTGTGGGGAGAAGAGGGGGGTTTGATTGGGTACGGTACATGGTGAGCAGCATAGATAGGTGCTTGTAATCTTCAAAATGAACAGCCCACTCGCAAGCAGACATATGCATGCGCAGTGCCTTTCTCCTTCATGGTGCCGATATGTTCTCTGTAGTATGATACCATATGAGTGTTGCGAGATGAGCTTACAGATATGTGAGAGTGGTGAGCTTGGAGATGTTCGGATAAATTGAGCCCTGCAGCCCCTGACGCGTCAGCGCACTGTGAGGAAATGAGGGTAGCAGGTAAAGTGTGAGATGGGCAACAAGTATAGGGCGATTGATGAATGAGAAGTGGTGGAGGACGGATGGATGACATACATCGCATTGGGTGTGAAAGAGAAAGTGAAGCACCAGCAATCACATCGCACATGCTCCAGCTCTCCCTTGCAAAATGCAACCACAACATGCACTGCATCACATGGGGGCCTCCCTCTCACTCACATGCTCAGCACTTTGGCTGCAGTTGGACAGCGCACGCTGCCCCACTGCGCCGGCAGCATCGTCTGCCCCTCCAGCATACATGCTGCACCTGGGTTCCAGTTGTTGAGCGTCATACCCAGCGACGACTTGAGCACCATCAGCACCACCGCTGGTGGGGCAGAGGAGGAAGCAATTGGTGGAGATGAGTTGTGGGAGAACGGCAATGGGCTTGACCGCAGTGATGGCGCTGGGCTGAAGAGTGTCAAGAGCTAGGCACGGCGTGTGCCTTGGATTGGATGCAGTGTGCACAGCATGCCATGGGCCCATGCACTCACCATCAGTAGGGTTGATGGGGATGCTGCCGCACACCATGGGCACCGTCGGCGCGCCCGGTGGAATGCTGACCACCCCTGCGCCACGATAGGGCCAGAATCGGCCGAGCACGCTCCAGTGCCACCGCAAAAAGGCGGCTGCGCGTTGGCGGTGGCGCAGATGGCGCAATCGGCTGCGAGGCGCTGGGTGGAGCCACCCATGGCGCAGGAGGAAGGAGTGGCGAGGCAGTTGGCGCGGCCGTTGCACCACTAGATGCTCGGCCCCGGCGATATGGCGTAGAGGAAGTTGTTGATTGCATCCAGTGCTACCAATTTGGTCGGCGTTGCCAGGCTGCCCATGAGGTAGTTGAAGCTCAAGACGCTGCACTGGGCACACAATGGCACGGCAGCACACGTGTACATACAAACAGCGGCAAGTGAGAGATGGCGAAAGATCCAAGACAGCAAAAGTTGATGTTGAGATGTCAGGTGAGGTTCAAGATTTGAGTTGTCACGAGCAGTCAGGGCAGCATTGTGTTGTGAAGACATGGCGTTGGTGAGTGAGTGCACGGGGGAGCGTGGAAGGCGAACAAAGACTCACAGCCGGGAAAGGGTGGGAAGGTTGAGGAGCGTGGAAGGTACAGAGCCGGAGAACTAGTTGTATCCCAGGTTGCTGCGGGGCAGGGAGCAGGAGTAAGGGGCGATGCGGGCAAGCACACATGTTCACATGTGATGTGATTTTAGGCTGGAAGAGAAGGGCAGGAAGGGGGCCAAGAAGGCAGAGGATATAAAGAGCATGGGATATGTGTGGAGGGGAAGGGAGGGGTCGGGGGGGAGCTAGGGAGGACCAAAGCAGCAAAGAGATAGTGAGGCAAGGGCTTAGGCGAGAGCCAGTACATGTGGGTGAGAGGTGAAAGGAGGGGTGGTGAGGGGAGGGCGAGGGCGAGGAGCTGACAGGTCCTTGATGGCGGCGAGATTGTAGAGGCTGGGTGTGAAGTCCGCGAGCGGCCTCTGGAACAGCTCCCCCTCCAGGTTCCTGCGCTCCCACACAGGCAGGGGGGTGGTAGGCAAAGGTGGCAACACCGTGTGGGACGAGTGTGAGAAGGACTCACATGTAGGTGAGGGGTGTGATGTACTCACATGTAGGTGAGGGGTGAGATGCACTCACACATAGGTGAGGGGTGAGATGCAATCACACATAGGTGAGGGGTGAGCTGCACCCATAGGTAGGTGAGGGCAGTGAGCTTGGAGATGTCGGAATCGAGTGACCCTGTGAGCCCCAGCTCCAAAAAATCACTAGCATCCACACAACATGGGTGGGGAAGGAAGGGACGGGGAAGGTGTAGGCTTGAAGAAGCAGATGGACAATAGAGTGTGGGGAACCATGCAGAACTTCACGAGTAGATCTTGGGGAATCCAAGCCACCAAATCTGCTGCCACATGCAATCTGGTGGCAAACGTCACTTGCCTTGCCTGTGTCATTTTTGGCTTTTGATGACACAGCAAGTAAAGGCACAGCACATGGCTTCTGGTGCCACGTGTGCTTTGATGCCACTCTCGATTTGGTGCCACGTGACCTTTGGTGCCACGTGGGCTTTGGAGCCACGTGGATTTTGCTAACAGATTGACTTTCTTAGGCATGGCCACACAAATGGTTGACATGTAGTTGCTTGCGTTCATTCTCATATCAAGGAACATGACATCATATGGCACAGACTATCCTCATATGCATCAACCTTACTTACATGCCCCACTCACATACCCAACTTACTCACATGCCCCACTCACATGACCCACTCACATACCCCAGTCACTCACATGCCCCACTCACATGACCTGTTAGAGACTAGGGACGGAGTCTATGAAGATTATGGGTCCAAATATCACAAAATCGTTGGTCTCAATTTCAGGACAGAATCATCGCGCTCACAAGAAACGCCGTCGACGTAAAACGCAATGTCAAAACTTCACCAAACTCAGATATGTTGTAGCTCTACTTCGTTGCTACAATTCCCAAGTTGAATCTTTGAATCGTATGAAAAGATGAAGTATTTCTTGAGTTATCTATTTCGGCGCACTAGGGGGTATGCTGCCATAGAATCTTAACTCAATCACAATTGTCTCAGAATTTCACACAAGAAAGTTGGAGTAGCAATTAACCAGGTGGGAGGGAAGAGGAGGACGAGAGGGAAGGTCCCCAAGGAGTCCCCAACCAAGGAAACCCCATAAGCACACCAAATCCCTTCCCTATAGGAACCCCACTTTTACCTTTGTCACTTTCCAACCCATGCCATCCACATTGCCCAACTTGGCCACACTTGCCAATCTGGTTTGGCACCTCCCAACCACTTGGCAGCATCTACAATGATGTTGACGAATTTCCCAACCCCCAAATGTCTATACCCCTTATGGAGTCAACCCCACAACTTCCCATAGTCACCACAACCAAATATAAAAAGCATACGAACTTCCAATGTTCGTAACTTTCTTGTTCGTGCTCCAATTGAAGCGATACTTGGTTCGTCGGAAAGCTCTTGAGCAGAGAACTCACTTCAGATATCTGCTCAAGCCAAATAATATTCACACACACTCAGAAAAACCAAACCACATCAAACACAAATTATCGCACACGCTCACACCACGCATGCAACACACGAACATGTGATGGGAGGCAGACAGACGTGTATGCAAGTGATAGCATCACATAATAAACTCCCCCTCTGGATGCCTACCATCATCCCACATGCCATAGCTCAATCATGCACCCTCAATGCACACTCGTCCCAGCAAGCTTCATGCCCTTCCAATGCTCAGATTCAGCCAGGCGCTTGGTGAGAATGTCAGCCGCCTGCTGATGGATCTTCACAAACTCCAGTCGCACCTCCTTGTCCAGGAGCCTCCTCACCCAGTGCCACTTGGGCCTGATGTGCTTTGTCAGCCCATGAAGGCAGGCGTTCTTGGCAAGCTTCACTGCTGACTCATTGTCACAGAACATGATTGTCGGCTCCCTCTGACCAACTCCAATCTCCTCCAACAAACGCTTGAGAAACACCACCTCCTTTGCCCCATGATGCGGGGCCATGTACTCTGTCTCACACGAAGACTGCCCCACCTCATTCTGCTTCTTACTCCGCCAGCTCACTGCACCACCTCCGAACAGGCACACATAGCCTCCAATGCTGGTGCCATCCGCCTTCACAGAGTTGAAGCTAGCGTCAGTGTAGCAAGTGAAGAGCATCTCCCCCTTCCTCAAATCAGCTGCACCCCTCTACAGCCTCCGTCTCACAACACTGTACTCCAAACCCACTGATGCCGTTGCACTCACATAGCGGACCAACTGCTTGGCGACTTCCAGCTGCTCATGACTGGGGCGTGAAACCACACTGGCAAGCCTGGATGTAGCAAAGGCAATGTCAGGCCGCGTGTGATTATCTGCATAGTTGAGTGCCCCAATCATGGAATGAAACAGCTTCCTGTCACTCTCACCCACCACCTCCTCATCAGTACAGGGCTCCACAGTGAACCCCGAAGGTAGTGGGGTGGCTGGCTTTCCTCCATCTTGCAGCCCATACTTCTCAGCCAGCCCCTCACAATACTTTCTCTGGTGCAACCTCAACACTCCCTTGTCAAGGTCCCTCTCCACATGCATGCCCAAATAGTACTTCACATCTCCCATCTTGGAGCACTTAAACTGCATCTCCAGCATCTCCTCCACATGCTCAATCATTGCAGACAACTCAGAGAAGAGCAGGATGTCGTCCACATACACCAGGAGCATGAGAAAATGCTCCTTCTCTTGCAGCAGGAACAATTTGTGATCACACTCACTCTTCTTGAAACCCCCAGCCAGCAGAGTCTCCTCTAACTTGTGGTACCATGCACAAGGAGCCTGTTTCGAGCCACAGATGGCCTTCTTCAGCCTGCACACTCTGCCGCTCCCATCATCCAAACCCTCAGGCTGTAACATGTACACCTCCTCCAGAACAATCCCATTGAGGAAGGCGGTGGTAATGTCCATCTGCTTCACCCGCCATCCACGGTTTGCAGCCATTGTGACTTTCCCCACAGGAGCATAGATCTCGTCAAAATCCTTCCCCTTTGTCTGCTGAAATCCTTTAGCCACAAGCCTTGACTTGTAGCGGGTCAGCGCCCCATCAGATCCGTACTTGTGCCTGAAAATCAGCCTGGAAGAAATGGCCTTCTTCTCATGAGGCAGCTCACACAACTCCCAAGTCTCATTCTCCAGCAGAGAGTCGTACTCCTCCTTCACACTCTGCTTCCACTTTTCAGCATCGGGCCCACTCAATGCCCCAGCTAGCGTCTTGGGCTCAGGGACGGCTGCCCAGTAGCCGTGTGCTATCTCATCCTCATCACACTGCTCAGCCACACTCCCAGCCCTTACCACCTTTGGCTTGCCAAAGCTCGGATAGGTCAGCCGGTTAGGAGGGCGCACATCCCTCCTTGGACGGTCAGCCGGACGTGCGGCACCTTGTGGAGCATCTTGCTGCTGCTACTGCGGCTGCTGCTCCTCCACCTCAGGTTCTCCCCCATCCTCAGTCACCCCAGAAATCTCCTCCTATGAGACAGTGACCTGCACTTGCCTCGAAGGCCGCTGCACCTCATCAGCCTCAATGATCAGCGGTGTAGTAGGAAGCTTCAGCTGCTGCTGCTTCCACTCATTGTAGTACAAGGACTCTCGAGGAACTTCACATCCCTCGACACAGTCAGCTGCTGGCTGGTCAAGTACCAAATCAGCCATCCCTTGTGATCCTTAGCAAGTCCCAAGTGCACACCCCATCTCCCAGAAGCTTCCATTTTTCCCCTCTTCTCCTTAGGCACATGAAACACCACCACGCAACCGAAGGCTCTCAGCATGTTGACAGCTGGTGCACTCCCATACCACTTGGTGTAGGGGACCCACTGCTTGTCCCCCACAGTCGCCAGCACCCTGTTCTTCACAAGGGCGACCTGCCGCAGTGCAGTCACCCAAAACGGATCCGGCAGCCCTGCACGCCCAAGGAGAGTGCGAGCACCTTCTTGCAGGGTCCGGTTGAACCGCTCAGCCACGCCATTCTGCTGAGGGTTGTAGGGCACTGTGAGCTGATGCTAGATCCCCTTCTTCTTCAGCACCGCCTCAAAATCAGCGCCAATGAATTCTCCCCTGTTGTCAGTGCGGATCACCTTCACCTTATGTCCGCTCTCCCTTTGAGCTCTCGGCATCCACTCCTTAAGAACAGCCGCTGCCACCTCCCCCTTGGTCTTAATAGGGTACACCCACACCGCACGCGTGTGGTCGTCCACAATGGTCAAGAAGTAGCGGCTGCCCGAGAGAGAAGGGGCCCTTGTGGGGCCCACCACGTCCATGTGCACAAGTGCAAGTGGAGCCTTGGCTGGTCCTGTGCTGATGCTGAAGGGAAACTTCATGAATTTTGTCATAAGGCATGTAGGGCAGCTCCCAATCTTCTTTGCTGCCCCCTTTACCTCCAACCCCTTCAAGCTCCCATCCTTCACTAACTTCTGCAGCATAGGAATGTTGATGTGACACAACCTCTCGTGCCACGTCTCCCAATCGGCCTCACCATTCCCAGATGAAGCCTTTGCCCATGCAGCGGTTGCATCCACTCCCCCTGCAGCTACCTTAGCCGTTGCTGCAGCCGCTGCCATTGCTGGTGGTTTCCCATTCCAAGGGATGATGGGCAGTCGCCAGAGGTCCTTGATGCAGATGCTCATCTCCTCCAAGTCCCACAACAGTAACTTCCCAAGCTTTGCACGGCAGCTCGTTGGGCCGAATGTAACCTTAGCCTTGCTTTTCTGCAACCGGCGCACGGAAAGAAGGTTAGCGGACAAACCTTCAACCAACAGCACATTCCCCAGCCCCACAAGCCCCCCATTAGCTCCCATAACCTTGGAATTCCCAACACCATTCACTGGGAGCAAGGCACCTGAAGCGGCAGCCAAAAACTTAATCTTCCCAGGGGGTTTTACCTCGTCAAGCAAATATGCCCGTGGGGTGATGTGACTTATGCAACCTGAATCTATCACCCAGTGGGTGAGGGGGTGCATCACAACCTTCCCAACGGAGCCCACACCCCCCTCACTCTCTTTCACATCCTCAACCATGAGGAATATCCCAGGGTCGGCTTTACCTGGTGCACCATCACCTTGTGCACCTGAAACTTGCACAACGCTACCTCGTGCACGTTCACCACTTGGCGGCTTCATGACTGGAGGCGCCCATCCCACGGGCCGGCTGAAACACTTGAACCATAGGTGTCCAGCCTTCTTGCACTACCAGCAGACACCCTCCATTCGGGTGCTCCTCTTGCCTCCAGAGCTACCATGCCCCTCATTTTAGTCACCTCGGCCTCTCCCTCTGCCAAAGCCTCTCCCACAGCCTCGGCCTCTCCTTCCTCCTCTTCCTCTGCTGCCTCCTGCAGCTCCATACTCCTCAGCAGTTTTGTTGGCAGCACCACCTCCCGTGTGGCGCGTGCGGAAGTCCTCCTACAGGATCTGCTGCCGTAGCCACTAAGGCGTCCACTTGTCCTGGTGAATGTTTAGGGTGGGGATGAGGTTGTCCCACGAGTTGTCGAGCACCGAGATGATCTTGGTGCATTGCTGCATCTGCGACACCTCACTGCCCGCCGCTGCCATCCTCGCATAAGTGTCCTTGATCTTGTCAAGGACCAGCTTCACATCATCTCCTGGCCGCATGGAGAGCGCAGCCAGCTCCTTCTCCAATACGATCACCATCGGCAGCGTGTTGGGCTTAACCACGTCGCGTAGCAGCTTCCACGCCTTTGGTCCCGAGTCATCGAGCTCCACCAAATCCTTGATGTGCTGGAACATGTCGTTGTTGACCGACTGTAGGATCAAGTCATACAGCACCGCGCTTTTCTCAATCCATCGATCGCGGGCATCTCCTTGCTCCGGCATCTTCTCTTCTCCCATCGCGAGTTTCAGCAGCTTATAGCGCTTGAAGGCGCTCCGCATCCGCCCGCTCCATTCCTCGTAGTTGGAGCCATCCAACGCCTCAATCTTCGATGGTGGCAGCTCACTCCTCTTCTCAGCTACTTCTCCACTCTCTTGACTCATCTTCTCTGCTCCCAATCACAGGTTTCCAGCTCCCCCTTTGCTGTCCACACCGAAGTCCCACACAATTTCCACAAGTGTCGGCGCCAACGAAATTTCGGCAGAGTTTCCCCTTAGCGGAAGTCACATCCAACCTCCAGAACTCCACTTAGGCACGCCCACAGGCCATGGTGGGTCTAGGAGGGTCTTCACACTTCAGTAGACTCACCACAAGGTCCTTAATCAGCTCTGATACCACTTGTTAGAGACTAGGGACGGAGTCTATGAAGATTATGGGTCCAAATATCACAAAATCGTTGGTCTCAATTTCAGGACAGAATCGTCGCGCTCACAAGAAATGCCGTCGACGTAAAACGCAATGTCAAAACTTCACAAATCTCATATATGTTGTAGCTGTACTCCGTGGCTACAATTCTCAAGTTGAATCGTATGAAAAGATGAAGTATTTCTTGAGTTATCAATTTCGGTGCACTAGGGGGTATGCTGCCGTAGAATCTTAACTCAATCACAATTGTCTCAGAATTTCACACAAGAAAGTTGGAGTAGCAATTAACCAGGTGGGAGGGAAGAGGAGGACGAGAGGGAAGGTCCCCAAGGAGTCCTCAACCAAGGAAACCCCATAAGCACACCAACTTCCTTCCCTATAGGAACCCCACTTTTATCTTTGTCACTTTCCAACCCATGCCATCCACCTTGCCCAACTTGGCCACACTTGCCAACCTGGTTTGGCACCTCCCAACCACTTGGCAGCATCTACAGTGATGTTGACGAATTTCCCAACCCTCAAAAGTCTATACCCCTTATGGAGTCAACCCCACAACTTCCCATAGTCACCACAACCAAATATCGAAAGCATACGAACTTCCAACGTTCGTAATTTTCTTGTTCGTGCTCCAATTGAAGCGATACTTGGTTCGTCGGAAAGCTCTTGAGCAGAGGAGTCACTTCAGATATCTGCTCAAGCCAAATAACATTCACACACACTCAGAAAAACCAAACCACATCAAACACAAATTCTTGCACACGCTCACACCACGCATGCAACGCACAAACATGTGATGGGAGGCAGACAGACGTGAATGCAAGTGATAACATCACATAACCTGACCCACCCAAACTCACATGCTCACGACGTTGCCGCTGTCGTTGCACACCACCTTGGACCACGTGGGCATGGAGGGCGTCATGCCCTTGAGCGCGCATGACACAGTGGCCGCCCAGTTGTTGAACGTCACGCCCAGTGACGGCTTCAGTGTCAGCATGGCTGGTGGAGAGAGAGTGGCGGGCAAACAGGGAGTAGTTGCTTGGCTGAGCCGAGTGGCCACCGATAAGTTGAGCCCGCATGATGCAGGCCAAAGCAGCAGAATCAGCAGAGCTGGTAACAATCCATGGCAGCCAAAGAGGATACAGCGTGAGGCACCGACACACCAGAGGACCATGACCATGCACCGCCCAATGCCCACTTTAAACATGAGCATAAGATGAGTCGAGTCCAGCTCACTTCGAGACGAATCAACCTCGATTCATGTGGAGTGAAATCTCGACTCACGACGATTCAAGCACGAATACATCAAGATAGCCCTCCCTGTGCACTGCCCATTGCCCATCGGCAAATGCACACTTGCGCTCTCCTTCATGGGCACTGTTGTGCCGCCCATGCACGCCAAAGGAAGAGAAGGCTGCGCCAGCACGTTGACAGTGCTGGCAGCCATGGCAATGGACGCGTTCGCCGTGCACACTCCTCCCGCCCCCCAGCAAAAGGGCCCGACGCCATTGGTGGTGCCGCAGATGGCACAGTCCGCGGCGGGCCTCTGAGTGGTCCCGGAGTTGGTGCACTTGGAGGGCGTGAGGAGGCAGTTGTTGGTTCCGCCACAGAAGGTGTAGGTGACTGCTGGGACGTCCGTGAGGAAGTTGTATCCCACGTCCAAGATGCGCACCTGGCTGGCCATCGCCGGCACCGACTCCACCAGGTAGTTGTCCACCATGCCACTGGTGGGAGGGGGGAGGAGGGCGAGCGGAGCACAGTCAATACTGGCGTGGGCAGAAGATGAAAGCGGCATGCAAGTTGGAAAGCAGAATAGATAATAGAACAGAAGCACATGGAGCAGAAAGGAGCACAATCGTCAGAGGACTTACAGCAGAGTGAGCTTCAGGAGGGCCACAAGGAAGGAGGGGATCTCCTCGTACAAGTAGTTGTAGTGCAGGTGGCTGTGACAGCAGCACGGGTAACAAGGGCAATTATGAGATGGGAGTGAGAGGAGGCAGCATGTGGAAGGGGTAAGGACTGTGCAGGGATAAATTTGAGGAGGCTTAAAGGCAGAGAAGCTTGAGCAGGCAAAGAACAGCAACGGCGGTGAGAACATGAGAGAGAAACAGGCGTGGAAGCAACGTTGAGGCAAGACCCGACAGCAGGTAGCACCATGGTCTCATACTCTCACGCTCACCCCTTTTCCTCCCTTGCCGGCAACCCTCTCACACTCACATGTTGGCCAGCAGTGGCAGGAAGTGAAGGTAAGTGGTGAAGGAGTCGAGGCGGTAGTTGTGGAGATTGCTTTGCAAGACGCTGGTAGGGGCGGGCAGAGGGTGGAGCAGACGGCAATCATATCATTGTGCTTGAACCTTCACTATACCACACTACATGCATCATGGCTTCACTAGGTAGTTTGTCAAAGTTGCGGGACTCTACTTCTGCATGCATGTGGAACAACAAAGAGGCAAGGGTTCCTTTAGGCAACCAGGACGCATTGGGGATCGTCACAGATAAAATCTGCCGTCCAGGAAAGGCGCAACTCACAGGTAGGTAAGAGCCGTGAGAGTGGAGACGTCGGCATGCAGTGAGCCCTTGAGCTACGCGTTTAAGAGATATCTGATGCGTCATGGGCGAGTGTTTGTTGGGAAGCCGAATTTGGTGAGAAGATATATGGTAGGCGGAACATTAAAGCGGCACAGCGGTTGAACGATGCTCAGCGGTCGAAGGATGCATGCATGGTGCTTGCAGCAGCAGGATGATAACGAAACACACCGACTGGTACCTTGCCAGCATGCACTCACATGGTCGCCACCTTGCCGGTATCCGTGCAGTAGACGCCCATCCACTCGCCTGGATAGGCCACTGAGTTTTTGGGCTAAGCGGCACGGTGCTGTGGCGGCCCACGTGGTGTAGGTGGCACCCAGCATGCTCTTGATGTTCAGCATTGCCACAGCTGCATGGTTGTGGGGCAGGGTTGCAAGCCAGTGTGGTGTGGCAGAAACAGTCTATGTCACCATAGCTCGGTAGCGCACAAAGAGATAAACTCTTCAAAGGCCAGCAGAAGGCATTTGTGAGATGAGTGGAAGCACGGGTGAGATGAGTGGAAGCACGTGTGAGATGAGTGGAAGCACGTGTGGGCAGGAAGACTCACCATCCGCTGTGTTCATTACTACGATGCGTAGGACAGAGACACACTTGAACGCCACATCGACGCCGTATGCATGCTTGGTGGAGCTCGCAATAAGTGCGTCCGTATCCGCCACACACGTGCCCGTCATTCCACAGCCCGGGCCATCGGTGCTTGAACAGATGCTGGTGCAACCGGTGCTTCTATGCACGCCACCGCAGTTGCTGGTGCTGGTGAAGTAGTTGTAGCTGGCACCGCACTTGGACCAGGAGGAGCCGGTGGGCATGGTGTCAGTGAAGTAGTTGTGGCTCAACTACAGCGACTTGATTGACGTCACCATGGAGGGCACCGTGCCATACAGACAGTTCTCATATAGGTTCCTGTGCGGGCGAGGCACAACACACGTGTTTGGCTCGAGAAGATCCGGCAATGAAAAATGAAAAAATAACAAAAGAAAGAAAGAAAGAAAAAGACGGGAATGTCCTTGCTACCGACAGTATTAGGCGGTGAGTTAAGGGAGGAGAGGTTACGGTGAGGGATAATAGGGGAACAATGAAAGCAATACGGAGGGATGTGGGAGAGATGTTGCGCTGGTCGTAATGGTTTGGGACAGTATTAGGCTGAGCACGCTCGCGATGACACTTGGGAAAGTGCCGGTGAACCAGTTGTTTCCTGCAGGGATCTGCCACACATGGATCGGATTGAAGAACACGGAGAATAGAAGATAACCAAGGTGCATGAGCAACAGTTTGATTTGAACAATAGGGTTGATAATAAGATGGTGAGGAGTGGTGGCACATATAAGGAGGCGGTGGTGAGTGGTACTCACAGGCCTTTCAAGGAGGTGAGCAAGCTGAAGACGCTGAGGTACTTGCCAAGGTCGCCATCCATGATCTGCATGAACACTCTGCACGTCACAGCACCACCATACGCTGTGCCTTAGCCCAGGTCTTCACACAAGTGGTACGCTGCAGCAAAAAAAAAAAAGAAAAAAACAAAAACAGACAAATAGACAAACGCAAGGGTTGCATGTGCCTACTACTCACAAGTTGGTCAGGGCTGTGAGCTTGCTGACGTCGGCGGAGAAGCTCTTACGAGTGATGTCGTCGCAGAAATATCTGCCACATGGGGCAAGACAAGCAGGATGCACATGCGGTCATCTCATGGCAGCACGCACTTGCTGGAGGTACCGCCTAGAAAGTGGAGTGGCTGTGCAGCATGCACAAGCCAATGAAGCAGCTTGGTGTGTGGGAGCGGCACTTACATCTGCATGACGTTGCCGTTGCTGTTGCATAACAGCGTGTTGTCAGAACATTATAGCTTATGCTGTTGTGTAGGCTATAGTGGGGTATCCCATAGGGGGTACAACCCAATTAGGGTTAGTACTTGTACTCACTTCATTTCATAGTTCATTCATTCTCGTTCATAATTTCTCATGGTATCGAGCAGGTTCCCTCGTGGGAACTGTTCCTAGGGCCCACCAACCATTTTTTTTCCTGCCCGGGGCGCGTCCTGCCCCTGCCCGAAGCGCGCCTAGGGTCGCGCCCTCCTTAGTGGCCCGTCGCGTCACCCTTAGCGGCCCGTCGCCCTTAGCGGCCCGTCGTCTTAGCAGCGGCCCGTCGCCCTAGCGGCCCGTCGCCCTTAGCGGTCCGTCGCCCTTAGCGGCCCGTCGCCCTAGCGGCCCATCGCCCTTAGCGGCCCTTAGCGGCCCGTCGCCCTTACCCTAGCGACGGCCCGTCGCAGCCCTAGCAGCGGCCCGTAGCCGCCCTAGCAGCGGCCAGTTGCCGCCCTAGCCGCCGCCCGTCGCCGCCCTTTCAACTGCGGCCCGACGCCGCCCTAACGCGGCCCGTCGCCGCCCAATCTCTGCTGCGGCCTCTGCCGCCCTTTTCCCTGCGGGCCGTCGCCGCCCTACCAGCGGCCCGTCGCCGCCCGTCTCTGCTGCGGCCTCTGCCGCCCTTTGCTGCGGCCTCGCCGCCCTTTGCTGCGGCCTTGCCGCCCCTTGCTGCGGCCTCTGCCGCCCTTTGCTGCGGCCTCGCCGCCCTTTGCTGCGGCCTCTGCCGCCCTTTGCTGCGGCCTCGCCGCCCTCACCTGTGGCCCTGCCGCCGTCACCTGCGGCCACGCCGCCCTCTGCTGCGGCCTTGCCGCCCTCTGCTGCTGCCTCGCCGCCCCTCACCTGCTGCAGCGCCGCCCGCCACCATGACTGCACGACCCGCCCCACCCAGCCGAGCAGCCAACCGCCGCGCCGCCCTGCAGCAGCACCGCCGAGCCGCCCGGGCGACGGAGCAGCCGGACAGCCGAGCCGCCGAGCCGCCCAGCAGCCCAGCCGCCCAGCAGCCCAGCCGCCCAGCAGCCAGCCGCCCAGCAGCCGAGCCGCCCAGCAGCCGAGCCGCCGAGCCGCCCAGCAGCCGAGCCGCACAGCAGCCAAGCCGCCGAGCCGCCGACCAGCCGAGCCGCCGAGCCGCCGAGCCGCCCTACTTCCGAGCCGCCTGAGCTGCCCAGTCTGGTGAGCACAGCGCCTCTTTCACTGCACTGCCCTCACCCTACTGTTTGCACTGCTAGTCTACTGTGGTCATGGCTACCCCTAGTGTCCTCGCTTTTGACGCTGAGGGTCAGGCCATTGACTTTGAGGTCTTGGTAGATGACCTGCAGCTGTTTTTACCGTGCGATAGGGCAGACGGCCTCTCTCTCTTTGACCTCACCTCTGGCGCTTCCCCTGCCCCTGCTGCTGATGCTGACGCCACTGTTCGTTCCCAGTGGGCCACGCGCGACGTTGCTGCACGTCTTGCTGTGCGTCGCCAGCTCCCTACCTCCGAGCGTGCACACTTTAGTCAGTACAAGAGTGCTCAGACCTTGTACGACGCTGTAGTTGTGCGCTACTCCTCCCCTGCCACTGCTGCACTGAGCCGTGTCATGCTGCCGTACCTCTTCCCTGACCTTGCTGCCTTCCCCACAGTAGCTGACCTCATTACGCACCTCCGCACTAGTGACACTCGCTACCGCGCTGCGCTTCCTGCTGACTTCTGCGCCAAGAACCCCCCCCCCATGTACATCACCCTCTACTTCATAGTCACCCGACTCCCTGACTCCCTTAGAGTAGTCAGGGACCACTTCCTCGCAGTGTGCCACACCACTCTCACCATTGACCTCCTTGAAAAGTCCCTCCTAGCGGCGGAGAAGAGCATAGTCGCTGTAGGAGCCTCTCGCGGTGACCCCCGCACCACTGTCTTTGAGGGGTGTTCTCCCTCCCCCCTCTTGCCCTCTGTTGCTTCTGCTGCTGCGGCCGACCTCGTTGGTTTTGAGTCGGTCGGTGCTGCGTCTGCCCCTTCGGGGAAGCGGCGCACAAGCAGGGGCAAGGGCGCTGGAGGAGCTGGCGGGGGCGGTGGAGGTGGCAGTGGAGGCGGCAGAGGGAATGGGGGTGGTGGTGGGAGTGGTGGAGGGGGTGGGGGTACCGGTGGCAGCAGTGGAGGCGGAGGCGGCGGCGGTGGCGGAGGGAGCGGAGGCGGCGGTGGTAGCGGAGGCGGCGATGGGGGCGGAGGCGGCGGTGGTGGCGGAGGTGGGGGAGGCGGCGGTGGTGGTGGTGGAGCTGGTCGTGGGTCTACGCAGAGGAGTGGCTCCGGAAGTGGTCTGCGCCAGCAGCAGCAGCGCGGTCGTGAGACCCTGTCCCCTCAGCAGCTCCGTGAGTGGTACACTGCACGCCAGCGGGGTGGGGGTTTTGGTCCGTGCACCTACGTCCTCCGCACCGGCGACCGTGCGGGTGAGCAGTGTGGGGGTGCGCACCCCACCCAGCGCTGCTTTGGCCGCCTGATGGACGCGTGGCGTCACCAGTTTCCTGAGCCCACAGAGATCCCTCGCTGGGGCGAGCTGTCTAGGGCGGGAGTTCCCATCTATGATCTTGATTTTGATGCTATTCTGTCTGCCATGTATTATGTGACTATTAGTGATGAGGGTGACTGTTACCCGGGCATTGAGACTGCTGCTCTAGGTACTGGTGCGGCTGCTGCCCTAGGTGCTTGCGACGCTGCTACTCTAGGTGCTAGTGCGTCTGCGTCCTTAGGTACTGGTGAGTCTGGGCTCTCAGGTACTGCGTCGACTTCGGCCCCTCTCACCTTCACCCTTGACTCTGGAGCTTCTCGCTCCTTCTTTCGGGACCGCACCACACTCACGCCGCTTAGTCGGCCGGTTGCGGTGTCTCTCGCTGACCCCTCTGGGGGTCCTGTCCTGTCTCACTTTTCCACAGTTTTCTCGTGTCCGGCGGCTCCCTCTGGCACCCTGTCTGGTCTCTACCTACCCTCGTTCTCCACGAACTTGGTGAGTGGTGCTGACCTACAGGATGGGGGAGTGCACTAGTTCACTCCTGCGCGTCAGCGAGTGACGCACTGCACCGAGGCTTGCACAGGCCGACACTTGGCTACATTTACACGTCAGCCAGGGTCGAGCCTGTACACACTGACTACTGCGTCTCCTCCAGTTGCTGAGTCTGGTAGGGTCGCTGCGTAAGGTCAGGTGTTTGCTGCAGCGTCCAGGTCTGGTCCTGAGTCTGCCCCCTGTTCGTGTCGTCTCCTCTCTCACGAGACTCTCATCTCGCACCACCGCCTTGGTCACCCCTCTCTGCTTCGGCTCAGAGGCATGGCCTCTCGTCTCCTTGTTTCTGGTCTCCCCAGGTCCCTCCCTCCCCTTCCTCAGGGGCCTGGCCCTTCCTATGTCCCCTGTGTTGAGGGGCGCCAGAGGGCTGCCCCTCACTCCTCTCAGTTTCCTCCGACAGAGGCCCCGCTGCAGACGCTTCACATGGACGTGTGGGGCCCAGCCCGCGTCCGTGGACAGGGTCACGAGAGCTACTTCCTGCTTGTTGTTGACGACTACTCGCGTTACACCGCAGTCTTCCCCTTGCGCATCAAGGGTGATGTCACTGAGGTGCTGATCGACTGGATCCGCGCAGCTCGTCTCCAGCTCAGGCAGAGCTTTGGCTCCGACTTTCCTGTTCTGCGTCTGCACTCGGACAGAGGCGGAGAGTTTTCCTCTGGCCTTCTGAGAGCCTATTGTCGCGCACGAGGCATCCGCCGGACCTTCACGCTTCCGGACTCTCCGCAGCAAAATGGGATCGCTGAGCGCCGCATTGGCATGGTCATGGACGTCGCTCGTAATTCCATGATGCATGCGGCTGCCCCCCATTTTCTGTGGCCGTTTGCGGTGAGGTACGCGGCGCATCAGATCAACCTCCACCCCAGGGTCTCTAGGCCGGAGACCTCCCCAGCCTTGCTGTGGACAGGGAAGGTTGGCGATGCGCCGGCGTTCCGGGTCCGGGGATCTCGGGCGTTTGTCCGCGACTTGTCAGCGGACAAGCTGTCCCCTCGTGCTGCTCCTTGCGTCTTCCTAGGGTTCCCCCCTGACGCGCCTGGGTGGCAGTTCTACCACCCCACCTCTCGCCGTGTTCTGTCCTCCCAGGACGTCACGTTTGACGAGTCAGTCCCCTACTACCGCCTCTTCCCCTACCGCACTCCGTTCCTTCCCCCGCCCCCGCTCTTCCTTGTCCCAGGTCCCCCCCTCGGTAGACCCCCTCCCCCCTCAGGGTCCTGCCCCTTCAGGTGTGTCCCAGGTGGACGCAGTCGAGCCTGTCGAGGTTACTGGTGACTCTGGTGCTGCTGAGGGTGCTGAGCCTGGGGGTGCTGAGCCTGGGGGTGCTGAGCCTGGGGGTGCTGCGACTGGGGGTGCTGCGCCTGGGGGTGCTGAGACTGGGGGTGCTGAGCCTGGGGGTGCTGAGACTGGGGGTGCTGAGCCTGGGGGTGCTGAGCCTGGGGGTGCTGAGCCTGGGGGTGCTCCGCCTGGGGGTGCTACGCCTGGAGGTGCTGTACCTGGGGGTGCTGAGACTGGGGGTGCTGAGCTTGGAGGTTCTACGCCTGGAGGTCCTCCGGGTACTTCGTCTCGCCGGGAGCCACTCTCTCCACCGGAGCTGCGCGAGTGGTTTGCCCGGCGCTGGACGCGTGCTGCTGGAGCTGGGGGTTCTTCGGCTGCTGAGGGTATTGGTGCCGCTGGTCCCGGAGGTGCTCGTACTGGGAGTACTGGAGCTGTTGCGCCTGCGGGTTCGACTGGAGCTGGTGCTGCTGCGGGCGTTGGTGCTGAGCCTACTGCTCGCGGTCCTGCTGGAGGTTCTGGAGCTGCTGGAGGTGCTGCTGGAGCGGGTGCTCCTGCTGGGGGTACTGGTGCTGTCCCTGCTGTGTCTGGCGTCGCCGCGCGGCCTCGACCGTACTTGGTTCCACTCCTGCAGCAGGTTCTTGGTCTTCCACCTTCTACAGGTCCTCCTCCTTCTTTAGAGTGTCCACAGCCTGTCCAGTCACAGCTACAGTTACAGCCTGGCTCTCCTCTCCCTGCTCCCTCTCCCTACACTAGTCCTACTGGAGGTCTTGCTTAGCGTCGTGAGCCTGCGTCTCCCCCTGCATCGCCTGTCCGTGCAGCTCGCCCTAGTGCTCGTGGTTCGCGTCAGCGTCCTCCTCCTCTCCCTCGCACGCACCGGATGTCTTTGCGTCCGTCCACTCCTCCTCTGCGTGCCCCTTTGCCTTCTCCTCCTCAGTCCTCTCTTCCTACTCTTGCCGACTCGACGTCGGACTCTCTTCGTGCTGCCAGTCCTACTGTCACACGTCTCCTTGCTACTGTCGTAAGTGACCCTTCTTTCGAGTCCACTACTGCGTCTGCCCTAGTTACTGAGCTCGTTGACTTTGCTGCTCGCTGTCGCCTAGACTACACTGCTAGTCTTGTCGCTGAGTCTGAGTCTGTCTGTCCTCCGTCCGTCGGGGTTGAGTGTGCCCTTGGCACGGACGTCCTTGAGGACAGGCAGGAGGAGTTCCAGTGCTTGGCCACTGCTTCACCTCATCTTGTGTCCGTACTGCTTAGCCATGAGGGAGACCCGGATGCACTTGACATCCCGACTCCGCGCTCTTACGCGGAGGCGATAGAGGGTCCCTACTCTTCTCAGTGGCAGGCAGCTATGGATGAAGAGATGGCTTCCTGGAAGTCCACAGGCACCTACGTTGACGCTGTCCCCCCTCCTGGGGCGAACATCGTCAGTGGCATGTGGATTTTCAGGGTGAAGCGGCCGCCGGGTTCTCCGCATGTCTTCAAGGCACGTTACGTGGCTTGTGGCTTCAGTCAGCGGCAGGAAGTTGACTACTTTCATACCTTCTCTCCCACCCCGAAGATGACCACTCTTCGGGTACTGCTGTACGTTGCTGCTCACCGTGACTACGAGCTGCACTCTCTCAACTTCAGCACAGCTTTCTTGCAGGGCAGCCTGCACGAGGAGATCTGGCTGCGCCGCCCACCTGGCTTCACTAGGTCGTTCCCTCCTGGTACCCAGTGGAGTCTCCGGCGTCCAGTCTACGGTCTCCGCCAGGCGCCACGTGAGTGGCACGACACACTGAGGACTACGCTTGCGGCTCTTGGGTTTGCTCCTTCTACTGCCGACCCGTCGCTGTTTCTGCGCACTGACACCTCTCTGCCGCCGTTCTACATCCTCGTGTACGTCGACGACTTGGTCTTTGCCACAGCTGACACAGCTGGACTCGCCTACGTGAAGTCTGAGCTGCAAAAGAGACACACGTTCACAGACCTGGGTGAACTGCGCAGCTACCATGGCTTGCAGATCACTTGGGACAGAGCACGCCGCACCATTACCCTGACTCAGTCACACATGGTGCAGCAGGTCCTTCAGCGCTTCGACTTCACGTACTCCTCGCCTCAGGCCACTCCTCTGCCTACTCACCACTCACTCTCAGCTCTGCCTTCGGATGAGTCCACAGAGTCGAGTGGCCCGTATCCAGAGCTTGTTGGCTGCCTCATGTACCTGATGACCTGCACACGACCTGACCTTGCATACCCTCTTAGCATTCTCGCACGCTGTGTTGCTCCTGGGAGACACCGACCGGAGCACATGGCTGCAACGAAGAGGGTGTTGCGCTACTTGTGCAGTACGTCGGGCATGGGGCTAGTGCTTGGAGGGCGCATTCCAGTGATACTCACTCGGCACGCAGACGCTTCTTGGGCTGATGACCAGGCTACGCAGCGGTCGTGACAGGGTTACACCTTCAGCCTTGGTTCCGGCTCTGTCTCGTGGCGGGCTACTCGCTCGTCTTCTGTTCTCGGCTCCAGTTGTGAGGCTGGGATCTACGCTGGGGCCATTGCTGCACAGGAGCTTCGCTGGCTCACCTACCTCTTGACTGACCTCGGAGAGCCGCCTTGTTCTCCTCCAGTTCTGTACGTAGACAACAAGGCCATGCTGGCCTTGTGTCGAGAGCAGCGACTGGAGCACAGAACAAAGCACATTGCTCTCCGCTACTTCCTTGCTCGTGAGCTATTGCAGCGTGGATAGTTGCGGCTTGCGTACGTGGCCTCTGAGGCCAACACTGCTGATGTTTTCACCAAGGCACTTCCGCCTTGTGATCATCAGAGCTTCTGCACTCAGCTGGGTCTTGTCCCTGTCTTGCCTCACTTGCTCACCTCTTGACCTTACTTGTACTGTTACATATATATATATACCTGCTCTTGTTTGTCTAGTCTTATATACATATGTACTCTTGCATGTGAACTGGCCTTGTGGCCTTGAACTTGTGCTCGGAATGTGTGGTGACTTTGTGATCCACCCTGAGCTTGCTTTGCTTTGCTTTGCTTGACTGGTCTTGTGACCCCCTGTTCTCCCCCACTTTGCCTATGGGGGTGTGTCAGAACATTATAGCTTATGCTGTTGTGTAGGCTATAGTGGGGTATCCCATAGGGGGTACAACCCAATTATGGTTAGTACTTGTACTCACTTCATTTCATAGTTCATTCATTCTCGTTCATAATTTCTCACGTGTCCCACACGCCAACGGTGGCGGTGGAGCCAATTAGCTGGCAGGGGTTAGTGGTGGCCCACGTGGTGAAGGTGAGTCCCAGGTGCCGATTTGATGCTCAGCATGGCCGCCGCTAATGGCCGCACAGTAGGCATGGCAGGATGGGGCGCAGGGAAAGGGGGAGAGATGGTGTGAATGAAGCAGACCCGGCAGCTTGCAAAGCATAGAGCGGTAATGGCACTTTGCGGCAAGGAAAGCATTAAAGCGGCAATAATGCAGGAAATAGGGGAATAGTGTCTGAAGCAAGAGGAAATTAGAAACGAAGGAAGGAATAAATAACGAGGACTACGAAGGGATTAAGGAAGGGTATAAGGATTTATGATAAAGAAGGGAGTAAGGAAGAAAAATTAAAGAGGACATAAGGAAGGAAACAAGGATGGACAGAAGGAAGGACAGACACATGGATGGACCGATGGAAGGAAGGAGGGGCAGAAGGAAGAATGAAAGGAAGGAAGGAAGGAAGGAAGGAAGGAAGGAAGGAAGGAAGGAAGGAAGGAAGGAAGGAAGGAAGGAAGGAAGGAAGGAAGGAAGGAGGGAAGGAAGGAAGGAGGGAAGGAAGGAAGGAAGGCAGGAAGGAAGGAAGGAAGGAAGGCAGGAAGGAAGAGAGGGATGGGAGAAAGGGAGCGAAGGAAGCACTCACCATTTGAGGCGGTGAGAGGCACTGCTGTGGTGCCCAAGCATGATACAGGAAGGACTGGTTGTGCCAACACGTTAGTAGTGCCGGCAGCCACGGCAGCAGCTGCATTTGGCGAGCACACTCCATTCCCCGGCGTGCAGAAGGGCCCGACGCCGTTGGTGGTGCCGTAGATGGCACAGTCCGCGGCGGGCCTCTGAGTGGTCCCGGAGCTGGTGCACTTGGAGGGCGTGAGGAGGCAGGTGTTGGTGCCGCCACAAAAGGTGTAGGTGACTGCTGGGACGTCCGTGAGGAAGTTGTATCCCACGTCCAAGATGCGCAGCTGGCTGGCCAGCGCCGGCACCGACCCCACCAGGTAGTTGTCCACCATGCCACTGGTGGGAGGGGGGAGGAGGGTGAGTGTAGCACGGTCAATAGTGGCGTGGGCAGATCGGGTTGGGGGCGGGGAAGGAGAACAGCACGATTTCTATGGAAGGTTTTATCAGAAGTCTTATAGCATATTGAGCTTCGGGAGGGCCACGAGGAAGGACGGAATTTCCCCGTAGAAGTAGTTGTAGTGCAGGCGGCTGTGACAGCAGCACAGGCAACGAGGACAGCGATGACATGAGTGCAAGACGTGGTGTCAGAGATTCTACAAGCATGACCTTTGAGGCGACTCAAAGGCATAGAAGCTTGAGGAGGCACGAAGAGAGACGGCAATGGGAAGATTGAAGGAGAAACGCAAGAGGGGAAAAAACTGAGTCATGGGAGACAGGATGCCACCTAACGAGGTGACTTTTGAGTCGACTCAAAAGCATAGCAGCTTGAGGAGGCATGAAGAGAGACGGCAATGGGAAGATTGAAAGAGAAAGAGAAGGGGGGGATAGACTGAGTCGAGAGAGACAGGACGCAACCTCCATGATCTCCTCCCTTGCATGCACCACTATTGCACTCACATGTCGGCCAGCAGTGGCAGGCTTCGAAGGTTGGTGGTGAAGGAATCAAGACGATAAAAGTGGAGATTTCTTTGCAAGACGCTAGTAGGGGCCAGGAGAGGGTGAAGCAGGTGGGTGTCATGTCATTGTGCTTGAACCTAAACCACATGTGTCATGGCACCTGTCGATCACTCAAGAGGTTTGGGGTTTGTACTGCAAGCAAGCGAAAGCATTGTGATTATCGAGCGGGCGAAATCTACCAGAGAGGGCACTACTTACAGGAACATAAGAGCCGTGAGAGTGGAGATGTCAGCATCGAGTGAGCCCTTCAGTTGTGCGTTAATGAAATTTCTGATACATTTGTGGGAAAGAGTTCGTTTGGAACACATGCAACACCGGGTGGGCAGGTGAAGATGATGAGAGAGGAAGTATGGCAGGCCAAACATTGAAGCAGCAAAACGATGAGAGGATGCACCCATGCTGCTTGAAGTGGGAGTTCATAACAAACACTCTGACCCAGACCTTGCCAACATGCACTCACATGGCCGACACCTTGCCACCAAGCGTGCAGGAGACGCCCGTCCACTCGCCCGCAATGACCACCAAAGAGTTCTCCACGCGGCACGGTGAGGTGGCAGCTGTCAGAATATTGTAGCTTATACATTTTGTGTAGGCTATAGTGGGGTATCCCATAGGGGGTACAACCCAATTAGGGTTAGTACTTGTACTCACTTCTTTCATAGTTCATTCATTCTCGTTTCTTCTCATGGTATCGAGCAGGTTCCCTAACGGGAACGATTCCTAGGGCCCACCACTACGATTTTTTTTTTCCTACCCGGAGCGCGCTCCGCTTAAGCCCGAGTCGCGCCCTGTGTGCTCACCTTACCGTCGCGCGCTCGCTAGGCCCCGTCGCGTCGCCCTTAGCGGCCCCCTCACGGCCCATCGCGCCGACCCTTACGGCCCCTTAGGCCCCTTCGCGGCCCCGTCCCGCTGCCCTACGGTCGCGTCGCGCCGCCCTAACGGCCGCGTCGCGCCGCCCTAGCGGCCTCTCCCGGCCCCGATCAGCCGCCCTTGCGGCCCCAATCCGCTGCCCTTTCACCAGCGGCCCCGTCGTCGCCCTTGCAGCGGCCCGTCGTTGCCCTTCTCAGCGGCCCCGCCGTCCCCTTTCAGCGGCCCCACCGCCTACCTTCAACGGCCTCGCCGCCTCCTTTCAGCGGCCCCACCGCCTACCTTCAGCGGCCCCGCCGCCTGCTTTCAGCGGCCCCGCCGCCTACCTTCAACGGCCCCGCCGCCTCCTTTCAGCGTCCCCGCCGCCTACCTTCAGCGGCCCCGCCGCCTCCTTTCAGCGGCCCCACCGCCTCCTTTCAGCGGCCCCGCCACCTACCTTGAGCGGCCCCGCCGCCTACCTTCAGCGGCCCCGCCGCCTCCTTTCAGCGGCCCCGCCGCCTACCTTCAGCGGCCCCGCCTCCTCCTCTCAGCGGCCCAGGACGCCGCTCTCTCGGCGGCCCTTCCGCCACCTCCTTTGCGGCCCCGCCGGACCGCCCGACAACCGAGCCGCCCAGCAGCCGAGCGGCCGAGCCGCCCAGCAGCCGAACCGCCGAGCCGCCCAGCAGCCGAGCTGCCCAGCAGCCGAACCGCCCAGCCGCCCAGCAGCCGAGCCACCCAGCAGCCGAGCCGCCGAGCCGCCCAGCAGCCGAGCCGCCGAGCCGCCCAGCTGCCGAGCCGCCGAGTCGCCCTCCAGCTGAGCCGCCCGAGCCACCCTATCCGGTAAGAGCAGCGCCTCCGTTACTGCACTGCCCTCACCCTACTGTTCGCACTGCTAGTCTACTGCTGTCATGGCTACCCCTAGTGTCCTCGCTTTTGACGCTGAGGGTAGGGCCATTGACTTTGACGTCTGGGTAGATGACTTGCAGCTTTTCTTACAGTGCGATAGGGCGGACGGTCTCTCTCTCTTTGACCTCACCTCTGGTGCTTCTCCTGCCCCTGCTACTGATGCTGACGCCACTGTTCGCTCACAGTGGGCCACGCGCGATGCTGCTGCACGTCTTGCTGTGCGTCGCCACCTGCCTACCTCTGAGCGTGTGCACTTTAGCCAGTACAATAGTGCTCAGACCTTGTACGACGCTATAGTTGCACGCTACTCCTCCCCTGCCACTGCCGCACTGAGCCGCCTCATGCTACCGTACCTCTTTCCTGACCTTGCTGCCTTTCCCACAGTCACTGACCTCATTACGCACCTCCGCACTAGTGATACTCGCTACCGCGCTGCGCTTCCTGCTGAGTTCTGCGCCAAGAACCCCCCCCCCCCATGTACATCACTCTCTACTACATAGTCACCCGCCTCCCTGGCTCCCTTCGCATAGTCAAGGACCACTTCCTCTCAGTCTGTCCCACCACTCTCACTGTTGACCTCCTCGAGAAGGCCCTTCTAGCAGCGGAGAAGAGCATAGTCGCTATAGGAGCCTCTCGTGGTGACCCCCGCAACCCCGTCTTTGAGGGGTGTTCTCCCTCCCCCCTCTTGCCCTCTGTTGCTTCTGCTGCTGCGACCGACCTTGTTGGTTTTGAGTCGGTCGGCGCTGCGTCTGCCCCTTCGGGGCACAGGCAATGGCAAGGTGGGCAAGGGCGCTGGAGGACCTGGCGGGGGCGGTGGAGGCGGCGGTGGAGGCGGCGGAGGGGGTGGGGGTGGGAGTGGGGTTGGTGGAGGGGGTGGAGGTGCTGGTGGCAGCAATGGAGGCGGAGGCGTCGGCAGGGGTGGCGGAGGGAGCGGGAGTGGCGGTGGTGGCGGAGGCGGCGGAGGTGGCGGAGGCAGCGGAGGTGGCGGTGGAGCCGGTCACGGTTCTGCGCAGAGGAGTGGCTCCGGTGGTGGTCCGCGCCAGCAGCAGCAGCGCGGTCGTGAGACCCTGTCCCCTCAGCAGCTCCGTGAGTGGTACGCTGCACGCCAGCGGGGTGGGGGTACTGGTCCCTGCACCTACGTCCTGCGCACCGGCGACCGTGCGGGTGAGCAGTGTGGGGGTGCGCACCCCACCCAGCGCTGCTTTGGCCGCTTGACGGACGCGTGGCGTCACTAGTTCCCTGAGGCCACAGAGATCCCTCGCTGGGGCGAGCTGTCTAGGGCGGCGGTTGGTATCTTTGACCTTGACTTTGATGCTATCCTCTCTGCCATGTATGCTGTGACTATTAGTGATGAGGGTGATTGTTACCGGTGTTTCCCGCCCGATCCAGGCATTGAGACTGCTACTCTAGGTACTGGTGAGGCTGCTCCTCTAGGTGCTTGCGACGGTGCTGCTCTAGGTGCTAGTGCGTCTGCGTCCTCAGGTACTGGTGCATCTGCCCTCTGAGGTACTGCGTCGGCTTCGGCCTCCCTCACCTTCACCCTTGACTCTGGGGCTTCTTGCTCCTTCTTTCGAGACCGCACCACACTCACGCCGCTTGGTCGGCTGGTTGCAGTGTCTCTGGCTGACCCCTTTGGGGGTCCTGTCCTTGCTCACTTCTCCACAGTCCTCCCTTGTCTGGCGGGTCCCTCTGGCACCCTGTCTGGTCTTTACCTCCCCTCGTTCTCCACGAACTTGGTGAGTGGTGCTGACCTACAGGATGGGGGTGTGCACCAGTTCACTCCTGTGAGTCAGTGGGTGACACACAGCACTGAGGCTCGGACAGGCCGACACTTGGCCACGTTTACACGTCAGCCGGGGTTGAGCCTGTACACATTGACCGCTAAGTCTCCTCCACTCACTGCGTTTGGTCGTGTTGCTGCGTCGGGTCAGGTGTTTGCTGCAGCGTCCAGGTCTGGTCCTGAGTCTGCCCCCTGTTCGTGTCGTCTCCTGTCTCACGAGACTCTCCTCTGGCACCACCGCCTTGGTCACCCCTCTCTGCTTCGTCTCAGAGGCATGGCCTCCCGTCTCCTTGTTTCTGGTCTTCCCCGGTCCGTCCCTCCCCTTCCTCCGGGGCCTGGCCCTACCTGTGTCCCCTGTGTCGAGGGGCGGCAGCGGGCTGCCTTTCACTCCTCCCAGTTTCCCCCGACAGAGGCCCCGCTGCAGACGCTTCACATGGACGTGTGGGGCCCAGCCCACGTCCGTGGACAGGGTCACGAGCGCTACTTCCTGCTGGTGGTTGACGACTACTCGCGTTACAGTGCAGTCTTCCCCTTGCCCAGCAAGGGTGATGTCACTGAGGTGTTGATCGCCTGGATCCGCGCAGCTCGTCTCCAGCTCTGGCAGAGCTTCGGCTCGGACTTTCCTGATCTGCGTCTGCACTCTGACAGAGGCTGAGAGTTTTCCTCTGGCCTTCTGAGAGCCTACTGTCGCGCAGGAGGCATCCGTCAGACCTTCATGCTTCCGGACTCTCCGCAGCAAAATGGGATTGCTAAGCGCCGCATTGGCATGGTCATGGACGTCGCTCGTACGTCCATGATGCATGCGGCTGCCCCCCATTTTCTGTGGCCGTTTGCGGTGAGGTACGCGGCGCATCAGATCAACCTTCACCCCAAGGTCTCCAGTCCGGAGACCTCCCCGGCTTTGCTGTGGACGGGGAAGGTTGGCGATGCGTCTGAGTTCCGTGTCTGGGGATCTCGGGCGTTTGTCCGCGACTTGTCTGCGGAGAAGCTCTCCCCTCGTGCTGCTCCTTGCGTCTTCCTGGGTTTCCCCCCTAACGCGCCCGGGTGGCAGTTCTACCACCCCACCTCGCGCCGTGTTCTGTCCTTTCAAGACGTCACGTTTGACGAGTCGGTCCCCTACTACCGCCTCTTCCCCTACCCCAATCCGTCCCTCCCCCCGCCACCGCTCTTCCTTGTACTAGGTCCCCCCCCGGTAGACCCCCTCCCCCCTCAGGGTCCTGCCCCTTCAGGTTTGTCCCAGGGAGACGCGATCGAGCCTGTCGAGGTTACTGGTGACTCTGGTGCTGCTGAGGATGCTGAGCCTGGGGGTGCTGAGCGTGTGGGTGCTACTCCTGGGGGTGCTGAGCATGGGGGTGCTGAGCCTAAGGGTGCTGTGCCTGGGGGTGCTGAGCTTGGGGGTGCTGAGCCTGGGGGTGCTGAGCCTGGGGGTGCTATGCCAGAGGGTGCTTCTACTGGGGGTGCTGAGCCTGAGGGTGTTGTGCCTGGGAGTGCAACGCCTGGGGGTGCTGAGCCTGGTGGTGCTGGGCCTGAAGGTTCTCCGGGTGCTTCGTCTCAGGAGCTGCACAAGTGGTTTGCCCGGCGCTGGAGCCGTACTGCTGGAGCTGTAGGTTCTTCGGCTACTGAGGGTGCTGGTGTCGCGGGTCCCAGAGGTGCTCGTACTGGGCGTACTGGAGCTGCTGGGCCTGCGGGTTTGACTGGAGCTGGTGCAGCTGAGGGTGTTTGCGCTGTGACTACTGCTGGCGGTCCTGCTGGGGGTGCTACTGGTGCTGCTGGAGGTCCTGGAGCTACTGGAGCTGCTGCGGGAACTAGAGCTGGAGGTGCTACTGGAGCTGGTGCTCCTACTTGGGGTACTGGTGCTGTCCCTTCTGTGTTTCGAGTCGCCGCGCGGCCTCGACCGTACTTCGTTCCACTCCTCCAGCAGGTTCTTGGTCTTCCGCCTTCTACTGGTCCTCCTCCCTTAGGGTGTCCACAGCCCGTCCCGTCACAGCTACAGTTACAGCTGGCCTCCTCTTTGCCTGCTCCTTCTCCCTACACCGGTCCTACTTGAGGTCTTGCTGAGCGTCGCGAGCCTGCGTGTCGCCCTGCGTCGCCTGTCCGTGCTGCTCGCACTAGTAGTCGTGGTTCGCGTCAGCGTCCTCCTCCTGTCCCTGGCACGCACCGGATGTCTCTGCGTCCGTCCACTGCTCCTCTGCGTGCCCCTTCGCCTTCTCCTCCTGAGTCCTCTCTTCCTGCGCTTGCCGACCCGGAGTCGGACTCTTTGCGTGCTGCCAGTCCTACTGTCGAGGTCTCCTTGCTACTGTCCTCACTGACCCTTCCTTTCAGTCCACTGCTGCGTCCGCCCTAGTTGCTGAACTCATCGACTTTGCTGTTCGCTGTCGCCTAGACTACGTTGCTAGTCTTGTCGCTGAGTCTGAGTCTGTCTGTCCTCCGTCCGTCGGGGGTGAGTGTGCCCTTAGCACGGACGTCCTTGAGGACAGGCAGGAGGAGTTCCAGTGTCTGGCTGCTGCTTCACCTCATCTCGTGTCCGTACTGCTTACCCCTGAGGGAGACCCGGATGCACTTGACATCCCGACTCCTCGCTCTTACGCGGAGGCGATAGAGGGTCCCTACTCTTCCCAGTGGCAGGCAGCTATGGACACAGAGATGGCTTCCTGGAAGTCCACAGGCACCTACGTTAATGAGGTTCCCCCGCCCGGGGCGAACATCGTCAGTGGCATGTGGATCTTCAGGTTGAAGCGGCCGCCGGGTTCTCCGCCTGTCTTCTAGGCACGTTACGTGGCTCGTGGCTTCAGACAGCGGCAGGGAGTTGACTACTTTCAGACCTTCTCTCCCACCCCGAAGATGACCACTCTTCGGGTACTGCTGCACGTAGCTGCTCACCGTGACTACGAGCTACACTCTCTTGACTTCAGCACAGCTTTCTTGCAGGGCAGCCTGCACGAGGAGATCTGGTTGCGCCGCCCACCTGGCTTCACTGGGTCGTTCCCTCCTGGTACCCAGTGGAGTCTCCGGCGTCCAGTCTACGGTCTCCGCTAGGCGCCCTATGAGTGGCACGACACACTGAGAACTACGCTTGCGGCTCTTGGATTTGCTCCTTCTACTGCCGACCCGTCGCTGTTTCTGCGCACCGACACCTCTTTGCCGCCATTCTACATCCTCGTGTACGTCGACGACTTGGTCTTTACCACAGCTGACACTGCTGGACTCGCCTACGTGAAGTCTGAGCTGCAGAAGAGACACACGTTCATAGACCTGGGTGAACTGCGCAGCTACCTTGGCTTGCAGATCACCAGGGACAGAGCACGCCGCATCATTACCCTGACTCAGTCACACATGGTGCAGCAGGTCCTTCAGCGCTTCGGCTTCACGTACTCCTCGCCTCAGGTACCTGGTGACCTGCACACGACCTGACCTTGCATACCCTCTTAGCATTCTCGCACGCTATATTGCTCCTGGGAGACACCGACCAGAGCACATGGCTGCAGCGAAGAGGGTGTTGTGCTAATTGTGCAGTACGTCGTGCATGGGGCTAGTGCTTGGAGGGCGGAGTCCAGTGGTCCTCACTCGGCATGCAGACGCTTCTTGGGCTGACGACCAGGCTACGCAGCGGTCGTCACAGGGTTACACCTTCAGCCTTGGTTCCGGCTCTGTTTCGTGGCGGGCTACTCGCTTGTCTTCTGTTCTCGGCTCCAGTTGTGAGGCCGAGATCTACGCAGGGGCCATGGCTGCAGAGGAGCTTCGCTGGCTCACCTACCTGCTGTCTGACCCCGGTGAGCCACCTCGTTCTCCTCCAGTTCTGTCCGTAGACAACAAGGCCATGCTGGCCTTGTGTCGAGAGCAGAGACTGGAGCACAGAACAAAGCACATTGCTCTCCGCTACTTCCTTTCTCGTGAGCTACAGCAGCGTGGTCAGTTGCGGCTTGCGTACGTGGCCTCAGAGGCCAACACTGCTGATGTCTTCACCAAGGCACATGTGCCTTGTGATCATCAGCGCTTCTGCACTCAGCTGGGTCTTGTGCCTGTCTTGCCTCACTTGCTCACCTCTTGACCTTGCTTGTACTGTTACATATATATATATATATATATATGCCAGCTCTTGCTTGTCTAGCTTTATATATATGTGTACTCTTCCATGTGAACTGGCCTTGTGGCCTTGACCTTGTGCTCGGACTGTGTGGTGACTTTGAGATCCACCCTGAGCTTGCTTTGCTTTGCTTTACTTGACTGGTCTTGTGACCCCTTGTTCTCCTCCACTTTGCCTATGGGGGTGTGTCAAAATATTGTAGCTGATATATTTTGTGTAGGCTATAGTGGGGTATCCCATAGGAGGTACAACCCAATTAGGGTTAGTACTTGTACTCACTTCTTTCATAGTTCATTCGTTCTTGTTTCTTCTCAGCAGCCCACGTGGTGAAGGCCGCGCCGAGCGCGCTCTTAATGTTCAGCATTGCGGCGGCTGCATGGAGGGGTGCGTGGGGATGCATGTGAGTGTGGCGTCGCAGAGATCCAAAACAAAGTATCGCAACAAAAGAGATATTCTAAACGCCGACTACATAGAGGTGCTTGAGGAGAGGAGAGTGAGCACTCACCATCCGTTGCATTTATGGGGAAACTCAGGATTGAGTTACACTTAAACGCCACGTCAAAGCCGTATGCATGCTTTGTTAAGCTCGCGATCTTAGGATCGCTATCTGCCACACACGTGCCCGCCGACCCACAGCCCGAGCCGTCGGTGCTTGAACAGATACTGGTGCAGCCGGTGCTTCTCTGCGCGCCGCCGCAGTTGCTGGTGCTGGTGAAGCAGTTGTAGCTGGCACCGCAGTTGAGCCAGGAGGAGCCGGTAGTTGCGGCTCAACTCCAACGACTTGATTGACGTCACCATGGAGGGCACCGTGCCATATAGACAGTTTTCATGCAGGTTCCTGTGCGGGCGAGGCACCACACACGTGTTTGGCTCGAGAAGATCCGGCAATGACCAGCAAATCAACAATGGCGGAAAGAGTAGCGGACGGAAGAGAAGGGCAGTGAGGGGGGATGAGGGAGACAGATGCTGCTTTGGCCATCGTGGTTCGTGGGCTGATGCACTCACAGCTCAGTCAGGCTTAGCACACTCGCGATGACACTTGGGAAAGTGTCGGTAAACCAGTTGTACTGCAGGGATCTGCCACACGTGGACCGGATCGGAGAACAGGGGGAAACAAAAGAGCATGTGGGTGCATCAGAAAACACTAGTTGATTTAAACAAGAGGGAGAAAGTGCCCCTTCCAAGGAGGCGGTCGTGTGTGGTACTCACATGCCTTTCAAGGTGGTGAGCGAGCTGAAGACGCTGAGGTACTTGCCGAGGTCGCCATCCATGTACTGCATGAACACTCTGCACATCACAGCACCACCACACGCTGTGCCTCAGCCCAGGTCTCCACACAATTGGTACGCTGCAGAAAAAAAAAAAAAAAGCAAAAAAAAAAAAAGACAAACAGACAAAAGCAAGGGTTGCATGTGCCTACTACTCACAAGTTGGTCAGGGCTGTGAGCTTGCTGATGTCGGTGGGGAAGCTCTTTCGAGTGATGTCGAGGTCGCGGAGATATCTGCCACATGGGGCAAGACAAGCAGGATGCACATGCGGTCATGGCAGGACGCACTTGCTGGGGGTACTGCCAAGAAAGTCACACTGCAGGAAATCAATCAATAAAGGAGCTTGGCATGTGGGCGCGGCGCTTACATCTGAATGACGTTGCCATTGCTGTTGCAGGACAGCGTGTCCCACAAGCCAGAAGTGGCGGCAGCACCACTGAGCTGGCAGGGGTTAGTGGTGGCCCACGTGGTGAAGGTGAGTCCCAGGGCCGACTTGATGCTCAGCATGGCCGCCGCTGATGGCCGCACAACAGGCATAGCGGGATGGGGCGCAGGGAAAGAGGGGGAGAAGGTGTGACGCAGCATAGGTAAGGCAGGGAAGGAGGTGGCGAGTTCGAAACAGCCCATATTTCTTGCAGAACAGAGCAAGGCTAGCGCTGGTGAGCTGCCACAGGGGACACGTGGTGACAGACACTTTCGCCAAGCCTCGAGCACGGAATCATTCACTCACCTTCCGCTGCAGTCATGGTCACTGCCGTCCCGCCCACACAGGTGAAGGGCAGCAGAGGCTGTGACAGCGAGTTGACAGTGCCGGTAGCCACGACAGCAGAAGCGTTTGCCATGCACATTGCTCCCGTCCCAGTGCAGTAGGGTCCCATGCCGTTGGTGGTGCCGCAGAAGGCACAACTTGCCGCAGGCTTCTGAGCGGTTCCGGCGACGGAGTTGGGGCACTTGGAGGGCGTCTTCAGGCAGTTGTTGACGCTGCCACAGAAGGTGTAGGTGATTGCTGGGCCGTCCGTGAGGAAGTTGTATCCCACGTCCAAGACACGCAACCCAGCTGCCAGCGCCGGCACCGACCCCATCAGGTAGTTGTCCATCATGCCACTGGTGGGAGGGGGGAGCAGAGAGGGCGGGGCACGGTCAATGGCTGCACACGGCATAGCCAAAGCGGCACATGGCATAACCAATAGCGGCACCTGGTGTGGGCATTAAGCTACCGTTACAGAGTGGTAGAATGGATAGGGGATGAGGAATGAGAATGCGGGAGCCGAGAAGATGGAAAGCAGCAAAATTTATTACAGAAAGTCTTTTCAGACAACTTACGCTAGGCCCCTACAGCCTCAACAGCAACTTCGTGTTGGCAGAGGGGATGGAGAGTAAGGAAGGAGAAGGTGGGAAGGTGGAAGCAGACGAAAGTAAAGAAGCACATGGAGGTTTATAGAAGGTCTTCCCAGAGGACTTACAGCAGAGTCATCTTTGGGAGGCCCACAAGGAAGGAGGGGACCTCCCCGTAGAAGTAGTTGTAATGCAGGCGGCTGTGACAGTAGCACAGGCATCGAGGGCAGCCATGAGATGAGTGCACGGATGAGATGAGGGCAGCATGATATAAGTGTAAGACGTGGTGGCATGTGCAATGGAGGGTCAAGGATGAGCAGACATGACGTTTGGGACGCCCCCACAAACCAAGAAGCTTGAGTGGGCATAAATGGAGAGAGCGGACGGACGATCGGGAGTGGGAGCACCCCTTCTCCTCTGGAAGCAACCCTCCCACACTCACATGTTGGCCAGCAGCACTCACATGTCGGCCAGTAACACTCACATGTCGGCCAGCAGTGGCAGGGCTCGCATGTTGGTGAAGAATGAGTCAAGGCGGTAGTTGAAGAGATTGTTCACCAGGTTGCTAGTAGGTAGGGGCGAGCAGAGCAGAGGGTGAAACATGAGCATAACGGCTTCACTAGATAGCTCTAGCGAGTTCCACGCAACTACTGCAATCATGCATGCTGAAAGATAAAGAAATGGAGCAACCGATGGGCAGGCAGAAGCATTGGATTTAGCTTCTCAAGGTGAACCAACTCACAGGAAGGTAACAGCCGTGAGAGTGGAGATGTCAGCATGGAATGAGCCCTTAAGTTATGCCATTGGGAAGGACCTGATGCATTTGTGGGAGAGCGATTTGGAGTACCCAATGCCAGGTGGGCAGATGAATTTGTGAGAAGACGCATGGCAGGTGGAGCATTGAAGAATGTACAGCGGTCAGAGGATGCACGCTTGCATTGAAACAGGAGGATGATAACGACACACACTGACCGACATCTTGCAAGCATGCACTCACAAGGCCGACACTTTGCCGCCAAGCGTGCAGGAGACGCCCGTCTACTCGCCCGCAACGGCCACGGAAGAGTTCTCCACGCACACGGTGAGGTGGAAGCCCATGTGGTGTAGGTCGCACCCAGCGTGCTCTTGATGTTCAGCATTGCGGCAGCTGCAGGGGGGTATGCAGAGTGAACGGGATTGTGGTGTGGCAGAAACCCGAAACAATCTAGCATAACAAAAAACCCGACATCGAAAGGTGCATGCGGAGAGAAGAGGAATCACTCACTATCTGCCGCGTTTATTGTGACACTCAGAATGTAGTTACATTGAAACGCCACATCGACGCTGTATGCATGCTTGGTGGAGCTCGTAATAAGTGCGTCCGTATCTGCCAAGCATGTGCCCGCCGACCTACAGCCAAAGCCATCGGTGCTGGAGCAGATGTTGCTGCAGCCGGAGCCTCTCTGCGTGCCGCCGCAGTTGCGGGTGCTGGTGAAGCGGTTGAGGGAGGCGCCACAGTTGGACCAGGAGGAGCCGGTGGGCATGGTGTCGGTGAAGTAGTTGCGGCTCAACTCCAGCGACTTGATTGACGTCACCATGGAGGGCACCGTGCCGTACATACAGTTCTCAAAAAGGTTCCTGTGGAAGTGGGTCACACGCACACGTGGAAGAGGTTTACGACGAGAGGCCAGGAATGGCCAACAAAGAAAACAATGGCAGAGAGAAGCGGAGGCACGTTTGAGGTGGGTGCGTATGTGTATGTATCACGAGACATCCACTGAAGAAACAAATGACGGGAGCGTCCTTGCTACAAGCGGTCTAAGGCGGCGAGGTAAGGGAGGCAAGGAGAATGTAAAGGAGGCAAAGGGAAGGTAAGAAAGGAGAGGGGAAGTAAAGGGAGGAGAGGGAAACAGCAGAAGCGAGAGAAGGGTGAAGAGGGGGGCTTAGGGAGAGTGATGCTGCATTGGCGCAGGTGGCGCATGTGATGCTGCTGCACTCACAGCTCAGTCAGGCTTAGCACACTTGCGATGACACTTGGGAAAGTGCCGGTAAACCAGCTGTACTGCAGGGATCTGCCACACGTGGACTGGATCGGAGAACATGGAGAAACAGAAGAGCATGCGGGTGCATGAGCAGATACAGATTCATTTGATTAAAAGGGCAAAAGTGGAATGGTGGCACATATAAGGAGACGGTGGTGGGTGGTACTCACAGGCCTTTCAAGGTGGTGAGCGAGCTGAAGACGCTAAGGTACTTGCCGAGGTCGCCATCCATGATCTGCATGAACACTGCACGTGACGGCACCAACACACGCTCTGCCTCAGCCTGGGTCTACACACAAGTGCTAGACTGCAGCAAAAAAAAAAAAAAAAAAAAAAAAAAAAAAAAATCCATGGGTGGCATGCGTGTGCGTGTGCCTACTACTCACAAGTTGGTTAAGGCTGTGAGCTTGCTGACGTCGGCGGGAAAGCTCTTCCAAGTGATGCCGATATCGCGAAGGTATCTGCCCCGTGGAACAAGCAGATCGGTACGCATGATAAGATCATAGCACAAGGAGGTCAATGCCACATGCGGCAAGACATGGAACAATCAGGTGGGTGGCACATGGGACAAGCAGGTCAGTGCCACATGGAACAAGCAGGTGGGTGCCACATGGGACAAGCAGGATGGTGCCACATGGAACAAGCAGGTCGGTGCCACATGGAACAAGCAGGTCGGTGCCACATGGAAGAAGCAGGTTGGTGCCAGATGGAAGGAGCGGGATGACTTGCTGGAGGTACAGCCTGGAAAGAAGCTTGGTATGGAGTGAAGGCGGCGCTTATATCTGCACAACACTGCCGTTGCTGTTGCATAACAGCGTGTCCCACACGCTAGGCGCGCTGGCAGCGCCAATGAGCTGGTAGGCGTTAGTGGTGGCCCACGTGGTGAAGGTGAGCCCCAGGGCCGACTTGATGCTCAGCATGGCCGCCGCTGATGGCCGCACAGCAGGAATGGCGGGATGGGGCGCCTGGAATGAGAGAAGGAGTGTGAGGCAGCCAAGACAAACATAAAGCAGGGAAGGGGGTGGAGAGATACAGCCGTTTTTCTAGCAGAGCAGAGTAGCGCAGGGCGAGGCGAGCAGAGCGAAGTGGCACTGGTGAGCCACCGCAGGCAGCGGACACGTGGTGACAGTGATGCCCAGCCCCAAGCATGGAAGCAAACACTCACCCTCTGCTGCGTTCATGGGCACAGATGTCCCGCCCACGCAGGTCAAGGGCAGCAGAGGCTGTGCCAGCATGTTGACAGTGCCGGCAGCCACGCGGGTAGTCGCGTTCGCCATGCACACTTCACCGCCCGTCAAAGGGTAGTAGGGCCTGACGCCGTTGGTGGTGCCGTAGAAGGCACAGCTCGCCGCGGGCTTCTGAGCGGTTCTGGCGCCGGAGTTGGGGCACTTGGAGGGCGTGAGCAGGCAGTTGTTGATGCCACCACAGAAGGTGTAGGTGACTGCTGGGACGTCCGTGAGGAAGTTGTATCCCACGTCCAAGACACGCAACCCAGCTGCCAGCGCCGGCACCGACCCCATCAGGTAGTTGTCCACCATGCCACTGGTGGGAGGGGGGAGCAGAGAGGGCGGGGCACGGTCAATAGCGGCACAGGGCACGGTCAATAGCGGTACACGGCGTGGTCAATAGCGGCACATGGCATGGTCAATAGCCGCACACGGCATGGTCAATAGAGGCACACGGCATGGTAAATAGCGGCACACGGCGTGGTCACTAAGCTACCGTTACAAAGTGGTAGAATGGATAGGGCATGAGGAACAAGAATGCGGGAGCATGGAAGTTAGGAATGCAGCAGACAGTTATAGAAGGTCTTCCCAAACGACTTACAGCAGAGTCATCTTTGGGAGGCCCACAAGGAAGGAGGGGACCTCCCCGTAGAAGTAGTTGTAATGCAGGCGGCTGTGATAGCAGCACAGGCAATGAGGGCAGCGATGAGATGGGAGCATGATGTGGTGGCATGTGTAAGGGACAAGGATGAGCTTTGAGGCGCCCTTGAAAATAGAGAAGCTTGAGCAGGCATGAATAGAGAGGGCGGACGGAAGCTTGGGAGCAGGAGCAAAGCCACATGACGCCATGATCATGCTCTCACGCTCAAGGCCACATGACGCCATGATTGTGCTCTCACGCTCACCCCGTCCCCTTTGCCCGTGAACCTTCCCGCTCACATGTCGGGCAGCAGTAGCAGGGCTCGCATGTTGGTGAAGGAGTCAAGGCGGTAGTTGAAGAGATTGTTTGGCAGGTTGCTGGTAGGGGCGAGCACAGGGTGAAACAGGCGGTTTTCATGTTATTGTGATTGAACCTTAACCACGTGCATCATGGCTCAAGGAATTTCCACGCATCAACTGCAATCAGGCGTGTTGGAAAAATAGAAAGCGAAGCAACTGATCAACAAGCAGAAACATCTGGGATCATGGAGCAAATATAACTGCTGCCAAGGAGAAGCAACTCACGGGAAGGTAAGAGCAGTGAGAGTGGAGATGTCAGCATGGAATGAGCCCTTGAGTTGGGCGGTAGGGAAGGACCTGATGCATTTGCGAGAAGAAAGTTTCGGAGAACGCAACTAAGGCAGGGTCGGGTGGGCAGATGTATTGGTTAAGAGATGTATGACAGGTGGAACATTGAAGATACACTGCTGTCAGAGGAAGCATGCATGCTGCTTGACGTGTGACGATGATAATGGCAGGCACTGACCAACACGACATGTTGCCAGCATATACTCACAAGGCTGACAATTTGCCAGCAGCAGTGCAGAAGACGTCCGTCCAATCGCCCGCATAGGCCACCATCGAGTTCTCCAGGCGGCACGGTGCCGTGGCGGTCCACGTGGTGAAGGTGGCACCCAGCACGCTCTTGATGTTCAGCATTGCCGCAGCTGCACAAGGTGGTGCATAAGAGTGCACAGGAGTGTGGTGTGCCACGGGGGCAGCCGCATTTGCCGTGCACACTCCTCCCGCCCCCCAGCACAAGGGCCCGACGCCGTTGGTGATGCCGCAGTAGGTACAGGTCGCTGCGGGCTTCTGACCGGTTTCGGCGCCGGAGTCGGGGCACTTGGAGGGAGTTTGCAGGCAGTTGTTGAGGCCGCCACAGAAGGTGTAGGTGATTGCTGGGACGTCCGGGAAGAGATTGTATCCCACGTCCAAGATGCGCAGCTGGGTGGCCAGTGCCGGCACCGACCCCATCAGGTAGTTGTCCACAATGCCACTGGCCACACGGGGGAGCAGGGAGGGACATGGTCAATAGTGGCGTGTGTTGGAAATAGGCTGCATGTTAGCCTTGAAGGTTTACAACTTAGTGCATTTAGTTTGGTTGGGTTGGGTGTAGACTTCTTATCCCCAACCTATCCAACCCTATCTCAAGTCTATCCAGCCAAAATCTCTCTGATATGGAAGGATCCTCTTTGGATTCCCTTCCGATTGAACCTTATCCATCCAAACCCTCCCATATTCTGGTACTTTAGGCCATGTATCTGTCTCCCTAATCAATCGATTTAACTCTCATTCTGACAAAGTGGGCACGAGATTGAAGAGGAATGCAAGGCGGAAAGCGTCACGCACGGTCATCAGCACGGCATGGGCAGATCGGATACAAGCATGAGAAATGAGGATGCGGGAGCATAGAAGGTGAAAGCAGCACAAAGCATTATAGAAGGTCTTCCTAGGGGAACTCACAGCAGAGTGAGCTTCGGAAGGTTCACAAGGAAGGAGGGGACCTCCCCGTACAAGTAGTTGTAGTGCAAGCGGTTGTGACAGTAGAGGCAACAAGAGCAGCCATGAGTTGAGTGCATGATGTGGTTGGGTGTGCAAGGGGCACAGATGTGCAGACATGACGTTTGATGCGGCCCCGCAAACAGAGAAGCTTGAGCGGGCATGAATGGAGAGAGCGGACGGAAGATGGGGAGCAGGAGCAAAGCTACAGGATGCCGTGACCATGCTCTCACGCTCACCCCTTCTCCCTTGTGTGCAGCCCTCCCGCACTCACATGTCGGCCGGCAGTGGCACGGCTCGCATGTTGGTGAAGAAGGAGTCATATCGGTAGTTGAAGAGATTGTTCACAAGGTTGCTGGTAGGTAGGGGCGAGCAGAGAGTACAAAGGGGCGGTTGTCATGTCATTGTGATGAAACCTCAACCACATGCATCATGGCTTCACTAGGTAGCTCTAGGGAGTTCCACGCAACTAATGCAACTGCAAGCATGCGTGCTGAAAGAGAAAGAAAGGGAAAGCAGCCTATGGGCAAGCAGAAGCATTGGGATGATGATGCAAATGAAACTGCTGCCAAGGTGACCAAACTTACAGGAAGGTAAGAGCCGTGAGAGTGGAGATGTCAGCATGGAATGAGCCCTTGAGTTGTGCCGTAGGGAAGGACCTGATGCGTTTGTGCAAGAGTGTTTTGGAGAAAGCACACAACGCAACGTTGGGTTGACAAATGAATTTCTGAGGCGATGTACGGCGGGTGGAACATAGAAGATGGACAGCGGTCAGAGGATGCTCGCTTGTTCCTTGCAGCGTGAGGATGTAACCAACATCCTGCCAGCATGCACTCATATGGCCGACACCTTGCCGCCAAGCGTGCAGGAGACGCCCGTCCACTCGCCCACAACGGCCACCAAAGAGTTCTCCACGCGGCACGGTGAGGTGGCAGCCCACGTGGTGAAGGTCGCACCCAGCGCGCTCTCCTGGGAGTGCACGGGATTGTGGCGTGGCAGAAAGCCAAAACAAGGGGGTGCAACTGCAACAAAGAGAACAAACAAAGGACTAAAGAAGGTGCGTGAAGAAGGACACACTCACCATCTGCCGCGTTGATGGAGACACTCGTGATTGCAGCACACTTAAACGTCACGTCGGTGCTGTATGTATGCTTGGTGAAGCTCGCAATAAGTGCGTCCGTATCCGCCATGCACAAAGTTCCTGGTGCACAGGCCGAGCCATTTGTGTTCCCGCAGATGCTGCAGCCGGAGCCTCTCTGCGTGGAGATGCCGCAGTTGGCGGTGCTGGCGAGGCAGTTGTAAGCTGCGCCGCAGTTGGACCAGGAGGAGCCAGTGGGCATGGTGCCGGTGAAGTAGTTGCGGCTCAACTCCGGCGACTTGATTGATGTCACCATGGAGGGCACCGTGCCGTACATACAGTTCTCAAGCAGGTTCCTGTGCAGGCGAGGCACCACACATGTGTTTGGCATGAGAGGATCCGGCATTGGCAAGAAAACGAAGACGGGAACGTCTTTGCAACCAGCGGTTTGAGGCGATTAGTTAAGGGAGGAGAGGGCAAGGTAAGAAGAGGTGGGGACAAGGTGAGGGAGAGGGGAACAGCGGAAGCAAGAGGGGCGGTGAGGGGGTGTGTGGGGAAGAGATGCTGCTTTGGCCGTCGTGGTTCGTCAGCTGCTACACTCACAGCTCTGTCAGGCTGAGCACACTCGCGATGACACTTGGGAAAGTGCCGATAAACCAGTTGTACTGCAGGGATCTGCCACATGTGGATCGGATCGGAGAACAGGGGGAAACAGAAAAACATGGAGTTGTATCACCACATACTACTCAATTTCAGGTTGAACAAGTTGACAGTTGGAGGGCGAAAGAGAGAGTGCTGGCACTTCCAACTAGGCGATGAGGTACTCACATGCCTTTCAAGGAGGTGAGCGAGCTAAAGACGCTGAGGTACTTGCCGAGGTTGCCATCCATGATCTACATGAACAGTCTGCACGTCACAGCACCACCACACGCTGTGCCTAAGCCCAGGGCTCCACACAAGTGGTACGTTGCAGCAACAACAACAATATATATATATATATATATAAACAAGGGTTGCGTACTTACAAGTTGGTTAAGGCTATGAGCTTGCTGACATCGGCGGGGAAGCTCTTTCGAGTGATGCCGAGGTCGCGGAGGTATCTGCCACATGGGACAAGCAGGTCATCATGGAGAACAAGGAGAAACAGAACAAGCAGGTCGGTGCGCATGAGCTCATGGGACAAGCAAGATGCGATGAGCTTATGAAAGGACGCACTTGCTGGAGGTACCGCCTGGAAAAGTCGCACATTATCATCTTTATACAGTAATCAAATATTACTGGTAGCATGATGTTTGATTACTGCACCTACATATCCACCCAGGTTGCGCTAAGGCCGCGCAAACATCGTACGTATAGGTTTTTTTATAAACCCTAGACTTCGATACCAATAATGTAGTCGGATCATCACATGTTCGGCTCCAACTTCCCCTCGGAGGGAGCGGTCGTCTTTCAATCTCGCGCGCTTTTCAGTATTAGTGTCGTCTGCCTGGATTTAGTAGTAGCGATAGCGCAATGGATGGTGAACTAAAGCCGAGGCCTTTGGAGGCCCAAATCTTATGGCCAGAAACACGAACCTATGGACACTAGGGGAACTTGGAAAAGGAATAGAAGGTGTCAGAACATATAGCTTACTTGTTTCTGTAGGCTATAGTGGGGTATCCCATAAGGGGTACAACCCAATCAGGGTTTCCTATTTGTACTCACTTCGTTCATAGTCATTTCATTCTCGTTCAATTCTCCTTCATGGAATCAGAGCAGGTCCCCTCCTAGGGACTGTTCCTAGGGCCCACCGAAGCGCGCCCCGAGGCGCGCGTTCATTTTTTTTAGCGACCCTGCGTGTCGCCCCTACCGTCGCGCTCCCGTCGCTCCCTCCTCGTCGGCCCCGCTTAGGCCCCGCTAAGGCCCCGCGTCGGCCCCGCTTAGGCCCCGTCGGCCCCGCTTAGGCCACGCTAAGGCCCCGCGTCGGCCCCGCTTAGGCCCCGCTAAGGCCCCGCTTAGGCCCCGCTAAGGCCCCGCGTCGGCCCCGCTTAGGCCCCGTCGGCCCCGCTTAGGCCCCGCTAAGGCCCCGCGTCGGCCCCGCTTAGGCCTCGTCGGCCCCGCTTAGGCCCCACTACGGCCCCTCGTCGGCCCCACTTAGGTCCTGTCGGCCCCGCTTAGGCCTCGTCGGCCCCGCTTAGGCCCCGCTAAGGCCCCGCGTCGGCCCCGATTAGACCCCGTCGGCCCACTTAGGCCCCGCTACGGCCCCTCGTCGGCCCCGCCTAGGCCCCGTCGGCCCCGCTTAGGCCCCGCTTCGGCCCCGCGTCGGCCCCGCCTAGGCCCCGTCGGCCCCACTTAGGCCCCACTCCGGCCCCGCCACGGCCCCGCTACAGCCCGCCGTCGGCCCCGCTACAGCCCCGCTACAGCCCGCCGTCGGCCCCGCTACAGCCCCGCTACAGCCCGCCGTCGGCCCCGCTACAGCCCCGCTACGGCCCGCCGTCGGCCCCGCCGCCCGTGCTGCAGCCCGCCGCGCCACCGTGCAGCCGCCCGTGCAGCCGCCCACCGTGCCGCCCGTGAGCCGCCCCAGCCGCCCGTGAGCCGCCCGTGCAGCCGCCCGCGCCGCCCGTGAGCCCCTGCGTCACCCGAGCCGCGCGAGCCGCGCGGGCCGCGCGAGCCGCCCGAGCCGCCCGAGCCGCCCGAGCCGCCCGAGCCGCCCGAGCCGCCAAAGGAGCTGCACTCCTGCTCCTGTGGGGCCACTGCTGCTCCTGGGCTGTGTTACTGTGCCGCTGACCTGCCCGACTTTTCCTGCCCGGTGAGACTGTCAGCTGCTGTCATGGCCACCCCCACTGTCCTAGCTTTTGACGCTGAGGGTAGAGCCATTGACTTTGCAGTCTGGATTGAAGACCTGCAGCTGTACTTACTGTGTGATGCGATAGATGAGGTCTCTCTCTTTGACTTTGTCTCTGGCGCTGTCCCTGCCCCTCCTGCTGATGCTGACCCCGCCGTTCGCTCCAAGTGGGCGACCAGCGATGCTGCTGCACGTCTTGCTGTGCGTCGCCACCTCCCTTCCTCCGAGCGCGCCTACTTTAGTCAGTGCAAGACCGCTCAGGCCCTGTACGACGCTGTAGTTGCACGCTACTCCTCCCCTTCCTCCGCTACGCTTAGCCTCCTCATGCTACCGTTTCTCTTCCCTGACCTCGCTGCCTTTCCCACTGTCGCTGACCTCGTTACCCACCTCCGCTCTAGTGTCGCTCGCTACCGCGCTGCCCTTCCTGCTGAGTTCCGCGCCGCAAACCCTCCTCCCATGTACATCACTCTCTACTTTCTCGTCACCCGTCTCCCTGAGTCCCTTCGTGTCGTTAGGGACCAGTTTCTCTCTGTCTGTCCCACCACCCTCACTGTCGACCTCCTTGAGGAGTCCCTGCTAGCGGCTGAGAAGAGCATCGTCGCTGTGGGGGCCTCTCGGGGTGACCCTCGCACCCCCATCTTTGAGGGGTGTTCTCCTTCCCCCCTGCTGCCCTCTGTCGCCTCTGCCGCTGCGGCCGACCTCGCTGGTTTTGAGTCGGTCGGTGCGGCGTCTGCCCCCAGCGGTAGACGCCGCTCTGGCAAGGGCAAGGGGGGCAAGGGAGCGGGTGGAGCTAGAGGGGGCAGTGGCGGAGGAGGTGGGGGTGGCGGAGGGAGTGGGGGTGGCGGTGGAGGTGGTGGCGGGAGTGGAGGTACTGGTGGAGGCGGTGGAGGCGGAGGTGGCGGCGGAGGCGGTAGCGGAGGAGGCGGGGGCGAGGGTACCGGTGGGGGCGGTGGCGGTGGAGACGGGGGTGGCGGTGGAGGCGGGAGTGGCGGTGGCGGCGGGGGTCGGAGTGGCTCGTCCCAGCGGAGCAGCTATGGGGGTGGCCAGCGCCAGCAGCAGCAGCAGCAGCAGCAGCGCTCTCGCACCGTCCCCGCCCCTCAGCAGCTCCGTGAGTGGTACTTGCAGCGTCAGCGTGGTGGTGCGTTTGGTCCCTGCCCCTACGTTCTTCGCACCGGTGACCGTGCGGGGGAGAGGTGTGGAGGCACCCACACAGCCCGCCGCTGCTTTGGCCGCCTGACCGACGCATGGCGTCAGCAGTTTCCGGAGGCCGCTGAGATCCCCCGCTGGGGGGAGCTGTCTAGGGCTGGTGTAGCCATTTATGATCTTGACTTTGATGCTATTCTTTCTGCTATGTATGCTGTGACTGTTAGTGATGAGGATGACTGTTACCGGTGTTTCCCGCCCGACCCGGGCATTGGTACTGCTGCGTCAGGTGCTAGTGAGGCTGCTGCTCTAGGTGCCAGTGCGTCTGTGCTCTCAGGTACTTGTGAGTCTGCCCTCTCAGGTACTGTGTCGGCTTCGGCCTCTCACACCTTCACCCTTGACTCTGGAGCGTCTCGCTCCTTCTTTCGGGACCGCACCACTCTCACGCCGCTGAGTCGGCCGGTTGCGGTGTCCCTGGCTGACCCCTCTGGGGGGCCTGTCCTGTCTCGCTTCTCCACGGTCCTTCCGTGTCCGGCGGCCCCCTCTGGCACCCTGTCTGGTCTCTACCTCCCCTCGTTCTCGACGAACCTGGTGAGTGGTGCTGACCTACAGGATGCGGGTGTCCACCAGTTCACTCCTGCTCGTCAGCGAGTGACCCACTGCACGGAGGCTAGCACGGGACGCCACCTGGATACGTTTACACGTCGGCCAGGGTCGAGCCTGTACACACTGACCACTGCTTCTCCTCCAGGTGCTGAGTCTGGTAGGGTCCCTTCGTCCGGTCAGGTGTTTGCCGCAGCGTCCAGGTCTGGTCCTGAGTCTGCCCCCTGTTCGTGTCGTCGTCTGTCTCACGAGACCCTCCTCTGGCACCACCGCCTTGGCCACCCCTCTCTGCTTCGGCTCAGAGGCATGGCCTCCCGTCTTCTTGTGTCTGGTCTCCCCCGGTCTCTACCTCCCCTTCCTCAGGGCCCTGGCCCTGCCAGTGTCCCCTGTGTCGAGGGGCGCCAGCGTGCTGCCCCTCACTCCTCCCAGTTTCCTCCGACAGAGGCCCCGTTGCAGACGCTTCACATGGACGTGTGGGGCCCAGCCCGCGTCCTTGGACAGGGTCAGGAGCGCTACTTCCTGCTCGTTGTTGACGACTACTCGCGTTACACCACAGTCTTCCCCTTGCGCAGCAAGGGTGAGGTCACTGAGGTGCTGATCGACTGGATCCGCGCAGCTCGTCTTCAGCTCAGGCAGAGCTTTGGCTCCGGCTTTCCTGTGTTGCGTCTGCACTCGGACAGAGGCGGAGAGTTCTCCTCTGGCCTTCTGCGTGCCTACTGTCGTGCGCCAGGCATCCGCCAGTCCTTCACGCTTCCGGACTCCCCACAGCAAAATGGGATTGCTGAGCGCCGCATTGGCATGGTCATGGACGTCGCCCGTACGTCCATGATGCATGCGGCTGCCCCCCATTTTCTGTGGCCGTTTGCGGTCAGGTACGCAGCGCATCAGATCAACCTCCACCCCAGGGTCTCCAGGCCGGAGACCTCCCCAGCCCTGCTGTGGACGGGGAAGGTTGGCGATGCGTCGGCGTTCCGGGTCTGGGGATCTCGGGCGTTTGTCCGCGACTTGTCTGCGGACAAGCTGTCCCCTCGCGCTGCTCCCTGCGTCTTCCTGGGGTTTCCCCCCGACGCCCCTGGGTGGCAGTTCTACCACCCCACCTCTCGACGTGTTGTCCTCCCAGGACGTCACGTTCGACGAGTCGGTACCCTACTACCGCCTCTTCCCCTACCGCACTCCGTCCCTCCCCCCACCCCCGCTCTTCTTGGTACCAGGTCCCCCCCCGGTAGACCCCCTCCCCCCTCAGGGTCCTGCCCCTTCAGGTGTGTCCCAGGTAGACGCGGTCGAGCCTGTCGAGGTCACTGGTGACTCTGGTGCTGCTGCGGGAGCTGAGCCTGGGGGTGCGGAGTCTGGGGGTGCTGAGCCTCGGGGTGCTGAGCCTGGAGGTGCCGAGCCTGGGGGTGCTGAGCCTGGGGGTGCTGCGCCTGGGGGTGCTGAGCCTGGGGGTGCTGAGCCTGGGGGTGCTGAGCCTGGGGGTGCTGTGCCTGGGGGTGCTGAGCCTGGGGGTGCTGAGCCTGGGGGTGCTGTGCCTGGGGGTGCTTCGTCTCGCCGGGAGCCACTCTCCCCACAGGAGCTGCGTGAGTGGTTTGCCAGGCGCTGGAGGCGTGCTGCTGGTGCTGGTGGTTCTTCGGCTGCAGAGGGTACTACTGCCGCGCGTCCCGGCGGTGCTCGTACTGTGGGTGCTGGAGCTGCTGGGTCTGAGGGTTCTCCTGGAGCTGGTGCTGCTGAGGGTGTTGGCGCTGTGCCTGCCGCTGGCGGTCCGACTGACAGTGCTCTTGGTGCTGCTGCTGGAGGTTCTGGTGCTGCTGGAGGTGCTGCTGGAGTGGGTGCTCCTGCTGGGGGTACTGGTGCTGTTCCTGCTCTTTCTGGCGTCGCCGCGCGGCCCCGACCGTACTTCGTTCCGCTCCTGCAGTAGGTTCTTGGTCTTACACCTCCTCCTCCCTTAGAGGGTCCGCAGCCTGTCCGGTCACAGCCACAGCTACAGCCTGCCTCCCCTTTGCCTGCTCCTTCTCCCTACGCTGGTCCGACTGGAGGTCTTACTGTGCGTCGTGAGCCTGCGTCTCGTCCTGCGTCGCCTGTTCGTACTGAGCGCGCTAGTGGTCGCGGGTCGCGTCAGCGTCCTCCTCCTGTCCCTGGCACGCACCGGATGTCACTGCGTCCGTCCACTGCTCCTCTGCGTGCCCCTTTGCCTTCTCCTCCTGCTTCCTCTCTTCCTGCTCTTGCCGACCCGGAGTCGGACTCTCTTCGTGCTGCCAGTCCTACTGTCACGCGTCTCCTTGCTACTGCTGTCACTGACCCTTCCTTCGAGTCGTCTGCTGCGTCTGCCCTTGTCACTGAGCTTGTCGACTTTGCTGCACGCTGTCGTCTAGACTACGCTGCCAGTCTTGTCGCTGAGTCTGAGTCTGCCTGTCCTCCGTCCGTCGGGGGTGAGTGTGCCCTTGGCACGGACGTCCTTGAGGACAGACAGGAGGAGTTCCAGTGTCTGGCTGCCGCTTCACCTCATCTCGCGTATGTACTGCTAGCCCCTAAGGGAGACCCGGATGCACCAGACATCCCGACTCCGCGCTCTTACGCGGAGGCGATAGAGGGTCCCTACTCCTCTCAGTGGCAGGCAGCTATGGATGCAGAGATGGCTTCCTGGAAGTCCACAGGCACCTACGTCGACGCTGTTCCCCCTCCTGGGGCGAACATCGTCAGTGGCATGTGGATTTTCAGGGTGAAGCGGCCGTCGGGTTCACCGCCTGTCTTCAAGGCGCGTTACGTGGCTCGTGGCTTCAGTCAGCGGCAGGGGGTTGACTACTTTCAGACCTTCTCCCCCACCCCGAAGATGACTACTCTTCGGGTTCTACTGCACGTTGCTGCTCACCATGACTACGAGCTGCACTCTCTCGACTTCAGCACAGCTTTCTTGCAGGGCAGTCTGCACGAGGAGATCTGGCTGCGTCGCCCACCGGGCTTCACTGGGTCTTTCCCTCCTGGTACCCAGTGGAGTCTCCGGCGTCCAGTCTACGGTCTCCGCCAGGCGCCACGTGAGTGGCACGACACACTGAGAACTACGCTCGCGGCACTTGGGTTTGCTCCGTCTACTGCCGACCCGTCGCTGTTTCTGCGCACCGACACCTCTCTGCCGCCGTTCTACCTCCTCGTGTACGTCGACGACTTGATCTTTGCCACAGCTGACACTGCTGGACTCGCCTACGTGAAGTCCGAGCTGCAGAAGAGACACACGTGCACTGACCTGGGTGAACTGCGTAGCTACCTTGGCTTGTAGATCACCCGGGACAGAGCGCGCCGCACCATTACCCTGACTCAGTCACACATGGTGCAGCAGGTCCTTCAGCGCTTCGGCTTCACGTACTCCTCGCCTCAGGCCACTCCTCTGCCTACTCGCCACTCACTCTCAGCTCTGCCTTCGGATGAGTCCGTAGAGTCGAGTGGCCCGTTTGCAGAGCTTGTTGGCTGCCTCATGTACCTGATGACCTGCACACGTCCTGACCTTGCATACCCTCTTAGCATTCTCGCACGCTATGTTGCTCTTGGGAGACACCGACCAGAGCACATGGCTGCAGCGAAGAGGGTGTTGCGCTACTTGTGCAGCACGTCGGGCATGGGGCTAGTGCTTGGAGGGCGCAGTCCAGTGGTCCTCACTGGGCACGCAGACGCTTCTTGGGCTGACGACCAGGCTACGCAGCGGTCGTCACAGGGTTACACCTTCAGCCTTGGTTCCGGCTCTGTTTCGTGGCGGGCTACCCGCTCGTCTTCTGTTCTCGGCTCCTGTTGTGAGGCTGAGATCTACGCTGGGGCTATGGCTGCGCAGGAGTTACGTTGGCTCACCTACCTGCTGACCGACCTTGGAGAGCAGCCTCGTTCTCCTCCAGTCCTGTACGTAGACAACAAGGCCATGCTGGCCTTGTGTCGAGAGCAGCGACTGGAGCACAGAACGAAGCACATTGCTCTCCGCTACTTTCTTGCTCGTGAGCTACAGCAGCGTGGACAGTTGCGACTTGCGTACGTGGCCTCTGAGGCCAACACTGCTGATGTCTTCACCAAGGCACTTGCGCCTTGTGATCATCAGCGTTGTTGCACACAGTTGGGTCTTGTGCCTGTCTTGCCTCACTTGCTCTCCTCTTGACCTTGCTTGTACCTTCGCCTATATATACTCTTGTTCTTGCTTGTTTGCCTCTTGTATATATCTATATATGATCTTGCATGTGAACTGGCCTTCTGGCCTTTGAACTTGTGCTCGGAATGCGTGGTGACTTTGTGATCCACCCTGAGCTTTGCTTTGCTTTGCTTGACTTGTCTTGTGACCCCTTGTTCTCCCCCACTTTGCCTATGGGGGTGTGTCAGAACATATAGCTTACTTGTTTCTGTAGGCTATAGTGGGGTATCCCATAAGGGGTACAACCCAATCAGGGTTTCCTATTTGTACTCACTTCGTTCATAGTCATTTCATTCTCGTTCAATTCTTCTCAGAAGGACCCTTCGCCGCCGCCGCGCTCAAAATAAATCAGCAGTCACCTTCAGCCGCGTTCATCGTAACGGTAGTAGCTGCCACGCGGTGAAGGTGGCTGGACAGTACTGCGAGCAAGACCACCGCGACGAGGCGTCGCCTCGGGGTCGCCATGACGACCATACACTATCCTCACCGCTGCGACTGCCTGTAATAGTTCTAGAACTAGACTCTATGAGTTGGCGCTTGATCTGATGATACCTTAGCAAACAAGTTATGGAAACATGGAAGTAGTAGAAAATTTGCACACTAACATGAAGTCCCTTTTCAGTGAGCCATTCAACATATGGAAAGCCTGGATGTTCATGGGGTCTACTTCTTGTTGGAGGACCTGTAGTGGGCTGCCATAGACGTGGGCTACTACCACTGCTACTGTACTGTTGTCGGCGAATTGTGAAAGCTGATCTGGCTCGCCGCTGCCACGTGAAGTGAAGAGTGGTCGCGTTGCTTCCACTGGCTGTTTGCTAGGACAACGGAGTGTGGGACGTTTTCGGTGAACTGGACCAACTAATTTACAGATTTCTCTATTAGAGTCCCCCCAAAAAACACGCGCGCTGGGGAACTTTGTGGAAAACTCACAAACCCCGGGCAAAAGGGAACCTGTAGTCCCGTATAAGGAAAACTGCATAAAGTGTTATTTTTCCCTCGCTACTAGTCGTTTTTCCTTGTCACATACGTACATTTGGACCACGTTGTCTTCAACTTCACGTCGCACAGTTCGCCGCGCTGATCAATGTCGCAGGACAAACGGATAGAAAAATACAAAATCAATTATGTTCAAGGCCGAAATGAAAGACAACATTTTTCGTCTTACTCTGCAAGCGAGATTATTGGGATGGCATCGTCGAGCTCGCGGGGAACCGCGCAACAGGATTTAGACACAATCGCGGTCAAGATAATCGGACAATAACAATTGCAAAAGTAAATAGTGAATTAAAAAAAATCCGTAAATGTTCTGACAGGTTCGATTTTCGTCCTCTGATTGGCTGCGGAACTGATTCGTGCAATGATTCAGTCAACATGCAAGATTTCCCGCCAAAATTGGGACTGTATAGGAGGGGATACACCAAGGACTTGTGTGAAAATTCTACTCGTTGAGGAAAATGGACTCTTTTTGGAAGGGCATCTAAGCCAGAACATCTGTATTGAGATATCTCACCGACCAGCAGCACGTCGACGAGGATATTTCCTAGCAAAGGGGGCCTCCTCCTACTGGGGGTTGGAGGGACCTACTTCTTCTAGGCTTTAAAAGTTTTTGCTGGTTTGGAGAAGCTATGATCCCGAGTTCTGCTGTTCGAGCGGGCAACGGAACACATGGTCCCAAAACGATGACACAACAGGCTGAGAGGTACTAGGGAAGACGTTATCGTTTGACAAAATCATCCACATGGGTACGGCAACGCACAACCACCCTATGTGTATCAGGGCTGCCCTTATTGCGTGTTCTTTATGTGTTTTGGAGTACCCTGTGAGAGTCAGCGTGTAATCTAGGTTACCCTGAAAGTACACCGTGGTAGGAGCGGCTTTCCCTAGAAACGGACCTAGAGATGAGCGGGGTGTTCTCAGAGCTAAGTAGTGGACCTAGCTGACAAAACACAGACAAGGTTGTAACAGCGGCGGGAAGGGATGTGTGGGGATGTCATGTAGATCCTCCGTTCAGTGAGTTAGCTCAGCCGTTTTGGCCGTTCTGGAAGATTACACGATTGTTAAAAAAAAAAAAAAAAGAGCTCATTTCGCCATTTTTCATTTCATGCTGTATCTGGGTGAATTTCCTCGTCTTTGTTATTTCATGTCGTCATCGTATTACCTAGTCACTCCTACCAGGGCAAGACGTCATAGCTAAAGTGGTGTATATGGACGTGGGACGCTCAATAGGGGGCAGTGTCAGAACATATAGCTTACTTATTTGTGTAGGCTATAGTGGGGTATCCCATAGGGGGTACAACCCAATTAGGGTTTCCTATTTGTACTCACTACGTTCATACTCATTCCATTCTCGTTCAATTCTTCTCATGGAATCAGAGCAGGTCCCCTCCTAGGGACTGTTCCTAGGGCCCACCGAAGCGCGCCCCGAGGCGCGCGTTCTTTTTTTTTAGCGACCCTGCGTGTCGCCCCTACCGTCGCGCTCCCGCCGCTCCCTCCTCTTACGGCCGCCCGCCCTAGTGCCCTGACGGCCGCCCGCCCTAGCGCCCTGACGGCCGCCCGCCCTAGCGCCCGAGCGCCAACCGCCCTAGCGCCCTGACGGCCGCCCGCCCTAGCGCCCTGACGGCCGCCCGCCCCAGCGCCCGAGCGCCGCCCGCCCTAGCGCCCGAGCGCCGCCCGCCCTAGCGCCCGAGCGCCGCCCGCCCTAGAGCCCTGACGGCCGCCCGCCCTAGCGCCCGAGCGCCGCTCGCCCTAGCGCCCTGACGGCCGCCCGCCCTAGCGCCCGTGCGCCACTCGCCCTAGCGCCCGAACGCAGCCCGCCCTAGCGCCCTGACGGCCGCCCGCCCTAGCGCCCTGACGGCCGGCCGCCCGCCCTAGCGCCCGAGCGCCGACCGCCCTTTCGCCCTTACGGCCGCCCGCCCGAACGCCTGAGCGCCGCCCGTCGTCGCCCCAACGCCCTAGCGCCCGACGCCCGCGAGCCGCCCGTCGCAGCCGCCCGTGAGCTCCCTGAGCCGCCCGCGCCGCCGTCCCTGAGCCGCCTGTGCAGCCGCCCGCGAGCCGCCAGCGAGCCGCCCGTCGCGACACCAGCGCCGCACGAGCCGCCCGTACAGCCGAGCAGCCCGAGCCGCCCGAGCCGCCCGCGCCGCCCCAGCCGCCCGAGCCGTCCGAGCCGCCCGAGCCGCCCGAGCCGCCCGCGCCGCCCCAGCAACCCGAGCCGCCCGAGCCGTGCCGCTGTTCCTGAGCTGTGTTCCTCTGCTGCTGACCTACCCGACTCTCCCAGCCCGGTGAGACTTTCAGCTGCTGCCATGGCCACCCCCAATGTTCTTACTTTTGACGCTGAGGGGAGGGCCATTGACTTTGCCGTCTGGATTGAAGACCTGCAGCTGTACTTACTGTGTGATGCGATAGATGAGGTCTCTCTCTTTGACTTTGTCTCTGGCGCTGTCCCTGCCCCACCTGCTGATGCTGACTCTGCCGTTCGCTCCAAGTGGGCGACCCGCGATGCTGCTGCACGTCTTGCTGTGCGTCGCCACCTCCCTTCCTCTGAGCGTGCCCACTTTAGTCAGTGCAAGACCGCTCAGGCCTTGTACGACGCTGTAGTTGCACGCTACTCCTCCCCTTCCTCCGCTACCCTTAGCCGCCTCATGCTACCGTTCCTCTTCCCTGACCTCGCCTCCTTTCCCACTGTTGCTGACCTCGTTACCCACCTCCGTGCTAGTGACACCCGCTACCGCGCTGCCCTTCCTGCTGAGTTCCGCGCTGCGAACCCTCCTCCCATGTACATCACTCTCTACTTTCTCGTCACCCGTCTCCCTGAGTCCCTTCGTGTCGTTAGGGACCAGTTTCTCTCTGTCTGTCCCACCACTCTCACTGTCGACCTCCTTGAGGAGTCCCTGCTAGCGGCTGAGAGGAGTATTGTCGCTGTAGGGGCCTCTCGGGGTGACCCTCGCACCCCCATCTTTGAGGGGTGTGGTCCTTCCCCCCTGCTGCCCTCTGTCGCCTCTGCCGCTGCGGCCGACCTCACTGGTTTTGAGTCGGTCGGCGCGGCGTCTGCCCCCAGCGGCAGACACCGCTCTGGCAAGGGCAAGGGGGGCAAGGGAGCGGGTGGAGCTAGAGGGGGCGGTGGAGGAGGCGGTGGGGGTGGCGGGGGGAGTGGGGGTGGCGGTGGGGGTGGTGGCGGGAGTGGAGGTACTAGTGGCGGCGGTGGAGGCGGAGGTGGCGGCGGCGGTGGTAGCGGAGGAGGCGGTGGGAGCGGTGGGAGCGACGGTCCTGGTGGGGGAGGTGGCGGTGGAGACGGGGGTGGCGGTGGAGGCGGGGGTGGCGGTGGAGGCGGGGGTCGGAGTGGCTCGTCCCAGCGGAGCAGCTCTGGGGGTGGTCAGCGCCAGCAGCAGCAGCAGCAGTAGCCGCAGCAGCAGCCACAGCAGCAGCAGCGCTCTCGCACCGTCCCCGCCCCTCAGCAGCTCCGTGAGTGGTACTTGCAGCGTCAGCGTGGTGGTGCGCTTGGTCCCTGCCCCTACGTTCTTCGCACCGGTGACCGTGCAGGGGAGAGGTGTGGAGGCGCCCACACAGCCCGCCGCTGCTTTGGCCGCCTGACCGACGCCTGGCGTCAGCAGTTTCCGGAGGCCGCTGAGATCCCCCGCTGGGGAGAGCTGTCTAGGGCTGGTGTAGCTATTTATGATCTTGATTTTGATGCTATTCTCTCTGCTATGTATGCTGTGACTGGTAGTGATGAGGATGACTGTTACCGGTGTTTCCCGCCCGACTCGGGCATTGGTACTGCCGAGTCAGGTACTAGTGAGGCTGCTGCTCTAGGTGCCAGTGCGTCTGTGCTCTCAGGTGCTGGTGAGTCTGCCCTCTCAGGTACTGTGTCGGCTTCGGCCTCTCACACCTTCACCCTTGACTCTGGAGCGTCTCGCTCCTTCTTTAGGGACCGCACCACTCTCACGCCGCTGAGTCGGCCGGTTGCGGTGTCCCTGGCTGACCCCTCTGGGGGGCCTGTCCTGTCTCGCTTCTCCACTGTCCTCCCGTGTCCGGCGGCCCCCTCTGGCACCCTGACTGGTCTCTACCTCCCCTCGTTCTCGACGAACTTGGTGAGTGGTGCTGACCTCCAGGATGCGGGTGTCCACCAGTTCACCCCTGCTCGTCAGCGGGTGACTCACTGCACGGAGGCGGATACAGGTCGCCACCAGGCTACGTTTACACGTCGGCCAGGGTCGAGCCTGTACACACTGACCACTGCTTCTCCTCCAGGTGCTGAGTCTGGTAGGGTCCCTTCGTCTGGTCAGGTGTTTGCTGCAGCGTCCAGGTCTGGTCTTGAGTCTGCCCCCTGCTCGTGTCGTCGTCTGTCTCACGAGACCCTCCTCTGGCACCACCGCCTTGGCCACCCCTCTCTGCTTCGGCTCAGAGGCATGGCCTCGCGAGTCCTTGTGTCTGGTCTTCCCCGGTCTCTCCCTCCCCTTCCTCCGGGCCCTGGCCCTACCTGTGTCCCCTGTGTCGAGGGGCGCCAGCGTGCTGCCCCTCACTCCTCCCAGTTTCCTCCGACAGAGGCCCCGTTGCAGACGCTTCACATGGACGTGTGGGGCCCAGCCCGCGTCCGTGGACAGGGTCAGGAGCGCTACTTCCTGCTGGTGGTTGACGACTACTCGCGTTACACCACAGTCTTCCCCTTGCGCAGCAAGGGTGAGGTCACTGAGGTGTTGATCGACTGGATCCGCGCAGCTCGTCTCCAGCTTCGGAGGAGCTTTGGCTCTGACTTCCCTGTTTTGCGTCTGCACTCGGACAGAGGCGGAGAGTTCTCCTCTGGCCTCCTGAGTGCCTACTGTCGTGCGCGAGGCATCCGTCAGACCTTCACGCTTCCGGACTCACCACAGCAGAATGGGATTGCTGAGCGCCGCATTGGCATGGTCATGGACGTCGCTCGTACGTCCATGATGCATGCGGCTGCTCCTCATTTTCTGTGGCCGTTTGCGGTCAGGTACGCTGCGCACCAGATCAACCTCCACCCCAGGGTCTCTCGACCGGAGACCTCCCCAGCCCTGCTGTGGACGGGGAAGGTTGGCGATGCGTCGGCGTTCCGGGTCTGGGGATCTCGGGCGTTTGTTCGCGACCTGTCTGCGGACAAGCTGTCCCCTCGTGCTTCTCCCTGCGTCTTCCTGGGGTTCCCCCCCGACGCCCCTGGGTGGCAGTTTTACCACCCCACCTCTCGACGTGTTCTGTCCTCCCAGGACGTCACGTTCGACGAGTCGGTACCCTACTACCGCCTCTTCCCCTACCGCACTCCGTCCCTCCCCCCACCCCCGCTCTTCTTGGTACCAGGTCCCCCCCCGGTAGTCCCCCTCCCCCCTCAGGGTCCTGCCCCTTCAGGTGTGTCCCAGGTAGACGCGGTCGAGCCTGTCGAGGTCACTGGTGACTCTGGTGCTGCTGCGGGAGCTGAGCCTGGGGGTGCGGAGTCTGGGGGTGCTGAGCCTGGGGGTGCTGTGCCTGGGGGTGCTGAGCCTGGAGGTGCCGAGCCTGGGGGTGCTGTGCCTGGGGGTGCCGAGCCTGGGGGTGCTGTGCCTGGGGGTGCGGAGTCTGGGGGTGCTGAGCCTGGGTGTGCTGTGCCTGGGGGTGCTGAGCCTGGAGGTGCCGAGCCTGGGGGTGCTGTGCCTAGGGGTGCTGAGCCTGAGGGTGCTGAGCCTGGGGGTGCTGTGCCTGGGGGTGCTTCGTCTCGCCGGGAGCCACTCTCCCCACAGGAGCTGCGTGAGTGGTTTGCCAGGCGCTGGAGGCGTGCTGCTGGTGCTGGTGGTTCTTCGGCTGCAGAGGGTACTGCTGCCGCGCGTCCCGCCGGTGCTCGTACTGTGGGTGCTGGAGCTGCTGGGTCTGCGAGTTCTCCTGGAGCCGGTACTGCTGAGGGTGTTGGCGCTGAGCCTGCCGTTGGCGGTCCGACTGACAGTGCTCCTGGTGCTGCTGCTGGAGGTTCTGGAGCTTCTGGTGGTGCTGCTGGAGGTGCTGCTGGAGTGGGTGCTCCTGCCGGGGCTGCTGGTGCTGTTCCTGCTGTTTCTAGCGTCGCCGCGCGGCCCCGACCGTACTTCGTTCCGCTCCTGCAGCAGGTTCTTGGTCTTACACCTCCTCCTCCTCCCTTAGAGGGTCCGCAGCCTGTCCGGTCACAGCCACAGCTACAGCCTGCCTCCCCTTTGCCTGCTCCTTCTCCCTACGCTGGTCCGACTGGAGGTCTTACTGAGCGTCGTGAGCCTGCGTCTCGTCCCGTGTCGCCTGTTCGTACTGAGCGCACTAGTGGTCGCGGGTCGCGTCAGCGTCCTCCTCCTGTCCCTGGCACGCACCGGATGTCACTGCGTCCGTCCACTGCTCCTCTGCGTGCCCCTTTGCCTTCTCCTCCTGCTTCCTCTCTTCCTGCTCTTGCCGACCCGGAGTCGGACTCTCTTCGTGCTGCCAGTCCTACTGTCACGCGTCTCCTTGCTACTGCTGTCACTGACCCTTCCTTCGAGTCGTCTGCTGCGTCTGCCCTTGTCACTGAGCTTGTCGACTTTGCTGCGCGCTGTCGTCTAGACTACGCTGCTCGTCTTGTCACTGAGTCTGAGTCCGCCTGTCCTCCGTCCGTCGGGGGTGATTGTGCCCTTGACACGGACGTCCTTGAGGACAGGCAGGAGGAGTTCCAGTGTCTGGCCGCCGCTTCACCTCGTCTCGCGTCTGTACTGCTAGCCCCTGAGGGAGACCCGGATGCACCAGACATCCCGACTCCGCGCTCTTACGCGGAGGCGATAGAGGGTCCCTACTCCTCTCAGTGGCAGGCAGCTATGGATGCAGAGATGGCTTCCTGGAAGTCCACAGGCACCTACGTTGACGCTGTTCCCCCTCCTGGGGCGAACATCGTCAGTGGCATGTGGATTTTCAGGGTGAAGCGGCCGCCGGGCTCTCCGCCTGTCTTCAAGGCGCGTTACGTGGCTCGTGGCTTCAGTCAGCGGCAGGGGGTTGACTACTTTCAGACCTTCTCCCCCACCCCGAAGATGACCACTCTTCGGGTTCTGCTGCACGTTGCTGCTCACCGTGACTACGAGCTGCACTCTCTCGACTTCAGCACAGCTTTCTTGCAGGGCAGCCTGCACGAGGAGATCTGGCTGCGTCGCCCACCTGGCTTCACTGGGTCTTTCCCTCCTGGTACCCAGTGGAGTCTCCGGCGTCCAGTCTACGGTCTCCGCCAGGCGCCACGTGAGTGGCACGACACACTGAGGACTACGCTCGCGGCACTTGGGTTTGCTCCTTCTACTGCCGACCCGTCGCTGTTTCTGCGCACCGACACCTCTCTGCCGCCGTTCTACATCCTCGTGTACGTCGACGACTTGGTCTTTGCCACAGCTGACACTGCTGGACTCGCCTACGTGAAGTCTGAGCTGCAGAAGAGACACACGTGCACTGACCTGGGTGAACTGCGCAGCTACCTTGGCTTGCAGATCACCCGGGACAGAGCATGCCGCACCATTACCCTGACTCAGTCACACATGGTGCAGCAGGTCCTTCAGCGCTTCGGCTTCACGTACTCCTCGCCTCAGGCCACTCCTCTGCCTACTCGCCACTCGCTCTTAGCTCTGCCTTCGGATGAGTCCGTAGAGTCGAGTGGCCCGTTTGCAGAGCTTGTTGGCTGCCTCATGTACCTGATGACCTGCACACGACCTGACCTCGCATACCCTCTTAGCATTCTCGCACGCTTTGTTGCTCCTGGGAGACACCGACCAGAGCACATGGCTGCAGCGAAGAGGGTGTTGCGCTACTTGTGCAGTACGTCGGGCATGGGGCTAGTGCTTGGAGGGCGCAGTCCAGTGGTCCTCACTGGGCACGCAGACGCTTCTTGGGCTGATGACCAGGCTACGCAGCGGTCGTCACAGGGTTACACCTTCAGCCTTGGTTCCGGCTCTGTCTCGTGGCGGGCTACCCGCTCGTCTTCTGTTCTCGGCTCCAGTTGTGAGGCTGAGATCTACGCTGGGGCTATGGCTGCACAGGAGTTACGCTGGCTCACCTACCTGCTGACCGACCTTGGAGAGCAGCCTCGTTCTCCTCCAGTCCTGTACGTAGACAACAAGGCCATGCTGGCCTTGTGTCGAGAGCAGCGACAGGAGCACAGAACGAAGCACATTGCTCTCCGCTACTTTCTTGCTCGTGAGCTACAGCAGCGTGGACAGTTGCGACTTGCGTACGTGGCCTCTGAGGCCAACACTGCTGATGTCTTCACCAAGGCACTTGCGCCTTGTGATCATCAGCGTTGCTGCACGCAGTTGGGTCTTGTGCGTGTCTTGCCTCACTTGCTCTCCTCTTGATCTTGCTTGTACCTTCGCATATATATACCCTTGCTCTTGCTTACTTGACTCTTGTATACCTCTATATATGATCTTGCATGTGAACTGGCCTTCTGGCCTTTGAACTTGTGCTCGGAATGCGTGGTGACTTTGTGATCCACCCTGAGCTTTGCTTTGCTTTGCTTGACTGGTCTTGTGACCCCTTGTTCTCCCCCACTTTGCCTATGGGGGTGTGTCAGAACATATAGCTTACTTATTTGTGTAGGCTATAGTGGGGTATCCCATAGGGGGTACAACCCAATTAGGGTTTCCTATTTGTACTCACTACGTTCATACTCATTCCATTCTCGTTCAATTCTTCTCAGGCAGTACAGTAACGATGGGTCTTGACAGGGTGAACTGTACACGTAGTCATGGAGAAACGTTGTGTACTCTTCAACAAGACGAGTTGAGACACCTTTTTCTTCCGGAATTGGCCTTCGACTCCACGATGATGGTGATGATGATGATTCAGGTTGCTAACAACGCGAAATAATATTTCTAAGCGGATACTGTATCAGGCCCATCCCGGAATCACTGATTGAACAAGTCCACACTGCGAAATCCCAAATACGATTAATACATCAGAAAACATGCTCGATCATGATGGGCTGACCTGTAAGCTTAAACTTTTTTCAGATTTCTCTCTTCAACTCCACCGACCGGACTGACCCTGTGTGCAGGTCCCAAGAGGTGAACTGCTGGGATGTATTGAGCTTAAGAGGGCACAGATTCCGCATGAACAGTTGCTCTGAGTAAAAGCAAAGTTCACCACCCTGCAAATCCGACATCGCAGTATGTACACCACCCAGTTTGCCTTTGAAAAGGAGCACGGAAAATACTGGCTTTTGAAGTTAGATTCACCTAGCACGTTGATTCAAGTTGATCAAATATGAAATACTTAGCTGCTTTTGTGTCTTAGCTGGAAACGTTGGGAATGTCCTTGAAATCGCTTGAAATTTAAGAAAGCAAAGAAATGACACAGAACAGAACAGGTGAAGTACACAACGTGTTGCTGTAGAACTGCACGTGGTGTGAACTGTGAGAATTGAGGTAGGAATGATTGCATTGAGCAGCATGAGGAGTACAAGTAGGAACCCCTGAAGTGTTGTACCCCATATTGACTACCCCACTACAGCCTAAACAGACTATAGCATATAAGTTCCACACACCCCCATAGGCAAAGTGGGGGAGAAAAAGGGGTCACAAGACCAGTCAAGAGAAGCAAGGCAAGCCCAGGGTGGATCACAACGTCACCACACAATCTGAGCACAAGGCCACAAGGCCAGTTCACATGCAGAGTTATAAATCAAGAAGAACAAACAAGGCAGTGATCTCAACCTAGCAAGGGTAAGCATGCAAGTGCAGGTGTATATAGATCACAGTACAAGCAAAGTCAAGAGGTGAGCAAGTGAGGCCAAGTAGACACAAGACCTAGCAAAGTACAAAAGCGCTGATGATCACAAGGCGGAAGTGCCTTGGTAAAGATATCAGCAGTGTTGGTCTCAGAGGCCACGTAAGTAAGGCGCAGCTGACCGCGCTGCTGCAGCTCACGAGCAAGGAAGTAGCGAAGAGCAATGTGCTTCGTTCTGTGCTCCAGTCTGTGCTCTCGACACAAGGCCAGCATGGCCTTGTTGTCTACGTACAGAACTGGAGGAGAACGAGGCTGCTCTCCAAGGTCAGTCAACAGGTAGGTGAGCCAGCGTAGCTCCTGTGCGGCCATGGCCCCTGCGTAGATCTCGGCCTCACAGCTGAAGCCGAGAACAGAAGACGAGCGGGTAGACCGCCACGAGACAGAGCCGGAACCAAGGCTGAAAGTGTAACCCTGTGACGACCGCTGCGTAGCCTGGTCGTCAGCCCAAGAAGCATCTGCGTGACTAGTGAGGACCACTGGACGTCGCCCTCCAAGAACTAGCCCCATGCCCGACGTACTGCACAAGTAGCGCAACACCCTCTTCGCTGCAGCCATGTGCTTTGGTCGGTGTCTCCCAGGAGCCACATAGCGTGCCAAGATGCTAAGAGGGTATGCTAGGTCAGGTCGTGTGCAGGTCATCAGGTACATGAGGCAGCCAGCAAGCTCTGGGTACGGGCCACTCGGCTCTACGGACTCATCCGGAGGCAGAGCTGAGAGCGAGTGGCGAGTAGACAGAGGAGTGGCCTGAGGCGAGGAGTACGTGAAGTCGAAACGCTGAAGGACCTGCTGCACCATGTGTGACTGAGACAGGGTAATGGTGCGCTTTGCTCTGTCCCGGGTGATCTGCAGACCAAGGTAGCTGCGCAGTTCACCCAGGTCTGTGCACGTGTGTCTCTTCTGCAGCTCGGACTTCACGTAGGCGAGTCCAGCAGTGTCAAAAGTGGCAAAGACCAAGTCGTCGACGTACACGAGGATGTAGAACGGTGGCGAAGAGGTGTCGGTGCGCAGAAACAGCGACGGGTCGGCAGTAGAAGGAGCAAACCCAAGAGCCGCAAGTGTAGTCCTCAGTGTGTCGTGCCACTCACGGGGCGCCTGGCGGAGACCGTAGACTGGCCGCCGGAGGCTCCACTGGGTACCAGGAGGGAACGACCCAGTGAAGCTACGTGGGCGGCGAAGCCAGATCTCCTCATGCAGGCTGCCCTGCAAGAAAGCTATGCTGAAGTCAAGAGAGTAAAGCTCGTAGTCGCGCTGAGCGGCTATGTGTAGCAGCACCCGAAGAGTGGTCATCTTCGAGGTGGGGGAGAAGGTCTAAAAGTAGTCAACTCCCTGCCGCTGACTGAAGCCTCGAGCCACGTAACGCGCCTTGAAGACAGGCGGAGAACCCGGCGGCTGCTTCACCCTGAAAATCCACATGCCACTAACGATGTTCGCCCCAGGTGGGGGAACCTCGTCGACGTAGGTGCCTGTGGACTTCCAAGAAGCCATCTCTGCGTCCATGGCTGACTTCCACTGTGCGGAGTAGGGACCCTCGATCGCCTCAGCGTACGATCGAGGAGTCGGGATGTCTGGTGCATCCGGATCTCCCTCAGGGGCAATCAGCGTGGACACGAGATGAGGCAAAGCAGCAGCAAAACACTGGAACTCCTCCTACCTGTCCTCAAGGACGTCCGTGCTAAGAGCACACTCACCTCTGACGTACGGAGGACAGACGGACTCAGACTCAGCGACAAGACTAGCGGCGTAGTCTAGACGACAGCAAGCAGCGAAGTCAACAAGCTCAGCAACCAAGGCAGACGCAGTACTGGACTCAAAAGAAGGGTCAGTGACAACAGTAGCCAGGAGACGCGTGACAGTAGGACTGGCAGCACAAAGAGAGTCAGACTCAGGGCCAGCAAGAGTAGGAAGAGAGGACTCTGGAGGAGACGGCAACGGGATACGCAGAGTAGCAGTGGAAGGACGCAGAGCCATCTGGTGTGTGCTGCGGACCGCAGGAGGACGCGGACGCGGAGCACGACCACTAGTGCGAGCAGCACAAACAGGCGACGTAGGACGAGACGCAGGCTCACGATGCTCAGCAAGACCTCCAGTAGGACCAGTGTAGGGAGAAGGAGCAGGCAGGGGGGAGGCGGGCTATAACTGTGACCACGACTGGACAGGCTGTGGACACTCGAAGGGAGGAGGAGGACCAGTAGAGGGCGGGAGACCAAGAACCTGCTCAAGTACGGCCGCGGCCGCACAGCGCCTCCAGAAGCAGCAGGGAGAGCACCAGTACTCCCAGCGGCACCACCAGCACCAGCAGCACCTCCAACTCCAACAGCGCCAACACCGGCACACTCAGAAGCACCAGCGCCAGCAGAACCACCAGCGCCAGCACGCCCAGCAGCTCCAGCTCCAGCAGCTCCAGCTGCAGCAGCTCCAGTAGCAGCAACTCCAGCAGGACCGTCTGCTCCAGCACCGCCAGCAGCTCAACCAGCACCTCCAGCAGGACTCCCAGTTTCAACAGCTCTAGAAATGCCAGGACGAGCACCTGCAGAACCAGCAGCAACAGTAGGAACTCCAGCTCCAGTAGCACGGCTCCAGCGCCGGGCAAACCACTCGTGCAGCTCCTGCGGAGAGAGTAGCACCCGCCTCGACGACGCACCGCCAGAGGCCACACGAGCAGACCCAGCACCCCCACGCTCCGCACCCCCAGGCTCCCAACCCCCAGGCTCAGCACCCCCAGGCTCCGCACCCCCAGGCTCAGCACCCCCAGACTCAGCACCCCAAGGCTCAGCACCCCCAGACTCAGCACCCCCAGGCTCAGCACCCCTAGACTTAGCACCCCCAGGCTCCGCACCCCTAGCAGCACCAGAGTCAACAGCAACCTCGACAGACTTAACTGCGTCTACCTGGGACACACCTGACGAGGCAGGACCCTGAGGGGGGAGGGGGTCTACCAGGGGAGGACCTGGCGCAAGGAAGAGCGGCGGCCGGGGGAGGGGGGCAGTGCGCTAGGGGAAGAGACGGTATTAAGGCACCGACTCGTCAAAGGTGACGTCCTGGGAGGACAGAACACGGCGCGAGGTGGGGTGGTAAAACTGCCAATCAGGCGCGTCAGAGGGGAAGCCAAGGAAGACGCAGAGAACAGCACGGGGGGACAGCTTGTCCGCAGACAAGTCGCGGACAAACGCCCGAGATCCCCAGACCCGAAACGCAGACGCATCGCCAACCTTCCCCGTCCACCGCAAGGTGGGGGAGGTTTCTGGCAAGGAGACCCGGGGCTGAAGGTTGAGCTGATGCGCTGTGTACCGAACCGCAAACGGCCACAGAAAATGGGGAGCAGCCGCATGGATCATGGACGTACGAGCGACGTCCATGACCATGCCAATGCGGCGCTCAGCAATCCCATTTTGCTGTGGAGAGGCCGGAAGCGTGAAGGTCTGGCGGATGCCCTGTGCACGAGAGAAGGCTCCCAGATGGGCAGACGAAAACTCCCCGCCTCTGTCAGAGTGCAGACGCAGAACAGGAAAGTCCGAGCCGAAACTCTCTCTGAGCTGGAGACGAGCTGCGCGGATCCAATCGATCAGCACCTCAGTGACGTCACCCTTGCTGCGCAAGGGCAACACCGTGGTGTAACGCGACTAGCCGTCAACCACCAACAGGAAGTAATGCTCGTGACCCTGGCCACAAACGCGGGCGGGGCCCCACACGTCCATGTGAGGAGTCTGCAAGGGAGACTCTGTCGGAGGAAACTCGGAGGAGTGAGGGGCGGCGCGCTGCCGCCCCTCCACGTAGGGGACGCAGGTAGGGGCAGGCCCAGGAGGTAGGGGAGGGAGGGACCGGGGGAGACCAGAGACAAGGACACGTGAGGCCATGCCTCGGAGACGAGGCAGGGAGGGGTGACCAAGGCGTTGGTGCCAAAGGAGAGTCTGGTGGGACAGGAGACGACACGAGCAGGGCGCAGACTCAGGACCAGACCTGGACGCTGCAGCAAACACCTGACTCGACGCAGCTACCTTGCCAGACTCAGTGGTCAGTGTGTACAGGCTCGACCCCGGCTGACGGGTAAACGTGGCCAAGTGTCGGCCCGTCCCAGCACACGTACAGTGGGTCACCCGCTGACTCGCAGGCGTGAACTGGTCAACCCCCCGATCCTGTAGATCAGCTCCACTCACCAAGTTCGTAGAGAACGAGGGGAGGTAGAGACCTGACAGGGTGCCAGAGAGGGCTGCCAGACACGGTAAGACAGCGGAGAAGCTAGCAAGGACAGGACCCCCAAAGGGGTCCGCCAGGGAGACCGCAACCGGCCGACTAAGCGGCGTAAGCGTGGTGCGGTCTCGAAAGAAGGAGCGGGAAGCACCCGAGTCAAGAGTGAAGGTGTGCAAGGACTGAGCCGACGTGGTACCTGAGAGAGCAGACTCACCAGCACCTGGGGCAGCAGACGCACTAGCACCTAGAGCAGCAGCCTCACCAACACTTAGAGCAGCAGCCTCAATGCCCGGGTCAGGCGGAACACACAGGTAACAGTCACCCGCATCACTAGTAGAGAATGCATACGTGGCAATGAGGATAGCATCATAGTCAAGAGTATAGATATCTACCCGCAGCCGAAGCAGCTCCACCCAGTCGGGGAGCTCAGCCGCGTCGCCAAACTCCGTACGCCAGGCGTCGCTCAGACTGGCAAAGCAGCGGGACTCTGCGTGTCCAAACGTCCCGCAAGGCTGACCAGTCCGAGCACCAGTGCGAATGACGTACAGACAGCGAGCAGTACCCCGTGACCCGTCACGCTGAGCGTAACACTTACGAAGCTGCTGGGGCAAAAGGACCGCGCACGGACGACGCTGCAGCTGCACCTGGCCACTACAAGCAGCTGCTGAACTACTCACTCCAGGACGACTCCCACTACGGCCACCCCTATAACCCCAACTAGCGTACCACTCACGAAGCTGTTGGGGGGTGAGGGACTCACGCGGACGACGCTGGAGCTGCATCTGGCCACGTCAGGAGCAGCAGTAGCAGTAGAAACAGGAGTACGGGCAGGGCAGCGCTCACCAGTGGCGAGAAGGGCAGTCGTACGACGGTGGTAGTTGTGTAGGCGGCTGCTCCAGGGGCGGCTGCTGCAGGGGCGGCTGCTCCAGGGGCGGCTGCTGCAGGGGTGGCTGCTCTAAGGGCGGCTGCTGCAGTGGCGGCTGCTCCAGGGGCGGCTGCTGCAGGGGCGGCTGCTCCAGGGGCGGCTGCTGCAATGGCGGCTGCTCCAGGGGCGGCTGCTGCAGTGGCGGCTGCTCTAGGGGCGGCTGCTGTAGTGGCGGCTGCTCCAGGGGCGGCTGCTGCAGTGGCGGCTGCTCCAGGGGCGGCTGCTGCAGGGGCGGCAGCTCCAGGGGCGGCTGATGCAGGGGAGGCTGATCCAGCGGCGGCTGATGCAGTGGCGGCTGCTCCAGGGGCGGCTGCTGCGGTGGCGGCTGCTCCAGGGGCGGCTGCTGCAGAGGCGGCTGCTCCAGGGGCGGCTACTGCAGGGGTGACTGCTCCAGGGGCGGTTGCTGCAGTGGCGGCTGCTCCAGGGGCGGCTGCTGCAGGGGCGGCTGCTCCAGGGGTGGTTGTTGCAGTGGCGGCTGCTCCAGGGGCGGCTGCTGCAGTGGCGGTTGCTCAAGGGGCGGCTGCGGTAGTGGCGGCTGCTCCAGGGGCGGCTGCTGTAGGGGCGGCTGCTCCAGGGGCGGCTCGGCTGCTGGGCGGCTCGGCGGCTCGGCTGCTCGCTAGGGACAGCGACGGGGCCGGGTAGGGGCGGCGGCGGGGCCGCTAGGGGTGGCGACCGGGCCGCGTAGGGAGGGGAGCGGCGACGGGGCCGCTACGAGCGGCGACGGGGCCGCGTAGGGAGGGAGGCGGCAACGGGGCCGCTAGGGGCGGCGACGGGGCCGCGTAGGGGCGGCGACAGGGCCGCGAAGGGGTGGCGACAGGGCCGCGTAGGGAGGGAGGAGGCGACGGGGCCGCTAGGGGCAGCGACGGGGCCGCGTAGGGGCGGCGACGGGGGCGCTAGGGGCGGCGACGGGGCCGCGTAGGGGTGGCAACGGGGCAGCGTAGGGAGAGAGGCGGCGACGGGGCCGCTAGGGGCGGCGACGGGACCGCTAGGGGCGGCGACGGGGCCGCGTAGGGGGGGCGACGGAGCCGCGTAGGGGCGGCGACGGGGCCGCGTAGGGAGGGAGGCGGCGACGGGGCCGCTAGGAGCGGCGATGGGGCTGCGTAGGGGCGGCGACGGGGCCGCTAGGGGCGGCGACGGGGCCGTGTAGGGAGAGAGGCGGCGACGGGGCCGCTAGGGGCGGCAACGGGGCCGCTAGGGGCGGCGACAGGGCCGCGTAGGGGCGGCGACGGGGCCGCGTAGGGAGGGGAGCGACGACGGGGCCGCTAGGGGCGGCGACGGGGCCTCCAGGGGCGGCGACGGGGCTGCTAAGGGGCCGCGTCGGGCCGCTTAGGGGCGCGACGACGGGGCCGTGAGAGGGGCCACGAGGGGCCGCGAAAGCGGCCGCTAGGGGTCTGAGGAGGGCGCGACGGGCCGCTAAGGGCTAGGGACGCGACGGGAGGGAGGGCACACGGGGCGCGACTCGGGCAGGAGAGAAGCGCGCTCTGGGCAGAAAAAATGTTAGTGGTGGGCCCTTAGGAAGCGTTCCCACTAGGGAACCTGCTCTATACCATGTGAGAATTGAGGAAGGAATGATTACATTGAGCAGCATGAGGAGTGCAAGTAGGAAACCCTAAAGTGTTGTACCCCATATTGACTACCCCACTACAGCCTAAGCATATAAGTTCGACATGAACCAGTGCGAAGCAATCACAGTGCGCAGGGGTTCTAGATAGGCGGGAGGTGTACAAGCCAATTGAGTCCGGCAAAGGTGGTGCAGCAATTCTTTTTTTCGCACCAAGCTGAGCTATGTTTCTTCTACGCCAAACCGTTTACCACACCTGATATTTACCAAAAAACTTTCGACTGATAATACTAGTATTGTATACGCCCTCGCACAGGACTTTATGGACACATAAACGCACGTTACAAGCCGATGCACAGCGCACTGCAGCTGCACAGCTACGCGCACAGGCACACCTAGAGTTTGCCTTACGATAGTAACTGTTTGCAGCACTACAAAACGAGACAAGGGCAGGCCAAAAAGTGTGAAGAATGAGAACGAGAATGATGAGACTATGAACGAAGTGAGTACAAATAGGAAACCCTAATTGGGTTGTACCCCCTATGGGATACCCCACTATAGCCTACACAAATAAGTAAGCTATAATGTTCTGACACACCCCCATAGGCAAAGTGGGGGAGAACAAGGGGTCACAAGACCAGTCAAGCAAAGCAAAGCAAAGCTCAGGGTGGATCACAAAGTCACCACACATTCCGAGCACAAGTTCAAAGGCCACAAGGCCAGTTCACATGCAAGATCACATATATAGATATACAAGAGTCTAAGCAAGCAAGAGCAAGAGTATATATATGTGAAAGTACAAGCAAGGTCAAGAAGTGAGCAAGTGAGGCAAGACAGGCACAAGACCCAGCTGCGTGCAGAGGCGCTGATGATCACAAGGCGCACGTGCCTTGGTGAAGACATCAGCAGTGTTGGCCTCAGAGGTCACGTACGCAAGCCGCAACTGTCCACGCTGCTGTAGCTCACGAGCAAGAAAGTAACGGAGAGCAATGTGCTTTGTCCTGTGCTCCAGTCGCTGCTCTCGACACAAGGCCAGCATGGCCTTGTTGTCTACGTACAGGACTGGAGGAGAACGAGGCGGCTCTCCAAGGTCGGTCAGCAGGTAGGTGAGCCAACGAAGCTCTTGGGCAGCCATAGCCCCGGCGTAGATCTCAGCCTCACAACTGGAGCCGAGAACAGAAGACGAGCGGGTAGCCCGCCACGAAACAGAGCCGGAACCAAGGCTGAAGGTGTAACCCTGTGACGACCGCTGCGTAGCCTGGTTGTCAGCCCAAGAAGCGTCCGCATGCCCAGTGAGGACCACTGGACTCCGCCCTCCAAGCACTAGCCCCATGCCCGACGTACTGCACAAGTAGCGCAACACCCTCTTCGCTGCAGCCATGTGCTCTGGTCGGTGTCTCCCAGGAGCAACATAGCGTGCGAGAATGCTAAGAGGGTATGCAAGGTCAGGTCGAGTGCAGGTCATCAGGTACATGAGGCAGCCAACAAGCTCTGGATACGGGCCACTTGACTCTACGGACTCATCCGAAGGCAGAGCTGAGAGCGAGTGGCGAGTAGGCAGAGGAGTGGCCTGAGGCGAGGAGTACGTGAAGCCGAAGCGCTGAAGGACCTGCTGCACCATGTGTGACTGAGTCAGGGTAATGGTGCGGCGTGCTCTGTCCCGGGTGATCTGCAAGCCAAGGTAGCTGCGCAATTCACCCAGGTCAGTACACGTGTGACTCTTCTGCAGCTCGGACTTCACGTAGGCGAGTCCAGCAGTATCAGCTGTGGCAAAGACCAAGTCGTCGACGTACACGAGGATGTAGAACGGCGTCAGAGAGGTGTCGGTGCGCAGAAACAGCGACGGGTCTGCAGTGGAAGGAGCAAACCCAAGTGCCGCCAGTGTAGTCCTCAGTGTGTCGTGCCACTCACGCGGCGCCTGGCGGAGACCGTAGACTGGACGCCGAAGACTCCACTGGGTACCATGAGGGAAAGGCCCAGTGAAGCCAGGTGGGCGGCGTAGCCAGATCTCCTCGTGCAGGCTGCCCTGCAAGAAAGCAGTGCTGAAGTCGAGAGAGTGCAGCTCGTAGTCACGGTGAGCAGCAACGTGCAGCAGTACCCGAAGAGTGGTCATCTTCGGGGTGGGGGAGAAGGTCTGAAAGTAGTCAACTCCCTGCCGCTGATTGAAGCCATGAGCCACGTAACGCGCCTTGAAGACATGCGGAGAACCCGGCGGCCGCTTCACCCTGAAGATCCACATGCCAATGACGATGTTCGCCCCAGGAGGGGGGACAGCGTCAACGTAGGTGCCTGTGGACTTCCAGGAAGCCATCTCTGCATCCATAGCTGCCTGCCACTGAGAGGATTAGGGACCCTCTATCGCCTCCGCGTAAGAGCGCGGAGTCGGGATGTCTAGTGCATCCGGGTCTCCCTCAGGGGTGAGCAGTACGGACACGAGATGAGGTGAAGCGGCGGCCAGACACTGGAACTCCTCCTGCCTGTCCTCAAGGACGTCCGTGCCAAGGGCACACTCACCCCCGACGGAAGGAGGACACGCAAACTCAGACTCGGCGACAAGAATAGTAGCGTAGTCTAGACGACAGCGAGCAGCAAAGTCGACGAGCTCAGTAACAAGGGCAGACGCAGCAGTAGACTCGAAAGAAGGGTCAGTGACGGCAGTAGCAAGGAGACGCGTGACAGTAGGACTGGCAGCACGAAGAGAGTCCGACTCCGGGTCGGCAAGAGCAGGAAGAGAGGAAGCAGGAGGAGAAGGCAAAGGGGCACGCAGAGGAGCAGTAGACGGACGCAGAGACATCCGGTGCGTGCCAGGGACAGGAGGAGGACGCAAACGCGAACCGCGACCACTAGTGCGTGCAGCACGAACAGGTGACGCAGGACGAGACGCAGGCTCACGACGCTCAGTAAGACCTCCAGTCGGACCAGCGTAGGGAGAAGGAGCAGGCAAAGGGGAGGCAGGCTGTAGCTGTGACCGTGACTGGACAAGCTGTGGACCCTCTAAGGTAGAAGGAGGAGGACCAAGAGAAGGTGTAAGACCAAGAACCTGTTGCAGGAGGGGAACGAAGTATGGTCGGGGCCACGTGGCAACGCCAGAAACAGCAGGGACAGCACCAGTGGTAGTCTTAGCGCCAACACCCTCAGCAGCACCAGCTCCAGTCGAACCCGCAGGCCCAGCAGCTCCAGTACTCCTAGTACGAGCACCTCCGGGACCCGCGGCAGCAGCACCCTCAGCAGCCGAAGAACCTCCAGCACCAGAAAAACGCCTCCAGTGCCGGGCAAACCACTCACGCAGCTCCTGTGGGGAGAGTGGCTCTCGGCGAGACGAAGCACCCGGAGAACCTCCAGGCTCAGCACCCCCAGGCAAAGCACCTCTAGGCGTAGCACCTCCAGTCTCAGCACCCCCAGGCTCAGCACCCCCAGACTCAGCACCCCCAGGCTCAGCACCCCCAGGCTCAGCATCCCCAGGCTCAGCACCCCCAGGCTCAGCACCCCCAGGCTCAGCACCCCAAGGCTCAGCACCCCCAGGCTCAGCACCCCCAGGCTCAGCACCCCCAGCAGCACCAGAGTCACCAGTGACCTCGACAGGCTCGACTGCGTCTACCCGGGACACACCTGAAGGGGCAGGACCCTGAGGGGGAAGGGGGTCTACCGGGGGGGGACCTGGTACCAAGAAGAGCGGGGGTGGGGGGAGGGATGGAGTGCGGTAGGGGAAGAGGCGGTAGTAGGGTACCGACTCGTCGAACGTGACGTCCTGGGAGGACAGAATACGTCGAGAGGTGGGGTGGTAGAACTGCCACCCAGGGGCGTCGGGGGGGAACCCCAGGAAGACGAAGGGAGCAGCCCGAGGGGACAGCTTGTCCGCAGACAAGTCGCGGACAAACGCCCGAGATCCCCAGACCCGGAACGCCGACGCATCGCCAACCTTCCCCGTCCACAGCAAGGCTGGGGAGGTCTCCGGCCTGGAGACCTTGGGGTGGAGGTTGATCTGATGCGCCGCGTACCTGACCGCAAACGGCCACAGAAAATGGGGGGCAGCCGCATGCATCATAGACGTACGAGCGACGTCCATGACCATGCCAATGCGGCGCTCTGCAATCCCATTTTTCTGCGGTGAGTCTGAAAGCGTGAAGGTCTGACGGATGCCTCGCGCACGACAGTAGGCACGCAGAAGGCCAGAGGAGAACTCTCCGCCTCTGTCCGAGTGCAGACGCAACACAGGAAAGTCCGAGCCAAAGCTCTGCCTGAGCTGGAGACGAGCTGCACGGATCCAGTCGATCAGCACCTCAGTGACATCACCCTTGCTGCGCAAGGGGGAGACTGTGGTGTAACGCGAGTAGTTGTCAACCACCAACAGGAAGTAGCGCTCGTGACCGAGTCCACGGACGCGGGCAGGGCCCCACACGTCCATTTGAAGCGTCTGCAACGGAGCCTCTGTCGGAGGAAACTGAGAGGAGTGAGGGGCAGCACGCTGGCGCCCCTCGACACAGGGGACACAGGAAGGGCCAGGGCCCAGAGGAAGGGGAGGGAGGGACCGGGGGAGACCAGACACAAGAAGACGGGAGGCCATGCCTTTGAGCCGAAGCAGAGAGGGGTGACCCAGGCGGTGGTGCCAGAGGAGAGTCTCGTGAGACAGGCGACGACACGAACAGGGGGCAGACTCAGGACCAGACCTGGACGCTGCAGCAAACACCTGACCAGACGAAGGGACCCTACCAGACTCAGCAACTGGAGGAGAAGCAGTGGTCAGTGTGTATAGGCTCGATCCTGGCTGACATGTAAACGTATCCATGTGGCGACCTGTGCTAGCCTCTGTGCAGTGCGTCACTCGATGACGAGCAGGAGTGAACTGGTGGACTCCCGCATCCTGTAAGTCAGCACCACTCACCAGGTTCGTAGAGAACGAGGGGAGGTAGAGACCAGACAGGGTGCCAGAGGGAGCCGCCGGACACGGGAGGACTGTGGAGAAGCGAGACAGGACAGGACCCCCAGAGGGGTCAGCCAGGGACACCGCAACTGGCCAACTAAGCGGCGTGAGTGTGGTGCGGTCCCGAAAGAAGGAGCGAGACGCTCCAGAGTCAAGGGTGAAGGTGTGGGAGGCCGAAGCGGACGCAGCACCTGAGAGCGCAGACTCACTAGTACCTGAGAGAGCAGCCTCACCAGTACCTGAGAGCACAGACGCACTGGCACCTAGAGCAGAAGCCTCACTGGCACCTAGAGCTGCAGTACCAATGCCCGGGTCGGGCGGGAAACACCGGTAACAGTCACCCTCATCACTAATGGTCACAGCATACATGGCAGCAAGGATAGCATCAAAGTCAAGATCAAAGATAGCTACACCAGCCCTAGACAGCTCTCCCCAGCGGGGGATCTCCGCGGCCTCCGGGAACTGCTGGCGCCAAGCGTCTGTCAGGCGGCCAAAGCAGCGCTGGGCGGTGTGGGTACCCCCACACTGCTCTCCAGCGCGGTCGCCAGTGCGAAGAACGTAGGTGTAGGGACCAAAACCCCCCACCACGCTGACGCTGTGTGTACCACTCTCGGAGCTGCTGAGGGGTGGGGACGTCGCGAGAACGCTGCTGCTGCTGCTGCTGCTGGCACTGACCACCCCCATGTGAAAACAAAGAACGAGAATGAAATGACTATGAACGAAGTGAGTACAAATAGGAAACCCTAATTGGGTTGTACCCCCTATGGGATACCCCACTATAGCCTACAGAAACAAGTAAGCTATAAGTTCTGACACACCCCCATAGGCAAAGTGGGGGAGAACAAGGGGTCACAAGACCAGTCAAGCAAAGCAAAGCAAAGCTCAGGGTGGATCACAAAGTCACCACGCATTCCGAGCACAAGTTCAAAGGCCACAAGGCCAGTTCACATGCAAGATCATATATAGAGATATACAAAAAACAAGAGTATATATATGCGAAAGTACAAGCAAGGTCAAGAGGAGAGCAAGTGAGGCAAGACAGGCACAAGACCCAACTGCGTGCAGCAACGCTGATGATCACAAGGCGCAAGTGCCTTGGTGAAGACATCAGCAGTGTTGGCCTCAGAGGCCACGTACGCAAGTCGCAGCTGTCCACGCTGCTGTAGCTCACGAGCAAGAAAGTAACGAAGAGCAATGTGCTTCGTTCTGTGCTCCAGTCGCTGCTCTCGACACAAGGCCAGCATGGCCTTGTTGTCTACGTACAGGACTGGAGGAGAACGAGGCTGCTCTCCAAGGTCGGTCAGCAGGTAGGTGAGCCAGCGTAACTCCTGTGCAGCCATAGCCCCAGCGTAGATCTCAGCCTCACAACTGGAGCCGAGAACAGAAGACGAGCGGGTAGCCCGCCACGAGACAGAGCCGGAACCAAGGCTGAAGGTGTAACCCTGTGACGACCGCTGCGTAGCCTGGTCGTCAGCCCAAGAAGCGTCTGCGTGCCCAGTGAGGACCACTGGACTGCGCCCTCCAAGCACTAGCCCCATGCCCGACGTACTGCACAAGTAGCGCAACACCCTCTTCGCTGCAGCCATGTGCTCTGGTCGGTGTCTCCCAGGAGCAACAAAGCGTGCGAGAATGCTAAGAGGGTATGCGAGGTCAGGTCGTGTGCAGGTCATCAGGTACATGAGGCAGCCAACAAGCTCTGCAAACGGGCCACTCGACTCTACGGACTCATCCGAAGGCAGAGCTGAGAGCGAGTGGCGAGTAGGCAGAGGAGTGGCCTGAGGCGAGGAGTACGTGAAGCCGAAGCGCTGAAGGACCTGCTGCACCATGTGTGACTGAGTCAGGGTAATGGTGCGGCGTGCTCTGTCCCGGGTGATCTGCAAGCCAAGGTAGCTGCGCAGTTCACCCAGGTCAGTGCACGTGTGTCTCTTCTGCAGCTCGGACTTCACGTAGGCGAGTCCAGCAGTGTCAGCTGTGGCAAAGACCAAGTCGTCGACGTACACGAGGATGTAGAACGGCGGCAGAGAGGTGTCGGTGCGCAGAAACAGCGACGGGTCGGCAGTGGAAGGAGCAAACCCAAGTGCCGCCAGTGTAGTCCTCAGTGTGTCGTGCCACTCACGTGGCGCCTGGCGGAGACCGTAGACTGGACGCCGGAGACTCCACTGGGTACCAGGAGGGAAAGACCCAGTGAAGCCAGGTGGGCGACGCAGCCAGATCTCCTCGTGCAGGCTGCCCTGCAAGAAAGCAGTGCTGAAGTCGAGAGAGTGCAGCTCGTAGTCACGGTGAGCAGCAACGTGTAGCAGAACCCGAAGAGTGGTCATCTTCGGGGTGGGGGAGAAGGTCTGAAAGTAGTCAACCCCCTGCCGCTGACTGAAGCCACGAGCCACGTAACGCGCCTTGAAGACAGGCGGAGAACCCGGCGGCCGCTTCACCCTGAAAATCCACATGCCACTGACGATGTTCGCCCCAGGAGGGGGAACAGCGTCAACGTAGGTGCCTGTGGACTTCCAGGAAGCCATCTCTGCATCCATAGCTGCCTGCCACTGAGAGGAGTAGGGACCCTCTATCGCCTCCGCGTAAGAGCGCGGAGTCGGGATGTCTGGTGCATCCGGGTCTCCCTCAGGGGCTAGCAGTACAGACGCGAGACGAGGTGAAGCGGCGGCCAGACACTGGAACTCCTCCTGCCTGTCCTCAAGGACGTCCGTGCCAAGGGCACACTCACCCCCGACGGACGGAGGACAGGCGGACTCAGACTCAGTGACAAGACGAGCAGCGTAGTCTAGACGACAGCGCGCAGCAAAGTCGACAAGCTCAGTGACAAGGGCAGACGCAGCAGACGACTCGAAGGAGGGGTCAGTGACAGCAGTAGCCAGGAGACGCGTGACAGTAGGACTGGCAGCACGAAGGGCGTCCGACTCCGGGTCGGCAAGAGCAGGAAGAGAGGAAGCAGGAGGAGAAGGCAAAGGGGCACGCAGAGGAGCAGTGGACGGACGCAGGGACATCCGGTGCGTGCCAGGGACAGGAGGAGGACGCTGACGCGACCCGCGACCACTAGCGCGCTCAGTACGAACAGGCGACAGAGGACGAGACGCAGGCTCACGACGCTCAGTAAGACCTCCAGTCGGACCAGCGTAGGGAGAAGGAGCAGGCAAAGGGGAGGCAGGCTGTAGCTGTGGCTGTGACCGGACAGGCTGCGGACCCTCTAAGGGAGGAGGAGGAGGTGTAAGACCAAGAACCTGCTGCAGGAGCGGAACGAAGTACGGTCGGGGCCGCGCGGCGACGCTAGAAACAGCAGGAACAGCACCAGCAGCCCCGGCAGGAGCACCCACTCCAGTAGCACCTCCAGCAGCACCACCAGAAGCTCCAGAACCTCCAGCCGCAGCACCAGGAGCACTGTCAGTCGGGCCGCCAACGGCAGGCTCAGTACCAACACCCTCAGCAGGACCAGCTCCAGGAGAACTCTCAGACTCAGCAGCTCCAGCACCCACAGTACGAGCGCCGGCGGGGCGCGCAGCAGCAGTACCCTCTGCAGCCGAAGAACCACCAGCACCAGCAGCACGCCTCCAGCGCCCGGCAAACCACTCACGCAGCTCCTGTGGGGAGAGTGGCTCCCGGCGAGACGAAGCACCCCCAGGCACAGCACCTCCAGGCTCAGCACCCCTAGACACAGCACCCCCAGGCACGTCACCCCCAGGCTCAGCACCCCCAGGCTCAGCAACCCCAGGCTCAGCACCCCCAGGCTCAGCACCCCCAGGCACAGCACCCCCAGACTCGGCACCTCCAGGCACAGCACCCCCAGGCTCAGCACCCCCAGGCTCAGCACCCCCAGACTCGGCACCTCCAGGCTCAGCACCCCCAGACTCCGCACCCCCAGGCTCAGCTCCCGCAGCAGCACCAGAGTCACCAGTGACCTCGACAGGCTCGACCGCGTCTACCTGGGACACACCTGAAGGGGCAGGACCCTGAGGGGGGAGGGGGACTACCGGGGGGGGACCTGGTACCAAGAAGAGCGGGGGTGGGGGGAGGGACGGAGTGCGGTAGGGGAAGAGGCGGTAGTAGGGTACCGACTCGTCGAACGTGACGTCCTGGGAGGACAGAACACGTCGAGAGGTGGGGTGGTAAAACTGCCACCCAGGGGCGTCGGGGGGGAACCCCAGGAAGACGCAGGGAGAAGCACGAGGGGATAGCTTGTCCGCAGACAGGTCGCGAACAAACGCCCGAGATCCCCAGACCCGGAACGCCGACGCATCGCCAACCTTCCCCGTCCACAGCAGGGCTGGGGAGGTCTCCGGTCGAGAGACCCTGGGGTGGAGGTTGATCTGGTGCGCAGCGTACCTGACCGCAAACGGCCACAGAAAATGGGGAGCAGCCGCATGCATCATGGACGTACGAGCGACGTCCATGACCATGCCAATGCGGCGCTCAGCAATCCCATTCTGCTGCGGTGAGTCCGGAAGCGTGAAGGTCTGACGGATGCCTCGCGCACGACAGTAGGCACTCAGGAGGCCAGAGGAGAACTCTCCGCCTCTGTCCGAGTGCAGACGCAAAACAGGGAAGTCAGAGCCAAAGCTCCTCCGAAGCTGGAGACGAGCTGCGCGGATCCAGTCGATCAACACCGCAGTGACCTCACCCTTGCTGCGCAAGGGGAAGACTGTGGTGTAACGCGAGTAGTCGTCAACCACCAGCAGGAAGTAGCGCTCCTGACCCTGTCCACGGACGCGGGCTGGGCCCCACACATCCATGTGAAGCGTCTGCAACGGGGCCTCTGTCGGAGGAAACTGGGAGGAGTGAGGGGCAGCACGCTGGCGCCCCTCGACACAGGGGACACAGGTGGGGCCAGGGCCCGGAGGAAGGGGAGGGAGAGACCGGGGAAGACCAGACACAAGGACTCGCGAGGCCATGCCTCTGAGCCGAAGCAGAGAGGGGTGGCCAAGGCGGTGGTGCCAGAGGAGGGTCTCGTGAGACAAACGACGGCACGAGCAGGGGGCAGACTCAGGACCAGACCTGGACGCTGCAGCAAACACCTGACCAGACGAAGTGACCCTACCAGACTCAGCACCTGGAGGAGAAGCAGTGGTCAGAGTGTACAGGCTCGACCCTGGCCGACGTGTAAACGTAGCCAGGTGGCGACCTGTATCCGCCTCCGTGCAGTGGGTCACCCGCTGACGAGCAGGGGTGAACTGGTGGACACCAGCATCCTGGAGGTCAGCACCACTCACCAAGTTCGTCGAGAACGAGGGGAGGTAGAGACCAGTCAGGGTGCCAGAGGGGGCCGCCGGACACGGGAGGACAGTGGAGAAGCGAGACAGGACAGGCCCCCCAGAGGGGTCAGCCAGGGACACCGCAACCGGCCGACTCAGCGGCGTGAGAGTGGTGCGGTCCCGAAAGAAGGAGCGAGACGCTCCAGAGTCAAGGGTGAAGGTGTGAGAGGCCGAAACCGACACAGTACCTGAGAGGGCAGACTCACCAGCACCTGAGAGCACAGACGCACTGGCACCTAGAGCAGCAGCCTCACTAGTACCTGACGCGGCAGTACCAATGCCCGGGTCGGGCGGGAAACACCGGTAACAGTCATCCTCATCACTACCAATCGCAGCATACATAGCAGAGAGAATAGCATCAAAATCAAGATCATAAATAGCTACACCAGCCCTAGACAGCTCTCCCCAGCGGGGGATCTCAGCTGCCTCCGGAAACTGCTGACGCCAGGCGTCAGTCAGGCGGCCAAAGCAGCGGCGGGCAGTGTGGGCGCCTCCACACCTCTCCCCTGCACGGTCACCGGTGCGGAGAACGTAGGGGCAAGGACCAAGCGCACCACCACGCTGACGCTGCGAGTACCACTCACGGAGCTGCTGAGGGGCGGGGACGGTGCGAGAGCGCTGCTGCTGCTGTGGCTGCTGCTGCGGCTGCTGCTGCTGTTGCTGCTGGCGCTGACCACCCCCGGAGCTGCTCCGCTGGGACGAGCCACTCCGACCCCCGCCTCCACTGCCACCCCCGCCTCCACCGCCACCCCCGTCTCCACCTCCACCCCCCCCACCAGGACCGTCGCTCCCACCGCTCCCACCGCCTCCTCCGCTACCACCTCCGCCGCCACCTCCGCCTCCACCGCCGCCACCAGTACCTCCACTTCCGCCACCACCCCCACCGCCACCCCCACTCCCCCCGCCACCCCCACCGCCTCCTCCACCGCCCCCTCTAGCTCCACCCGCTCCCTTGCCCCCCTTGCCCTTGCCAGCGCGGCGTCTGCCGCTGGGGGCAGACGCCGCGCCGACCGACTCAAAACCAGTGAGGTCGGCCGCAGCGGCAGAGGCGACAGAGGGCAGCAGGGGGGAAGGACCACACCCCTCAAAGATAGGGGTGCGAGGGTCACCCCGAGAGGCCCCTACAGCGACAATACTCTTCTCAGCCGCTAGCAGGGACTCCTCAAGGAGGTCGACAGTGAGAGTGGTGGGACAGACAGAGAGAAACTGGTCCCTAACGACACGAAGGGACTCAGGGAGACGGGTGACGAGAAAGTAGAGAGTGATGTACATGGGAGGAGGGTTCGCAGCGCGGAACTCAGCAGGAAGGGCAGCGCGGTAGCGGGTGTCACTAGCACGGAGGTGGGTAACGAGGTCAGTGACAGTGGGAAAGGAAGCGAGGTCAGGGAAGAGAAACGGTAGCATGAGGCGGCTAAGGGTAGCGGAGGAAGGGGAGGAGTAGCGTGCAACTACAGCATCGTACAAGGCCTGAGCGGTCTTGCACTGACTAAAGTGGGCACGCTCAGAGGAAGGGAGGTGGCGACGCACAGCAAGACGTGCAGCAGCATCGCGGGTCGCCCACTTGGAGCGAACGGCAGAGTCAGCATCAGCAGGTGGGGCAGGGACAGCGCCAGAGACAAAGTCAAAGAGAGAGACCTCATCTATCGCATCACACAGTAAGTACAGCTGCAGGTCTTCAATCCAGACGGCAAAGTCAATGGCCCTCCCCTCAGCGTCAAAGGTAAGAACATTGGGGGTGGCCATGACAGCAGCTGAAAATCTCACCGGGCTGGGAGAGGCGGGTAGGTCAGCAGCAGAGGAACAGCAGCACGGCTCCGCAGGCGGCTCGGGCGGCGCGGGCGGCTCGGCGGCGGCTCGGGCGGCGGCTCGGCGGCGGTTCGGCGGCGGCTCGGCGGCGGCTCGGCGGCGGCTCAGGCGGCGGCGGCTCGGCGGCGGCTCGGCTGCTGCTGGGCGGCGCGGGCGGCTCGGGCGTCACGGGCGGCTCGGCGGCGGCTCTGGCGGCTCGGCGGCGGCTCGGGCGGCGGCTCGGCGGCGGCTCGGCGACGGCTCGGCGGCGGCTCGGCGGCGGCTCAGGCGGCGGCGGCTGCTGCTGGGCGGATCGGCGGGGCCGCGTAGCAGAGTGGCGGCGGGGCCGCGACCGAAGAGAGCGGCGGGGCCGCGTAGCAGAGGGCGGCGGGGCCGCGTAGCAGAGGGCGGCGGGGCCGCGTAGCAGAGGGCGGCGGGGCCGCGTAGCAGAGGGCGGCGGGGCCGCGACCGAAGAGAGCGGCGGGGCCGCGTAGCAGGGGGCGGCGGGGCCGCGTAGCAGAGGGCGGCGAGGCCGCGTAGCAGAGGGCGGCGGGGCCGCGATCGCAGGGCGGCGGGGCCGCGTAGCAGAGGGCGGCGGGGCCGCGTAGTAGAGGGCGGCGGGGCCGCGTGGCAAAGGGCGGCGGGGCCGCGATCGAAGGGCGGCGGGGCCGCGTAGCAGAGGGCGGCGGGGCCGCGTAGCAGAGGGCGGCGGGGCCGCGTAGCAGAGGGCGGCGGGGCCGCGAGGCAGAGGGCGGCGGGGCCGCGTAGCCGAGGGCGGCGGGGCCGCGATCGAAGGGCGGCGGCGGGGCCGCGTAGCAGAGGGCGGCGGGGCCGCGATCGAAGGGCGGCGGGGCCGCTAGGGAAGGGCGGCGGAGCCGCGAGGGGAAGGGCGGCGCAACGGTCCGCTAGGGGCGACACGACGGGTCGCTAAAAAAAAACGCGCCTCGGGGCGCGGTTCGGTGGGCCCTAGAAGCAGTCCCTAGGAGGGAACCTGCTCTGATTCCATGTGAAAACAAAGAACGAGAATGAAATGACTATGAACGAAGTGAGTACAAATAGGAAACCCTAATTGGGTTGTACCCCCTATGGGATACCCCACTATAGCCTACAGAAACAAGTAAGCTATAAGTTCTGACACCCCAGTGCTGCTCCGCTGTGAAGCGCCACTCAGACCACCTCCACCACCGCCACCCCCGCCTCCGCCTCCACCGCCGCCGCCTCCGCCACCTCCGCTCCCACCGCCACCGCCGCCGCCACCCCCGCCTCCACCGCCGCCACTAGCACCCCCACTCCCGCCACCACCTCCACCACCACCCCCACTCTCTCCGCAGCCTCCACCTCCACCTCCACCGCCCCCGCTGGCCCCACCCGCTCCCTTGCCCCCCTTTCCCTTGCCAGAGCGGCGTCTCCCGCTAGGGGCAGACGCCGCACCGACCGACTCAAGACCAACGAGGTCGGCCGCAGCGGCAGAGGCGACAGAGGGTAAGAGAGGGGAAGGAGAACATCCCTCAAAGATGGGGGCGCGGGGGTCACCTCGAGAGGCTTCTACAGCGACTATGCTCTTCTCCGCCGCTAGGAGGGCCTTCTCGAGGCTGTCGACTGTGAGAGTGGTGGGACAGACCGCGAGGAAGTGGTCCCGGACTACACGAAGGGAGTCAGGGAGGCGAGTGACTAGAAAGTAGAGAGTGATGTACATGGGGGGGGGGGGTTCTTGGCGCAGAAGTCAGCAGGAAGCGCAGCGCGGTAGCGGGTGTCACTAGTGCGGAGGTGCGTAATGAGATCAGCGACAGTGGGAAAGGCAGCAAGGTCAGGGAAGAGGAAGGGGAGCATGAGGCGGCTCAGTGCAGCAGTGGCAGGGGAGGAGTAGCGCGCAACTACAGCATCGTACAAGGTCTGTGCACTCTTGTACTGACTAAAGTGCGCGCGCTCAGCGGTAGGCAGGTGGCGACGCACAGCAAGACGTGAAGCAGCGTTGCGTGTGGCCCACTGGGAGCGAACAGTGGGGTCAGCATCAGCAGCAGGGGCAGGGACGGCGCCAGAGGTGAGGTCAAAGAGAGAAAGACCGTCTGCCCTATCGCACTGTAAGAACAGCTGCAGGTCGTCTACCCAGACCTCAAAGTCAATGGCGCGACCCTCAGCGTCAAAAGCTAGGACACTAGGGGTAGCCATGACAGCAGTCAACGATCTCACCAGACAGGGCGGGTCGGGCAGCTCAGGGGCACAGCAACACGGCAACACTGCTGCTCGGCCGGCCCAGCAGCAACAGCAGCTCCGGTGGACCAGCGGCTCGGCTCCTCAGATGACCCAGGCGGCTCGGGCGGCTCGGGCGGCTCGGGCGGCTCGGGCGGCTCGGCGGCTCGGCGGCTCGGGTACTCAGCGGCTCGGGCGGCTCGGGTAATCAGCGGCTCGGGTGGCTGGGGCGGCTTGGGTGGCTCGGGTACTCAGCGGCTCGGGCGTTTCTGGCGGCTCGACTCCTCAACGGCACAGGCGGCTCGGGCGGCTGGGTTTCACAGCGGCGTAAGGGCGGCGTGGGGCCGAGGCGGCGGCTTGCAGTCGGGGCTGCAGCGTGCGGCCTGGTCGGCGGCGAGCGGTAGGGGCGGCGGCGAGAGCCGCAGGTAGGGCGGCGGCGTGAGCCGCAGGTAGGGCGGCGGGTGGGTCGCAGGTAAGGCGACGGGTGGGCCGCAGGGAGTGGCGGCGCGAAGTCGCAGATAAGGGCGGCGACGTGCCTGGGGCGGCGTAAAGCCGCAGGTAAGGGCGGCGTGGAGCCGCAGGTAAGGGCGGCGACGGGCCGGGGCTGCACGAAGCCGCAGGTAAGGGCGGTGTGGGGCCGAAGGGAAGGGCGGCGACGGGCCGGGGTGGCGTGAGGCCGCAGGTAAGGGCGGCGTGAAGCCGCAGTAAAGGGCAGCGACGGGCCGGGGTGGCGCGAGGCCGCAGGTAAGGGCGGCACGAAGCCGCGAGAAGGGCGGCGACGGGCCGGGAGAAGGGCGGCGCGCTGCAGCCGCTAAGGCGGCTCGACGCGACCGTAAGAGCAGCGCGACGAGCCGCGAGGTGCGATCCGACGGGACGCTAAAAAAATGAGCGCGCGCCTCGGGGCGCGCTTCGGTGGGCCCAAGGAACAGTCCCTAGGAGGGGACCTGCTCTGATTCCATGTGAAGAATGAGAACGAGAATGATGAGACTATGAACGAAGTGAGTACAAATAGGAAACCCTAATTGGGTTGTACCCCCTATGGGATTTTATGCACAAATAAGTAAGCTATAATGTTCTGACAAAAAGGACTCAGGCTATGACAATTTGGTAACCCGATAAGCCATTGTTTTTCTTGATAATGTTTTGCATTGCTTACACCCAATCGCGGCCTCTACAACTCGGTCTGGAAAGGACATGCAAGTGTACACACCTTGGCCATTTCGAGAACAAGAACGCGATACAGTGGAGATTTGTTTGAATGTTGCCCGACCCGAGTCGCCACGATAACTCTCTTCAACTTGGCATGAGCTACAGTAGGTAGCAGCATGTACAGTCACAATCGCGTAAGGGACACACTGTACTGTGCTACACAAACATGAACAGTAAGGAATGACTATGCTCGTACACATGGTCCGGTTACTTCCCATTATAAGGAGTTTTATAATTCACTTGTGCCTAAGAATGACATGTCATGTATAGTCCGCTTGTGGGCTTGGAAATTTTTCATAGTGATGGGCTTGGTCCACTAATCCATCATGAATTAGATCAGTTCCGCAGCTGTCAAACATTGTATATGTTGTTGTAGTTGTTTAGGCTACAGTGGGTTAGCCCATAGGGGGTACACAATTCTAGGGTTTCCTACTTGTACTCATTTCACTGTTAGTTCATTCATTCTTGTTCAACATGGTATAGAGCAGGTCCTTCCTAGGACCGATTTTTTTTAGGGCCCACCACTACCTACCTACGCCCAAGGGCGCCTCGGTTTTCTCGCCCCTAGAGGCCCCGAACGGCCCACGCGCTCGCCTCTAGAGGCCCCGTCGGCCCCGCGCTCACGTCCCTAGAGGCCCCGATCGGCCCCGCGCTTACCCCTAGAGGCCCCGATCGGCCCCGCGCTCGCCCTTAGAGGCCCCAAACGGCCCCGCGCTTACCCCTAGAGGCCCCGATCGGCCCCGCGCTTGCCCCTAGAGGCCCCGATCGGCCCCGCGCTCGCCCTTAGAGGCCCGGATCGGCCCCGCGCTCGTCCCTAAGGCCCCGAGAGGCCCCGCGAATGCCCTTAGCGGCCCCCTGCGGCCCCGCGCTCGTCCCTAACGGCGCCGATCGGCCCCGCGCTCGCCCTTACAGGCCCCGATCGGCCCCTCGCCCTTAGAGGCCCCGATCGGCCCCGCGCTCGTCCCTAGAGGCCCCGATCGACCCCCCCAGAACGAGCCGCCCGAACCGAGCAGCCCAAACCGAGCCGCCCGAACCGAGCAGCCCGAACCGAGCCGCCCGGTCCGAACCGAGCCGCTCGACCCGAGCCGCCCAGCCCTAACCGAGCCGCGCCGCCCTACCTGTACCGAGCCGCCCTACCTGTACCGAGCCGCCCTACCTGTCCTTGGGGTGCCCCTACTGCTTTTTCCTACTGCTGCTTCTATTACTCTTCCTTCTGCTATGGCTAGCCCTCCTGTGCTAGCTTTTGATGCTGAGGGCCGCCCAGTGAAGTTCGACACCTGGCTTGATGACCTACTCCTCTTCCTACAGCTCACTGCCAAGGAAGACATCTCACTGTACGATCACGCCCTAGGCCACGCTACTGCTCCTGCTGCTACTACTCGCAGTGGCAGACTCGTGACGCCCACGCTCGCTTCGCTATTCGCAACTTTCTGCCGATAGATGAGCGCGAGCACTTTGGGCAGCACAAGACTGCGCAGGCACTGTACACTGCTGTCGTTGCCCGCTACTCCTCACCGGCCTCTGCCGCACTAGGCCGTCTCTCTCTTCCCTACCTGTTCCCCGACTTAGCCTCTTTCCACATAGTCGCTGACCTCATTACGCACCTCCGCACTAGTGAGGCTCGCTTCCGCGCCGCTATGCCTGATGAGTTCCTTGCCACGAACCCACCCCCGCTCTGGCTCACTCTCTACCACCTAGTTACGCGCCTCCCGGACACTCTGCGCTCAGTCAGGGACCACTTCCTAGCTCGCTGCCCCACTGAGCTCACCATTGCCCTCCTCAAGAAGGAATTGCTTGCAGCTGAGGCTAGCATAGTCGCTGTAGGGGCCTCTCGTGGCGACCCCTGTACCCCGTTCTTTGAGGGGTGTTCTCCTTCCCCCCTTCTTCCCTCTGTCGCCTCTGCTGTTGCTGTCGACCTCCTTGGTGCTAAGAAGGTCGGGACTGCGTCTGCCTCGAGCGGGCGCCGCAGCGGCAAGGGCAAAGGGGGCAAGGGCGGTGGCGGTGACAACGGGGGAGGCGGTGGTGGGGGAGGTGGTGGTGGTGGGGGTGGTGGCGCGACTGGAGGGACAGGTGGCAGCGGTGGGGGGGGGGGCGGCAGCGGCAGGGGAGGTGGTCGGGGCGGAGGAGATGGTGGGGGTGGCGGTGGACGCGGCGGCGGCAGGGGTTGGGGTGGTCAAGGAGGTGGTGGCGGCGGTGGTGGTCGTGGAGGCACTGGCGGTGGCCAGGGCCAGCAGCACACTCCGTCGCCCCAGGAGGTTCGTGAGTGGTACTCTCAGCACGGGGGGGGGGGGGGGGGGGGGGGGGAGGTGGCCTTAGCTGCACGTACGTCATTCGCACTGGTGACCGCACTGGCCAGCCGTGTGGGGAACCGCATGCCACACAGCGTTGCTTCGCTCGCCTGAACGACGCTTGGCGTGTTCAGTTCCCTCAGGCCACTGAGCTGCCCCGCTGGATTGATCTCCTGAAGAAGGGGATTGATCTCCTGAAGAAGGGGATTGATATCTATGCTCTAGACTTTGATGCTATTCTCACTGCTATGTATGTGATGTCTACTAGTGGAGAGGGTGCTGAGTACCTGTGTGTCCCGCCCAACCCGGGCATTAGGACTAGTGCGTCTGCCGCTTCAGGTACTCGCGTGCCTGCTACCCCAGGTGCTGGTGAGGCAGCTGCTCTAGGTGCTTGTGTGTCTGCCCCCCCTAGTACTGAGTCGACTACAGCACTGCACACCTTCACACTGGACTCAGGTGCCTCTTGCTGCTTCTTTTGTGACCGCACTGCCCTTGAGCCACTTGCTCGGCCGGTTGCTGTCTCCCTCGCTGACCCCTCCGGGGGTCCGGTCATTGCGACCTCCTCCACTGTCCTTCTTTGTCCTGCGGTCCCGTCGGGCACACTGTCAGGTCTCCACCTCCCCTCGTTCTCTACGAACTTGGTGGCAGGTTGTGCACTCCAGGACGGGGGTGTTCACCAGTTCACCCCTGCCTACGAGCGTGTGACACACTGCACGTGTGCTCGTACGGGCCGCCACTTGGCTACCTTCACCCGGCAGCCGGGGTCGGACCTGTACACACTGACTACTGCGTCCCCTCAGGTTGTTGCGTCTGCGTCTGCGTCCGCGTCAGGTCAGCTGTCTGCCCCTTGCTCGTGTCGCTCTCTAGCGCACAAGACTGTCCTCTGGCACCACCGACTTGGCCACCCGTCTGTGCAGCGCCTTCGTGCCATGCACTCCCGGTACCTTGTCTCTGGTCTTCCCAGGGTCCTCCCTCCCCTCCCACCCTCGCCTGCTCCTTCCTGTCTTCCCTGTGTCGAGGGGCGGCAGCGCGCCGCTCCTCACTCCTCCTCTTTTCCCCTGACGACTGCTCCCTTGCAGACGCTCCACATGGACGTGTGGGGCCCAGCCCGCGTCCGTGGTCAGGGTCAGGAGAGGTACTTCCTGATAGTTGTTGACGACTACTCGCGCTACACCACGGTCTTCCCCTTGCGCACCAAGGGTGAGGTCCCTGATGTCTTGATCCCTTGGATCCGCAGAGCCCGTCTCCAGCTCAGCGAGCGTTTCCACTCGGACTTTCCTGTCCTGTACTTGCACTCTGACAGAGGTGGTGAGTTCTCCTCCGACCTCTTGGCAGCCTACTGTGCTGAGCACGGCATTGAGCAGTCGTTCACGCTTCCGGCCTCTCCACAGCAGAATGGGGTTGCACAGCGCCGCATTGGCCTAGTCATGGAGGTCGCCCGTACCTCCTTGATCCATGCGGCTGTCCCCCACTTTCTGTGGCCGTTTGCGGTCCGGTACGCTGCGCATAAGCTCAACCTCTGGCCCCGTGTCTCCTTGCCGGAGACCTCGCCCACACTGCTGTGGATGGGGGAGGTTGGCGATGCGTCGCGTTTTCGGGTATGGGGGTCCCGAGCTTTTGTCCGCGATACGTCTGCGGACAAGCTCTCCTCCTGTGCTGTTCCCTGCGTCTTCCTCGGCTTTGTCCCGGACGAGCCTGGTTGGCAGTTTTACCACGCCACCTCGCGCCGGGTCTTGCCCTCTCAGGACGTCACTTTTGACGAGTCCGTCCCCTACTACCGCCTCTTCCCCTACCGCACTGCCCCGCTCCCCCCCCCCGCCTCTCTTCCTCGCGCCAGGTGCTGCTGTCGTAGACCCCCTCCCCCCTCAGGGTGCCGCTCCCTCAGGTGTGTCTCAGGTAGACCCGGTTGAGCCTATTGAGGTTGCTGTCGACTCTCGTCCTGCTGGGGGTGCGGAGCCTGGGGTTGCGGAGACTGGGGGTGCTAGGCCTGGGGGTGCTGAGCCTGGGGGTGCTGGGCCTGCGGGTGCTGAGCCTGGGGGTGCTGAGCTTGGGGGTGCTAAGCCTGGGGGTGCTGAGCCGCAGCGTCCAGAGTCAGGGGGTTCTGAATCTGACGGTGCTGGGCCTTAGGGTCCTACACCTGGACGAGGCCTCTCCTCGGAGCAGCTGCGTGAGTGGTACTTACAGTATTGCAGCCTCCGGAGAGGTACCTCTAGAGCCAGAAGTACTACAGGGACTGGTGCTGGTGCTTCTCTTCCTAGTCGGGAGCTCCCCTCCCGTGAGCGGATCCGTGAGTGGTACGACCGGCGCTGCACACTTCGGAGTGGCGCGCCTGGTGTCCCGGACCCCGCTACTGCTGGTGCTGCGGACCCGGGCGTTGGAGCTGCTGCTGGTGCTGCGGACCCGGGCGTTGGAGCTGCTGCTGGTACTGCAGAACCGGGCGTTGGAGCTGTTGCTGGTGCTGCGGACCCGGGCGTTGGAGCTGCTGCTGGTGCTGCGGACCCGAGCATTGGAGCTGCTGCTGGTGCTTCGGACCCGGGCATTGGAGCTGCTGCTGGTGCTCCGGACCCGGGCGTTGGAGCTGCTGCTGGTGCTGCGGACCCGGGCGTTGGAGCTGCTGCTGGTGCTGCGGGCTCGGGCGTTGGAGCTGCTGCTGGTGCTGCGGACCCGGGCGTTGGAGCTGCTGCTGGTACTGCGGACCCTGGCGCTGGTGTCCTTGCTAGTTCTGGAGTTGCTGCGCGGCAGCGACCGTACTTCGTTCCGCTCCTTCGGCAGGTTCTTAGTCAGCTTCCTCCTCCTTGTCCTCCTCCCTCCTTAGGGTGTCCTCCGTCTGCCTCCTCTCTCCCTGGTCCTGCTCCTTACACTAGTCCTACTGGAGGTCTTACTGAGCGTCGTGAGCCTGAGTCTCGCCCTGCGTCGCCTGAGTCTCGCCGTGCGTCGCCTGTCCGTGCTGCTCTCACTGGTGGTCGTGTCCCTAGTCAGCGTCTTCTTGCTGTCCCGCGCAGTCACCGGATGGCGCTTCGTCCTTCCACTGCTCCACAGCGTGTCCCTTTACCGTCTCCTCCAGAGTCCTCTCTTCCTGCTGTTGCTGACCCGGGGTCTGACTCCCTTCGTGCTGCCAGTCCTACTGTCATGCGTCTCCTTGCTACTGTCGTCACTGACCCTTCCTTTGAGTCCACTACTGCGTCTGCCCTAGTTGCTGAGCTCGTCGACTTTGCTGCTCGCTGTCGCCTAGACTACGCTGCTAGTCGTGTCGCTGAGTCTGAGTCTGTCTGTCCTCCGTCCGTCGGGGGTGAGTGTGCCCTTGGCACGGACGTCCTTGAGGACAGGCAGGAGGAGTTCCAGTGCTTGGCCGCTGCTTCACCTCATCTCGTGTCCGTACTGCTTACCCCTGAGGGAGACCCGGATGCACTTGACATCCCGAATCCGCGCTCTTACGCGGAGGCGATAGAGGGTCCCTACTCTTCTCAGTGGCAGGCAGCTATGGATGCAGAGATGGCTTCCTGGAAGTCCACAGGCACCTACGTTGACGCTGTCCCCCCTCCTGGGGCGAACATCGTCAGTGGCATGTGGATTTTCAGGGTGAAGCGACCGCCGGGTTCTCCGCCTGTCTTCAAGGCGCGTTACGTAGCTCGTGGCTTCAGTCAGCGGCAGGGAGTTGACTACTTTCAGACCTTCTCTCCCACCCCGAAGATGACCACTCTTCGGGTACTGCTGCACGTAGCTGCTCACCGTGACTACGAGCTACACTCTCTTGACTTCAGCACTGCTTTCCTGCAGGGCAGCCTGCACGAGGAGATCTGGCTACGCCGCCCACCTGGCTTCACTGGGACTTTTCCTCCTGGCACCCAGTGGAGCCTTCGGCGGCCGGTCTACGGTCTCCGCCAGGCACCGCGTGAGTGGCACGACACACTGAGGACTACATTTGCGGCTCTTGGGTTTGCTCCCTCCACTGCTGACCCGTCGCTGTTTCTACGCACCGACACTTCTCTGCCGCCGTTCCACATCCTCGTATACGTCGACGACTTGGTCTTTTCCACAGCTGACACTGCTTGACTCGCCTACGTGAAGTCCGAGCTGCACAAGAGACACACGTGCACTGACCTGGGTGAACTGCGTAGCTACCTTGGCTTGCAGATCACCCCGGACAGAGCACGCCGCACCATCACCATGACTGAGTCACACATGGTGCAGCAGGTCCTTCAGCGCTTCAGCTTCACGTACTCCTCGCCTTAGGCCACTCCTCTGTCTAGTCGCCACTCGCTCTCAGCTCTGCCTTCGGATGAGTCCGTAGAGTCGAGTGGCCCGTACCCAGAGCTTGTTGGCTGCCTCATGTACCTGATGACCTGCACACGACCTGACCTTGCATACCCTCTTAGCATTCTCGCACGCTATGTTGCTCCTAGGAGACACCGACCAGAGCACATGGCTGCAGCGAAGAGGGTGTTGCGCTACTTGTGCAGTACGTCGGGCATGGGGCTAGTGCTTGGAGGGCGCAGTCCAGTGGTCCTCACTGGTCACGCAGACGCTTCTTGGGCTGACGACCAAGCTACGCAGCGGTCGTCACAGGGTTACACCATTAGTCTTGGTTCCGACTCTGTTTCGTGGCGGGCTACTCGCTCGTCTTCTGTTCTTGGCTTTACTTGTGAGGCTGAGATCTACGCAGGAGCCATGGCTGCTCAGGAGCTTTGCTGGCTCACCTACCTGCTGACCGACCTTGGAGAGCCGCCTCGTTCTCCTCCAGTCCTGTACGTAGACAACAAGGCCATGTTGGCCTTGTGTCGAGAGTAGAGACTGGAGCACAGAAACAAATCACATTGCTCTCCGCTACTTCCTTGCTCGTGAGCTACAGCAGCGTGGCCAGTTGCGACTTGCGTACGTGGCCTCTGAGGCCAACACTGCTGATGTCTTCACCAAGGCACTTCCGCCTTGTTATCATCAGCGCTTCTGTACCCAGCTGGGTCTTGTGCCTCTGTTGCCTCATTTGCTCTCCTCTTGACTCTCTTTGTACTGTTACATATATATATTGCTGCTCTTGCTTGTTTAGCCTTATATATATATGTACTCCTGCATGTGAACTGGCCTTGTGGCCTTGAACTTGTGCTCGGAATGTGTGGTGACATTGTGATCCACCCTGAGCTTGCTTTGCTTTGCTTTACTTGACTGGTCTTGTAACCCCTAGTTCTCCCCCACTTTACCTATGGGGGTGTGTCAAACATTATATATGTTGTTGTAGTTGTTTAGGCTACAGTGGGTTAGCCCATAGGGGGTACACAATTCTAGGGTTTCCTACTTGTACTCATTTCACTGTTAGTTCATTCATTCTTGTTCAAGAGCAGCCAATCGGAGGACCCCAAAGATTCTCAACAAATTGAACGATCGCAAAAACCCTAGAAAATGAAACCACATTGTCCCGGCGTGGCTATGCTAAACAAACGCGAACATTCTCGAATAAATTTGGCGGGTGGTTTGTCGCCCCGCTGGTTTTTACGATATAGTCTAGTTTAGCCATGCAACACTTAATTTTATGTAAAGGCTCGCGCACCGGGTGTTTTTTCGCTATGACTTAAACCATGGTTATCTGTACAGATGATCCCCACTTGATATCATCAATTTCGGAGAGGTGTATCGACCAAAACATGTTTATGACATGTGCGGGGGCCATGTCTATCTTCACACCCTTGGGCAACTACCCCTACTTTATTCGAGACCAATGGTTATCTAATATCTCAATATTTGAATGGCATACTTCCAAACGCCTTATGCGGGTAAGAGGGAACAAGGAAAGGGTCCCAACGAGAAATAAGATCCATGTGCGGTGATCATGAATATGTTTTTTGCGACATCCACGCATGACAATATCATCCATAGCCTCTACCTTCTTGGTGTTGATTGTTCAAGGATTTTTTTTTCAATCGGAAAAAACAAAAACAAAAAAAAAAAAAAAACAAAAAAAATCATGAAATCTGCCTAAACCAGATGCAGTTGATACAAACATACCACAACTCATGCGACGGTAAAACTTTGTGGGAAATTCAGGGCTATAATGCATGAGCCTCTCCTCCCCCCTCCCCTTCCCCTCCACCCGTCCTCCCCCACCCATTCTTCCCTTATGGTGGCACTGCGGAATGTCACTCTACAACGGTAGCAAGCTAGACTATGGGGGTTGGCACAAACTACTAGGAGTTATCGTAGCTTTGCTTTGTTCCTTAGTGCTTGCACATACACGGGAGAAATCGGCAAGAGTTTTACTAGGCAAAGTTGGAATTACATAATAATCGAACAAACAATGACAACAATGACCACATCAGGCACCTAGCAACTCTGCAACTAGCCTAGTCGACCGCCAGCACAGCTTGGTCGACCCCCTGCCAGCATTGTGTAGAGGAGCCACGCCAGCACTGCAGAAAGGCGACCTGTCAACAGAGCATGTCGACGGCGTGCCAACGCTGCAGCAGAGTCGTTGTCCAGCATTGCCCCGAAGAAGACAGCAGTGTGCACGATCGCATGTGTGCGCAAATGATTGGCCTGACTTGCCTCGTTGGGCATCTGTCGGCTGTTTTCTACACCTGACAAGCCACATCGACTTCGGGATACTAGCCCGAAGTAGCCTGCGCCATCGCGACTTCGACGACGTTCGCGTGCCTCCGCAAAACTCGTCGAGCAGGTTACTCGGTCGACCTGGTCGACCTCCAGGTGCTCTGGTCGACCCCCAGGTGCCTCTGGTCGACCACCGGGTCCCTCTGGTCGACCACCGGGTCCCTCTGGTCGACCACCACTCCCGTCGAGCTACCCCCTCGTCGACCGCTGCTCACATGTCTTTTCGACGGACTGCCCCGTCGACCTCCCGGTCGAGCTGCAGGTCGAGAGGCTTCTCCATCGACCTCCTGGTCGAGCTGCAGGTCGACGAGCTGCTCTGTCAACCTCCCGGTCGAGCTGCAGGTCCTGTTCGACGGCCCACATGTCACCTAGGCCAGTCAGTTGCAGCTGTCGTGCTCCCTGGTCGACAGCAACACCACAGCGGTCCCTTGCAGCTCGACATAGCCTGTCGAGCAGCTCTCCCACTGTGAACGATCGGCTGCCACTCCCGTACATCCGACCAAGTCGTCGGCGTTGCCCAAGCAAGGACGGGGCCAACACTTCATTCCTGTTAACAGGCACGGCGGCGCGAGGTTTAAAGTTTTCAACCGTTGGGTTATATCAATGGTCGTGACCATATACGATGCCATGCAAACATGGATATCTACACCAAAGCTAGCCGGTTAATGCTACGAGCATTGTTTGCCAGTCCGATGAATTCATATCGGGACTTCCCTTTTTAGGGCTCTCGTTATCAGTGTAATTTGCACTTCTATATATCAGAAATGGCAGGTAGAAAGTTAGAACAGGAAAGAAGGGTTTCACTAGCAATCATTGGGATACATATAGCAAACCCTAACAGGGCTGTACTCACTATAGAGTAACCCACTGCAGACTAGAGAAATATAACATTCTGACACACCCCCATAATCAAAGTGGGGTATAATCAGCACAGTAAGCAGTCACAGAGCAGGTTCACAAGTACAAGTAAAGCTAGAGGCATTCACAAAGGGCAAGTGAGGAGGAGGAGGCGGGACTGTAAGAGGAGAGGAGATAGGAGGCGACGGCTGAAGCTGCAAACACACAGGCAACAGGAGCCGCACTAACGGAGTGGCTACCGGAGCAAGGGCCCCGGACTACAGGAGTAACTGGCTCCGCGGCTAAGACGAGCGGCTGGAGCAACGGACCCACGGGCAACTGGCGCAGCTGGCTCATACTGGACTACCGGAAATTGTAGCCTCCGGACTACTGGCGCTGCTGGCGACACGACGACTACCTCCGCTCAACCTCCCCCAACTGTCCCACCCCCCTTTCACACACCCCTTGCTGCACCCCTAGCTCCAAACTCACGTCCACCCCCTAGCGCCACTCCCTCGGCTCCCACCCACCCACCCCCCTCACCGGCAGCTGCAGCAGTGGGAGACGGAGTAGGAGGAGGAGCAGAGGACGGCTCACACACCCGCCACCCCCATACCCGCCACCCCATACCCTAAACACAGGCGGTGCACGGGTCCCTGGGGCGCTGCGATGGGGGACGGGAAGGGCAGCGCGCAGCCCCCCCAGGGCGCCTCGACGGGTGACAGGAGGGGGAGGGGGGGGGGAGGGGACGCGCAGGCCCCCAGGGTGCCGCGGCGGGCGACGTACAGGGCAGCGCGTCGGCCCCCGGGGTGCTTCGACGGGCGACGGGATGGAGGGGTGACGCGCGGCCCCCCAGGGCGCCGCGGCGGGCGATGGGCAGGGCTGCGCGCAGGCCCCCAGGGCGCTTCGACGGGCGACAGGAGGAGGGGCGATGCGCGGGCCCCCGGGACGCCACGGCGGGCGACGGGAGGGGACAGCGCGCGGGCCCCGGGGCGCCGCGTTGGGCGACGAAACCGCCGCGCGCGCTCGGGACGCGCGGCGGGCAGGAAACCGCCACGTGCCCCGAGCGCGTGGCGGGCAGAAAACGCCACGCGCGGAGGGCGCGCGGCAAGTAGAAGACGTCGCACGCCATAGGCGCGCGATAGGCAGGACAGTAGCGGAAGCAGGTAGACCCACAGGCCAGGAGCGTAGACGCTCTAATTCCATGCCCCGCTCTCGCGCCCTTATGGGCCCTACCATCACGCCCCATAGGTGGCCGGCCGTTTCCCTCCTTACGGGCCCGCTTACGCGCCCATTACGGGCCCCACCGCTGTGTCCGCAGCTCGCCGCCCGCTTTGTGCGCTACTACAGCCATTGTCGCCTGCCACCTTGCGTTGCCACCCACTACGGCTCCCATGCAGCACGCGCCATCGGCTGCACCAGTGGAGCGCGCTGCTGCAACACGTACGCAGATACATGCAGCAAGTTGCTCCATCAGTAGCTGCCATTGCCAACCGTGTTAGGCTAATGCCTGTGCTGCCCGTACAGTTCTACATCCACCCGTGTCACCCTCTACAGCTGCTGCCGCTTGTATCGCCCACGATGTTCGTTGCAGCCCTACAACTGCACATGTTGCTCACTGAAACTGCTGCCACTCGTACCGCTCGTGCTGCTCACTGTCGATGCAGCTACCCGTGTCACTGCTAGCCATTCACACCAAGAGCCTGCCCTGCCGCCCGTGCTGCCCTTGCCACCAGTGCCATCTCTGCTAGACTTCTGCCCGTTCCGCCTCCGCTAGACTTCCGCGCAGGCCGCCCCTGCTAGACTGCCACCCGGGCCACCTCTGCTAGACTGCCGCCCATGCCACCTCTGCTAAACTGCCGCCCGGGCCGCCCATGCGGGCCGAGCCACCCGTATCGCCCGTGCCGCCCTGTCCGGCTTCACTTTGCTCCAGCTTGTGCTCCAGTGCCTGTCCTTGCTCCTCTGCCTTTCTTCCCTTCTCTTGCTTTCCCTTCTAGGCTTTCTCACTCGTCCCTTCGTCAGCAGTGCCTGGAGTTCCCTGGTCCCTTTGGCTCTCTCTGCCCCAGCTTGTATCTCAGCTAAGATCTCAGTTGCTGGCTAGTGCAGATCAATCTGAAGTGCTAGCTCGGCTGGCTTGAGGGAGCCCGCCCTTCCCTCACACTCCAAATTTCCTGGGCTAGATGGTTCACTAACACAAGTAACGGATTGAAAGTGAAAACAAACAGGCAAACTAGTTTGATCAGCCTGCATTCCTGCCTAAGTAACATGCATCTTATACTGTTGTACTAGAACGGCACTTTCGCCAAGTTTTGCTACTTTTGGTTTCCCGCCCAGGTTCCCACTCGGTTTTATCCTTCTTACTACATGACTCACTAATGTCCCGCTTTTGTCACGTTTGCTATCTAGGCTATTATGTGTCAGAATGTTGTATTTGTCTAGCTTGTAGTGGGGTACTCTATAGCGAGTACAACCCAATTTAGGGTTTCCTATATGTACTCAACTGCTTGCTAGTGCAAACCCTCTTTCCTGTTCTAAATTTCTACCTGCTCATTCTGATATTGTGTTTCCTTTTTAAAAACGAAACAACTTTCGGACTTCACTTTGCTCCAGCTTGTGCTCCAGTGCCTGTCCTTGCTCCTCTGGCTTTCTCACTCATCTCTTCCTTAGCAGTTCTTAGAGTTCCCTGGACCCTTTGGCTCCGTCTGCCGCAGCCTGTATCTCATGCCCCCTCCTTGGTCCTTGAGTCTTTCCCGAGGACCTGTGGATCTACCCTTCTGCAGGCTGTCGGTCGAGTGTCTCGGCTCTGTTGCTGGCCTCTGGTAGCCTTAGGCACTGCCTTGGCCACGTTGGTCATGTGGTCTCTCCTCTTGTCTTCCTTGTTGTTTACCAGCACCACCACTCCCGATCCCTTTATCTCATTCTCCTTCCACCTTTCTGTTCCCACGCCTATGTCCATCATATCACGCTTGGCTTGCATTAGATATACTTCCTCTTCCACCCCAGCTCCTTCCTCTTGCTCCCCTTCTCCGCTTCTGCCCTTCGCTTGTATCTCTGTGCATCTCTCGGTTGGGCCACGTGTAGGTTCACTAGCGCGGCAGGTAGCAGTTCTCTCAGAAATCTTGCTCTGGCCTCCGCCAGCCCCACCCACTCCTTGTCAGTCACCTTGAATATATATGTCAGTATCTTGGGCGCGTCAATCGGCAAGATTGGTTCTCTTCCTAGCAGCAGGTAGTATGGGGATAGGTCCCTCAAGGCTGCTTGCTTGCTGAAGAGGTACCCCGCTGCTACCCATGGCAACCTGTTGTCCTAGTCCCTTTTGAACTTCTCACCGTATGCCCTCAGGCCCCTCTTGACTGTCTGTACGAACCTCTCGGTTAGGCCGTCACTTTTCGGGTGGTACCTTGAGGTTCGCCTGTGGGTTATACCAGTCTCTTTCAGCAGCTTGTCAAACTCTCCCATGAATTCCATTCCCTGGTCCGTCAAGACCCCTCCACATGCCCCAAATCTTGTCGGTACCCGCTCTTCAAATGCCTTTGCTATGCGGGCCGAGTTCTTGCTTGGTAGTGGCTTTACTTCTACCCATTTTCTCCCTTGTTCGATCATGATCAGGATGTAGCGCTCCCCCCTGGGACTTAGTGGCATTTCTCCCGCCGGATCTAGGGACCATCGAAAACCTAGCCCTCTCACTGCCAGTGACTGCAGCTCTTTTCTTCCTCTCTCTAGCTCGGCCTTGTTTCTGCTGCACAGCTCGCAGTCTCGCACCCACTCCTTGATCTCTCTCCCCATCCCCGCCCACCACTAGCCTGTCTCTAATAACTGAGTGGTTCTCAAGCTTCCACAGTGGCCCAACTGGCGGTGCACCTTGGCTATGATGTCCGCCCGCTCCTCCCTTCTTGGCTCTAGCTTCCATCCTACCTTCGTGTCCTTCTGCAGCTGCCCTTCGTACCAGCGGTAGTGCAGCCCACTCGCTCTGGCTCTCTCGCTGACCGGCTCCACTTCTATTTTTCCTTGCACCCAGTACAGTACCTCCTGATTTTCTCATACACCTTCAGCTCCCTTCTTTCCTCTCTTCCTTGTCCCTTCTTCGTCTATCTCTCTCGCCAATGCCACCAGGCATGCCGCTGGTTGATCTAAAGGTGGGTTCCTGGAAAGGCCATCCACATGCTGCATTGTTTTGTCTGGGCGGTGCCTTATGGTGAACTCTTATTCCTGCAGTCGCATGGCCCACCGCACATTCCTCCCCGTTAGTGCCTGGTTGGTCATCAACCACGTGAGTGGCTGATGATCTGTCACTAGTTTGAAAGGAATCCTTTGCAGATACACCCGAAAATGCATAATTGCCCAGACTGCCGCCAGCCCCTCCCCCTCATACGAGCTATAATTGGCTTCTGCAGGGTTGCAGCACCTGCTGGCGAAGGCCACCACTCTTTCTTCTCCTTCTTTCTCTTGGCACAGGAATGCGCCCATGCCTGAAGTGCTCCAATCGGTGAACGACACAAAGGGTTCCTCCTTTCTGGGCAGTGTAAGCACCATTGCTGTCTTCACTGCCTTCAGGAGCGCGTGCATTGCTTCCTGCTCCTCCTTCTCCCACTTCCAGGCTTGCTCCTCCCTCAGCATCCGATTCAGGACCGCGGCTGTCTTGCTGAAATTCGGCACAAAACGCCGGTACTGTAGGAATCCTAGCATGGCGCGTAGTGTGCTCCGATCCCTTGGTGCTGGCACTCGGTCCAGCACTTCCACCTTCGCCTGCTGGATGCCTAGCCTTCCCCCTTTCACCTCGAATCCCAAGTATTTCACTGAATCTTCCCCAAAACTGCACGTTTTCGGGTGGCAATTCAGTCCAGCCGCTCTTATCGCTTCCAAGGTTGCCTTCACATCTGCCACGTGCTGCTCTGTGTTTGGGTTGAACACTACAACATCGTTGATGTAGCACTCTGCCGCGGGCACCATCCTCAGGGTAGCATCCATTATCCTCTGGAATAGTGCAGATGCATTCTTCATCCCGAACGGCATGCGAGTCCACTCGTACTGTCTGTCTAGGCCATGAAAAGCAGTTTCCTTCATGTCCTCTTCTCGTATCGGGATCTGATTGTATCCCTGCCTCAGATCTAGTGTTGAGAATACTTTTGCCCCTTGCAGCCGGTCAAATATCTCTTCTGCCAACTTCATGGGGTAGCGGTCTGCCACTGTCACTTTGTTGAGCCCGCGGTAGTCTCCACACATTCTCTTGGCTGAGACCTCCCCCATCAGATCCCTCCTTGCTGCTACCACCGTGGGTGCAACATATTCACTCTCCAGCCGGTGAATTAGCCCGGCTTCCAGCAGCTCCTTGCATTTCTCCAAGCACACCTCAGCATCTCCAGGGCTCATCCTTCTTTTTCCGCTGGTAGACCGGTACCTCGCTGCTCATCTTCATTTCATGGGTCGTGCACCTGCCTAACTCCTTCAAGTCATACGCAAAGGTTGCCCGGTGCTGTTTCAGTACCTCTTGTAGGGCCCTTGCCGCTTCTGCCCCAATCCCCTTTCCTATTGGCCAATCCTCTTCCGGCCCTCTTTCTCCCTTGGGCTCTGCTTCTTGGTGCCTCACGGTCTCTGCCTCCACCTTGCCTTCCCCCAGCTCCTCTCCTAGCTGCTCCTCCACCGCCATGAAGGCCCAGCCTTCTCTTATCCTGCCCTCATACTGCTGCTGTATCATTTCCAACTCTCTCTTTCTCCTTTCCACTTCGTCTTCATCTCAGTATTGCTCGCTGCATTCTATCTCCCGCTCTATCTCCTTCTTCTTCAGGAGCATCCGTATCGTCTCTATGATCCAGGACATCACGTTTAGATTCATGGCCCTTCCTAAGGCCACCCTCCTCTGTCCCTCGGTCACTTTAGGGTGTGCAGTGGCTTCCCACCGATGTCCCGTTGCTGCTTCTCTCTCCATCGCTATCGGCTCCTCCCATGTGCCCGTCCTTACATCATACACCATGCACGGCCCTGGCAGATCCCCCTCCATCTTGAGCCCCCTCGCTCTGGCGTAAGATACGAGCGTGGGCAGCGCTTGTCGTGGCTTTCCGGGCTCCTTACACTGATATTGCGTTGGATGGTCCCTTATCCTGACTTGCGCCGGCATACAATTTGGCCCTAGTATATCGCTCACCAACCTCGGCTCTGGCTATTGCATCGGCGCCAAAGAGTGCCTCAGGCTGGCTTTTGATACCCCATTCTGCTAGTATCTACGCGGGCTGTGCTCTTTGGACCGAGCTGTGCTGCATCTGCCGCCACTCCTCTTTCCACCGCTTCCTTGATCTCTGCAAACAGCGCTTTGACAGGTTCTCTTATGTCATTAGCTAGATCCACGCTTTCCAGCACGTATAACTCTTCTCCTTATTTCTTTTGCAGCATTTCTAATACCCGCCTCAGGTCTCGGAAGCACGCGCCCCTGCTGGCTGCCATTCCTCCTCCTTCGCCTGCCCTCGAGTAGCCCTGGCATTCCCAGCCCGCTACGACCAGATTCACTTGCCCCCACCTTTCCAGCTGGTCTTTGGTTATATCACGCACGTCATCAACAATCGCTTCATCTTCCGCTGGTATCGCTCTTTCTAGTATCTGTTGCAGGTAATCATGTAGCAGCTTCAGAGCGTGATGCCTAGCCATCCGCCTAACAACAGGGTCTTTCTCCACGTGCACCCACTTCCGCACATAGCACCCTGCCTTTAGCGCCGCTGCCAGCCCCGTGCCTATCCCTCCATATAGCTCCTGAATGCACAACACCCCCTCCAATGCCCACAGTTGAGTTACTCTCTCCTGCAGTGAGGCCGGATCTCTTCCCACCTCTTTTCTTTCTAGGCGCTTCTCGTGTTCCTCCGCGTACTGCTTCCACGTCCACTCATCCAACTCTTTCATTAAGTCCTTCTTCTCCGCGCTGTATGCCTCCCTGGGCTCCTGCCTTATGAATTTCACCGTCTGCGTGCCCACCAAACTCTCGGGGTCCCAATATTGCACGCAGAAGAGCACTTTCTCCTGCCACGTACGTATCATGGCACCCACCCGGTATAGTAGTTCCATGCCCACCAGCACATCGTAGTCTTCGGACTCGGAGGCCCTGGAGTGGACATGGATGCAACACTCCTTCTCCGTTCCAGGCAGCAGCACCACTTCCACCGGCCGTTGAGTCCTTGGTATCCATTTCGGTTGGCCTCCTTCCGCCGTCATAAGCAGGATCCTGCGCTCTACTAGCCTCCCAAGCATTCAACTACTTTGCCTGGCCTTTGCTGATTAGCACATTGTGAGCTCCGATATCAATAATCGCCTATCCTACTGGTAGTCCTCCCACTGTCATGCTGCCTCGCTCTGCTATCACTAATGAGGCCTGTCAGACTAGTCGTTCGTTGGGGTGCCGCCTCATCTCTGCCGCCGCAGAACTCTCTTCTTGAACCCGTCCCCCTTCCCTTCTCCTTCCTCCTTCTCCTACTGCTCTCTGCTGCCTGTTTCTGAGGGCTAGGTCATCTCTGTTTCTGAGGTAGGCCATCAAGGCGGGCTCTCGCTATGGGATCTCCTCTTCTTCACTTTCTATTTCCTCGTACGCCAATATCGCCCTGCCTCTGGGCTTGGGAGGGCCCATCCTCTCCCGCTGCTGCTGTAGCCTTCTCAGCTCAGTCTGCACTTCTTCACGGCCCCGTGGCGCCTCCGCTCTTCTTTTGTTGTAACAATCCTCCTTGCCCTGGACCCGTTTGCCACAAAGTTCACATTCAGGCGTGTTGGTGCAGTCTCGGCGGAGGTGTCCCACGTCTCCGCATCCATGGCACCTTCTGGGGTCTCCTCTGCCTGGTGGTGCGGGGAGAGAGTCAGGAAAGGCTGCCGTGGCCCAGGCAGATTTAGCATTCGGTCTGACCTCCCCATCTTCCCGGTCGAGCATCCGCTCCGCGTGCTCCGTGCGCTTAGCAAGCCCATACACCTCCTTAGGTGTTATATTGGCGCCAATGCCGTAGACCATGTTCCTGACAATTCCTCGTAGCTCTTCCTTCAGGCCCCTCACAAATTTTCTCACCAAGAGACGCTTGTCTCTGCTTTCTAGATCCTCGGTCAATTCCTTCAAGGGGTTGTAGTATTCTAGTAGAGACTCCTCTCTTTTCCTGCGGAATTCTCGGAATTCTTCCACCCATGCCTTCGTCTGGCCCACAAATTCTCTTCATAGCAGCGTATGAAGCGTGTCGTGGGGTTTTCTATCTCCCCACACTCGAGTTCTTCCAGGATCTCCTCCTGAGACATCCGGCCTCTCCTGTCAGCGTACACACCATTCTCCTGAAGAACTCTTGTGGATCATGCCCATCTCGCTCCCAGCCATACCGCACCGTCTCGAGCTGCATCACGTGTTTTTTTAAGCTGGGCCCCACGCCTGGTATTCCCGTGAATCGCTCCGCCAACTCTATCTTCGGTGCAATGACCGCTCTCCCTTGATATATTTGGTAATCTGGCTCCCATGTTTGCGCCCCTGTCCCCCCCGCTGCTTTGCTGGCAATCAGCTCTCGTGCTGCAGGCGATGCCGGGTTTGTGCCACTATCGTACCGCTTCCACGTCCCCTTTCCCTCCGGGGTGTGTTGTCCCATGCCCGGCATCTATGTCAGCGATTTCTCTTCTTTCTGGGCGTCCCATCTAGCTCTCGCTCCTTCCGCCCATTTCCTCGCCATTGGAGTTTCTCCTGGATCCGACGCAATGAGAGGGTGTTCTGTCACCAAGGTTTCACTTCCGCGTGCCCTTTGGTGCGGCGTGCGATACGTGGGTGACGACGATCTCCGCATTCCGTTGGTTCCTGATCTTGGTTGCCTTTCGCCCGCTTCAGCGGCATGCGCTCTCCAGCTCGGCAGCGGCCTAACTAGGTCCTTCACTTCTATTCCGCATCTTACGCCTGAGCGTAGTCGATACCTATTGCTCATGTCTTTGCTGCGGATGATTGCCTTTCTTTTGCTTGTTTGTGCCAAGATCTCACTTGCTGGCTAGTGCAAATCAAGCTGAAGTGTTGGCTCGAGGGAGCCTGTCCTTCCCTCATACTCTAGTTTGCTTAGGTTGGCTCCACCTTTCCTGGGCTAGATGGTTCGCTAACAAAATTAACGGATTAAAAGTGAAAACAAACAAGCAAACTAGTTCGATCAACTTGCATTCGTGCCTACGTAACATGCCTCTCTTACCATTGTTCTAAACGGCGCTTTCTCCAAGTTTCACTACTTTTGGTTTACCGCCCAGGTTCCAGTTCGGTTTTATCCTTCTTACTACATGAATCACCAATGTCGCCCTTTTGTCACATTTGCTTTCTAGGCTAGTATGTTTCCTATTAAAAAATGTGACAGCCCGTCTGCTTCTCTTGGAGGATGAGTTCCTACTGTTGCAACCGCTACTGCACCTTCCTCCGAAGTTACGTTTTCTTGTGACTTTGCTCATCCTCCTCCTGTGGTCGTTTCCTCAAGTTTCTATCTACTATGTCGACTGCGGTATTGCAACATCAGTAGTGTCTACAGCACCAGTAGTAATAGGTTCAGCAGCATCGCCCATATTAGCCTCAACAATAGGTCCCTCAGTGGCAGTGGAGTCCTGTCGGCCCTGGGAGCAATGGCAGTGGTGGTGGGCCTGCCAGCCAACTGTCGCGCGGTAATCCTGCTCAACCCTATTATTACGTGCGCCTGACTGGTCTGCGCCACGGTTTTATCGCCAGGCATCTCCACCCTACTGAGAAGTACTTTTGGTTGCCTCACCGATCTCTACTGCCAGCGTTTCAGCCTCGAAGCACCCGCCCCTGACTGGGCTTCACTTCTCCGCCGGGACCACCCGGTGTGTTTACTTAGGATATGTCTGATATAGATGCTATTTTGTATTCTTCCCCTCTCATGCCATGTATTTTTGTATGCTTAGATTATAATCTATAGCTGATTCTTGTGTAGGATCTTGGGATGTTGCTAGCCCAAGTACGACGACCGCTTACGCGTCACCCTCCATCACGCTTGACTTCGGTGCGTCGCATTGCTTCTTCCGCGACAGCACCACCATCTCTCCGCTTCCGGCTCCAGTAGCGGTTGCCTTGGCTGATCCCTCCTCAAAACCAATTTTTGCACGCAACGCTATTGCACTCCCGTATCCGACAGTCCCCTCAGGTTCCCTCTCAGGTCTGCACCTCCCCTCGTTCTCAAGGAACTTGGTGAGTGTTGATCGTCTTTAGGACCTCGGCATCACCATCACCTTTCATGCGTACGAGCGGTTTGAAATCTAATTGGATGTTACCACTGGGGCGCCTCTTGCCACGTTCTCTCGGGGGCACGCGGCAGGTCTCTTCATAATGCGAGCTGCGCCCCCCAAGTTGCTGGGTCAGGTCAGGTCACTCACCCACCCATCGCTCATTTGGCACCACCATCTAGGTCACTCACCTACCCGTCGCTCATTTGCCACCACCATCTAGGTCACCCCATTTTCTCGTGTCTTGGTCATATGGTTCACCACCATCTTGTCTCAAGTCTCCCAACGTCGCTCTCCCCACTCCCTCCCTCGTCTGCACCACCGTGCATTCCCTGCGTTGAGGGGCGAGAGGGTACCACTGCTCCCCTTCAGACTTTGCACAGGGATTTTTGGGGCTCAACCTATGTCTCTGGGCCACGTCTAAAGTGCTACTTTCTGATGGTTGTGGACGACTATTCTCGTTAAACCACGGTGTTTTCCTTACAGCATAAAGCCGACATGCCTGACGTGCTCCTCTTGTGACTGTCCGCGCCCAGCACGCCCTACCTGTGCTTCGCCTGCACTGTGACCATGGTGGCGAGTTCGGCTCTGGTCGGCTTGAGCAGTTCTGCCATGCAAAGGGCATCCGCCAGACCTACAGGCTACCGACCTTGCCGCAGCAGAATGGGGTCACTGAGCATCGCATTAGCTTGGTCATGGAGATCGCCTGCACCTCCATCTGCCACGCCAGTGCTACCCATTTTCTTTGGCCTTTTGCAGTCTGCTACGCCTCGCACCGGCTTAACCAACTTCGGCGGAGCCAACTTTGCTGCAGCCGACCACAAGGAAGTCGACCTCAGTGACCGCCAACCGGGTGCCGACCTACTATCAAGTCGACGCTGACTTAGCGGCCTCTTCTAGTCGACCAAATAATCTGGTCGATGAAGTTCTGCGGGGGTGCAAGAACGTCTCCCAGGAGGCTTTGGCGAAGTCGTCCTGCATGCTGGTATCATGAGGTCGACGTGGCACATCTGGCGCAACCCTCGGCAAGTGACCGAATTGGCACCAACGCAATGTGCGTTGTGGTGCACGACGTGCTCAACCGCCTACATGCGCCTGTGAAGTAGGTGCGCGCACATGCGCATATAGTCACATGTGATTGCAACGCTGGCAAGTCGCCTTGCTGCAACGTTGGCAAACCACCATGGTGCACTGCTGGCAGGTCGTTGACTCGCAGTGTTGGCAAGCCGCCTCCCAGCCGCGTTGACACGCTGTTGACTTGCAGTGCTGGCAAGCTGTCCTCGTGCTGTGCTGAAGGTCGACCTGCCTGCTTGCTAGGTTGCCTTGCATCTGATGTAGTCAACTTTGCCATACCTTTTGCACCATTTTGATCAAATTTTCTTAGTGAAATTCTTCCCGTTCTGCCTCGTGAACATGCAAGTAGAGAGAACACAAGGAACGATACGATCACCCGTACCAACCGTGCATTCCTCTGTAGTCCAGCTCCCAGTCTAGATTGACTATCCGCAAGCTAATTGATGCGCAGGCTCCCACTGCCATGTCTGACCCCATATGAGCTAATCAACAAGGAGGGCAGTGACTGATAGGTCTCAGAGCTACTCCCATAAAAATACCACCCCCAACTCCCCCAACCCCCCCACCCCTCCTCCCACCTCCCCATAACCTTCCCACAGCACTCCCCAAAGCCCCCACGAGCGAACCGCAGCAGAGCCAGATGAGGCAGTCTTGGGGCTACAGGTGGTGAACACGTACACGTAGGTGCTCGTGACAGGCGCCTTGTCTGTGTCCGTTGCGGAGATTCACCTTATGACGGTGGTAGCCGGAGCCTGCGCGTCGATTGCCTTGCGGAGAATCAATCTACACCGGGAGCTGGACTACGGAGGAAGGCACGGGTGGTACGAGTGATCATAACATTCCTTGTGTTCACTAGTACTTGTGTGTTTACATAGAAAAACTGCAAGAGTTTCCACTAGCGAAACGGGAATGCAGAATGATAGAGAAAGCATGGGCAACAATTGAGAAAGTGTGAACGAGAATGAATGACTATGAAGTGAAGTGAATACAAATAGGAAACCCTAATTGTGTTGTACCCCCTATGGGATACCCCACTATAGCCTACAGAAACAAGTAAGCTATATGTTCTGACACACCCCCATAGGCAAAGTGGGGGAGAACAAGGGGTCACAAGACCAGTCAAGCAAAGCAAAGCAAAGCTCAGGGTGGATCACAAAGTCACCACGCATTCCGAGCACAAGTTCAAAGGCCAGAAGGCCAGTTCACATGCAAGATCATATATAGAGATATACAAGAGTCAAGCAAGCAAGAGCAAGAGTATATATAGGCGAAGGTACAAGCAAGGTCAAGAGGAGAGCAAGTGAGGCAAGACAGGCACAAGACCCAACTGCGTGCAACAACGCTGATGATCACAAGGCGCAAGTGCCTTGGTGAAGACATCAGCAGTGTTGGCCTCAGAGGCCACGTACGCAAGTCGCAACTGTCCACGCTGCTGTAGCTCACGAGCAAGAAAGTAGCGGAGAGCAATGTGCTTCGTTCTGTGCTCCAGTCGCTGCTCTCGACACAAGACCAGCATGGCCTTGTTGTCTACGTACAGGACTGGAGGAGAACGAGGCTGCTCTCCAAGGTCGGTCAGCAGGTAGGTGAGCCAGCGTAACTCCTGTGCAGCCATAGCCCCAGCGTAGATCTCAGCCTCACAACTGGAGCCGAGAACAGAAGACGAGCGGGTAGCCCGCCACGAGACAGAGCCGGAACCAAGGCTGAAGGTGTAACCCTGTGACGACCGCTGCGTAGCCTGGTCGTCAGCCCAAGAAGCGTCTGCGTGCCCAGTGAGGACCACTGGACTGCGCCCTCCAAGCACTAGCCCCATGCCCGACGTACTGCACAAGTAGCGCAACACCCTCTTCGCTGCAGCCATGTGCTCTGGTCGGTGTCTCCCAGGAGCAACAAAGCGTGCGAGAATGCTAAGAGGGTATGCGAGGTCAGGTCGTGTGCAGGTCATCAGGTACATGAGGCAGCCAACAAGCTCTGCAAACGGGCCACTCGACTCTACGGACTCATCCGAAGGCAGAGCTGAGAGCGAGTGGCGAGTAGGCAGAGGAGTGGCCTGAGGCGAGGAGTACGTGAAGCCGAAGCGCTGAAGGACCTGCTGCACCATGTGTGACTGAGTCAAGGTAATGGTGCGGCGTGCTCTGTCCCGGGTGATCTGCAAGCCAAGGTAGCTGCGCAGTTCACCCAGGTCAGTGCACGTGTGTCTCTTCTGCAGCTCGGACTTCACGTAGGCGAGTCCAGCAGTGTCAGCTGTGGCAAAGACCAAGTCGTCGACGTACACGAGGATGTAGAACGGCGGCAGAGAGGTGTCGGTGCGCAGAAACAGCGACGGGTCGGCAGTAGAAGGAGCAAACCCAAGTGCCGCGAGCGTAGTCCTCAGTGTGTCGTGCCACTCACGTGGCGCCTGGCGGAGACCGTAGACTGGACGCCGGAGACTCCACTGGGTACCAGGAGGGAAAGACCCAGTGAAGCCAGGTGGGCGACGCAGCCAGATCTCCTCGTGCAGGCTGCCCTGCAAGAAAGCTGTGCTGAAGTCGAGAGAGTGCAGCTCGTAGTCACGGTGAGCAGCAACGTGCAGCAGAACCCAAAGAGTGGTCATCTTCGGGGTGGGGGAGAAGGTCTGAAAGTAGTCAACCCCCTGCCGCTGACTGAAGCCACGAGCCACGTAACGCGCTTTGAAGACAGGCGGAGAACCCGGCGGCCGCTTCACCCTGAAAATCCACATGCCACTGACGATGTTCGCCCCAGAAGGGGGAACAGCGTCAACGTAGGTGCCTGTGGACTTCCAGGAAGCCATCTCTGCATCCATAGCTGCCTGCCACTGAGAGGAGTAGGGACCCTCTATCGCCTCCGCGTAAGAGCGCGGAGTCGGGATGTCTGGTGCATCCGGGTCTCCCTCAGGGGCTAGCAGTACATACGCGAGACGAGGTGAAGCGGCGGCCAGACACTGGAACTCCTCCTGCCTGTCCTCAAGGACGTCCGTGCCAAGGGCACACTCACCCCCGACGGACGGAGGACAGGCGGACTCAGACTCAGTGACAAGACGAGCAGCGTAGTCTAGACGACAGCGCGCAGCAAAGTCGACAAGCTCAGTGACAAGGGCAGACGCAGCAGACGACTCGAAGGAAGGGTCAGTGACAGCAGTAGCAAGGAGACGCGTGACAGTAGGACTGGCAGCACGAAGAGAGTCCGACTCCGGGTCGGCAAGAGCAGGAAGAGAGGAAGCAGGAGGAGAAGGCAAAGGGGCACGCAGAGGAGCAGTGGACGGACGCAGTGACATCCGGTGCGTGCCAGGGACAGGAGGAGGACGCTGACGCGACCCGCGACCACTAGCGCGCTCAGTACGAACAGGCGACACAGGACGAGACGCAGGCTCACGACGCTCAGTAAGACCTCCAGTCGGACCAGCGTAGGGAGAAGGAGCAGGCAAAGGGGAGGCAGGCTGTAGCTGTGGCTGTGACCGGACAGGCTGCGGACCCTCGAAGGGAGGAGGAGGAGGTGTAAGACCAAGAACCTGCTGCAGGAGCGGAACGAAGTACGGTCGGGGCCGCGCGGCGACGCTAGAAACAGCAGGAACAGCACCAGCAGCCCCGGCAGTAGCACCCACTCCAGCAGCACCTCCAGCAGCACCACCAGAAGCTCCAGAACCTCCAGCCGCAGCACCAGGAGCACTGTCAGTCGGACCGCCAACGGCAGGCTCAGCGCCAACACCCTCAGCAGTACCAGCTCCAGGAGAACTCTCAGACCCAGCAGCTCCAGCACCCACAGGACGAGCACCGGCGGGACGTGCGGCAGCAGTACCCTCTGCAGCCGAAGAACCACCAGCACCAGCAACACGCCTCCAGCGCCTGGCAAACCACTCACGCAGCTCCTGTGGGGAGAGTGGCTCCCTGCGAGACGAAGCACCCCCAGGCACAGCAACCCCAGGCTCAGCACCCCCAGGCTCAGCACCCCTAGGCACAGCACCCCCAGGCACAGCACCCCCAGGCTCGGCACCTCCAGGCTCAGCACCCCCAGGCACAGCACCCCCAGGCGCAGCACCCCCAGGCTCAGCACCCCTAGGCACAGCACCCCCAGGCTCGGCACCTCCAGGCTCAGCACCCCCAGGCACAGCACCCCCAGGCTCAGCACCCCCAGGCTCACCACCCCCAGACTCCGCACCCCCAGGCTCAGCTCCCGCAGCAGCACCAGAGTCACCAGTGACTTCGACAGGCTCGACCGCGTCTACCTGGGACACACCTGAAGGGGCAGGACCCTGAGGGGGGGGGGGGACTACCGGGGGGGGACCTGGTACCAAGAAGAGCGGGGGTGGGGGGAGGGACGGAGTGCGGTAGGGGAAGAGGCGGTAGTAGGGTACCGACTCGTCGAACGTGACGTCCTGGGAGGACAGAACACGTCGAGAGGAGGGGTGGTAAAACTGCCACCCAGGGGCGTCGGGGGGGAACCCCAGGAAGACGCAGGGAGAAGCACGAGGGGACAGCTTGTCCGCAGACAGGTCGCGAACAAACGCCCGAGATCCCCAGACCCGGAACGCCGACGCATCGCCAACCTTCCCCGTCCACAGGAGGGCTGGGGAGGTCTCCGGTCGAGAGACCCTGGGGTGGAGGTTGATCTGGTGCGCAGCGTACCTGACCGCAAACGGCCACAGAAAATGGGGAGCAGCCGCATGCATCATGGACGTACGAGCGACGTCCATGACCATGCCAATGCGGCGCTCAGCAATCCCATTCTGCTGTGGTGAGTCCGGAAGCGTGAAGGTCTGACGGATGCCTCGCGCACGACAGTAGGCACTCAGGAGGCCAGAGGAGAACTCTCCGCCTCTGTCCGAGTGCAGACGCAAAACAGGGAAGTCAGAGCCAAAGCTCCTCCGAAGCTGGAGACGAGCTGCGCGGATCCAGTCGATCAACACCTCAGTGACCTCACCCTTGCTGCGCAAGGGGAAGACTGTGGTGTAACGCGAGTAGTCGTCAACCACCAGCAGGAAGTAGCGCTCCTGACCCTGTCCACGGACGCGGGCTGGGCCCCACACGTCCATGTGAAGCGTCTGCAACGGGGCCTCTGTCGGAGGAAACTGGGAGGAGTGAGGGGCAGCACGCTGACGCCCCTCGACACAGGGGACGCAGGTAGGGCCAGGGCCCGGAGGAAGGGGAGGGAGAGACCGGGGAAGACCAGACACAAGGACTCGCGAGGCCATGCCTCTGAGCCGAAGCAGAGAGGGGTGGCCAAGGCGGTGGTGCCAGAGGAGGGTCTCGTGAGACAGACGACGACACGAGCAGGGGGCAGACTCAGGACCAGAACTGGACGCTGCAGCAAACACCTGACCAGACAAAGGGACCCTACCAGACGTAGCACCTGGAGGAGAAGCAGTGGTCAGTGTGTACAGGCTCGACCCTGGCCGACGTGTAAACGTAGCCAGGTGGCGACCTGTATCCGCCTCCGTGCAGTGGGTCACCCGCTGACGAGCAGGGGTGAACTGGTGGACACCCGCATCCTGGAGGTCAGCACCACTCACCAAGTTCGTCGAGAACGAGGGGAGGTAGAGACCAGTCAGGGTGCCAGAGGGGGCCGCCGGACACGGGAGGACAGTGGAGAAGCGAGACAGGACAGGCCCCCCAGAGGGGTCAGCCAGGGACACCGCAACCGGCCGACTCAGCGGCGTGAGAGTGGTGCGGTCCCTAAAGAAGGAGCGAGACGCTCCAGAATCAAGGGTGAAGGTGTGAGAGGCCGAAGCCGACACAGTACCTGAGAGGGCAGACTCACCAGCACCTGAGAGCACAGACGCACTGGCACCTAGAGCAGCAGCCTCACTAGTACCTGACGCGGCAGTACCAATGCCCGGGTCGGGCGGGAAACACCGGTAACAGTCATCCTCATCACTACCAGTCACAGCATACATAGCAGAGAGAATAGCATCAAAATCAAGATCATAAATAGCTACACCAGCCCTAGACAGCTCTCCCCAGCGGGGGATCTCAGCGGCCTCCGGAAACTGCTGACGCCAGGCGTCGGTCAGGCGGCCAAAGCAGCGGCGGGCTGTGTGGGAGCCTCCACACCTCTCCCCTGCACGGTCACCGGTGCGAAGAACGTAGGGGCAGGGACCAAGCGCACCACCACGCTGACGCTGCAAGTACCACTCACGGAGCTGCTGAGGGGCGAGGACGGTGCGAGAGCGCTGCTGCTGCTGTGGCTGCTGCTGCGGCTGCTGCTGCTGCTGCTGCTGGCGCTGACCACCCCCAGAGCTGCTCCGCTGGGACGAGCCACTCCGACCCCCGCCGCCACCGCCACCCCCGCCTCCACCGCCACCCCCGTCTCCACCGCCACCTCCCCCACCAGGACCGTCGCTCCCACCGCTCCCACCGCCTCCTCCGCTACCACCCCCGCCGCCACCTCCGCCTCCACCGCCGCCACCAGTACCTCCACTCCAGCCACCACCCCCACCGCCACCCCCACTCCCCCCGCCACCCCCACCGCCTCCTCCACCGCCCCCTCTAGTTCCACCCGCTCCCTTGCCCCCCTTGCCCTTGCCAGAGCGGCGTCTGCCGCTGGGGGCAGACGCCGCGCCGACCGACTCAAAACCAGCGAGGTCGGCCGCAGCGGCAGAGGCGACAGAGGGCAGCAGGGGGGAAGGACCACACCCCTCAAAGATGGGGGTGCGAGGGTCACCCCGAGAGGCCCCTACAGCGACAATACTCTTCTCAGCCGCTAGCAGGGACTCCTCAAGGAGGTCGACAGTGAGAGTGGTGGGACAGACAGAGAGAAACTGGTCCCTAACGACACGAAGGGACTCAGGGAGACGGGTGACGAGAAAGTAGAGAGTGATGTACATGGGAGGAGGGTTCGCAGCGCGGAACTCAGCAGGAAGGGCAGCGCGGTAGCGGGTGTCACTAGCACGGAGGTGGGTAACGAGGTCAGTGACAGTGGGAAAGGAAGCGAGGTCAGGGAAGAGAAACGGTAGCATGAGGCGGCTAAGGGTAGCGGAGGAAGGGGAGGAGTAGCGTGCAACTACAGCGTCGTACAAGGCCTGAGCGGTCTTGCAGTGACTAAAGTGGGCACGCTCAGAGGAAGGGAGGTGGCGACGCACAGCAAGACGTGCAGCAGCATCGCGGGTCGCCCACTTGGAGCGAACGGCAGAGTCAGCATCAGCAGGTGGGGCAGGGACAGCGCCAGAGACAAAGTCAAAGAGAGAGACCTCATCTATCGCATCACACAGTAAGTACAGCTGCAGGTCTTCAATCCGACGCGGGGCCTAAGTGGGGCCGACGGGGGCTACGCGGGGCCGACGAGGGGCCTAGGCGGGGCCGACGAGTGGCCTAAGCGGGAGCACGACGAGGAGGGCGACACGGAGGGTCGCTAAAAAAAATGCGCGCCTCGGGGCGCGCTTCGGTGGGCCCTAGGAACAGGCCCTAAGAAGGGACCTGCTCTGATACCATGAGAAAGTGTGAACGAGAATGAATGACTATGAAGTGAAGTGAATACAAATAGGAAACCCTAATTGTGTTGTACCCCCTATGGGATACCCCACTATAGCCTACAGAAACAAGTAAGCTATATGTTATGACAACAATGACTACATATGGGACCTAGCAGCCTAGCAACCAGGCAAGTCGAAGTCCAGGGCAGCAACAGGGCAACCTGCCAGCAGAGCCGGTCGACGGTACGCCAACGTTGCTGGGAGGCGGCTTGCCAACTCTGCAAGTCAACGACCTGCCAGCGCTGTGCGTAGCTTGCCAACTTTGCAGCAGAGTGGCTAGCCAGCGTTGCAACCGTAGATGACTAAAGCGCGACTGCTCACCCCCTTCGCAGGTGCTTGTAGGTGGTCTAGCGCGTGGTACCTCGTCCCGCCCGTCGCGTAGATGCCGAGTCGGCCACGTGCCGACAATTGCACCAGATGCTCCACGTCGACCTCGGGATACCAACCCGTAGGCCGACTTCGCCAATGTCTCTAACGACGAAGCTCGCGCACCTGCCAAGCTTCGCCATCGAGCAGCTCCCCTCGGCCAGTTCAACAATGAGAAGCAACGAGGAATGAAATGACTAAGGGAAAGTTGGGTACAAGTGCAAACCCTAGAAAGCTGTACCCCATATGTGCTGCCCCACTATAGCCTACAGCAGCTAAGTCATATAAATCTGACACACCCCCATAGGCAAAGTGGGGGAGAACAAGGGGTCACAAGACCAGTCAAGCAAAGCAAAGCAAAGCTAGCTCAGGGTGGATCACAAAGTCACCACACATTCCGAGCACAAGTTCAAGGCCACAAGGCCAGTTCACATGCAAGAGCAGGTGTATATATATATGTAATAGTACAAACAAGGTCAAGGGGTGAGCAAGTGAGGCAAGGTAGGCACAAGACCCAGCTGAGTACAGAAGCGCTGATGATCACAAGGCGCAAGTGCCTTGGTGAAGATATCAGCAGTGTTGGCCTGAGAGGCCACGTACGCAAGGCGCAGCTGACCACGCTGCTGTAGCTCACGAGCAAGGAAGTAGCGAAGAGCAATGTTCTTCGTTATGTGCTCCAGTCTCTGCTCCCGACACAAGGCCAGCATGGCCTTGTTGTCTATGTACAGCACTGGAGGAGAACGAGGCGGCTCTCCGAGGTCAGTCAGCAGGTAGGTGAGCCAGCGAAGCTCCTGTGCAGCCATGGCCCCTGCGTAGATCTCAGCCTCACAACTGGAGCCGAGAACAGAAGACAAGCGGGTAGCCTGCCACGAAACAGAGCCGGAACCAAGGCTGAAGGTGTAACCCTGTGACGATCGCTGCGTAGCCCGGTCATCAGCCCAAGAAGCGTTTGCGTGCCCAGTGAGGACCACTGGACTCTGCCCTCCAAGCACAAGCCCCATGCCCAACGTACTGCACAAGTAGCGCAACACCCTCTTCGCTGCAGCCATGTGCTCCGGTCTGTGTCTCCCAGGAGCAACATAGCGTGCGAGAATGCTAAGAGGGTATGCAAGGTCAGGTCGTGTGCAGGTCATCAGGTACATGAGGCAGCCAACAAGCTCTGGGTACGGGCCACTCGACTCTACAGACTCATCAGAAGGCAGAGCTGAGAGCGAGTGGTGAGTAGGCAGAGGAGTGGCCTGAGGCGAGGAGTACGTGAAGCTGAAGCGCTGAAAAACCTACTGCACCATGTGTGACTGAGTAAGGGTAATGGTGCGGCGTGCTCTGTCCCGGGTGATCTGCAAGCCAAGGTAGCTGCGCAGTTCACCCAGGTCTGTGCACGTGTGTCTGTTCTGCAGCTCGGACTTCACGTGGGCGAGCTGTGGCAAAGACCAAGTCGTCAACGTACACGAGGATGTAGAACGGCGGCAAAGAAGTGTCGGTGCGCAGAAACAGCGACGGGTTGGCAGTAGAGGGAGCAAACCCAAGAGCCGCAAGTGTAGTCCTCAGTGTGTCGTGCCACTCACGCGGTGCCTGGCGGAGACCGTAGACTGGCCGCCGGAGGCTCCACTGGGTGCCTAGAGGAAAAGTCCCAGTGAAGCCAAGTGGGCGGCACAGCCAGATCTCCTCGTGCAGGCTGCCCTGCAAGAAAGCAGTGCTGAAGTCAAGAGAGTGTATCTTGTAGTCACGGTGAGCAACTATGTGCAGCAGTACCCGAAGAGTGGTCATCTTCGGGGTGGGAGGAGAAGGTCTGAAAGTAGTCAACTCCCTGCCGCTGACTGAAGCCACGAGCCACGTAACGCGCCTTGAAGACAGGGGGAGAACCCGGCGGTCGCTTCACCCTGAAAATCCACATGCCACTGACGATGTTCGCCCTTGGCGGGGGAACCTCGTCAACGTAGGTGCCTATGGACTTCCAGGAAGCCATCTCTGCGTCCATAGCTGCCTGCCATTGAGAGGAGTAGGGACCCTCTATCACCTCCGCGTAAGAGCGCGGAGTCGGGATGTCAAGTGCATCCGGGTCTCCCTCAGGGGTAAGTAGTACGGACACAAGATAAGGTGAAGCAGCGGCCAGGTACTGGAACTCCTCCTGCCTGTCCTCAAGGACGTCCGTGCCAAGGGCACACTCACCCCCGACGGACAGAGGACTGACAGACTCAGACTCAGCGACAAGACTAGTAGCGTAGTCTAGGCGACAGCGAGCAGCAAAGTCGACAAGCTCAGGAACTAGGGCAGACGCAGCAGTGGACTCAAAGGAAGGGCCAATGACAACAGTAGCGAGGAGACGCGTGACAGTTGGACTGGCAGCACGAAGGGAGCCTGACTCCGGGTCAGCAAGAGCAGGAAGGGAGGACTCAGGAGGAGAAGGCAAAGGGGCACGCAGAGGAGCAGTGGACGTACGGAGAGACATCCGTTGCGTGCCGGGCACAGGGGGAGGACGCTGACGCGAACCACGACCACTAGCGCGAGCAGCACGGACAGGCGATGTAGGACGAGACGCAGGTTCACGACCTCCAGTAGGACCAGTGTAGGGAGAAGGAGAAGGCAGTGGGGAGGCCGGCTGTAACTATGACTGTGACGGGATAGGCTGTGGTCACTCTAAGGGAGGAGGAGGACTATTAGAAGGCGGGAGACCAAGAACCTGCTCAAGGAGCGGAACGAAGTACGGCCGAGGCCGCGCAGCGACTCCAGACATAGCAGGGACAACACCAGTACCCCCAGTGGTAGCACGAGCGCCAGCAGCACCTCCAGCTCCAGTACCCCTATTAGCTCCTTTAGGTCCAGGACCTCCAGCAGCACCAGTAGCACCCCCAGCAGGACCGCCTCCAGTATCGCAAGCAGTACCCTCAGCGCCAACACCCTCAGCAGCTCTAGCTCCAGTCAGACCACGAGAAGACGCAGTGGCTCCAGCTCCAGTAGTACCCGCAGGCCCAGCAGCTCCAGTACTCCCAATATAAGCACCTCCGGGACCCATGGCACCAGCACCCTCAGCAGCCGAAGAACCTCCAGCTCGAGCAGCACGCCTCCAGCGCCGGGCAAACCACTCACGCACCTCCTGTGGAGAGAGTGGCTCCCGTGGAGACGGAGCACCCGGAGAACCTCCAAGACCAGCAACGCCAGACCCCACACGAGCAGGCCCAGCTCTCTCAGGCTCCGCACCCCGAGGCTCAGCACCTCCAGGCGTAGCACCCCCAGGCTCAGCACCCCCAGGCGTAGCACCCCCAAGCCCAGCACCCCCAGAGTCAGCACCCCCAGGCTCAGCACCCCTAGTCGTAGCACCCTCGGGCTCAGCACCCCCAAGCTCAGCACCCCCAGGCGTAGCACCCACACGCTCAGCACCCCCAGAGTCACCACCCCCAGGCTCAGCACCCCCAGCAGCACCAGAGTCATCAGCGACCTCCACAGGCTCGACTGCGTCTATGTGGGACACACCTGAAGGGGCAGGACCCTGAGGGGGAAGGGGGTCTACCGGGGGGGGACGTGGCACAAGGAAGAGCGGTGGTGGGGGGAGGGACGGAGTGCGGTAGGGGAAGAGACGGTAGTAGGGGACCGACTCGTAAAACGTGACGTCCTGGGAGGACAGAACACGGCGAGAGGTGGGGTGGTAGAACTGCCACCCTGGCGCGTCAGGGGGGAAGCCAAGGAAGACGCAGGGAGCAGCACGAGGGGACAGCTTGTCCGCAGACAAGCCGCGGACAAACGCCCGAGATCCCCAGACACGGAACGCAGACGCATTGCCAACCTTCCCCGTCCACAGCAAAGCTGGGGAGGTCTCCGGCATGGAGACCCTGGGCTGAAGGTTGATCTGATGCGCCGCGTACCGAACCGCAAACGGCCACAGAAAATGGGGGGCAGCCGCATGCATCATAGACGTACGAGCGACGTCCATGACCATGCCAATGCAGCGCTCAGCAATCCCATTTTGTTGTGGAGAGTCCGGAAGCGTGAAGGTCTGGCGGATGCCTCGTGGACGACAGTAGGCTCGCAGAAGGCCAGATGAGAACTCTCCGCCTCTGTCAGAGTGCAGACGCAGAACAGGAAAGTCCGAGCCGAAACTCTTCCTGAGCTGGAGACGAGCTGCGCGGATCCAGTCGATCAACACCTCAGTGACATCACCCTTGCTGTGCAAGGGGAAGACTGTGGTGTAACGCGAGTAGTCGTCAACCACCAGCAGAAATAAGCGCTCGTGACCCTGTCCACGGACGCGGGCTGGGCCCCACACGTCCATGTGAAGCGTCTGCAGCGGGGCCTCTGTCGGAGGAAACTGGGAGGAGTGAGGGGCAGCACGCTGCCGGCCCTCGGCACAGGGGACGTAGGTAGGGGCAGGCCCCGGAGGAAGGGGAGGGAGGGACCGGGGAAGACCAGAGACAAGGACACGGGAGGCCATGCCTCGGAGACGTAGCAGGGAGGGGTGACCAAGGCGGTGGTGCCAGAGGAGAGTCTCGTGAGACAGGAGGCGACACCAGCAGGGGGCAGACTCAGGACCAGACCTGGACGCTGCAGCAAACACCTGACCCAACGCAGCTGCCTGACCAGACGTAGTTACTGGAGGATTCTCAGTGGTAAGTGTGTACAGGCTCGACCCCGGCCAACGTGTCAACGTGGCCAAGAGTCGGCCCGTCCGAGCGTCCGTGCAGTGGGTCACTCGCTTGCTTGCAGGAGTGAACTGCTGAACCCCCGCATCCTGTAGGTCAGCACCATTCACCAGGTTTGTAGAGACGAGGGGAGGTAAAGACCAGACAGGGTGCCAGAGGGGGCCGCCGGACACGGGAGGACAGTGGAGAAGTGAGCAAGGACAGGACCCCCAGAGGGGTCGACCAGAGAGACTGCAACTGGCCGACCGAGCGGTGTGAGTGTGGTGCGGTCTCGAAAGAAGGAGCGAGCAGCCCCCGAGTCAAGGGTGAAGGTGTGGGAGGCCGGAGCCGACGCGGTACCCGAGAGAGCAGACTCACCAGCACCTGAGGAAGCAGACGCACTGGCACCTAGAGCAGCAGCCTCGCTAGCACCTAGAGCAGCAGCCTCACCAGTACCTAGAGCAGCAGTCCCAATGCCCGGGTCGGGCGGAAAACACCAGTAACAGTCACCCTCATCACTAATAGTCACAGCATACATGGCAGCAAGAATAGCATCAAAGATAGCTACTCCCGCCCTAGACAGCTCGCCCCAGCGAGGGATCTCAGTAGCCTCAGGGAACTGGTGACGCCAAGCGTCCGTGAGGCGGCCAAAGCAGCGCTCGGTGGAGTGTGCAGCGCCGCACGACTCACCCGCGCGGTCGCCGGTGTGTAGGATGTAGGCGCACGGACCAGCACCCCCACCCCGGTGGCATGCAGCGTACCACTCACGAAGCTGCTGAGGGGGGGGGATCTCACGAGTGTGTTGCTGCTGCTGCTACTGCTGCTGCTGGCGCTGACCACCACCGGAGCCGACCCTCTGCGCAGCGCCACCCCGACCAGCCCCACCTCCTCCGCTGCCGCCTCCTGTCAACGGGAGTTGGGTATTGGCCCCGTCCTCGCTTGGGCGGAGCCGACTTCGTGGTCGGGTGTGAGGGGAGCAGCCAACCTGCAGCAGTGGGTGAGCTAGTCGATGAGGAGGTCGACCTGCACGGGGACCACTGCACGGGCGCCGACTTTAGGGTGGCGCCGACTTCAGGGAGGTCCACTTGCGGAGGACGTCAACTTGGTGACGTCGACTTCGGGTGGCCGACGTGGGTGGTCGGCCGACGACTATGCTGGTCGACGAGGAGCAGGTCGACCAGGAGTACGGGTCGACGTGGAGGTGGTCGTCGACTTGGGAGGTCGACGGGCACGTACGAGAGCTGCTGGTCGACATGGTTGCCCGGTCGACTAGGTTACCTGGGAGTGCGACGGTCTCCCAGGCGAATTTGGCGAGACCGACCTCGGTAGTGGTATCCCAAGGTCGTCGTGGCGGATCAGAGGTGACAGGACGCTGCACGCCAATCATCTGCGCGCACCTGTGAAGCGGGTGCACTGCTGTCCTGCAACGTTGGCACGCCATCGACCTTGCCTTGCTGGAGTGCGGCCAACCAAGTCGTGCTGGAACGCGGTCGACCAAGCTGCGCTGGCAGTTGGCCGACTTGAATGCTTGCTCTTATGTAGTCTTGCTATGCCAACTTCATTGTACCTATTGTTCTGAACTTTTTCCTAGTGAAACTCTTGCCAATTTTCCCCGTGAACTAGCAAGTAGTGTGTGCACAAGGAAAACGACTAAGGACTAACGAACGCAGAGATCACACGAGCACACGTGCCTAGCCCGCAGCCTAGCTCCCGTTGCTGTAGTTATCTCCGCACCTCCTCCACCGCCACCACCTCCTCCACCTCCGCCACCTCCGCTCCCACCGCCACCGCCGCCGCTGCCTCCGCCTCCACTTCCGCCACCGACGCCCCCACCCCCGCCACCACCCCCACCGCCACCGCCACCCCCACCCCCTCCGCCGCCTCCACCGCCGCCTCCACCGCCGCCGACTCAAGACCAACGAGGTCGGCCGCTGCAGCAGAGGTAACAGAGGGCAAGAGGGGAGAGGGGGAGCACCCCTCAAAGATAGGGGCACGAGGGTCACCACGAGAGGCTCCTACAGCGACTATGCTCTTCTCTGCCGCTAGGAGGCGCTCCTTGAGGAGTTCAACGGTGAGGGTGGTGGGGCAAACAGAGAGAAAGTGGTCCCTGACCGCCTCGCCTGCCTCGCCTTTTGTGACTATGTAGTAGAGGGTGATGTACATAGGGGGGGGGTTCTTGGCACAGAACTCAGTGGGAAGGGCAGCGCAGTAACGAATGTCACTAGTGCGAAAGTGCATAATGAGGTCAGCAACTGTGGGAAAAGCGGCGAGGTCAGGGAAGAGGTACGGCAGGATGAGGCGGCTAAGTGCAGCAGTGGCAGGGGAAGAGTAGCATGCAACTACAGCGTGGTACAAGGTCCTAGCACTCTTGTACTGACTAAAGTGTGCACGCTCAGCGGTGGGCAAGTGGCGGCGCACAGCAAGACGTGCAGCAGCATCGCGTGTGGCCCACTGTGAGCGAACAGTGGCGTTAGCATCAGCAGCAGGGGCAGGAGAGGCATTGGAAGTGAGGTCAAAGAGGGAGAGACCGTCTGCCCTATCGCACTATAGGAAAAGCTGCAGGTCATCTACCCAGACGTCAAAGTCAATGGCCCGACCCTCAGCGTCAAAAGCGAGGATACTGGGGGAAGCCATGACAGCAGTAGACTAGAAGCGCGAGCAGCAGGCCAAGGGCAGCACAGTAGTAGAGGTGCTGCTCTTACCGGGCAGGCGAGAAGGACGACCGAGTGTAGCGGACAGGGCGGCTCGGACGGCTCGGCGGCTCGGCAGCAACAGCAGCTCGGCGGCTCGACGACTCGGCGGCTCGGGCGGCTCGGGCGGCTCGGGCGGCTCGGGCGGCTCGGCGGCTCGGGTGGCTCGGCGGCTCGGGCGGCTCGGCGGCTCGGGCGGCGCGGCTGCTGCAGGTACAGTGCCGGCTGCTGCTGCAGGGACGGCGGTGGTGGCCGCTGCAGGAGGCGGCGACGGCGGGCCGCTGTAGGAGGCGGCGACGGCAACCGCTGCTTCAGGGACGGCGGCGGCGGCCGCTACTGCAGGGACAGCGGCGGCGGCCGCTGCTCCAGGGACGGCGGCGGCTGCTGCTGTAGGGACGGCGGCGCCCGCTGCTGGAGGCGGCGACGGCGGGCCGCGAAGGGGCCGTAGGGGGGGGGGCGCGAGAGCGGCGCGAGGGGCCATAAGGGGCCGCGCGAGGGGCCGTAAGGGGCCGGAAGGGCAGCGCGAGGGGCCGACAGGCGGCGCAAGGGGCCGCAAGGGCGGCGCACGGGGCCGATGGGCGGCGCGAGGGGCCGCAAGGGCGGCGCGCGGGACCGACGGGCGGCGCGAGGGGCCGCAAGGGCGGCGCGCGGGGCTGTAAGGGCGGCTCAAGGGGCCGTGAGAGGGGGCCGCTAAGGGCGGCGCGACGGTAGGGAGGGCACGCGGGGCGCGACTCGGTCATATGTGCTACCCCACTATAGCCTACAGCAGCTAAGTCATATAAATCTGACAGACAATGCTCGGTCGAGCAGAGCCTTTTGACCAGCACATCGACCACGACCCGTAGAGCAAGGCCTGCTCGACCACCATTTTGGTCGACCAGGTAGCTCCGTAGATAGTGTCGTCCTAGAGGCCGGAGCCCGCCGACTGCCGCACATGCTCGTCAATCGCCCTGGTTGACACCATCCGCCAACTTTTCGATGTCGGCGTCCCCACAGGTCGACGAACTCCTTCGTCCACCACCCAGGTCGAATTCGGCCACCAGTCTCTTTCGTCGGCGGCTTCGCAGCGGTCCCGCGCAGGTTGACCAACTTCATCGACCTGCTCGCCCAAGTCGGCGCCAACATTTGCGGGTAGTCAGTTGCACCTCCCGTGCACCCGACCGCGTAGTCGGCTTCGCGCATGTGACGTTAGCATGCCTCTATGGCCTCATTGCCCTCCTCACCCTCGTCTCTCTCTCATACTCGTACTGCGTGCTGCCACCAGGAGTGGCGCTGCTGAATCTCTCCCTACCAGGGCTGATTTTATCAGGGTAATTACCCTGATTTCAGGGTGATTTCAGACTTCTCACCTTCTGGTCCCTGCGATTTCAGAATTTACGCCTTGTGAACACTGATCCATTCAGACTAACGCTTTAGCAGGCCCTGAAATTTTGTATACACGTTCAGAGTAGTCTTCTTACGGACTCTGTCATTACAGAGTACGAGTTCTGTGGACCCCGCGAATGAGACATTATCGAGAGGACGTTTCTCCGAAATTTCCTCTCGATAACCTCGCCTTCGGATTGATCGCATCGCAGCACCCCCCAGGTGCGGAACCCCCCTTCCCCCACTTTATCGAAATGAAACTTCTCAGAAATTTCTTCTAGATACACCCACCCATCATCGAGATCGGCCGAATCTGCAATGCCAGATATATGTTGCTGTGATTGGTCGAAATGGTTGTGCTCTGACAGCGGCTGTTGTGCCAGGGCCATTTCTCTGTGATCGGGCGAATCTGTTGCTCTGTACTGTACGGCGCGAATGCACTTTGTCAACGCGAATTTGCTACAGTATGGCGCTGGTGCTGTGATGTGACCAGTCAACTCGGGTCTAAATCACCAGTCACATACAGTGTGCAACCGAAAATCTGAAGAACGAACGGTCGTCCAATTTGATTGGTCATCAAATCCACACAAGATCTTCTAAATATCCGAACCATGCCAAGTTTCGATAATGCACAGCGCTTTACTAACCCTGATCCTGACTTCTCAACCCTGAGCAATCAGACTACATAACTTCCCAACACTGAGCAATCAGAGTGATGTTTTTCTGAAAAATGTGCACCCTCTCAGAACGTTATAGCTTACTTATTTGTGTAGGCTATAGTGGGGTATCCCATAGGGGGTACAACCCAATTAGGGTTTCCTATTTGTACTCACTTCGTTCATAGTCATTTCATTCTCGTTCAATTCTTCTCATGGAATCAGAGCAGGTCCCCTCCTAGGGACTGTTCCTAGGGCCCACCGAAGCGCGCCCCGAGGCGCGCGTTCTTTTTTTTTTTAGCGACCCTGCGTGTCGCCCTTACCCTCGCGATCCCGCCGCCCTTTAGTCGCGGCCCCGCTTTACCCCTACGGCCCCGCTTCGGCCCCGCTTAGGCCCCGTCGACCCCGCTTAGGCCCCGCTACGGCCCCGCGTCGGCCCCGCTTAGGCCCCGTCGGCCTCGCTTAGGCCCCGCTACGGCCCCTCGTCGGCCCCGCTCAGGCCCCGTCGGCCCCGCTTAGGCCCCGTCGGCCCCGCTTAGGCCCCGCTACAGCCCCGCGTCGGCCCCGCTTAGGCCTCGTCGGCCCCGCTTAGGCCCCGTCGGCCCCGCTTAGGCCCCGCTACGGCCCCGCTATGGCCTCGCTACGGCCCCGTCGGCCCCGTTGGCCCCGCCTAGGCCCCGCCGACCCTTCTACGGCCCCGCTACAGCCCGTCGTCGGCCCCGCTACGGCCCCGCTACGGCCCCGCTTAGGCCCCGCTGCAGCCCCGCTACGGCCCCCATTGCGGCCCCGCCGCCCGTGCTGCAGCCCGCCGCGCCACCCGTGCAGCCGCCCATGCGCCGCCCGTGCACCCGCCCGTGCAACCGCCCGTGCAGCCGCCCGTGCAGCCGCCCGTGCAGCCGCCCACCGTGCCGCCCGTGAGCCGCCCCAGCCGCCCGTGAGCCGCCCGTGCAGCCGCCCGCGCCGCCCGTGAGCCCCCGCGTCACCCGAGCCGCGCGAGCCGCCCGAGCCGCCCAAGCCGCCCGAGACGCCCGAGTCGCCCGAGCCGCCCGAGCCGCCCGATCCGTCCACGGTGCCGGGAGCCGGATCCTGTGGGACTGCTGCTACTCCTGGGCTAGCGGAGTTGCTAAGCTGCTGTGTTGCTGTCCTACTGAGCTGCTCGACCGTTCTTCTCTGATGAGACTGTCGGCTGCTATCATGGCCACCCCCAGTGTCCTGGCCTTTGACGCTGAGGGTCGCGCCATTGACTTTGCGGTCTGGGTCGAGGACCTGCAGCTGTACTTGCAGTGCGATTCAGTAGATGACATCTCTCTCTTTGACTTTGCCTCTGGCGCTGTCCCTGCCCCTCCTGCTGATGCTGACCCCACTGTTCGCTCCAAGTGGGCCACACGCGATGCTGCTGCACGTCTTGCTGTGCGTCGCCACCTCCCTTCCTCCGAGCGTGTCCACTTTAGTCAGTGCAAGACCGCTCAGGCCTTGTACGACGCTGTAGTTGCGCGCTACTCCTCCCCTTCCACTGCTACACTGAGCCGCCTCATGCTACCGTACCTCTTCCCTGACCTTGCTGCCTTTCCCACAGTCACTGACCTCTTTACCCACCTTCGCGCTAGTGACACTCGCTACCGAGTTGCGCTTCCTGCTGCCTTCCTCGCCGAAAACCCCCCTCCCATGTACATCACCCTCTACGTTCTTCTCACCCGTCTCCCTGAGTCCCTTCGTGCTGTTAGGGACCAGTTTCTCTCTGTCTGTCCCACCACCCTCACTGTCGACCTCCTCGAGAAGTCCCTGCTAGCGGCCGAGAAGAGCATAGTCGCTGTAGGGGCCTCTCGTGGAGACCCGCGCACCCCCATCTTTGAGGGGTGTTCTCCTTCCCCCATGTTACCCTCTGTCGCCTCTGCTGCTGCGGCCGACCTCGTTGGTTTAGAGTCGGTCGGTGCGGCGTCTGCCCCCAGCGGTAGGCGCCGCTCTGGCAGGAGCAAGGGGGGCAAGGGAGATGGTGGAGCTAGCGGGGGCGGTGGCGGAGGAGGTGGGGGCGGCGGGGGGAGTGGGGGAAGCGGTGGGGGTGGAGGCGGGAGTGGAGGTACTGGTGGCGGCAGTGGAGGCGGAGGTGGCGGCGGAGGTGGTGGCGGAGGTGGCAGTGGGAGCAGCATCTGCTCGTCAGCGGGTGACACACTGCACAGAGGCTAGCACAGGTCGCCACCTGGCTACGTTTACACGTCAGCCAGGGTCGAGCCTGTACACACTGACCACTGCTTCTCCTCCCGGTGCTGAGTCTGGTAGAGTCCCTTCGTCTGGTCAGGTGTTTGCTGCAGCGTCCAGGTCTCGTCCTGAGTCTGCCCCCTGTTCGTGTCGCCGTCTATCTCACGAGACTCTCCTCTGGCACCACCGCCTTGGCCACCCCTCTCTGCTTCGGCTCAGAGGCATGGCCTCCCGTCTTCTTGTGTCTGGTCTCCCCCGGTCCCTCCCTCCCCTTCCTCAGGGCCCTGGCCCTGCCTGTGTCCCCTGTGTCGAGGGGAGCCAGCGTGCTGCCCCTCACTCCTCCCAGTTTCCTCCGACAGAGGCTCCGTTGCAGACACTTCACATGGACGTGTGGGGCCCTGCCCGCGTCCGTGGACTCAGTCTTGAGCGCTACTTCCTGTTGGTGGTTGACGACTCCTCGCGTTACACCACAGTCTTCCCCTTGCGCAGCAAGGGTGATGTCACTGAGGTACTGATCGACTGGATCCGCGCAGCTCGTCTCCAGCTCAGGCAGAGCTTTGGCTCGGACTTTCCTGTGTTGCGTCTGCACTCGGACAGAGGCGGAGAGTTCTCCTCTGGCCTTCTGCATGCCTTCTGTCGTGCGCGAGGCATCAATCAGACCTTCACGCTTCCGGACTCACCGCAGCAAAATGGGATTGCAGAGCGCCGCATTGGCATGGTCATGGACGTCGCTCGTACGTCTATGATGCATGCGGCTGCCCCCCATTTTCTGTGGCCGTTTGCGGTCAGGTACGCGGCGCATCAGATCAACCTCCACCCCAGGGTCTCCAGGCCGGAGACCTCCCCAGCCCTGCTGTGGACGGGGAAGGTTGGCGATGCGTCGGCGTTCCGGGTCTGGGGATCTCGGGCGTTTGTCCGCGACTTGTCTGTGGACAAGCTGTCCCCTCGCGCTGCTCCCTGCGTCTTCCTGGGGTTCCCCCCCGACGCCCCTGGGTGGCAGTTCTACCACCCCACCTCTCGACGTGTTCTGTCCTCCCAGGACGTCACGTTCGAGGAGTCTTCCCCTACCGCACTCCGTCCCTCCCCCCGCCCCCGCTCTTCTTGGTACCAGGTCCCCCCCCGGTAGACCCCCTCCCCCCTCAGAGTCCTGCCCCTTCAGGTGTGTCCCAGGTAGACGTGGTCGAGCCTGTCGAGGTCACTGGTGACTCTGGTGCTGCTGCGGGAGCAGAACCTGGGGGTGCTCGGACTGGAGGTTCTACGCCTGGGGGTGCTGAGCCTGGGGGTGCGGAGTTTGGAGGTGCTGAGCCTGGGGGTGCTGAGCCTGGGCGTGCTGAGCTTGGGGGTACTGAGTCTGGGGGTGCTGAGCCTGGGGGTGCTGGGCCTGGGGGTGCTGAGCCTGGGGGTGCTGAGACTGGGGGTGCTCCGCCTGGAGGTGCTTTGCCGGAGGGTGCTGAGCCTGGAGGTTCTTCGCCTGGAGGTTCTCCGCCTGGAGGTGCTTCATCTCGCCGAGAGCCACTCTCCCCACAGGACCTGCGTGAGTGTTTTGCCCGGCGCTGGAGGCGTGCTGCTGGGCCTGAGGGTTCTCTCCTGGAGCTGGAGCTGCTGAGGGTGTTGGCGCTGAGACTACTGCTGGCGGTCCGACTGGCAGTGCTCCTGGTGCTGCTGGGGGTTCTGGAGCTACTGGAGGTGCTGCTAGAGGTGCTGCTGGAGCGGGTACTCCTGTTGGGGGTACTGGTGCTGTCCTTGCTGCTTTTGGCGTCGCCACGCGGCCCCGACCGTACTTCGTTCCGCTCCTGCAGCAGGTTCTTGGTCTTACACCTTCTCCTGGTCCTCCTCCTCCTCCCTTAGAGGGTCCACAGCCAGTCCCGTCACAGTCACAGATACAGCCTGCCTCCCCTTTGCCTGCTCCTTCTCCCTACGCTGGTCCGACTTGAGGTCTAACTGAGCGTCGTGAGCCTGCGTCTCGTCCTGCGTCGCCTGTACGTACTGCACGCACTAGTGGTCGCGGTTCGCGTCAGCGTGCTCCTCCTGTCCCTAGCACGCACCGGATGTCTCTGCGTCCGTCCACTGCTCCTCTGCGTGCCCCTTTGCCTTCTCCTCCTGCTTCCTCTCTTCCTGCTCTTACCGACCCGGAGTCGGACTCTCTTCGCGCTGCCAGTCCTACTGTCACGCGTCTCCTTGCTACTGCTGTCACTGACCCTTCTTTCGAGTCTTCTGTTGCGTCTGCCCTTGTCACTGAGCTCGTCGACTTTGCTGCGCGCTGTCATCTAGACTACGCTGCTAGTCTTGTCGCTGAGTCTGAGTCTGCCTATTCTCCGTCCGTCGGGGGTGAGTGTGCCCTTGGCACGGACGTCCTTGAGGACAGACAGGAGGAGTTCCAGTGTCTGGCCGCCGCTTCACCTCATCTCGCGTCTGTACTACTAGCCCCTGAGGGAGACCCGGATGCACTTGACATCCCGACTCCGCGCTCTTACGCGGAGGCGATAGAGGGTCCCTACTCCTCTCAGTGGCAGGCAGCTATGGATGCAGAGATGGCTTCCTGGAAGTCCATAGGCACCTACGTTGACGCTGTTCCCCCTCCTGGGGCGAACATAGTCAGTGGCATGTGGATCTTCAGGGTGAAGCGGCCGCCGGGTTCTCCGCCTGTCTTCAAGGCGCGTTACGTGGCTCGTGGCTTCAGTCAGCGGCAGGGAGTTGACTACTTTCAGACTTTCTCCCCCACCCCGAAGATGACCACTCTTCGGGTGCTGCTGCACGTTGCTGCTCACCGTAACTACGAGCTGCACTCTCTCGACTTCAGCACTGCTTTCTTGCAGGGCAGCCTGCACGAGGAGATCTGGCTGCGTCGCCCACCTGGCTTCACTGGGTCTTTCCCTCCTGGTACCCAGTGGAGTCTCCGGCGTCCAGTCTACGGTCTCCGCCAGGCGCCACGTGAGTGGCACGACACACTGAGGACTACGCTGGCTGCACTTGGGTTTGCTCCTTCTACTGCCGACCCGTCACTGTTTCTGCGCACCGACACCTCTCTGCCGCCGTTCTACATCCTCATGTACGTCGACGACTTGGTCTTTGCCATAGCTCACACTGCTGGACTCGCCTACGTGAAGTCCGAGCTGCAGAAGAGACACACGTGCACTGACCTGGGTGAACTGCGCAGCTACCTTGGCTTGCAGATCACCCGGGACAGAGCACCCCGCACCATTACCCTGACTCAGTCACACATGGTGCAGCAGGTCCTTCAGCGCTTCGGCTTCACGTACCCCTCGCCTCAGGCCACTCCTCTGCCTACTCGCCACTCGCTCTCAGCTCTGCCTTCGGATGAGTCCGTAGAGTCGAGTGGCCCGTATGCAGAGCTTGTTGGCTGCCTCATGTACCTGATGACCTGCACACGACCTGACCTTGCATACCCTCTTAGCATTCTCGCACGCTATGTTGCTCCTGGGAGACACCGACCAGAGCACATGGCTGCAGCGAAGAGGGTGTTGCGCTACTTGTGCAGTACGTCGGGCATGGGGCTAGTGCTTGGAGGGCGCAGTCCAGTGGTCCTCAGTGGGCACGCGGACGCTTCTTGGGCTGACGACCAGGCTACGCAGCGGTCGTCACAGGGTTACACCTTCAGCCTTGGTTCTGGCTCTGTTTCGTGGCGGGCTACCCGCTCGTCTTCCGTTCTCGGCTCCAGTTGTGAGGCTGAGATCTACGCCGGGGCTATGGCTGCACAGGAGTTACGCTGGCTCACCTACCTGCTGACCGACCTTGGAGAGCCGCCTCGTTCTCCTCCAGTCCTGTACGTAGACAACAAGGCCATGCTGGCCTTGTGTCGAGAGCAGCGACTGGAGCACATTGCTCTCCGCTACTTTCTTGCTCGTGAGCTACAGCAGCGTGGACAGTTGCGACTTGCGTACGTGGCCTCTGAGGCCAACACTGCTGATGTTTTCACCAAGGCACTTGCGCCTTGTGATCATCAGCGTTGCTGCACGCAGCTGGGTCTTGTGCCTGTCTTGCCTCACTTGCTCACTTCTTGACCTTGTTTGTACCTTCACCTATATATACTCTTGCTCTTGCTTGCTTGACTCTTGTACCGTATATCTCTATATATGATCTTGCATGTGAACTGGCCTTCTGGCCTTTGAACTTGTGCTCGGAATGTGTGGTGACTTTGTGATCCACCCTGAGCTTTGCTTTGCTTTACTTGACTGGTCTTGTGACCCCTTGTTCTCCCCCACTTTGCCTATGGGGGTGTGTCAGAACGTTATAGCTTTCTTATTTGTGTAGGCTATAGTGGGGTATCCCATAGGGGGTACAACCCAATTAGGGTTTCCTATTTGTACTCACTTCGTTCATAGTCATTTCATTCTCGTTCAATTCTTCTCACACCCATAATACAGGGGGAAATTTTTTCTCGGATTCAGGGAGGCCTAATTTGAATCGTTAGCCCTGCTCCCTACGCTCGTGCCTGCGTGATCGCAACCCGTGCGTGTTGCACGGCATGGCAACGCTGCAGCAGTACGCCTAACCCTCGGGTGACACTCAGGTGAGGCCACCTGACCTGAGGTGAGAGCAGCTGATGTTTTTCACTGGTGAGCCGTGCTCCCAAGTGGGTCCCACTTCTGCTTTCCTAGCATCTCCTTCTTATGACCAACATTTCCTGCGACGTTTCCTGTTACACATATCAGGAAGTGAAGTTAGATTCCGGTAGTGCGTTCCACCACGTGGGTCTGTTCCACCTCGCTGTCGACTACTACAAGCATGTTCTCACATCCGCCACTCCATGCAAGTACCATGCCACATCTGAGCAGTTAGGATTGAGAGTTCGCAGAATCAGAGATCTTAATGACCAGGAAGGACAGGAATATGATGCAGGGTTGAAACAAGAAGCAGCTCATAACCTGGTTGCTATTTACAGAATTAGTGGAGCTACGTTAGCCAGACAAGTCATGGAAAGCTATTTGACCATTTGAGTTAAGTGATAATGCATTTGTTACTTCTGTAACGGCTCCTTTCTTAGCGAACAGTTGACGTGTGGAGGAACATTTGCCCAAATTTGATTTGTTGCATTTTCCACGCGGCTGCACTTTTGCTGAGTCGGCGACATCTCGTCGCAAAAGAATATTCCTTTTCTCAACGACCTCCGCTTTCAACGGTCTCTGCTGACCTGTGCTCCCCTTGGCTCTTCAAAATCCCCCGCCCTAACTTCTGAACCTTTCGCATACAATTCGCTAAGTCTGAGACTGGATGTCGACTTCGCTAAAGAAGCCCCACAGCGAGTGGTCACGAAGAAGAGAAAGCACAATCGGGACCTGCGAGGCAGCAAAAGCTTTTCGCGCGAAGTTTTTTCGCCGAGTTGCGTAACTGCCCTGCTGACATCGTTCCTTGGTTGAATTTCGCTCTCCAAGCCTGTTGTCGCTTCCACCAGGCACGTCACGTCACGTCGGATCGCTCGCTCCAACAACCGCCGCGATCGCTCCTCCCTCCCTCGCGGCACACCTGAATGCTGATCCTTCCCATCCCTCGACATCCTGTCTCACCACCACCACACACATGCTTATCACCATCACCCGTCACTCCCAACCCCCGCCATTCTCTCGCAAACGACGCACCTCCTCCGACTTTTTATGGCACATGTCAGCCGATTGTGGCGTTTTAGACCACGGAATTAAGGAAAAACCAGGAATGACTTTTACCGACGCCCCTTCTCACTCTGCAATGTTGAGCAATCGATTTCAATAGTCATCCAGCGAAAGAGGTATGGTCGACAGAAGCAAGAACGGCAGCGGAGAGGGGAGCGCGCACAAACAAGCGTTGAAGCGTCGTCCTGCCAGCGTTGCCGCGGGCCAACAGCCAGCTTCCACAGCTAATTAAATTGCCCGTTCCACCGCTCTGCACCACTCCGTGCACTGCTTTCTGCGTACCACCCTGATACCCGTCACTCTTCGGAGGCTGCGCCCTTCGCGCCGCAATGTGCGCGTTTCAAGCAGCTATCTCGCGGGCGGCAGTGATGTCGGTGAATCCGCTGTCCGCAGAATGGGCCGCGGCTCGGCTCAGAGAAGACGCGCACCGATTGCATCCGCCTCGACCATGCGCGCAACCGCCCCTCCCCGTATCACCGTGCCGTGCGCCGGAAGCGCGGAGAAACGGCTCCCTAATCGTGCGCGTTGCGGCGAAGAAGGCTGAAGGTGGCACAAAGCAGGCGACGAGGCGCCGCGAGTTCTCATTGGCTCTCGGTGGACGCGACACTGTTCACCATCAGCACCTCCACTGGGCGCCACGCGTGTACCACCACGTCGACGTGGCGCTCAGCGACTCGGAGAAAATGGGCGGGAAGAAGAATGAGGGGAAGAAGAAAGCATGGAAGAGAGAGGCCATGAACGGCGCCGCGATGGCTGCGATTGCGGCGCGGGTGGAAAAGGCAATTCCAGGCTTGAAGGGTTGCGTCGGAGAGAAGCGGACGAGAGTTGAGATGCTCGAGGCGCGCCGCGTAGAAAGGCGAGCGCACTACCCGGACGACGCGGAGTCGCACGCCATGGCTGCGACGAGGGACGGCGGGGTGAGGAGGGGCGACTACAACTACGACGAAGAGCTCGAGCGACTGCAGGTGAGACGACACGCGCGCATTGGCGGCGGTTGGAGAGGCGAACATTCGTTGCGAGGTATGTGAGGGGTGAACTAGCGGCAGGATGAGGCAGCGCCCGAGCGGAGTGGTGGCGGGTGCGCCGTAAGCCATGCACGGGTGCGCTGCAGACACCGTCGGTGCCGCATTCGCGCCAAAAGTTGTTGACCCCAACGATCTGCGATCTGCCCAACTAATCTGCTCGACTGATCTGCCCGGCTGATCCGTCCAGCTGATCTGCCCTGCTGATTTTCGTCGCCGATCTGATCCGCTCATCTCCTCTGCTGATCCCCCTCGTCGTTTTGCCTAACACCTTACCACGCACACTTGCTCACGCGCTGCTCAGATCCCAAACCTCATAACCTGGACCTCATATTCCGAACCTCATATTCGTGGCCACATACCCAGCACCTCATACACTGTCTCGTTAGCATCTACTTCTGGCAATAAATCTGCCCACCCCTCAACACACACCAGCAATCTCCTGCCCTGTCCAGCCCCACCCCTCTACTTCCTCGTCTGCCCTCTCCTCACTCCTCCTTTTCTCCACTTTCCCCCCTCCAATCCTTCCCCTTCCTCGCCAGGGCGAGATGGTGAAGTTGCAGGAGTGGATTTCCCGCCAGGGGCTGCGGGTGGTGGTGCTCTTTGAGGGGCGCGATGAAGCAGCCAAGGGCGATCTCATGGGCGCCATCGCAGGGCCGCTCAACCCGCGCGTGTGCAGCGTCACGGCGCTGGGCGCCCCTTCCGACCGCGAGCGCACGCAGTGGTACTTCCAGCGCTTCGTCGCTCACCTGCCTGCTGCCGGCGAGATGGTGCTGCTGGGCCGCAGCTGGTATGCCCGCGCAGGCGAGGAGCACGTGAAGGGACTCTGCTCCGACGCGGAATACCGAGACTTCCTGCGCTCGTGCCCCGAGTTTGAGCGCATGCTGGTTCGCTCCGGCATCATCCTCGTCAAGTACTGGGTGTCTGTGAGCCCTGAGGAGCAGGAGCGGCGGTTTCGGGAGCGGCTGGCGCGGCCGGAGCAGCGGTGGAGGGTGAGTGCGGAGGACGTGGAGGCGCGGGCGCGGTGGGCGGAGTACTCGCACGCCAAGGACGTCATGTTTGGCTTCTGCGATGTCAAGCAGGCGCCGTGGTTCGTGGTGCCTGCGGACGATGATAGGCGCGCGCGGCTGAATGTGTTGGCGCACCTGCTGGCGCTCATACCATATGAGGACCTGCCGCTGCCCCACAGTGTGGCTCTGCCGCCGCTGCAGCAGGACTTCCATGTGCGGCCGCCCGTGTCGGACCAGACCCACGTGCCGCAGCTGTTCTGAGGCTCGCAGGGGAGGGGAGGAGGGGGGGATGGGAGGGCAATGAAATGGTCAATCGCGCATTGAGCCGTTTCGCCTGCCAACAGTTACACACAAACAGATGATCGATTGTTGAGGCATGAGGAAGTGGGGCTGGAGGCAGGGAAGGGAAGAAAAGTTGCCAGGAAAGTTGCCAGCATGAAGGAAAGTTGCCAGCATGAAGGAAAGTTGCCAGCATGAAGGAAAGTTGCCAGCACGAAGGAAAGTTGCCAGCACGAAGGAAAGTTGCCAGCACGAAGGAAAGTTGCCAGCACGAAGGAAAGTTGCCAGCACGAAGGAAAGTTGCCAGCACGAAGGAAAGTTGCCAGCACGAAGGAAAGTTGCCAGCACGAAGGAAAGTTGCCAGCGCGAAGGAACGTTGCCAGCATGAAGGAAAGTTGCCAGCATGAAGGAAAGTTGCCAGCATGAAATCCTGCCACTCTTTAGAGGGGTGGTTCACTCCTGACGATTGTGTTACATATAGGTGGATCAGATCAGCACATTAAAAGCCCCCTTCAATGAATTTATGGCCACTGATGGTGCATTTGGGGGATTGAAGTGGTTAAAATATTTGTTGTATGTTCAAAATAAGTGCAATTAAGAAGAGATACATTTCAATTGTGTTGGAAACAATCGGTCCTCAGCGCATCTGTCGTGTCGAAACACTAAGGCACAAGCGAAGCAGAGCATATCGAGGCACCAGCGAGTCAACCCGCGGAGGTTGAAGTAACCGCTGGAGGTTACGGGAAATTCAAAGGTCAGCGACCTTTGACTTTACAAATACAGCGCGACAGCAAGGACACACAACTGACTCGACATTGAGCAGTTGCCCGAGTCGCACTGTATCGAGCCGCAACAGTAAAACAGTTGAATTATATCTCTTCGTATTCCTTGTACTCTTATATAAACCATTGTACTTACTTGCTTGTTTTAATCAACTTACTTTGCCCTCACATACTAGCGCAAGGTGGTTCAGAATCTCTTTATTTAACGCTTCCGCTACTACATCACTCTATCCAGAGTTTAACCCTACCAAAGATCCTAAGGGGCACTCAGCCCAACATGGTATGAGGGCTGGTTAGGGTTAAAAAATATTTCTCCTTAAACACCTAATACACCAAGAGACATGTCTACCAGAAAAGAGAGGAGCTCCTCCAACGGCTCTCCTGGTACTACTCCTACTCCACCTCATGTCTCTGGCCTACAGACAGAGGAAGGCACAACAACGAGACCGGCAGTTGGGTCTACTGAAACACCCGCAAACCAAGGCGCGGGCTTCGATCCAAGCATGATGGAGAAGTTCTTCTCCTTCATGTCCTTCTACGAGCAGCATCAGCAAGGAGCACCTGCGCAATCAAACAACAGCAACATCAACAACAACGTGACGCCCATTGGTCTCGATGGCTCATCCTACGCACGCGGGAACCAACAACAACAACCTACCTTCGCTCCGTACGAGCCCCAGCGCGGCTCCGTCAGCTTCATGCCACAACCACAACCTGCACCGGGACAAGAAAAAACGCTAGACGCACTACTAGTTCAGTCGCAGTTCGCGCACGTTCTAAAACTGCAAACGACAAAACCCTTCGACGGGAAGGATTTCTTTACCTGGTCGTTCGAATTCGAGCTGATGATGGAAGGAGCGCAAATCCTTGGCTTCTTCGACGGGTCCCTGCCATACCCAACAAACGGCACACAGTATGAGAAGCAGCAGTACACCTATCAATCGATCATGGCGTACACGATACTACTGAGGAACGTCACTCCAACTCAACAACAAAACATACGGTCTTACCGAGGCTACGGCAACTCCGCGGAGCTCACGTACAATCACTTGAAGAGCCTGTATCAAGCAACAGACAGCGTAAACCAAAGTCGGTTAATGGCGCAGCTGACAACGGTTGAAATGAAACAAGGGGAAAAAGGGATGGCGTATATCAGTCGATGTCGCGAGTTGCGCGACAAGCTTCTTCGATGCGGAGGGTCGATTTCTGAAGACGCCTTCGTGACAGTCATCATCGGCGGACTCGGTCCTCAATGGCGCGCCACAAAGGCCATCCTCCGAGCTCACAGAAGAATCTCCGAAGCAGCGCTCTGCGTCGAAATCCACGCCGAGCAGCAAGATATGGACCTGCAAGAAGAACGACACAGAAAGAAGACATCAGCACCGGAATTCGCGTTCCACGCTCAGCGACGCTACAACAACAACAACAACAACAACAACAACAACAACAACAACAACAACAACAACAACAACAACAACAACAACAACAACAACAACAACAACAACAACAACAACAACAACAACAACAACAACAACAACCGGCAGCAACAACCTAAGCCAGTACCTCCGTTCTGCCACATCTGCAAAAATTCAGGACACCCGCGTACACACTGCCCAAATCGTCAACAGTCAACAACTTCACAGCAGCAACTTCGACCTTCAAGCAGTCAAGTCGCCTCAACGCAAGCAAATCCGACAACTTCAGTACAAGTCTCAACAACATCGACGGGACAACCTGCTAAAGGAACAAGAAACATCGTCAGCTGCATGGCAAGACTGAGTGACTCCTGTGTAACTGAGTCACCACCATATTACTCACCAGAAGAACAACTCGACAAAAGCACGCCTCGCCGCGAGTCACTTCAACCGAACCCGACGTACGCCGCCATCGCTCAAAGCGAGCTGTCCGGGAAGGATACATGGTTCTTGGACAGCTGCTACGGACAACACATGTGCTCTTCAGGACGCTTCGTTCAACGAGAACACCAACTTCGACGCGAAGTTGTCATCACAGTCGCCAACAATCAGAACATGCGAACACGACGACAAGGTGTAGTTCAACTTCAGTCAAGGGAAACAAACGTTATACTGCAGATGTCAAAAGTATTGATCGCGGAGGGACTCGGCTACAACTTACTGAGCGTCAGCCAGCTAATGGCAAAGGGGATTCACCTCGAAGCAGACAGCACCACCCAAGAATTCAAGTTGTATCACGGGAGAGGAGGTCTCTACATCGGCAAGGCGATCCTCAAGAACAACGTCTTCGTTCTCGATTTTGTCCCTGACCTTGGCACCGCCGACAGCGACGCCATCGTTAACTTCACCAACTCGACACACCCTCCAGACCTTGATCCAGACTTCAGTCCAGAAGGCTTTTGGTATTCACATACCATTCCTGAAGCAGAACGAACACGCGCGTTAGTAACAATACAACATTCGACAGCAGCAGAGACAACATCGGCAGCAGCAGAGACAACATCGGCAGCAACAACACCGCCAGCAGCAGAGACAACATCGGCAGCAGCAAAACCATCAACGGCAGCAACAGGAACGTCAACACCAATCGCTGGTACTTCAACGACACCGCTCCTCATCGACGACACACCACCAACACCAGCACAACAGCCCCACCCAGCACCACGAGAAGTTCATCGTAGCGCGAACTCCACCGCTAGCTTCTACTCCAACTCCGATATGTACCGACGATCACCTGGACATCGCGTCGACGAAAGCACCTGGCACGCAAGGATGGGACACCCAAGCAACACAGTCTTAAACAATACGATAAGAGCAGGAGTACTCGACAAGGACTCACTTCTCCTGATTGACGGACGAGAACTCCAACGAGTACGCGGAACGCGCTTCACCTGCCCCGAAGGTGACTTACCACATCGACCGTTTACGCCTCATCACAACCCGAGCGCACCCGCGTACGCACCACTCGAAAAGGTGTATAGCGACATCTTGTTCAATCGGGAACCAGGACAAGTAACATACAACTACACGATCACCTTCATCGACGCCGCCACCCGCTACGTCTGGCACCGCAACCTTCCTAGCCGCGACATGGCACTCGCAGCCTTCGTTGCTTGGCTACCAGTAGCAGAGAGAGAATCGGGCGTACAACTGAAAAGCTTCCAGTCAGATGGAGGAGGAGAATACACCTCTCAGCGATTCAAGCAGTACCTGGCGGAAAGGGGAATCAAGCAGCTCATCTCCCTTCCCTACGCCCATCAGCAGCAAGGTGTAGCAGAAAGAATGAACAGGACTCTGCAGAACAGCATGCGCAAACTGTTACGTGGCATGCGGCTACCCAACCACCAGTGGCCTGCAGCAATGGACCACGCCCTCATGCTGCACAACTTGCTGTCGTCATCATCGCTTCCGAACAACGCATCACCGCATCTGCTATGGACAGGGAAATAGGGCAGCACAAAAATGTTACGAGTTTTCGGATGCATGGTACAGTACCGACCCCCAGCAGCACGAGCGGGCCGATTTTCACAACGCGCACAATGGGGACTACACCTCGGCATCGAAAAGAACTACAACGCGTGGAAAATCTTCGACGTCCACTCCAAGGAAACAGTAGCAGCACGTGATGTAATTTTCTACGAACGACTCACGCTCCAGACATACCTTGCCAACCTGCAAGAAGACGAAGATCCCACAGGTGGTTTTCGTGGTGACCGAGCCTTCGCCTCTGCAGTAGACGAAGCTGACTGGGACGAGCAGAATGTGGACAACGCGTCAGAAGAAGCCGGACCTCTTCCGTTCTGCTCCGTCGACGTTCCCATGGACGAAGACAACCCTCGCGAAAGTGCCAACGCCGAAACCTTCTACCATTTCGCCGACAACGGTTACGTAACACCTGCAACAGTCAACACCAACGAAGCCGAACGAGTAGGACCAAATTTCTTACCAGATCCAGAAGCGGGAGATGAAGCAGCTTATCCCGAGGATGCAACTCTTCCCCGCTACTCACAGACTGGACTGCAGATTCTCAGACTCGTCACCGCAGTCCATGGTGTCAGTAGAGCTACACTGTGAGATCCCCGATCGATCCTGGGGGGGTTACAGGCGCGTTTGCCTGGGGGGTTATGGGCGCACTGACCCGCTACTGAAACAAGCCCTTTTATCCCAATGGTCTAGTGGTTGGGATTCTGACTTGGTATCAGAGTGGTCTCGGGTTCGAATCCCGGTGTATGCACATGTTGGCCGTTGCCACTGTGCTCAGTCCTGGGCCTCCCAGTGTGGGGGGGTGTCAGTAGAGCTACACTGTGAGATCCTCGATCGATCCTGGGGGGGTTACAGGCGCGTTTGCCTGGGGGGTTATGGGCGCACTGACCCGCTACTGAAACAAGCCCTTTTATCCCAATGGTCTAGTGGTTGGGATTCTGACACATGGCACCGCCACTCCTAAAGAGCCTGCGACGGTTCAACAGGCTCTAGGGGGGGAACATAAAGAAAAATGGCGCGAAGCCATGGACAAGGAGCTGAAGGCACTGGAGGAACGCAACACGTGGAAAGTGGTTCCTATCGGCGTGGCACGGAACAAGACAGTACTCACCGGGAAGTGGGTCTTCCGTGTGAAGACGAAAGCCGACGGCACAATCGACAAATTCAAGGCACGATGGGTCGTGCGCGGCTTCGACCAAGAACACGGACGGGATTTTACCAAATCCTTCGCTCCGGTTAGCCGCCACACCTCACTACGCATTCTCCTCGCAATTGCCGCCATGAAGAAGAAGAAGAAGCTGCAGCAAATTGACGTCGCAAACGCGTTCCTCTACGCACCTGTCGACGCAGAGATCTTCGTGGAACTACCGCACGGTACTAACGCAGAGCCCAACCAGGTTTGCCAGCTGCTGAATGTCAGAACATTATAGCTTATGCTGTTGTGTAGGCTATAGTGGGGTATCCCATAGGGGGTACAACCCAATTAGGGTTAGTACTTGTACTCACTTCATTTCATAGTTCATTCATTCTCGTTCATACTTTCTCATGGTATCGAGTAAGTTCCCTCGTGGGAACTGTTACTAGGGCCCAACGATTTTTTTTTTCCTGCCCGGGGCGCGTTCTGCCCCTGCTCGAAGCGCACTTAGGGTCGCGCCCCTCTTAGCGACCCGTCGCGTCGCCCTTAGCAGCGGCCCTTCGCCGCCCTAGCAGCGGCCCGTCGCCGCCCTAGCAGCAGCCCGTCGCCGCCCTCTCACCAGCGGCCCGTCGCCGCCCTAGCAGCGACCCGTCGTCGCCCTTCTCACCTGCGGCCCGTCGCCGCCCTAGCAGCGGCCCGTCGCCGCCCTAGCAGCAGCCCGTCGCCGCCCTTTCACCAGCGGCCCGTCGCCGCCCTGAAAGCGGCCCGTCGCCGCCCTTCTCACCTGCGGCACGTCGCCGCCCTTCTCACCTGCGGCGCGTCGCCGCCCTTCTCACCTGCGGCCCGTCGCCGCCACAGCAGCGGCCCGTTGCCACCCTTTCACCTGCGGCCCCGTCGCCGCCCTACCAGCGGCCCGTCGCCGCCCTTCTCAACTGCGGCCCCTCGCCGCCCTACCAGCGGCCCGTCGCCGCCCTTTCACCTACGGCCCCGTCGCCGCCCTACCAGCGGCCCGTCGCCGCCCTTCTCAACTACGGCCCCGCAGCCCTGAACTGCTGCGGCCTCTGCCGCCCTTATCTGCGGCCTCGCCGCCTTTTGCTGCGGCCCCGCCACCCTCATCTGCGGCCCTGCCGCTGTCACCTGCGGCCACGCCGCCCTCTACTGCGGCCTCGCCGCCTCTCACCTGCTGCAGCGCCGCCCGCCACCAAGACTGCCCGACCCGCCCCACCCAGCCGAGCAGCCGACCGCCGCGCTGCCGAGCCGCCCGGGCGACGGAGCAGCCGGACAGCCGAGCCGCAAGGCCGCTCAGCAGCCGAGCAGCCGAGCCGCCCAGCAGCCGAGCCGCCCAGCAGCCGAGCCGCCGAGCCGCCGACCGCCGAGCCGCCCTACTTCCGAGCCGCCCGAGCTGCCCAGTCTGGTGAGCACAGCGCCTCTTTCACTGCACTGCCCTCACCCTACTGTTTGCACTGCTAGTCTACTGTGGTCATGGCTACCCCTAGTGTCCTCGCTTTTGACGCTGAGGGTCGGGCCATTGACTTTGAGGTCTGGGTAGATGACCTGCAGCTGTTCTTACAGTGCGATAGGGCAGACGGCCTCTCTCTCTTTGACCTCACCTCTGGCGCTTCCCCTGCCCCTGCTGCTGATGCTGACGCCACTGTTCGTTCCCAGTGGGCCACGCGCGACGCTACTGCACGTCTTGCTGTGCGCCGCCACCTCCCTACCTCCGAGCGTGCACACTTTAGTCAGTACAAGAGTGCTCAGACCTTGTACGACGCTGTAGTTGCACGCTACTCCTCCCCTGCCACTGCGGCACTGAGATGTCTCATGCTGCCGTACCTCTTCCCTGACCTTGCTGCCTTTCCCACAGTCGCTGACCTCATTACGCACCTCCGCACTAGTGACACACGCTACCGCGCTGCGCTTCCTGCTGACTTCTGCGCCAAGAACCCCCCCCCATGTACATCACCCTCTACTTCATAGTCACCCGACTCCCTGACTCCGTTAGAGTAGTCAGGGACCACTTCCTCGAAGTGTGCCCCACCACTCTCACCATTGACCTCCTCGAGAAGTCCCTCCTAGCGGCGGAGAAGAGCATCGTCGCTGTAGGAGCCTCTCGTGGTGACCCCCGCACCCCTGTCTTTGAGGGGTGTTCTCCCTCCCCCCTCTTGCCCTCTGTTGCTTCTGCTGCTGCGGCCGACCTCGTTGGTTTCGAGTCGGTCGGCGCTGCGTCTGCCCCTTCGGGGAAGCGCCGCACAGGCAAGGGCAAGGGGGGCAAGGGCGCTGGAGGAGCTGGCGGGGGCGGTGGAGGTGGCGGTGGAGGCGGCGGAGGGAGTGGGGGTGGTGGTGGGAGTGGTGGAGGGGGTGGGGGTACTGGTGGCAGCAGTGGGGGCGGAGGCGGCGGCGGTGGCGGAGGGAGCGGATGAGGCGGTGGTAGCGGTGGCGGCGGAGGCGGCGGTGGTGGTGGGGGCGGCGGAGGCGGAGGAGGAGGCGGAGGTGGCGGTGGAGCAGGTCGTGGGTCTACGCAGAGGAGTGGCTCCGGTGGTGGTCCGCGCCAGGAGCAGCAGCGTGGTCGTGAGACCCTGTCCCCTCAGCAGCTCCGTGAGTGGTACACTGCACGCCAGCGGGGTGGGGGTTTTGGTCCGTGCACCTACGTCCTGCGCACCGATGACCGTGCGGGTGAGCAGTGTGGGGGTGCGCACCCCACCCAGCGCTGCTTTGGCCGCCTGACGGACGCGTGGCGTCACCAGTTCCCTGAGGCCACAGAGATCCCTTGCTGGGGCGAGCGGTCTAGGGCGGGAGTTTCCATCTATGATCTTGATTTTGATGCTATTCTGTCTGCCATGTATTCTGTGACTATTAGTGATGAGGGTGACTGTTACCGGTGTTTCCCGCCCGATCCGGGCATTGAGACTGCTGCTCTAGGTACCGGTCTTCTTGTTTCTGGTCTCCCCAGGTCCCTCCCTCCCCTTCCTCAGGGGCCTGGCCCTTCTTGTGTCCCCTGTGTCGAGGGGCGCCAGAGGGCTGCCCCTCACTTCTCCCAGTTTCCTCCGACAGAGGCCCCGCTGCAGACGCTTCACATGGACGTGTGGGGCTTAGCCCGCGTCTGTGGACAGGGTCACGAGCGCTACTTCCTACTTGTTGTTGACGACTACTCGCGTTACACCGCAGTCTTCCCCTTGCGCAGCAAGGGTGATGTCACTAAGGTGCTGATCGACTGGATCCGCGCAGCTCGTCTCCAGCTCAGGCAGAGCTTTGGCTCGGACTTTCTTGTTCTGCGTCTGCACTCGGACAGAGGCGGAGAGTTTCCCTTTGGCCTTCTGAGAGCCTAGTGTCGCGCACGAGGCATCCGTCAGACCTTCACGCTTCCGGACTCTCCGCAGCAAAATGGGATTGCTGAGCGCCGCATTGGCATGGTCATGGACGTCGCTTGTACGTCCATGATGCATGCGGCTGCCCCCAATTTTCTGTGGCCGTTTGCGGTGAGGTACGCGGCGCATCAGATCAACCTCCACCCCAGGGTCTCCAGGCCGGAGACCTCCCCAGCCTTGCTGTGGACGGGGAGGGTTGGCGATGCATCGGCGTTCAGGGTCTGGGGATCTCGGGCGTTTGTCCGCGACTTGTCTGCGGACAAGCTGTCCCCTCGTGCTGCTCCTTGCGTCTTCCTGGGGTTTCCCCCTGACGCGCCTGGGTGGCAGTTCTACCACCCCACCTCTCGCCGTGTTCTGTCCTCCCAGGACGTCACGTTTGACAAGTCAGTCCCCTACTACCGCGTCTTCCCCTACCGCACTCCGTCCCTCCCCCCGCACCCGCTCTTCCTTGTCCCAGGTCCCCCCCCGGTAGACCCCCTCCCCCCTCAGGGTCCTGCCCCTTCAGGTGTGTCCCAGGTAGACGCAGTCGAGCCTGTCGAGGTTACTGGTGACTCTGGTGCTGCTGAGGGTGCTGAGCCTGGGGGTGCTGCGACTGGGGGTGCTGAGCCTGGGGGTGCTGAGCCTGGGGGTGCTACGCCTGGGGGTGCTACGCCTTGAGGTGCTGTGCCTGGGGGTGCTGAGTTTGGGGGTGCTGAGCTTGGAGGTGCTACACCCGGAGGTCCTCCGGGTGCTTCGTCTCTCCGGGAGCCACTCTCTCCACCCGAGCTCCGCGAGTGGTTTGCCCGGCGCTAGAGTTGGCTGCTGGAGCTCGAGGTTCTTCGGCTGCTGAGGGTGCTGGTGCCGCTGGTCCCGGGGGTGCTCGTACTGGGAGTACTGGAGCTGCTGGGCCTGTGGGTTCGACTGGAGCTGGTGCTGATGCGGGCGTTGGTACTGAGCCTACTGCTCGCGGTCCTGCTGGGGGTACTACTGGTGCTGCTGGAGGATCTGGAGCTGCTGTAGGTGCTGCTGGAGCGGGTGCTCCTGCTGGGGGTACTGGTGCTGTCCCTGCTGTGTCTGGTGTCGCCGCGCGGCCTCGACCGTACTTCGTTCCACTCCTGCAGCAGGTTCTTGGTCTTCCACCTTCTACAGGTCCTCCTCCTTCTTTAGGGTGTCCACAGCCTGTCCAGTCATAGTTTTTGTTACAGCCTGCCTCCCCTCTACCTGCTCCCTCTCCCTACACTGGTCCTACCGGAGGTCTTGCTGAGCGTCGTGAGCCTGCGTCTCGCTCTGCGTCGCCTGTCCGTGCTGCTCGCACTATTGGTCGTGGTTCGCGTCAGCGTCCTCCTCCTGTCCCTGGCACGCACAGGATGTCTCTGCGTCCGTCCACTGCTCCTCTGTGTGCCCCTTTGCCTTCTCCTCCTGAGTCCTCTCTTCCTACTCTTGCCGACCCAGCGTCGGACTCTCTTCGTGCTGCTAGTCCTACTGTCACACGTCTCCTTGCTACTGTCGTCATTGACCCTTCTTTTGAGTCCACTACTGCGTCTGCCCTAGTTACTGAGCTCGTCGACTTTGCTGCTCGCTGTCGCCTAGACTACGCTGCTAGTCTTGTCGCTGAGTCTGAGTCTGTCACTCCTCTGTCCGTCGGGGGTGAGTGTGCCCTTGGCACGGACGTCCTTGAGGATAGGCAAGAGGAGTTCCAGTACCTGGCCGCTGCTTCACCTCATCTCGTGTCCGTACTGCTTACCCTTGAGGGAGACCCGGATGCACTTGACATCCCGACTCCGCGCACTTACGCGGAGGCGATAGAGGGTCCCTACTCTTCTCAGTGGCAGGCAGCTATGGATGCAGAGATGGCTTCCTGGAAGTCCACAGGCACCTACGTTGACGCTGTCCCTCCTCCTGGGGCGAACATCGTCGGTGGCATGTGGATTTTCAGGGTGAAGCGGCCGCCGGGTTCTCCGCCTGTCTTCAAGGCGCGTTACGTGGCTCGTGGCTTCAGTCAGCGGCAGGGAGTTGACTACTTTCATACTTTCTCTCCCACCTCGAAGATGACCACTCTTCGGGTACTGCTGCACGTAGCTGCTCACCGTGACTACGAGCTACACTCTCTTGACTTCAGCACTGCTTTCTTGCAGGGCAGTCTGCACGAGGCGATCTGGCTGCGTCGCCCACTTGGCTTCACTGGGACTTTTCCTCCTGGCACCCAGTGGAGCCTTCGGCGGCCAATCTACGGTCTCCGCCAGGCACCGCGTGAGTGGCACGACACACTGAGGACTACGCTTGCGGCTCTTGGGTTTGCTCCCTCTACTGCCGACCCGTCGCTGTTTCTACGCACCGACACCTCTCTGCCGCCGTTCTACATCCTCGTGTACGTCGACGACTTTGTCTTTGCCACAGCTGACACTGCTGGACTCGCCTACGTGAAGTCCGAGCTGCACAAGAGACACACGTGCACAGACCTGGGTGAACTGCGCAACTACCTTGGCTTGCAGATCACCCGGGACAGAGCACGCCGCACCGTTACCCTGACTCAGTCACACATGGTGCAGCAGGTCCTTCAGCGCTTCGGCTTCACGTACTCCTCGCCTCAGGCCACTCCTCTGCCTACTCGCCACTCACTCTCAGCTCTGCTTTCGGATGAGTCCGTAGAGTCGAGTGGCCCGTATCCAGAGCTTGTTGGCTGCCTCATGTACCTGATGACCTGCACTCGACCTGACCTTGCATACCCTCTTAGCATTCTCGCACGCTATGTTGCTCCTGGGAGACACCGACCAGAGCACATGGCTGCAGCGAAGAGGGTGTTGCGCTACTTGTGCAGTACGTCAGGCATGGGGCTAGTGCTTGGAGGGCGCAGTCCAGTGGTCCTCACTAGGCACGCAAACGCTTCTTGGGCTGACGACCAGGCTACGCAGAGGTCCTCACAGGGTTACACCTTCAGCCTTGGTTCCGGCTCTGTCTCGTGGCGGGCTACTCGCTCGTCTTCTGTTCTCGGCTCCATTTGTGAGGCCGAGTTCTACGCTGGGGCCATGGCTGCACAGGAGCTTCGCTGGCTCACCTACCTGCTGACTGACCTCGGAGAGCCGCCTCGTTCTCCTCCAGTTCTGTACGTAGACAACAAGGCCATGCTGGCCTTGTGTCGAGAGCAGCGACTGGAGCACAGAACAAAGCACATTGCTCTCCGCTACTTTCTTGCTCGTGAGCTACAGCAGCGTGGACAGTTGCGGCTTGCGTACGTGGTCTCTGAGGCCAACATTGCTGATGTTTTCACCAAGGCACTTCCGCCTTGTGATCATCAGCGCTTCTGCACTCAGCTGGGTCTTGTCCCTGTCTTGCCTCACTTGCTCACCTCTTGACCTTACTTGTATTGTTACATATATATATACCTGCTCTTGCTTGTCTAGCCTTATATATATATATGTACTCCTGCATGTGAACTGGCCTTGTGGCCTTGAACTTGTGCTCGGAATGTGTGGTGACTTTGTGATCCACCCTGAGCTTTGCTTTGCTTTGCTTGACTGGTCTTGTGACCCCCTGTTCTCCCCCACTTTGCCTATGGGGGTGTGTCAGAACATTATAGCTTATGCTGTTGTGTAGGCTATAGTGGGGTATCCCATAGGAGGTACAACCCAATTAGGGTTAGTACTTGTACTCACTTCATTTCATAGTTCATTCATTCTCGTTCATACTTTCTCACTGAAGTCGCTCTACGGAATCAAGCAAGCCCCGCGGCCATGGCAACAGTACCTACACGCTCGCCTCATTCGCATCGGGTTCCGCCAACTACCTCACGATCAAGGCATGTACCGACTTACAAAAAACGACGACTATATCCTACTGATCGTCTACGTAGACGACTTACTCTACGTCGGCTCCACTGACAGCATCACCACCTGGTTTGAAACAGTAAAACAGTTGAATTATATCTCTTCGTATTCCTTGTACTCTTATATAAACCTTTGTACTTGTTTGTTTTAATCATCTTACTTTGCCCTCACATACTAGCGCAATGTGGTTCAGAATCTCTTTATTTAACGCTTCCGCTACTACATCACTCTATCCAGAGTTTAACCCTACCAAAGATCCTAAGGGGCACTCAGCCCAACAAATTGAAGTGTTCTTATAATGGACAGGAGTTGGCTTTCATCGAGTGGTTTCTGCACAGCCCCATCCATGCCCACGAGAGCAGCACGTGCTGCCACAGCGCTGTCCACGTCTGCTGACATGGCCACCACCCTCACATGCCGCTCGCCCCCTGCTCCCCCATCCCCTGACTCCCGCTCCATGCCTCGCAGCCGAGTGACGGTCTCATACCTGCTTGGTGAAGGATGCGAGGGATGGGAAGGTGGGGGAGGTTGGGGACTGCGAATGAGTGAAGAGGATGGCGAGATGAGGGCCCCTTGTGCGGTGGCAGTCATGGAGATGAAGATGATGGGCAACATTCACAGACGCTCATGGACGCACGCACCCATCATGGGTGGGCATGTGGAGGTCCATGAGCACACATGCACTCACACTCGCACCTGCGCACAAGCGCACATACGCACACGTGCACGCACGAACGCACCCGTCGAGGCCGGGCATGAGGAGGTCCATGAGCACGAGGCGGAAGGAGTGGCGCGCCTGCAGCAGGCGTAGCGCCGCCTCGCCCGACTCTGCCAGCGCCACCTCCGCCCCGTACCGCGCCAGCGTGCTCGCTGCCACCCGCCGGTTCACCAGGTTGTCGTCCACCACCTGGTGCGTGGGGGCATGTATAACGGGGGTGCGGAGGGCATGAGAACACATGGACGGAGATGGCATTGTCGTCCACCACCTGGTGCCGCCGTGCATGGCGGGTACAGGGGGGGTGGAGAGGGGATGAAAACAGAGGGACGGAGTTGAATGGTTTTGTCATCCACCACATGGCCGAGAGCTTGAGTGGGAGAGCTTGAGAGGGAGAGCTTGAGAGGGACGAGGCTGAAAGATAGAAGGTGGAGTTGTTGTCCACCGTGGTTGGCTGAGAAAGAGAAGAGAGCTTGAGAGGGTGGTGTTGACAGACCAGACAGGAGAATCGCACGGTTGTGCCATTCACTGGTGAAGCCAGGCATGGGGGAAGGAGAAGGGAAGAAGGGGAGGAGGGAGAGATGAGGGATGAGAACGCAAGGATGGATCATGGAGATGGCACGCGGTTACCATATTGTCGTCCTCCGCTTGAGTGAGTACAGCAAAGGAGAGCGAGGGCGATACACGGGGGAGAGGGAGAGAGAGTTGTGGTGCAACACGGTGTGGTGCAGCATGGTGTGGTGCAGCACGGTGTGGTGCAGCACGGTCCGCAACCAGGGCAAGGTGGTGGGAAGGGGTGCATGCAAGAAGGGTGGGGAAAGGCAGGAGGAGGGAGGGGTGGTGGAGAAAGTAAAGGTTCTCATATGCACATTGAACTGCCCCTTGGTACCATCACGGCCCTCGCTTGCACCTCACCAGGATTGCCATGCCCTGCAACGCCTCCTTGAGAGCCTCCTTGGCACTCCGCCCTGTGCTGCTCACCCACTTCGCTCCCACATCGCCCCCCTGCACCTTCCCCCCTCCCTGCGCTGCTATCGCCCGTGTGTGCTGTTTGAGTCCACTGCCCTCCCCACCTGCGATCTGCACCTCCCTTCCACTCTCTCTGTGCCCTGCTCCTTCATTTCTCCTCCCTGATGCCACCTGCTCGCACCAGCCCAGCAGCCTCCTGGTGCTGCAAGCTGTAAAGGGAGCAGTTGGGGCAACACTGGGAGCTCGTGTGCTTGTGCTGGCAGCACGGGCAGAAGCAGCAGCAGCGGCAGGAAGAGCAGCGATGGGGAGAGCGACGTGCAGGGTGGTGCCGTGGCCTTCTGTGCTGAGCAGACCCATGGTGCCGCCCATCAGAGACACCTGCAGGCAGCGAGATGAGAGGTGGGTGGCGCACGTCACACCACTGCACTGCCAACCCTGCTAGACAATGGTTACTTCCACATTGTGGCACTATAGGGGTTTTTGTTGGGGTACAGTTTCAACACCACTGAAGTGTAGAGTGTATTCTGGGATTACGGCTCTCCCTCATAATTTTCTTAGGTTCTCTTTGCCTTCCTTTTCAACCTTCACCTTGCAATCCAATTGTACTCTCCTTCTGTATGAAAAACAGGGCACACGACATGGAATTGATTTCCTTGTCCTTTACGGAAGAGCAACATGCAGCAGAGGAGCAGCATGTAAGGCACGCACCAGCTGTTTGGATATGTGGAGACTCAGACCACTTCCGCCGTGCGAGTGCCTCTTGTGATGCGCCTGGTGGGTGCGGGTGTTGGATCAACACACACGCCCATCGTCAGTGAGGTATGCTCTTGGGGTTCCTGAAGGAGAAGAATGGACTTGTGACAGCACGGTAGAGCAGTCCGTGACAGCATGGTAGAGCAGTCCGTGACAGCACGGTAGAGCAGTCCGTGACAGCACGGTAGAGCAGTCCGTGACAGCACGGTAGAGCAGTCCGTGACAGCACGGTAGAGCAGTCCGTGGTGTAAAAGCACAAGATTCGTGCCCCACAGTCGCAGCGGCAGGCGGCATACTGGCATCCCTGGTGACATACTCAACTCACTATACTGAGGCTACACCCCTCGTTAGTGCCACAACACACATGCTCCAGGCTCACCTGCATGAAGGCCTGGAACACATCAGGCTGCTCCTCCTCTGCGATGCCACACCCTGTGTCCTCACACGTCACCAGCACCACCACCCGCCCTTGACAATGCCCCTCACGTGCAGCGCCTCTCCATCCCTGCATGCCAGCCCTGTCCCACCACCGCCTCACTGCACCCACCCATGCGCCCTCCCGGACGCCCTCCCCACCGCCCTCCCCACCGCCCTCCCCACCGCCCACCACTCCTGCCCACCCTGCCCCGTAACCATCCTGAGCAGCCGCCACGGCATCCGCACCAGCTCCATCCCTGCCCTCCCTGCCACGGCTCTCTTCCTCCGGATCTCCCTGCCCGCACCGCCCCTGCACCGCTGCACCTCTCTTTTCCAACCCCACGCACTCCTCCAAGCACCCACAACATTGCCTCACCCCTGCCTGTGCAAGCCACCGCTGCCCCATGTGCTGCCCAAAGCAAGGCATCACAACTGCACCCCCTGCACCATTGATAGTCCCTGTCTCAGCACCAGAGGTGGCAGTACTGGTGGCACTAGCAGCAGTGGGAGCAGCGGCAGGGGGGCAGCAGGGGGTGGTTTCAGCGAGGAGGCAGCCGAGGGAGAGCAGGTGGGTGGGGGTGTGGGTGTCGGGGGGAAGGCACTGCAGCCGCACACACACGCCTCCAGTGGATGTGAACTTGATGGCGTTGTCTGGAGGGAGCGACACACAGAGGGATGAAAAAGGTGCAAAGTCCATTTGTCCCCGTCTGCACTGCCACACCACAGCATGCATGTCATTCGAGTCAATCGAGTCGATGGATCGACTTGGTGTCGGAGTGCGTACCAATGCTGCCCCCCATGTGGCTCACCAACAATACTGTCGATCACTTGCTGCAGTCGCATGTGGTCCCCCACCAGCACGTCTGGCACACTCACATCCACATGCCACGTGACTGCGTGTGGGGCACAGCAGGAGGTACAGGCACAGAGCAAGAATTGGGCACGTGGTATTGTAGGAAGTGAGGATGGAGCAGGAAACGGAGGTTAGGTGCGAGCACTGATATACATGCCTTCAAGTACGTGGGCGGATGCATGTGCTTGTGAGCATCGCCATGTGAGCATGTGAATGTGTGCATGCATGCATGCAAGCGTGCAGCTTGGCTTGCCCCATGGGCCCCACCCCACTCACACTGCAGCCCGGCTTCAGCAGCTCTGGCCCCGTGCTGCTGCAGGGCGGCCAGCAGCCAGGCACGCGGGTCAAAGGGCAGTCGCTCGAGCTGCATGTGCCCCGCCTCCGCCTTGGAGATGTCCAGCACCGTGTTGATCAGCAGCAGCACCCGCTCCGCCTCCTCCAGCGCCGTCCACACGTCCTCCTCCATCTCGCACTCCATCTGCCCTTCCACCAGCTGCTCCAACATGCCTGCACAGAACAGCCAGCAGCAAGCAGCATCCAGAAACATCCATGCACGTTGCTTAATGCTTTGATTTTTTGTGACAGCCACACTGTTACAGGTGCGAGTGGGAACACACCACTGCTCACGAGCCATGGTCAGGTCGACACTGAAATCTGAGTGTCGTCTCGGGCTCCGCGCGACATCGGCTCGACTCGACACAAAGTCGAACCAGGTCCGGCCAGCCAACCACCCTAAGCCAGCCCATCGGGGGCCCTTGACCATGATGCCTGCCTACTACCCAGAAACAACACCCCCATTGAAGCATACCTTTCATACCGATGATTGGGGTGCGCAGCTCATGCGAGGTGGTGGCGATGAAGGCGCTCTTGTTGTGCTCCTTGCGCTGCGTGCTCTCCTTCATGCGCTCCACCACCGCCGTCTTCCTCCTCGCCCGCCGCGTGTTGCGTCCCACGCTCACTGCTATGCCCGCCAGCAGCGCCGCCACCACCACGATCAGCGCCCCCAGCACGACCGCCACCCAACTGTGTGCTTCGTCTGACCCTGCGAAGCTGGCAGGGGGGAATGAGGGCGAGAGGGGAGAAAAGCCACGGGGGGGGGTGGAGGGCAGAGTGGGGGCGGTTGCCGGGGGAAGAAACGACAGACAGAGGGAGAGAAAAAGAGAGTGAGTAGAAAAGGAAGTGAGAAGATTTGCTGACATGCTAGCTATTCATAGAGGAAGAGTTCTTGTGAGGGCAATGTGGACAGTTGACCCAGCCTTACAAGAATGCAGACAGGGGCAGATGATGCGAAGGAAGCACAATCAGGCACAACAACTGGCAAACCATTACCAGTGCTGAGGAGAAGAGAAGGGGAGGGTGCGAGGGGAGGGAACAAGAGGATATAAAGGGAGAGGGGAATACGGTGAGGCGACAAGAGGAGGAGACAAGAGGAGGGGAATACCGGCACCAGACTTGGAAGGAGCGAGAGGGGTCGGTGAGGTTGAGTGGGTGCACGGCCTTGTGGCGGTGTGGCTGCAGCATGGCATCTGTGGAGGGCGGAATGACCTTGGACACCTGCTTTGGGTCGCCTTGCGGCAAGTCACCCACGCCGTACAGCAGGCGCGGGCCTGATGGGGGCGACGCCAAGGTGTCTGTGATGTCGTAGATCTCAAGCGTGTAGTTCACGTCTGGTGGCGGCGTGGGCATTGGAGGGGGAGGTCAGAATGCGTGAGAGAAAGAACACCCTTTCGTTGGCAACGAGCACGATGGGAACTCGTTGCATCGCTGACAAGCAACAACAGCAGGGGCAGTACTAGTCGTTTGCTGTAAGTGAATCCACAAATTGGCGTTCGTGAATCCATCCATTCATGACGTCCAGCACTGGTGGTCAGAGCATGAGAGCATGGCAGCATGAGAGCATAAAGCAGCTGGCTTATTTGCGGGCACACAAAAGAACTTGACGGCAATGCTCCTCCCAGCCCATCGTGCACACGAGACGAGACGAGACGTACCCTGCAGCACATCGAGGATGATGGCGCTGGCGAGGCGCTTCAAGTCCACCGACGCCCCCATGGCTCCGATGAACGCGCGCTGCCGCTCTGCTAGGCGCGACCCCGTCGACACGCCGGCTCGGAAGAGCGGAAATGTCATGGCTGCATGGGTGGTGCACGTGGCGACATTGCACAGTGCAGAGGTGCGGGCAGAGGGAAGGAGGGAGGGAGGCCGTGAGGGACAGAAGAGGGCAATGGCGTGGAACAGCATGCATGCGCCCAGGCATGCACACGCCCAGGCATGCACACGCCCAAGCATGCACGGTTTTCTACTTTCGACATGCCTGATAGCCCTTGCTGCACTTGAACATGAGCAATGCCGCTCTAATCGCCTTTTCCTGTCTCTCATACGGCCATCACAGCCCTCCCACTCCCACTTGCATAACCCACGGCGCCTGTCCCCACCCACCCATGCTGCTGCCCCCATTGCCCCAGCCACCCATGCGTGTGCCAGCCAGGGACAGCACGCACCGATGCCAGCGTTGCCATTGTCGAGCACGTAGGGCGTGGTGAGCCACCGGTCCGCGCGCTCCACCATGCCGCCCAGCTGCGGGCCGTACGAGGGGTTGGTGCGCGCGTCCTTGCAGGGCGTGCCGGCGAGCATGGTGGCGAGGGGGATCTCGCTGTACCAGTAGTGCATGGGCATGTACCAGCCCGCTGGGGGCAGCGGCCGGTCCATGAAGTCCACCACTCCGCACCGCATCTGCTGCTCGTACATCGCCCTGCACCACAGCACCGCACGCACGGGCGTCATGCACACGCGGCATACAAGACAGCACACAGGGACAGCACATAAGGACAGCACATAAGGACAGCACATAAGGACAGCACATAAGGATAGCACATAAGGACAGCACATAAGGATAGCACATAAGGACAGCACATAAGGATAGCACATAAGGACAGCACATAAGGATAGCACATAAGGACAGCACATAAGGATAGCACATAAGGATAGCACATAAATAAGGATAGCACATAAGGATAGCACATAAGATATAACACATAAGGATAGCACATAAGGATAGCACATAAGGATAGCAGCAAATGCAGGCGACATGGATGATTGGCTTCGATAGGGTTCAAGCTCACACTGACCAGCAGAATTGGTTTTGGGTGTGTGTGTTGGGAGGAAAAGGGGTGATTGTGTGACGAGAGGGGGGTAGAGGGAGATGCAAGAATCTCAAAGAAGCGAGGCTGGAAAGATGGAGGAGGGAGCAAGGCAGCGCTAACCTGTCTGTGTGGTTGAGGAGGAGGAGGTAGATGACAGCATGCACCCACGGCCGCACGGTGACAGTGGCGTGTGCGAAGTGCACATACCGCTGCTGGCTCATGCACTCCCCCGCGCCCCACGGGTTCTCCCGCACCCGCCCAAACACTGTCACCAGCCCTGCCAGCGCCTGATGCGTGCACGTGAGCAGGGGAGCATGTGCATGGATCATGCGGATGGGTGGATCATGGGGTTGGGAGGCAGCGGATTGATGGAAGGTGGATGGCGGGAGAGATGGGTGAATATGGGTGAGATGGGTGCGTAGGGTGGGTGGGGGGAGAATAGGTGGGAGGAAAAGTGTGGCGGATGATAAGCCGGGAGAAGATAACCTGCGGGTGATAGAAGAAAAAAAAAAAGGTAGGGGGAAGAAGGGTGGAGGAGATAGTGCAAGGACTTGAGCTTGAACTGATACATTAGGTAATGAGCTCAAGGCTCTTAAGTACATTGGAAATGAGCAAAGTATGGATGGGGAGGGGGGGGCAATCCCAAGGAGAACGGCTGAAATCTCCAATTGGTGGGTTGGAGATTTCGGTTTTTCACATTTGGGTGAGGTTGGGATGTGGGCGTTCACCCAACCAGCACAAACTACAAGCTACTCTACTTTACTACACAGAAAAGTACAAGAACAACAGTTGCAATTGAGGCTACCACTCACAGATAGGTGGGGGGAAGACAGGTGGGGGAGAGAGGTGGGGCGAAGATGGGTGTGGGGAGATGGGTGGGGGGAAGACGGGTGGGGGGGATAGGTGGGGGAAAGACGGGTGGGGGAGATAGGTGGCAGAAGACGGGTGAGGGGAGATGGTTGGGGGAAAGACGGTTGAAGGGAGATGGGTGGGGGGAGGTAGGTGAGGGGAAGACGGGTGTGGGGAGATGGGAGGATGAAAGACGGGTGGGGGCACCATGCATGTAGTCAGTGAGAGGTTGGAGTGTGCAGCGTGTTAGGGTTGGTTCGCCCAACCACAGAACCTATGGCGAAAGTCTCTACGACGGCGGAATGACGGCGAAATGGAAGCGCGTGGATGATTCTAGGTGAAACGGTGGAAATCGGCCTACGGCGTGAGAAGGGAGAGAGAAATCGAGAAGGAATGTGTGAGAAGGTGGAAGAAGCATCGAGATTGAAGTTGGCGAGGGGAAATTGTGGTTCGAGCTCGAGGGGTGTTTGAGAAGGTTCCAGATTCGGACTTGCGGAGTGTTCACCGAATTCGGTACGGTTGCGTCTGCGACTCGGGGTGAAACGAGGCGCACGCGGTTACTTGGGAAACAAGTGAAGTTACGAATCGCATTTTGTGTCTTGCATGACTATAAAACTGCTTGTGCTCATTCTGGAAATCATAACATTGGACAACATTGATACCAATCAGATTCTGAAAATTGCTGAAGTGTGTATTGACAACTTCAAGCAGAGCTGCGCATATCATTGGATTCGGGAGATCGTGGAGAACACGATAGGCGATAGCAAGTAGACTATTGCCGACTAATGCGTTTACGATCCTAAGACAGCGACGGGCATCATGAGTTGCGCGATGCTGTGTTACGCGGTGCTGCGTTGCGCGGTGCTGTGTTACGCGATGCTGTGAATGCGTGTGTGCTGTGAATGTGTGTGTGCGGTGAATGCGTGTGTGCTGTGAATGCGTGTGTGCTGTGAATGCGTGTGTGCTGTGAATGCGTGTGTGCCGTGAATGCGTGTGTGGCATGAATGCGTGTGTGGCATGAATGCGTGTGTGCTGTGAATGCGTGTGTGCTGTGAATGCGTGTGCTCTGAAGTGAATGCATCTGCTGCAAATGCATGTGGCACAGCTGTCGCTGCAGGCTGCAACTACTGACGATAAAATGAAGCATGCAGCTATGCTCCACGAGTCATCCACGCAACGCACGTGCCACGTGTGGCGACACTATGGGCGACCTCCCGCTGCAAAGTAACCCTTTTTCAAAAGTGACTACAAGCTCCTCGCACTGCCGCCCCGGTGAGTACCCTGATTGTGGGAGCAGTTGCCGGTACATGCGGGTTGTGAGCGAATGTTGCTGCCGCGTGGTCGGCTGTTGTGCTGTCACACCGATTCCCGCCATTTCTGCTATCGAGCAACTGCGTCCGCTCTACGTGCACGCTGTCGCCATCCGGAACGCGGGACCTGAATGCGAAACGTAATCCTCGCGGTTCTAATTAACCTACAAAGCTCGTATCGCCTAGTACCATGCGATAATCGTTTTGGAACCAGGGTTTTGAAATGTAAAAATCTGGTTAATACGACAATTTTGATTCCTAGCCTGCACCGTGACGGTGTGGCGTCGCCTGGCTCTCGGCTAATGATACCAGCGCACGTGTCAGCGCGTCTACCTGCATGTGTCGGCGCGTCTACCTGCAACGCGTCTGCCCGCACGTGTCGGCGCGTCTGCACGTGTCGGCGCGTCTGCCTGAACTTGTTGGTGCCTCTGCCTGCACGTGTCGGCCGCCTACCTGCACGTGGTCGGCGGTCTGCATGAACTGCTGCTGCAGCGAGCGCGCGCGACCGGCGCACCAGGTGTCGAGCTCCGCCTTGCGATTGTCGTCGAAGCCCTTCTGCACCCTCCACGCCACCAGCCCCGCCAGCACGCCCGCAAGCCCCATCCACATCACCACCGCCGCCAACTCTCGAGAAACTCTCATTATCGCACCCAGCCGCAGAGGTGGTATCTTCTGTTGGGGCTATCGCCTGCACCCCTACTACTACTACTGCTACTACTAGCTACCGAGGACCATGGAGCTGCGCGATGGTTATCATGGATGGCTACGCGCGGCAAGCGGAAGTGTGCTTCACATTTCGGAACGAAGAGCAATGTCAGACGACGCATGATGCAGAGGGAAACAAGCGGCATAGCGGCGGCTGTGCACAGGCCTCAGGATTACAGGGCATTTTACCCTGATTAGCCTGTTTTTCAGGGTCTCACACGGTAAATACAGGATTCCAGGGTTCTACCACCCTGTCACGATCAGGCCTCGTGTATTTTTAACCCTTGTTTTGCAGTTGTTGGTTCTTGTAGCACACTGCCTTGGCCGAGTTCGGTAGTGGCAGCACTCTGACTCGGTTTTTCCCCCTTGTAAAACTTAGCCAATCGAAAACTGGCTAAGTCCTTGCAGGATACACTCATACGTACACCGGATGTGCTAGAAAACGAAGTCCTTTCCAGAGACACTCTCACATACACCGCGTCAAGCATCTGATGTGCTCGAAAACTGGCTGTCCTTTCCACGGAGACACTCACACAGATTGGACCGCTGTAGCCTAGTTATTTTTTCCACCCTGCCATACCAGTCCACAAACGTTTAAACACCCTGCCATTTCTAGGGTACGACGCGCCAGCCACACTGCAGTGGCAGTGTGACTTCGGCCTGGAACTTTGATTCGACAGGGTGGCCCAAAACGAATCAAGACCCTTGGCCTGTACAGTGCTGCAGACAGAACACAGCCCTCTGGCAATACTTGTCACGGCCGAATGCCACCCTGGACAACCATAGGCGCCTGAGGAAGAAGTGACCTGGTCTATTTTCAAGGGGAATATATCTTTGGGGCCAAACATGATGACCCAAGTAGGGCCGGGTTGATCCCGACCGTAGGATAATTCCCCGAAGCTGCCCGAGCGGTTAGGTCGACGAACCTAACCTTAGTTCGTGTCCGTGGGGATGACATGTCAACATGGCAGTCTCAACACGAAGCGCGCGGAATTTTGGAGTGTCAAGAACTGTACCTTCAGTGTCAAAACGAAACACAGCACAAAATCCTGCGACGCAACGTGATTGGTTGGGCACTAATTGTTGCAAGACCTTGCAGTCACACAAGACTTTACATCCACACGCGATTTCTTGCAAGACCTTGCACTCGTACACATCCGTCGATTGGGCAGGTGAGGGTAGAAAGAAATCTCGACCCTACCAGTTAGTTGGCTGGATGGAGAAACACGATTCGCAGAGCGGGGTATCCGACTAAATATACTGGCTGGCAGTTTTCATGTCGTTGACACTCTGCCAACAATGTTGGCAAGTGTCAAAACCAGAAGTTGACACTCACAAGCTTGACATGTCATCCCTACGGACACGACCTTAGTCTGGAAGGGACGACCACAAATTACGAAAACGTGTCTTCAATTTGTTTCAACATAGTTTATTACCGCCGCCAACTGCAAAATACGCGTCGCATTTCTCCGATTGTAAACCTGAGCGTAATTGCACTTTTTAGTCCAAATTTACGTAATGTTTTCAGTTTCATAAAATATCCCATGTACTCAGGACGAAATAAAACCCCATCCGATGGCATCAACACTAAACACCTTGCCTCTAGGTGTTTATGGTTCATTATATCAACATGTCATGTCACCCTAGAGAAATTATATATTTTTATCTAAACAAAGAGGTGGTTATTTATTTATTCTGTGACAAAAAACGCGTAAGGAAATATATATCGTAATAATGCGTAAACGACATAATAATTATTACGTAGCGAAAAGATAATACATATTTTCGAAAACAAATGTGCTAAATTTTCCGAGAGGAACAAGATGTATGGGAAAGTCAAAATCCCTAACAGATTAAATATTTTACGCAATTGTGGGGCGCGTTGATATTCCCTCCGAAATACCAGGTTTAGTTTGTCGGCCCTATGGTTACTTTTCTACTAATATCTGACCCTAATATGACCCTTTTCCCGATTCTGAAGGTTTGAAGGTGTCAGATTACTATAGCTGATGCATGTTTGTAGGCTGTAGTGGGGTAGCACATAAGGGGTACAACCCAATTAGGGTTGGTACTTGTACTGTTTTCATTTCATAGTTCATCATTCCTGTTCCTTACTTTCACATGGTATAGAGCGGGTTCCCTGTGGGAACTTCGCCTAGGGCCAACCGAAGCGCGCCCCGAGGCGCGCGATCGTTTTTTTTAGCGACCCCCCCGAGTCGCCCTTCACCTAGCGGTCCCGCCCACCCTTCGAGCGGCCCCGCCACTCCTTCGCGGCCCCGCCGTCCAGTCGCGCCCCCCCCCCCCCCCCCCCCGTCTAGTCGCGGCCCCGCCACCTCATCGCGGCCCCGCTACGACGCGGCCTCGCCGCCTGCTCGGACGCGGCCCTGCCGCCAGCTACGCCGCGGCCCCGCCGCCTGCTCTGCCGGCCCCGCCGCTGCACCGTACGGCCCCGCCGTTCCCTCTGACGGCCCCGCCGTCCCCTCTGCCGGCCCCGCAGCTGCACCTGACGGCTCCGCCGTCACCTCTCCTGGCCCGCCGCTGAACCTGCCGGCCCGCCACTGCACCTGACGGCCCGCCGCTGCACCTGACGGCCCGCCGCTGCACCTCTGACGGCCCCGCCGTCCCCTCTGCCGGCCCCGCAGCTGCACCTGACGGCCCCGCCGTCCCCTCTCCTGGCCCGCCGCTGCACCTGCCGGCCCGCCACTGCACCTGACGGCCCGCCGCTGCACCTGACGGCCCGCCGCTGCACCTCTGACGGCCCCGCCGTCCCCTCTGACGGCCCCGCCGTCCCCTTTGCCGGCCCGCCACTGCACCTGCCGGCCTGCCACTGCACCTGACGGCCCCGCCGCTGCACCTGCCGGCCCGCCGTTGCACCCTACGGCCCCGCCGATCCCTCTAACGGCCCCGCCGTCCCCTCTGCCGGCCCGCCGCTGCACCTGCCGGCCCGCCGCTGCACCTGACGGCCCGCCGCTGCACCTGACGGCCCCGCCGCTGCATCTTCCGGCCCCGCCGCCCCAGCAGCCGAGCCGCCCCAGCAGCCGAGCCGCCCCAGCAGCCGAGCCGCCCCAGCAGCCGAGCCGCCCCAGCTGCCGTGCCGCCCGAGCCGCCCGAGCCGCCGAGTCGCCCGACCCGCCCAGCAGCCGAGCCGCCCCAGCTGCCGAGCCGCCCGAGCCGCCCGAGCCCTCCCTGCACTGCCCTGTCTGGTGAGCACTGAGCTTTACTCTGCGCACTGCCCTCTCTCTACTGCTGTCATGGCTACCCCCAGTGTCCTCGCCTTTGACGCTGAAGGCAGAGCTATCGACTTTGACGTGTGGGTAGACGACCTACTGCTTTTCCTACAGTGCGACAGAGCTGACGGACTCTCTCTCTTTGATCTCACCTCTGGTGCCTCTCCCGCCCCTGCTGCTACTGAGGATGCCACTGTTCGCTCACAGTGGGCCACACGCGATGCTGCTGCACGTCTTGCTGTGCGTCGCCACCTCCCTCCCGCTGAGCGTGCGCACTTTGGGTCGTACAAGAGTGCTCAGACCTTGTACGACGCCGTTATCGCACGCTACTCCACCCCTGCCACTGCTGCACTGAGCCGCCTCATGCTACCGTACCTCTTTCCTGACCTTGCTGCTTTTGCCACAGTAGCCGACCTCATTACCCACCTGCGCACTAGTGACGCTCGCTTCCGCGCTGCTCTTCCTGCTGAGTTCTGCGCCAAGAACCCCCCCCCCCCAGTACTTCACTCTCTACTACATTGTCACCCGCCTCCCTGACTCCCTTCGCGGAGTCAGGGACGACCTACTCGCAGTCTGCCCCACCACTCTCACTGTCGAGCTCCTCGAGAAGTCCCTCCTAGCAGCCGAGAAGAGCATTCTCGCTGTAGGGGCCTCTTGGGGTGACCCGCGCACCCCCATCTTTGAGGGGTGTTCCCCCTCCCCCCTCCTGCCCTCTGTCGCCTCTGCTGCTACGGCCGACCTTGTTGGCTTTGAGTCGGTCGGTGCGGCGTCTGCCCCCAGCGGGAGACGTCGCTCTGGCAAGAGCAAGGGGGGCAGGGGCGGTGGTGGAGGCGGCGGGGGCGGTGGAGGCGGCGGTAGAGGCAGCGGCGGAGGTGAGGGTGGTAGCGGGAGTGGTGGCGGGAGTGGAGGTGTCGGCGGCGGCAGTGGAGGCGGGGGCGGCAGCGGCGGTGGTAGTGGGGGTGGAGGCGGAGGCGGCGGTGGCGGCGGCGACGGTGGGAGTGGCGGTGGCGGCGGAGGTGGTGGCGGTGGCGGAGGAGGAGGCGGCGGCGGTCGTGGCGCGTCGAGGAGGAGTGGCTCCGGTGGTGGTCAGCGCCAGCAGCAGCAGCGTGGTCAGGAGACCCTCTCCCCGCAGCAGCTCCGTGAGTGGTACTCTGCGCGTCAGCGGGGTGGGGATGCTGGTCCGTGCACTTACGTCCTGCGCACTGGCGACCGTGCGGGTGAGCAGTGTGGTGGTCCACACTCCACCCAGCGTTGCTTCGGCCGCCTGACTGACGCCTGGCGCCGCCAGTTTCCTGACGCCTCTGAGATCCCTCGCTGGGACCAGCTGTCTAGGGCGGGAGTAGCTATCTTTGATCTTGACTTTGATGCTATTCTTGCTGCCATGTATGCTGTGACTATTAGTGAGGAGGGTGACTGTTACCGGTGTTTCCCGCCCGACCCGGGCATTGGTACCGCGGCTCTAGGTGCTGTTGAGGCTGCTGCTCCAGGTGCTGGTGAGGCTGTTGCTCTAGGTGCCAGTGAGTCTGAGTCCTCAGGTGCTGGTGAGTCTGCTCTCTCAGGTACTGTGTCGACTTCCCCCTCTCTCACTTTCACTCTTGACTCCGGGGCGTCTCGCTCCTTCTTTCGAGACCACACCACACTCACGCCGCTTAGCCGGCCAGTGGCGGTCTCCTTGGCAGACCCCTCTGGGGGTCCTGTTCTGGCTCGCTACTCCACTGTCCTGCCATGCCCTGCGGTCCCGTCTGGCGCCCTGTCCGGTCTCTACCTCCCCTCGTTCTCTACGAACTTGGTGGCGGGTGCTGACCTACAGGATGCAGGGGCTGACCAGTTCACCCCTGCGCGCCGACGGGTCACCCACTGCACGGACGCGGACACGGGTCGACACCTGACCACGTTCACACGTGGTCCAGGGTCGAGCCTGTACACACTCACTGTTCCGTCTCCTCCTCCTGCGTCTGGTCAGGTAGCTGCGTCAGGTCAGGTGTTTGCTGCAGCGTCCAGGTCTGGTCCTGAGTCTGCCCCCTGCTCGTGTCGCCTCCTGTCCCACCAGACCCTCCTGTGGCACCACAGGATGGGTCACCCCTCCCTGCCTCGTCTCCGGGGCATGGCCTCTCGCCTTCTTGTCTCTGGCCTTCCCCGGTCCCTCCCTCCCCTTCCTCCGGGGCCTGGCCCTCCCTGTGTCCCCTGTGTCGAGGGTCGCCTGCGGGCTACCCCTCACTCCTCCCCGTTTCCTCCGACGGAGGCCCCGATGCAGACGCTTCACATGGACGTGTGGGGCCCAGCCCGCGTCCGTGGACAGGGTCACGAGCGCTACTTCCTGCTGGTGGTTGACGACTACTCGCGTTACACCTCAGTCTTCCCCTTGCGCAGCAAGGGTGAGGTCACTGAGGTGTTGATCGACTGGATCCGCGCAGCTCGTCTCCAGCTCAGGAAGAGCTTCGGCTCGGACTTTCCTGTTTTGCGTCTACACTCGGACAGAGGCGGAGAGTTCTCCTCTGGCCTTCTGCGAGCCTACTGTCGTGCACGAGGCATCCGCCAATCCTTCACGCTTCCGGACTCTCCACAGCAGAATGGGATTGCTGAGCGCCGCATTGGCATGGTCATGGACGTCGCCCGTACGTCCATGATGCATGCGGCTGCCCCCCATTTTCTGTGGCCGTTTGCGGTTCGGTACGCTGCGCATCAGATCAACCTTCACCCTCGGGTCTCTCGGCCCGCGATGTCCCCAGTCTTGATGTGGACGGGGAAGGTTGGCGATGCGTCGGCGTTCCGTGTCTGGGGATCTCGGGCGTTTGTCCGCGACTTGTCTGCGGACAAGCTGTCCCCTCGTGCTGCTCCCTGTGTCTTCCTTGGCTTCCCCACAGACGCTCCCGGGTGGCAGTTCTACCACCCCTCCTCTCGTCGTGTTCTGTCCTCCCAGGACGTCACGTTCGACGAGTCAGTCCCCTTCTACCGCCTCTTCCCCTACCGCACTCCTTCCCTCCCCCCTCCACCGGACTTCCTTGTGCCGGTTCCCCCCCCGGTAGACCCCCTCCCCCCTCAGGTTCCTGCGCCCTCAGGTGTGTCCCAGGTAGACGCAGTTGACCCGGTCGAGGTTACAGGTGACTCTGGTGCTGCTGCGGGTGCTGAGCCTGGGGGTGCTGACTCTGGGGGTGCTATGCGCGGGGGTGCCGAGCCTGGAGGTGCTGCTACTGGGGGTGCTGAGCCTGGGGTTGCTGGACCTGGGGGTGCTACTGCGGAGGGTGCTGAGCCTGGGGGTGCTGAGCCTTGGGGTGCTGATACTGGAGGTGCTACGCCTGGGGGTGCTGGGCCGGGGGGTGCTGTGCCTGGAGCTGCTGAGCCTGGGGGTGCTGAGTCTGGAGCTGCTGCGCCTGGGGGTGCTGCGTCTGGAGCTGCTGAGCCTGGGGTTTCTCCTGCTGCTGCGTCTCGCCGGGAGCCCCTCTCTCCAAAGGAGCTGCGCGAGTGGTTTGCTCGCCGCTGGAGGCGTGCTACTGGAGCTGGAGCTTCTTCGACCGTCGAGGGTGCTGGTCCTGCCGGTCCCGGAGCTGCTGGGCCTGCGGGTCCTACTGGAGCTGGAGCTGCTGAGGGTGTTGCTGCTGAGACAGCTGCTGTCTGTCCTGGCCTCGGTTCTGCTGCTGGTGCTGCTGGAGGTCCTGCTGCTGGAGGTGCTGGTGGCGCTGGTGCTGTCTCTGAGGGTGCTGGTGCTGTCCCTGCTGAGTCTGGAGTTGCCGCGCGGCCTCGGCCGTACTTCGTTCCGCTCCTGCAGCAGGTTCTTGGTCTTTCTCCTCCGGTAGAGTGTCCACAGCCTGTCCAGTCGCAGTCACTGTTGGAGCCTTCCTCTCCACTGCCTGCTCCCTCTCCTTACACTGGTCCTACTGGAGGTCTTGCTGAGCGTCGTGAGCCTGCGTCTCGTCCTGCGTCGCCTGTTCGTCCTGCTCGCGCTAGTGGTCACGGTTCACGTCAGCGTCCTCCTTTTGTCCCTGGCACGCATCAGATGTCTCTGCGTCCGTCCACTGCTCCTCTGCGTGCCCCTTTGCCTTCTCCTCCTGAGTCCTCTCTTCCTGCGCTTGCCGACCCTGAGTCGGACTCTCTTCGTGCTGCCAGTCCTACTGTCACGCGTCTCCTTGCTACTCTCGTCACTGACCCCTCTTTTGAGTCCACTGCTGCGTCTGCTCTTGTCGCTGAGCTCGTCGACTTTGCTGCTCGCTGTCGTCTAGACTACGCTACCAGTCTTGTTGCTGAGTCTGCGTCTGTCTGTCCTCCGTCCGTCGGGGGTGAATGTGCTCTTGGCACGGACGTCCTAGAGGACAGGCAGGAGGAGTTACAGTGTCTGGCTGCTGCTTCACCTCATCTCGCGTCTGTACTGCTTGCTCCTGAGGGAGACCCGGATGCACTAGACATCCCGACTCCGCGCTCTTACGCGGAGGCCGTAGAGGGTCCCTACTCGTCTCTGTGGCAGGCAGCTATGGATGCAGAGATGGCTTCCTGGAAGTCCACAGGCACCTACGTTGACGCAGTTCCCCCTCCTGGGGCGAACATCGTCAGTGGCATGTGGATCTTCAGGGTGAAGCGGCCGCCGGGCTCTCCACCTGTCTTCAAGGCGCGGTACGTTGCTCGTGGCTTCAGTCAGCGGCAAGGAGTTGACTACTTTCAGACCTTCTCTCCCACCCCGAAGATGACCACTCTTCGGGTGCTACTGCACATAGCCGCTCAGCGCGACTACGAGCTTCACTCTCTCGACTTCAGCACAACGTTCCTGCAGGGTAGCCTGCACGAGGAGATCTGGCTGCGCCGTCCACCTGGCTTCACTGGGACTTTCCCTCCTGGCACCCAGTGGAGCCTCCGACGGCCAGTCTACGGTCTCCGCCAGGCACCGCGTGAGTGGCACGACACACTGAGGACTACGCTTGCGGCTCTTGGGTTTGCTCCTTCTACTGCTGACCCGTCGCTGTTTCTACGCACCGACACTTCTCTGCCGCCGTTCTACATCCTCGTGTACGTCGACGACTTGGTCTTTGCCACAGCGGACACTGCTGGACTCGCCTACGTGAAGTCCGAGCTGCTGAAGAGACACACGTGCACAGACCTTGGTGAACTGCGCAGCTACCTTGGCTTGTCGATCACTCGGGACAGAGCACGCCGCACCATTACCTTGACTCAGTCACACATGGTGCAGCAGGTCCTTCAGCGCTTCGGCTTCACGTACTCCTCGCCTCAGGCCACTCCTCTGTCTACTCGCCACTCGCTCTCAGCTCTGCCTTCGGATGAGTCCGTAGAGTCGAGTGGCCCGTACACAGAGCTTGTTGGGTGCCTCATGTACCTGATGACCTGCACACGACCTGACCTTGCATACCCTCTGAGCATTCTTGCACGCTATGTTGCTCCTGGGAGACACCGACCAGAGCACATGGCTGCAGCGAAGAGGGTATTGCGCTACCTGTGCAGTACGTCGGGCATGGGGCTAGTGCTTGGAGGGCGGAGTCCAGTGGTCCTTACAGGGCACGCGGACGCTTCTTGGGCTGACGACCAGGCTACGCAGCGGACGTCACAGGGTTACACCTTCAGTCTTGGTTCCGGCTCTGTCTCGTGGCGGGCTATTCGTTCGTCTTCGGTTCTCAGCTCCAGTTGTGAGGCTGAGATCTACGCCGGGGCCATGGCTGCACAGGAGCTTCGCTGGCTCACCTACCTGCTGTCTGACCTTGGAGAGCCGCCTCGTTCTCCTCCAGTTCTGTACGTAGACAACAAGGCCATGCTGGCCTTGTGTCGAGAGCAGCGTCTGGAGCACAGAACGAAGCACATTGCTCTTCGCTACTTCCTTGCTCGTGAGCTGCAGCAGCATGGACAGTTGCGGCTTGCGTACGTGGCCTCTGAGGCCAACACTGCTGATGTGTTCACCAAGGCACTCGCGCCTTGTGACCATCAGCGCTTGTGCACCCAGCTGGGTCTTGTGCCTGTCTTGCCTCACTTGCTCTCCTCTTGACTTTACTGTGACATATATATATACCTGCTCTTGCTTGTCTAGTTTTATATATATATGTCTGTAGTCCTGCATGTGAACTGGCCTCTGGCCCTGCTTCTGTGCTCGGACTGTGTGGTGACTTTGTGATCCACCCCGAGCTTGCTTTGCTTTGCTTGACTGGTCTTGTGACCCCTTGTTCTCCCCCACTTTGCCTATGGGGGTGTGTCAGATTACTATAGCTGATGCATGTTTGTAGGCTGTAGTGGGGTAGCACATAAGGGGTACAACCCAATTAGGGTTGGTACTTGTACTGTTTTCATTTCATAGTTCATCATTCCTGTTCCTTACTTTCACAGAAGGCGCACATTGCAACGCAATCATGTTGCGCAAACAATACAGCATGATGATTGCAATCAGGTTGCGCTGGTGGAACCATGTTTTATCGCTATAGCTGGCAGCCTTGTGAGAATCTGAGGAAGGAATGATTGCATTGAGCAGCATGAGGAGTACAAGTAGGAAACCTAAAGTGTTATACCCCATATTGACTACCCCACTACAGCCTACACAGACTATAGTATATGAGTTTGACACACCCCCATATGCAAAGTAGGGGAGAAGAAGAGGTCACAAGACCAAGCAAGGCAAGCTCAGGGTGGATCACAACGTGACCACACAAACTGAGCACAAGCACAAGGCCACAAGGCCAGTTCACATGCAGAGTTATATATCAAGATGAACAAACAAGGAAGTGATCTCAACCTAGCAAGGGTAAGCAAGCAAGTGCAGGTATATATAGATCACAGTACAAGCAAAGTCAAGAAGTGAGCAAGTGAGGCCAAGTAGGTACAAGACCTAGCAAAGTACAAAAGCGCTGATGATCACAAGGCGGAAGTGCCTTGGTAAAGATATCAGCAGTGTTCGCCTCAGAGGCCACGTTAGCAAGGCGCAGCTGACCGCGCTGCAGCAACTCACGAGCAAGTACGTAGCGAAGAGCAATGTGCTTCGTTCTGTGCTCCAGTCTGTGCTCCCGACACAAGGCCAGCATGGCCTTGTTGTCTACGTACAAAACTGGAGGAGAACAAGGAGACTCTTCGAGGTCAGACAGCAGGTAGGTGAGCCAGCGTAGCTCCTGTGTAGCCATGGCCCCTGCGTAGATCTCTGCCTCATAGCTGGAGCCGAGAATAGAAGACGAGCGGGTAGACCGCCACGAAACAGAGCCGGAGCCAAGGCTGAAGGTGTAACCTTGTGACGACCGCTGCGTAGCCTGGTCGTCAGCCCAAGAAGCGTCTGCGTGTCCAGTGAGGACCACTGGACTTCGCCCTCCAAGCACTAGCCCCATGCCCGACGTACTGCACAAGTAGCGCAACACCCTCTTCGCTGCAGCCGTGTCCTCTGGTCGGTGTCTCCCAGGAGCAACATAGCGTGCCAAGATGCTAAGAGGGTATGCTAGGTCAGGTCGAGTGCAGGTCATCAGGTACATGAGGCAGCCAACTAGCTCTAGGTACGGGCCACTCGGCTCTACGGACTCATCTGAAGGCAGAGCTGAGAGCGAGTGGCGAGTAGACAGAGGCGTGGCCTGAGGCGAGGAGTACGTGAAGTCGAAGCGTTGAAGGAACTACTGCACCATGTGTGATTGAGTCAGGGTAATGGTGCGCTGTGCTCTGTCCCGGGTGATCTGCAGGCCAAGGTAGCTGTGTAGTTCACCCAGGTCTGTGCACGTGTGTCTCTTCTGCAGTTCGGACATCACGTGGGCGAGTCCAGCAGTGTCAGCTGTAGCAATGACCAAGTTGTCGACGTACACGAGGATGTAGAACGGCGGCAAAGCGGTGTCGGTGTGCAGAAACAGCAACGGGTCGGCAGTAGAAGGAGCAAACCCAAGAACCGCAAGTGTAGTCCTTAGTGTGTCGTGCTACTCACGGGGCGCCTGGTGGAGACCGTAGACTGGCCGCCGGAGGCTCCACTGGGTACCAGGAGGAAACGACCCAGTGAAGCCAGGCGGGCGGCGCAGCCAGATCTCCTCGTGCAGGCTGCCCTGCAAGAAAGCTGTGCTGAAGTCAAGAGAGTGAAGCTCGTAGTCACGCTGAGCGGCTATGTGTAGCAGCACCCGAAGAGTGGTCATCTTCGGGGTGGGGGAGAAGGTCTGAAAGTAGTCAACTCCCTGCCGCTGACTGAAGCCTCGAGCCACGTAACGCGCCTTGAAGACAGGCGGAGAACCCGGTGGCCGCTTCACCATGAAAATCCACATGCCACTAACGATGTTCGCCCCAGGTGGAGGAACCTCGACGATGTAGGTGCCTGTGGACTTCCAAGAAGCCACCTCTGCGTCCATGGCTGACTGCCACTGAGAGGAGTAGGGACCCTCGATCGCCTCAGCGTACGATCGAGGAGTCGGGATGTCTGGTGCATCCAGGTCTCCCTCATGGGCAAAGATGAGGCAAAGCAGGAGCAAAACACTTGAACTCCTCCTGCTTGTCCTCAAGGACGTCCGTGCTAAGAGCACACTCACCCCCGATGGACGGAGGACAGACAGACTCAGACTCAGCGACAAGACTAGCAGCGTAGTCTAGACGTCAGCTAGCAGCAAAGTCAACGAGCTCAGCAACCAAGGCAGACGCAGCGGTGGACTCAAAAGAAGGGTCAGTAAGAACAGTAGCCAGGAGACGCGTGACAGTAGGACTGGCAGCACGAAGAGAGTGAGACACAGGGTCAGCAAGAGTAGGTAGAGAGGACTCTGGAGGAGACGGCAACGGGACACGCAGAAGAGCAGTGGAAGGACGCAGAGCAATGTGGTGTGTGCCGGGGATCGCAGGAGGACGCGGACGCGGAGCACGACCACTAGTGCGAGCGGCACGAACACGCGACGCAGGACGACATGCAAGCTCACGACGGTTAGCAAGACCTCCAGTAGGACCAGTGTAGGGAGAAGGAGCAGGCAGGGGGGAGGCGGGCTGTAACTGTGACCGCGACTGGACAGGCTATGGACACTCTAAGGGAGGAGTAGGACCAGTAGAGGGCGGGAGACCAAGAACCTTCTCAAGGAGCGGAGCGAAGTACGGCCGCGGCCGCACAGCGCCTCCAGAAGTAGCAGGGACAGCACCAGTACTCCCAGCGGCAGCACCAGCACCGGCAGCACCTCCAGCTCCAACAGCGCAAACACCAGCACCCTCAGAAGCACCAGCGCCAGCAGAACCACCAGCGCCAGCACCCCCAGCAGCTCCAGCTCCAGCAGCTCTAGTAGCACCAACTCCAGCAGGACCGTCAGCTCCAGCACCGCCAGCAGCACCTCTAGCAGGATTCCCAGTCCCAGCAGCTCCAGAACCGCCAGGACGAGCACCTGCAGGACCAGCAGCAACAGTAGGAACTCCAGCTCCAGCAGCACGGCTCAAGCGCCGGGCAAACCACTCGTGCAGCTCCTGCGGAGAGAGTAGCTCCCGCCTCGACGACGCACCTCTAGAGGCCACACGAGCAGACCCAGCACCCCCAGGATCCGCACCCCCAGGCTCCGAACCCCCAGGCTCAGCACCCCCAGGCTCTGCACCCCCAGGCTCAGCACCCCCAGACTCAGCACCCCGAGGCTCAGCACCCCCAGACTCAGCACCCCTAGGCTCAGCATCCCCAGACTAAGCACCCCCAGGCTCAGCACCCCTAGACTCAGCACCCCCAGGCTTCGCGCCCCCAGACCCGACACCCGCAGACCCGGCACCTGCAGGATCAGCACCCGTAGCAGCAAAACAGTCAACAGCAACCTCGACTGGCTCAACTGCGTCTACCCGGGACACACCTGACGGGGAAGGACCCTGAGGGGGGAGGTGGTCTACCGGGGGAGGACCTGGCGCAAGGAAGAGCGGGGGGTGGGGGGGGGAGGGGGGCAGAGCGGTAGGGGAAGAGACGGTAGTAAGGCACCGACTCGTCAAAGGTGACGTCCTAGGAGGACAGAACACGGCGCGAGGTGGGGTGGTAAAACTGTGAGAAAGTGAGAACGAGAATGAATTGAACTATGAATGAAGTGGGTACAAGTACTAACCCTAATTGGGTTGTACCCCCTATGGGATACCCCACTACAGCCTACACAAAAGCATAAGCTAAAATGTTCTGACACACCCCCATAGGCAAAGTGGGGGAGAACAGAGGGTCACAAGACCAGTCAAGCAAAGCAAAGCAAAGCTCAGGGTGAATCAAAAAGTTACCACACATTCTGAGCACAAGTTCAAGGCCACAAGGCCAGTTCACATGCAGGAGTACACATATATATATGGCTAGACAAGCAAGAGCAGGAATATATATATATATATATATATACGCAACAGTACAAGAAAGGTCAAGAGGTAAGCAAGTGAGGTAACACAGGGACAAGACCCAGCTGAGTGCAGAAGCGCTGCTGATCACAAGGCGGAAGTGCCTTGGTGAAAACATCAGCAGTGTTGGCCTCAGAGGCCACGTACGCAAGCCGCAACTGTCCACGCTGCTGTAGCTCACGAGCAAGGAAGTAGCGGAGAGCAATGTGCTTTGTTCTGTGCTCCAGTCGCTGCTCTCGACACAAGGCCAGCATGGCCTTGTTGTCTACGTACAGAACTGGAGGAGAACGAGGCGGCTCTCCAAGGTCGGTCAGCAGGTAGGTGAGCCAGCGAAGCTCCTGTGCAGCCATGGCCCCAGCGTAGATCTCAGCCTCACAACTGGAGCCGAGAACAGAAGACGAGCGAGTAGCCCGCCACGAGACAGAGCCGGAACCAAGGCTGAAGGTGTAACCCTGTGACGACCGCTGCGTAGCCTGGTCGTCTGCTTAAGAAGCGTCTGCGTGTCCAGTGAGGACCACTGGACTGCGCCCTCCAAGCACTAGCCCCTGCCTGACGTACTGCACAAGTAGCGCAACACCCTCTTCACTACAGCCATGTGCTCTGGTCGGTGTCTCCCAGGAGCAACATAGCGTGCGAGAATGCTAAGAGGGTATGCAAGGTCAGGTTGTGTGCAGGCTATCAGGTACATGAGGCAGCCAACAAGCTCTGGATACGGGCTACTCGACTCTACGGACTCATCCGAAGGCAGAGCTGAGAGCGAGTGGCGAGTAGGCAGAGGAGTGGCCTGAGGCAAGGAGTACGTGAAGCCGAAGCGCTGAAGGACCTGCTGCACCATGTGTGACTGAGTCAGGGTAATGGTGCGGTGTGCTCTGTCCCGGGTGATCTGCAAGCCAAGGTAGCTGCGCAGTTCACCCAGGTCTGTGCACGTGTGTCTCTTCTGCAGCTCGGACTTCACGTAGGCGAGTCCAGCAGTGTAAGCTGTGGCAAAGACCAAGTCGTCGACGTACACGAGGATGTAGGACGGCGGCGGAGAGGTGTCGGTGCGCAGAAACAGTGACGGGTCGGCAGTAGAAGGAGCAAACCCAAGAGCCGCAAATGTAGTCCTCAGTGTGTCGTGCCACTCACGGGGCGCCTGGCGGAGACCGTAGACTGGACGCCGGAGACTCCACTGGGTACCAGGAGGGAACGACCCAGTGAAGTCAGGTGGGCGGCGCAGCCAGATCTCCTCGTGCAGGCTGCCCTGCAAGAAAGCTGTGCTGAAGTCGAGAGAGTGCAGCTCGTAGTCACGGTGAGCAGCTATGTGCAGCAGTACCCGAAGAGTGGTCATCTTCGGGGTGGGAGAGAAGGTATGAAAGTAGTCAACTCCCTGCCGCTGACTGAAGCCACGAGCCACGTACCGTGCCTTGAAGACAGGCGGAGAACCCGGCGGTCGCTTCACCCTGAAGATCCACATGCCACTGACAATGTTCACCCCAGTCGGGGGAACCTTGTCAACGTAGGTGCCTATGGACTTCCAGGAAGCCATCTCCGTGTCCATAGCTGCCTGCCACTGAGAGGAGTAGGGACCCTCTATCGCCTCCGCGTAAGAGCGCGGAGTTGGGATGTCAAGTGCATTCCGGTCTCCCTCAGGGGTAAGCAGTGCGGACACGAGATGAGGTGAAGCAGCTGCCAGACACTGGAACTCCTCCTGCCTGTCCACAAGGACGTCCGTGCCAAGGGCACACGCACCCCCGACGGACGGAGGACAGACAGACTCAGACTCAGCGACAAGACTAGCAGCGTAGTCTAGGCGACAGCGAACAGCAAAGTCGACGAGCTCATTAACTACGGCAGACGCAGCAGTGGACTCGAAAGAAGGGTCAGTGACAACAGTAGCAAGGAGACGCGTGACAGTAGGACTGGCAGCACGAAGAGAGTCCGACTCCGGGTCGGCAAGGGCAGGAAGAGAGGACTCAGAAGGAGAAGCAAAAGGGGCACGCAGAGGAGCATTGGACGGACGCAGAGACATCTGGTGCGTGCCAGGGACAGGAGGAGGACGCCGACGCGAACCACGACCACTAGTGCGAGCAGCACGAACAGGGGACGCAGAGCGAGACGCAGGCTCACGACGCTCAGTAAGGCCTCCAGTAGGACCAGTGTAGGGAGAAGGAGCAGGCAAAGGGGTGGTAGGCTGCAACTGTAACTGTGACGGGACAGGCTGTGGACACTCTAAAGAAGGAGGAGGACCAGAAGAAGGCGGAAGACCAAGAACCTGGTGCAGGAGTGGAAGGAAGTACGGTCGAGGCCGCGCGACGACGCGAGACTTAGAAGGGACAGCACCAATACCCCCAGCAGGATCACCCGGTCAAGCAGCACCTCCAGCAGCTCCAGAACCTCCAGTAGCACCAGTAGTACCCCCAGCAGGACCGCCAGCAGTAGTCTCAGCGCCCACACCCTCAGGAGCACCAGTTCCAGTAGAGACCGCAGGCCTGGCAGCTCCAGAACTCCCAGAACGAGCACCTCCGGGACCCGCGACAGCAGCACCCTCAGTAGCCGAAGAACCTCCAGCTCCAGCAGCACGCCTCCAGCGCCGGGCAAACCACTCGCGCAGCTCATGTGGAGAGAGTGGCTCCCGCAGAGACGAAGCACCCGGAGAAACTCCAGGTGGAGCACCTCCAAGCTCAGCACCCCAAGTCTCAGCACCCCCAGGTGTAGCACCCCCAGGCACAGCACCCCCAGGCTCAGCACCCCCAGGCTCAGCACCCCCAGTCTCAGCACCCCCAGGCTCATCACTCCCAGGCTCAGCACCCCCAGGCTCAGCACTCCTAGTCTCAGCACCCCCAGGCTCAGCACCCCCAGGCTCAGCAACCCAGGCTCAGCACCCTCAGCAGCACCAGAGTCACCACTAACCTCGACAGGCTCGACTGCGTCTACCTGGGGCACACCTGAAGGGGCAGGACCCTGAGGGGGGAGGGGGTCTACCGAGGGGAGACCTGGTACAAGGGAGAGCGGGGGAAGAGGCGGTAGTAGGGGACTGACTCGTCAAACGTGACGTCTTGGGAGGACAAAACACGGCGAGAGGTGGGGTGGTAGAACTGCCACCCAGGCGCGTCAGGGGGAAACCCCAGGAAGACGCAAGGAGCAGCACGAGGGGACAGCTTGTCCGCAGACAAGTCGCGGACAAACGCCCGAGATCCCCAAACCCGGAACGCCGACGTATCGCCAACCTTCCCCTTTAACAGCAAGGCTGGGGAGGTCTCCGGCGTGGAGACCCTGGGGTAGAGGTTGATCTGATGCGCCGCGTACCTCACCGCAAACGGCCACAGAAAATGGGGGGCAGCCGCATGCATCATGAACGTACGAGCGACGTCCATGACCATGCCAACACGGCGCTCAGCGATCCCATTTTGCTGCGGAGGCGTGAAGGTCTGACGGATGCCTCATGCGCGACAGTAGGCTCTCAGAAATCCAGAGGAAAACTCTCCGCCTCTGTCCGAGTGCAGACGCAGAACAGGAAAGTCCGAGCCAAAGCTCTGCCTGAGCTGGAGACGAGCTTCGCGGATCCAGTCGATCAGCACCTCAGTGACATCACCCTTGCTGCGCAAGGGAGGGGAAGACTGCGGTGTAACGCGAGTAGTCGTCAACAACAAGCAGGAAGTAGCGCTCGTGACCCTGTCCACGGACGCGGGCTGGGCCCCACATGTCCATGTGAAGCGTCTGCAGCGGGGCCTCTGTCGGAGGAAACTGGGAGGAGTGAGGGGCAGCCCGCTGGCGCCCCTCGACACAGGGGACACAGGAAGGGCCACGCCCCTGAGGAAGGGGAGGGAGGGACCGGGGGAGACCGGAAACAGGAAGACGGGAGGCCATGCCTCTGAGACGAAGCAGAGAGGGGTGACCAAGGCGGTGGTGCCAGAGGAGAGTCTTGTGAGACAGGAACGACACGAACAGGGGGCAGACTCAGGACCAGACCTGGACGCTGCAGCAAACACCTGACCCGACGCAGCTACTCGACCAGACTCAGCAACTGGAGGAGACGCGGTGGTCAGTGTGTACAGGCTCGACCCCGGCTGACGTGTAAACGTAGCCAAGTGTCGGCCTGTGCGAGCCTCTGTGCAGTGCGTCACTCGCTGACGCGCGGGAGTGAACTGGTGCACTCCCCCATCCTGTAGGTCAGCACCACTCACCAAGTTCGTAGAGAACGAGGGGAGGTAGAGACCAGACAGGGTGCCAGAGGGAACCGCCGGACACGGGAGGACTGTGGAGAAGTGAGACAGGACAGGACCCGTAGAGGGGTCAGCCAGAGACACCGCAACCGTCTGACTAAGCGGCGTGAGTGTGGTGCGGTCCCAAAAGAAGGAGCGAGAAGCCCCAGAGTCAAGGGTGAAGGTGAGGGAGGCCGAAGCCGACGCAATACCTGAGAGCGCAGACGCACTAGCACCTAGAGCAGCAGGGTCGCAAGCACCTAGGGCAGCAGCCGCACCAGTACCTAGAGCAGCAGTCTCAATGCCCGGATCGGGCGGGAAACACCGGTAACAGTCACCCTCATCACTAATAGTCACAGCATACATGGCAAAAAGGATAGCATCAAAATCAAGATCATAGATGGCAACTCCCGCCCTAGACAGCTCTCCCCAGCGACGGATCTCTATAGCCTCAGGGAACTAGTGACGCCACACGTCCGTCAGAGGGCCAAAGCAGCGCTGGGTGGGGTGCGCACCCCCACACTGCTCACCCGCACGGTCGCCGGTGCGCAGGACGTAGGTGCACGGAACAAAATCCCCACCCCGCTGGCGTGTAGTGTACCACTCACGGAGCTGCTGAGGGGACAGGGTCTCACGACCGCACTGCTGCTGCTGGCGTGGACCACCACCGGAGCCACTCCTCTGCGTAGACCCGCGACCAGCTCCACCGCCACCTCCGCCGCCTCCGCCGCCTCCACTGCCTCCGCCACCAGCGCCGCCACGCCACCACCGCCGCCTCCGTTACCACCGCCGCCTCCGCTCCCTCCGCCACCGCCGCCGCCTCCGCCTCCACTGCTGCCACCGGTACCCCCACCCCCTCCACCACTCCCACCACCACCCCCACTCCCCCCGCCGCCTCCACCGCTGCCTCCACCGCCCCCGCCAGCTCCTCCAGTGCCCTTGCCCCTCTTGCCCTTGCCTGAGCGGCGCTTCCCCGAAAGGGCAGACGCAGCACCGACCGACACAAAACCAACGAGGTCGGCCGCAGCAGCAGAGGCAACAGAGGGCAAGAGGGGGGAGGGAGAACACCCTTCAAAGACAGGGGTGTGGGGGTCACCACGAGAGGCTCCTACAGCGACTATGCTCTTCTCCGCCGCTAGGAGGGCCTTCTCGAGTAGGTCAATAGTGAGAGTGGTGGGGCACACTGCGAGGAAGTGGTCCCTGACTACGCGAAGGGAGTCAGGGAGTCGGGTGACTATGTAGTAGAGGGTGATATACATGGGGGGGGGGGTTCTTGACGCAGAAGTCAGCAGGAAGTGCAGCGCGATAGCGAGTGTCACTAGTGCGGAGGTGCGTAATGAGGTCAGCGACTGTGGGAAAGGCAGCAAGGTCAAGGAAGAGGTAAGGTAGCATGAGACGGCTCAGTGCAGCAGTGGCAGGGGAGGAGTAGCGTGCAACTACAGCGTCGTAGAAGACTAAAGTGCGCACGCTTGGAGGTAGGGAGGTGGCGACGCACAGCAAGACATGCAGCAGCGTCGCGCGTGGCCCACTGGGAGCGAACAGTGGCGTCAGCATCAGCAGCGGGGGCAGGAGACGCGCCAGAGGTGAGGTCAAAGAGAGAGAGACCGTCTGCCCTATCGCACTGTAAGAACAGCTTCAGGTCATCTACCCAGACGTCAAAGTCAATGGCTCGACCCTCAGCGTCAAAAGCGAGGACACTAGGGGTAGCCATGACCAAAGTAGACTAGCATTGTAACAGTAGGGTGAGGGCAGTGCAGTAAAAGAGGCACTTTGCTCACCGGACAGGGCAGCTCGGGCGGCTCGGCAGTAGGGCGGCTCGGCAGCTCGGCGGCTCGGCTACTGTGCGGCTGGGCGGCTCGGCTGCAGTGCGGCTCGGCGGCCCGGCGGCTCAGCGGTGCTGCTGCAGGGCAGCGCGGCAGTCGGCTGCTCGGCTGGGTGGGGCGGTTTGGGCAGCCCGGGTGGCGCGCAGCGCTACAGCAGGTGACGGGGCCACAGATGAGAGCGGCGGGGCCGCAGGTGAGAGCGGCGGGGCCGCCAGTGAGAGCGGCGGGGCCGCGGTGAGAGCGGCGGGGCCGCCGACGAGAGCGGCGGGTCCGCAGGTGAGAGCGGCGGGGCCGCAGTAGAGGGCGGTGGGGCCGCAGATATGGGCGGCGGGGACGCAGTTGAGGGCGGCGTGGCCGCAGCAATTGAGGGCGGCGGGGCCGCGGACAAGGGCGGCGGGGCCGCAGTTGAGGGCGGCGGTGCCGTAGCAGAGGGCGACGGGGCCGCAGATAAGGGCGGCGGGGCCGCAGTTGAGGGCGGCGGGGCCGCAGCAGTTGAGGGCGGCGAGGCCGCAATTGAGGGCGGCGGCGGGCCGCTGCTAGAGCGGCGACGGGGACGCTGGTGAAAGGGCGGCGCGACGCGGCCGTTAGGGCTGCGCGACGCGACCGTAAGGGCGGCGCGACGGGCCGCTAAGGGCGATGCGACGGGCTGCTAAGGTGACGCGACGGGGCCGCTAAGAAGGGCGTGACCCTAGGAGCACTTCGGGCAGGGGCAGGACGTGCCCCGGGCAGGAAAAAAAAAAAGGGATCGGTGGGCCCTAGGAACAGTTCCCATGAGGGAACCTGCTCGATACCATGAGAAAGTGAGAACGAGAATGAATTGAACTATGAATGAAGTGGGTACAAGTACTAACCCTAATTGGGTTGTACCCCCTATGGGATTCCCCACTACAGCCTACACAAAAGCATAAGCTATAATATTATGACAAACTGCCAACCAGGCGCGTCAGGGGGGAAGCCAAGGAAGACGCAGGGAACAGCACGGGGGGACAGCTTGTCCGCAAACAAGTCGCGGACAAACGCCCGAGATCCCCAGACTCGAAACGCAGACGCATCGCCAACCTTCCCCGTCCACCGCAAGGTGGGGGAGGTCTCTGGCAAGGAGACCCGGGGCTGAAGGTTGAGCGGATGCGCTGCGTACCGAACCGCAAACGGCCACAAAAAATGGGGAGCAGGCGCATGGATCATGGACGTACGAGTGACGTCCATGACCATGCCAATGCGGCGCTCAGCAATCCCATTTTGCTGTGGAGAGGCCGAAAGCGTGAAGGTCTGTTGGATGCCCTGTGCACGACAGAAGGCTCCCAGACGGGCAGAGGAAAACTCCCCGCCTCTGTCAGAGTGCAGACGTAGAACAGGAAAGTCCGAGCCAAAACTCTCTTTGAGCTGGAGACGAGCTGCGCGGATCCAGTCGATCAACACCTCAGTGACGTCACCCTTGCTGCGCAAGGGGAACACCGTGGTGTAACGCGAGTAGTCGTCAACCACCAACAGGAAGTAACGCTTGTGACCCTGGCCACGGACGCGGGCGGGGCCCCACACATCCATGTGAAGAGTCTGCAAGGGAGCCTCTGTCGGAGGAAACTCGGAGGAGTGAGGGGCGGTGCGCTGCCGCCCCTCGATGCAGGGGACGCAGGTAGGGGCAGGCCCCGGAGGTAGGGTAGGGGAGGGACCGGGGGAGACCAGAGACAAGGACACGTGAGGCCATGCCTCGGAGACGAGGCAGGGAGGGGTGACCAAGGCGGTGGTTCCAAAGGAGAGTCTGGTGGGACAGGAGACGACACGAGCAGGGCGCAGACTATGGACCAGACCTGGACGCTGCAGAAAACACCTGACTCGACGCAGCTACTTGGCCAGACTCAGCAGCATGCAGAGACTCAGTGGTCAGTGTGTACAGGCTCGACCCCGGCTGACGGGTAAACGTGGCCAAGTGTCGGCCCTTCCGAGCACACGTACAGTGGGTCACCCGCTGACTCGCAGGTGTGAACTGGTCAACCCACCGATCCTGTAGATCAGCTCCACTCACCAATTTCGTAGAGAACGAGGGGAGGTAGAGACCTGACAGGGTGCCAGAGGGAGCTACCGGACACGGTAAGACAGTGGAGAAGCTAGCAAGGACAGGACCCCTAGAGGGGTCCGCCAGGGAGACAGCAACCGGCCGACTAAGCGGCGTAAGCGTGGTGCGGTCTTGAAAGAAGGAGCGGGAAGCACCCGAGTCAAGGGTGAAGGTGTGCAAGGCCTGAGCTGACGTGGTACCTGAGAGAGCAGACTCACCAGCACCTAGGGCAGCAGACGCACGAGCACCTAGAGCAGCAGCCTCACCAGCACCGGGGGCAGCAGACGCACTAGCACCTAGAGCAGCAGCCTCACCAGCACCTAGAGCAGTAGCCTCAATGCCCGGGTCAGGCGGAACACACAGGTAACAGTCACCCTCATCACTAGTAGGCAATGCATGCATGGCAGTGAGGATAGCATCATAGTCAAGAGTATAGATATCTACCCTGAGCCGAAGCAGCTCCACCCAGTCGAGGAGCTCAGCCGCGTCGCCAAACTCCGTACGCCAGGCGTCGCTCAGACGGGCGAAGCAGCGGGACTCTGCGTGACCACGCGTCCCGCAAGGCTGAGCAGTCCGAGCACCCGTGCGAATAACATACGGACAGCGAGCAGTACCCCGCGACCCGTCACGCTGAGCGTACCACTCACGAAGCTGCTGGGGCGAAAGAACCGCGCGCGGACGACACTGAAGCTGCACCTGGCCACTACGAGCAGCTGCCAAATTACTGACTCCAGGACGACTCCCACTACGACCACCCCGACAACCCCAACTAGCGTACCACTCACGAAGCTGTTGGGGGGTGAGGGACTCACGCGGGCGACGCTGCAGCTGCACCTGGCCACTACAAGAAGCTGTGGAATTACTCACTCCAGGACGACTCCCACTACGGCCACCCCGACAACCCCAACTAGCTTACCACTCACGAAGCTGGTGGGGGGTGAGGGACTCTCGCGGGCGACGCTGGAGCTGCATCTGGCCACGCCAGGAGCAGCATTAGCAGTAGAAAGAGCAGTAGCGGCAAGAGCAGCAGTAAGAGCAGTACGGGCAGGGCAGTGCTCACCAGTGGCGAGAAGGGCAGGCGTACGACGACGGCAGTTGTAGGGGCGGCTGCTACAGGGGCGGCTGCTCCAAGGGCGGCTGCTGCAGGGGTGGCTGCTCCAGGGGCGGCTGCTGCAGTGGCGGCTGCTCCAGGGGCGGCTGCTGCAAGGGTGGCTGCTCCAGGGGTGGCTGCTGCAGTGGCGGCTGCTCCAGGGGCGGCTGCTGCAGGGACGGCTGCTCCAGGGGCTGCTGTTGCAGTGGCGGCTGCTCCAGGGGCGACTGCTGTAGTGGCGGCTGCTCCAGGAGCGGCTGCTGCAGTGGCGGCTGCTCCAGGGGCGGCTGCTGCAGTGGCGGCTGCTCCAGGGGAGGCTGCTGCAGTGGCAGCTGCGCCAGGGGCGGCTCGGCTGCTAGGCGGCTCGGCGGCTCGGCTGCTGGGCGGCTCGGCAGCTCGACTGCTCGCTAGGGACGGCGACGGGGCCGGGTAAGGGCGACGACGGGGCCGTTAGGGGCGGCGACCGGGCCGCGTAGGGAGGGGAGCGGTGACGGGGCCGCTAGGGGCGGCGACGGGGCCGCTAGGGGTGGCGACGGGGCCGCGTAGGGGCGGCGTCGGGGCCGCGTAGGGAGAGAGGCGGCGACGGGGCCGCTAGGGGCGGCGACGGGGCCGCGTAAGGGCGGCGACGGGGCCGCTAAGGGTGGCGACGGGGCCGCTAAGGGCGGCGACGGGGCTGCGTAGGGGCGGCGACGGGGCCGCGTAGGGAGGGGAGCGGCGACGTGGCCGCGTAGGGGCGGCGACAAGGTCGCTTAGGGGCGACAACGGGGCCGCGTAGGGAGGGAGGCAACGACGGGACCGCTAGGGGCGGCGACGGGGCCGCTAGGGGCGGCGACGGGGCCGCGTAGGGGCGGCGACGGGGCCGCGTAGGGAGGGAGGCGGTGACGGGGCCGCTAGGGGCGGCGACGGGGCAGCTAGGGGCGGCGACGGGGCCGCGTAGGGGCGGCCACGGGGCCGCGTAGGGAGGGAGGCGGCGACGGGGCCGCAGGGGCGGCGACGGGACCGCATAGGGGCGGCGACGGGGCCGGTAGGGCAGCGATGGGGCCGATAGGGTCGGCTACGGGGCCGCTAGGGTCGGCAACGGGGCCGGCAGGGCGGCGACGGGGCCGCTAGGGTCGGCTGTGGGGCCGGTAAGGCGGCGACGGGGCCGGTAGGGCGGCGACGGGGCCGGTAGAGCGCCGACGGGGCCGCTAAGGGCGGCGAGGTGGCTGTGAAGGGCGGCGACGACGGGGCCGTGAGAGGGGCCGCGAAAGGGGCCGCTAGGGGCCTGAGGAGGGCGCGACGGGCCGCTAAGGGCTAGGGACGCGACGGCAGGGAGGGCACACGGGGCGCGACTCGGGCAGGAGAGAAGTGTGCTCCGGGCAGAATTTTTTTTAGTGGTGGGCCCTTAGGAAGCGTTCCCACAAGGGAACCTGCTCTATACCATGTGAGAACCTGAGGAAGGAATGATTGCATTGGGCAGCATGAGGAGTACGAGTAGGAAACCTTAAGTGTTGTACCCCATATTGACTACCCCACTACAGCCTACACTGCCTATAGCATATGATTTTGACAAGCTCAGCATGGTAAACCTCAATGGACGAAAAACACCGCCCATTTTCGCGGTTGCGAAAAGACAGCCCCCCCCCCCCCCCCCCCCCCCCCCCCCCCTTCCCCCCCCTCCCTCTCTCGATCCTGTCGAACTTCTGTCGAACTCGGAGTGGCAATCGGGCAGTGCTCTGGACACGGGAGCCCTTGGGATTGTCGACAGGCCGTCGACCTTGGGTTCCGCTGAGACAAACCCGAGGGGTATATCTCAGTGCGTGTCGAGTTGCTAGCTCGATACGTCACGTACGGATGCTCGCCACGCAGCCGCAGGGGGGCGACTACGATCGTCCTCGTGATCGCAGGACCATCATGGTCTGTCACGATTGTCGAAAGAGTAGTTAGAACGAGGAGCCATAGCTAGAGTTTACCTAGCTAGGCAAGAGAGAATTATACAAAAGAGGAAGTTCACTAGCAAGCAGGAGGATACATATAGGAGACCCTAAGGGGTCGTACTCACGACAGAATACGCCACTACAGGCTAGACAAACTACATTCTAACACACCCCCATAGCCAAAGTGGGGTGTAATCAGCACAACAAGCTGGCATAACAATAGTTCACAATCATAAGTAAAACTAGAGGCCGTCACAGAGGGCAAGTGAGGAGGACGAGAGCCTCCGAGAGGAGTGGAGATAGGAGTCAACGGGTGAAGCCGCAGATACACGGGCAACAGGAGTGGCGCATACAGTGGCTACCGGAGCAAGGGCCCCGGTCTGCAGGAGTAACTGGCTCCGCGGCTTAGACGAGCAGCAAGAGCAACGGACCCACGGGCGACTGGCACTGCGACTAGCACAGCGACTGGCTCGCTAGGCTACCGGAGCAAGGGCCCCGGACTACTGACGGCTGACGACACGACGGCTGCCTCCGCTCAACCTCCCCCAACTGTCCCACACCCCTCTCACACACCCCTGCTGAAACCCTAGCTCCACTCCCACGGCACCCCCCTTAAACCCTAAACCCTATGCTCCCACACACCCACCCCGCTCAGCGACAGCTGAAGCAGTGGGAGACGAGGGAGGAGGAGGAACAAGGGGAGGAACTCACAACCGCCACCCCCACACCCGCCACCCCCAAACCCTAATGCAGGAGGCACGGGGAGGGAGATGAAGCGGGGCGACGCGCGACCCCCAGGGCGCCACGACGGGCGATAGGATAGGGGGGGATGCGCGCCCCCCAGGGCGCCACGACGGGCAACGGGATGGGGGGGAAACGCGGCCCCCGTGGCGCCACGAAGGGCGACGGGATGGGGGGGACGCGCGGCCCTCGTGGCGCCACGACGAGCGACGGAATGGGGGGGGGACGCGCGGCCCCCGTGGCGCCGCGACGAGACAACGTGAATGGGGGGGGACGCGCGGCCCCCGTGGCGCCGCGATGAGGAGACATGAAGGGGGGGAACGCGCGGCCCCCGTGACGCCACGACGGGCGACGGGAGAGGGCGCTGCGGAGGCCCCCGGGGCACCGCGACGGGCGACGGGAGAGGGCGCCACGATGGGCAACGAAACCGCCGCGCGCGCCTGGGGTGCACGGCGGACAGAAAACCGCCGCGCGCCACAAGCGCGCGGCGGGATGAAAAAAAAAAGTGTCGCGCGCCCGGGGCGCGCGACCAGCAGAACAGTAGCAGCGGAAGCAGTAGGTGGGCCCACATGCCAAGAGCGTAACAGCTCTGATTCCGTGTCGAAAGAGTAGTTAGAACGAGGAGCCATAACTAGGGTTTACCTAGCTAGGAAAGAGAGAATTAGACAAAGGAGGAAGTTCACTAGCAAGCAGGAGGATACATATAGGAAACCCTAAGGGGTCGTACTCACTACAGAGTACCCCACTGCAGGCCAGACAAACTACATTCTGACAACGATGGACACGATGGGCCCACGCGTCACAGAACGGGTCAAGGTGCGTTGTGCGGTAACACATCGAGCAAAAAATCCAGGTCGGCGCAATCCACATGGCAACCATCGGCACCATACGGCAGTAACAGGTGTCTCGCATCGACAGTTGCCAGACCGCGCAGGAAAAGCAAACCGCATAGCTCGCAATGTCGATGTCGCCCCCCGACCTAGCGGTTGTTGGGGAAACCACGCGGCGAAAGCCTAGCACGAGAAAACGACCAGGGTTCGCGACAATGGGAATGTCGGCATCGACATCACATGTGTAAACATGAGTTGTGTTTGGCCCCGTCCTCGCTTGGGCGGAGCCGCGAAACCACGGGGGTCTGTGGGAGCCGCGAAACCACGGGGGACCGTGGGAGCCGCGAAACCACGGGGGTCTGTGGGAGACGCGAAGTCACGGGGGGACCGCGGTGGCCGCGAAATCGTGGGAGGCCGTGGTGGCCACGAAATCGCGGGAGGACCACGAAATACCCGGCCAAGCAGGATACCCAGGCGACGCGCGCGAATGTCGCCAGGGGTGTTTTCTGCAAGTACGATTTCGGGGGTGGTATCCCGAGGTCGACGTGGCTGGTGGGCGCTGTCACGGGTGAAGTGTCTGCGCTGGGCGTGTGACGAGGAGTTGGGCGCCAACTAGCAGCGCGCACCTTCGAAGCTGGTGCACCGTTGTCCCGCGGATGCATTGCTGTGCAGCCGACTTACTAGAGCGTTGGCACACCGCGGACGGGCAACGTTGGCAAGCCGCGACTCTACTCTGATGGGGCGCATTCGACCAAGTCGTGCTGGCACGCGGTCGACCGTGCTACGCTGGCAGACGACCAGCAGCCTTGCTAGGTCTGATGTAGTCTGTGCTGCAAATGTTGATGCTAATCATTCGGAACCTTTGTTGTCATGTTTTCATAGTGAAACTCTTGCCAATCTTCCCTGTGAACTAGCAAGCAGTGTTAGCACTTGGAAACGACTAAGGAACGAACGAGCGCAGAGATCACACGAGCATCCGTGCCTGATCCGTAGTCTAGCTCCCGTTGCACTAGTTATCTCCGCATGGTGCGGTGAGCGTGGACGACACCGTGAAGAGACCTTCGGTTTAGCTGAATTCTCACTCACCCTGTTTGTTCGTAGACCGTCGGCTGTGTTGGGCGCCATGGTGGACCCAGTGGTAGAGGCGGGCGTCGTGGACACCTTGGAAGCACGGCTGGAGGACGCAAGGAGACGTCATGCGGCGAACGAGTACGGAACTCTCCCACAGACGGTGGTCGAGGCTGGTATTCGCGCCTTGTTGGCGACGGAGCATCCCCCTTCTCGGCCTATATCTCCTCAACCGGTGAACAACACTGGCGGCGTCGACGCGGAAGTCAACGCCGCGGGTGACCAAGTTGGTAGCAGCGCGAGAGGCACGTCGAGGCAGCAAGGTGTGATTCACGCCGATGAAGTCGGCGGCGTTCGCGCGCGAGGGATGCAGTCATCGGCAGCTGCAGTGGCCCCACAAAATTACGTCGGAGGCAGACGAAGTGAATTGGCGCCGATGTCGGTGACTCATGTGACCGTGGGAGGAATCGCGCCGAGCTACGACTACAAGTTTACGCGGGACAGGATCTCGGTCTCACCTCCGCTTGTCGGTCGTCCCGACATCCTCACGTGGAAGGAATCCATCGAGCACCAGCTGGAGATGGCCGGGCTGATGGGCTTCGCCCGCGGGACCGTGGCGACGCCGGAGGAGCACTACCCCGACCTGCGAGCGGAATTTCGCGCCGTGCAGTTGTTGACCTTTACGGTCATTTCGCGGTGCTGCTCGCCGGGCGTACAGATCGCCCTGAAGATGTGCAGGGAGTACCTCGACGCTGGCCACCGGGCGTGGCATTTCATCGAGTCAACTTACCAGGTCACCGACGACTTGTTCATCGCCCAGCTTGAGGGGCAGTTGACGCACCTGCGTATGGGCGACGAGGAGACCGCGACTGACTAGTGCAACCGCGCTCGGCGAATTCTCGCCACCAATCGTATGGCTGGCGTGGAATACTCGACGGCTTCGTATGTCACGCATGTCATGCAGGGACTCCTGAGCAGCTATAACCTATTGAAGCGGCTGTCAATGGCGCCGAGCACGCGAGCGACGCCCAACGAGGACACATTGACCTTGTACATCCTGCAGGACGAGGCGATGCAGGAGGCTGAGCGGTCCCAGGAGCTCCTCGCACAAGTAAATTCCGCGGCCCCCGCAAAACAAGGTGGTCGATCGGGATAGCGCGGGCAGTCTGGTGGCAGTCACCGCGGTGGTGAGAAGCTGGCGAAGGATGCTGGCAAGCAGAATTCGGCCAAGGAGGTCGGTCGTGGAGGAGGAGGTCAACGTCGGGAATAGTGGCTGTGCGGCGATCCCCATCACCTCTCCTTCGAGTGTCCCGACCGCAGTGACTCGGACGACGACGAAACCAAGGGAGGCCGCGGGAGGTCTGGCAGCCGTCGTCCGCGTCGAGGAAACCAGCCGCGAAAAGAGAAACAGCCGACGAAGTCGACCTCGGCAAAGGACGCCGACTCTACCGCGGGTGGCAAAAGGGCGATGCGACACGGAGGTGTCTGCTCGCTGGTCGGTATCGTGGAGCCGACCGTCTCGCTGGCGCCGGAGGCTGGCGAGGATTTCCAAGCGGTGGCAGCAGCTGTGCAAGCGAACCCCGTAGTGGTCCTGCTCGACAACGGCTGCTCGCACCACCTGATGGGGACGAAGGAGGCCTTCGTCGACTTGGGGCCGAGTGGCGACGTGAAGCAAGTGCATGGCTTCAATGGGGCGCTGCAGGACGTTCACGGCCGTGGCACAGTTGCGCTGCAAGGGGAGGCCGGGAAGCGGGTGCTCATCTCCGACCTTCTCTACGTTCCGGACGTGCAGGCGAATCTGCTTTCGGCTGGTCAGCTGAAGGAGAGCGGGGTGACGCTGAAGGACGACGGTGACCGGATGCTGCTCGTCTCGGCGTCGGGGAACGTGCTCGGTCGCGCGACGTATACTGGCCGAGTCCTCTGCACTGACCTGCGCCCATGCACGGTCAAATCGGCGACGCCCGCGAAAGAGGAGGTGGCTCTGCGGGCGATCGTCTCGGCGACGAAAGCAACCCCGAACAGGCTGCACGCGAGAATGGCGCATGTTGGCATGGACACCATACGGAGCTCGGCGAAGCACGAGGTCGCCACTGGGCTGGACCAAAAGTCGGTGTCTGGCGCCGACTCACCGTGTGTTTCGTGCGTCGGCGGGAAGCTGGCGCGGCATACCTTCCCCGACCACGACTCTGAAGCCGACGACATCTTGGCCGTCGTGCACATCGATTTGCGCGGGCCATTTCGCGTGGCTGCCAAGGACGGCAGCCTATACTTCTTGCTGCTGAAGGACCGCAAAACCCGCTATGTGTGGGTGAGGCCGGTCGCCAAGAAGTCGGACGTGCTGCTGGAGTTCCATAAGTGGCTGGTGCTGGTGGAGCGGCAGGCGAAGCATTCGGTGCTGCAACCGCGTTCTGACCGCGGTGGGGAGTTCCTCGGGAAGGACTTCACTGCCTTCGTGGACAGCAAGGGAATCGTACACGACTTGACCTGCCCTAACACCCCGCAACAGAATGGCATGGCGGAGCGGGAGATGAGGACGGTGGTGGAGTCGGTGCGAACGATGCTGCTGCACATGGGCGTGCAGCACCACTGGTGGCATCTCGCTCTGCGGCAGGCCCTCTGGGTTCGCAACTGCCTGGTGCGGTCTTCGCTACCCGCGAAGACGACGCAGTACCAGCTCCTCACCGGGCAGAAGCCCGGATTGTCGATGGCGCGGGTGTGGGGATGCATGGCGCAATTCCTCGTCCCTGAGCAGTAGCGCGGTGGGAAGTTGCTGAAGGCTCGGTGGGGCCTTCACCTCGGCGTGTCAGAGGAGAGCAAAGGCTGGGAGCTCCTCGACATCACCGCCAACCGGGTGGTCACCACGTCGGACGTGGTGTTCTACGAAACTCTGTCGCTGGAGGTGTGGAAATCGGACCTCGGGCCTGCATCGGGGCGGACGCGGGCCAACCCGCCGACGGACACCTCGACGGCGACGCTTCCTCTGCTCGCCGAGGTCGGTGAGCGGGCTGATGAGGATGTCTCGGTTGCCCCTGCCGCGCCATCTCCTGCCTCTTCTTCCCATTCCTTTCCCGTCGAACACCGTGGCCTGACACCGGTGTCGGCCTCCAGCGATGAGGGGAGCCGTAGGCCGTCGCCTGTGGCGCCGGCCAAGAGCATTGTCGGTGGCCGACGTGACGCCCAGCCAGTCGCGGAGAAGAGGACCGCGGAGGGGACCGCGGAGGAGACCGCGAAGGAAACCACGAAGGACACCGAGGGGGAACCCGCGAAGGAGCTCGCGGAGGAAACCGCGGAGGAGATCGCCCCGCCGTCCGCGGAGGAGACCGCGGAGGAGCCCGCGGCTAGCAGGCAGCACACAGGGGAACATGCAGCAGCGAAGCCGACCGCGGAGCAATTGGCAGGGGAGCTTTCGAACGGGAAGCGCGTTTCAGAGAAGCCGCCGATAGGGGAGTTGTTGGACGGGAAGCACGTTTCAGAGAAGCCGTCGACAGGGGAGCCGTCGAATGCGGAGCTCGCTTCGGAGGAGCGGAAGACAGTGGAGCAGTACGATGAAGACACATCGAGCGACGTGGTGTAGGTGCAGCCCGGACCTCGGAAGTCGGGCCGAATTTAGAGGCCACCCGACGTCTTCGTCCCCACTGCCTTCGCCACGGTGTACGATGTAGACGACGACGACCCGGCGTACGATGACGCCGAGGATGATGAGGAGTTTTCGGAGCTCGACCCTGACATTCACGCCGATCCCGAACACCGTTGGGACATTTCGACCATGACGGTGAAGGAGGCGTTGGCGAGCTGAAAGGGCCCGGCGGTGAAGGCCGCCATGCAGGAGGAGATTCGTAGCCTCATCAACATGGGCACTTGGGAGCTGGTCGAACGCCCGCTGGGGGTGAATATAATGAAAAACCGGTGGGTGTTGACAACGAAGTACCGCATCGACGACACTGTCGAGCGCGAAAAGGCGAGGTTGGTCATGAAGGGCTTCACGCATGTGTATGGCGCTGACTACGACGAGATGTATGCGCCGGTGAGCAGCTACGTCACGCTGAGGATTTTCCTCAGCATCGTCGCCGTCCTCGACCTCAACCTTATGCAGCTGGACATGAAGAACGCCTTTTTGTAGAGCAAGCTCGACCGCGTGCTGTACATGTACCAGCCGGACCACTTCAACGACGGGACCGGCCGGGTGTGCAAGCTGCTGAAGATCCTCTATGGGCTGAAGCAGTCGCCGCTGCTGTGGTACACGGCTATCAACGACGTGTTGGTGGGCGCCGGGTGGAAGAAGAGCCAAGTCGACGAGGCTCTGTATTTCAAGGTCGGCGATGACAAGGTGACCTGCTGGGTGCTGGTTTACGTCAACGATCTTCTCGCCACGAGCACCAGCACCGCGATGCTGAAGGAGCTGAAGGAGCTGCTGGAGCCCGCTTTCGAGCTGCGCGGAATTTTGCCGGTGCAGAAGTATATTAGACTGGAGATCATGCGCGATAGGCCAGCGCAAAAATTGTGGCTGCACCAGCAGGGCTACGCCGACAAGCTGCGCAGGCGCTTCATCGACGAGGAACAGACCGGGCGCACTCCAAAGACGCCGGTCTCCGGTGCGCCTACGGGGAGCAGACATTCGACGACGAGGAGGCACAGGAGCGCGAGGAGGAGGAGTACAGGCAGAAGGTTGGCTCGCTGCAGTTCGCGGCGACGACGACGAGGCCAGACATCGCATTCGCGTGCAGCAAGCTGGGGAGTGGCCTCACGGTGAGGAGCGACCAGTACTGGCGCGAAGTCGACCGCTGCCTCGCCTACCTCGCCAACACGCGAGACACCGCCCTGGAGTTCGGCGGTGGTCCGGAGTCACTGGAGTTGGTTAGCTTCGTGGACGCCGACGACGCGGGTGACAAGCAGAACCGGATGAGCACGGGCGGCTACGTGTTCGTCTACGGAGGGGCCGCGGTCTCCTGATCGAGCCAGCGCATCAAGTGCGCGACACTGTCGTCGACCGAGTCGGAGTATGTGGCGGCCGTCGAAGCCGTCAAGGAGGGACGTCGCCTTTGCTTCCTCCTTGCGGAGTTCCAGTGGCTGGACGCTAGGAATCCGTCTGTCCTCAGGGTGGACAACAAGTCGGCCATCACGGTCGGCGAGGGCATGGGGTTGACGGGCAACCTCAAGCACATGGAGGGGCGACATGCCTGGCTGCAGCACATGGTGAGGCGCGGGAAGTTCTCGCTGAGGTACATCCCCACCACCAAGAAGCCGGCCAAATTTCTGACGAAGGTGCTGCACTATCCGGCCTTCAACCAGTGCTCCGTTGCAATTGGCCAAGTGCGCATGGCCGATGTGGGCGACGGTGACAACGACGTGCAGCAGTAGGTGCCATGCCCTTATGCATGGCTGGTGCGGTGACCGGCGTGCTCTGCGTTGTGTGCACGCCGACGGGCTACTATCCAAGTATTACTGCCATGTGGGCCGGGGGGAGGGCCCAAGCGTGAACGCGGTAGGGGAGTGTCAACAGAAGTAGTGTTTGGCCCCGTCCTCGCTTGGGCGGAGCCGCGAAACCACGGGGGTCCGTGGGAGCCGCGAATCTACGGGGGAACGTGGGAGCCGCGAAACCACGGGGGTCTGTGGGAGCCGCGAAGTCACGGGGGGACCGCGTGGCCGTGAAATCGCGGGAGGCCTCGGTGGCCGCGATATCGCGGGAGGACCGCGAAATACCCGGCCAACCAGGATACCCAGGCGACGCGCGCGAATGTCGCCAGGGGTGTTTTCGGCAAGTACGATTTCGGGGGTGGTATCCCGAGGTCGACGTGGCTGGTGGGCGCTGTCACGGGTGAAGTGTCTACGCTGGGCGTGTGACGGGGAGTTGGGCGCCAACTAGCAGCGCGCACCTTCGAAGCTGGTGCACTGTTGTCCCGCGGATGCATCGCTGTGCAGCCGACTTACTCCAGTGTTGGCACACCGCGGACGGGCAACGTTGGCAAGCCGCGACTCTGCTCTGCTGGGGCGCGGTCGACCAAGTCGTGCTGGCACGCGGTCGACTGCGCTGCGCCGTCAGTCGACCAGCAGCCTTGCTAGGTCTGATGTAGTCTGTACTGCCAATGTTGATGCTAATCATTCTGAACCTTTGTTGTCATGTTTTCCTAGTGAAACTCTTGCCAATTTTCCCCGTGAACTAGCAAGCAATGTTAGCACTTGGAAACGACTAAGGAACGAACGAGCGCAGAGACCACACGAGCATCCGTGCGTGACCCGTAGTCTAGCTCCCGTTGCACTAGTTTTCTCCGCAACATGCGTATCGTGGGCTTGCCACGCACCACTGCCTTGTGTCCCCCCTCATTTGCGCGGGTAGTCGGCATCTAGGAATATATGGCGGGGGGCACCAATGTTGGGCACAGGTCACGTAGCGCACGGCCATGCCACCGTGGAATGGCCCAGAATAACGCTCAATGACGGCAGCGCGGCGTGACACTGGCTATGCGTGGTACGTGGCATGTCGGACACTGTACTGCACAACGTGGAGCCATGCATGGAGACACTTGCAAAAGGGTTTCTGTGGAGCGTGTCTAATGCGGAGTCGCGCACGACCATAGCCCTCCGTGTCCATGCTCTGCTCGCTCATTCTGCCATTCTGTCTTGTGTTCCTTCCCTCCCGTATATCGCTTGCGCTATGGAACTTAGTTTTTTCCGCTACCGTCCTCTCATCACGGTTGGCGTTACTCGTACGCCGGCCTCACAACCTCGTCGGCTTAGTTTGCGTCGACTTAGCGGAGACGTATTAGTTCCGTCTCTAGAACGTTGACCCGGGGGTTCACCGCCTTTATCACCATAGCCAGGACGTAGGTAGCACAATGTCTAGTCGACATAGCAACAATACGTCATTAGATCTTCCACACCGACTTTCATTACACAAAGCAACAGCAACAGCCTAAGTCAATGTCGCATGGTCAGGAGACAGCCTAGTGCGATGCAAACGCAACCCATCCCACCCCCGGCCGACACTGTAGACCTCGACAGCACCTCGCAACTGGCTCGTGCACAGATCGTGGCCGAAATATAAGCATTCGAGTGGCACATCGAGTTTGACGCGCGCGCAACGCATCGGGCGTACACCGCCAATGTGACGCAGTTGTGAGAATTGAGGAAGGAATGATTGCATTGAGCAGCATGAGGAGTACAAGTGCTGTACCCCATATAGACTACCCCACTACAGCCTAAACAGACTATAGCATATAAGTTTGACACACCCCCATAGGCAAAGTGGGGGAGAACAAGGGGTCACAAGACCAGTCAAGAGAAGCAAGGCAAGCCCAGGGTGGATCACAACGTCACCACACAATCTGAGCACAAGCACAAGGCAACAAGGCCAGTTCACATGCAGAGTTATACATCATGAACAAGCAAGGCAGTGATCTCAACCTAGCAAGGGTAAGCATGCAAGTGCAGGTATATATAGATCACAGTACAAGCAAAGTCAAGAAGTGAGCAAGTGAGGCCAAGTAGGCACAAGACCTAGCAAAGTACAAAAGCGCTGATGATCACAAGGCGGAAGTGCCTTGGTAAAGATATCAGCACTGTTGGCCTCAGAGGACATGTACGCAAGGCGCAGGTGACCGCGGTGCTGCAGCTCACGAGCAAGGAAGTAGCGAAGAGCAATGTGCTTCGTTCTATGCTCCAGTCTATAATCCCGACACAAGGCCAGCATGGCCTTGTTGTCTACGTACAGAACTGGAGGAGAACGAGGCGGCTCTCCTAGGTCAGTCAGCAGGTAGGTGAGCCAGCGTAGCTCCTGTGTAGCCATGGCCCCTGCTTAGATCTCGACCTCACAGCTGGAGCCGAGAACAGAAGACGAGCGGGTAGACCGCCACGAGACAGAGCCGGAACCAAGGCTGAAGGTGTAACCTTGTGACGACCGCTGCGTAGCCTGGTCGTCAACCAAAGAAGCGTCTGCGTGACCTGTGAGGACCACTGGACGTCGCCCTACAAGCACTAGCCCCATGCCCGACGTACTGCACAAGTAGCGCAACACCCTCTTCGCTGCAGCCATGTGCTCTGGTCGGTGTCTCCAAGGAGCAACATAGCGTGCCAAGATGCTAAGAGGGTATGCTAGGTCAGGTCGTGTGCAGGTCATCAGGTACATGAGGCAGCCAACAAGCTCTGGGTACGGGCCACTCAGCTCTACGGACTCATCCAAAGGCAGAGCTGAGAGCGAGTGGCGAGTAGACAGAGGAGTGGCCTGAGGCGAGGAGTACGTGAAGTCGAAGCGCTGAAGGACTTGCTGCACCATGTGTGACCGAATCAGGGTAATGGTGCAGTGTGCTCTGTCCCGCGTGATCTGCAATCCAAGGTAGCTGCGCAGTTCACCCAGGTCTGTGCACGTGTGTCTCTTCTGCAGCTCGGACTTCACGTAGGCAAGTCCAGCAGTGTCAGCAGTGGCAAAGACCAAGTTGTCGACGTACACGAGGATGTAGAACGGCGGCAAAGAGGTGTCGGTGCGCAGAAACAGCGACGGGTCGGCCGTAGAAGGAGCAAACCCAAGAGCCGCAAGTGTAGTCCTCAGTGTGTCGTGCCACTCACGGGGCGCCTGGCGGAGACCGTAGACTGGCCGCCGGAGGCTCCACTGGGTACTAGGAGGGAACTACCCAGTGAAGCCAGGTGGGCGGCGCAGCCAGATCTCCTTGTGCAGGCTGCCCTGCAAGAAAGCTGTGCTGAAGTCAAGAGAGTGAAGCTCGTAGTCGCGCTGAGCGGCAATGTGCAGTAGCACCCGAAGAGTGGTCATCTTCGGGGTAGGGGAGAAGGTCTGAAAGCAGTCAACTCCCTGCCGCTGACTGAGGCCTCGAGCCACATAACGCGCCTTGAAGACAGGCGGAGAACCCGACGGCCGCTTCACCCTGAAAATCCACATGCCACTGACGATGTTCGCCCCAGGTGGGGGAACCTCGTCGACGTAGGTGCCTGTGGAATTCCAGGAAGCCATCTCAGCGTCCATGGCTGACTGCCACTGTGAGGAGTAGGGACCCTCGATCGCCTCAGCGTACGATCGAGGAGTCGGGATGTCTGGTGCATCCGGGTCTCCCTCAGAGGAAATCAGCATGGACACGAGATGAGGCAAAGCAGCAGCAAAACACTGGAACTCCTCCTGCCTGTCCTCAAGGACGTCCGTGCTAAGAGCACACTCACCCCCGACGGACGGAGGACAGACGCAACAGTGGACTGAAAAGAAGGGTCAGTGACAACAGTAGCCAGGAGACGCGTGACAGTAGGACTGGAAGCATGAAGAGAGTCAGACTCAGGGTTAGCAAGAGTAGGAAGAGAGGACTTTGGAGGAGACGGCAACGGGACTCAAAGAGGAGCAGTGGAAGGACGCAGTGCCATCGGGTGTGTGCCGGGGACCGCAGGAGGACACGGACGCAGAGCACGACCACTAGTGCGAGCAGCACGAACGGGCGACGTAGGACGAGACGCAGGCTCACGACGCTCAGCAAGACCTCCAGTAGGACCAGTGTAGGGAGAAGGAGCAGGCAGGGGGGAGGTGGGCTGTAACTGTGACCGCGACTGGACAGGGTGTGGACACGCTAAGGGAGGAGCAGGACCAGTAGAGGGCGGGAGACCAAGAACCTGCTCAAGGAGCGGAACAATGTACGGCCTCGGCCGCGCAGCGCCTCCTGAACCAGCAGGGACAGCACCAGTACCCCCAACGGTAGCACCTGCGCAAGCAGCACCTCCAGCTCCAACAGCGCCAACTCTAGCACCCTCAGGAGCACCAGAACCAGCAGAACCACCAGCACCTCCAGCTCCAGCAGCACCAACTCCAGCAAGACCGGCAGCTGCAGGACCGCCAGCAGCTCCAGCAGTACCTCCAGCAGGACTCCCAGTCCCAGCAGCTCCAGAAACGAGCACCTCTAGGACCAGCAGCAACAGTAGTACCTCCAGCTTCAGCAGCACGGCTCCAACGCCGCGCAAACCACTCGCACAGCTCCTGCGGAGAGAGTATCTCCCGCCTCGATGAAGTACCGCTAGAGTCCATACGAGCAGACCTAGCACCCCCAGGCTACGCACCCCCAGGCTCAGCACCCCAAGGCTCCGCACCCCCAGGCTCAGCACCCCCAGACTCAGCACCCCCAGGCTCAGCTCCCCTAGACTCAGCACCCCCAGGCTCAGCACCCCTAGACTCAGCACCCCTAGGCGCGGCACCCCCAGACCCGGCACCCGCAGGCTCAGCGCCCCTAGCAGCAGCAGAGTCAATAGCTACCTCGACAGGCTCAACGGCGTCTACCTGGGACACACCTGGCGGGGCAGGACCCTAAGAGGGGAGGGGGTCTACCGGGGGAGGACCTGGCGCAAGGAAGAGCGGCGGCGGGGGGAAGGGCGCAGTGCGGTACGGGAAGAGATGGTAGTAAGGCACCGACTCGTCAAAGGTGACGTCCTGGGAGGACAGAACACGGAGTGAGGTGGGGTGGTAAAACCGCCAACCAGGCGCGTTAGGGGGGAAGCCAAGGAAGACGCAGGGAACAGCACGGGGGGACAGCTTGTCCGCAGACAAGTCGCGGACAAACGTCCGAGATCCCCAGACCCGAAACGAAGACGCATCGCCAACCTTCCCCGTCCACCGCAAGGTGGGGGAGGTCTCTGGCAAGGAGACCCGAGGCTGAAGGTTGAGCTGATGCGCTGCGTACTGAACCGCAAACGGCCACAGAAAATGGGGAGCAGCCGCATGGATCATGGACGTACGAGCGACGTCCATGACCATGCCAATGCGGCGCTCAGCAATCCCATTTTGCTGTGGAGAGGCCGGAAGCGTGAAGGTCTGGCGGATGCCCTGTGCACGACAGAAGGCTCGAAGAAGGTCAGAGGAAAACTCCCCGCCTCTGTCAGAGTGCAGACGCAGAACAGAAAAGTCCGAGCTGAAACTCTCTCTGAGCTGGAGACGAGCTGCGTGGATCCAGTCGATCAACACCTCAGTGACGTCACCCTTGCTGCGCAAGGGGAACACAGTGGTGTAACGCGAGTAGTCCTCAACCACCAACAGGAAGTAACGCTCGTGACCCTGGCCACGGACGCGGGCGGGGCCCCACACGTCCATGTGAAGAGTCTGCAGGGGAGCCTCTGTCGGAGGAAACTCGGAGGAGTGAGGAGCGGCGCGCTGCCGCCCCTCGACGGAGGGGACGCAGGTAGGGGCCGGCCCCGGAGGTAGGGGACCAGAGACAAGGACACGGGAGGCCATGCCTCGGAGACGAGGCAGGGAGGGGTGACCAAGGCGGTGGTGCCAAAGAAGAGTCTGGTGGGACAGGAGACGACTCGAGCAGGGGGCAGACTCAGGACCAGACCTGGACGCTGCAGCAAACACCTGACTCGACGCAGCTACCTGACCAGACGCAGTAACAGGAGGAGACTCGGTGGTCAAAGTGTACAGGCTCGACCCCGGCTTACGGGTAAACGTGGCCAAGTGTCGGCCCGTCCGAGCACATGTACAGTGGGTCACCCGCTGACTCGCAGGTGTGAACTGGTCAACCCCCCAATCCTGTAGATCAGCTCCACTCACCAAGTTTGTAGAGAACGAGGGGAGGTAGAGACCTGACAGGGTGCCAGAGGGGGCTGCCGGACACGGTAAGATAGTGGAGAAGCTAGCAAGGACAGGACCCCCAGAGGGGTTTGCCAGGGAGACCGCAACCGGCCGACTAAGCGGCGTAAGCGTGGTGTGGTCTCGAAAGAAGGAGCGGGAAGCACCCGAGTCAAGGGTGAAGGTGTGCAAGGCCTGAGCCGGCGTGGTAAATGAGAGAGCAGACTCACCAGCACCTGGGGCAGCAGACGCACTAGCACCTGGAGCAGCAGTCTCACCAGCACCTAGAGCAGCAGCCTTAATGCCCGGGTCAGGCGGAACACACAGGTAACAGTCACCCTCGTCACTACTAGACACAGCATACATGGCAGCAATAATAGCATCATAGTCAAGATCAAAGATAGCTACCCCCGCCCTAGACGGCTCTCCCCAGCGAGGGATCTCAGTGGCGTCACGGAACTGATGACGCCACGCGTCCGTCAGGTGGCCAAAGCAGCGCTGGGTGGAGTGCGTGCCCCCGCACTGCTCACCAGCGCGGTCGCCTGTACGGAGGATGTAGGTGCAGGGACCAGTACCCCCACCCCGCTGACGCCCAGCGTACCACTCACGAAGCTGCTGAGGGGACAGGGTCTCACGACCGCGCTGCTGCTGCTGGCGCGGACCACCACCAGAGCCACTCCTCGGCGCAGAGCCGCGACCAGCTCCACTGCCACCTCCGCCGCCTCCGCCACCGCCGCCGCCTCCGCTCCCTCCGCCACCACTGCCGCCTCCTCCGCCTCCACTGCTGCCACCGACACCTCCACCCCCGCCACCACTTCCACCACCACCCCCACCCCCTCCACTGCCTCCACAACCACCTCCACCGCCCCCACTGGCTCCCCCAGTGCCCTTGCCCCCCTTGCCCTTGCCGGTGCGGCGCTTCCCGCTAGGGACAGACGCAGCGCCGACCGACTCGAAGCCAACGAGGTTGACCGCAGCAGCAGAGGCAACAGAGGGCAAGAGGGGGGAGGGAGAACACCCCTCAAAGATGGGGGTGCGCGGGTCACCACGAGAGGCTCCTACAGCGACTATGCTCTTCTCTGCTGCTAGGAGGCGCTCCTCGAGGAGGTCAACAGTGAGTGTGGTGGGGCAAACTGAGAGGAAGTGGTCCCTGACTAAGCGAAGGAGTCAGGGAGCCGGGTGACTATGTAGTAGAGGGTGATGTATATGGGGGGGGGGTTCTTGGCACAAAACTCAGCAGGAAGTGCAGCGCAGTAGCTAGTGTCACTAGTGCGAAGGTGTGTAATGAGGTCAGCGACTGTGGGAAAGGCAGCAAGGTCAGGGAACAGGTACGGTAGCACGAGGCGGCTAAGCGCGGCAGTGGCAGGGGAAGAGTAGCATGCAACTACAGCGTCGTACAAGGTCTTAGCACTCTTGTACTGGCTAAAGTGCGCACGCTCAGTGGTCGGTAAGTGGCGACGCACAGCAAGACGTGCAGCAGCATCGCGTGTGGCCCACTGTGAGCGAACAGTGCTGTCAGCAGTAGCAGGCGGGGCAGGAGAGACACCAGAGGTGAGATCGAACAGTGAGAGTCTATCTGCCCTATCGCACTGTAAGAACAGCTGGTGGTCATTGACCCAGACCTCAAAGTCAACTACCGCCCATATATCCTAAACCACATAAGCATATATGTTTTGACACACCCCCATAGGCGAAATGGGGGATAGCCACAGAAAGCAATGGTCACAAGACCAGTAAAGAGATACGACAAAGCAAAGCAAGTTCAGGGTGGATCACAAGTCCCCACACACTCTGAGCACAAGCAAATGGCCACAAGGCCAGTTCACATGCAGAGTTATGTAATAGAGAACATGTAGCACAGTGATCAAAAGCTAACAATTGCAAGCATGCAGGTATATGTATATAGATCACAGTACAAGCAAAATCAAGAAGTGAGCAAGTGAGGCCAAACAGGCACAAGGCCTTAAATGGTACAGAAACGCTGATGATCACAAAGTAGAAGTGCCTTGGTGAAGATATCAGCAGTGTTGGCCCAAAAGGCCACGTAAGCAAGACGAAGCTGACCACGCTGCTGCAACTCTAAAGCAAGGAAGTAACGGAGAGCGACGTGCTTTGTTCTGTGCTCAAGTCCGTGCTCCTGACACAAGGCAATCAAGGCCTTGTTGTCGACGTACAGAATTGGAGGAGAACGAGGCGGCTCTCCCGAGTCGGTCAGCAGATTGGTGAGTCAGCGTAACTCTTGTGCAGCCATGGCCCCTGCGTAGATCTCAGCCTCACAACTGGAACTGAGAATAGAAGACGAGCGGGTACACTGCCAAGAAACAGTGCTGGAGCCAAGGCTGAAAATGTAACCCTGTGACGACCGCTGCGTAGCCAAGCCGTCAACCCAAGAAGCGTCTGCGTGTCTAGTAAGGACAACTCGACCCCGTCCTCCAAGCACGAGCCCCATGCCCGACGTACTGCACAAGTAGCGCAACACCCTCTTAGCGGCCTTCCACTACTCTGGTCGGTGTCTCCTAGGCTCAACGTAGCGTGCCAAGATGCTAAGAGGGTAGGCTAGGTCACGTCGAGTGCAGGTCATCAGGTACATGAGGCAGCCCACAAGCTTTGGATACGGGCCACTCTGATCTACGGACTCGTCCAAAGGTGGAGCTCTGAGCGAGTGACCGGTAGGCAGAGGAGTGGACTGTGGCGAGGAGTACTGGAAGTCGAAGCGCTAAAGGACCTGCTGCACGTGATTGAGTCAAGGTAATGGTGCGCCGTGCTCTGTCCCAAGTGATCTGCAAGCCAAGATAGCCGCGCGGCTCACCTAGGTCTGTGCACGAGTGTCTCTTCTACAACCCTTGTCAACGGGAGTTGTGTGTTGGTCCCGTCCGCGCTTGGGGAGAGCCGACGACTTCGTGGTCGGGTGTGAGGGGAGCAGCCGACCTACAGCATTGGGAAAGCTGGTTGACGAAGAGGTCGACCTGCACGGGAGCCACTGCATGAGCGCCGACTTCAGGGTGGCGCCGAGTGAGGGAGGTCGACCTGGGAAGTCGACCTGCGGAGGGCGTCAACTTGGTGACGCCAACTTGGGGCAGCCGACTTGTGTGGTAGGCAGAACGACCTTCTGGTCGACCTGGTGGTTGGTCGACCAGACGCGATGTCAACCTGGTGGTCGGCCTGACTTGGTGGTCGACGGAGGAAGGGCCGACGTCGACCTCGATTCAGGACGCCGAGCAATTGGGCGTCAACTAGCACGGCGTCAACTTGGTGACGCCAACTACTGGTAGCCGACTTGGGTGCTCGGCTGACAACTACACTTGTTGACGTGGAGCTGGTCGACCAGGAGTGTTGGTCGACGTGTAGCTGGTCGACCAGGAGTGACGTCGACCAGGGGCCCGGTCAACCTGGTGAGGTTGACTTGGAGGTGTTTGTCAACTTGGGAGATCGACGGGCACATACGGGAGCGGCTGGTCGACGTGGTTGCCCAGTCAACCAGGTTACCTGGGTGAGGAGGTTCTGCGGAGGAGTGCGACGGTCGCCCAGGCGAAGTTGGCGAGTCCGACCTCGGTGGTGGTATCCTGAGGTCGACATGGCAGATCAGGTGGAGTCGTCAGCACGATGATAACTTGGTGTGTGCGTTGTGCAGGTGACGAGGCTCAGCCCACCAATCATGTGCGAGCACCTGTGAAGCGGGTGCGCTGTTGTTCTGCGGGAGCAATGCTGGCACGCCGTCAACCTACAACGTTGGCACACCGTCGACTTTTCACTACTGGAGTGCGGTCGACCGACCTGAATGCTAGCTGTGATGTAGTCTTGCCATACCAACTTCATTGTTCCATTGTTGTCAACTTTCTCTAGTGAAACTCTTGCCAAATTGCCCCGTGACCTAGCAAGCAGTTTGTGCACTAGGGAAACGACTAATGAACAGAGAACACAGAGATCACACGAGCACCTGTGCCTAGCCCGTAGTCTAGCTCCCGTTGTAGTAGTTATCTCCGCATGGTGCGGTGAGCGTGGACGGTACACGACTTACTTTCTCAGTCAGGTCGACGTAGTAGTCACTTACCTCTTGTGTTCATAGGCCGGCAGCTGTGCAAGTCACCACCATGGTTGGCTTAGGTGACTCTGGTGTTGCAGACACCATGGAGGCACGGCTGGAAGGGGCGAGGAGACGCCATGAGGCGAAAGAGTTCGGCGACCTCCCGTGGGCGGTCGTCAAAGCTGGCATCCGTGCCGTGTGGGCGACGGAACACCCTCCTTCTCGTCTTGCTTCTCCTTGACCAATGAACACCGAGGGCAGCGTCGACGCGGGCGTCAACGCCAGGGGTGGCCAAGTCGGCAGCAGTGCGGGAGGCGCGTCGAGGCAGCGAGGTGTGATTCATGCCGATGAAGTCGGCGGCGTTCAGGCACGAGGGGTGAAGTCGCCGGCGACTGCAGGCTCCTCGCAGGGCGACGCCAGAGGTCGACGAAGCGGATTGTCGCCGATGTCGGCGACCCAGGTGACCGCGGGCATAATAGCACCGAGCTACGGGTACTTCAAGTTTACGCCGGACAGGATCCTGGTCACCCCGTCGCTCGTTGGTCGACCAGACATTCTCACCTGGAAGGAAGCTATCGAACCCCAGCTGGAGATGGCTGGGCTAATCGGCTTCGCCCGAGGGACCATGGCGACGCCGGGGGAGCACCATCCCGACCTGCGTGCGGATTTTCGTGCCGTGCGGTTGTTGACCTTCACGGTCATCTCGTGGTGCTGCTCGCCAGGCGTGCAGATCGCATTGAAATGGTGCCGAGAGTATCTCGACGCCGGCCACCGGGCTTGGAACTTCATCGAGTCGACTACCAAGTCACCGACGACTTGTTCATCGCCCAACTTGAGTGGCAGCTGACGCATCTGCGTATGGGCGACAAGGAGACTGCTACCGACTACTGCAACCGAGCCCAGCGAATTCTCGCCACCATCAGGATGGCCGGCGCGCAGTAATCGACGGCATCGTACGTCACTCGTGTCATGCAGGGACTCTCGAGCAGCTACAACCTGCTGAAGCGGCTATCGATGACGCCGAGCATGAGGACAACACTCAACAAGAACCACTTGACCTCGTACATCCTGCAGGACGAGGCGATGCAGGAGGCAGAGCGGTCCTAGGAGCTCTTGGCGCAGGCGAATGTCGTCGCCCCGGCTAAGCAAGGTGGCCGACCGGGGCAGCGCGGACGGTCTAGCCGCGGTGGTAGCCATGGCTGGAAGCCGACCAAGGAAGTCGACAAGAAGAAGTTGACCAAGGACAGCGGTCGAGGAGGACAAAGTCGACGTCGGGAGTGCAGGCTGTGCGGTGACCCCGACCATCTCTCCTTCGAGTGCCCCGACCGCAGTGACTCCGACGAAGACGACGCCAAGGGAGGCCGTGGGAGGTCTGGCAACCGTCGTCCTTGTTGTGGAGGAAACAAGCCGCGCAAGGAGAAGCAATCGACCACATTGACCTCGGCGAAGGACACCGACTCCTCTACTAGTGGCAAGGGGCGAGATGACAAGGAGGCGTTGTGCTCACTGGTCGGCGTCGTGGAGCCGACCATCTCGCTGGCGTCGGAGGCTGGCGAGGACTTCCAGGTAGTGGCGGCAGCTGTGCAGGCGAACCCGTCGGTGGTCCTCTTCAACAGCGGCTGCTCCCACCACCTGATGGGGATGAAGGAGGCCTTCATCGACTTGGGGCCAAGTGGCAACGTGAAACACGTGCGCGGCTTCAATGGGGCGCTGCAGGACGTCCAGGGCCGCGGCACTGTCGCTCTGTAGGGGGAGGCCGGGAAGCAGGTGCTCATCCCCGACGTGCTCTACGTTCCGGGCGTGCGAGCGAATCTCCTGTCGGCCGGCCAGCTGAAGGAGCATGGCGTGAAGCTACAGGAGGATGGCGACGAGATGCTGCTCGTCTCGGCAGCGGGGGAGGTGCTCGGTCGGGCGACATACTCCGGGCGTGTCCTCTGCACCGACCTGCGTCCCTGCTCAACGAGGTCGACGTCGCCCACGCTGGAGGTTGTGACCCTTCGGGCGATCTTCTCGAAGACGAAGTCGACGCCAGGCATGATGCATGCAAGGCTTGCGCACGTTGGCTTGGACATCATACGGAGCTCGGCAAAGCACGAGGTCGCCAATGGGCTGGACCTCAAGTCGGCGATCGGCGCCGACTCACCGTCTGTCTCGTGCGTCAGCTGGAAGCAGGCGCGGCACACCTTCCCTGACCAAGGCTCCGTCACTGACGACGTGCTGGCCGTCGTGCACATCGACCTGTGCGGGCCGTTCCATTTGGCTGCCATGGATGGCAGCATGTACTTCTTGCTACTGAAGGACAGAAAGACCCGCTATGTGTGGGTGAGGCCGGTCGCCAAGAAGTCGGACGTGCTGCTCGAGTTCCAGAAATGGCTGGTATTGGTGGAGCGGCAGACGAAGAAGTCGGTGTTGATGCTTTGCTCCGACCGAGGAGTTCACTGACTTCGTGGACGGCAAGGGGATCGTCCACGACCTGACCTGCCCGTACACCCCGCAGCAGAACGGCATGGGGGAGAGGGAGATGAGGACTGTGGTGGAGTCAGTGCGGATGATGCTGCTGCACATGGGCATGCAGCACCACTGGTGGCACCTCGCTAAGCGGCAGGCCGTTTGGGTCCGCAACTGCCTTGAGTGGCTGACGCTGCAGCCAAGGATGAGACCGCACCAGCTGCTGACCGCCCAAAAGCCCGACTTGTTGATGGCGCGGGTGTGGGGCATGGTACAGTTCTTGGTCCCCGAGCAACAGTGTGGCGGAAAGCTGAAGCCGAAGTCCAGGTGGGGCCTTCACCTTGGCGTGTTGACGGAGAGCAAGGGCTGGGAGCTCCTCGACATCGCCGCCAACCGGGTGGTCACCACGTCGGACGTGGTGTTCTATGAGGATATGTCGCTGGAGGTGTGGAGGTCGGAGCACGGGCCGGTGTCAGGTCGGATGCCGACCACCCCGCCGACCGATACCTCGTCAGCGACGCTGCCTCTACTTGCCGAGGTCGTCCGCCCTCCTTCGCCTTCCACTACGACCCCTGCCCCTCCCCTTGTGGCCGACCTGTGCGGGCTGACTCCTGTGTTGACCTCCGTCGATGAGGGGAGTAGCGGGACGTCGCCTTCGGCGCCGGCCAAGGGCATCGCCTGAGGCCGACGTGACGAGCGCCAAGTCGACGTTGGGGAGGAGCAGGCGCCTTGGGTGAAGCCGGCGAAGAAGGCAATAGCAGTGCAACATCTGACAGGGGAGCAGGCAGCAGTGACGCCGACCACGGAGCAGTCGGCAACCAGGCAGTCGGCAGAGGAGCCGACTACAGGGGAGAGGTCGGCCAAGAAGTCGACTAAGGTGCACCAGGACAACGAGGGCAGTGAAGACGGTGACGAAGGAGGCGAAACCCCGGAAGTCAGGCCGAGTTCGGAGGCCACGGGACTTCTTCGTCCCCGCTGCCTTCACCACAGTGTACAATGTGGACGACGACAACCTGCTGTACGACAACGCCGAAGAGGATGAGGAGATTCCCGAGCTCGACCCCGACATGCATGCCGACCCCGAGCACCGTTGGGACATCTCGACGATGACGGTGAAGGAGGCGTTGGCGAGGTGGAAGGGCCCGGCGGTGAGGGCCGCCATGGAGGAGATCCGCAGCCTCATCAACATGGGCACATGGGAGCTGGTCGAATGCCCGCCGGGGTGAACGTCATGAAGAACCGGTGGGTGTTGACGACGAAGTACCACGTCGACGACACCGTCAAGCGCGAAAAGGCGAGGCTGGACGTGAAGGGCTTCACACAGGTGTATGGCACCGACTTCGATGAGACGTTCGCGCCGGTGGGCAGCTACGTCATGCTGAGGATCTTCCTCAGCATCATCGCCGTCCTCAACCTCAACCTGATGCAGCTCGACATGAAGAACGCCTTCCTGCAGAGCAAGCTAGACCGGGTGCTGTACATGTCCTAGCCGGACTACTTCAACGACGGATCTGGCCGGGTGTGCAAGTTGCTGAAGAGCCTGTACGGGCTGAAGCAGTCGCCGCTATTGTGGTACTTGGCGCTCAACAACGTGCTGGTCGGCGCCGGGTAGAAGAAGAGCCAGATCGACGAGGGTTTAGGGTTTAGGGTCGGCGGGGAAGCTGTGGCTGCACCAGCAGGGCTATGTCGACAAGATGCGTAGGCGCTTCATCGATGAGGAGCAGACCGGGCGCACCCCGAAGACGCCGGTCTCGGTCGACGCCTACGCCCACCTCACCTTCGACGACGAGGAGGCGCAGGAGCGACAAGAGGAGGAGTACCGGCAGAAGGTCGGCTCGCTGTAGTTTGCAGCGACGACGACGAGGGCAGACATCGCCTTCGTTTGTAGCAAGCTGGGGAGCGGCCTCACGGTGAGGAGCGACCAGCACGGGCGCGAGGTCGACCGCTGCCTCTCCTACCTCGCCAACGCTGCTGCTGCTGGCCCTGGCCACCATCAAAGCCTCCCCGCTTCACAGCGCCACCCCGACCAGCACCACGGCTGCCGCCACCCCCACTGCCGCTGCCGCCGCCGCCTCCTCCACCACCGCCACCAAAGCCCCCACTCCTGCCACCACCCCCACCTCCAGCCCCACCCCCTACGCCGCCTCCACCACCACCACCGCCGCCCCCATCGTCTCCTCCAGCACCCTTGCCCTCCTTGCTCCTGCCGCTGCGTCGCCTCCCACTAGGAGCAGATGCAGCGCTGACCGACTCGGTGCCAAGGAGGTCGACAGTAGCAGCAGGGCAACAGGGGGACGGGGGAGCACCCCTCAAAGAAAGGGGCACGAGGGACACCACGAGAGGCTCATACAGTGACTATAATCTTCTCAGCTACAAGGAGGAGCTCCTCGAGGAGGTCAACAGTGAGCGTGGTGGGGCAAACAGAGAGGAAGTGGTCCCTGACCGAGCGAAGGGAGTCAGGGAGCCAGGTGACGAGGTAGTAGAGAGTGATGTACATAGGCGGGGGGGTTCTTGGCACAAAACTCGGAAGGAAGCGCAGCGCGGTAGCGGGTGTCACTAGTGCGGAGGTGCGTAATGAGGTCAGCGACTATGGCAAAAGCGGCTAGGTTAGGGAACAAGTATGGCAGCATGAGGCGGCTAAGGGCAGCAGAGGTAGGGCAGTAGTATCGCGCAACAACAGCGTCGTACAGAGTTTGAGCAGTCTTGTACTGGCTAAAGTGCGCGCGCTCAGCAGACGGCAGGTGACTACGAACAGCAAGACGAGCAGCAGCAACGCGCGTGGTCCACTGCGAGCGAACTGCACTGTCAGCATCGGCAGTAGGTGCAACAGAGACGCCGGACGTGTGATCGAACAGTGAGACTCCGTCCCTAGAGTTGCACTGCAGAAAGAGCTGCAGATCATCGACCCAGACCTTGAAATCAACTGCTCGACCCTTAGCATCGAAGGTAAATACATTAGGGTTAGCCATGACAGCAGGAGCAACAGCAGTAGCCTAGCAGCAGCAGCAGTAGCAGCGTGACTCGGCAGGGTGACGCGGCTCGGCAGGGCAGCGCGGTCGGCAGAGAGGCGTGGCTCGGTAGGGCAGCACGGGTGCGGCGGTGCTCTTACCAGGGGCGGGAGTGAGGCAGGGCCGTGATTGGAAGGGCAGGGCCGTGGCGCTCCGGCAGGGCAGGGGCCGCGACAGGCAGGGCCGCGACAAGGCGGCAGGGCAGGGCCGCGACAGGCAGGGCCGCGACGTGGCGGCAGGGCAGGGCCGCGGCGCGGCTGCAGGGCAGGGCCGCGACAAGGCCGCAGGTCAGGGCCGCGTCAGGCAGGGCCATGACGAGCAGGCAGTGCAGGGCGGCGACGCGAGCGCAGGGCAGGGCCGCAACGAGGCGGCAGGGCAGAGGCCGCGACCGGGCGGTAGTAGGGAGGGCCGCTAGGGTCGGCGACGGGGCCGGTAGGGCGGCGATGGGGCCGTTAGGGTCGGCGACGGGGCCGCTTAGGGCAGCAACGGGGCCGGTAGGGCGGCGACGGGGCCGGTAGGGTCGGCGACGGGGCCGCGTAGGGCGGCAACGGGGCCGCAAGGGTCGGCGACGGGGCCGATAGGGCGGCGACGCGGCCGCTAGGGTCGGCGACGGGGCCGGTAGGGCGGCGACGGGGCCGGTAGGGCGACGACGGGGCAGGTAGGGCGGCGACAGGGCCGCTAAGGGCGGCGAGGTGGCCGCGAAGGGCGGCGACGGGGCCTCCAGGGGCGGCGACGGGGCCTGTAGGAACGGCGACAGGGCCGCTAGGGGCGGCGACCGGGTCGTAGAGGGGCCGTAAGGGGCATGGAGAGGCGGCGACGGGGCCGCTAAGGGGCCGCGACAGGCCTAGAGGCGCGACGACGGGGCCGTGAGAGGCGCCGCGAGGGGCCGCGGAAGGGGCCGCTAGGGGCCTGAGGAGGGCGCGACGGGCCGCTAAGGGCTAGGGACGCGACGGGAGGGAGGGCACACGGGGCGCGACTCGGGCAGGAGAGAAGCACGCTCCGGGCAGATTTTTTTTTTAGTGGTGGGCCCTTAGGAAGCGTTTCCACTAGGGAACCTGCTCTATACCATGTGAGAATTGAGGAAGGAATGATTGCATTGAGCAGCATGAGGAGTACAAGTAGGAAACCCTAAAGTGGTGTACCCCATATAGACTACCCCACTACAGCCTAAACAGACTATAGCATATAAGTTCGACAGCAGTTCCATGTCTGGTCCGCCACATCACCAATTTGGGTTGTCCCGCTTTCGTATCGAAAGCAACTAGCCAGAGTATGGTTGGATAAAACCAGTGGTTTCGGCATGCTTGTTGTAGGTTTTGGCCAATGGTTTGCGAGTTACAACCTTCGAGGGCGTTTCGTTTGCGTCTTACCGATCGCGAGCCTGGAATTGATCAGAAGTCGTACGTGTTTGTGAGGCATGGGTGGGGAGCAGAAGGTCGGGCCCAGGTTTGGAAGTCCCAGTGAATTTTCCCGCCAATTACGAAGGGCCACGCTTGTATTATATGATTGGTCGGATTTTTGTTCAGCCACGCTGTCTGTGAGTCCTTTATCTTGGATAATTGGATTCGAAGTTGTATGATTTCAAAACCATATATCGCTGAATTCGAAGCATATAATTAACTGTAGTGTGTTTCCAATGGACTCTCACTTACATATAAGCATAAATAAAGGTATAATATACACAAACACTTAAATGAAAGTTCTTTTCGTAATGATATTTTCATGTACATCTCCAGAATTTAGTGTTTAGGGTGACGTGGCTATTCTAGAAATGAAATATTATTTAGTCAATAAGGGGCTAGAGTGATCTCTGCATTCCTTAGTCGTTTTCCTTGTGCGCACACTACTTGCTAGTTCACGGGGTAATTTGGCAAGAGTTTCAATAAGGAAAGTTGACAACAATGGGTGCAACAACATTGGCAACACAAACTACATCAGAGGTAGCAAAGCTGCTGGTCGACCTCCATCGCAGCATGGTCGACCGCGATCCAGCGCAGCAGAGCTCGCACCGCTCCAGAGTTGCAGAGTAGCGGTTTGCCAACGTTGCAAGTCCACGGTGTGCCAACGCTGCAGCAAGTCGGCTGCACATCGTTGCACTCGCAGGACAACGGTGCACCTGCTTCGAAGGTGCGCGCATCTGGTTGGTGCACCACTCCTCGTCATGTGCACAACACAGATGCCCAGGTCGAATCCATGCCAGCAACTGCGCCCACCAGCTACGTCGACCTCGGAATACCACTTCCAAGGCCGGCCTCGCAAAAACCATTCCGGCAACCTCGCCCGGTCGGCTAGCCCTTTCAATCGCCGAACACCTGTGACCAGCATCCCCAAGGTCGGCGCCAGCTGGTCGACGCCCGGCGTCCTCCCAATTCAACGCACTAGCTCGGCGCCATCTTGCTCGTCGCCCTGCTACTCAGCGCCCAGCCCCTGTCCAGGTCGACGTCAGCGCCCCCTTCGTCGACCACCAAAACTCGGTGCCCAAAAGTCGGCACCCCTTGCAGTGGCCCTTATGCCGGTCAACCAGCCCCCTCGACCGCACCGACTCCACCACCGTCATCATCTCCCGCTCCGCCACGCTGTTCTGCTGCGGGGTGTAAGGGCAGGTCAAGTCGTGGACGATCCCCTTGCTGTCCACGAATGCAGTGAACTCTTTCCCGAGGAACTCCCCTCCCTGGTCAGAGCACAGCATTAGCAACGATTTCTTGGTCGGCGGACCAACCACTGCTGGATTTCCCGCAGGACGTCGGATTTCATGGTGACCGGCCTCACCCACACGTAAGCTCCTGTCATCGGCATCCGAGCCCTTGTCGGGGAAGGTGTGCCGCGCCAGCTTCCCGTCGACGCATGAGACACACGGAGAGTCGGTACCGGCCGACGGCTAGATGTCCAGGCTGGTGGCGACCTCGTGCTTTGCCGAGTTTGTGATGGTGTTGACGCTGACATGCGCAAGCCGTGTATGCCACTTGGCCAGTTTCGATTTCGTCGCTGAGAGAATCGCCCGCAGGGCCACCACCTCCTTTGTGGTCGTCGTCTTCCTCGCTCTGCATGGGCACATGTCGGTGGAGAGGACCCGGCCGGTGTACGTTGCCCGATCGAACATTTCCCATGCCGCTGAGACGACCAGCATCCTGTCACCGTCCTCCTCCAGCTGGCTGGATGACAGCAGTTTTGTATGCATGCCAAGGACGCAGAGCACGTCGGGGATGAGCACCTGCTTCCCGGCTTCGCCTTGCAGGGCGACGGTGCCGCAGCCGCAAACGTCCTGCAGCGCCCCATTGAAGCCGTGCACGTGCTTGACGTCGTCGCTGGGACCCAAGTCGACGAAGGCCTCCTTCGTCCCCATCAGGTGGTTCGAGCAGCCGCTGTCGAGCAGGACCACCGCTGAGTTTGCCTGCACAGCTGCCGCCACTATCTGGAAGTCCTCGTCCGCCTCTGGCGCTAGCCAGATGGTCGGCTCCACGACACGGACCAGCAAGCACGACGCCTCCTTGTCGTCATGCCCTTCGCCGCTAGAGGAGTCAGCGTCCTTCGCTGAGGTCGACTTGTTGGACTGCTTCTCCTTGCGCGGCTTGCTGGTCTGACGTGGGAGACGGCTGGCCGACCTCCCGCGGCCTCCCTTGGCGTCATCGTCGTCGGAGTCACTACGGTTGAGGCACTCGAAGGAGAGGTGGTCGGCAGATCCAGCATTCCCAACGTCGACCTCCTCCTCCACGACCGCCATCCTGAGCTAGCTTCCTCTTGTCAGCGTCCTTGGCTGGCCTCCCACCACCGCTATCACTGCCGCCAGACTGCCCACGCTGTCTGGCGTAGTTCACCTTGCGACCACCTTGCTTCGTCGGGGCGGCGTAGTTCACCTGCGGCAGGGGCTCCTTGGACCGCTCGGCCTCCTGCATCGCCTCATCCTTGAGAATGTACGAGGTCAGGGAGTCCTCATTGAGCGTCGCCCGCGTGCTCGACACCACCGGCATCTGCTTCATCAGGTTGTAGCTACTCGGGAGCCCCTTCAGGACGTGCATGACGTATGTCACTGTGGAGTATTGGACGCTGGCCATCCGTATTGTGGCGAGCTCGATTGCAGTAGTCGGTCGCTGTCTCCTGGTCGCCCATCCGCAAATGTGACATCTTCTCCTCGAGCTAGCCGATGTACAGGTCGTCGGTGGCCTGGTACCTTGACTCGATGAATTGCCACGTCTGGAGGCCGGCGTCTAGGTAGCACCGCACGGATTCAGGGTGATCTGCATGCCCAGCAAGCAGCACCGCAAGATGAACGTGAAGATCAACAGCTCCACAATGCAAAACTCCGCGCACGCAACTCAGGGTTGCTTTCCGACGGCGTCGCCGCGGTGCCATCGGCGAAGCACTTCAACCCGACCATCTCCAACTAGGCCTCAATGGCCTCCTTCCACGTGAGGATGTCAGGACGACCAAGCAGCACAGGGGTGACCGAGATTCTGTCCAGCGTAGACTTGAAGTAGCCGTAGCTCGGTGCTATCCCAGTCGCTGTCACGTGAGTCACCGACGACGGCGTTAATCCGCTTCGTCGACCTCCACATCGCCCTGCGAGGACCCTGCAGCCGCCAACGACTGCATCCCCCACGCCTAAACGCCGCCAACTTCATCGGCGTGAATCACACGTCGCTGCCTCGACGTGCCTCCCGCACTGCCGACTTGGTCACCACTGACGTTGACGCCCACGTCGACGCCGCCTTCGCTGTAGACCGGTCTAGGAGAACCAGGTTGAGAAGGGTGCTCCGTCGCCCACAATGCACGGATGCCAGCCTCGACGACCGCTCGGGGGAGTGTTTCCTCGTACTCGCGAGCTTCATGGCGCCTCCTCCCATCCTCCAGCCGTGCCTCCAAGGTGTCCACCACCCCTGCGTCGCCTACAGCGCCTACCATCGTGACTAGCGCACAGATGCCACCCTACAAACATGATAGGTAAGTGCAAAAGTCGGCCAGACCGAAAGTATCGTTGCGGTGCCGTTCACGCTCACCTGACCATGCGGAGATAACTAAATCAACAAGAGCTAGACTACGGGCTAGGAACGGGGCTAGAGTGATCTCTGCATTCCTTAGTCGCTTTCCTTGTGCACATACTGCTTGGTAGTTCACGGGGGAAATTGGTAAGACTTTGTAAGGAAAGTTGACAACAATGGGTGCAACAACATTGGCAACACAAACTACATCAGAGCTAGCTAGGCTGCTGGTCGATCCCAAGCGCAGCATGGTCGACCGCGATCCAGCGCAGCAGAGCTTGCACTGCTCCAGCGTTGTAGAGTAGCGGTTTGCCACCGTTGCAAGTCCACGGTGTGCCAACGCCGCAGCAAGTCGGTTGCACAGTGTTGCACATGCAGGACACGCACAGCTGGTTGGTCGGCCTCCGCAAAAACCATTCCGGCGACCTTCGCACACGTCCGTGATACCACTTCCGTGGTCGGCATCGCAAAAACCATTCCAGCGACCTTCACACACGTCGCCCGGGTATACTGGTCGGCCAGCCCAGACAATCGCTGACCACCTGTGACCAGCGTCCCCAAGGTCAGTGCCAGCTGGTCGACGCCTGGCGTCCTCCTAGGTCGACCCACTGGCTCGGTGCCATCTTGCTTGGCACCTTGCTATTCGGTACCCAGCTCCCCAGTCCAGGTCGACGTCGGCGCCCCCTTCGTCGACCACCAAAACTCGGTGCCCAGAAGTCGGCTCCCCTTGCAGTGGCCCCTATGCAGGTCGACCAGCCCCGTCGACTAGCTCACACAACTAGGTTTCTGGCATGCCAGGTGTTTTCGCGAGACGTTTCCCTGTCTCGCCTCGTTTCGTCGAGACGTCAAGGCTCTTCACGTCGTGACGACGCGGAAACCTGGGATGGAGGGTGTACAGGTGGGCGGGAACTAGCTCGCGTGATCAGAGTCATAACAAGTGCCAGCTGGCGAGGTGGCCTATTCGTCGACCTGCAGCTGTTGAGAAGCGACGACAGAGCCGTTCCCAAAAGCAAAAGCAAGTAACCATTTGCTGGTTGATTGAGACGTGGCATATTCGTTTTTTTTTTTTTTTTTTTTTTTTTTTTTTTGGGTTGCGAAGCAACCCTTTACAATCGATTTTGGCAAATTTTATTTTCATGTTTTTCCTTTTAAAAAAAACATGAAAATAAAATTCGTTAATTAGAGCACCCTTCCCATGCTGTGTGCATGCTGAAATTTTTTGAACGATGTTTGTGGTATATTAAACCATATGATTTTTCTTTGTCATCGATTTTGTGCATTTACGCTGTACTGTTAAATATTAGTACCTATGTTTTACTGTTAAATGGTGCTGTGGTAATGATAAATAAATGCATGATGCATAAATAATGCTATATGGTGCATAATGTTTAATACGGTAGTATGATATGTCATGAATCATGATGCACATGCTGTTGGGTGCAAAATACTATTTTTGCACTGCAACCAGCCGCCTGCGTGATGTTATGCATTTTGTGTCTGTTCTGTGTGCATTCGTTTTCGCATTTCGTTTCATGTGTTGTTGCTGTCGGATCATGTTCGGTCATGACGGATCATGACGAGTTATGTTCGTTCGCTCATGTCGGCTCATGTACGCTCATGTTTGTTTTCATCAACGAACATGTGCGCTCATGAAAGTTCTGTGCTTCATGAGTGTTCTGTGTTTCATGAATGGCGAGTTATTTTCATGAGAGCTGTTGTGAATGTCGAGTGTGTTTGAGTTAGGGGCTCGATTGTTTGACCAGCCCCGTTGACCATTTCGCGCTGGTCAATGAAAAAGTGCGCGAGGTCAAGACCCGCGCGTGGGGTTCTGACACGCGCGTGTGGTCGTGCAGGGCCCACGCGTGTGTCGCCACTGTTTCGATCGTGCACAGTGGGCACGATCGATACTGAACGGAGCGACACGATCGCTCCGTCACGCGCAGGACAACGCACGATCGCGTCAGCGATCGTCTTGTCCTGCACGACCGAGAAATATCTCGGTCGTGATGAGGGGCACGTGGGGCACGTGGGGCACGCGAGATTTTACGGTTGACTAATGGGATTTCGCGCTGACCAGGCGAGCAGGAAAATTCGCCAGAAAGTCGCGCTGCTTTGCGTCATTATTTCGACAGAGGTACAAAACGGTAAAGTCCGTTTGTAACTGAAGAAAACGGTAAACCCACACGAGTGTTCGTGATTTGTACACGAGCGATCATGAATGTTCACGAGGGGAGTCAGCAGGAGAATTTGGCAGCAGTGCAGTGGAAGACAGTTATTCTACAGAGGCAGATCAAGCCAAATTCTGAAGCAGTTTTACAACCGTTTTCCATGACAGCAAAGCGAAGACCTGGACGACAGTTAGACAACTGTTTTGTGCGTTCTCCTTTGTGCACCTAGGACCTCTCTTATATGTGTGCTTGTATTTGCTTCCATCAACAATGCTTTCATGATTTTCAAGCTTACAATCTACTACTACGTATTGACGAGAGTAGATACACAACGAACTTCTGCCGAAACTCTGCTCTACCAGAACGCTCATTCTGCAAACTAAGTGTGGCATAACTACTCGCTTGTTTCACAAGTGATGTTAAGTGTTGCCTAGCTTATGTTTGTGGCTCTGAGTTAATCGCTTCCGCATAGTACTTAGACTTAACACATGCATGCACATAATAAAATGCGTGACAGTTAACGACCCAAAAACTAAGCTACCGCCATCCCCTACCTAGCATGGGGGGGAGGTCAATAGCATAGATTTTGAATAATCAACTATCACATGAAACAACACAATCTGTAAATCCTAAAAAAATGGTCAACCCTATCAAATCCAGTTCGAAGTGGCAACACACGAGTCACTTTGTGCGCCAATGAACCTTTTGTGAAATGATAGACCTGAGCCATCTTTTTAAAATTCACAGACATGCATTGTTAATGCAATGATGAACATAAAAAATTACACATGCATGCAGAAAATGACACATACGCACACACACACACACGAAGGCAGACTAACGATAATAGAACCGCATACAAATGCACAAACAAAAAAGACAAGTAGGAAGAAATGAAAACAAAAGATGCAAAATTTATGAGCAGCAATCTAAATCAAATTCCACAACCCATCATTTCCCAATCGCTTGGCGCAATCATAAGGGGATTAATCTGGCGTACGCGCAGCCTGGTGAAGAAAGAAAACAAGCATCACAAGACGAAGAAAGGAACGAATAGAAGGGATCAAGAGAGAATATGGTGAAAGAAAATCAACCGAAAGGAAGAAGAAGAGAAAACAACAAGAACGGATTCAAAACAAGGGAGAGAGGATGAGAGAGAGAGGACGAGAGAGAGGGGACGAACAAGAGAACGAACGAGAGAGAGAGAGAGAGAGAGAGAGAGAGAGAGAGAGAGAGAGAGAGAGAGAGAGAGAGAGAGAGAGAGAGAGAGAGACCAAGAGAGAGAGAGAGAGAGAACGAACGAGAACGAGAACGAGAGAGATACAACGAGAGAGGGAGAGAACGAGAGAACGAGAGAGATAGACGGAGAGAGAGAGAGAGAGAGAGAGAGAGAGAGAGAGAGAGAGAGAGAGAGAGAGAGAGAGAGAGAGAGAGAGAGAGAGAGAGAGAATGCTGCAGCTCCTCCGCCACCGCCACCGCCGCCGACTGCTCCGCCGGCTGCATCGCCTCGACCTGCACCTCCTGCTGCACCAGTGTCACGTGTAGCTGGTCGAGCACATATGACAGGAGTGTCATGCACGTCCCAACGTGCATCACGCGCTGCTCGACGGAAGTTGGAGGCGCGCCAAGACCCAGGGCAGGGGGAGGAGGTGGGCTCGGGGCGTGCGGGAAGTGTGACGGGGGAACTTGGGGCATTGGGGGACGAGGCGGTAGTGGCTGGAAGGGCAGGGGAAAACGCCGCAGTGGGGACGGTGCTGGGGGCAGCTGTGGTGCCCAGGAGGGCGGCTGGTTTGGTGCTTGAGGGAGCTGCTGCTGCTGCTGCGACTGCAGCTGAGACGGTGGCTGACCCTGTGTTTGCCGGCGGTTCTGCCGCTGTCGTTGGCGGCGGCTCAATTTCACACGCTGCCGCCCCACGAGCGGCACAGAAGGAGGCGGAGGAGCCAAGCCAGGGCGTGGATCAGGAGCAGACCGCGGAGGCGGTGTTGTCGGCGTCTCCGGCGCCTGTAACGGCGACTGTGCTGGCGGCAGTGGTGTCTGCTGCGGTTGGGGAGCAGGGCGCAGCCCCGTCAGAGGTTGACGCGATGCCTGTCGCTGCGAGCGCCGGAACGCGTGTACCTGCCGCGGCCGCAAACAGGCAGGAGCACGGCCAGGCGGAGGGTGAGTTTCCGGGACCTGCGAACGGAGCTTCCTCCGGCGCTGCAAGGGCGGTCTCGAAGAAGAAGTTACGTGCCCAGCCAGCGCCGAGACGGCTCGGAGCAGGGCTGGGACCTGGCTCCCCGGGACCCCTCCTGGGCTGGCTTCTGCAAGGGCAACCGCCATCTGAGCGAGCGCAGCGGTCGCCATCGGTGAGCCAGCGAGAGGGGATAGAGGTGACTGAGGCTGGAAGCCGCCCGCCAGGAATCTCCCGGGACGCTTCCGCTCCCAACGTAACACCAGCAACGGCAGCGCGCGCTGAGGCTCCAAACACCACGAACGCCGTTGCACACAACACCCGCCACGCGACGCGACGAGCGGCAATTACCTGGGGACCGCCCCGCGGAGGTCGGACACCGTGGCTGCCGGCGGGACGTGGAGCTACGGGCGCGGTGGCAGGAGCGCCGACAAGCGCGGGGAGGACTCAACGGGGGGGCGGTGCACGGGAGCGCGCGGAGGGCGAGGGGGAAGGGCCCTGGTGGGGGGATCTGAGATCCCCGTACGAGTTGGCACCTGGCGGGAAAGGCACGACAGACCAGAGGCGGGGGTAGCACCAACGAATGAGGAGGAAGGAGCGGGCTCTGAGGACAACGGTGGCGACCCAGAATTTATGTGTGGTGACGAAGCTGAATCTGAGGAGGTGTCCCTGGAGGAGGAAACCGGGGTGGACAGGAATGCACCCAACACACGGGGAAGAGGGTCGAGGGGGGATGTGCAGAACCAACAAGCTGTGGGAGATACAGGTGGAGCAACAGTTGCGACAGATGTCTTCTCGCCTACTGACATGGCGAAGGATGATGCCATCTGGCAAGAAGCCGGGGGTTGGGATATGCAGCAACTGCAACGTAGTGACCAGCCCTTCCTTGTTCGCCGCCTACCTCCACAAATCCTAGACAAATACAGCCTCTGTCTGCTGGCGCCACTTCTGAGGCTAGAGAAGTTCCCCACGTGCCCAGGGGCGTGGAAGATTCTTCTCTTCCTACCGAGGCTTACACTACGACCCTCTCCCGAACCTGTTATTGGGAGCCGCTGGGCTCGAATTGAGGCTCGGCTGCACCAATTTCAGCAGGGGAAATGGGAGGGACTTTTCGAGGAAGCTGGCACTATCCCCGATACCGAAGCCCCGCTACGACACCAACCGGACGACGATGGTGTTTGTGCACGTGCCGAAGGGTTAATGAAAAAGGGCAATATATCGAAGGCGGTTGCTGCGTTACGCACCAGCCCACTCGCTGAACCCAGTTCGGCAACCCTCGCAGCACTCCGGGCGAAACACCCACATGCTGAAGACGATCTCCCAGCCTGGGTAACAGGGGTAGCAACTTCTGAGCTCGCCATTCAGATCGACGCACTTCGCGAGATCCTGGCGAAGTGCCCGAATGGGGTGGGGGGGGGGCCCTCTGGAACGTGTTTCGAACACCTCAGAGATCCTGCTCTCGCAAATGAGGAGATATTAATTCTACTCGCCAAGATAGTTAACTATTTCCTTAGCACCTACCAGTCACAGGAGCTGCGTGACCTTGCCCTATCCTCGCGCCTGATAGCTTTGGAGAAACCGGGGGGTGGGGTCAGGCCTATCGCGATTGGCGAAACATTGCTCAGAGTAGTAGCGAAAGCAGCTCTACATTCGCTCGGCCCCAAGATCCGGGAGTTCTTTCTCCCGGTCCAATTCGGCGTGGCCATCCCGGGGGGAGCGGAGTGCATCATACACTCGGTTAGAGCGCTACTACAGGAGGACGTCCCGCGGATCGCGTTGCAGCTGGACGTAGAGAACGCGTTCAATAGCGTCGAACGCAGGGCCTTCTTCGAGGCGTTGCAATGGTCTAACCTCAACCCCCTACTCCCCCTGGTCCGAAACCTCTACGACGGCCCGTCGAGGCTCTTGGTTGACCAGCGTTTTGACACTGAGTACATCCTGAGCTCCCGCGGAGTTCGCCAAGGCGATCCACTCGGCCCGCTCCTGTTCGCGGCGGCGATCCAGCCAGCCCTGCTGAGTGTGGCCACTACTCTGCCGGATGTGGCGATCGTCGCCTACGCCGACGACATTACGATTGTCGGCCCACGTGAAGCCGCCTGCCTCGCCTTCGACACGATCGCTGCGGCTTTGGGAAAGGCAGGACTGCGATGCAACATTGCCAAATCAACGGCCTGGGGGAGGAACGCGAGCGAGCAGCAGGAGGAGTTACCGCTGGGGCTGACCGCGAACCCGGGAGGAATCAAGGTGTTGGGCAGCCCTGTTGGGTCTGATGACTTCTGCACGGACCACGTACGGGCGGCGCTGGGGGAGGCTGCATCACCGCTCCCCCTCATTTCACAACTGAACCCGCAGCACGCGCTCCTTATGGTCTCACGCAGCATCTCACGGCGGATCTCGTACATGCTTCGGACGACCCCGGCTTCTACACTAAGTGCGCGAGAATGGAGGGAGTGGAGTGAGGCTCTCCTGGGATCGGCGCTCACCGTGGCGAAACTACGGATCCCCACCTCCGAGCTTGAGCAGAGCCTGCTGTGGCGCCAGGGGACACTCCCCATCCGCCTGGGTGGCCTCGGGGTGATCGACCCTATCTCTGAGGCACCCGCGGCATACCTGGCCTCAGTCACGGCGGCACACATCCTACTGAGGCAGCTGAACCTGCCAACAGACTGCCTCCTGAGCCGGGCGACACAGCTCCTCTCCCACGAGTGGGCCCCACTGCCACCTGAGACCAACCCCAGAGCCACGATGGAGGGTAACCTCCCTGCCGAAGCCCGAGCAACACTAGAGCAGTACAGGGCAGGGAGCCTGGGCACTGGGAACCTGCAGCTGAGGCTGTCCAAGTCTATCAACCAGCGGCGGGCGTTGGAACTCCTAGCAGACACACTTCAGGACCGACCAGGGGAGGACAAGGGCCACGCCGTCCGCCTCATCAGCCTCAAGGGGGTGGGTGCGGGTGACTGGCTCCATGCCATCCCAACTAGAGGAGACCTTAGCCTATCCCCTGGCCAATTCTCGATGGCCTTGGGCCTGCGGTTGGGCATGGAGCTGCCGGTTGCCGAGGTGTGTCCGTGCAAGCGGGACAACGCGACGATCGCCGATAAGAGCCTCCCCAATCACCTCCTGCGGTGTGGGGATGGCGGGGACGCCGTAAGGACCCACCACGCCCTGGTTTTCGCGGCTCTCAGGATGGCCAGGGATGCGGGCTACAAGACGTTCCATGAAACCACGGCTTTCTCTCCCCCCGTCCTCCGAAAGCGGGCAGACCTGGCCATCCGAGACCAGGAGTCAGGGGAAACGTGGGTGACAGATGTCACGGTCACGGATCCGGTATTGCAGAGGCGGGACAAGGGAGCCAGGAAGCCGCCTGGGTGGGCAGTGGAGGAAGCTTCCGAGGGTAAGCACAGGCTCTACGAAGGCCGCCCTAGCTATGCCGGTTTCTTTGGGCTAGCGGTAGAGACCTACGGGGCCCTGGCTAAGGACACGCAGCAGTTCATCCGCATGCTTGCCACCTATGCCGCCAAGACGAAGTACAGGAAAGGACGCCTCACGACGACCGCCGCCCGCCTTAATGCACACTTCAGGCAACGGTGGTCCGTGGTGCTCCAGCGCAGCCAAGCAATCTCCCTACTCTCCAAGTCTAACCGAGCAGCGGAAGCGGCTTTCCCACAGACAGCGGCGGACCCTTGGGCACCTAGGCTAGGTGACCTGTGGCAGACCCTGGAGGACGAGTATGAAGAGAGACACGCCCCTGCCAGGGCGGCCTGAGGGGCCTGAGGGGGCCGGGGAGATAGAAACATGGTGACAGGAGGGGGTTGGGTGGCAGCAGGGGAGGGATACATGGGCGCGGTGAGAAACAGGGGGGGGGGGGGTGGGGGTGTGCTGGGCCGGGGTGGGCCAGAGGGAACAGAGACAAGGAAGGGCGTCTCAGGGAAGGTGCGAGGAAGTGGCGGGTCCGAGGAGGATAAGGGGAGGTTGTGTGGTGGTATGGGAGGGACAGGGGACAGTTGGAAGAAGGGGGGGTTCTCATGGCCCTGAGTTATTGGGGATCAGGCTCCTTTGAGAGTTAGGGGTGCTTCAGGATGGATGGGCTTACTCTGTTTGTTTGTTTGTTTGATTGATTTGTTCTGGTTCCCTGGCTGCTCCAATACCTAGGAAAGCTAGTTACCACCACCTGCCATGCCTGTACCTTGTGACCCATATAAATGCATGACTGCTTGAGAGAGAGAGAGAGAGAGAGAGAGAGAGAGAGAGAGAGAGAGAGAGAGAGAGAGAGAGAGAGAGAGAGAGAGAGAGAACGAGAGAACGAGAGAGATAGAACGAGAGAGAAAGACTGTCAGAGAGAGAGAACGAGAGTGAGAGAACGAGAGAGAGAGAGAGAGAGAGAGAGAGAGAGAGAGAGAGAGAGAGAGAGAGAGACCGAGAGAGAGAGAGAGAACGAGATTGAGAGAACGAGAGAGAGAGAACGAGGGAACGACAACAATAGAACGAGAACGAGAGAACGAGACAGACAGAGCGGAAAAGAGAGAACGAGAAAGAGAGACAAGAAAAAGAGAACGAGAGAACGAGAGACCGAGAACAAGAATGAGAGAACGAGAAGGTCAAGGCATAGGGTAAGTTAGCAGTGCAAGAAAAATGACAACTTCACTCATGCAAAGCTTCACAACCACTTCTACTTCATACATACAACGACATATATCAATTCTACAACGACTTAACAACTGCGTGCCAATTTGCTGCAGCCAACAGCTAACGGCTAAGGGCATGTTCCTACGGCCCCTTGTCAGGGCATCCTCTTATCAGCTTCGCATATTTGTTGTACGCACGTTATAGAACGCCTCTTGTCAGGCTTGTACCGTGAACGCGCACGAACGAAATCGATCGCACCATGTCGCTCAACAACGCGGAACCCACTGTGCACGTCCACAGAATCGCGTAAGCGTCAAAGCATGAGTCTCGCCCGTCACTTTAACCTGCGCACGACTGTGACGTGGCGAATGTGCAACGGGAAGCTTACGTGCTCATTTTTCACGATTCCCAACATTTATCTCAATTCCCGCCACACAGCCATCCAGTGCACCAGCACGTTCGACACGTTCCACAAACCACAGCAAACAAGGAACCAACAACAACATCGAAGTGCATAGATCTGTCAAAGCATACAAAACCGTGACATAGATTAGGGACATTATCATCAATCTTCAGCAGCTAGCCATGGCACGCAAACGCAAAGGATCGGTTCGCCCAGCAGACGACGAAGGTTGGAGTGTGGAGGACCTAGCCTATGTCAAATGGATGAATGCCAAAATCGCGGCCGGAAAACCAACCGCCCGTCCGTTACGTAGCGTGGGAGCCACGAGCTCAACCCCGAAGCAAGCGACAGTCTTGCCCCGTGAATACGACACGGACGACGAATACATTGAGAAGGATTTGGACGATGAGGACGATGCTGCCGGCTCCGATCGCGACGATGCCGTTGCCGCCTGGCACGGCATTGCTGAATACAATGGCCCTGATCAGGACGATGCAACAGCTGCTCAAGCCGATCACGATCAATCTGCGGCTGCCTCGCGCTCTGACGGGAAGCGGAAGGGAAAGTCTGAGTGCGCAGCCCTGCTAAGGTGAACAGCAGCCCGGGGCCTGGCGCTCGTATTGAGTGGACGCTGAAGGAGTCAGCCATCCTAGTTGCAGCTCGTTGGTTCACGAAGGACGAGCTGCAGCAGATGACTGGGAAGCAAGGCTCCCAATACTGGCTGCGTCTCTACGAGCACATTAAGCTCCAGCACCCCGATTGGAGCCGCAACGCTACCGCGTGCACCAACCAGTGGAAACGGTTGAAGCCTTGTGGAAGCAGGTGACGAACGGGGACTCTGCGTCGGGTGGGGCAACTGTCATCAAGCCCCCGTGGTGGGAGTGGATGATCCTTTTCTATAAGGACACTGCAGCGGCGGACCCGCACGCACTGGATGGTGGCGGTGCTGACGACGTTACCGTCGATCCAGGCCTGAACATCCCTAAGCCCGCGAAAACCGACGCTACGACTACAACATGTGAGTTATTCAGAACGAGGATGTGACTAAGTTGTAGCACACCGTTTGCTACTGAACCAAAGTACACAATCACCCTCGCGATTTCAAACAAGGCATTTCAAATTGTGTACACTTTTTCCACCCCAATGCCTATGTGCCTGCAGGCCGCGACACACCCCCGAGCGCAAAACGTCGCATCAACAAGACAGCAACTATGGCGGCTGCTCAACTTTTGGCCGACACTCTCACGCGATGCTCAGAGGAGGGCATCTCCCAGATCATCGGAGTAATCCGGGAGTGGATGGCAAGCCAGCAGTCTCAAACTAGTCGCCCGCTTCGCTTCTCCCGCGGAAGTGCTGGCGGTGACAACGCATGGCCGGACGCAGACAATGCCACGGAGGGCGACGAGGTTGAGGAGTGGCGGTGCTGACGACGCCGTTCAAGGTATGCGTCATGCAGTACCATTCCGAGCCTTTTACGGCGTTCCTTCAGTTCGAACGGCATGACAATGTCACACGCCTCCCACTTATACTCGGCGAGTTCTCCGCGCGTCCACCACGGGTCCCGGGTGAGTGAAATAGCCGCCCATCTGATGTTTGGGGTCTTCATGCGTGGCCCTGCCATCCCAATGCCCATATTGTGCAGGATAACCACACAACTGGCGCCGGCGAGAACCCGCCAGAGCGCACAATCGTGACGGCCGGCGAACAGCCGGTACCGGCCCTTGAACTGGCCGATCGTGCGCTCCACGGACATGCGGGTTGCAGATTGGCAGTAGTTGAATGTCTGCTGCCACTCGAGCATGAGGCGGCCAGTCGGAGCGTGCAATGGCGTGAGGCAATAGTCGCGGAGGGGATAAGCTGCATCGCCGACTAGCTGGTATGGGGCGATGTCACCATTTTCCAGTCGTTTTGTATGAACACCCGCTGGTCATGAGCTGTGCCCGGAAAGCCTATCAAATAATCCCAGATAATTCCTCTAGCGTCGCATGTTACTTGCAGCTGTACGGCATACTGTGATTTGCGTGTATAATACTCCGACCGATGCCCTTCCATTCCCCGGATCTGGACATGGGTGCCATCAATGGCACCAATAACCGCTGGAACACCTTTGATGCTTTTAAATTCCTCCGCCATGACCCGCATCTCGTCTTGCGTTGGAAATCGGACCCAGGCCTTCTTAAAAACGCGCGGGAAATTCTGCAAAAACAAATCAACAAGCCTATGACAGAGCGTTTTAGGGACCCCGAACCAGAAAGCAAGATCGATGTACGCCATGGCGCTCGCAAAGTATTTTATTGGGATCAGAAAAGCTACTCGGATAGGCAGTGCGTGCCTATGTATGACAAGGTGCAATACATGGTGCATTCCCTCGCATATGTGGTCTAATATGGCCCGGTTTATGCGGAACAGGTCAGTAAACATCTCGTCCGACATCGATGCCATCTCATCCTCCCACACGTCTAGTCTCCGCCGCCGTAGTTGGCGGTTCCGCGTGCGCAGGTCACTTCGGGACTCCACACATGTCTCTTCCTGCTCCACGGCGTCGATGTGCTCTAGCAGTTGAATGCAGGCCTTCGTGGCACAGTCTAAGAGGGAGCTGAAGTAAAACGCATGCCATACTATTAGCAGGCGTGGGAGGAACGGAACATCGGTCATAGTGCCTCCCCGGTCTAATCTACGCGTGCTAGATTCCCGGAGTTGTTATTTCTTTTGATGGTTTGCGCGTGCTTTTATCTGTGAACGATTGTTGCTTGGTTGAGACTACGTGGGTTGTTGGGTTTGTATTTTGTGCAATGCGTTTTAAGCTGATGTGGCAATGTCGCATATTGAACGGATCGCGGTTCTCATGGGACGTTACAATTTGATGCCCACGGTTTCGCGGCACTGTGCCACATCATCCAACTTTCAAGTTCGCACACAACTGCAAACCGGCAAGTTTATCTGACAAGAGGTTTCTCGCTCCAGCCGAATTACAGGTGAATTTAGCGAGGCTGATAAGAGGCGGCCCTAATAAGGGGCCGTAGGAACATGCCCTAAGAGCTAAGTCGTACGGAATGAACGAACGAAGGAGGACATGAAGACCATGCAAGAGGATGTGAAACCGAAAATTAGAGAAAATAGGATGTGAGATGACGGACTGAAAGAAGAAGAGAAGAGATTAGGAAGAAATACGAACTGGAATATCTAAATAACGGAATATGTAAACGGAGAATGCGCAGGACGCTGAGTGTCATCATCGGCATCTAAATCTCCACAAACATCCCCTCGCAAATCTTATGAGCTTAAGAATAGAGGAAGTAAAGCTTACATAAGAAGCTGTAGGTGAGAGTGGCGGCCTCTCCCTTAGCGCGCCTAGCACGAGCAAAACGTCACCAATGCGCCAAGCACAAGCAGAACGATTCCAGCAAGAAGTTACAAGAGGGAAAACAAAAGAGAAACCCGGACGGAGAGAAAATGAGAAGAGAGATAACAATAGCGGATGGAGAGAGAAGGAAAGGAGAAAGACATACGGAACCTTGAATATGCAACAAAACAGGAGTAACAACAACAAGGTAGCAAAAACGAAGGCATGATAAAAAAAAAACGGAAAGGTAGTCTTCACGTGACGAAGGCATGATCTCGAGTTAACTTTCTCCTAGTCAACTTAAGTAGGCTAACGATAGTCTTAACAAACTAGCAACACTTGCTATTCCTACTCTTCCAGATGCTGCTACTCTCTTACCTAGAAACTGGAATAGCGTGACAGACAGGAGTGGTTGGAGAAGAAGCAGAGGAAAGGAAAAAAGGAACGTGAAAAACCTAACAACCTCATTTGTCGCATCGAAATCATCAAGTAAAAGTACGAACGACAGAGTCGATGGGTTTAGCACAATAGTTTGAGTTTGGCCTTAGAGTCGGAAGGTTGTAGGATCGACTCTTGTAATCGAAATTAACCCTCAGAAAATTTGTAGTTAAAACTCAATGAAGTATGTCCAGTTTTTGAACATCAAATACAACGTATACAACTAGACAAATAGCTTCGCAACCCTAGGTCGACTTTGTCGCCTCTTGTTTGTTTGTTTGTTTTTTGGGTTGCGAAGCAACCCTTTACGATCGATTTTGACAAATTTTCTTTTCATGTTTTTTTTACATGAAAATAAAATTCGTAAGCTACAGTACCACCCTTCCCATTTTGCATTTCTTTGTAGTAGTTTTTTTCTTACATGCTATACTGTTTACTTTATATCTTTTACTGTTTGATGTTGTAGTGATAACTTCACGTATTGAATGTTACGAATATTAGTAATGAAATACACACCACGCATGCTTAAATGAATGTAATGCAACAAGATATATAGATGCATAATACTGATACATGGATGAAAATGCTTTGGCATGAAACGAAATGCTGAAATGCAACATATGATATATCATACAAATGCGTGATAGTTAACGACCCAAAAACTAGGCTACCGCATCCCCTGCCTAGCATGGGGGGGAAGTCGACAGCAAAGTCTTTGAATAATCAACTAGCACATGAAAAAATACAATCTGTTAACCCTAAAAAGAGGGTTCACACTATCAAATCCAGTTCGAAGTGGCAAACACACGAGTCACTGAGTGCGCCAGTGAACCAATGAGAAATGATAGTAATGAACCCCCTTTTTAAAATTGACAGACATGCATTGATATTGCAATGATAGATGAGATGAATGCACTAACACAAACACATTCACACAATCAGAGGCACGAAAACCGACAAACCCAGCCAAAAACACGCGATAATAAATAAAATGCAAATCAACATTAAAAGGGCAATATGGTAAATCATATAAGTGACCAATAAACATTTTCTGGATTGAAATCGCCTTCCTGGCCAGCAAGGCTCCTGAGGAATGGGTTTAAGAAGTGGAAAGGAGGAACGGAAAGAACCAGTCGGTACAAAAAAAAAACAGAAAAGGGTATGAGGTGTGATGAAAAGACGAGAAACAACGAAGAAACAAATGAAACAATGAATGATGTGAGTGTTGAAGAGTTAGAGCTAACAAATAGCAAGGAGAATAATGTACCGAGGCATAAAAAGAAAGAAATGAACGGGAACGAGACACTAAACGGAAGAAACGAATACGGAGAGCGTTTACAACGGAGAGCGAGAGCGAGAGCGAGAGAAAGAGGACGAGAGAGATAGAGGACGAGTGAGAGAGGACGACGAAAGAGGACGAACGAGAGAGAGAAAGGACGTGAGAGAGAGAGAATGGGAGAGAGAGAACGAACGAGAGAGAGACTGAGAGAGAGAGAGAGAACGAGAGTGAGAGAACGAACGAGAGAGAGAGAGAACGAGAGATCGAGAGAGAAAGAACGAGAGAGAGAAAGAGAGAGAGAACGAACGAGAGATAGAGAGAGTGTGTTAAACTAAGGTTTTGAAAAAAAACATGTGTTAAAACAAGATCTAAGCCGACCTAGTTTAGATCTAAGTCGTCCTAGTTTAGAATCAAGTTGACCTAACAAACATACGTATCGAACGATTTTAAGTTGCAAGTTAGGAGCTTACCTAGCGGAAGTCCCGTAGCCACAGTTTCGACATATACCTATAGAGCATAGGGGACAAAAACAGAAGGAGAAAAGAAAAGAAAAGAAAACAAACAAAGAAAATGATAAAAAGAAGAGAAGAAGATAAGCTATACAACGGATGTGACTTCCATAGGTAAACAACGAGCTCACCTAACTACGAGTGAATGACGCATGTGCGTTAGGAAAACTGACGTAGTGGCGCCTTTGTTATTAACAAAAAGAAAAGCAACGTACAAAGAGCTTGCACGTTGCAACGTGTTAGAATAAGAGGCTAAGTTGAAAGGAAGGGCCTAGGCTTAGTAGCCTAGGCCCGTACTTAGGTGTCGAGCGGGTTTTGCCCTAGGGGAGAGTATCGAGTGAGTTGAGAAAAGTTGAGAGAATGTGTGCTTCACTATAGGGCTCGAAGTACATATAGCAAAGGAAACACATAAGGTGCACCACCACACAAAGTTTAAATAACTACACTAACTACAGCTACAGGCAGTTACAAATATAAGTTGACACAACGTGCAGGATCGAAACAAATAACGATCTGGGGCTCGTCTATATGATTGCATGCGCTAGAAAAGCAGCTATTTGCTAAATCGAAAGGCTGAAACAGATGATAGCGACTAAGACTAATTAATCTACTCTACTTAAGTCTAGAAATAATGCTCACCTAGGTAGTAGTAGCTGAGTAAAGTGGTTGAGGAGGTCGCTGGAGCAGGCAGGGATAAGTTGGAACTGCAAGGCACCAACGCAAAAAGGAGAAACGAAATCCAAAGCTGTTGTGTCTCATGTCAAAAACAAACTTGCTGTGATCAATTGTTCACTTCTTTCGAACGTCTGGTTTGTCGTAGTGGATTGGCTTTCACGTTCGAAACCAGAGGTCGGGTGATCAAATCTCGGTGGCGTATGATATGCGCTGGCTGCGATTTTCGTTCCCGAGTTTACATGAGGATATAAAGGTACTCATCTAAAATGTAGTTTTGAGAACAAATGTACTTGTGTTGTGGGTTTGGAGTTTTAGAGTGTTTTTTTCCACTTCCTTATTACAATCAAAATGCATAAAGCTCAGCAGCTTTCTATATTTCATCCACAATTAATCAACTGGAAACAATCTTCCAAGACAGGGAGATTATTATTATGCGCTATACATCCATTAAAAAAGCTTCGCAACCCTAGGCCGACTTTGTCGCCTCTTGTTTTTTTTTTGACCAATTTGAATGCAGCTGCTACCCTTGGTTGTTATCAGTCGCCTAGGCTCTGCATGTGTAATGTCTGCGGTGGGGTGCGATGTAGCATGTTCCCCAAAAGTAGTAATAACTTATATAAGGGTTGTGTTGGGTTTAGGGCATTCATGTAAGGTACCATCTCCCTTACCCATATCTATTCCCTCGCCCTCTCTCCAATCAACCGGTTGGAGGGGCCACAAACTCTACTGTCATTTCTCTCTCGTTCCTCCCATTATCTTACCTTTTAAATCTCGCCTATTCAACTTTCTCCATAATACAAACCAGCATGTGCCGTCGGATTCCATATATGTGAGCCGTTTTGTAAAAAATTAGAAGATTGGGTTTTTACATATTCGTTCAGTTCCCATGTGATTGGTATTTGGATTCCTTTACAGTGTGAATTGCCACAAAGTAGGAAACGAGAATGGCTAGAAACAGGACAGTACAAGGTTTGTATAGGCAAACCCTCACAGTACTGTGCCCCATAAGGAGTGCCCCACTACAGCCTACAATATAGTGTTGACACACCCCCATAGGCAAAGTGGGGGACAAGCACAAGGTGGATCACGACGACACCACACATTCTCAGCACCAATTCAAGGCCACAAGGCCAGTTCACATAAAGGATTATAAAGCAAGGTGAACAAGCAAGACATTGATCTCAACCTAGCAAGGGTAAGCATGCAGGTGCAGCAATATAAACATCACAGTACAAACAAAGCCAAGAGGTAAGCAAGTGAGGCCCGGTAGGCACAAGACCTAGCATAGTACAGAAACGCTGATGATCACAAGGCTGAAGTGCCTTGGTAAAGATATCAGCAGTGTTGGCCCGAGAGGCCACGTAAGCAAGACGAAGCTGACCACGCTACTGCAACTCTCAAGCAACGAAGTAGCGCAGAGCAATGTGCTTCGTTATGTGCTCCAGTCTGTGCTACTGACACAAGGCAATCATGGCCTTGTTGTCGACGTACACAACTTAAGGAGAACGAGGCGGCTCTCCCAAGTCGATTAGCAGGTAGGTGAGCTAGCGTAACTCCAGTGCAACCATGGCCCCAGCGTAGATCTCAGCCTCACAACTGGAGCTGAGAATAAAAGACGAACGGGTAGACCGCCACGAAACAGAGCCGGAACCAAGGCTGAAGGTGTACCCCTGTGACGACCGCTGCGTAGCCAAGTCGTCAACCCAAGAAGCGTCTACGTGACCAGTGAGGACAACTTTAGCCCGTCCTTCAAGCACGAGCCCCATGCCTGACATACTTCACAGGTAACGCAACACCCTCTTAGCTGCATCCATGTGCTCTGGTCGGTGTCTCCCAGGAGCAACATAGCGTGCCATGATGCTAAGAGGGTATGCCAGGTCAGGTCGAGTGCATGTCATCAGGTACATGAGGCAGCCAACAAGCTCGGGGTACGGGCCACTTGGCTCTACGGACTCATCCGAATGCAGAGCTGAGAGCGAGTGGAGAGTAGACAGAGGAGTGGACTGCGGCGAGGAGTACGTGAAGTTGAAGTGCTGAAGGACCTGCTGCACCATGTGTGACTGAGTGCGCCGTGCTCTGTCCCGGGTGGTCTACAAGTCAAGATAGCTGCGCAGCTCACCCAGGTCTGTACACGTGTGTCTCTTCTGCAGCTTCGACTTCACGTGGGCGAGTCCAGCAGTGTCAGCAGTAGCAAAGACCAAGTCGTCGACGTACATGAGGATATAGAACGGCGGCAGCGAAGTGTCGGTGCGTAGAAACAGCGACGGGTCAGGAGTAGAAGGAGCAAACCCAAAAGCCGCAAGCGTAGTCCTCAATGTGTCGCGCAACTCACGGGGCGCTTGGCGGAGACCGTAGACTGGCCGCCGGAGGCTCCCCTGGGTACAAGGAGGAAAAGACCCAGTAAAGCCAGGTGGGCGGCACAGCCAGATCTCCTCGTGCAGGCTGCCCTGTAGAAAGGCTGTGCTGAAGTTAAGAGAGTGAAGCTCGTAGTCACGCTGAGCGGCGACGTGCAGCAGCATCCGAAGAGTTGTCATCTTCGGGGTGGGGGAGAAGGTCTGAAAGTAGTCAACTCCCTGTCGCTGACTGAAGCCTCGAGCAACGTACCGCGCCTTGAAGACAGGCGGAGAACCCGGCGGCCGCTTCTCCCTAAAAATCCACATGCCATTGACAATGTTCGCCCCAGGTGGGGGAACCTCGTCAACGTATGTGCCTGTGGAATTCCACGAAGCCATCTCTGTGTCCATGGCTGTCTGCCACTGAGAGGAGTAGGGACCCTCTATCGCCTCTGCGTAAGAGCGCGGGGTTGGAGTGTCTGGTGCATCCGGGTCTCCCTAAGGGGAAAGCAGCATGGACACGAAATAAGGACAAGCAGCAGCAAAAAATGGAACTCCTCCTGCCTGTCCTCAAAGACGTTCGAGATAAGAGCGCACTCACCCCCGACGGATGGAGGACAGTCATACTCAGACTCAGCAAGAAGACAAGTGGCGGAGCCTAGACGACAACGAGCAGCAAAGTCGAGAAGCTCAGCAACAAGAGCAGACGCAGTAGTAGACTCAAAGGAAGGGCCAGTGTGGAAAGTGGCCAGAAGATGCATAACAGTAGGACTAGCAGCACAAAGGGAGTCAGACTCCGGGTCCGGACTAACAAGAAGGGAGGACGCAGGAGGAGACGGCAGAGGGACACGCTGTGGAGATGTGGAAGGACGCAGTGCCAACTGGTGTGTGCCGGGGACAGGAGGAGGATGATGACGCGAACCATGACGACCAGTGCGAGCAGCGGGAACAGGCGGCGCAGGGCGAGACGCATGCTCACGAAGCTCAGCAAGACCTCCAGTCGGACCAGTGTAAGGAGAAGGAGCAGGCAGTGGGGAGGCGGGCTGTAACTGTGACTGCGACTGGGCAGGCGGTGGACACTCTAATAAGGAGCATGGCCAGTAGAAGGCGGGAGACCAAGAACCTGCTGAAGGATTGGAACGAAGTACAACCGCAGCCGTGCAGCACCACCAGAACCAGCAGAGACAGCACCAGCACCCCCAGCGTCAGCTCCAGCTCCTGCAGCACCACCAGCACCAGCAGCACCTCAAGCAGCTCTAGCAGCGCCAACTCCAGTACCACCAGCAGCCCCAGCTCCAGCAGGACCACCAGAAGTCCCAGAAGCTCCAGTAGCGCCAGCTCCAGTACCTCCAGCAGCTCCAGCGCCAGTAGCACCACTAGGCCCAGCAGCTCTAGTACCTCTAGTACGAGCACCTCCGGGACCAGTGGCTCCAGAACCCCCAGCAGCTCCAGAAGCAGCAGAACCTCCATCTCAAGTAGCACCACTAGCACCAGCAGCACGGCTCCAGCTGCGAGCAAACCACTCGCGCTGCTGCTGTGGAGAGAGTGGCTCCCGTCGAGACGAGATACCCGAAGGACCTCCAGGCTCAACACCCCTAGGCTCTACACACGCAGCCACAGTACCCGCAGGCTCTGCACCCTCAGACTCAGCAGTCCCAGGCTCTGCACCCCCAAGCTCAGCACCCCCAGATTCACCACCCCCTGGCTCAGCACCCCAAGATCCGGCACCCGCAGGCTCAGCACCCCTAGCAGCACAAGAGTCAACCGCTACCTGAACACACCTAAGGGGGCAAGACCCTGAGGGGGAAGGGGGTCTACCGGAGGAGGACCTGGCGCGAGGAAGAGCGGCGGGGGGGGGGGGGGGGAGGGGGGCAATGCGGTAGGGGAAGAGACGGTAGTAAGGAACCGACTCGTCAAACGTGACGTCCTGAGAGTACAGAAGACGGCGCGAGGTGGGGTTGTAAAACTGCCAACAAGGCGCGTCAGGGGGGAAGCCAAGGAAGATGCAGGGAACAGCACAGGAGGACCGCTTGTCTGCTGACAAATCGGGGACAAAAGCTCGAGATCCCTAGACACGGAACGCAGACGCATCGCCAACCTTCCCTGTCTACCGCAGAGTGGGGGAGGTCTCCGGCATGGAGACCCGGGGCTGAAGGTTGATCTGATGTGCCGCGTGCTGAACCGCGAACGGCCACAGAAAATGGGGAGCAGCCGCATGGATCATGGACGTACGAGCGACGTCCATGACCATGCGAATGCGGCGCTCAGCAATCCCATTTTGTTGTGGAAAGGCCGGAAGCATGAACGCCTGGCGGATGCCCTCCGCACGACAGAAGGCCCTCAGAAGGTCGGAGGAAAACTCTCCACCTCTGTCTGAGTGTAGACGCAGATCAGGAAGGTCCGAGTCGAAACTCTCGCTGAGCAGGCGACAAGCAGCGCGGATCCAGTCGATCAGCACCTCAGTGACCTCACCCTTGCGACGCAAGGGGAAGACTGTGGTGTAACGGGAGTAGTCGTCAACGACCAGCAGAAAGTAACGCTTGTGACCCTGTCCACGGACGCGGGCTGAGCCCCACACGTCGATGTGAAGAGTCTGCAAGGGAGCCTCCATCGGAGGGAACTTGTAGTAGTGAGGAGCGGCGCGCCACTGCCCCTTGACGCAAGGAACGCAGGTAGGTGCAGGCCCCGGTTGAAGGGGAGGGAGAGACCGGGGAAGACCAGTGACAAGGACATGAGAGGCCATGCCTTGGAGATGAAGCAGGGAGGGGTGACCAAGGCGGTGGTGCCCGAGGAGAGTCTGGTGAGACAGGAGGCGACACGAGAAGGGGGCCGACCCAGGACCAGACCGAGACGCTGCGGCAAACACCTGACCAGACGCAGCTACTTGACCAGACGTAGTAACTGGAGGAGACACGGTAGTCAGGGTGTACAGGCTCGACCAAGGCTGACGAGTAAACGTGGCCAGGAGCCGGCCCGTCCATGTACACGTACAGTGGGTCACCCGCTGACCTCAAGGAGTGAACTGGTCAACCCACACGTCCTAAAGGTCAGCTCCACTCACCAAGTTCGTGGAGAACAAGGGGAGGTGGAGACCGGACAGGGAGCCATACGAAACTGCCGGACACGGCAGAACCGTGGAGGAGTGTGCAAGGACCGGGCCCCAAGAGGGGTCAGCCAGGGAGACTACCACTGGCCGGCTGAGCGGCCTGAGTGTGGTGCAGGCATGAAAGAAGGAACGGGAAGCACCTGAGTCAAGTGTGAAAGTGTGCAAGACCTGAGCCGACGCGGTACCTGAGAGAGAAGCCTCACAAGCACCTAGAGCAGCAGACTCACTAGCGCCTAGAACAACAGCCTCAATGCCCAGGTCGGGCGGAACACACATGTAACGGTCATCCTCAGCACTAATAGTCCCAGCATACATAGCAGCAACGATAGCATCATAATCAAGATCAAAGATAGCAACCCCCGACCTAAGCAGATCACCCCAGCGAGGGAGCTCAGTGGCGTCAGGAAACTGTGCACGCAAGGCGTCACTCAGGCGGCCGTAGCAGCGGTGCGTGGCGTGCGGCAGCCCGCACGTCTCCCCGCTACACTCACCGGTGCGGAGAACGTAAGCACAGGGACCAGCAACCCCAAACCTCCTACGCCCAGCGTACCACTCACGAAGCCGCTGGGGCGACGGGGTCTCACAAGAACGCGGCTGCTGCTAATGCTGGCCACCGCCAAAGCCTCCCCGCTGCACAGCTCCACCTCGACCAGCACCACCGCCGCCTCCACCCCCACTTCCGCTGCTGCCGCCGCCTCCACCTCCACCACCACCACCGAAGCCCCCACTCCCGCCGCCACCCCCACCTCCACCCCCACCCCCTCAACCTCCTCCACCGCCACCACCGCCACCACCACCGCCGCGCCCGCCGTCCCCTCCACCACCCTTGCACCCCTTGCCCTTGCCGCTACGGCATCTCCCACTAGGAGCAGACGCAACTCCGACCGACTCGTTGCCAACGAGGTCGACAGCAGCAGCAGAGGCAACGGAAGGCAAAAGGGGGACAGGGGAGCATCCCTCAAAGAAAGGGGCATGAGGGTCACCATGAGAGGCTCCTACAGCGACTATACTCTTCTCTGTTAGAAGGAGGCGCTCCTCGAGGAGGTCAATGGTGAGCGTGGTCGAGCAAAGGGAGAGGAAGTGCTCCCTGGCTAAGCGAAGGGAGTCAGCGAATGTGGCAAAAGCGGCGAGGTCAAGGAACAGGTACGGCAGCATGAGGCTGCTGAGGGCAGCAGAGGCAGGGGAGGAGTAGCGCGCAACAACAACGTCATACAAAGTCTTAGCAGTCTTGTAAAGGCTAAAGTGCGCGCGCTCAGCAGATGGGAGGTGACTACAAACAGCAAGACGGGCAGCAGCATCACGCGTGGTCCACTGCGAGCGAACTGCACTGTCAGCATCGGCAACAGGTGCAACAGAGACGCCGGACATGTGATCAAACAGTGAGACTCCGTCCCTAGAGTCGCACTGCAGAAAGAGCTGCAGGTCATCGACCCAGACCTCGAAATCAATCGCTCGACCCTCAACATTGAAGGTAAGAACACTAGGGTTAGCCATCGCGGCAGTAGCAGTAGCTGCAGTAGTAGTAGTAGCAGTAGCAGTAGCAGCAGCAGTAGCACAGGGCGGCGCGGCTTGGCAGGGCGGCGCGGCTAGGTAGGGCGGCGCGGCTCGGCAGGGCAGCACGGCTCGGCAGGGCAGCGCGGGTGCGGCGGTGCGCTTACCAGGAGCGGGAGTAGGGCAGGGCCGCGACTGGCAGGGCAGGGGCCGCGACGAGCCGGCTGGTAAGGGGCCGCAACGAGGCGGCAGGGAGGGCCGCGACTTGGCAGCAGGGCAGGGCCGCGACTGGCAGGGTAGGGCCGCGACTTGACGGCAGGGCAGGGCCGCGACCAGGCAGCAGTAGGGCAGGGCTGTGTCACGGCGGCCGTAGGGGAGGTCCGCGTCGAGGTCTCGGCAAAGCAGGGGCCGCGTCGAGAGGCGGAAGGGCAGGGCCGTGCGGGCAGCGAAAGCAGGGTGCAGTAGGCGGGTAGGGCAGGGCTGCGACGACGGCTGAGGCGGGCCGCTAAGGGCGGCGATGACAGCTAGAGCGGGCCGCGACGACGGCTAAGGCGGGCTGCAGCTGCGAGAAAAGGGACTCGACGGGCCGTTGGGGTAAGGGCGCGACAGGCCGCAAGGGCAGGGCCGTTAAGGGCGGCACTAAGGCAGAGCGCGCGACGGCGCAGGCGAGGCAGGTGCGACGCGCGCTTCGGGCAGTTAAAAAAAAAAAAAAAAAAAAACTAACACGATGGGCCCTTCAAAAAAAGGTTCCCACTCTCTTCACGCTCTTGTGGATGTAGAGGGGGGTGAGCTTGGACTTGATTTCTGTCTCATGGGTCAGGTGCATGACCCTAAGTCGGTCAAGGAGGCCTTGTCCCGTCCTGAGTGGGTGGAGTCCATCCGTGGGGAGCTTGAGTCTCATAGGGTGAACGAGTCTTCTGAGCTAGTTGATCCAGCTTCTGTGCCACCTGGAATGGAGGACTTGAGATGTCAGTGGGTGTGGAAGCATAAGCACATGGCTGATGGGTGTATTGAGAGGCCCAAGTCCAGGTTGGTGGCCATGGGGAACACTCAAACACAAGAGGCGTTCACTATGACCAGGTATATACCCCAGTGGGTAAACCAACCACCCTGAGAGGTTCCCTTGGGATGGCAACATCCTCGGGGTTTCAAATCCATCACATGGATATGACCACTGCCTATCTTCATGGGGTCTTGAAGGAGGAGCTTTACATGAGGCAGCCACCTGGTTTTGATGATGGGTCCGACAGAGTTTGCCGACTCAGGAAATCAATCTATGGGCTAAAGCAAGCTCCAAGGCAGTGGTACCTCAAGTTTGATGAGGCAATGATGGATTTTGGGTTTGAGAGGTCGGAGTGTGACCCCGCCTTGTACCACTTGGTGAGGCGTGAGGGCAGGCTGTCCCTCTACCTCTATGTGGATGACATTCTGCTCATGTCTTTGAGCATGGTCTTGCTGGACGAGGTGAAGGGTCTCTTCTCCTCTCGTTTCCGCATGAAGGACTTGGGCGAGGCTAAGAACTATTTGGGGGTGCAGATTGAGCGTGATGAGAGTGGCATCTTGATTCATCAAGAGAGATACATTCTCAACATGCTTGAGTCCTTTGGCCTTTTTTAGGCTAACCCCGTGCGTACCCCTCTCCCTACAGGGTTCGACATGCATGCACATGCTGAGGAGCCCTTGCTGCGAAATGAGCTGGTCCAGCTTTATCAAAGCATTATGGGGTCTCTCATGTATGCAAGCACGACCACACAGCCCCAGATTGCTTATGCAGTGTCACAGCTGTCCAAGGTGGTATCTTGTCCCAAGGCATTTCACTTGCAGGCTGCTAAGAGAGTGCTAAGGTACCTGAAAGGTTGTGTCAAGTCAGGTATCTTCTACCCCGCACACAGCAAGCCTCAGGTTGAGTTGGTGGGCTTTAGTGATGCTGATTATGCTGGAGATTCAGCTGATCGCAAGAGTCACACCGGCTATGTCTATTGCCTAATGGTGCAGCCATCTCTTGGCAGAGCAAGAGGCAGCCGGTGGTTGCATTGTCCACCACTGAGAGTGAGTACATCAGTCTGTGTCAGTGCATTCAGGAGGGTATGTGGCTAAAGCGTTGTTTTGGGGATTTTGGGCATGAGTTTACTGGTGGTGTGCCTGTGTTTGTGGACAACCAGTCTACCATTGCCCTTGCACAGAATGCATGGTTGCATAGCCGCACCAAGCACATGCAGGTTCGGTGGCATTTCATCAGGGAGATGGTGGCGTGCGGCAAGGTGATCCTCCGGTGGTGCCCCACCAACCGTCATGCAACAGATATACTCACCAAACCCCTCCCTTTTGAGCGGCATGGTGTGTGCATGTCCTTGATGGGGATGCAGCCCCATGTTAGCATGGTGCCTGAGAAGGATGTGGGAGGACTAGTGCTTCTTTGCCTTGACGACCTCATGCTGTGGATGGCGCCCCTCCCTGGGCAAGGGAGAGTGAAGTGAAGAATTTTTCCCAGTGGTGTTCAGCCACCTCCAGCACAAGCAAGGGGGAGTGTTGATTGTGTAGGTGGTTGTGGTATTTTGCTCTAGCTGGTTGTGGGCTAAGGGTTTGGGCAAAATGTGGTGGTTAGACTTGTTGTGGGCTGGAATTGATCTCGCACCCAGCAAGCACCAACAAACCTTTGCTATTCACTACAACACCTTTGGTGTTGCTGTGGGCTAAGGGTTTGGGAAAAATATGGTGGTTAGACTTGTTGCGGGCTGGAATTGATCTCGCACCCGACAAGCACCAACAAAACCTTTGCTATTCACTACAACACCTTTGGTGTTGCTAGTTTAGCTCTTTGGGTTATTGGGGATTGTTGTAGGGCGAGGGTTGGGCTGGTAGGGTTTGAAAAACTCGTGACTTTGCATATATGAACTCTTGTTAAAGCTACTCTCTTGATCTAATCCATGGCTGCCAAGTAATTTCGCCAGGATACCCCGTCGCACGTAAATCACGATAGCAATCGGCCTAAATCTTGGTTGAAGACGTGCGTTACCATTCTAGAAATTAGAGATTAAGCCCTTTCCAACGCGTACATGCTCATAGTTTAACGTTATGTGAGCTGCACGCAATGTTCCGTCGAAGTCGGCGGACTTAATCTCTTGTACGCTCTCCAGATTCGCTTGCTTTCCATCAGAGATAGCGCCGACCGGCGTCATGGCACCATCGGCGACACCTACACCACCAAACAGTTTCATCAGATTACGACAAAGGTGTTGCCAACCTGGGCGGCATCAGCGTGGAAAGCGCGCGGATCCGGTCCTTCACAGACCGCTGTGGAGGTTTCTGCTCATCAAGGTGATGACCCTCCTCTCCCACCACACTCTTCTCCGCGGTGCCAGCATCCGCGAGATCACGATCCCAGACATCTTCTTGTACCGCCTGGCGAGCACATCATTGGTGAACCTGGACAACCAGCCTGTGCTCATGGTGATCGCTGCGCAAAACTCGAAGACGTCCAAGGATGCCCGTCTTCAGCAAAGCTATGCGGCGAGACATTTGGAAGCGGAGTTGTGCGCCGTCGGCGAGACCACCAGACCCATTGCGTCAACTTCCTCCCACCGCTAAACCCTCGTGAATGCCAGCTCTGGTTCAAGAAGCACCTCTTCTTCGCCCGCAACGACATGGAGCAGAAAGAGCTTTCAGGGGCCAGCCACCAACGATGGCCTTATGAATGGTGGAAACTTGAGAAATCGTTTGGAGAGAATTCTGCCATAAATTTCGATTGTATGAAAAACGTCGTCGCGGACTATATACTTCGAATTAGAACGCGGTTCAACCACCAATCGAACGTTCGCAAGCAGAGCTACTAGAAAATGGTCTCGTCAACATTTATTGAGAATTCATGACGATTCGTCGTCTCAAAGTCAACTACCCGCTCTGATACCACTTGTTGTTCAGGATCCGTCACTTTGAGAACTTACGACGAAATCATTTCTCAACTAAACGCAAATCCTCTCGGTAGGAGGTTGCGCCTTAAGCTTAGCTACCATCTCCAAGTTGAATCAGTCGTTAAGATGGTCTATGCAGTGAGAACCAAGTAAAAACGTCCAGCAGCCGCATGACTAGAATGGTGGAGGAAGTACAAGCATTAGAGCATAGAAAGTTGGAGTTGGGGACTCCAAGAGAACCATGAGAGGGAAGGGGTTCTCCAAGAGCTAGGGAAGGATGGTATGAACCTTCCTAGCAGCAAGGATGCAACCCTCATCATGAGGTCCTTGAAGTGTCACATGCAAAATCCAATCTAGTTGGATTTTGCCTAGGTGTTGCAACATTTGCAACCCATGCTAGAAACTTCTAGCCACCCCAATCCAAAATTCAAAGGTGCCTTCCCTAACCACCCAACCCAAGATCCCTTTATAGTCATGTCCCAAGTAATCACCCAAATTAGATCTCACCCCAAAGGTAAATAAGAAATCCAAGTCTTGGAAATCTTGTAACTTGGGCGATCTAGGTCGGAATAAGGCGATCTTGGTATCGTTGGAAAGCTCTGGATTTCTCCTGCATGATCAAGCATTTAGACTTGGAGAAAAACACAGAGATGACAATATCCAACAGCCATGCATAATGACATACGCTCATGCAAATTATGCAAGCACAACTAGCACGAGCACTCGGTAGGACGTTAGGATGATATGCACTCAGAATGACGTGCATCCAACAGACATGATCTTCCTCGACTCGGCGGATGGAGACGTCCTCAGTCGGGCGTCCTAGACGGGGCGAGTCGTCTGCACCGACCTGCGTCCCTGCTCAACGAGGTTGACGTCTCCCACGACGGAGGTCGTGGCCCTGCGGGCGATCGTCTCGCAGAACAGGCTGCATGCGAGGCTTGCTCACGTCGGCATGGACACCATCCGGAGCTCGGCGAAGAACGAGGTCGCCACAGGGCTGGACCTTAAGTCGGCGTCGGGCGCCGACTCACCATGTGTCTCGTGCATCGGCGGGAAGCTGGTGCGGAACACCTTCCCCGACCACGGCTCCGACACCAATGACGTGCTGGCTGTCGTGCACATCGACCTGTGCGGGCTGTTCCGCGTGGCTGCCAAGGACAGCAGCTTGTACTTCTTGCTGCTGAAGGACCGCAAGACCCGCTACGTGTGGGTGAGGCCGGTCGCCAAAAAGTCGGATGTGCTGCTGGAGTTCCAGAAGTGGCTCGTGTTGGTGGAGAGGCGGGCGAAGCAGTTGGTGCTGATGCTGCGCTCTGACCGTGGAGGGGAGTTCCTCGGGAAGAAGTTCACCGACTTTGTGGACGGCAAGGGGATCGTCCACGACCTGACCTGCCCGAACAGCCCTCAGCAGAACGACATGGCGGAGCGAGAGATGTGGACGGTGGTGGAGTTGGTGCGGACGATGCTGCTTCACATGGGTGTGCAGCACCACTGGTGGCACCTCGCTCTGCGACAGGCCGTCTGGGTCTGCAACTGCCTTGAGAGGTCGTCGCTGCCGCCGGGGACGACACCGTACCAGCTCCTCACCGGGTCGAAGCCCAACTTGTCGCTGGCACGGGTGTGGGGCTGCATGGCACGGTACTTGGTCCCCAAGCAGCAGCGTGGTGGGAAGTTGAAGCCGAAGGCCAGGTGGGGCCTTCACCTCGGTGTGTCGGGGGAGAGAAAAGGGTGGAAGCTCCTTGACATCGCCGACAACCAGGTGGTCACCACGTCGGACGTGGTGTTCTACGAGGATATGTCGCTGGAAGTGTGGAGGTCGGAGCACGGGCCACTGTCGGGACGGACGCCGATCACCCCGCTGACCGACACGTCAACGGTGATGCTGCCTCTGCTCGCCAAGGTCAGTGAGCTTGCTGATGAGGACGCCGTGGTTGTCCGTCCACCTTCCCCTTCCCCTCCCCCTACAACCCTTGCCCCTCCCCTCGTGGCCGACCTGCGCGGGCTGACTCCTGTGTCAGACTCCGGCGATGAGGAGAGTAGTGGGACGTCGCCTCCAGCGCCCGCCAAGGGCATCGCCGGTGGCCGACGTAACGAGCGGCTAGTCAACGTGGGAGTGCAGTCGAGGTTGATAGGGGAGGATTTGCAGCCGACTTTGGTGAAGTCGGCGAAGAAAGCACCAGCAGGACAGAAGCCGACAGGAGAGCAAGCAGTGGAGAAGCCGACCACGGAGAGGTCAGCAACCAAGCAATCGGCAGGGGAGCTGACCGCAGGGGAGAAGTCAGCCGGGACGCCGACTAAGGTGTAGCAGGACGCTACGGGCAGCAAAGACGGTGACAAAGGAGGGGGCGCCGAGGATTCCACCAACAGCAACGTGGTGGAGGTTCCGCCCGGGCCCCGTACATCAAGCCAAATTCGGAGGCCACCCGACTTCTTCATCCCCGCTGCCTTCACCACGGTGTACGACGTCGAAGATGACGACCTGGCGTACGACGACGCCGAGGCGGATGAGGAGTTTCCAGAGCTCGACCCCGACATGCATGCCGACCCCGAGCACCGTTGGGACATCTCGACAATGATGGTGAAGGAGGCGTTGGCGAGCTGGAAGGGCCCGCCATGGAGGAGGAGATCCGCAGCCTCAACAACATGGGCACTTGGGAGCTGGTTGAACGCCCGCCGGGAGTGAACATCATGAAGACTGGTGGGTGTTGATGACCAAGTACCACGTCGATGAAACCGTCGAGTGCGAGAAGGCGAGGCTGGTCGTGAAGGGCTTCACCTAGGTGTATGGCGCCGACTACGACGAGACGTTGGCGCCGGTGGGCAGCTACGTCACGCTGAGGATCTTCCTTAGCATCGTCACCGTCCTCAACCTCAACCTGATGCAGCTCGACATGAAGAACGCCTTCCTGCAGAGCAAGCTCGACCGGATGCTGTACATGTCCCAGCCAGACTACTTCAACGACGGAACTGGCCGGGTGTGTCAGCTGCTGAAGAGCATGTACGGGCTGAAGCAGTTACCGCTGCTGTGGTACTTGGCACTCAACGATGTGCTGGTCGGTGCTGGGTGGAAGAAGAGCCAGGTCGACGAGGCTTTGTACGTCAAAGTCGGCGACGATTCGGAGATAACTGCTGCAACGGGAGCTAGACTTCGGGCTAGGCACGTGTGCTCGTATGATCTCTGCGTTCGTTCACTTAGTCGTTTCCTTGTGTTCATGCTCCTTGCTAGTTCACGGGGAGAATTGGCAAAAGTTTCACTGGGAAAAAATGACAACAATGATGATGGCAACAACATTGGCATCACAGACTACATCGGTGCTAGCTAGGCTGCTGGTCGACCTCCAGCGCAGCACGGTCGACCGCGCTCCAGCGCAGCAGCGCTCGCACCGCTCCAGCGTTGCAGAGTAGCGGTTCGCCAACGTTGCAAGTCCACGGTGTGCTAGTGCTGCAGCAAGTCGGCTACACAGCGTTGCACCCGCAGGACAACGGTGCACCTGCTTCGCAGGTGCGTGCAGCTGGTTGGTGCGCACTTCCCTGTCATGTGCACAACGCAGACACCTGGCAGACTCCACGCCAGTGACTGTGCCCACCAGCCACGTCGACATCGGGATACCACCCCCGAGGTCGGCCTCGCAGTCTCCACCCTGGCGACGCTCGCGCACGTCGCCCGGGTATCCCGATCGACCGGGCAACCACGCCTGGTCGACTCACTCAGTCCGTAGCCGGTCACGCATGCCCGACGTCTCCAGTCCGGCGTCCAGGCGCGCCCAGGACGCCTTCCGAACCCCCAGGTCGGTGTTGGGGCCCGACGCCCAGGTCGGCGTCCGGACCCCCGGACGCCGTGCAGACCCCCACAACGCCGACCAGGTGCCCGGGTGGTCGTGGCGACGCCCAGCTCGGCGTCCTGCCTCCCAGGACGCCGTCCAGGCGTCCGGGATGCCAACAAGGCGTCCAGGGCGGCGTCCTCCTGCTCGGCGCCCTTGCAGTGGCCCCCGTGCCCACTGCTGCAGGTCGGTTGCAACCCCCGCACATCTGACCACAAGGTTGGCTCCGCCCAAGCGAGGACGGGGCCTTACAACGCTCCTGTTGACAGACGACGGAGTGGCCTGCTGGGTGCTGGTCTACATCGACGACCTACTTGCCGCCAGTAGCAGCACCGCGATACTGAAGGAGCTGCTGGAAGCCACCTTCGAGCTGTGGGAGATCTCGCCGGTGCGGAAGTACCTCAGGCTAGAGATCGTGTGCGACAGATCGATGGGGACGTTGTGGCTGCATCAGCAGAGCTACGCTGACAAGCTGCATAGGCGCTTTATCCACGAGGAGCAGTCCGAGCGCACTCTGAAGATGCCGGTCTCGGTTGACGCCTACGCTGAGCTCACCTTCGACGACGAGGAGGCACGGGAGCGACATGAGGAGTACTGGCAGAAGGTCGGCTCGCTGCAGTTTGCGGTGACCACGACGAGGTCGGACATCGCCTTTGCCTGCAGCAAGTTGGGGAGCGGCCTCACGGTGAGGAGCGATCAGCATTGGCTCGAGGTCTACCGCTGCCTCGCCTACCTCGCCAACACTCGTGACACTGCTCTAGAGTCCGGCAGTGGACCAGAGTCGTTGGAGCTGGTCAGCTACGTGGACGCCGACGACGCCCGTGACAAGAAGAACCGGACGAGCACGGGCGGCTACGTGTTTGTCTACGGAGGGGCCGCAGTCTCCTGGTCGAGCCAGCGTATCAAGTGCGCGATGCTGTCGTCGATTGAGTCGGAGTACGTGGCGGCCACGGAAGCCGGCAAGGAGGGACGTCATCTTCGCTTCCTCCTCGCAGAGTTCCTTCAGCTGGATGCCAAGAAGCCGACTGTCTTGCGGGTGGACAACAAGTCGATCATCACGGTTGCCGAAGGCATGGGGTTGACACGCAACCTCAAGCACATGGAGCGGCGACAAGCCTGGCTGCAGCACATGGTGAAGCGCGGGAAGTTTTTGAAGAAGTACATCTTGACCGTTGAGTAGAAGGCCGAGTTCCTGACGAAGGCGCTGCACTATCCGGCCTTCAACCGGCTGTTGCCGCTGCCGTTGCTGGAGGTTTCCAACTCCAAGGGATGATGGGCAGCTGCCACAGGTCCTTGATGCAACTGCTCTTCTCCTCCAGATTCCATAATAGTAGCTTCCCAAGATTCGCATGGCAGCTAGTTGGGCCACATGTAACTTTAGCCTTGCTCTTCCGTAGCCGACGCAGAGAAAGAAGGTTAGTCGACAAACCTTCAACCACCAGCACATTCCCAAGCCCAACAAGCTCCCCATTTGCTCGTATCACCTTGGCATTCCCCACACCGATCACAGGCAGCAAAGGAATTGAAGTGGTAGCCACAAACTTTATCTTCCCATGGGGTTTTACTATCAACGGGAGTTGGGTTTGGCCCCGTCCTCGCTTGGGCGGAGCCGACTTAGTGGTCGGGTGTGAGGCGAGCAGCCGACCTGCAACAGTGGGCGAGGTGGTCGACAGGGAAGTCGACCTGCACGGGAAACACTGCACGGGCGCTGACTTCAGGAGAGCGCCGACTTCGGAAGGTCGACCTGGGAAGTCGACTTGCGGAGGGCGTCGACTAGGTGACGCCGACCTGGGGAAGCCGACTTGGGAGGTCGGCTGACAGCTGTGCTGGTCGATGCGGAGCTGATCTACCAGGAGTGTGGTCGACCTGTGGGTCGACCAGGACGATGTGGTTGATGAAGGAGGGACCGACGTCGACCTTGACAGGGGAGGTTGCTGACGCCAAGCTGGAGGGTGTCGAGGAGTAGGACGCTAAGCAGCTAGGCGTCGAGCAATAGGGCGCCAAGGTGGTGGGCGCCGAACACTGGGACGCCGGGCCTGTGCAACCGGTGACAGACCGAGCTGGTCGACCAGGCGTGGTTGCCCGGTCGACCGGGATACCCAGGCGACGTGCGCGAGTGTCGCCGGGGTTGCATCTGCAAGGCCGACCTCGGGGGTGGTATCCCGAGGTTGACGTGGCTGGTGGGTGCAGTCGCTGGTGTGGAGTTGATTTGGGCGTCTGTGCTGTGCACGTGACAAGGAAGAGTGCTCCTACCAGGTGCGCGCACTCACAAAGCAGATGCACCGTTGTCCCGCGGGTGCAATGCTGTGCAGCCGACTTGCTGCAGCTTTGGCATGCTATGGACTTGCAACGTTGGCAAGCCGCGACTTTGCTCTACTGGAGCGCGGTCGGCCAAGTCGTGCTGGCACGCGGTCGACCGTGCTGCGCTGGAAGTTGACCAGCAGCTTTACTAGGCGTGACGTAGTCTTGCATGCCAATGTTGTTGTCACCATTGTTGTCACCTTTCTCTAGTGAAACTCTTGCCAAATTGCCCCGTGGCACCCCTCAGCAACTTCGTGAGTGTGTTATTCAGCGGGGCAGTCCTAGTGGTGGAGGTTTTGGTTTTATGGGTACTGCACAGCGGCCACAGCAGCGTCCGCATAGCACTTTCTCCTTGCAGCGGCCTCGTGACTGTGATTCTGAGCGATGCGTCCCTGGTTGTGTAGAGGCTGCTGCTCCAGGTGCTAATGAGTCTGCTGTAGCTCCAGGTGCTCGTGAGTTTGCCGACGCTCTTGGTGCTAGTGCGTCTACTGCCACAGGTCCTGCCTCAGCTGAGGCCTTGCACACTTGACTCAGGTGCGTCACGTTGCTTCTTTCGTGATTGCACCACAGTCACACCACTCGCAGCACCTATCCCAGTCTTACTGGCTGACCCCACTGGGGGCCCAGTAGTTGCGCGAGCCTCCACTGTCCTCCCGTGTCCGGCAGTCCCCTCCGGGTCTCTCTCAGGTCTCCACCTCCCCGAGTTCTCGACGAACTTGTTGAGCAACGCAGTTCTCTAGGATGCATGGGTGGACACCTTCATTCTTGGAGGACACCGTGTGGCGAACTGTAAGTGCTCACGGACTGGCCGTCACCTTGCTACATTTTCTCGTCAGCCTGGGTCCGGTCTGTACACACTGACCACTACGTCTGCACAGGTGGCTGAGTCAGGTCAGGTGGCTGCGTCAAGTCGGGTATATGTGTCTAGTCAGCTTGCAGCATCTTGCTCGTGTCGGGTAATCTCTCACCAGACTCTTCTCTGGCACCACCGCCTAGGTAACCCCTCGCTGCTGCGTCTCCGCAACATGCACTCTAGTCTCTGGCCTTCCCAGGTCCCTGCCCTCCCTCCCGCGCTCACCTGAACTGTCGTGCCTTCCATGCGTCGAGGGGCGGTAGCGCGCTGCTCCTCACTCCTCCGAGTTTCCTCCGACCACTGCTCCTCTGCAGACTCTCCATGTAGATGTGTGGGGCCCGGCCCCCGTCGGTGGAACGGAAAAAGGGCGCTACTTCCTGTTGGTTGTTGAGGACTACACATGCTACACCACTATCTTCCCCTTGCAATGCAAGGCTGACGTCAGCGGTGTTTATCCCCTGGATCTGTGCTGCTCGTCGCTAGCTGCGCGAGCGGTTTGCTCGGGACTTGCCAGTCCTGCGTCTGCACTCTGACAGGGGCGGTAAGTTCTCTTCTGGCCTCCTTGAGGATATCTATCGAAACGAGGGCATCTTCCAGACGTTCCCGCTTTGGGCCTCTCCCAAGCAGAATAGGATTGCTGAGCGTTGCATTGGCTTGATTATGGAGGTTGCTCGTACCTCCATAATCCATGCGGCTGCTCCCTATTTTCTGTGGCCGTTTGCGGTTTGATACGCTACGCATCAGGTAACCTTTGGCCAAGTTTCTCTGAGCCAGAGACCTTGCCCACACTCCGGTGGACAGAGAAGGTTGGCGATGCGTCGGTGTTTCAGGTCTGGACCGCACTCTCCCTTATTCGTGATGCCAAAGAGAGCAAGCTCGCTTCTCGCACTCTCCGCCGCGTCTTCCTTGGCTTCCCCACCGATGGCCCGCCGTGGCAGTTCTACAGCCGCGCGAGCGTCGAGTCTTTTCCTCCCAGGACGTCACCTTTGACGAGTCTGTCTGTTTCTACATGCTACACCCACACGCGTCCCACCCGGTCCCCATAGCGCCTCTCTTCCTGGTACCAGTCCCCCCCGGTAGACCCCCTCCCACCACAGGGTCCTGCTCCCTCAAGTGTGTCTTAGGTCGACCCACCCCCCTTGGTCGAGCCTCTTGAGATCTCTTTGACTCCTCTGGCTCAGCTGAGGGGGGTGACCCCGCCGCTCATGACACGGCGGCCACTCGCCGCTTTCCACGCTTGGAGACCCCCCCTAGTTTTCCGGCTCGGTCGTCTCCGCCGCCTCCGCAGCCTGTTGCTGTGGGCTCTGGAGCTGAGACTGCTGGTGCTAAGCCTGGGGGTGCTGAGAAAGAGGGTGAGGGTTCTAGGGGTGCTGCGACTGAGGGTGCTACGATTGGGGGTGCTGACTCTGGGGGTGCTGCCAGTCCTAGTGGCGGTGGAGCTGTGGGTGACACCTCTAGAGGTCCTAGAGCTGGACAGCCACCACAGCCTGGTCTACTTGAGACGCTCTCGTCGCAGGCGATTCGTGCGTGGATCGTTCGGCGAAGCAGTCCTGGTGGTGGAGGGTACGGTCCTGTCGGTGCTAGAGCTACTAGTCTTGGAGGTACTACTGGTGCTGGAGGTACTGCTGGAGGTGCTGCTGGTGCTGGAGGTGCTGCTGGTGCTGGAGGTGCTAGAGGTGCTGCTCGTGCTGGAGGTACTAGAGCTGCTAGTCCTGGAGGTGCTGGAGGTGCTGCTCGTGCTGGAGGTGCCGAAGCTACTAGTCCTGGAGGTGCTACTGGTGCTGGAGGTGCTGGAGCTACTGGCACTAGAGGTGCTGGTGCTGCTGGTGTTGGAGGTGTTGGAGGTGCTGCCGGTGCTGGAGGTGCTGGAGCTAGAGGTACTAGAGGTACTGGAGCTGCTAGTCCTGGAGGTGCTCGTACTAGAGGTGCTGGAGCTGCCGGAGCTGGTGGTGCTGCTGGTGTTGGAGGTGCTGGAGGTGCTACAGGAGGTGCTGGAGGTGTTGGAGCTGTTGGTCCCGAAGGTGCGCGTACTAGAGGTACTGGAGCTGCCGGAGGAGGTGGTGCTGCCGGTGATGGAGGTGCTGGAGGTGCTGCTGGAGCTGCTGGCGCTGGAGGTGCTAGAGGTACTGCTGGTGCTAGAGGTGCTGGCGGTTCTGGAGCTCGTGATGCTGCTGACTGGACTCGTCTGTTATGTCTGCCACCACTCACGACTGAGGCTAGCCCGACACCCCCGCCATGGACGAATCCGGTCGCATTCAGCTCGCGACGTTGACTCAAGCATGCCTTTACGGATTGATGCGCCAACTCGAGGATTCAACGCTCAAAATTGCGATGCTCACGGCGAATCGCGATTCTGCATGATAATAACTATCGGCAAATGCACCAGCACCAACATCGGCAAATGCACCCCCACCAATTGAAGAACCAATCAATATATCATTAGGAACGCCATCGCAATACGACAACATGGGACAACGCTCTAGTGCAATCAGTGATGGCGCCGCCCACCCATGGCGGGGATGGAACGAGTGAGGGAGATGCCGTGCACAAACACATCTCACGAAGCTTGGCGCCACATCAGTATCACTGCACCCGTCCACAACAACGATATCGGTGAGCCGATGCCGCTCAAGCCGCAGCGCCTACCCTGTTTCAATCCTAACCAACATGGAGGTCTGACGGTTTAATCGTGGATCTTCACGTCACGTCGGATGCAGCGAAGATTCGATACGCTTTATCGTTGCTGCAAGGCCCTGCCATGGACTTGTGGCGAGTAATTATGACCTCGCTAAGCGCCTACGAGCTGTTGAGGTACTAGAGAGGCTTAGGAGCCATAGCTAGTAGGTCGAGTAGTTGAGTTCGAGTGATTTTGGGTGAGTTGAGAAGATTGCAACAAAAGAGTGGTTTCACTATAGAGCGAGCAGTACAAATAGGCAAGAATGAAGAAAGGTGCACCACCAAACAGAAAGTTAGATGACTACAGTAGTCTACACTACAGGCAGTTACAAACAATATATAGAATTATATATTATTCTGACACGAGCCACTGTCACAAGAGAAGAGGCTCGCAGGCCCGGCCGTAACCTGGAGTTGTGCAAAACCGCCGATTACAGCACGTAGGATCCGTGGTGCGCAAGGCTTCAGGCGCACTTTAAGTCGATCGCGACTTTGATCTCAGCACATCAGAATCCACGCACTTTACAACTGCTCGGGTCGGTCCAAGACTACACAAACGGTTTTGTTACACTATGCAAGTAGGTTTGCAGCATGCACAAAGCGGAGCAAGTGCATCGCTACATTGGCGATTTGAAGGTGGAAATCTCGTAGGAAATCGTACTTTGCGGGATCTCTAACTTCAGCAAAATCCTGGCGCTCACGAAGAAAATCGGAATTTTATGTCGACTAAGGCTGGGGTTGTACTACGAAAGTCGTATTTGGGGGCCGGTCAATCACACCACTATACACGCCATTGCAACAAATGCAAGTGCCTCGCCGTTTAAGGGGCGCTGCTTTGCGTGCAACAGGCCGGGCCATCGTAAGAGCGAGTGCCCATAAGAGCTTAGGCACCGTGGAGTAGAGCAGGGGAGGGAGTCTGGAAATGCCAGCATTCAGTAGAGTACGGGCCCACTACTAACAAGACTCATTCTCACCCGACCTCACTGACCCTCACCGAGCGACAGATTGCCCAATACTGATTTACGGGAAAATACAGGGGACAGTTTTGAAGATTCTTATTGAAGGAGCTAACCACAGTTTAGTAAATGCTACAACTGCAAGGAAACTGCAACCGATGCTTAGCCGCTGCTTACCGGAAGCCGACGCACGCTTAGTTGACGGCACGCCGTTGGCTATACGGGAGAAGGTGGAGAAATTGAAGGTTCACTGCAAAGGAATTTTGGGTTTACACAGGAAATGCTCGCGACCATGCTAGATGGGCACGACATTTTACTGAGATGTGATTGGCTGCGACGCTGCAACCCGCAAATCGACTAGACGACAGGCAGCTGCACGGTGCAAAGTAGTGGTAACTGGGTCGCGCTACCTTGCTGGCAGTCACCTGAGTCTTCAACGGTCCACGTTAACGCCATCACGGTGAAAAAGAGGTTTATGCATGTGCATCGACTACCGTGCACTAAACAGGGTAACAGTAAAGTCGCGATACCGCTGCATTCCACGTACCGAAGAACTAATCGATCAAATGCGAACAGCTAGAGTGTTTTCGAAAATTGACTTACACGGCGGTTACGACCAAATTCGAGTCGAACCAATTAATTGTGCCAAGACAACCTTTAGAACTAGACATGGGTCCTTCGAGTACACGGTCATGCCATTCGGGCTGACCAACGCGCCCGCAATATTTAAAATGACAATGAACGAGACGATTAGGCCGCTCTTAGATAAATGTGTCCCAGTTTACCTCGACGACATTTTAGTTTACAGCCTTGACAAGCAGCAGCTCTTAGTCAATCTGGAAGCAGTGCTTAAAATTTTTTACCAAGCCTAGAGTCTCTGGGGCACGTCATTTCGGAAGCTGGGGTTGAAATAGACAAAAAAAAACTGGATATAGTAAAGGCATGGCACCCTCCGGCAAACATCACAGAGCTGCAGGGTCTTTTTGGTTTGTTAATTATGTGCGTCGGTTTGTCCCCAGGGCACACGGCAGAGCGGATAAAGGAGTTTCAGGAGTTCAAGAGAGGAAAGATAGAGTCACTGCTGGCGTACTACAATCGGCTGATCAACGTAGCCAAGGATGTGAGATGCACGGACAGTAGCCTCTTCATCAGTAAGTTTCTGGGGGGCCTAGACGAGGCATTGGGAGGCAGGCTGCGGATGAGGGTGTATGAGCTGGGCGCGGAGGCAAGCCTGGATGAGGTGTTTGAGCTGGCTGAGAGGGTGGAGCTCGTATTGAGGAAATATGAGGCGTATCTACCAAGGCAGCTGGAGAGAGCCCGTAGGCCGACCTGGGCGGCAGAAATGATACCAGAGGACCAAGAGAAGGCAGAGGAGCGAGGAGAGGCACGGGCGGAGACAAGGAGCTGCCACAGTTGCGGTCAGCCATGGCATCTCCGCAGGGATTGCAAGAACTGTGATGGGTGCGCGAAGCCGGGCCACCGCAAGCGAGAGTGTCCTGATGCCGCTAAGTGTGAGGTGTGTGAGAAGAAGGGGCACGAGACCAAGGACTGCTATCAGAGGGAAGGAGGAGCCAGGAGAAGCCCGGAGGGGTTGCAGCAGCAGATCGTCAGGCTGCAGGCGCAGTTACGAGTGACAGGACCGAGATGGGGGGCAGAGGCAAGGATGTATGCTAGAGACAAGGAGGGAGAGGAGGTGGAACAGGACGTGCAGTGTGCACTCATGGTATGGAGGGGAAGAGAGGAGATGGGGCTGAGGAGTGGGGGAAAGGACGGCAGGCAGGAGCAGAGCAGGAAGTTTCGGGAGAAGGGGCAGAAACCAGAGGATCCAGGGTTGGTCCCGCCGCCGGCATGCCATCCACAAGAGAGGTTGGCGTGTCAGACCTCAGTGTTGCTGCTAGAGGGGGAGGCAATGGAAGTGGAAGGGGAGAAGGTAAAGATCACCATCATAGATACGGGGGTACAGAGTGTGATGCTGGGAAAGGGGATGGCTGAGAGGCTGGGGCTTTTAGCTGTAGAAAGGCATGTGAATAAGGGGATGTTGGTGATGACAGCAGAAGGGGGGGAGCTGAAGTGGATGCCCTGCTCTCGGGCACCCATAGAGGTGACACTGCTGCCAGGAGGGGAGCACGAAACCAAGATCAGAATGAAGTGTGGCATCTCAGAGTCTGAGGATTTTGACGTGCTAGTGGGCACAGAACTGGTGTTTGCAGTTGGCATGACCATCTGCACATGGACGGAGAGAGTAGCGTTCCTAATGCAGTATTGGAAGGAGGGGCTGCTGGGGAACTGCCAGTATGATTCGTGAAGGTAGAGCCCAAGAGAGCATATCAGGCCATGGCGGGACAGGAAGCGGAGACAAGAGAGGCAGGGAAGCGCAAGGGAGCGGGCGGGACCATGAAGGTGCCCAGAATTAAGATGATGGATGAGCCAAGGCGGCAGAGCGACAGGCAGCAGCCCATCCACTTGGTGGAGCTGTTTGGAGGGACTGGGGCGGGATTAGCAACAGCGGTGAGAAGTGGGATTGTGGTGCAAAAGTGGGTGTACGTGGAACAGGCGCCAGTGGTGAGGAAGATGGCTGAACATCATGCTTGGAAGCTGCAGGCGGAGTTCCCATAGCTCCTGAGTGTGGGTGTGATCCGTGAAGCCATGAAGGGAAACCGTCATGATGTGGCACAGCTGACAGAGGCGGAGGTGGCCAGCTGGGGGCAGGTGGATCTGCTGGTGGCCGGATGGGAGTGCCAGGGGGTATCATGGGCGGGCAAGAGGAAAGGAAAGGGGGACCCAAAGACACAGCTGATGGAGGACCTCTTCCGCATCCTAGAGTGGTTGCAAGAGGGGCAGGGCAGAGTGGCCTACCTGGTGAAAAACTTGGACTTAGAAGGGGACAACATGGAGCTAATAGGGCTGGTGAGGGAGAGGATCAAGGAGCAATTGGGAGAAGGGGTGAGCAGGGATGCAGCCAGAATGGGGTCACTCGCTCACCGATTGAGAATGTATTGGTAGAACATTGTCCCTGCACCGAGTCTGCAGGAGGAGATAGAGGGGGTGAGAAGGGCGTCGGGAAGGAGAGTGCAGGATATCCTTGAGCCAGGTCGGACCCCAGCGCCAGTGTGCAGGAAGGGGTATGATAGGTATTACCCCTGCAATCAGGTGGGGCAGGACCGGCGGGCGCTGCCCACTCTGGTCACATGTGCAGAGGCGGCAGGATATGCATGGGCGGCAAGGGAAGCAGGCCCAGGACTAATCTATGGTCACAAGAAGAAGAGGTGGGAGGAGCCAACCCTGCTGGAATGGGAGCTGGCCTTGGGGTATGGGGAGAATGCAACGGCAGCTCCTGGGGTGAGCGAGGCCGACAGGAGAAGGGCTCTAGGGAATGCCATGGACGACAACATGATGAGATGGCTGATCCAGCGGATGTGGAGAGAGACAGTGGTAAGCTTGGGGCAGGAGGAAGAAGAAGGGGGCATGGAGCCGCGCCCTCAGGGAGCATGGGCATGCCAGGAGGAGGAAGAGACATGGAAGGTGAGGGAGGCGATGAATGAAGAAGGGAGGGAAACCATGCTACGGCTGCTAACCAAACATAGAAAGTGCTTTGCCTTCAACCTGCAGGAGTTGGGAAGGTGCAAGGTGAAGGAGATGGAGCTGAAGCTGAGCAGTGCGGAGCCCGTGTTCCACCGGAGGAGGAAAATGCCACATGGGGATGAGGAAATCTGCAATGAGAAAATCAAGGAGTTGCTGGAGGCCAGGTTGATCAGGCGGTCTAAGTCGAAATATGCCACGCCCAAGGTAGTAGCTGCAAGGAAGGACCTAACGGGGGAAGTCCTGAGTAGGAGGATGTGCGGGGACTACTGAGCGCTCAACAAAATCACAGTAGCTGACAGACACCCATGCCTATGGCCGACGAGATATTTGACAAGTTGGCGGATGGGGTCTTCTTCACCACGTTAGACCTACGGTAGGGGTTCAACCAAATCAAGATCAGGGAGGAGGACATCAAGAAGACAGCCTTCCATGGGCCAGATGGGCTGTATGAGTGGCTGAATATGCCATTTGGGTTGAGGAACGCGTCGGCAGTGTTTCAGCGGGTCATGGATGCGGTGCTGAGGGATGTGGAATGTGCGGCAAGCTACATAGACGACGTATTGATCTTTAGTACCACCGAGCAGCAGCACTTGCAGGATGTGGAGAAGACACTGGCGGCAATAGAAGCGGCGGGACTCACATCTCACCCCAAGAAATGCAGGTGGGGTGAGAAGACGGTGCAGTACCTAGGCTACAAGGTGAAGGGAGGACAGATTGGGATCCAGCAGGCCAAGGTAGAGGTATTGGACAGGCTTCGGGAGCCAAAGGACAAGTCGGGGCTGAGAGCGGTGTTAGGCTTCCTCAGCTACTACAGAAGGTTCGTGCCCAACTTCAACAAACGAGCAGCAGCATTGAATGGGCTCCTGAGGGAGGACAGGGCGTGGGAATGGAGAGAGGCTCAAAAGGGAGCCCTGCAAGACCTTATGACAGCAGTGAAGACGGCGACCGTGTTGCGGCTGCCGGCAGCAGACCAACCTTTCACCCTCTACAACGACTGGAGCAGCCAAGGAATGGGAGGGATACTCTTCCAGGAGATGAAAGGAGAGGAGAAGGTGGTGGCATGTAACTCGGCTGAGGCGCAATATAGCTCATACATAGGGGAGAGGCTGGCAACAGCATGGGCAGTGGGGCATTTCAGAGTGTACCTACAGGGACAGGAGTTTACCTTGGCAACGGATCACTAGCCACTGACATGGCTGATGACAACGCCGGGACTGACGGGCAGGAACGCACGGTGGGCAATGAAGCTGCAGGAATACGATTTCAAGATCAAGCACCGGCCTGGAAAGACTCTACAGCTCGTGGACGGCCTCTCACGGAACCCCCCACAGCTGGAACCAAGCGTAACCTTGACACTGCTTGGTGGAAGCGGTTGGGGCCAAGGGGAGCAGGGGACCAGCGGATATTTGGGAAGACAAACAGGCCCTGCAGTGGGTAAAAGGGGAGACGGGGGAGGATGAGGAGATGACAAAGAGAGTGAGGGCCAGGGGGCATCACTACAGGTGGTATCAATAGCAGTTACAGATACAAACCGAGGATGGTTGGAAGCTAGTGCCAGCACCCAGTGAGCAAGAAGCAGTGATCAAGGAGGTGCACACAAAGTTGGGGCATTTCGGGCATGAGAGGACGGTGCAACTGCTGAAGACAGGGTGGTGGTGGGAGGGGATGCGGAGGCAAGTGAAGGGCTGGGTGGGAGGGCTGTGAGGCATGCCAGAGGAGGAGGGCGAACCTCAGCCAGGCCAAGGCCGAGCTATAGTCCCTGCCCATCCGAGGCCTAGGCTTCAGGTGGTCCTCGGACCTGGCCAGAGAACTGCCTTTGAGTCGTGGCGGGGGAGCAATACATTGTGCTCATGGTAGAGGTGAGGGCAATACCGAGCAAGAGCTGGAGACAGGTGGCTGTGGCATTCAAGGAGCAAGTGATCTGCGATTTGGGGCATGTGCAGAAGTCCTCACAGATCAGGGAACCGAGTTCCAGGGAGACTTCAAGGCGTTGCAGGAAGAGACGGGGGTCCCTATCTTGACATATTATAGAGATTAGTTTATTCCCATGCGCCCACCTTCGCACGCCCCGTTTGTTGCTCGCTCATTGTAGGCTTCCTTCTGATGGTCGCCTGATAGCCGCCCGTAGCGCACTCGTCATCCATTGGCTCACTCGTGTTAGGGTTTCACCCATTTGCCACCTGATAGACGTCCGTTAGCCGCTCGTACGACGTCTGTTCACCGTCCATTCGCCACCGGTTCGCTGCCTATTTCCCGTAGCGCCTCGGCAGGTCCCGTCACCCCGTGGCCCTTCGTCCGTCTTGTAGCGCGCCCCCTCACGGACCTTATTTCGTCCCGTAGCGCGGTCCCCTGGGAGCCTTAGTTCGTCCTGTAGCGCAGCCCCTGCGGGCCTCAGTTCGTCCCGTAATGCGGCCCCAACAGGCCTTAGTTCGTCCCGTAGCGCCCCCTCCTCCCCCCCCTGTCAGATTATAATGCTTGTCTAGTCTGTAGTGGGGTACTCAAAAGTGAGTATAACCCTTTTGGGCTTGCCATTTGTATCCCTCCACTTTCTAGTTCAATCATCCTCCTCTCTCAACCCTCTCGACATTTTCCTTACCCTCTAAGTCACTTAAACCCATGGCTTCTAAGCCCTCTAAACGTTAATCTTTTAACACCCCCCTCCCCCTACGGAACCTTCGTTCGTCCCGTAGTGCGGCCCCCACGGGCCCTTCCGGTTGCCCGTAACCCTAGCTCCCATCACCCCACGCCTGTCGCATGTCACGCGTCCCCCCCTCCCCCCCGTAACCCTAGCTCCTACCCATGCGCACCCCGTCGGGCCAGCACGTACGCAACCGTGTGCATGCAGCTGCGCGCACGCAACCGCGCACACCCAGGTCGCGTATGCAATCGTGTGCATGCAGCCATGCGCGTAAGCTCACACAGCCGCACCCACGCGACTGCATGTGCGTAGCGGCATGCACCCAGACGCGCGCGCCCCTTTCCTAGGCCACTCGCGTCCGTAATCTTGGCCGCCCGCGCCCTGCATGAATTATTAAAATAAACAAACAAACAAAACAAAGAGCCAGCACCAGCCACTGTTTAGCGCATCAGCAACAGCTTAGGCCGCCTTCAGTAGTAGCAGTGGCCGCAGCATCAGCACTGGCCACCGCAGCAGCGGCAGCAGCGCCAGCGGCAGCCTCTACCGCGGGGCCCTGATGGACCCGGCCAGCACATACACCAGTACACGGGAGCTTCAGTTGCTGTTGAGACTTGTGTTTCCAGTCTTGGTGCTTGTGTAGTTTCTAGCCTAGGTACCTCTGGGGGTCCTTGTGTGGGAGTTGCAGCTGCCGCTAGCCTAGCCCCAGCCTTTGTTGCTGGCACTGGTCGGACCTCAGCGACTGCGCCTCTTTTGTTCACCCTCGACTCTGGGGCATCTAGTTGTTTCTTCCGCAACTACACCGACCTTACACCACTGCTCACTCCAGCCACTGTCGCCTTGGCTGATCCCACAATAGGAGCTCACTACACCACTACTCTCCTGTGTCTGGCGGCCCCCTCTTGGGACCTTACAGGTTACTACACCCCCTCATTCTCTATGAACTTGGTGGGTGTCAGTCACCTCCATGGCCTCGGAGTACTCACCACTTTCCCTCTAGACAAGCATGTTGCCTCCGGCACAGACGGTGCCACTAGGGCGCCACTGGCCACTTTTCTTAGGGAGCCAGGCTCTGGTTTGTACTCGTTACACATTGGGTCAGGTCAGGTCAGATAGCTGCTTTGTCGTGCGACTGTTGGTCACTCACCCACCCGTCGGTCCTCTAGCACCACCGTCTAGGTCACCCATCCTTCCCACATCTTATTAGGATGGCACGCCACCCCGTGGTCTCAGGACTTCCCACATCCTTCGCCCTGCTTCCCCGCTCGCCTGTGCCACCGTGCACTCTTGCGTCGAGGGTCGGCAGTGCGCAGCCCCTCACACCTCCTCGTCCCCACCCATTACGGCTCCCTTATAGACCTTGCACTTGGACGTCTTGGGCCCCTCCCCGGTCCTTGGCCCACATCAAGAGCGCTACTTCATGATTGTGGTGGATGACTACTACCACTACACCATGGTTTTTCCCTTGCGACGGTAGCCCGACGTGCCTACCGTCCTCGAGCCGTAGCTACTAGCAGGGGGTGGCACATAGGGTGTTTGTAGGCTCCGCCTGCACTCGGACCGTGGTGGCGAGTTTTCTTCCACTCGTCTGGAGACGTTCTGTCAGGGTCACGGGATCATCTAGCTACACGCTATTAGACTCGCTGCAGCAGAACGGGGTCGCCAAGCGACGCATCGGCCTGGTCATGGAGGTTGCTCAGACCTCCATGTCCAATGCCGGTGCCCCCCAGTTCATGTGGCCTCAGGCAGTCCGCTACGCCACGCACCAACTGAACCCGTAGCCTAGTGACGCACGGCCACGGGCGACGCCATACTTCCTTTGGACTAGTTTTCGAGGTGTAGCAGCTCACTACCATGTCTGGGATTCCCTTGCTCACGTTCGCTCTGTAAGAGGTCCACTGGTGATCCCCGATTGATCCTAGGGAAGGGTTGTAGGCTCATTGTCCTAGGGGGTTATGGGCGCACTGACCCACTAATTAAAAAGCCCTTTTATCCCGATGGTCTAGTGGTTGGGGTTCTGATATGGTATCAGAGTGAAGGTCTCGGGTTCGAATTTTAGTGTATGCACTTCGGGCATCCCAGTGCTGTTGGGTGTCAGAGGTCCACTAGTGATCCCCGATTGATCCTAGGGAAGGGTTACAGGCTCGTTGTCCCGGGGGGTTATGGACGCACTGACCCGCTACTTAAAAAGCCCTTTTATCCCAATGGTCTAGTGGTTGGGATTCTGGCACGCTCCCCTCGCGCGAACAAGTTGTCGGCTAGCATTCGTGCCTGCGACTTTCTTGGCTTCCGTCTGGACGCCTCTGGCTGGGCGTCTACGACCCGGTCACCCACCAGCTCTTCAGTTCTCATAACGTCACTTTTGAAGAGTCGGTCTGTTACTACAAGAGTCATCCCCACTGAGGTACTAAGGTCTTCTCCCCCCCATTGTTCCTCACCCCTGAGGCCCCCCAAGTTGCTTTGGTAGCCCCCCCTCCCTCACTTCCTGCCCCGTCAGGTGTGTCGTACGTCACTCTACAGTCGTCTCCCCCGTAGCGTCCAACCCTTGTCATGTCTGGGGGGAAGGTGTGGCTGCGGGTGGTGAGGGTACTGGGGCTAAGCTGGTGGTACCGGCTCTGGGGGTGGGGGGGGTGTGGGTGTTGAGGCCCCTCTTGTGGAGGACACTGCTGCCTCAAATCAATGGCTTCCCCCTGCCTAACTTCCTGGCTTCCCATCAGCTCCGTAGTTCCCTCCTGGTTCTGGGGGTACTAGAGCTGGAGGCGCTGGCACCTTGACACCTACACCATGCCTTGAATGTTTTCTGACATGTGAGCAGCGTCTTCTTCGGTTGGAGAGGGAGGAGCGGGAGCGGTTTGAGAGGGCACGGCAGCAGCAGCAGCAGTAGCAGTCTTAGTCAGAGCATCAAGAGAGAGTAGATGAGGAGTCAGGGCTGCTGCAGCAGGTGCAGTTGCAGCCGCACCAGAAGAGAGTAGAGGAGGAGTCACGGCCACAGCAGCAGCTGCAGTTTTAGCCGCAGCAGGAGAGAGTATCGGAGGAGTCACAGCCGCAGTAGTAGGTGCAATAGCAGCAGCAGCAGGAGAGAGTAGCAGAGGAGTCAAAGCCGCCGCAGCAGGTGCAGTTGCAGCCGCACCAGGAGAGGGTAGAAGAGTCACAGCCACAACAGCAAGTGCAGTTGCAGCCGCTGCAGGAGAAAGCAGAGGAGGAGCCACACCTCGAGTAGCAGGAGCAGCAGCAGGGGCAGGTGATGCCGCAGCAGACGCTGGAGGAGGCGGAGCAGCAGTGACTGAGAGACCTGCCCGACCCAGCACCTGCTCTCTGGGTTTGTAATCTTATACCGTCCCCTCCTGTTCCCCCTAGTGAATCCCATTCCTCGTCACTGTGGACCCGTCTTGCTCCCCATAGTCGTGTTGTGTCTCCAGAGCCTCGTCGATCTTGTTACCGTGCTGGCGGTCTCGTGTTCCACCTCCTCCAGTCCATCCACATCTTCTTGATTCGTCTCTTACTACGTAACCTGACCCACTGTCTGACTACCTCCGCAACTCCCATCATGTCGCCTCCCGTCATGTCGTCTCCCATGTTTTGTCCTGGTTGGACACTCACCCGACTGCCAACACGCAGTCTCTCTTGGCTCTTGTTACCACTATCGCTGGTTTTGCCTCTCCCACTGCCTTGACTATGCCTCTCACTTAGTGAGAGGCACTGCTTATTCTCCGTCCATTGGGGGTGCTCCTGTTTTTCCCCTGGAGATCCTTGAGGACCAACAATTCGAGCTTGGTTCCCTTGCGGTCGCTGTTCCTCATATATGCGCCCTGCTGCTTGCCCCTGGAGGGGATCCAGACGCCCTTAACATCCCGATTCATCGCAATCATGCCAAGGCGGTCTCATGACGTTGGGCCTTGTACTGGAAAGCAGCTGAGGAGGCAGAGATGGCATATGTTAGGTCCACAGGCACCTACGTCGACGTCGTCCCACCGCCTGGGGCGAACGTCGTTAGTGGCATGTGGCTCTACAAGGTGAAGCGGCTGTCTGGAGCACCACCGGTGTTGAAGGCGCGCTTTGTGGCTAGAGGCTTCAGTCAGTAAGAGACTTCTTCCAAACCTTCTCTCCCACCCCAAAGATGACCACTCTTCGGGTGTTGCTGCATATTGCAGCACAGCACTGTTACAGACTAAGGACGGAGTCTATGAAGATTAGGTACTCAAATTTCTCAAAATCGTTGGTCTCAATTTCTGGACAGAAACGTCGACTTCACAGGAAACGTTGTCGATGAAACGTGCACTGTTACAATCTTACGAAATTCAACTATGTTGTAGCCCTAGACCGTGGCTACATTTCCCAATTTGAATCGTATCAAAATATGAAGAATATCTTGAGTTATGCTTTTCGGCGCACTAGGGGGTATGCTGCCACAGAAATTTAACTCAATCACAATTAACTCACAAGTCCCACAAAAGAACATTAGAATAGCACTAAATCAGGTAGAAGGGGAAGAGGAGGACGAGAGGGAAGGTCCCAAGAGAGTCCCCAACCAAGGAAACCCCATGCCACACAATTCCCTTCCCCATAGGCAACCCAACTTTGACTTTTGTCACTATCCCAACCTCCACAATCCACCTCAACCCAGCTTGGCCACACTTGCCAACCTGGTTTGGTTTCTCCCAACCATTTGGCAGCATCTACAGTGATGGGGACGAGCTTCCCAACCCCCAAGAGTCTGTACCCCATATTGAGTCAACCCCACAACTTCTCATAGTCACCACAACCAAATATCAAAAGTAGACGAACTTCCAACGTTCGTAACTTTCTTGTTCGTGCGCCGATTGAAGCGATACTTGGTTCGTCGGAAAGCTCTTGAGTAGAGGAATCACTTCAGATATCTGCTCAAGCCAAATAACATAAACACACATACACACACACACACACACACACACACAGAAAATTCAAACCACACAAGACACAAATTTCTTGCACACGCTCACACCACGCATGCAACGCACAAACACATGATGGGAGGCAGAGAAACGTGAATGCATATGGTTGCATCACACAACAAACTCCCCCTCTGGCTGCCAACCATCATCTCACATGCCATAACTCAAGCATGCATCCTCAATGCACACTCATTCCCGCAAGCTTTATGCCCTTCCAATGCTCAGGTTCTGCCAGGCGCTTGGTGAGAATGTCAGCCGCCTGCTGCTGGGTCTTCACAATCTCCAGCCGCACCTCCTTGTCCAGGAGCCTCCTTGTCCAATGCCACTTTGGCCTGATGTGCTTTGTCAAGCCATGAAGACAGGCATTCTTCGCAAGCTTCACCGCCGACTCATTGTCACAGAAAATCACAGTCGGCTCCCTCTGACGCACTCCGATTTCCTCCAACAAACGCCTCAGCCACACCACCTCTTTTGCCCCATGATGCAGGGACATGTACTCTGTCTCACACGAGGACAACCCCACCTCGTTTTGCTTCTTGCTGCGCCAGCTCACTGCACCACCTCCAAAGAGGCACACATAGCCTCCAATGCTGGTGCCATCCGTCTTCACTGAGTTGAAGCTAGCGTCGGTGTAGCAAGTCAAGCGCATCTCCCCCTTGCTCAAATCAGCTGCACCCCTCTGTAGCCTCTGTCGCACAGCACTGTACTCCAAGCCCACTGATGTTGTAGCGCTCACATAGCGGACCAACCACGTGGCCGCTTCCAGCTGCTCATGACTTGGGCATGAAAACACACTCGCAAGCCTGGATGTAGCAAAGGCAATGTCAGGCCGCGTGTGGTTAGCCGCATAGTTGAGTGCCCCCACCATGGAGTGAAACAACTTCCTGTCACTCTCCCCCACCACCTCCTCATCAGCACAGGGCTCCACAGTGAACCCCGAAGGCAGTGGGGTGGCTGGCTTTCCTGCATCTTGCAGCCCATACTTCTCAGCCAGCCCCTCACAATACTTCCTCTGGTGCAACCTCAGCACTCCCTTGTCAAGGTCCCTCTCCACGTGCATCCCAAGGTAGTACTTCACATCTCCCATCTTGGAGCACTTGAACTGCATTTCCAGCATCTCCTCCACACGTTCAATCATCGCAGACGACTCAGAGAAGAGCAGGATGTCGTCCACGTACACCAGGAGCATGAGGAAATGCTCCTTCTCTTGCAGCAGGAACAGGCTGTGATCACACTCGCTCTTCTTGAACCCCCCGGCCAGCAGTGTCTCCTCTAGCTTGTGGTACCATGCGCGAGGAGCCTGCTTCAGGCCATAGATGGCCTTCTTGAGCCTGCACACCCTGCCGCTCCCATCATCCAACCCCTCAGGCTGCAGCATGTACAGCTCCTCCAGAATGATTCCATTGAGGAAGGCAGTGATTATGTCCATCTGCTTGATCTTCCAGCCACGGTTTGCAGCCATTGCCAATATCGTCCTCAGTGTAGTGCATTTCCCCACAGGAGCAAAGATATCATCAAAATCCTTCCCCTTTGTCTGTTGGAACCCCTTAGCCACAAGCCTTGACTTGTAGCGGGTCAGCTCCCCATCAGGTCCATACTTGTGCCTGAAAATCAGCTTGGAAGAAATAGCCTTCTTCCCTGGAGGCAGCTCACACAGCTCCCTCGTCTCGTTCTCCAGCAAAGAGTCATACTCCTCCTTCACACTCTACTTCCACTTCTCAGCATCGGGTCCACTCAAGGCCTCGGTAAGTGTCTTGGGCTCAGGGACGGCTGCCCAGTAACAGTGCGCTATCTCCTCCTCATCACACTGCTCAGCCACACTCCCAGCCCTTACCACACTTGGCTTCCCAAAGCTTGGATAGGTCAGTCGGTTAGGAGGGCGCACATCCCTCCTTGGACGGTCAGCCGGACGTACGGCACCTTGTGGAGCATCTTGCTGCTGCTGCTGCGGCTGCTGCTGCTGCTGCTGCTGCTGCTGTGGCTACTGCTGCTGCTGCTGCTGCGGCTGCTGCTGCTGCTCCTCCAGCTCAGGTTCTCCCCCATCCTCAGTCACCCCAGCAATCTCCTCCTCTGAGACAGTGACCTTCACTTGCCTCGAAGGCCGCTGCACCTCATCAGCCTCAATGATCAGCGGTGTAGTGGGAAGCTTCTGCTGCTGCTGCTTCCACTCCTTGTAGTACAAGGACTCAAGGAACTTCACATCCCTCGACACAGTCAGCTGCTCGCTGGTCAAGTCCCAAATCAGCCATCCCTTGTGATCCTTAGCAAGCCCCAAGTGCACACCCCATCTCCCAGAGGCTTCCATTTTTCCCCTCTTCTCCTTAGGTACATGAAAAACCACCATGCACCCGTAGGCTCTCAGCATGTTGACTGCTGCTGCACTCCCATACCACTTGGTGTAGGGGACCCATTGCTTGTCCCCCACTGTCGCCAGCGCCCGGTTCTTCACAACAGCGACCTGCCGCAGTTCTGTCACCCAAAACGGATCCGGCAGCCCTGCACGCCCAAGGAGAGTGCAAGCACCTTCCTGTAGGGTCCGGTTGAACCGCTCAGCCACGCCGTTCTGCTGAGGGTTGTAGGGCACCGTGAGCTGATGCTGGATCCCCTTCTTCTTCAGCACCGCCTCAAAATCAGCGCCAATGAATTCTCCCCCGTTGTCAGTGCGGATCACCTTCACCTTATGTCCGCTCTCCCTTTGAGCTCTCGGCATCCACTCCTTAAGAACAGCCGCTGCCACCTCCCCCTTAGTCCTGAGAGGGTACACCCACACCGCACGCGTGTGGTCGTCCACAATCGTCAAGAAGTAGCAGTTGCTTGAGAGAGAAGGGGCCCTTGTGGGGCCCACCACATCCATGTGCACAAGCGCGAGTGGAACCTTGGCTGGTCCCGTGCTGCTGCTGAAAGGGAACTAGGTGAACTTTGTCTCAAGGCATGTAGGGCAGCTCCCAATCTCCTTCACTGCCCCCTTCACCTCCAATCCCTTCAAGCTCCCATCCTTCACCAACTTCTGCAGCATAGGAATGTTGATGTGGCACAACCTCTCATGCCACGTCTCTCAATCGGCCTCACCACTCCTAGACGAAGCCTTTGCCCATGCAGCCGTAGCATCCACACCAGCAAGCACCTCACCATGTGATTGCTGTGGCTGCTGCACCTTCTTGACTGCATCCAGGGCCCCAGCAGTTGGTGCAATCTCCTCTCCTCCCGCAGTTGCCTTAGCCGCTGCCGCTGCCTTTGCCGTTGCTGGAGGTTTCCCATTCCAAGGGATGATGGGCAGCTGCCACAGGTCCTTGATGCAGCTGCTCTTCTCCTCCAAATCCCACAGCAGCAACTTCCCAAGCTTTGCACGGCAGCTGGTTGGGCCGAACGTAACTTTGGCCTTGCTTTTCTGCAGCCGGCGCACAGAGAGGAGGTTAGCGGATAAACCTTCAACCAACAGCACATTTCCCAGCCCCACAAGCCCCCCATTAGCTCCCATAACCTTGGCATTCCCAACACCAATCACAGGGAGCAAGGCACCTGAAGCGGCAGCCACAAATTTTATCTTCTCAGGGGGCTTCACCTCATCAAGCAAATCTGCCCGTGGAGTCATGTGACTCGTGCAACCTGAATCGATCACCCAACGAGTGAGGGGGTGCATCACAATCTTCCCAACTGAGCCCACATCACCCCCACTCCCTTGCACATCCTCAACCATGAGGAACATCCCAGGGTCGGCTTTACCTTGTGCACCATCACCTTGTGCACCTGAACCTTGCACAGCACCACCTCGTGCACGTTCAACACTTGGCGGCTTCATGCCTGGAGGTGCCCATCCTTCAGGCCGGCTGAAACACTTGAACCACGGGTGTCCAGCTTTCTTGCAGTACCAGCACACACCCTCCATTCGGGTGCTCCCCCTGCGACCAGAGCTCTCATGCCCCTCGTTGTAGTCACCTCGGCCTCTTCCTCTGCCAAAGCCTCTCCCATGGCCTCGGCCTCTCCCTCCCCCTCTCCCCCTGCTGCCTCCTGCAGCTCCATACCCCTCAGCAGTTTTGTTGGCAGCACCACCTCCTGTGTGGCGCCTGCGGAAGTCCTCCTGCAGGATCTGCTGCCGTAGCCACTCAGGCGTCCACTTGTCTTGCTGAGCGTTGAGGGTGAGGATAAGGTTGTCCCACGAGTTGTCAAGCACCGAGATGATTTTGGTGCACTGCTGCATTTCCGACACCTTGCTGCCCGCCGCTGCCATCCTCGCATAGGTGTCCTTGATCTTGTCAAGGGCCGGCTTCACATCATCTCCCGGCCGCATGGAGAGGGCAGCTAGCTCCGTCTCCAATACGATCACCATCGGCAGCGTGTTGGGTTGAACCACGTCGCGTAGCAGCTTCCACGCCTTCGGTCCGGAATCATCCAACTCCACCAAATCCTTGATGTGCTGGAACATGTCGTTGTTGACCGATTGAAGGATGAGGTCGTACAGCACCGCGCTCTTCTCAATCCACCGATCGCGGGCATCTCCTTCCCCCGGCATCTTCTCCTCTCCCATTGCAATTTTCAGCAGCTTGTAGCGCTTGAAGGCGCTCCGCATCCGCCCGCTCCATTCCTCGTAGTTGGAGCCATCCAAAGCTTCGATCTTAGATGGTGGCGGTTCACTCCTCTTCTCAGCTGCATCTCCACTCCCTTGATTCATCTCCTCTGCTCTCAATCAGAGGTTTCAGCTCCCCCCTTTGCTGGTCACAATGTAGATCCACACAATCTTCACATGTGTCGGCGCCAACGAAATTTCGGCAGAGTTTCCCCTTAGCAGAAGTCACATCCAACCTCCAGAACTCCACTTAGGCACGCCCACAGGCCATGGTGGGTCTAGGAGGGTCTTCACACTTCAGTAGACTCTCCACAAAGTCCTTGCTCTGATACCACTTGTTATAGACTAAGGACGGAGTCCATGAAGATTAGGTGCTCAAATTTCTCAAAATCGTTGGTCTCAATTTCTGGACAGAAACGTCGACTTCACAAGAAACGTTGTCGATGAAACGTGCCCCGTTAGAATCTCACATGTTGTAGCCCTAGACCGTGGCTACATTTCCCAATTTGAATCGTATCAAAATATGAAGAATATCTCGAGTTATGCTTTTCGGCGCACTCCGAGGTATGCTGCCACAGAAATTTAACTCAATCACAATTAACTCACAAGTCCCACAAAAGAACATTAGAATAGCACTAAATCAGGTAGGAGGGGAAGAGGAGGACGAGAGGGAAGGTCCCAAGAGAGTCCCCAACCAAGGAAACCCCATGCCACACAATTCCCTTCCCCATAGGCAACCCAACTTTGACTTTTGTCACTATCCCAACCTCTACAATCCACCTCAACCCAACTTGGCCACACTTGCCAACCTGGTTTGGTTTCTCCCAACCATTTGGCAGCATCTACAGTGATGGGAACGAACTTCCCAACCCCCAAGAGTCTGTACCCCATATTGAGTCAACCCCACAACTTCTCATAGTCACCACAACCAAATATCAAAAGTAGACGAACTTCCAACGTTCGTAACTTTCTTGTTCGTGCGCCGATTGAAGCGATACTTGGTTCGTCAGAAAGCTCTTGAGCAGAGGAATCACTTCAGATATCTGCTCAAGCCAAATAATGACAAAATTAGAAGAAAGAATGAGGGTTTGACTAGCAAGAATGGGGATACAAATAGCAAACCCTAACAGGGTTGTACTCGCTATAGAGCACCCCACTACAGGCTAGATGAGAACATTCTGACACACCCCCATAGCCAAAGCGGGGTGTAATCAGCAGAGCAAGCAAAGCAGTACAAGCTCAGGGTGGATCACAATGTCACCACACATTCTGAGCACAAGTTCAAGAAGCAATAGTTTAAAGTTAAGAATTATGAGCAAAGCTAGAGGTTATCGCAGAGGGCAAGTGAGGAGGAGGAGGCGAGAGTAAGAGGAAAGGAGATAGGAGGCGGCGGATGAAGCTGCAGACACACGGGCAACAGGAGGCAGACTGGCACAGCGGCTACCGGACGAAGCCCCCGGACTACAGGGGTAACTGGCCCCGCGGCTAAAGTAGCGGCAGACGAGCAACGGACCCACGGGCGGCTGGCACAGCTGGCTACGACTGAGCTACCGGACGAAGCCCCCGGACTACAGGTGCTGCTAGCGACACAGCGGTATCCTTCATTCAGCTCCCCAAATAGTCTCACCCCCCCTTGCACACACCCCCTACTGCACCCCTAGGGTCACTCACACCCCACCCCCTAGCACGACTCCAGCGACTCCCACACACCCACCCCCCTCAGCGGCAGCTGCAGCAGTGGGAGACAGAGGAGGAGGAGGAGCAGGGGAGACCACACACCCGCCACCCCCATACTCGCCACCCCCTACTCGCCACTCCCCAAACCCTAACTCAGGCAGGGCGGGATGGCGGGTAGGGAGGTTACGGGGGAGGGGGAGGGGGGGGGGGGGGGGGGGGGGGGGGGGGAACCGACGCGCGGCTCCCAGGGCGCCAAGACAGGCAGCAGAAGGGGGGGCAGCGCTCGCCCCCCTCCCCCAGCGGCCCCCGAGGGTCGCCTCGACAGGCGACGGGAAAAGGGGGGTTGCCGCAGGCGGGGCCGGGGCCGGGACTGGCGGCGCACGGGCGGTGTGGGGCCGGGACAGCGGCGCACGGGCGGCGACGGGCCGGGGGTGGCGGCGCACGGGCGGCGACGGGCCGGAGCAGCTGCGCGGGGCCGGGACGGGCGGCGCACGGGCGGCGACGGGCCGGGGCAGCAGCGCACGGGCGTCGACGAGCCGGGGCAGCGGCGCACGGGCGTCGACGGGCCGGCGCGCGGGTCCCCGTCGCCCGTCGCAGCGCCTCCCGAGGGCGACGCGCCGAGCGACGAGGCAGAAGCCCGCCGCGCGCCTCGGGGCGCACAGCGGGCAGAGAACCGCCGCGCGCCTCGGGGCGCACGGCGGGCAGAAAACCGCCGCGCGCCTCAGGGCGCACGGCGGGAAGAAAAAAAAAACTGCCGCACGCCACGGGGCGTGCGGCACAGAGAGTAGCAGTAGAAGTTGCAGCGGAAGCAACGAGGTGGTGGTAACCCACCCACAGGATCGATCCAAGGGGATCGACCTGCTCTGATAGCATGACAAAATTAGAAGAAAGAAAGAGGGTTTGACTAGCAAGAATGGGGATACAAATAGCAAACCCTAATAGGGTTGTACTCGCTATAGAGCACCCCACTACAGGCTAGATGAGAACATTCTGACAAATAACATACACACACACACACACAGAAAATCCAAACCACACAAGACACAAATTTCTTGCACACACTCACACCACGCATGCAACGCACAAACACATGATGGGAGGCAGACAGACGTGAATGCATATGGTTGCATCATACAACAAGCACGACTATAAGGTACTCTCCTTATACTTCACCACCACGTTCTTTTAGGGGAGCCTACACGAGCAGATCTGGTTGCATCGGCCGCCTGGCTACACTGGCACTTTTCCACCTTAGACCCAGTGGCACTTGTGTCGCCCGGTCTATGGCCTAAGCCAGGCTCTCTGCGAGTGGCACGACATGCTACGTACGAATCTTATAGCTCTTGACTTCTTTCCTCCATCTGACGAACCGTCTCTGTTCGTCCACCATGGCTCGACCCCGTTCTTTGTTCTGGTCTACGTTGACGACCTGGTCTTTGCCACTCTCGACCGACACGCACTGGCCTCCATGAAGGAGGAACAGCAGAGGAGACACACTTGCACTGGCTTGGTCAGCTGCAAAGTTCCCTTGGCCTGCAGTTCACTAGGGACAGAGTAGCTTGCACCATGACGCTGACGCAGTCGCAGTAGATCCTCATGTGGTCTCGCTTCCTGTTCTCCAAGGTACAATTCACCCCTCTTGCTGTGGATTATGGGCTCACAGCTCCACCTTCAGACGAGCCATTTGAGTCCAGTGGTCCACATCCTGAGTTGGTGGGTTGTCTGATATACCTGACCTATACCTAGCTTACCATCTTAGCGTCCTTGTGTGCTTTGTTTGTCAAATTATAATCTTGTGTAGGCTATACTGGGGTAGCTCATATGGGGTACACATTTCTAGGGTTGCATATTTGTATCACTTCCATTCCATAGTCATTCATTCTCGTTCTACTTTCCTCATGGTATCAAGCAGGTTCCCCCGTGGGAACTGTGCCTAGGGCCCACCACATCGAGCCTTTTTTTTTTCCTGCCCGAAGCGCGCTCAGCCTGAGTCACGCTCCGGGCTCTCACTTCGTCGAGCCGCCCTAGCAGCCCCAACGCCCTAGCGGCCCCATCGCCCTAGTGGCCCTGCCGGTCGTCGATTAGGCCCCGCCGCCCGTCGATTCGGCCCCGCCGCCCGTCGATTAGGCCCCGCCGCCCTAACGGCCCCGCCGCCCGTCGATTCGGCCCCGCCGCCTCTCTCGCTGCAGCCCCGCCGCCCTTCTCAGCGGCCCCGCCGCACTTCGCTGCGGCCCCGCCGCACTTCGCTGCGGCCCCGCCGCCTCACACTGAGGCCCCGCCGCCCTTCGTCGCGGCCCCGCAGCCTCTCTTGCTGCGGCCCCGCCGCCCTTCTCAGCGGCCCCGCCGCCCTTCACTGCGGCCCCGCCGCCTCTCCCACTGCGGCCCCGCCGCCGTTCGTCGCGGCCTCGCCGCCTCTCTCGCTGCGGCCCCGCCGCCCTTCTCAGCGGCCCCGCCGCCCTTCTCTGCGGCCCCGCCGCCTCTCCCGCTGCGGCCCCGCCACCTACCTTGCGGCCCCGCCGCCCTTCACCGCCCGAGCCGCCTGAGCCGCTGAGGAGCCGAGCCGCCCGAGCCGCCTGAGGAGTCGAGCCGCCTGAGGAGCCGCCTGAGCTGCTGAGGAGCCGAGCCGCCCGAGCCGCCTGAGCCGCCCAAGCTGCCCGACCCTGCTGAGCCGCCCGAGCCGCCTGAGCCACTGAGGAGCCGAGCCGCCCGAGCCGCTGAGGAGCCAAGCCGCCTGAGCCGCCCGAGCCGCCTGAGGAGCCGAGCCGCTGGTACCGCGGAGCCGCAGTTGCTGCTGAGCCGTCCGAGCAGCAGTGTTGCCGTGTTGCTGTGCTGCTCAACTGCCCGAAAGGCCCTGTCTAGTGAGAACAGCGCTTCTGTCACTGCACTGCCTCTGTCCTGCTAGTCTACTGTTGTCATGGCTACCCCTAGTGTCCTCGCTTTTGACGCTGAGGGTCGCGCCATTGACTTTGAGGTCTGGGTCGACGACCTGCAGCTGTACTTACAGTGCGATAGGGCAGACGGTCTCTCTCTCTTTGACCTCACCTCTGGCGCCTCTCCTGCCCCTGCTGCTGATGCTGACCCCACTGTTCGCTCCAAGTGGGCCACGCGCGATGCTGCTGCACGTCTTGCTGTGCGTCGTCACCTGCCTACCGCTGAGCGCGCGCACTTTAGTCAGTACAAGAGTGCTCAGACCTGTGAGAATTGTAGAACAGGAATGAAATGACTAAGTGAAAGTTGGGTACAAAAGCAAACCCTAGAAAGCTGTACCCCATATGTGCTACCCCACTATAGCCTACAACAGCTATGTCATATATATCTGACAAGACCCTGTACGACGCTGTAGTTGAGCGCTACTCTTCCCCTGCCACTGCTGCACTGAGCTGCCTCATGCTACCCTTCCTCTTCCCTGACCTTGCTGCATTTCCCACAGTCGCTGACATCATTACGCACCTCCGCACTAGTGACACTCGCTACCGCACCGCGCTTCCTGCTGAATTCTACGCCAAAACCCCCCCCCCAATGTACATCACTCTCTATTTTATAGTCACCCGCCTCCCTGACTCCCTTCGTGTACTCAGGGACCACTTCCTCTCGGTCTGTCCCACCACTCTCATTGTTGACTTCTTAGAGAAGGCCCTCCTAGCAGCGGAGAAGAGCATCGTCGCTGTAGGAGCCTCTCGTGGTGACCCTTGCACCCCCATCTTTGAGGGGTGTTCTCCTTCCCCCCTTTTGCCCTCTGTCGCCTCTGCCGCTACGGCCGACCTCGTTGGTCTTGAGTCGGTTGGTGCGGCCTCTGCCCGTAGCGGGAGACGCCGCTCTGGCAAGGGCAAGGGGGGCAAGGGTGCGGGTGGAGCTAGCGGAGGCGGTGGAGGTGGCGGTGGAGGCGGCGGAGGGAGTGGGGGTGGCGGTGGGAGTGGTGGCGGGGGTGGAGGTGTCGGTGGCAGCAAAGGAAGGAGAGGCGGCGGAGGCGGCGGCGGTCCTAGCGGAGGCAGCGGTGGTGCAGAGGTGGAGGAGGCGGTGGAGGAGGAGGTGGAGGTGGTCGGGGTGGCGCTTCGCAGCGGAGCAGCACTGGTGGTGGTCAGCGCCAGCAGCAGCAGCAGCAGCAGCAGCAGCGTTCTCGGGACATCCCCCCCCCCCCCTCAGCAGCTCCGTGAGTGGTACACGCAGCGTCAGCGTGGTGGGGGCTTTGGTCCCTGCACCTACGTCCTTCGTACCGGCGACCGCGCGGGTGAGCAGTGTGGGGGTTCCCACCCCACCCAGCGCTGCTTTGGCCGCCTGACGGACGCTTGGCGTCAGCAGTTCCCGAAGGCCAGTGAGATCCCCCACTGGGGAGAGTTGTTTAGGGCAGGCGTAGCTATCTATGATCTTGACTTTGATGCTATCCTTGCTGCCATGTATGCTGTGACTATTAGTGATGAGGGTGACTGTTACCGGTGTTTCCCGCTCGACCCGGGCATTCGTACTGCTGCTCTAGGTGCTGGTGAGGCTGCTGCTCTAGGTGCCAGTGCGTCTGCGCCCTCAGGTACTGGTGAGTCTGCGCTCTCAGGTACTACGTCGTCTTCGGCCTCCCTCACCTTCACCCTTGACTCTGGGGCTTCTCGCTCCTTCTTTCAGGACCGCACCACGCTCACGCCGCTTAGTCGGCCGGTTGCGGTGTCTCTGGCTGACCCCTCTGGGGGCCCTGTCCTATCTCGCTTCTCCACAGTCCTCCCGTGTCCGGCGGCTCCCTCTGGCACCCTGTCTGGTTTCTACCTCCCCTCGTTCTCTACGAACCTGGTGAGTGGTGCTGACCTACAGGATGCGGGTGTCCACCAGTTCACTCCTGCGCGCCAGCGGGTGACGCACTGCACCGAGGCTAGCACAGGCCGACACTTGGCTACGTTTACCAGTCAGCCAGGGTCGAGCCTGTACACACTGACCACTGCGTCTCCTCCCGTTGCTGAGTCTGGTAAGGTAGCTGCGTCGGGTCAGGTGTTTGCTGCAGCGTCCAGGTCTGGTCCTGAGTCTGCCCCCTGTTCGTGTCGTCTCCTGTCTCACAAGACTCTCCTCTGGCACCACCGCCTTGGTCACCCCTCTCTGCTTCGGCTCAGAGGCATGGCCTCCTGTCTTCTTATGCCTGGTCTGCCCCAGTCCCTCCCTCCCCTTCCTCAGGGCCCTGGCCCTGCCTGTGTCCCCTGTGTCGAGGGGCGCCAGCGTGCTGCCCCTCACTCCTCCCAGTTTCCTCTGACAGAGGCCCCATTGCAGACGCTTCACATGGACGTGTGGGGCCCCAGCCCGCGTCCGTGGACAGGGTCACGAGCGCTACTTCCTGCTCGTTGTTGATGACTACTCGCGTTACACCACAGTCTTCCCCTTGCGCAGCAAGGGTGATGTCACTGAGGTGCTGATCGACTGGATCCGCGCAGCTCGTCTCCAGCTCAGGCAGAGCTTTGGCTCGGACTTTCCTGTTCTGCGTCTGCACTCGGACAGAGGCGGAGAGTTCTCCTCTGGCCTTCTGCGAGCCTACTGTCCTGCACGAGGCATCCGATAGACCTTCACGCTTCTGGACTCACCGCAGCAAAATGGGATTGCTGAGCGCCGCATTGGCATGGTCATGGACGTCGCTTGTACGTCTATGATGCATTCGGCTGCACCCCATTTTCTGTGGCCGTTTGCAGTCAGGTACGCGGCGCATCAGATCAACCTTCGCCCCAGGGTCTCCAGGCCGGAGACCTCCCCAGCCCTGCTGTGGACGGGGAAGGTTGGCGATGCGTCGGCGTTCCGGGTCTGGGGATCTCAGGCGTTTGTCCGCGACTTGTCTGCGGACAAGCTGTCCCCTCGCGCTGCTCCTTGCGTCTTCCTGGGGTTCCCCCCCGACGCGCTTGGGTGGCAGTTCTACCACCCCACCTCTCGCCGTGTTCTGTCCTCCCAGGACGTCACGTTCGACGAGTCGGTCCCCTACTACCGCCTCTTCCCCTACCGCACTCCGTCCCTCCCCCCGCCCCCGCTCTTCCTTGTACCAGGTCCCCCCCCGATAGACCCCCTTCCCCCTCAGGGTCCTGGGCCTTCAGGTGTGTCCCAGGTAGACGCAGTCGAGCCTGTCGAGGTCACTGGTGACTGTGGTGTTGCTGAGGGTGCTGAGCCTAGGGGTGCTGAGACTGGGGGTGCTGAGCCTGGGGGTGCTGAGAATGGGGGTGCTGGGCCTGGGGGTGCGGAGCCTAGGGGTGCTGAGCCTGGGGGTGCTGAGCCTGGGGGTGCTACGCCTGGGGGTGCTGAGCCTAGGGGTACTGAGCCTGGGGGTGCTGAGCCTGGGGGTGCTTGGCCTGGGGGTGCTACGCCTGGAGGTGCATTGCCTGGGGGTGCTGGGCCTGGGGGTGCTGAGCCTGGAGGTGCTCCGCCTGGAGGTTCTCCGGGTGCTACGTCTCGCCGGGAGCCACTCTCTCCACAGGAGCTGCGCGAGTGGTTTGCCCGGCACTTGAGGTGTGCTGCTGGTGCTGGAGGTTCTTCGGCTACTGAGGGTGCTGCTGTTCGGGTCCTGGAGGTGCTCGTACTGGGAGTACTGGAGCTGCTGGGCCTGCAGGTTCGACTGGAGCTGGTGTTGCTGAGGGTGTTGGCGCTGAGACTACCACTGGCGGTCCTGCTGGGGGTGCTCGTGGTGCTGCTGGAGGTTCTGGAGCTGCTGGAGGTGCTGCTGGAGCGGGTGCTCTTGCTGGGGGTACTGGTTCTGTCCCTGCTGTTTCTGGAGTTGCCACGCGGCCTCGACCGTACTTCATTCCACTCCTGCAGCAGGTTCTTGGTCTTCCACCTTCTACTGGTCCTCCTCCTCCCTTAGAGGGTCCACATCCTGTCTCGTCACACTCACAGCTACAGCCTGCCTCCCCTTTGCCTACTCCTTCTCCCTACGCTGGTCTTACTGGAGGTCTTACTGAGCGTCGTGAGCCTGCGTCTCGTCCTGCGTCGCCTGTTCGTGCTGCTCTCGCTAGTGGTCGCGGTTCGCGTCAGCGTCCTCCTCCTGTCCCTGGCACGCACCGGATGTCTCTGCGTCGATCTACTGCTCCTCTGCGTGCCCCTTTGCCTTCTCCTCCTGCGTCCTCTCTTCTTGCTCTTGCCAACCCGGAGTCAGACTCTCTTCGTGCTGCCAGTCCTACTGACACGCGTCTCCTTGCTACTGTCGTCACTGACCCTTCTTTCAAGTCTACTACTGCGTCTGCCCTCGTTACTGAGCTCGTCGACTTTGCTGCTCGTTGTCGCCTAGACTACGTTGTTAGTCTTGTCGCTGAGTCTGAGTCTGTCTGTCCTCCGTCCGTCGGGGGTGAGTGTGCTCTTGGCACGGACGTCCTTGAGGACAGGCAGGAGGAGTTCCAGTGTCTGGCAGCTGCTTCACCTCATCTCGTGTCCGTACTGCTTACCCCTGAGGGAGACCCGGATGCACTTGACATCCCGACTCCGCGCTCTTACGTGGAGGCGATAGAGGGTCCCTACTCCTCTCAGTGGCAGGCAGCTATGGATGCAGAGATGGCTCCCTAGAAGTCCACAGGCACCTACGTTGACGCTGTCCCCCCTCCTGGGGCGAACATCGTCAGTGGCATGTGGATTTTCAGGGTGAAGCGGCCGTCGGGTTCTCCGCCTGTCTTCAAGGCGCGTTACGTGGCTCGTGGCTTCAGTCAACGGCAGGGAGTTGACTACTTTCAGACCTTCTCCCCCACCCCGAAGATGACCACTCTTCGGGTACTGCTGCACGTTGCTGCTCACCGTGACTACGAGCTGCACTCTCTCGACTTCAGCACTGCTTTCTTGCAGGGCAGCCTGCACGAGGAGATCTGGCTGCGCCGCCCACCTGGCTTCACTGGGTCTTTCCCTTCTGGTACCCAGTGGAGTCTCCGGCGTCCAGTCTACGGTCTCCGCCAGGCGCCACGTGAGTGGCACGACACACTGAGGACTACACTTGCGGCTCTTGGGTTTGCTCCTTCTACTGCCGACCCGTCGCTGTTTCTGCGCACCGACACCTCTCTGCCGCCGTTCTACATCCTCGTGTACGTCGACGACTTGGTCTTTTCCACAGCTGACACTGCTGGACTCGCCTACGTGAAGTCCGAGCTACAGAAGAGACACACGTGCACTGACCTGGGTGAACTGCGCAGCTACCTTGGCTTGCAGATCACCCGGGACAGAGCACGCCGCACCATTACCCTGACTCAGTCACACATGGTGCAGCAGGTTCTTCAGCGCTTCGCCTTCACGTACTCCTCGCCTCAGGCCACTCCTCTGCCTACTCGCCACTCACTCTCAGCTCTGCCTTCGGATGAGTCCGTAGAGTCGAGTGGCCCGTATCCAGAGCTTGTTGGTTGCCTCATGTACCTGATGACCTGCACACGACCTGACCTTGCATACCCTCTTAGCATTCTTGCACGCTATGTTGCTCCTGGGAGACACCGACCAGAGCACATGGCTGCAGCGAAGAGGGTGTTGCGCTACTTGTACAGTACGTCGGGCATGGGGCTAGTGCTTGGAGGGCGGAGTCCAGTGGTCCTCACTGGGCACGCGGACGCTTCTTGGGCTGACGACCAGGCTACGCAGCGGTCGTCACAGGGTTACACCTTCAGCCTTGGTTCCGGCTCTGTTTCGTGGCGGGCTACTCGCTCGTCTTCTGTTCTCGGCTCCAGTTGTGAGGCTGAGATCTACGCCGGGGCCATGGCTGCCCAGGAGCTTCGCTGGCTCACCTACCTTCTGACCGACCTTGGAGAGCCGCCTCGTTCTCCTCCATTCCTGTACGTAGACAACAAGGCCATGCTGGCCTTGTGTCGAGAGCAGCGACTGGAGCACAGAACAAAGCACATTGCTCTTCGCTACTTCCTTGCTCGTGAGCTACAGCAGCGTGGTCAGTTGCGGTTTGCGTACGTGGCCTCTGAGGCCAGCACTGCTGATGTTTTCACCAAGGCGCTTGCGCCTTGTGATCATCAGCGCTTCGGTACTCAGCTTGGTCTTGTGCCTGTCTTGCCTCACTTGCTCACTTCTTGACCTTGCTTGTACTGTCACATATATATACTCTTGCTCTTGCTTGCTTAGCCTCTTATATATATGTGTGCTCCTGCATGAAAACTGGCCTTGTGGCCTGGAACTTGTGCTCGGAATGTGTGGGGACTTTGTGATCCACCCCGAGCTTTGCTTTGCTTTGCTTGACTGGTCTTGTGACCCCTTGTTCTCCCCCACTTTGCCTATGGGGGTGTGTAAAATTATAATCTTGTGTAGGCTATGGTGGGGTAGCTCATATGGGGTACACATTTCTAGGGTTGCATATTTGTATCACTTCCATTCCATAGTCATTCATTCTCATTCTACTTTCCTCATTGTTGCGCTTAGGAGACACCAGCCTTCCCACTGGTACGCTGCTAAGAGCGTGGCAAAGTATGTGGCGAATAAATTGGGCATGGTACTTGTCCTCGAAGGGAAGCAGCCAATTACACTCACAGGTCTCTCGGACTCGTCGTGGGCCGACGACATAGAGTCGTTGCGGTCTACACATGGTTACTGCTACGGCCCTAGGACGGAGCTGTGTCGTGGATGTCGACTCGGGCGTTGCCCGTCTCCAGTTCCAGCTATGAGGCCGAGGTGTACGCTACGGCCATGGCCGCCCAGAAGCTTCGCTGGCTGTCTCTCCTCGTCACCAACCTTGGTGAGTGGTCTCGCTCTCCCCCAGTCTTGTTCGCTGAAAATAGGTCTGCTATCCTGTTGTGCAAGGAGCCCCCTCTGGCTGGGAAGGCGAATCACATCTAGCTTCGTTACTTCCTTCTGTGAGAATCGCAGCAGCATGGACATGCCCTCGTGAGACGTGTGGTCTCTTAGGCCAACACTGCATATATCTTCACCAAGGCGTTGCCGCCCTGTCAGCACCAGCGTTTCTGCACCCAGCTAGGCGTTGTGTTTATATGCCCCCACTTGATTGCGTAGAGATGCATTGTCTTGTACTCTTGCATCTCACTATCTGTGCTATATCTCTTCTTGGACTGTCCTTCTGGCTCCTTGCTTATGTAGAGATCCTTGTCTTACTTGTCTTGTACTCTTGCATCTCCTATAGCTGCTATAGACTTGCTTGTGGACTAGCCTTGTGACCCTTGCTTGTTCTCGAACTATGTGATGATCTTGAGATCCACCCCGAGAGTTGCTTTGTCCTTGTGAACTGGTCTTATGACCGTTGCTTGTTCTTGCTGACTCATCCTGTGACCCTTGCTCTCAGACCGTGTGGTGACTTCGTGATCCACTTTGTGATTTATGTTGCTTTCCACATAAGCGTCGTCGCCTAGACTATAGGGGTGTGTCTAACTGTACTTGTTATAGTTTGTTAGTTTAGTCTAGGTGTTACTCAGAGTTATGTAATAGAGGCTACAACACGTTTTAGGTTTTGCTATATGTTTCCTTGTACTGCTTTGTTCTAGTCACTCATTCATCCGCAGTTTGAGCTTGGTTTCCTTCTGATTGCTCTTCCTCATCTCTGCATCATGCTGCTTGCCCCTGAGGGGGTTCCAGACGCCCTTAACATCCCGACCCCTTGCACTCACGCGGAGGCTGTCACTCAACATTGGGCCCCGTATTGGATAGCAGCTGAATGGCAGAGATGACATCTTATAGGTTCACAAGCACCTTCGTCGACGCAGTCCCACCATTTTGGCCGAACATCGTCAATGGCATGTGGATCTATAAGGTGAAGCCACTGCCTAGAGCACCACATGTCTTCAAGGCACGCTCCATGTGGCGAGAGGCTTTAGTCAGCGAGAGGGGGTAGACTTCTTCCAGACCTTCACTTCCACCCCAAAGATGACTACTCTTCTGGCGTTGCTGCACGTTGCAGCCCAGCACGACTACAAGTTTCACTCCTTAGAGTTCTCCACAGCGTTCCTTCACGGGAGCCTGCACAAGCAGATCTGGCTGCACCGTTAACCTGGCTTCAATGGTTCTTTCCCTACTAGGATCCAATGGTAGCTGCATCTTCCGGTCTACGGCCTGTGCCGGGCTCCCCGCGAGTGGCACAACGTGCTCCGCACGACTCTTGCAGTACTTGGTTTTGTTCCATCGTCCGCTGACCTGTCACTGTTCGTGCACCATACCTCGGCCCCATTCTTTGTTCTGGTTTATATCAACAACCTGGTCTTCGCCACTCCCGTCCGAACAGCAAAGGCCTACGTGAAGGAGGAACTCCAGAGGAGACACACCTGCACTGACCTAGGTGAGCTGCTGCGCTACCTTGGCCTGCAAATCACCAAGGATAAGGCAGCTCGTGCCATTATGTTGACGCAGTTGCATATGGTCGAGCGGATCCTCACGCGGTTTTGCTTCCCGTTCTCCAAGGTACGGCTCACCCCTCTTGCTGTTGATCATGTGCTTACGGCTCCACCTTTGGACGAGTCATTTGAGTCTGGAGGTCCATATCCTGAGTTCGTGGGTTGTCTCATGTACTCGATGACTTGTGCTCGCCCAGACCTCGCTTCCCCTCTCAACGTCCTAGCGCGCTTTGTTGTGCCTGAGAAACACCTTCTCACTCGGTGGCTGCTAAAAGGGTGTTGAAGTTTGTGACATGGGACTTGTTCTTGGAGGGAAGTAGCCAGTTACACTCTCAGGATTTTTGGAACCCGTCGTATGCGGACTGTGCCCAAACGTACAGGTCTATATAGGATTATGACTTCAGCCTTGGTACCCGAGTTGTTTCGTGGAGGTCAACTCGGGCGTCATCCGCCGCTACCTCCAGCTGTGAGGCAGAGGTGTACCCATGGCCATGGCTGCCCAAGAGCTTCGCTGGTTGTCGTTTGTCCCCACTGACCTTGGTGAGCAGCCTCGCTCTCCCCCGGTCTTGTTCAGTGACAACATGTTTGCTGTCCTGTTGTACGAGGAGCCTCGACTGGTTGGGAAGGCGAAGCACATCCAGCTACGTTAATTCCTTTTGTGCAAGTTGGAGCATCAGAGGCATCGGAGAATGCGGTGAGGAACAAACGCCCGGGTTCAACACCATTCGTGCCCTTTTGGTGCATTTGCGCCACCGCTGAGTATTGCAGCCCAAGGGTCGCTGTTTGGCCGAGATAATTGGCCACCCTCATTCCAGCAGCTACCTGCTTCTCATTAGAGCAGTGAAAAACCCTGGCCGGCTGCCCGTTGGCAAAAGCGACGTCCGGTCGGGTGTTCACCACCGCATACATGAGGCTGCCCACCAACGAGTGAAACCGACGCCTCCCCTCTTCGCCAACGCTCTCCTCCTCTGGTCCCTTCACACACTTGAACCCCGAAGAGAATGGAGTAGTCACATGGCCTTCACTTTGCCCAAAGTTGGCAGCCAAGGCCTCCAGGTACTTGCGTTGATACACCCGCATTGACCGCTTCTCCACATCACGTTCAATGTGAAGCTCGAGGTAGAAGTTCACGTCGACAAGTGCCTTGTAGTTGAACTTGCCCTGAAGCTTCAGCATCACCTCTTTCATAAGGTCAGAGGAGGGTGAGAAGATGAGGATATTATCCACATAAACCACCATGAAGATCCTCTCCTCCCCCTCGTCAAGCATGAACAAGGAATGATCAGCCGTTGAGGGAGTGAATCCGATCTCCTCCAAAACTTCTCGCAGCTTCAAATACCATTGCGAAAGGGCTCGTTTGAGCCAATGGAGAGCCTTCTTCAGCTTCCACACTCTGCCACTCTCAACATCAAACCCCTCTGGCTGCACCATGAATATCTCTTCCTCAAGGATGTCGTTGAGGAACATGCTTGTCACACCCATTTGCTTCACCACCCATCCTTTGATGGCAGCCCCCGCAAGTAGGGTACGCAGCGTTGTCGTCTTTAGTACAGGAGCAAATAACTCCTTAAAATCCACCTTCTCCTTCTGCTGGTACCCCTTTGCCACAAGCCTAGACTTGTAGCGCTCAATGTTGCAATCGGCATCCGTCTTGATCTTGAAGAGCCACTTGGATGTTATCGCCTTACGCCCCTCCGGTAGCTCCACCAATTCCCATGTGCCGTTCTCCTCAATGATCTTCAGCTCACAATCCGTTGCCTTCTTCTACTCCTTAGCATCACTACTCTCCAAGGCATCCTTGATAGTTGCTGGTTCCCCCGGCATCTCCACCGGAGAGAAGAGCGCAAAGGCACGCTCCTCGTACTCACTTTCCTCGTCGTCTCCAACCATAAACGCCGCTCCAACCAAGGCAGACATGGCTGGCTTTCCCGATGCATCATATGTCAGCCTATTAGGGGCTTGAATTCTCCTCTTGCCCCTTCCTTCTTCCTCAGCTGCGGGGACTTGAATACTCTCATGGCGGGTGACTTGAATCCGAGGGGCACTCTTACTCCGAGATGGAAGTGTCGGTGCATGCTTGCTTGCTTGCTGCACCTCCTCCCCCTCCTCCTCTCCATTCTTGGCCTCCTCTCCCCCATTTACAAGAGGAGATTGCCTAGTGATGGTGGTGCAGATGCTCAGCTCCAAGGGCCACATGCTCCAAACCAGAACATTTCACCTCCCCACCTCACGCCTATCTCCGCCTTCCAATCCTTGTACATGTGGTTTTTCATGAACTTGCAGTCCTGCTCTCCAAGAACTTCTTGGTGAATGGGTCCCAACGAAGCCATCCCTTGCAGTTTCGAGCCATGCCCAAATGCACAGCCCATATCGCCTTGGCACCAAGCTTGTTGTGCCGAAGATGCTTAGGCACAAGCGCCATGCACATGCACCCGAACACCCGAAGCATATCCACCTTCGGCTTCCTTCCAATCCACTCCACATAGGGCTCCCATTTGTCTGATCCCACATGAGTCAAAGCTCTGTTTTTTGCCACACACGCACTCCGCACCGCATCAGGCCAGAAATATTCGGATAGCCCGGCTTCAATGAGCAACCCGCGTGCCGTCTCTGTGATAGTCCGGTTCGCTCGCTCGGCGATGCCGTTCATTGCAGGGGAGTATGGCATAGTAAGGGAGTGCCATATGCCATCCTTTTTCAGCCACATGGGGAACTCCTTGCTCAGGAACTCTCCCCCTCATTTGGTGCGGATTGATTTCACAAGACGGTCTTGTTGCCGCTCCACCATCGGCAACCAATCGGTCTTCACCGTTTCAGCCACGTCGCTCTTCTTGGACAGCACATACACCCATGTCATGCAGGTGTAAACGTCGACTATGGTGAGGAAATACTCTGCTCCAGCAGCTCCAAGCGTCAAGGGGCTCACCACGTTCATCACCACCTCATCAAGCAGTGCCTTGGCCATTGCCTCCGAACTAGAGAATGGGAAACGAATGTACTTGGCTTGCATGCATGTCGGCCAGCCAAGTACCTCGGTGGGCTACCCCTTCACACGAATGCCAGCAACCATCTCATTCTTCACTAGCTGCTGCAAAGTAGGCAGAGCCACATGCCCCATTCGCCGATGCAAGGTGAGCCAATCACACTCCCCATAACCGAAGTTCTACCTGCGGAAGGGCATCACGTGGTCTACGGTGTGCACTTGGCGAATCCGACGGCACATTTTATACCTGGCACCTGCGCAATATGCCTGATGGTGAAACCGCCAACCTGCACCTACTTGGTAGGTGCGCATATCTGCGCGGATAGACAACCTGCGATTGCAGATAGCCGCCTACGACTGGAGTGATGGCAGACCGCGCGTAGTGCAATGCTGGCAGACAACTCTGCTGCAACGTTGGCAAGCCGCTCCTCTACAGCGCTGGCAGGTTTCGCCCTTGCTAGGTGTTGCATGCCATTCTAGTCTTATTGTTTATGCATGCCTCAATCGTACTATCAACTTTTCAATGCAAAATGTTCTTTCAACTTCCTTAGAGGAATCTCTTGCCAAACTTCTCTGTGAACACAAGCAAGGACTAAGAATGCTACTAGAGCGTTGCGATCATTCGCACAACCCCGTGCCCTCCTCCGTAGTCCACTCCCGTTGTGTAGTAACTCTTCGCATGGTGCGGTGAGCGTGGACGGCCCCACATTAGAACCTTCAGATTAGCCAACTTCTGCGTTCATTACCTAAGTCGTTGTAGGCTGGCAACCATCTAGACCGCCATGGACAACCAAGAAGTCAATGCACGAATAGAAGATACTCTGCAGGCGCGGTTGGATCGTGTTCGGCCATGCCATGAGGCTGGCGGGTACGGCGAGGCGGACTTGGATACTCTGCTCCTAGGAACTCGTGCGCAGTGGGCACGTGAGCATCCCCCTCCCCGTGCTGAAGCGAACGGTGCGTCTGCTTCTCCCCGACACGTGCGCAACGAAGGTGATGGCGGCAATGTTGTCGGCGGTGGAAGCACAAGGGTTCGCAGAGTGATTCCGCCTGCCGACATCAGCGTTGGCAGAGTGCAGCTGCAAGTGATGGAAACGGCAATGTTGATGGTCAACGTCAATCTCCTCTGCGGAGTGGAGCTAGGCCAACTTGGCCGACTCATGCGTCGGCTGGTCAAGACGGGGGCATCGTGCCGGCGTAAGGATATTTTAAAAATTCTGCCAGACAAGATCATTGTGCCAATTCCGCTTGAAGGACGACACAACTTGATCACGTGGATTGAATCCATCGAGCCTCAGCTGGAGATCGTCGGATTGAAGAAGTTCACCAACGGCAATGTTGAGACACCGGACGCATACTACTCTAAACTCTGGGCGGAATTTCGCGCTGCTCATCTACTAACCTTCATGGTCATTTCGAGGTGTTGCTCGCCTCTGGTGCAGGTCGCATTGAAGTCGTGCAGGCAATGGGTGGATGCTGGCTACCAAGCGTGGTTGTACATCATGCGCACCTACAAAGCGACCGACGACCTCCACATCAGTCCACTGATGTGGACCAAGATTCGTATGGGGGAGCAGGAATTGGCGACCGAGTACTGCAATCGAGCGTGGCAAGTTTTGGCCGGTCTACAGATGGCCGGCGTCGACTACTCGGTGGCGTTCTATATCACGCATGTCATCAGTGGCCTCCCCTCGGGCTACAATCTAATGCGCTGGATGCTGACGGTTTCCGGCACGCGCGCGAATCTGAATGAGGACTAGTTTTTGAGCCACATATCCATGACGAGTTCATGCAGGAGTCTGAGAGACCCGCTGAACTGCTTCCGCAGGTCAACTACGTCGCCCCGGCGAAGTAGGGACGCCAACAGGGGCAGCATGGTAAGTCTAGCAGAGGTGGTGGGGGGAAGTCGTCGAACGTGAAATCGATGGAGGGCGCCGACCGCGGAAAGTTGGCGAAAGGAAGAGATTGCGACAGCAGTGGCTCGCGTCAAGAAGGGCGTCATGGCTACATCTGCGATGCTCTCGACCACCTCTCGTACAACTGCCCTGACTGCGATGATTCTGACGATGACCTGGACGCCAACCACAAAAGGTTAGATGGTGGCCATCGTCGTCAAGACAACCAGCCGTGCAAGGAGAAGCAGGCGTCAAAGACGTCTTCGACGAAAGATGCTGACTCATCTGGCGGCAATGCTCGTGGCGAAAGAGGCTTCGTGCTCGATGGTCGCCATGGTGGAGCCGACGATTTTGCTGGCGCTGGAGGCTGGCAAAGACTTCAAGGCGGTCGCTGCTGCTGTGCAGTCCAATCTGACTATCGTGCTACTCGACAGCGGCTGCTCCCATCATTTGATGGGGACGAAGGAGGCCTTCATCGGCATGCAGCCGAGCGGAGACGTGCGCCACATCCGCGGCTTTAACAAGGCACTTCAGAGCGTCGAAGGCAGAGGCACCGTTGTTCTGCAGGGGGAGGCCGGGAAGCAGGTCCTCGTCCCCGACGCACTCTACGTTCCAGGTGTGCATGCAAACCTACTGTCTGCAGGCCAGCTCAAGGAGAGTGGCGTGAAGCTGCAGGACGACGGCGGAGAGATGCTGTTGGTGTCTTCTGCCGGCGATGTCCTTGGTCGAGCAGGCTACTCCAGCAGAATTTTCTGCACCGACCTGTGCCCCTGCTCGACAAAGTGGACTATGACTTCGATGGAGGTGGTAGCTCTGCGAACGATCGCGTCGGCGATGAAGTCGACCCCGGACATGTTGCATGCATGGCTTGCGCACATCGGTGTCGACACGATCAAGAGCTCGCCGCTGGTGTAGACATCAAGAAGTCGACCGCAGCTGATCTGCCGTGTGCCTCCTGCGTCGGCGGCAAACTTGCACGGCACACCTTCCCCAACCAAGGATCGAAAGCGAAGAATGCACTTGATGTGGTGCACATCGGCCTCTGCGAGCCATTTCGGGTGGCCGCCAACGATGGTAGCCTCTACTTTTTTCTTCTGAAGGACAGGAAGACTTGCTACATGTGGGTGAGGCCGATCGCGAACAAGAGCGATGTGCTGGTCGTCTTCAACAAGTGGCTGAAGGTGGTGGAGTGGCAGACTTCGAAGACGGTGAAGATGATACGTTTTGACCGCGGATGGGAGTTCCTCGGTCGAGCCTTCACCGACCTCGTTGAGGACAAGGGAATCCTCCACAATCTGACGCGCCCCTACACTCCGCAGCAGAACGGGATGGCAGAGCGGGAGATGCGCACGGTGGTCGAGGCCATGCAAACGATGCTTCTGCACATGGGCGTGAAGCATCACTGGTGGCACCTCGCTCTGCGTCAGGTCGTCTGGGTGTGCAACTGCCTCAAACATGCTTCTCTGCCTTCGGCGACGACGCTGCACAAGCTGCTGTTTGGGAAGAAGCCAGATTTGGCGCTGGAGCGGGAGTGGGGCTGCATGGTGCAGTTCATGGTCCCCGAGCAGCAGCGCGGCGGGAAGCTGGCGCCTAAGGCTAGTTTGATTTTGCCTAGGAGTTGAAACATTTGCAACCCATGCTAGAAACTTCTAGCCACCCCAATCCAAAAGTCAGCCTTCCTAACCACTCAACCAAAGATCCAATTATAGTCATGTACAAGTGTTCGCCCAAATTAGATATAACCCCAAAAGGTAATAAGAAAGCCAAGTCTTGGAAATCTTGTAACTTGGGCGATCTTGGTCGGAATAAGGTGATCTTGGTATCGTTGGAAAGCTCTGAATTTCTCCTGCATGATCAAGCATTTAAACTTGGAGAAAAACGCAGAGCTGATAATATCCAACAGCCATGCACAATGATATATGCTCATGCAAACAATGCACGCATGAATAGCACGAGCACTCGGCAGGACGGTAGGATGACATGCACTCAAAATGACGTGCTTCCAACGAACTCCCCCTCAAACTAACGGACTGCATGCACACACACTCACACATATGCAAACTATCATGCACACAATCACACATACAAACTATGATGCATACAATCATACATGCACTCATGACACTGCTGCCCACACTAGTGCAATGCCATGCCACACATCTTAGCACACTTCCAATGTGCGCTCTCGGGAAGTCTCTTGGTGAGAAAATCTGCCGCCTGCTTGCTAGCCTTCACATGGTGAAGCTCAACAATCCCCTCCTTCACCATCTGCCTCACCCAGTGCCACTTAATCTTCATGTGCTTGTTCAGCCCATTCAGGATAGGATTATTGGTCATGCCAATAGCAGCCTTGCTGTCGGAGAAAAGTGGTGTAGGTCCCTCCTGTTCAGCTCCCATGTCCTCCAGCAGCTTCCTCAGGAGCAGGATCTCCTTGATGGCATAGTACATCGCCATGTACTCAACCTCTCCGGAAGACTGAGCAATCTCATTCTGCTTCTTGGACCTCCAGCTCACTGGTCCACCTCCAACGATGCAGACAAAGCCGCCAACTGATGACTGATCCTCATCCTCTAAGGCCCACGTAGAGTCGGTGAAGCACGACAGCTTCAAGGTTCCAGGCGTGACCCCATCTGCTCCAATCTATTTCAGCTAGCCGCAAGCTGAAAACTGAACACCAGCAGATGTCGTTGATCCGAGGTAGCGCACCAAGTGCTTTGCCACCTCCAACTGCTCCTCAGTGGGCCGCTGCACAACTCTGGCTAGCTGCCCCACCTCGAATGAAGCATCAGGTCGCGTATGCATAGCTGCATACATCACACTCCCAATGAGTGACTGATACTCATTCTGCTGCTCATCCTCGAGCACATCATCCTCCTCAGCTGCCTTCATCAGTTTGAAGCCCGCAGGGAACGGTGTCATCACAGTGCGGTCCCCAGTCACACCATAGCGCTCCATGACACCAGCGATGTAGTGTGACTGATGCACATTCAGCCACCTCCTCTCAACATCCCTCTCAATCTGCAGCCCCAAGTAGTAGTGGACATCCCCCTGCATCTTGCACTTGAAGTTGTCCATCAGCAGCTTTTGTGTCCTTTCAATCTGCTCCATGGAAGGTGAGAACAGCAGCATGTCGTCAACATACACCAGTAGTAAGAGCAGCTGCTCCCCCTCTCTAAGAAGAAACAAGCTGTGATCCGCCTGGGACGTCTTGAAGCCTCCACCCAGCAGCACCTCCACCAGCTTCTCGTACCAACACATGGGCGCTTGCTTAAGGCCATAGATGGCCTTCTTAAGCTTGCACACTAGGCTGTTTCATCCTCATAGCCGTCGGGCTGCGCCATGTAGATATCCTCCAGCAGCACTCCATTGAGGAACGCAGTGGTGATATCCATCTTCTTCATGTGCCATCCCTTCACAGCTGTGCCAGCCATCGAAGTCCTCAGTGTCACTGGCTTAGCAACAGGAGCGAAGATCTCCCCAAAGTCAACCTTCTCTTTCTGCTGAAACCCCTTAGCAACCAAGCAGCTCTTAAACCGCTCCAACGCACCATCAGCTCCACTCTTCATCTTGAAGACCCACTTGCTGCAAATCGGCCGCCGCCCCTCGGGTAACTCAACAAGCTCCCAAGTCTCATTCTCAATGAGACTGTTGAAATCCGCATCCATGGCAGCCTTCCACTCCTCCTTCTAGGGTCCACTGTGGCTGGTTCTCCAGGCAAGGGTGTGAAGAAACAGAACGCCATCTCCTCATCCTCTCCCTCATCCGCCTGAACCGCCATGGCACCTTGCTTGGGTCCTCCCAAACGGCTATACTTCAGCCTTGAGGGTGCTGCTGCCACTCTCTTCTCGCAGGTTGCAATCTGCTGCCCATGTGGTGAAGCTCCTCTCTGCACACTCCTCTTGGTGACCTTGGCGGTTGCAGCAGGCTCGAGCTGAGATGGTGAGTCCACACGTGCCGACTCATCCTCCAACCCCTCCTCCGCAACAGGACCAGCACCTTGCTGCTCACGACCGCCATTGTGGTCACTGGTCAGCTCTGACCCAAGGACATCCTCGAGGTGCAGCTGAACCTCCTCCACTGCAGACCGCTCAATCTCCTGTAGACACAAGCCAATCTGCACATGCTGCTGCTGCTGCCAGCCTTTGTACATGACGTCCTCCACAAACTTGACGTCGCGGCTGACCAGCGTCTTCTTGCTCTTGGGGTCCCACATTAGCCACCCCTTCGAGTCAGGAGCCATCCCAAGATGGACAGCCCACACAGCAGCAACTTCCAGCTTGTGCCTCTGCTCCTTAGGCACCATCACAAGCCCCATGCAGCCCCACACCCGCAGCATGTCAATGGATGGCTTCTTCCCAAGCCAACGCTCGTACGGCACCCAGTGCTTGTCGTCAACATGTGTCAAGACCCTGTTCTTGACTGTGATGACATGGCGAACGGCTTCAGGCCAGAACTTGTAAGGCATCCCAGCAGCCCCCAACAAGGTCTTAGCCGCCTCGCCAATGGTCCGGTTGGCACGCTCAGCAATGCCGTTCTGCTGCGGTGTTCCTGGGCAGGTCAGCTGGTGTCGAATGCCATTCCTCTTGAGAAACTTGGTGAATTCCGCTCCAAGTAACTCTCCACCATGGTCACTCCCCATCACCTTCACCAACCGCATCGCTTGCCGCTCCACCATCGGCAACCAATCCTCCTTGATCGCCGCTGCAGCATCGCTCTTCTTGGACAAGGGACGTGCCCACATGAAACGGCTCCATTTGTCCACCATGGTGAGGAAGTACAGCACTCCCCCAGTCTCCTCAGTCCTCATAGGACCCACCAGGTCCATGTGCACCACCTCCAATGGCGCCTTGTGGAATCGGGAACCGCGCAAACTTGTTTTGCATGCACGCCTCGCAGCTGTCAACGGAAACGCCATCTCTTTGCAATTGCAGCCCATGCACGCACTTCTCCTTGTGCATCACCTCCAATGTGGAAACAGCCACGTGTGCGAGCCGCCGATGCCAAGTCTCCCAATTCGCTTGGCCCGAAGTAGCCGACACCTTCACCGCCTCCAATCAGCTCCTCTCCTTGCACACCTTGCTGCTCCTCCTCGATGACACTCTCCTCCATAGATGCCGCCACTACCGCCTTGCCTGATTTCCGCCAAGGGAGGACCGAGATCTGCCACATTCATTTGTGGACATCCCCTTTTCTCTGCAGGTCCCAAATCAGCCGCTCATCGTTGTAGGCACCATAGCGCTCCGAGCCAATCGTCTCGGTGTTCACACCCGCATCTCCCAACCGGCTGGTAGAAATCAGGTTCGCGCACAAGTCTGGCACCCAAAGCACGTTCTTCAGCCCCACGAGCTCACCATCAGCTCCCATGAACTTGGCGCACCCCATGCCCGTGACCTTGGCCTTGGCGCCCGTCGCGGATGTTGTTAGAGACTAAGGACGGAGTCTATGAAGATTACGAGCCGAAATATCACAAAATCGTTGGTCTCAATTTCTGGACAGAATAGTCGCGTTCACAAGAAACGCCGTCAACAAAACGTTCACGGTCACAACTTCACCAAACTCAAATATGTTGTATCCCTAGTCCGTGGCTACAATTCCCAATTTCAATCGTATCAAGAGGTGAAGTAAATCTTGACTTATCAATTTCGGCGCACAGGTGGGTGTGCTGCCATGAGAACTTAACTCAATGATAAGAGTCTCACAAGTTTCACAATTGCTACACAAGAGAGTTAGAGTAGCACATGAACTAGGTGGACGGAAGAGGAGGACGAGAGGGAAGGTCCCAAAGGAGTCCCCAACCATAGAAACCCCATGCCACACAATCTTCCTCTCAATAGGTGTTACAATCCCAAGTGGGACTTAGCAAAGGATCGCTCAGGGTTGATCGCGTAGTAGTATTGCAGCGGAAGTTTGAATCTCAGGTCAGAGTGAATGTAAATGACTGAGTTGATAATAGCATGCATACATCGAGTTTATATATGAGTACAAGGGAATACGAAAGGGCCTAGACTAGCCATGTACTCTAAGGGGTACATTCCCTTATTACAACCGAATTCAAAACCGTGCGGCGCGGGAACCCGTTCAAAACCTGTTCCCGCTCTTTTCACTTCAAATGTTTCTGCCTGCATCGGTCTTGGTCTGATGGTTGCTGCGTCGCTTCGGCTCTTCTGACTCCTCAACTTCGTACTCGGTAGAATCGGCTCCTGCAGCATACAGGAATGCCTTCTCATAGAACTTCACATCGTAACACTCCCCTTCATTCCTGGGCGCGGGTGGAGCTGACTTGCTTGACTACTCCAGTGAGATCAGAGCAGTGCTTATACTGCTGACGTGGTAGACGCTTGGTGAGGAAGTCTGCTGCCATCTCAGTGGTCGGGCAGTAAGCGAGGTCCACTTTGCCTTGGTCGATTTCGTCCTTGACGAAAAAGTATCGAAGCGCGATGTGCTTCGTGCGGTTCACGAATCCTGGCTTGTTCGCGATTTTAATGGCACTCTGGTTGTCGCAGTGAAGGCGAAAGGTAGGCGAGGTTGGAATTTTCGCCTCCTTCAGCAGCTCCTGCAGGTACAGACCTTCGCGAACTGCTGCTGTCGCGGCGATGTATTCTGCTTCAGCCGATGACAGGGCAGCCAGCTCCTGCTTCTGGGAGTTCCAGGAGATTGGTCCAGTTGGTTCCAGGCGAAAAACGAAGCCGGTTCGGGACTGCCGATTTGCAGGATCAGCTGCGTGGTCTGCGTCCATGTAGCCGTTGAGGTTGAAGGAGGTCGTCGTCAGCGTGGAGTAGGAGAGCCCAATGTCAGGTGTGGAGATTAAGTATTGCAGGGCGCGCTCCAGGTCCAGCTGGTTCTCAGCTACTGGCTTGCGAGAGTACTGTGCTAGTTGGCTATCGATGTACGAAAGGTCGGGTCGGCAGGTGACAGAGGCGAATAGCAGGCATCCCAACTTCTGCTGGTACATTTGGAGTTCTGCGGGCGACAGAGGTTTGTTGTCTGGTTTGTAGTTGGTGCTCGGGCTGCGGTAGGGAGTTGAGAGTGGTGCGGGTGAGATGTTGAAGCGTTCCCCCAGCTGCTCTGCGTACTTGGAGGCTGACAGATGAATTTCTTCTGGCGCGTAAGTGATGTTTAACCCCAAAAACTGTTTTACTTCGAGGTTGATGGTGATGTCCACACGCTGCGCCAGGTTCTCCTGAAACTGGTCGAGGAGTTTGTTGCAGGTCCCCGTATACAGCAGGTCGTCGATGTAGACTGTCAGGAGGATGTAATCGCCGCTGAAGTGGAGGCAATACATTCTCGGGTCGTGTGGGAGTTGTTTGAAGCCGATTTCGAGGAGGATTTTGTGCAGATGCTGCTGCCAGAGTCGTGGCGCCTGTCTGATCCCGTAGAGTGACTTCTTCAGTTGACAGGCCCTGGGATCGCCTTCTCCGTAGGTGTGCGGCTGCTCCACAAAGATGGTGGCATCTACCAACACGTATAGAAACGCGTTCTTCACGTCGATCTGTCGCAGTGGTAGGTGTTTCGCGGCGGCAATAGCGAGTAGAATCCGGACCGAGGTATGGCGACTGACGGGATCGAAGGTCTGATTGAAGTCCACGCCGTGACGCTGGTCGTACCCGCGTACGACCCATCGTGCTTTGAAGCGCTCAATAGTGCCGTCAGCGTTAGTTTTGAGACGAAAAACCCATTTCCCGCTGAGCACCCTCCCCCCCTTCACTGCTGCACGATCGACTAGGACCCAAGTGTCGCGCGATTCCAGTGCTTTCAGTTCCGCATCCTTCGCAGCGCGCCACTCCTTGGCATGAGGGCCGGTTAGGGCCTGTCGAGGGTTCTTAGGCTCCACGGTCCGCGCGAGAGTAGAGACGGACGTGTGCAGGCCAAGAAGTTGAAGGCCTGACACGTTGGTGGTGTCTGCGTTGGTGGGGACTTCAATCACGTCGTCATCTTCGCTCTCGTAGCCGGGTGGAGCGGTGCTTGGTTCTGTCTGGCGCCGTGAGGGTCCTGGCGCGGGGTCGTCATCGCTGTCATCATCATCGTCGTCGCGCGGGTGAGGGGGGATGCTGGGATGTTCGTTGGTGTCGTCGCGGTCCAGAACTGCTGCTGCTGTTTCATCTTCAGGGGTCGCGAAGCTGCGGCCGCTGTTGGCGTAGCCGCGTGCCTGGTTACGGCGTTTGTCCTCGATCGACTGCGTCAAGGTGAGCCGTTCGTAGAAAAGAATTTCGTGTGCAGGGACAATTACCTGGTTGTCCATGTCAAGGATGAGCCATCCTTTATGTTCGTGACTGAGTCCGAGATGAACTCCCCAGCGTGCACGATGAACGAACTTGCCGATTGTGGCCGAAGTGGGCCGATACTGCACCATGCACCCCCAAACCCTCAGCATGGAGGGATCTCCCCTTGAACCAGTCCACTTCATGTGGGGTGACAGGTTATCCCTATTGGCGGTGGTGGAGAGGAGGTTGTGCAGGCGCACCGCGTGATTCATGGCGTATGGCCAAAATTTCTTTGGCAGGCCGGACTGGTTCATGATGGCGCGAACTTTAGTCATGAGGGTCCGATTGACCCGCTCAGCAACGCCTTGTTGCTGGTGAGCATAGGGAAGGGAAATCTCATGCTTAATCCCCTTCTCGGTGAGCACGCTCTCCAGTTCATGGCTGCGAAATTCTTTTGCCCCATCACTCTGCCAGATCTTCAGTTTCCTTCCCGACTGTCGCTGCGCGTGCGCGAGGAAGATACGGAACACCTCCGGGGCTTTGGAGCGGGCGTCAACATTGGCAACCCACACGTGGCGTGAGTAGGCGTCGATGAAGGTCAGCGTGTACTTTTCGCCGTTGAGTCCGTCGCAGGTTAGTACGATGAAGTCGCTGTACACCTTTTCCAATTTCTTGTAGCGGTTGGTGCTTGGCTCCAGAGAGGGATAGGCAGTGTGAGAGAGTGCGGCTGTGAGGCAGACAGTGCAGGTGGTTGGATGGGGGGTGGTGTGTTGTAACTCCGTCTCATCGGGGCGCAGCAGTGTTCCAGGCGGAAAAACTTTTGCACGGAGGCAATTGGCGAGTGTGTGGCGCGAGGGGTGTCCCATCCGCTGGTGCCAGAGGTCATCCTCGGCACGGATGCCGGAGGTACGCTTGTAGCGACTGTGGTACTCTGCTGCCTCTTCCGTTGTGAGTTCTGGGATCTGGAGTGGGGGTTCTTCCTCTTCTCCTGGTTCTGCTTCGTTGTTCTCCTCCTCTGCTTCTACTTCTGCCGTTGCTTCCCCTTCTGCAGGTGCCGTTGAGAGATACAGGGCGAGAAATTCGCGATCCGGAATGATCGTGAGCGGGGTCGTGGTGCCTTCGATGAAGCGTGCGTACGGATCTGGGCGGGAGATTGGACCGAGTGAGTCTCGCGGAGGTGTTGGCGGTACATTCCCCTCCTCAATCTCCGACCAGGGATCACGCCAGCGATGAGGTGAGCGAGGTGGTTCGTCAGTGCGAGGGGGTCGACCGAGGGGAATGGTTACTTGAGGTGATGCTTTGCCGTGCTCAGCTTGTATTTCTTGTTCAGCTTCCTCCAATTCCTCTTGCGTGAGCTCCCCTTCGTCAGGCTCGTTGTTTCCCCATCCTCCTGTGGTGACCGTGCCGGTTCCCCATGCTCCAATTGCAGAACCCCAAGTTGCGCCTTCTTCTGGATCAGCGGGCTCGTTGCCCCATCCTCTGCGCGCAGAGTCTGGGTCCCATCCTGCCGCGATGCGCTCCTGATACAGCTTCTGCCGCTTCTTCGCTTGGGCCTTCTCCTGTTCTTCTTTGACGCTCAGCTCCTCTGGTGCGTCAGGGTCTTTCCAGGCAGGGTCAATCTCGCGGCGGTAGACTTCGCGAATGTACGGGCGCGGACGTCCTTCTTCGTCGAGAGTGCGCGTGTTGGCTTCGAGGACGAATCGTAGGGAGTCCGAGTAAGGCCTTGGTCTCGCCTGCTTTGCTTGGCCAAATTTCTTGCTTGGCTCACCGAATATGCGGTGTGATGATATGGCGAGTTCTTCTTCAGTCATGCCTGCTAGTTCTGTCTCAGCGCTTTCTGCTTCCTGAATTGCCGCTTGCTCCTTTTCCACTTGCTCCGTTCAACTTGCGGTTGGTGTGTGACAGGTGGTGCACAGTCCGTGGGCGTCAGGTTCGTGAAGATTAATTTCACGCGGGTGAGGGCTTCGACGAACCCACGGTCTTCCATCCGAATGCTCCCAAGACTCCTTGTTCATGAAAGCGAACTTGAGGGGGACAAGATCCACGAGCTTGTCTGACGAGGCTTGGCAGGGAAGTATGTCGAAGTCTAGGATATAGATCCCATTGATGGAGCGAGCTCGCCCGAGGTACTTGAATGCCTCAGGAGGAGTGTCCGGGGGAGCGTAGGTGAGGATGAGATCGCGTGTCGTGAGGTCCGTGTGAATGATGACGCCGCAATCGCGGAGCTGTCCAGCGGAGAGCAGGTTGAAGCGCAGGTTCGGGACGTAGAGTACGTCGTTGAACGAGATGTGCGTGTTGCTATCTCGTGCTCGTTGTTGGCGACGGTGACATAAGTTGCAGGGGCGCGACTTAGGTTGGAGCCATAGCGCGTGGATCCCACCATGTGCTGGCCGCAGCAACTGTCCAGGTACCAAGTGTTGTAATTCTCAGTGTTGTTACAGCGCAGCAGCAACGCCAATCGTGGAGTTACCAGGGTGGTCTTGAAATGCCTGTGGAAGTAAGGATCTTCGTCCTCCTTCGAACCCACTGGTACGTAGTGCTGATTTTCGTGAGGCGGGCTTTCCCGCAGCGTGATTGGGAGGTTCCAGTTCTGCTCGTCTTCGTCGTACAGGTAGTAGTGATCCTCGGTGAAGGGATTATTCCATGCCTCTTCTGGTTCCAGAAGTCTTCCTTGGACTTCGTTCTCCTCGTCAGGTTCAGTGGTGCGCTGGCGTCGTGTCGCCATGTTTGCGATGACGTTCCTGGGAGCTCCTGACTGTGGTCCTTGATTTTGTTGGTGTTGCGTAGGAGGACGAGCTTGCTGATGCTAAGGTTGAAGATGACGAGCGTCTTGTCGGCCGACCCAGTTGTTGTGGTGAGTGGAATTTGGGTGGCGGTAGTTGGATCGGGATTTGCATCGATCCGTTGAGTGTCCGAATACTTTGCATATTTTGCAGTAACGGCGCCTTGGTTGTCGTCGCTCTTCTCGGTTGTCCGTGTAGAAGGCGAGGCGCTCTTGGCGCGGCGCGGAGCTTGTTCTGCTCGAGTCCATATCCTGCTGTTCGGATAGGAGTGCGGCGCATAGCGCGGCTTCTGAAATTGTTCCTCGCCGTCGGAGTAACGCTTTGCAGGGCTTCCACTCAGGCCCGAGTCCTTGAAGGACTATATTGACGAAAATCTCTTCTGAGATCGTACTCCCATGCTTTGTGATCTGGTCACGGATGTTGCGACAGCGGTTAATGTATGGATTTGCCTTCTCCCCGTGCCCCATCTTTATCTCCAGGAGTTGCTGGAGAAGCCTGCTGGCAGAGACCGAATCCTTCGGCTGGTTAACTTCAACGAGGTGCTTCCAAGCTTCCATTGCTGGAGCGTCGCTCTCTTTGTATGAGCGTATGTTGAGTTGTCCCGCAGGCGTCATGTTGCGTAGCAGCACACTATAAGCCATGAGGGACTCACTGTAGTACTGAGCCCTGGCGACGTCGGTGTTTTTGTCAGGGTTTAGGGTGGTTGGGATTCTGACATGGTGTCAGAGTGGTCTCGGGTTCGAATCCCGGTGTATGCACATGTAGGCCGTTGCTGCTGTGCACAGTCTTGGGCCCCCCAGTGTGGGGGGGTGTCAGTAGATCTGCACTGTGGATGCCCGATTGATCCTACGGGGGGTTACAGGCGCGTTTTCCTGGGGGGTTATGGGCGCACTCTGACCCGCTACTTAACAAGCCCTTCTATCCCAATGGTCTATTAACTGGGATTCTGACATGGTATCAGAACGGTCTCGAGTTCGATTCCCGGTGTATGCACATGTAGGCCGTTGCCGCTGTGCTTAGTCCTGGGCCTCCCAATGTGGGGGGGTGTCAGTAGATCTGCACTGTGGATGCCCGATTGATCCTGGAGAGGGTTACAGGCGCGTTCGCCTGGGGGGTTATGGGCGCACTGACCCGCTACTGAAACAAGCCCTTTTATCCCAATAGTCTAGTGGTTGGGATTCTGACAGTTTTCCACCGGTTTAGGGTACGAACCGTCGAAGTAATGGTAGATCTGCGCTGTTTGTAGGAGGAGCTCCAGCTCAAAACTCCATGTGTAAAAATCCTTGCCGTCAAACGCGGCAGTAGTCTTAATCTTTGAAACGCTGATGAAGCGTGTTTGCGCAGAGTTGATAGCCTCATCACTTGGACGGGGGGCAGTTGTTGCTGATTTGTCTGTGTCGAGGGAGAAGGTGTGCGCGGCGGTATCACGGCTTTTCGCAGCCGGTTGTCCAGGTTGTGCTGGTTGGGAAGAGATTCCCGCATCGCCTTTGCGCAGTTCTTGGAGTTCTTTCTCCATAGTTGAAAGTCGAGCGAAAAGTTGCTCGAGGGCGGCAGTGCCGATTGTGGTTGTCGCCTCACTTGTCGCAGCTGGATTGGGTTGTCCTTCAGCCGTCAGATTTGCTTGGCCTCCGGATCCTCCGGCCATCTTGGTCTTGGAGCGTGTGCCGCTCGCCAGGTCTTGATTCGGCGAATTTCACGGAAGTGAAGTTGCGAAGAATCCCTGAGTAGCTCTCATACCATGTTACAATCCCAAGTGGGACTTAGCAAAGGATCGCTCAGGGTTGATCGCGGAGTAGTATTGCAGTGGAAGTTTGAATCTCAGGTCAGAGTGAATGTAAATGACTCAGTTGATAATAGCATGCATACATCGAGTTTATATATGAGTACAAGGGAATACGAAAGGGCCAAGACTAGCCATGTACTCTAAGGGGTACATTCCCTTATTACAACCGAATTCAAAACCGTGCGGCGCGGGAACCCGTTCAAAACCTGTTCCTGCTCTTGTCACTTCAAATGTTTCTGCCTGCATCAGTCTTGGTCTGACGGTTGCTGCGTGGCTTCGGCTCTTCTGACTCCTCAACTTCGTACTCGGTAGAGTCCGCTCCTGCAGCATACAGGAATGCCTTCTCATAAAACTTCACATCGTAACAATAGGCAACCCAACTTTCACCCTTGTCACTTTCCAACCCATGCCATCCACCTTGCCCAACTTGGCCACACTTGCCAACCTGGTTTGGCTCCTCCCAACCACTTGGCAGCATCTATAGTGATGTTGATGAATTTTCCAACCCCCAAAAGTCTATACCCCTTATGGAGTCAACCTCACAACTTCCCATAGTCACCACAACCAAATGAATATGACGATTTCACCCAACACTTCAGGGGCAGTGAATCACCATATCGTACTAAGTCAAAATGGCGCCTCGGTTGTATTAGTAGCAAGAAGGTGGTCTCTTCTTGGGTGTCCTTGTTCTACAGCTCAGATTTGTCAGATTGAGCCGGACATGTTTTAGTATCTGCTTTGTTGTTTGCGCTGAGGGGGTAGAGTTCCGCCATTGAGCATGTGCGTTTCCCCTGGCCAAGGCTAAACGAAATTGGTTGGCCTCGCTATAATTGGTTCCTCACCTCGCACCAGCATTACAAAGTGAACCACTCTTCACGCGCGAATCAAAAGGCTCCAAAGGGTGTACACTGTAAATGCCCCCCAAAACCACCCCTAGGAATGTGCACCATTGGTTTAAGTCAATTTATAATGCTCAAAACATATGCCTTACAATACTCGAAACCGCCACTGCTAATACTGCACTCGTTCGATTTGGAACCGTTGCTGTAGTGAGCAGACCTGGCAGTGACGAGAGCGCAGCAGACGGTCGCGCAGTTGAGATTGCGACGCGGACAATTTACGAGCCGCAAAGTGACCACTCGCCCTGTCTGTGGGGCCGCAGGCCGAGGAGAATGGCGGTGCGGTTTCACGGCCGTCGGATCCCGGCGCCTGACATAACTCTGTTCGCAACATTTGAATTTGGGACTGACGAAGAGGTAATTCAAAACTATTGAATACTCTGCTTTGTAAAGACCAACGTTGTTCTATCTTGACGCACCTAGACGGCGCCTTCCTTTTACTCAAAACAATGGATCAGCTGAGCTGGTGAAAGAGTCTTGTCATATATGTATGTTCGATTTAAAGAATATGAGTATGATATACTTTCCAGTGTTATGTTTTTACAAATCCACGAGAATATACTAAAATATTAGAAAATACACATGCTCTTAGAATACAAGCGTATATTGATTCGAATAAAAAATTCTCTACCATTTTTCATTCGTATAATATAAATATAACAAAGCTATATATATCAAAGATATTGTTTCAGCATTATGTGTGATTATATACTTTACATGTCTATTTTAGCAGTATATTCAAGTATATTTTACATTATAATGACTCGTAATGAAATATACTATATTTAGCTAATAGGTACAAGAAGCCATAGAAACATTCACCAAACTTATAATACGCATAGAATAAAAACGCAAAGAGTAAAAACATAAATTCTGGGTTAAAACATCCATGAATAAAAATAGATAAGTTAGTATATGTGTTTTTTTCATATATAATTATCGGATCTAGAATATACAAAATAGTTATATCATTTTCTTACCATCAATACATAATGTTTTTATTTCTAGCATACAAATAAAATAACAATAATATGCTATATATATTTGCATAAAATTGATAAAATTTTGATTATCATTGCTGTATAGTACACACAGATTACAAATTGCAATTCAGGTAGGTTTTTGTTTAATACTAAAATTTATTATCATGTTAATATGGAATATACTCTTATTATATATGTAAGGTTCTTATTACGAATGATTAAATTTCTGTTTTTTTATCAAACTAGCATTCTAGCAATTTATTCTTTATATATTTTAGAGAAACAAATTTGCTTCAAAATTTTGTATGAATGTATATATTGTTCTCTTAAACACCAAATAGAGCATGTAGCATTTTATGTGATCTCTGTTTAAAGGAATCGCACATAACAGTATTAGATCGTTGATAAAACAATGTCAATGGTGAAACTGTACCCATGCACCATTTGTAGGGGTTGGAGTCGCACTGGGCAGCTGGCAGACTGGTCCACGGTTCTGAGAAAATTTGAGAAAGTATAGGTTTGTGCAATTTCTCGACGCAAACACTTATGGGTGGCCCCCCACTAGACACCCCAAATGCCACATCAGAGAGAGCTGCTAGCAATAGCAACAGCCCATGCTCACCTGACAGGCACCAATGCTCACCAACGAATTAGGAAGAGCAGCAGCTGAGGCCACAAGAGAAAACCAGCACCCAGTTAGGCCGGAAGAAAGATAAAGCAAAGCTGTTGTTGGACCAATCTTCTCAACGTTATCCCTTGCAAGGTCCTTTTGTGGTGGCTATCTTTCAGACTCACCTTTTCCGAAAGAACCCACTGTAGCTATAATCGGCCGTGTGCAGCACGGACTAAGGCCAGCACAGTTTTTTCCAGTGACGCTGTTAGCCCGAAATATGAGAGACACCGTGAAGCTATGCGTTCTCAGCGTGTTGCTGGCCGTTGCGTGTGTTGCAACGGTGTCCGGCAGCAGCCCCGTTGCTCGTCGCCCGACTAAGGTTAGCCCTCTGCATGCACTACCTGCGAGGCTTCATGCCACGTAGTCATTTACCTCCCAATCACTCTTCCTATCAAAGCGTACAATCTCAATGTGCGTATATGACACAGTCCCCTCAGTATCCTACCCTACCGTCCCCGACGCCTCTGTTCATTTCCCCCTTCCATCGCCTCGCCCCTCGTCGTCGGCAGGACATGCCACCATGCGCGGCGTGCGACAACGGCACACTCTGCGTGCCGCTCTTCTCCTTCTGCTTCTCCTCCGCCGGCCCCTCCTGCAAAGACGGCTCCGACTTCGGCGCGCCGTGCGCCGACTACCAGGTACTACCTGCCGACTAGCAGGTACCACCTGCCGACTACCAGGTACCACCTGCCGACTACCAGGTACCACCTGCCGACTACCAGGTACCACCTGCCGACTACCAGGTACCACCTGCCGACTACCAGGTACCACCTGCCGACTACCAGGTACCACCTGCCGACTACCAGGTACCACCTGCCGACTACCAGGTACCACCTGCCGACTACCAGGTACCACCTGCCGACTACCAGGTACCACCTGCCGACTACCAGGTACCACCTGCCGACTACCAGGTACCACCTGCCGACTACCACTGGTACCACCTGCCGACTACCACTGGTACCACCTGCCGACTACCAGGTGCCACCTGCCGACTACCAGGTGCCACCTGCCGACTACCAGGTGCCACCTGCCGACTACCAGGTACCACCTGCCGACTACCAGGTACCACCTGCCGACTACCAGGTACCACCTGCCGACTACCAGGTACCACCTGCCGACTACCAGGTACCACCTGCCGACTACCAGGTACCACCTGCCGACTACCAGGTACCACCTGCCGACTACCAGGTTCCACCTGCCGACTACCAGGTACCACCTGCCGACTACTAGGTACCACCTGCCGACTACTAGGTACCACCTGCCGACTACTAGGTACCCCCTGCAGCCAGCTGCCTGGTGGCTCTCTCTCTCTCTCTCTCTCTCTCTCTCTCTCTCTCTCTCTCTCTCTCTCTCTCTCTCTCTCTCTCTCTCTCTCTCTCTCTCTCTCTCTCTCTCTCTCTCTCTCTCTCTCTCTCTCTCTCTCTCTCTCTCTCTCTCTCTCTCTCTCTCTCTCTCTCTCTCTCTCTCACACGCCTGACACAACCCTTTTTCTTACGAGCCCGCACTAGAGCCGTCCCGCACACTTGCCAGTCCCTCTACAGCGGGGAGCTCCGCAGTTGCCTTCTCAGCGCCCCACAAACAGCACGCCCCTCGCGCGAGCATGATAACCAGCGTGAGGCGCACACTGCGCGTCCATCGAGACGATGTCGAATCATCCAGCCGGAGCACGGTCCGGGCCGCCTCTCTAAACACCCACGTCGCGGCGCCCCTCCCGCCCTCCAAACCCCGCTTCCTCCCTGCCCTGCGCGCGTGCCCGCAGTGCCCCGCGGGGTCGTCCAAGTGCGCGGACGAGCAGCAGTGCGTGCTGGACTCGGCGCGCTGCGACGGCACCAAGGACTGCCGCGACGGCTCGGACGAGGACCCCAAGGCCTGCGCTGCCTTCGACTGCTCCTCTATTGGCATGGTAGGCAACCCGCTTCGTTATAAGCATCGAAGACCATGCTTCGTTATGGGCACGGTAGGTAACTACTCTATTGGCACCGTGAGGGCAACCATTGCAGCGCGAACTTGTGGATTCATTGTTCACTTTGGGTCACCATCACTTGTCCCTCCACTCCGTTCATATCCCACCCCCCTTCACCGCTCATTCCCTGCCATTCCCCACGGTTGCATTGCTGCATCAATCACGCCTCCGCTCACCGTGTCCTCCCGGCGCCCTCTCCCCCGTCTCGTCTCCCGCGCGGCAGGAGCGGTGTCCGCTGGGGGCGGCGCAGTGCGTGGCGGGGTACCTGCTGTGCGACGGCAAGCCGTCGTGCCCCAACGCCACGGACGAGCACCCCGCCTTCTGCGCCCAGTACCAGTGCAGCACGGACGGCCGGGTCAGTGCTTCGCCCTCCACCCTCCCCATCCTTCATCCTTCCTTGTTGTCGCCCTCATCGAGCCTTGTCACGCCATGCCTCCACGCGCACCCCTCTCTACGCGGCCCTGAGTCTGCGAACCGCCCATAATCTCCCCTGCTCCACTTCTGCCCACAACAGCAACAGTGCCCGTCCGGCACGGGGTGCATGTTCCTCGGGCAGGCGTGCGACGGAGTGAGCGACTGCAGCGACGGCAGCGACGAGGACGAAGCTTTCTGCAAAACCTTCAACTGCAGCGACGCTGGCAAGGTGAGTCAACGCAAATGAAATGCATTCATGCTGGGAAAGTGTTTCAACGCGAGTCAACTGCATCCATGCTGAGGAATTAATTCAGTGCGAGTCAAGGCAAGTCAACTTTCGCAGCCTTCTCACCTCGCCCTCTCGCCCACCAGAGCACGTGTCCGAGCGGCGTGGGGTGCATCTTCCCCGACGCTATGTGCAACGGCCGCGCCGACTGTACTGACGGCAGCGACGAGGCGGCCGCCACCTGCAACGACTCCTTCGACTGCTCCGCCACCGGCCGGGTGAGCCGTCGCACGCCTCACAGCCTCTGCCTTGCTCCTGCTCCCCCTGCTCATGCTCCCGCCGATGCCCGCTCGCATGCCAGCGTGTGTGCACCCGCACCACGCACCTCTCTGCCGCCGGCTAACCCTGCACACTTCACCTCCCCAATCCACGTGTGACCCACTCAGGTGGCGTGCCCTCTGAAGGGTGGGTGCGTGTGGGAGTACCAGCTGTGCGACGGCATGCCCGACTGCCGCGATGGCAGCGACGAGCTCCCGCAGTTCTGCTCCAAATTCAACTGCTCCAACTCCTACCGGGTGCGCTGCCCCCCTCGCTGCCCCCCTCGCTGCCCCCCTCGCTGCTCCCCTCGCTGCTCTGATCGAGTTCCAGACCCCGCTGCAAGCACTCTGTGTTGGGTTAACTGTTGATCCCCTTTGCTCTCCCCAATCTCAGACGCAGTGTCCCGGGGGACAGCAGTGCACGTACGAGGGGCTGCTGTGCGACGGGCGGAAGGACTGCAGTGATGGCAGCGACGAGGGCGCGCTCTTCTGTAGCAGCTACAACTGCACGGACACCGACAGGGTGAGTTACGGATCCCTGGTTTCGAATGATGATGATGACATGTGGGATGCTGCCACGTGATCAAGCAAGTGAAACATGTGAGTAGCATTTGCTGCCCATTCACACGCCTCTCCCCATCATCACCATTTCATCCTGTCCCCTCCGCGCGACCAGGTGGTGTGTCCAACAGTGGACGGCTCAGCACCCGCGTGTGTTTCGGCCTCTCTGCTGTGCGACGGCACACCGCACTGCCCGGGCGGCAGCGACGAGGACCGGGCCTTCTGTGCGGACCACGAGTGTGCGCCCGGCCTCATCAAGTGCCCTGGCTCGCTGCTCTGCGTGCCCGGCACGCTCTGCAACGGCTTCCCCGACTGCCGCATGCCCACCGCCCTTGACACCGCTCCTGGCCCCGACCCTGCGACCGGCTCTGATGCCGTCCCTCCACTGAAGCCTGCTGTTATGCCTCGCACCACTGCTCCCACGGCTACTCCTGGTACTGATGGTACTATGGCTGGTGTGGGAGGAGTGATGCAAGGCGGTGCTGCTGGTAACGTGGTCATGATGCTGGAGGGCGTGGCTGCTGACGAGGAGGGAGTCAGCGCTGACGAGGATCCAGTCATGTGTGTGGCGTACGAGTGCCCCGAGGGGTGGAGGAAGTGTGCAGACGGGCTGCAGTGCGTATCAGAGGACGCGTGGTGCAGCGGTGTGAAGGAGTGCCACGATGGCAGCGACGAGGACGAGGAGACGTGCACGGGGTACGACTGTGCCGCCACAGGGCGCGTGCTGTGCCCCGGCGGCAAGTACTGCCTGTGGAACTACTGTGACGTGTGCAACGAGGAGCGCCAGCCGCTGTGCCCTGATGCGTCGGACCAGGCGGAGTCAGCGTGCCACCTGAAGCAGAAGTGCCCCGTGCGCTACTACAAGGACGCCCCCCTGCCCCGCCCCCTGCCGCTGCCCCAACAGGACGGCGCCGTGCACGTGGAGCCGGACAGCGATGGGGCGGATGGGGGGGATGGTGATGGGGGAGACGGAGGAGGGGAGAGTGGGGGGAAGGCGGGTGGGAGCCATCCGAAGAAGTATGCCAAGGTGAAGACGAGCACAGGGAAGAGCGCTGCTGATGGCACTGGTGCTGCTAGTGAGAATGCCAAGGGGGTTGAGGGTGGGAGAAGGCCGGGACACCATGCGGCTGGAGTGGGGCATCATAAGAGCAAAGGGCAGCACAACAAGACGCAATCCAGTGCCGACGCTGGCAGCGGAAGTGAGGAGGCCAAGGCCGGTAATGGCAAGAAGGGAGTGATTGGTACGGAAGAGGCAACAGGCAAAGGCACGGGCAGTGGCAGTGGCAAGGCAGGGAAAGAGGGTGGCGGGAGCAGCAGCAGCGGCAAGGCAGGGAAAGAGAGCAGTGGGAGCAGCAGTCCAAAGAAGCCTGGCAAGGGCGCGGCTCCCACATCAGGAGCTTCAGGGGGGAGTAAGGGGAATGGCACCAAGACGGGCAAGGGGGGAGTAGAGAGCAATGGCACGACGGGAGGAAAGGAAGGTAAGGGAGGTAAGGGAGGTAAGAATGCGGGAGACAATAGCAGCAACGGCACCACAAGCAGCGGCAAGAGCAGCAGCAAAGGCATCAAGAGCAATGGCGATAGCAGCAAGGGCAGCAGTGGTGACAGCAAGAAAGGTAAGTCAAGCAAAGGAGATGAGGTGAAGACCGACAGCAGCAATGCAAAGGGAAGCAGCGGTAGTGGCACCATTGGCACGAGCGAAGCAAAGGCGAAAGGGAAGGCGGAGGGAAGCAAAGGGTCTTCTGCTGAAAAGGTGGCTTCGAGTGGACGCATGCAGGCAGAGGGCAAGGGGAACAAGGATAGCAAGGGAAGCCAGAAGAGCAAGGCGAGCAAAGAAAACAAGGGGAGCACAGGCAGTGTGACCAAAGGCGGCAGTGTGACCAAAGGCTAGGAGGGTGACGGCACTGGTGTGACCAAGGGAAAGGGCTGAGGGCCACGAGGCTCTGTGGGTAGAAGTAGAGCATTAGTAGGTATAGGAAAGAACAGGTTTCCACTTGTAGAGGGGCAGTGTCTTGCTGCGCCTATTATCCGCAGTTTCAGAATCTTGTGCGATCTTGATGTGCTTTGGTTAGCAGCTTATTATAACTATTGCACGTGTACATAACACTTTGGAAAACCACAGCTAACCAGCGAATAAATAGCACAACAGAGGAGGCAGAGGAACCCCAGTGGGCCCTGATGAGCATGTACAAGCTCTGCTACCCTTTGAGGATGTGACATTCACCAGGTGCAGCCACTAAGAAACCCATCCTGGTGCGCACTAACAACAAGCAACCCCACACCCCGACCTCAAGTCCACTAACACATTCCATTACAAAAAGCAGGAAACTGTCTACATTATGGCATGTCCTGCAAAGAGTTTACAGCTTTCACACGTTGTAAGGAGGCACGTTGGCCTTGTCTGCTGGCGGCACAGCGGCGTCAGCAATGGCCTTGAGCATGCCGCGCTTGTGGATGCGGATGATGTAATACCAGAACATGGCGATGTAGATGAAGGCCGCGAAATATGCCATCGCACATGCCCCACGCACCTTGCTCACATTCGCATTAGCATCATCCACGATTTGCTTAAGAAGAGCTCCGTAACTCAGTTGTGAAGTGACTGTGTTGCTCATGCTAAATGTGAACAACAGGTTCTTGATCTCATTATCACTGAGATTGCCACTCATCGCACTGTGAAAGAATGGAGATGGGTAAGCAGAAATGGACATGTGAAAAACAGAAATCCAATATGGCATGAAATTATGCAGAAATCATACGTTGCCCACTTGTGCAGAGCAGAGATGCTACATGGACATACTAGACGGTCATAGCACGTGTCTTGCGTACGTACCTGTTCAAGTTGCTGGCATTCCACCACATGTTGCACGCAGCTGCTGCGGACGTGGCGGCGGCGAACAGAAGGAGTGACATAATCTGTCAACCAGGGGAGAAGTAATGCAACCTTTAAAAAAAACGAGAAACGTTCAAAAGAGAACAAGAATGACGCACAGGCAAGTAACTTAATAGGTGCTTTTTCGTATCTCATCACAAAGCTAGCAGGAGCGCGCGACGAGTATGCGGGAGACACTGTAGATTACGATGACTCAACACAGAGTGATATCCCCGTTTTGGAAGCTCGCATAGCACTCTCAGCAGGTTTTAAAAAACTGCACTGCTCGCGCGGCTCTTGAGTATGGAGGGACTCACGTAGGTCTCAAAGAACTGCACGAGGTCCATCACGGCGTCGTACGCCTCGGAGCCCGCGACGCACATGCGCACGGCGTTGTAGATGAAGAGCATAAGCGCCAAATATGAACCCCAGAATGGTGACGCCCACCAGAAACGCGCCCGCGGCGTACCCTGTCACCGCCTCCTTGGTGGCGAAGCACAGACTGCGGATGTAACAAGGATACAGGAACCAAGAAGAAAAAGGAAAATATTTAAATACACGTATGTGTTGTGAGAGAACGCATTTATTTGCTTGTGCAGTCAGCTCGAGCTTCTGGAAACGGGAAGAGAAATCGAGCTCAGGTGTGCTGACTTCGAGCGCAAGCGAATTGACGATGAGCGACACGCATGAAGATGTGAGCGCACCTGAAAGAGACGAGGCAGAAAAGGAAGATGCCGATGCGGAGGCCGAAAGGGAGCCACGTGTACAGCGGAGACCGCTTGTTATTATCGCAGCAACATCCCGGATTGTTCGGCGCTGGGGCTGGCCCTGTGGCGGCGTACTGGGGTGGTGGCGCGGCGAACTGGGGTGGTGGCGCGGTGAACTGGGGTGGTGGCGCGGCGTTGAAACTCATGCCCTGCATGTTCGGAGCCTGCTGCGCAGCCATTTCGAACTTGCGACTATTCTTAGAAATTGCGGACGGACACTGATTCCGGCTTGTTAACAGTGCGATGTCACAACAGCAACTGTTTTGGAAGAATAATAACAAAATACCGTGCTATAGTGGCGCGTTCCGCGGGAACAACTTCTCGGGAATTTCAATTGAGCTCTTGCGGAGTTCGTCAAATGCGATACTGGGAACTTGGGTGCAGAGGCGGTAGAATACGAGGACAAGAAAAGGGAGGGATTGGACAGGTGTGAGTAAGGGAATGAGGCCCAGCGGATTTATCTTGAATTGTTCCTGCAGGGGAGTGGGTTTGGAGAAATGTGAGTGCACCGCGCGCTCCGTTAGGGAAGGTGTCTGCTCAATTGTGAGCGCTGACATGGCGTTCCAGCACGCTGTGGGAGTGGGCGAGGTCCAGCTCGTCCGGAGTCTTGCACGCTTCTTGGCGGAGCTGGTCAAAGTCTACGGCGTCTCTCAATATGAGTCTGGTTGGGGCATTCACGCTAGGTCAATGCTGCGTGAAGGCCATTGCCCTGCTGGTGGGGGGGATCAACGTCGAGCACCATGCGATGGTGTAGCGACGTCAAGAAACACTTGGGACGCGGTGCAAGTGCAAATCTCGCAGGATCGTCTTCAAACATCGAGCCCCAAAATCGAGTGGGCAGATCGATTGGCGAAACGTGGCGACCGCGACGTTGTAACGATCGCCCCTTTAGAATTGACGATCTCCCGCGATCAGTGATCAGTCGCATTCGCACACTATACAGAAAATTTACCAAAAAAGCGTACTATAACATAGTTACAGCGTCATAAATAGGGTAACCGATCCGCACATCGATCGCGACTGACGATCCATCGTCTACTTTCTTCGATGCATAACACAACCTTTAGTGTCCAAGGCAATGGCAATGACAATGCGGCCATGGCCACGGCGGAGAGCTTAAAAGCTCGCGGCCCAAATTGCGGGGCGCGCTGGCCAAGCTTACTAAGGTTGACGGGGGTCATGTTTTGAGAGCTGTTTGGGTTGCGAAGGGTGGTTACGAGAAGTGAGATGCAATCTGATTGGCCAGTTTTTTTTTTGTCGAATGGGAGAGCAGAGAACAACAATATGTTGATTGCAATTTGGGACTCTCGAAGCAAACCCATGTTGCTCCTAGGGGTTTGCCGTGTCAACGAAAACACCAAGGGTCTAGCGCGAAACTGGGCGAAAGTAAACAACCCAACTCCCAACAAGTCAACTTCTTCTCCCACCACCCAAAGGTCAACCTTACTGAGGTTGAACAATTTGGGCCGCGAGCTTTAACTCCACCAATGTGTATCAATTTCCAGTCTGAATCTTGTTTCGGCTCACCCAAGCGATGCACGACTTTAAGCTCTACACAACGGTGTCCTTTTAGTGTTTATTACGGGAACCTAAATACACTTTTCTTGAGTTCCAGGCTGTCACTATTGTTACGCCTAACAAGACAGGTTTCAACACATTTACCAAGGGGGAGTTTTAAGCCACAACATGGATCCTACCACGTTCAACAACCTTCTCTGCTGTCAACCCGCGTTAGGATCAATACACAGGCTAGGCAATGCTCAAGGTTTCCCGCGGAAAGCTATGATCGAAGCTGGACGACAACTTCCATGGCGCCAACGATTTCATCAGGCCTGGACCTGCAACGTTTCTCCTTCAAGCACAGGAAATATAAGCCAACAGCAAAGTCAGCAAATGTGCTCAGAACAACTTCTTCATCAGCCTTTGCCTGGCTCTTAAGCTGTCATTATCATCATCGCACCATGGGGAAGGGACGCAACGGCAAGAGCAGCAAGAAGCATGACAACAACGTTGAGAACAAAGACGAGCATGATGTTCCTGAAGTACCTGCGAAGGAATCTGACGGCAAGGGACGGACTCCCGTTGGCTCAACATCCGCGTCTGTGCATGGTCCGTTTGAAGCTCTCCTGGACCTGCCGAGCGAAGCTGACAAGGATGGCGGATCTGGCGAGAAAGAGCCTACGGGGGAAAATGTGGTCAATGACAATGAAGAAGAGGCGCGCACGGAGGTCACTGCTGAAGAAAGTGTGGACAACGGAGATGACGCGCTGCCAGTTGACGATGAGGATGGCTACTTGAGCGATGATTGCGATGAGCATCTGGAGCCGGACTTGAGAAGAAGTGAACGAGAATGGAATGACTATGAACGAAGTGAGTACAAATAGGAAACCCTAATCTAGTTGTACCCCCTATGGGATACCCCACTATAGCCTACACAAATAAGTAAGCTATAATGTTCTGACACACCCCCATAGGCAAAGTGGGGGAGAACAAGGGGTCACAAGACCAGTCAAGCAAGGCAAAGCAAAGCTCAGGGTGGATCACAAAGTCACCACACATTCCGAGCACAAGTTCAAAGGCCAGAAGGCCAGTTCACATGCAAGATCACATATATAGATATACAAGAGTCTAAGCAAGCAAGAGCAAGAGTATATATATGTGAAAGTACAAGCAAGGTCAAGAAGTGAGCAAGTGAGGCAAGACAGGCACAAGACCCAGCTGCGTGCAGAAGCGCTGATGATCACAAGGCACAAGTGCCTTGGTGAAGACCTCAGCAGTGTTGGCCTCAGAGGCCACGTACGCAAGTCGCAACCGTCCACGCTGCTGTAGCTCACGAGCAAGAAAGTAGCGGAGAGCAATGTGTGTCAGAACATTATAGCTTACTTATTTGTGTAGGCTATAGTGGGGTATCCCATAAGGGGTACAACCCAATTAGGGTTTCCTATTTGTACTCACTTCGTTCATAGTCATTTCATTCTCGTTCTCTCTTCCACATGGAATCAGAGCAGGTCCCCTCCTAGGGACTGTTTCTTGGGCCCACCGAAGCGCGCCCCGAGGCGCGCGTCCTTTTTTTTAGCGACCCGTCGTGTCGCCCTCCCTAGCGGCCTGTCGAGCCGCCCTACCTTGCGGCCCCGCCGCCCTATCGCGCGGCCCCGCCGCCCTAAGTCGCGGCCTGCCCGCCGCCCTACTTCGACGGCCCCGCCGCCCTACGTCGTGGCCCGCCGCCCTACTTCGACGGCCCACCCGCCGCCCTACGACGCGGCCCCGCCGCCCTACGTCCCGGCCCGCCCGCCGCCCTACTTCGACGGCCCGCCCACCGCCCTACGTCGCGGCCCCGCCGCCCTACGTCCCGGCCCGCCCGCCGCCCTACTTCGACGGCCCGCCCGCCGCCCTACGTCGCGGCCCCGCCGCTCTCAGCTACGCGGCCCCGCCGCCCTCTGCTACGCGGCCCTGCCGCCCTCTGCTACGCGGCCCCGCCGCCATCTGCTACGCGGCCCCGCCGCCCTCTGCTACGCGGCCCCGCCGCCCCTCGATCGCGGCCCTGCCGCCCTCTTCTACGCGGCACCGCCGCCCTCTGCTCCGCGACCCCGCCGAGCCGCCCAGCAGCAGCCGCGCCGCCGCCGAGCCGCCGCCGCCTGAGCCGCCGCCCGGGCCGCCGCCGAGCCGCCGAGCCGTAGCCGCCCGAGCCGCCGCCGAGCCGCCCAGCAGCAGCCGAGCCGCCGCCGAGCCGCCGCCGCCCGAGCCGCCGCTGAGCTGCGACCGAGCCGCCGCCCGAGCCGCCCGGACCGCCCGAGCCGCCCGAGCCGCCCGAGCCGCCCGAGCCGCCGTCCTGCTGTTCCTGAGCTGTGTTCTTCTGCTGCTGACCTACCCGACTCTCCCAGCCCGGTGAGACTTTCAGCTGCAGCCATGGCCACCCCCAATGTTCTTACTTTTGACGCTGAGGGAAGGGCCATTGACTTTGCCGTCTGGATCGAAGACCTGCAGCTGTACTTACTGTGTGATGCGATAGATGAGGTCTCTCTTTTTGACTTTGTCTCTGGCGCTGTTCCTGCCCCACCTGCTGATGCTGACTCTGCCGTTCGCTCCAAGTGGGCGACCCGCGATGCTGCTGCACGTCTTGCTGTGCGTCGCCACCTCCCTTCCTCTGAGCGTGCCCACTTTAGTCAGTGCAAGACCGCTCAGGCCTTGTACGACGCTGTAGTTGCACGCTACTCCTCCCCTTCCTCCGCTACCCTTAGCCGCCTCATGCTACCGTTTCTCTTCCCTGACCTCGCTTCCTTTCCCACTGTCGCTGACCTCGTTACCCACCTCCGTGCTAGTGACACCCGCTACCGCGCTGCCCTTCCTGCTGAGTTCCGCGCTGCGAACCCTCCTCCCATGTACATCACCCTCTACTTTCTCGTCACCCGTCTCCCTGAGTCCCTTCGTGTCGTTAGGGACCAGTTTCTCTCTGTCTGTCCCACCACTCTCACTGTCGACCTCCTTGAGGAGTCCCTGCTAGCGGCTGAGAAGAGTATTGTCGCTGTAGGGGCCTCTCGGGGTGACCCTCGCACCCCCATCTTTGAGGGGTGTGGTCCTTCGCCCCTGCTGCCCTCTGTCGCCTCTGCCGCTGCGGCCGACCTCACTGGTTTTGAGTCGGTCGGCGCGGCGTCTGCCCCCAGCGGCAGACGCCGCTCTGGCAAGGGCAAGGGGGGCAAGGGAGCGGGTGGAGCTAGAGGGGGCGGTGGAGGAGGCGGTGGGGGTGGCGGGGGGAGTGGGGGTGGCGGGGGGAGTGGGGGTGGCGGGAGTGGAGGTACTGGTGGCGGCGGTGGAGGCGGAGGTGGCGGCGGAGGTGGAAGCGGAGGAGGCGGTGGGAGCGGTGGGAGCGACGGTCCTGGTGGGGGAGGTGGCGGTGGAGACGGGGGTGGCGGTGGAGGCGGGGGTGGCGGTGGAGGCGGGGGTCGGAGTGGCTCGTCCCAGCGGAGCAGCTCTGGGGGTGGTCAGCGCCAGCAGCAGCAGCAGCAGCAGCCGCAGCAGCAGCCACAGCAGCAGCAGCGCTCTCGCACCGTCCCCGCCCCTCAGCAGCTCCGTGAGTGGTACTCGCAGCGTCAGCGTGGTGGTGCGCTTGGTCCTTGCCCCTACGTTCTTCGCACCGGTGACCGTGCAGGGGAGCGGTGTGGAGGCGCCCACACAGCCCGCCGCTGCTTTGGCCGCCTGACTGACGCCTGGCGTCAGCAGTTTCCGGAGGCAGCTGAGATCCCCCGCCGGGGAGAGCTGTCTAGGGCTGGTGTAGCTATTTATGATCTTGATTTTGATGCTATTCTCTCTGCTATGTATGCTGCGATTGGTAGTGATGAGGATGACTGTTACCGGTGTTTCCCGCCCGACCCGGGCATTGGTACTGCCGCGTCAGGTACTAGTGAGGCTGCTGCCCTAGGTGCCAGTGCGTCTGTGCTCTCAGGTGCTGGTGAGTCTGCCCTCTCAGGTACTGTGTCGCCTTCGGCCTCTCACACCTTCACCCTTGACTCTGGAGCGTCTCGCTCCTTCTTTAGGGACCGCACCACTCTCACGCCGCTGAGTCGGCCGGTTGCGGTGTCCCTGGCTGACCCCTCTGGGGGGCCTGTCCTGTCTCGCTTCTCCACTGTCCTCCCGTGTCCGGCGGCCCCCTCTGGCACCCTGACTGGTCTCTACCTCCCCTCGTTCTCGACGAACTTGGTGAGTGGTGCTGACCTCCAGGATGCGGGTGTCCACCAGTTCACCCCTGCTCGTCAGCGGGTGACCCACTGCACGGAGGCGGATACAGGTCGCCACCTGGCTACGTTTACACGTCGGCCAGGGTCGAGCCTGTACACACTGACCACTGCTTCTCCTCCAGGTGCTGAGTCTGGTAAGGTCCCTTCGTCTGGTCAGGTGTTTGCTGCAGCGTCCAGGTCTGGTCCTGAGTCTGCCCCCTGCTCGTGTCGTCGTCTGTCTCACGAGACCCTCCTCTGGCACCACCGCCTTGGCCACCCCTCTCTGCTTCGGCTCAGAGGCATGGCCTCGCGAGTCCTTGTGTCTGGTCTTCCCCGGTCTCTCCCTCCCCTTCCTCCGGGCCCTGGCCCTACCTGTGTCCCCTGTGTCGAGGGGCGCCAGCGTGCTGCCCCTCACTCCTCCCAGTTTCCTCCGACAGAGGCCCCGTTGCAGACGCTTCACATGGACGTGTGGGGCCCAGCCCGCGTCCGTGGACAGGGTCAGGAGCGCTACTTCCTGCTGGTGGTTGACGACTACTCGCGTTACACCACGGTCTTCCCCTTGCGCAGCAAGGGTGAGGTCACTGAGGTGTTGATCGACTGGATCCGCGCAGCCCGTCTCCAGCTTCGGAGGAGCTTTGGCTCCGACTTCCCTGTTTTGCGTCTGCACTCGGACAGAGGCGGAGAGTTCTCCTCTGGCCTCCTGAGTGCCTACTGTCGTGCACGAGGCATCCGTCAGACCTTCACGCTTCCGGACTCACCACAGCAGAATGGGATTGCTGAGCGCCGCATTGGCATGGTCATGGACGTCGCTCGTACGTCCATGATGCATGCGGCTGCTCCCCATTTTCTGTGGCCGTTTGCGGTCAGGTACGCTGCGCACCAGATCAACCTCCACCCCAGGGTCTCTCGACCGGAGACCTCCCCAGCCCTGCTGTGGACGGGGAAGGTTGGCGATGCGTCGGCGTTCCGGGTCTGGGGATCTCGGGCGTTTGTTCGCGACCTGTCTGCGGACAAGCTGTCCCCTCGTGCTTCTCCCTGCGTCTTCCTGGGGTTCCCCCCCGACGCCCCTGGGTGGCAGTTTTACCACCCCACCTCTCGACGTGTTCTGTCCTCCCAGGACGTCACGTTCGACGAGTCGGTACCCTACTACCGCCTCTTCCCCTACCGCACTCCGTCCCTCCCCCCACCCCCGCTCTTCTTGGTACCAGGTCCCCCCCCGGTAGTCCCCCTCCCCCCTCAGGGTCCTGCCCCTTCAGGTGTGTCCCAGGTAGACGCGGTCGAGCCTGTCGAGGTCACTGGTGACTCTGGTGCTGCTGCGGGAGCTGAGCCTGGGGGTGCAGAGTCTGGGGGTGCTGAGCCTGGGGGTGCTGAGCCTGGGGGTGCCGAGCCTGGGGGTGCTGTACCTGGGGGTGCTGTGCCTAGGGGTGCTGAGCCTGGGGGTGTTGCGTCTGGGGGTGCTGAGCCTGGAGGTGCCGAGCCTGGGGGTGCTGTGCCTGGGGGTGCTGAGCCTGGGGGTGCTGAGCCTGGGGGTGCTGTGCCTGAGGGTGCTTCGTCTCGCCGGGAGCCACTCTCCCCACAGGAGCTGCGTGAGTGGTTTGCCAGGCGCTGGAGGTGTGCTGCTGGTGCTGGTGGTTCTTCGGCTGCAGAGGGTACTGCTGCCTCGCGTCCCGCCGGTGCTCGTACTGTGGGTGCTGGAGCTGCTGGGTCTGAGAGTTCTCCTGGAGCTGGTACTGCTGAGGGTGTTGGCGCTGAGCCTGCCGTTGGCGGTCCGACTGACAGTGCTCCTGGTGCTGCTGCTGGAGGTTCTGGAGCTTCTGGTGGTGCTGCTGGAGGTGCTGCTGGAGTGGGTACTCCTGCCGGGGCTGCTGGTGCTGTTCCTGCTGTTTCTAGTGTCGCCGCGCGGCCCCGACCGTACTTCGTTCCGCTCCTGCAGCAGGTTCTTGGTCTTCCGCCTCCTCCTCCTCCTCCCTTAGAGGGTCCGCAGCCTGTCCGGTCACAGCCACAGCTACAGCCTGCCTCCCCTTTGCCTGCTCCTTCTCCCTACACTGGTCCGACTGGAGGTCTTACTGAGCGTCGTGAGCCTGCGTCTCGTCCTGTGACGCCTGTTCGTACTGAGCGCGCTAGTGGTCGCGGGTCGCGTCAGCGTCCTCCTCCTGTCCCTGGCACGCACCGGATGTCACTGCGTCCGTCCACTGCTCCTCTGCGTGCCCCTTTGCCTTCTCCTCCTGCTTCCTCTCTTCCTGCTCTTGCCGACCCGGAGTCGGACTCTCTTCGTGCTGCCAGTCCTACTGTCACGCGTCTCCTTGCTACAGCTATCACTGACCCTTCCTTCGAGTCGTCTGCTGCGTCTGCCCTTGTCACTGAGCTTGTCGACTTTGCTGCACGCTGTCGTCTAGACTACGCTGCTCGTCTTGTCACTGAGTCTGAGTCCGCCTGTCCTCCGTCCGTCGGGGGTGAGTGTGCCCTTGGCACGGACGTCCTTGAGGACAGGCAGGAGGAGTTCCAGTGTCTGGCCGCCGCTTCACCTCGTCTCGCGTCTGTACTGCTAGCCCCTGAGGGAGACCCGGATGCACCAGACATCCCGACTCCGCGCTCTTACGCGGAGGCGATAGAGGGTCCCTACTCCTCTCAGTGGCAGGCAGCTATGGATGCAGAGATGGCTTCCTGGAAGTCCACAGGCACCTACGTTGACGCTGTTCCCCCTCCTGGGGCGAACATCGTCAGTGGCATGTGGATTTTCAGGGTGAAGCGGCCGCCGGGTTCTCCGCCTGTCTTCAAGGCGCGTTACGTGGCTCGTGGCTTCAGTCAGCGGCAGGGGGTTGACTACTTTCAGACCTTCTCCCCCACCCCGAAGATGACCACTCTTCGGGTTCTGCTGCACGTTGCTGCTCACCGTGACTACGAGCTGCACTCTCTCGACTTCAGCACAGCTTTCTTGCAGGGCAGCCTGCACGAGGAGATCTGGCTGCGTCGCCCACCTGGCTTCACTGGGTCTTTCCCTCCTGGTACCCAGTGGAGTCTCCGGCGTCCAGTCTACGGTCTCCGCCAGGCGCCACGTGAGTGGCACGACACACTGAGGACTACGCTCGCGGCACTTGGGTTTGCTCCGTCTACTGCCGACCCGTCGCTGTTTCTGCGCACCGACACCTCTCTGCCGCCGTTCTACATCCTCGTGTACGTCGACGACTTGGTCTTTGCCACAGCTGACACTGCTGGACTCGCCTACGTGAAGTCCGAGCTGCAGAAGAGACACACGTGCACTGACCTGGGTGAACTGTGCAGCTACCTTGGCTTGCAGATCACCCGGGACAGAGCACGCCGCACCATTACCCTGACTCAGTCACACATGGTGCAGCAGGTCCTTCAGCGCTTCGGCTTCACGTACTCCTCGCCTCAGGCCACTCCTCTGCCTACTCGCCACTCGCTCTCAGCTCTGCCTTCGGATGAGTCCGTAGAGTCGAGTGGCCCGTATGCAGAGCTTGTTGGCTGCCTCATGTACCTGATGACCTGCACACGACCTGACCTTGCATACCCTCTTAGCATTCTCGCACGCTATGTTGCTCCTGGGAGACACCGACCAGAGCACATGGCTGCAGCGAAGAGGGTGTTGCGCTACTTGTGCAGTACGTCGGGCATGGGGCTAGTGCTTGGAGGGCGCAGTCCAGTGGTCCTCACTGGGCACGCGGACGCTTCTTGGGCCGACGACCAGGCTACGCAGCGGTCGTCACAGGGTTACACCTTCAGCCTTGGTTCCGGCTCTGTTTCGTGGCGGGCTACCCGCTCGTCTTCTGTTCTCGGCTCCAGTTGTGAGGCTGAGATCTACGCTGGGGCTATGGCTGCACAGGAGTTACGCTGGCTCACCTACCTGTTGACCGACCTTGGAGAGCAGCCTCGTTCTCCTCCAGTCCTGTACGTAGACAACAAGGCCATGCTGGCCTTGTGTCGAGAGCAGCGACTGGAGCACAGAACAAAGCACATTGCTCTCCGCTACTTTCTTGCTCGTGAGCTATAGCAGCGTCGACAGTTGCGACTTGCGTACGTGGCCTCTGAGGCCAACACTGCTGATGTCTTCACCAAGGCACTTGCGCCTTGTGATCATCAGCGTTGTTGCACGCAGTTGGGTCTTGTGCCTGTCTTGCCTCACTTGCTCTCCTCTTGACCTTGCTTGTACCTTTGCCTATATATACTCTTGCTCTTGCTTGCTTGACTCTTGTATATCTCTATATATGATCTTGCATGTGAACTGGCCATGTGGCCTTGAACTTGTGCTCGGAATGTGTGGTGACTTTGTGATCCACCCTGAGCTTTGCTTTGCTTTGCTTGACTGGTCTTGTGACCCCTTGTTCTCCCCCACTTTGCCTATGGGGGTGTGTCAGAACATTATAGCTTACTTATTTGTGTAGGCTATAGTGGGGTATCCCATAGGGGGTACAACCCAATTAGGGTTTCCTATTTGTACTCACTTCGTTCATAGTCATTTCATTCTCGTTCTCTCTTCCACAATGTGCTTTGTCCTGTGCTCCAGTCGCTGCTCTCGACACAAGGCCAGCATGGCCTTGTTGTCTACGTACAGGACTGGAGGAGAACGAGGCGGCTCTCCAAGGTCGGTCAGCAGGTAGGTGAGCCAGCGAAGATCCTGAGCAGCCATAGCCCCGGCGTAGATCTCAGCCTCACAACTGGAGCCGAGAACAGAAGACGAGCGGGTAGCCCGCCACGAAACAGAGCCGGAACCAAGACTGAAGGTGTAACCCTGTGACGACCGCTGCGTAGCCTGGTCGTCAGCCCAAGAAGCGTCCGCATGCCCAGCGAGGACCACTGGACTCCGCCCTCCAAGCACTAGCCCCATGCCCGACGTACTGCACAAGTAGCGCAACACCCTCTTCGCTGCAGCCATGTGCTCTGGTCGGTGTCTCCCAGGAGCAACATAGCGTGCGAGAATGCTAAGAGGGTATGCAAGGTCAGGTCGAGTGCAGGTCATCAGGTACATGAGGCAGCCAACAAGCTCTGGATACGGGCCACTCGACTCTACGGACTCATCCGAAGGCAGAGCTGAGAGCGAGTGGCGAGTAGGCAGAGGAGTGGCCTGAGGCGAGGAGTACGTGAAGCCGAAGCGCTGAAGGACCTGCTGCACCATGTGTGACTGAGTCAGGGTAATGGTGCGGCGTGCTCTGTCCCGGCTGATCTGCAAGCCAAGGTAGCTGCGCAGTTCACCCAGGTCAGTGCACGTGTGTCTCTTCTGCAGCTCGGACTTCACGTAGGCGAGTCCAGCAGTGTCAGCTGTGGCAAAGACCAAGTCGTCGACGTACACGAGGATGTAGAACGGCGGCAGAGAGGTGTCGGTGCGCAGAAACAGCGACGGGTCTGCAGTGGAAGGAGCAAACCCAAGTGCCGCCAGCGTAGTCCTCAGTGTGTCGTGCCACTCACGCGGCGCCTGGCGGAGACCGTAGACTGGACGCCGGAGACTCCACTGGGTACCCTCTAAGGGAGGAGGAGGAGGACCAGGAGAAGGTGAAAGACCAAGAACCTGCTGCAGGAGAGGAACGAAGTACGGTCGGGGCCGCGTGGCGACGCCACAAACAGCAGGGACAGTACCAGTACCTCCAGCAGGAGGACCAGCTCCAGCAGCACCTCCAGCAGCACCTCCAGTAGCTCCAGAGTCCCCAGCAGCAGCAGAACCTCCAGCAGCACCAGGAGCACCTGTCGAACCCGCAGGCCCAGCAGCTCCAGTACACCCAGTACGAGCACCTCCGGGACCCGCGGCAGCAGCACCCTCAGCAGCCGAAGAGCCTCCAGCACCAGCAGCACGCCTCCAACGCCGGGCAAACCGCTCACGCAGCTCTTGTGGGGAGAGTGGCTCTCGGCGAGACGAAGCACCTGGAGAACCTCCAGGCGAAGAACCCCCAGGCTCAACACCCCCAGGCAAAGTTGTTGGCTGCCTCATGTACCTGATGACTTGCACTCGACCTGACCTTGCATACCCTCTTAGCATCTTGGCACGCTATGTTGCTCCAGGAAGACACAGACCTGAGCACATGGCTGCAGCGAAGAGGGTGTTGCGCTACTTGTGCAGTACGTCAGGCATGGGACTTGTGCTTGGAAGGCGGAGTCTAGTGGTCCTCACTGGTCACGTAGACTCATCTTGGGTTGACGACTTGGCTACGCAGCGGTCGTCACAGGGTATAACCTTCAGCCTTGGTTCCGGCTCTATTTCGTGGCGGTCTACCCGCTCGTCTTCTGTTCTCAGCTCTAGCTATGAGGCTGAGATCTACGGAGGGGCCATGGCTGCACAGGAGTTACGCTGGCTCACCTACCTTCTGACTGACCTCAGAGAGCCGCCTTGTTCTCCTCCAGTTCTGTACGTAGACAATGTCAACGGGAGTTGTGTGTTGGCCCCGTCCTCGCTTGGGCGGAGCCTACATCGTGGTCGGGTGTGAGGGGAGCAGCCGACCTACAGTAGTGGGCGAGTTGGTTGACGGGGAGGTCGACCTGCACGAGGACCACTTCACGGGCACCGACTTCAGGGTGGCGCCGACTTTGGGGAGGTCGACCTGGGAGTCGACCTGCGGATGACGTCAACTTCGGGAAGCTGACTTTGGTGGTCGGCTGATAGACCGCTGGTTGACCTGTGGGTGGTCGACTGGACCTGGTGGTCGACGAAGAAGGGGGGCCGACGTCGACCTCGACTCAGGACGCCGAGCAGCTGGGCGTCGAGTAGCGGGGCGTCAACTTCGTGACGCCAAATTCGGGTGGCCAACGTGGGTGGTCGGCCAACGACTGTGCTGGTCGACGCGGAGCTGGTTGACCAGAAGGGACGTCGACCTGGAGGAGGTCGATCGAAGGAGGTGGTCGTCGACTTGGGAGGTCGGCGGGCACGTACTGGAGTTGCTGGTCGATGTGGTTGCCCGGTCGACCATGTTACCTGGGTGACGAAGTGCTGCGGAGGAGTGCGACGGTCGCCCAGGCGAAGTTGGCGAGCCCGACCTCGGTGGTGGTATCCCGAGGTCGACGTGGCCGATCAGAGACAATCGTCAGCTCGAGGTTGACGTGGTGTTGTGCGCTGTGCAGGTGACGAGACACTGCACGCCAATCCTCTGCGTGCACCTGCGAAGCGGGTGCACTGCTGTCTGCGTGAGCAACGCTGGCACGCCGTCCATCTGCGACGTTGGCACACCATCGACCTTGCCTTGCTGGAGCGCGGTCGACCAAGTCGTGCTGGAACGCGGTCGACCAAGCTGCGCTGGCATTTGGCCGACCTGAATGCTTGCTCTGATGTAGTCTTGTTATGCTCACTTCATTGTATCATTGTTCAGAACTTTTCCTAGTGAAAATCTTGCCAATTCTCCCCGTGAACTAGCAAGAAGCGTGAACACAAGGAAACGACTAAGTGAACGAACGCAGAGATCACACGAGCATTCGTGCCTAGCCCGTAGTCTATCTCCCGTTGCAGCAGTTATCTCCGCATGGTGCGGTGAGCGTGGAGGACACCGCGACGTAGTTCAGTCTTGCCGACTTAGCACATACCAATCATGTTCGTAGACCGGCAGCCGTGCAGTCACTAGCGTGCGCGTAGGCGACGCCGAGGTGATGGACACCCTGGAGGGACGGCTGGAGGATGCGAGGAGACGCCATGAGGCCCAGGAGTATGGGGCGATACCCTGGGCAGTCGTCGAAGCCGGACTCCGCTCCGTGTGGGCGGCGGAGCATCCCCCTTCTCGACCTGCCTCTCCTCGACCGGTGAACAACGACGGCGGCGTCGACGTGGGCGTCAATGCCGGTGGAGGTCAGGTCGGCAGCAGTGTGGGAGGCACGTCGAGACAACGAGGTGTGATACACGCCGGTAAAGTCGGCGGCGTTCAGGCGCGAGGGATGCAGTCGTCGGCGGCTGCAGGTTCTTTGCAGGGTGACGTCGGAGGTCGACGGAGTGGGCTGTCGCCGATGTCGGCGTCCCAGGTGACGGCAGGTGGGATTGCGCTGAGCTACGGCTACTTCAAGTTTACGCCGGACAGGATCTCAGTCACCCCTCCGCTGGTCGGTCGACCCGACATTCTCACCTGGAAGGAAGCTATAGAGCCCCAGCTGGAGATGGCCGGGCTGATCGGCTTCGCTCGAGGGACCGTGGCGACGCCGGGGGAGCCCCCAAATGCAACCCTCTTGACTTGTGGGTACCTCACTTCCCACAATTGAGGTTCCCCCAAGCCAAGTGGGCCTAGGGTTGCCTCACATCTACAAAGTATGGGCAACCCAACCCACTTGACCTATGGTTCCCTCATCCCCCCAAGTGAGGTCAACCCAACCTATGGTCACTTTGATCCTTCCCTTCCATCCTTTCCTTCCAACCTTTCCTTCCAACCATGTATGCTAGGTTGCCTCTCTAATCCAATCACTTGTTCAATTCACAATCTTCACACCCCAAACCCTAACACAGGCAGCACGTGGCAGGAGAGAGTGCTGCAGCGGAGGCGGTGCTCGTGGTGAAGCGGGACGGTGCGCAGCGATGGGGCAAGCTGTATGGGCCGCGCAGCGGCCTGGCGCGGGCCGTACGAACCTCGCGCGGGTTGTACGGGCCGCACGCGGGCCTGGTGCCGCCCATACGAGTCGCTTGCGGGCCTGGCGCAGGCCGTACGGGCCCCCCGCGGGCCTGGCGTAGCCCATACGAGTCGCGCGCGGGCCTGGGGCAGGCCGTACGAGCCGCGCGCGGGCGTGGAGCAGGCCATACAGGCCGCGCGCGGGCCTGGCGTAGGTCGCGCTAGCCGCTTGGGGCGACGAGGGGCAACGCGCGGGTCCCTGGGGGCGCTGGGATGGGCGACGGGGGGCGACGCGCGGGTCGACGAGGCAGAAAACCGCTGCGCGCCTCGGGGCGCATGGCGGGCAGAAAACCGCCGCGCGCCCTGAGCGCTCGGCGGGCAGGAAACCGTCATGCGCCCCGAGCGGGTGGCGGGAAGAAAAAACGTCGCGCTCCCCGTGGCGCGCGACAGACAGGACAGCAGCGGAAGCTAACGGTGGGCCCACAGGCCAGGAGCGTAACCGTTCTGATGGCATGTCAGAAACATAGGCGAGAATCAGAAACTGGAAAGAGGGCTTTAACTAGCAGGTAGTTGAGTACATATAGCAAACCCTAATTCGGGCTGTACTCGCTATGGAGTACCCCACTGCAGGCTAGACAAACATCACATTCTGACATTGACTACCCGCGATTGTTGGCCTTTGAGTGGCTTTCGGGCTGTCGCGCGCTATATATGAGCTTAACGCGATACTTGTACAAGGGGCGCTGCCTCGTTGTGAAGTGACGCGCCAAGAGAAACCATTGGGAATGCGGTTATTCCAACACTTTTCATAACATGTTTTTGAAACTCGACAGTAGTGACTATAACAATACAATACAGCGGATTAGATTGGAATACTAGAGAATGTATTGTCTTTTTGCACTTTGAATACTTCGTGCTCACTACCGTCTCTAAGTAGTGCCATTTCATTTGGTCTCCACCATCGCTTCAGCCATATTCGTTATGGGATTTCATAATTTCAGATTTTTCTTGAGAATTCCATATGGTACGGATTGTATTGATCAGCCATAGAAGTATACAAAATATATGCTCCCCACACTTGTGTTTTTTCTTATAATCCATGGAGGTACTGTTTGTAGTTCATAGTATGTATTTCTATAATTACTGAAAATAGTATTTGTTTCGCACTAAACTGTATAGTGTGACTAATAATGCTGGTTTTCTTCCCGCGCCAATCAGCAGATAGGTTCGGGACTTGGAGCCAATGGGACACCAGCAAGCTAGAACCTGGCCTCCCTCATGGCTCCCGAACCAAAGCTGAGCCTCCAGCAAACCAAGCTGCTGAACCAATGGGTGGAGTTCTGAATCTGACAGCCTAGCTGTCCAAAGCATTCTCGAGATTTCCGCTGCTTGGTCTGATTTCGTTTCCACGCGACGCGTTGAAAGGATCTTCCCTCCCAAAAGTTCATTCAGGGCGTCCGGCTCAATCATTTCGGGAAATCTAGGACCTCCTTACGATCCGGGTTTCAAAACTGAACACTGTACCTATAACGATCGCGCCTTGCTCGAGTCCACCCTTTCTGTCATTCTGGCGCGCGGACACCATCCCCCCATACAGACTTCAACAGTGCAGGAGCCGTGTGGCAACCAAGGTAACCAGTTCCCTCGTCAACCAAAGCGTTAGAATTTTCGCCAGGCCAACACTTCCACTATAGGTTTTGGCGAGTGTCAGGCGGCACATGCGAAATTAAGCGCGCGATACGATGAGCACTCCCTGTAGTGGGCAGGACGCGGCTCTGTACCATTGTTCGATGCGCACGCTGATTCCTGTAACGTGCGTCACACGATTTGAGGTACGTGCAGGGGTTGTGCCGTATCGTGAACGGGAGCTGATCGTGTCTGGCATTTTTGTAAAACTCAGTGTTACAACGCAAATTGTGGTAACTGAAGGGCTTTACGAGCACTAAATGAACGAGCTGGACACCTCCTTAGTTACAGTACTTGATTTTGTTTCTTTTGTTTCTTGTTCGTGACTTAGAGCCAATGGGACACCAGCAAGCCAGTTCCTGGCCTCCCTCACGGCTCCCGAACCGAAGCTGAGCCTGCAGCAAACCAAGCTGCTCAACCACTGAGTGGAGTTCTGAATCTGACAGCCTTGCCGTCCAAAGCATTTCCGAGATTTCCGCTGCTTGGTCTTATTTCGTTTCCACGCGACGCGTTGAAAGTATCTTTCCCTCCCACAAGGTCAAACAAAGTTTGTTTCTTGGTTTTGTTCCTAGGAGCAGTTCCAAAACAGCTTGGTTCGCGGCGGCCGCCGGTCGAACAATCAGCAATAGAGCGGGCGCCGTGCAGACTCTCTTCACTCTCGATTGGGACTCTCGGTGGCGCACTGCCATTCGCCTTCGCACGCAGCCGTGTGAGCGTGGGGGTCGCGGGGGAGAGCGCCACGAACAGCTTGGCGAGTCGCGGCGGGCGAGTCAGCTCAACGGTGCGGCGCCGTGTAGCGCTCACCCTCGCGCCTCCAGCGGCGGCCGCGGTTGTGAGCCGTGAGGAATTTCATGGAGCTACTATGGGTGCTCCGCGCGCTGGCACTCGCATGGTGCCTCGCCGTCCCTCTGGTCAACGCCCAGCCGCTTAAGGCGTCGCAAGGTGCGACGATGTCAATGCGCTACGCCCACTATGTTGAAATGAGGGTGTTATGTAGCAGCGGAATGCCCTTAACACAGCCAGACAGTCGTTAGCGGAATGCCCTTAACACATCCCACAGGCGTTAGCGGAATGCCCACACTCGTCCCCCTGGTGGTGCCAACGTCCTCGTTGGCGAACTGCAGGGAGTCGCCCGCTGTAGTACTCCAAGAAGCGACTTCGCTGGCGGGGTCAGGCATATGGAGGACCTTTTGCTGGGTTCGCAACTGCGTCACGACATTCCACGTCTCGCTCACAGCGGACAAATGAACCACCGGGATTCGAAACCTAGGCTCTGGTTTGTGTGTGTGTGTGTGTGTGTTTTTTTTTTTTTTTTTTTTTTGGCTTAGGACGTAAAATGCACTTACAGTCCGGAGCACCGAGTCTGAGACTTGAGTTTTCTTGCGATGAATTGATGGCTCGGGACGAGCCATTCAGTCGGAAGCAGTTCATGATAATTGGCTGTGGCGTTTTGTGACAAGTGGTGGCGTTTTGTGGGGCTTCGTGGTTTGGTAACGTTTAGCCCTGCCCGTACTTGGGGAGCACTGGGTGTCCTTCCTGACTGGAACCTGTTGGTTACCATCATTTTTTTTTTTTTTTTTTTGGAGCGTTGCTATGTACCCCGGGCAATTGCTTGCTACGTGCGCTCCTCACGCCACGCCCCCTCCCACCCATCCCACCCAGACACACTTCCCTTTCATCTGATTCCTCCTGGCTACCTCCACACCCTCCAACACCCACCTCTCGTCTTGTCCCCTCTCCCCATTCCCCACGTCACCTCCACTCCACCAACCCGCAGTGCAATTCCTGCAGGACTGCAACACGGCATGGGGTCAGTCGTTGCCTGGTTGGGCGTACTCCAATCCGGACTGCAGCACTGTAGAGGGCATCACATGCGACAGCAACGGAATGGTCTTGGAGTTGTGAGATTCAATCTGCACTCTAACTGAAGTGTGCTTGACGCTCGTGCGGGGGGGGGGTTGCCCCCTAAGTATGCGCATGCAGTGATCACCATGACGTGCGCGTGTGCTACCAACAAGGCCGCACCACACCACTCTTTCACTCTCCTGATCTGATGGTAACCATACGCCAGCACATGCTTGGGTGCTCTTGGGTGCTCTTGGGTGCATTTGGGTGCTCTTGGGTGTTCTTGGGTGCAGGAAGATACCCGAGCTCAACCTAAGCGGGTCCATTCCGAATTCCATCAGCAGCCTCCGCGAGCTCTCTATTCTGTACGTTCTCCACTATGTTGGGCATTGGGCCCAAATGCATTGGTAGGGATGAGCAAGGGGCGAACACGAAACACGGTCGAGGCCTTGAAAATAAAGAGGATTAGGGTGTAACATTTTCAGTACACTTCGCTCATTTCCTTTGTCGCTATCTACAATTTGCCTCTCCTGTTCCCTCTCCTATGCCCAGCTCCAAGTATCTACAGAATCCAAGCCATTCGTGTTCATCGTTGCAGATATCTTCAGTACAATCAGCTCACTGGCTCAATCCCCGCTGCAATCGGCACCCTTACAAACCTGGAACAACTGTAAGCAGGAACGAGCAAGTACTGTACTCGAACCGGTTCAGGCCAAACCTGGTCGAACCGGGAGGTGTAGTCAAACAGGGCCAGCCTAAACTGCATGTGGAAAAACACACTTAATGTGCATAATGTGCACAAGGAGGAACTGGTTCAGTAACGCTTGAGAAATGATCCACAAACTGTTAAGAACCAAGTGCAAGATGCTATGTTATCATAATCTGAAAAAGCTGAAGTGAAAGGAGTTGGTTTGGAGAGATGCTGTGCCTCAAGGAGATCTGAAAAGCTCAATGTCTCTTGCAGAGGATTCTCATGCAACACTTAGATGTTCGTGTAGAGCGAACCGAACATGTTCGCTGTTCGCCCGTTGCTCATGTCTAGATTAGGGTGTAACATTTTCAGCACACTTCGCTCATTTCCTTTTGTCGCTATCTACAATTTGCCTCTCCTGTTCCCTCTCCTATGCCCAGTTGCCTCCGCAAATTATGATGTGCCTTGGGCCACGCTTAGAACACGTCTGTCTTCACTTCTCCTACCCCTTTCTATCCCCTGCCATCGTCAACACACATCTTATGGAGAAAGTCTATCGCACAGCCTTTCATGCCTCTGTTACATTTTCAGGAATTTTGCCTCTCAATGGAGTTGCTTTTTCCTATCCCTGCTCGTTTCCATGCAATCTTCAGCTCGTTGTATCTGACTGATGCATGCCCATTCGTGTTCACCACCGCAGATTGCTTGATCATAATCGGCTCACTGGCTCAATCCCTACTGCAATTGGCAACCTTGCAAACCTAAAAAGCCTGTAAGTAGGCAAGAGCACATACCCAACCCAAATTGTTCAGGTCAAACCTGGTCGAACTGGCGGCATGAATAGTTTGACCCTTGTCGGGCCACGACTAGACCTAGTAGGTTTCCGGTGAGGGTAATATACGTGGCCCTGACATTGTTTTCGAAAATAAGTACTATTGATGTTCATTTACGTCGCAGATTTCGCCGATCCGTCGAACGTGGCCAGAAGTGACCACGTTCGAATGTACGTGCTCGGACACGTTCATCAACAGATTCAACTTTCGTTCTACTGCCATTTCTTGGGCAATTGGCAGTTTTCACTCGGCGAGGCGAGTTGAGTAGAAAAACACTCACTTTTTACTCGTTACAAAGAGATGAGGAAGAAAACTGACTTTGTCAACCTGTCACGCCGGAATCACATTGAGCACGTACATGTTCGTCTATTGCTTCTTCTTTATACTATAGAGCCCCTTGGCTTTCCAGTCATTGCAACGATTCTCTTTTTCACACCTCGTGTTCATTGCAGACATCTTAATAACAATCAGCTCGCTGGCTCAATCCCCGCTACAATCAGCATGCTTACAAATCTAGAAGGCCTGTAAGTATGCATGTGAAGTGCCGAACCCAAACCGGTTCCGTCGAACCTGGTCGAATTGGCGGGCGTAGTTGAACGAAGCGAAGCACTTTGTTTCGGATTGAACCAGCCTAACAACTTATGGTTCGATGTTCAAGCGCTCACATCCGAACCTCAATGGGTTTGAATCGCACTGGTGCAGCTCGTGCTGAACCGGTTTAAGAACTTAAGTATGTAAGCACCTGAGTACCTAATGCTCCAAAATCTGTACAACACAGATGTAACTAGATCATTGTTACTTGGAATGGGAAAGGAAAGTGAGCTCCAAGGTTGCGTTGCTATGTAGTGGGACCCACCACGGGGTTTGATTCGCACGACTACTTCTATTTGGGGGAACAGGTTCGACCTGAAATAGATCGATAAGAAAAATGCCCCTAATTGAGGCAAACCAGTTCCCAAGCAGCATGTCTCTCCTCACTTCCCCTACCACCATCTACTCTTTGCCAATGTCAGTTTACATCCCACAATCAATGTCGTTCTGCACATCATGCCTCTGTTGCATTTCCATAAAGTTCGCCTCCAACAGAGTATCTTCCTCCTGTCTCCAGCTCGTTTCCATGCAAGCTTGAGCTTCCTGTATCTACCGCATGCCCATGCATGCTCATTGTGGCAGAGGACTTTCTAGCAATAAACTCACTGGTGTGATTCCCACTGCAGTAAGCTGCCTTGTAAAGCTAAATTACATGTAAGCCCCGTTGCTTGGCCGTGTTTCCCTTGTGCCCGTCTCCTCCATGATTTTCCCTCCATGTGATGTGTGTAAGCCACATAGCTTGGGTACAATCTGTAAGAACTTGAGGTAGAATTTTCTCTCCACTCCTTCATTTCCTTTGTCATTATCGTGTAATCTTTGGGTGTCTGTCTCGATAGACAGAAAAGTACTTAGGGTATCTTTCAAAACATGGTCGAGGCCTTGAAAATAAAGAGGATTAGGGTGTAACATTTTCAGTACACTTCGCTCATTTCCTTTTGTCGCTATCTACATTTTGCCTCTCCTGTTCCCTCTCCTATGCTTAATTTCCTCTGCAAATTATGATGTGCCTTGGGCCACGCTAAGAACACGTCTCTCCTCACTTCTCCTGCCCATTTCTATCCCCTGCCATCGTCAACACACATCTTATGGAGAAAGTCTATCGCACAGCCTTTCATGCCTCTGTTACATTTTCAGGAATTTCGCCTCTCAATGGAGTTGCTTTTTCCTATCCCTGCTCGTTTCCATGCAATCTTCAGCTCGTCGTATCTGAATGATGCATGCCCATTCGTATTCACCACCGCAGATGGCTTGATCAGAATCAGCTCACTGGCTCAATCCCTACTGCAATTGGCAACCTTGCAAACCTAGAACGCCTGTAAATAGGCAAAGAGTAGACATGAGCAAAAATTCGAACCCCTGTTCGGTTCGGCTTCGAAGTGTTCGACTCGAACGTGTTCGACTGTTTTTTTTTCCCAAAATTGTTCGTGACGAACACCTTTGTGTTCGTCACAAACACGTTCGACTGTTCGAGTGTTCGTGTGCAGACAAATGCACAAACACCTAGTTGTTCGCGAACACAATGTGTTCGTCGCAAACACCTGGGTGCTCGAGGGAAAATTAGGCGCGTCAAAGTTTCACGCGCTGGATCTTAGAGGGGAAAGCTACGATGAGCTCAATCGGCGATAATGCATAAAGGATGGCATTCCGCCCCCTACCCATGGTTAAAATTTCACATTGTGGCTGGAAACGTTAGGTATAAGGTTGGATATGGGTAGGAGACGGTTAAAAAAGGAACTGAGGGCATTTCGGTTTAGGTTGGAGTTTAGCAAGGCAAAATTGGATATCCACCAGATCTGCGCCAAGCCTAACTATATCTGTTGTAGGGCTATAGGGAACGTGATATTGCTTCTAGTACACTCGCACTGCCTGAATGTGACTATAATGAAAGAATCCCCCAAGGCAAACTGTTCGAGTTCGAGTCAAACACCTTAGTGTTCGGCCTTGCCTAAAAAATGTTCGACCCTATACTCGGACGGGGAACACTAACATTTAAGAAAACCGTTCGAGTCACACGTGTTTGGTTCGGTTCGAGTTGACCAAGTGTTCGCAAACTGTTCGAAACAAACGTGTTCGGTTCGCCCGTTGCTCATGTCTAGGCAAGAGCAGATACGGAACCCGAATTGTTCAGGTCGAACCTGGTCGAACTGGCGGCATGAAGACGAGGGGTGGAAGCAGAGAGAGGAGGAAATGGTCGGTCTTTGTGATCTTCCGAATGCAGCTCTCAATGACGCCATTCTCCTTAGGGGAGTACGGGAGGGTGTGAGTCTGATCTGGTGGATGCCATACGCGGCACAGTAGGAGACAGGCAGGGGTCTTGTTAAGAGAACTCTTTTCTGCCGTTGAGTGCAAGGCTGTTCTGTCCTATTGATGACCACAGCAGATGCCTCACCTTGGTATGAAGGAACAAGGTCGAGGAGTACCTGTTAGACGTGAGCAACAGGAAGACTCGAACATGTTCTTACGAACAGTTTCGAACGCGTGAGATACCTGAACCAAACTCGAACGGTTCAATTCCAAACTCGCTATGAAGGGGGGGATTCGTGGTTAACCCGTTTGTTAACGATCCGCTATGTAGGGGTCGATTCGTGGTCCGATTATAGATTAACAAACCAAACCGATTGTTCCCGACCTAGTGAGCTCCGATACCAAACCAAACCAATTTGATCTGGTTAATATCCTTCATCATCACACTACTTGTAACGCTTTAAATGAACCAAATGGACAAACAAACTGGTTTATCACAAATCAGTTCGTCACAAACTAGTTTCACAAAATAATGGTTTGGTTCAGGTAATACCGAACCGAACCAAAGTTCGATCGGTTCTCGCGTATAGTCACATCAAGCACAATAGGTCCACAGTAGAAAAACAGACCCAATGTGCACAATATGCAATAGTGGGGGAAACGGCTGTTGAGCAGCTGAGGAGAGGAAAACAAGGAGGTGGAAACAGTGAGCAGCGACCAGGTGCAGCAGATGATGGAGGAGAGGGAGTAGGAGAGGGGGGGGGGGGGGGGGGGGGGGGGGGTTCGGGTGGGTTGGGAGAGCAAAAGGCGAGTACGAGGCAGGCTTCAGCGGCCGAGGTAGTGCGCAGGCAGGTCCCAGCTGCAACGAGGGCAACTCGGGGTTGAGGGCATGCGGTTCGAAGTAGAGGGTGTGCGGTTTGGATTTGGGGGCACGGATGCCATAGTTGAGGTCGCAGCGGGTGTATTTGAGGTCGTGTGGAAAGCACGCACGCCATAGTCAAAGCGCACGCGCGCGCGTGCTTAATAATAAGGGAACGGATACAACGCGATAGAGTTAAATGCGCGGACAGTGGGAACAAGACTGGGAGAAACAGGAGGAGAATTGTCAAACAAATAGTGGGAATTGCTCAGAGGATGAATCCCAGAGAGGAGATTTCCTACATTTCCAAGGATGTAGTTTTAAGGCCTAGTCTCTGCACAACCTTTGTAATCTTCTCTCCATTCCTTTCATTTCCTTTTGTTGCTATCTTGACTTCGCGTTGCCCTTTCCCTTTCCTATGCTCAATCCCCGCACAAATTATGATTTGACTTGGAGCAAGAACACGCCTCTCCTCAATTTTCTTGCCCCCATCTATCCCATGCCATTGTCAAAACACATCTCATGGACAAAGTCCATTGCACAGCCTTACATTGATAAGAATTTCGCCTGCCAATAAAGTTAGCTTGCTCTTATACCAGCGCATTTCCATGCAATCTTCAGCTCCCTGTATCTGAATCATGCATGCCCCGTTGTGATCATTGGCGCAGAAATCTTTACGAAAATCAGCTCACTGGCTCAATCCCCACTGCAATCACCAACCTTGCAAACCTAGTCGTCATGTAAGTAGAGATGAGCAGGTGGTGGTGAGCCCTGTAGAAGATGGATAGGTGAACATCAGGGCACAATGGGAAGAAGATCATATCCTTAGCGAGAAGATGGTACAAGCCTCAGAGGCGAGGCAGAGTGTTCTCTAATCATAATATCTTGGGAAGTAGTGTAGCCATAGATGTATGGCTGAACACTTGAGAGGCTAGCTGCCGCCCTAAAAGTTGAGGGCAAGGCTTGCCAACCTTGCCAAGCTAACAAGTGAGGCCTCTTGTTGCACATGCAGGCTAGGCTGGAACATATGGCATATCATAGGGGCCAGAAATGTGAATAAAGAATGCCAGAAATGTGAATATGGAACATATGGCACATCATAAGTGGCAAGGCCAGCAGTGACCACACTTCACAGTAGTTGAGTGTGGTAGGGTATGGACATGCCATGGTGAGCATAATATGAGAGGAGAAAGTGCAGTGTCTAAACTGAACCACTTTGGTTTGAAACAAACTAGCTCGTGATTGGATGTTAGAGTGGCCAAACCCAAACCTGATTGGGTTTGAGCCCCACTAATCAGAGCCGAACCGTTCAAGTTCGGTTGCCTGGACCGAATGTAAACAACAGTGTACTGAAGCAGCCGTAGGCTGCCTACTGATTCAAAATCAGTACGACACACACATAACTAGCGTGTTGTTACTGGAGACGTTGAATTGCCATATAATGGGATCCGCTGTTCCACTGAGTCTAAGTTGCGCAAACGTCAATTCAAGGGTAACCTGTTCGACCCGAAACTCGAGCTTCTTGTATGCTCGACCCGTTCATCATTGCAGGTCACTCATCTTTGCAAGCTTCTTGCGTCCTTCTCTTCCTCCCTTCACAGCACTCTCCTCATCAAACCTCCATTTTTCGTTTTCTGTTTTTATTCCTCTATATAGTTTCTGCCTCTCTGATTCCCTCTCCCGTGCTCTCTTCCTTGGGCCATTCTATATGTCAATGGCACTCCTTGGGGCACACAAAGTGCATGTTGCTCCTCACATCTTCTGCCCCCACCTATCCTATGCCAGCGTTAGCTCACATCCACGGACAATGTCCATGTTGTTGCCTTTCATTCCTTCGTTGCATTCTCGGAAATCTCGCCTTCTAGTGGAGCTGCGCTGGTTGAGCTTCCTGTGTCTACGACATGCGCATTCATGCCCATCGTGGCAGAGATTTCAGTAGCAATCGACTCACTGGCACAATTCCAGCTTCAATGGGGAACTTCGCAGACCTGACTTATTTGTGAGCTCCCGTCAAGGCCTATGCTTGGCTGTACTCTTGCCTATTCTCGTCTCTAGTGTCCGCCATTTCTCCTTCTTTTGATGCTAGTCCTGGCGTATGCACTCCATTCTTCTCTCTTCCTTCTTATCCAGGTCTCTCATGTGTTCGTCCTCGTGACCATTCTACGCGAGGATGACACTGGGGCACTTAAAGAGCACATCTTTCCTCACTTCTCGTGTCCCCATCTATCCCCTGCCACTGTCCGCACATCTCATCGACAATGTCCATCGTGCTGCGTTTCATGCCTTTGTTGCATTCGAAGTAATTTCGCATCGTAATGGAGTTGCTTGTTCCAACTGAGCTTGGTGCCATGCAAACTTGAGGTTCCTGCATCCACTGCATGCCCATTCATGAGCAAATCCCGAACACGAACGAGCTTGGGTCGATCGTCTATTGAACTCGTTTAGCGGGCGAACTGAACGTGTTTGGTTTCGGCCCAAAAGCTTCTATAAATTTTTTGTCGGAGTGTTAGTCTTTGTAGGTGAACATTATGTATTTGCTTCGAACACCACAATCATGTTCGAGGCAAACATGTTTGTGTGTGTTCGCCTAGGGGGTGCATTTCGCTACAGTCACATTACAGACGACATTAAATTCTTCAATGTACTTGAGAACCTTACTCCTTGAATATTTCGATTACAACGATTGTCAATGAAATGAAGCCCCATCAAGGTATAACGGAGGAGGACCTAGCTAGGCGGGAACCTCAGTAGGCGAGGTTGGGTGCTGGTCTGGAAATGCCAAGCCCGAAGGCAATGCGAGTCAGTGGCCTCGGGAGGCGAGGTCATCGGATCGAGCCTAGTCTTCCAAAAAGGTGAAGCGTTGTTGCGTAAGCTCAGAAAGGAGTAGAAGTTTGAGGCATCACCTTACCTCGTAGGCATCACCTTACCTCGTAGGCATCACGTTTGCAAAAAACGTTCGTCCCGAACCGAATCAACTCGGTCGAGCAGTTTGACGCATCACCTTACCTCTTAGGCAACACCTCGTACCCACCCAAGCAAACCACGCACCTACCCACTTGCATATGGGTGTGGTGTGAAGTTGAAGGTTCATTTTAGGGCGAGTTCATTTTACAGCATTCCGTTCAGGGTTTAGCTCCATCTGCATGACTTAGGCGTGTAGGGCTCTTAAAGGCAATTAGGGGCTGTTCTTTGATAATAGGTTCAATATGGCCACATCATGGGGAGCAGGCAACCAGGCCGTGAGAGAGAGGCCAGGTCCAAGCGTGACCCTTTTGCTCCCGTGACCCGACGTCGGCGATTTTGGTAGTTGAACAGAACCTGTTCGTGTTTGGGTCGATTCTGACCTTCCAGATCTTGAACCTCCAGATCTTGAACCTCCAGATCTTGAACCTCCAGATCTTGAACCTCCAGATCTTGAACCTCCAGATTTTGAACCTCCAGATCTTGAACCTCCAGATCTTGAACCTCCAGATCTTGAACCTCCAGATCTTGAACCTCCAGATCTTGAACCTCCAGATCGTGAACCTCCAGATCTTGAACCTCCAGATCTTGAACCTCCAGATCTTGAACCTCCAGATCTTGAACCTCTCCATTGCATGTTTTTGTTTGTTTGTAACAAACAGGTTCGTTTTGACTAGGAAAGAAGTTTGACAAGGCTTGGCGAACCTGTTTGGGTCCGGTTCATGCTCATGTCTAGGTTGGGGTGTTGCTTTTTGCTGCTATAGTGTCTTTCCCTTTTGTCTTCCTTTTCCTTGCGCAAATTGCGAGGTACCTTAGGGAAAGCATGGAACACGTCTTTCCTCACTTCCGGTCCCTTTGTATCCTCTGCCATTGGCAGCACACATCTCACAGACAAAGTCCATTGCTCAGCATTTCATGCCTCTGTTGCAACATCTGCAATTTTTCCTCCTAAAGGAGTTGCTTGCTCCTTTCCTTTCTCGTTGTGCAATCGTCAGCTCCAAGTATAATGCCATTCGTGTTCATCGTTGCAGATATCTTCAGTACAATCAGCTCACTGGCTCAATCCCCGCTGCAATCGGCACCCTTACAAACCTGGAACACCTGTAAGCAGGAACGAGCAAGTACTGTACTCGAACCGGTTTAGGCCAAACCTGGTCAAACCGGGAGGTGTAGTCAAACAGGGCCAGCCTAAACTGCATGTGGAAAAACACACTTAATGTGCATAATGTGCACAAGGAGGAACTAGTTCAGTAATGCTTGAGAAATGATCCACAAACTGTTAAGAACCAAAGAGCAAGATGCTATGTTATCATAATCTGAAAAAGCTGAAGTGAAAGGAGTTGGTTTGGAGAGATGCTGTGCTTCAAGGAGATCTAAAAAGCTCAATGTCTCTTGCAGAGGATTCTCATGCAACACTTAGATGTTCGTGTAGAGCGAACCGAACATGTTCGCTGTTCGCCCGTTGCTCATGTCTAGATTAGGGTGTAACATTTTCAGTACACTTCGCTCATTTCCTTTTGTCGCTATCTACAATTTGCCTCTCCTGTTCCCTCTCCTATGCCCAGTTGCCTCCGCAAATTATGATGTGCCTTGGGCCACGCTAAGAACACGTCTGTCCTCACTTCTCCTACCCCTTTCTATCCCCTGCCATCGTCAACACACATCTTATGGAGAAAGTCTATCGCACAGCCTTTCATGCCTCTGTTACATTTTCAGGAATTTTGCCTCTCAATGGAGTTGCTTTTTCCTATCCCTGCTCGTTTCCATGCAATCTTCAGCTCGTCGTAACTGACTGATGCATGCCCATTCGTGTTCACCACCGCAGATTGCTTGATCATAATCGGCTCACTGGCTCAATCCCTACTGCAATTGGCAACCTTGCAAACCTAAAAAGCCTGTAAGTAGGCAAGAGCACATACCGAACCCAAATTGTTCAGGTCAAACCTGGTCGAACTGGCGGCATGAATAGTTTGACCCTTGTCGGGCCACGACTAGACCTAGTAGGTTTCCGGTGAGGGTAATATACGTGGCCCTGACATTGTTTTCGAAAATAAGTACTATTGATGTTCGTTTACGTCGCAGATTTCGCCGATCCGTCGAACGTGGCCAGAAGTGACCACGTTCAAATGTACGTGCTTGCGCACGTTCATCAACAGATTCAACTTTCGTTCTACTGCCATTTCTTGGGCAATTGGCAGTTTTCACTCGGCGAGGCGAGCTGAGTAGAAAAATACTCACTTTTTACTCGTTACAAAGAGATGAGGAAGAAAACCGACTTTGTCAACCTGTCACGCCGGAATCACATTGAGCAATTACATGTTCGTCTATTGCTTCTTCTTTATGCAATACAGCCCCTTGGCTTTCCAGTCATTGCAACGATTCTCTTTTTCACACCTTGTGTTCATTGCAGACATCTTAATAACAATCAGCTCACTGGCTCAATCCCCACTACAATCAGCATGCTTACAAATCTAGAAGGCCTGTAAGTATGCATGTGCAAGTGCCGAACCCAAACCGGTTCCGTCGAACCTGGTCGAATTGGCGGGCGTAGTTGAACGAAGCGAAGCACTTTGTTTCGGATTGAACCAGCCTAACAGCTTATGGTTCGATGTTCAAGCGCTCACATCCGAACCTCAATGGGTTTGAATCGCACTGGTGCAGCTCGTGCTGAACCGGTTTAAGAACTTAAGTATGTAAGCACCTGAGTACCTAATGCTCCAAAATCTGTACAACACAGATGTAACTAGATCATTGTTACTTGGAATGGGAAAGGAAAGTGAGCTCCAAGGTTGCGTTGCTATGTAGTGGGACCCACCGCGGAGTTTGATTCGCACGACCACTTCTATTTGGGGGAACAAGTTCGACCTGAAATAGATCTATAAGAAAAATGTCCCTAATTGAGGCAAACCAGTTCCCAAGCAGCATGTCTCTCCTCACTTCCCCTACCACCATCTACTCTTTGCCAATGTCAGTTTACATCCCACAATCAATGTCGTTCTGCACATCATGCCTCTGTTGCATTTCCATAAAGTTCGCTCCAACAGAGTATCTTCCTCCTGTCTCCAGCTCGTTTCCATGCAAGCTTGAGCTTCCTGTATCTACCGCATGCCCATGCATGCTCATTGTGGCAGAGGGCTTTCTAGCAATCAACTCACTGGTGTGATTCCCACTGTAGTAAGCTGCCTTGTAAAGCTAAATTACATGTAAGCCCCGTTACTTGGCCGTGTTTCCCTTGTGCTCGTCCCCTCCATGATTTTCCCTCCATGACTTTCCTTCCATGTGATGTGTGTAAGCCACATTGCTTGGGTACAATCTGTAAGAACTTGAGGTAGATTTTTCTCTCCCCTCCTTCATTTTCTTTGTCATTTTCGTGTAATCTCTGGGTGTCTGTCTCGATAGACAGAATAGTGGATATCTTTGAAAACACGGTCGAGGCCTTGAAAATAAAGAGTATTAGGGTGTAACATTTTCAGTACGCTTCGCTCATTTCCTTTCGTCACTATCTACAATTTGCCTCTCCTGTTCCCTCTCCTATGCTTAATTGCCTCTGCAAATTATGATGTGCCTTGGGCCACGCTAAGAACACGTCTATCCTCACTTCTCCTACCCCTTTCTATCCCCTGCCATCGTCAACACACATCTTATGGAGAAAGTCTATCGCACAGCCTTTCATGCCTCTGTTACATTTTCAGGAATTTCGCCTCTCAATGGAGTTGCTTTTTCCTATCCCTGCTCGTTTCCATGCAATCTTCAGCTCGTCGTATCTGAATGATGCATGCCCATTCGTGTTCACCACCGCAGATGGCTTGATCAGAATCAGCTCACTGGCTCAATCCCTATTGCAATTGGCAACCTTGCAAACCTAGAACGCCTGTAAGTAGGCAAGAGTAGACATGAGCAAAAATTCGAACCCCTGTTCGGTTCGGCTTCGAAGTGTTCGACTCGAACGTGTTCGACTGTTTTTTTTTTTCCCAAAATTGTTCGTGACGAACACCGTTGTGTTCGTCACAAACACGTTCGACTGTTCGAGTGTTCATGTGCAGAAAAATGCACAAACACCTAGGTGTTCGCTAACACAATGTGTTCGTCACAAACACCCGGGTGTTCGAGGGAAAATTAGGCGCGTCAAAGTTTCACGCGCTGGATCTTAAAGGGGAAAGCGACGATGAGCCCAATCGGCGATAAAGCCTAAGGATGGCATTCCGCCCCCTACCCACGGTTAAAATTTCACATTGTGGCCGGAAATGTTAGGTATAAGGTTGGATAAGGGTAGGAGACGGTTAAAAAAGGAACTGAGGGCATTTCGGTTTAGGTTGGAGTTTAGCAAGGCAAAATTGGATATCCACCAGATCTGCGCCAAGCCTAACTATATCTGTTGTAGGGCTATAGGGAACGTGATATTGCTTCTAGTACACTCGCACTGCCTGAATGTGACTATAATGAAAGAATCCCCCAAGGCAAACTGTTCGAGTTCGAGTCAAACACCTTAGTGTTCGGCCTTGCCTAAAAAATGTTCGACCCTATACTCGGACGGGGAACACTAACATTTAAGAAAACCGTTCGAGTCACACGTGTTTGGTTCGGTTCGAGTTGACCAAGTGTTCGCAAACTGTTCGAAACAAACGTGTTCGGTTCGCCCGTTGCTCATGTCTAGGCAAGAGCAGATACGGAACCCGAATTGTTCAGGTCGAACCTGGTCGAACTGGCGGCATGAAGACGAGGGGTGGAAGCAGAGAGAGGAGGAAATGGTCGGTCTTTGTGATCTTCCGAATGCAGCTCTCAATGACGCCATTCTCCTTAGGGGAGTACGGGAGGGTGTGAGTCTGATCTGGTGGATGCCATACGCGACACAGTAGGAGGCAGGCAGGGGTCTTGTTTAGAGAACTCTTTTCTGCCGTTGAGTGCAAGGCTGTTCTGTCCTATTGATGACCATAGCAGATGCCTCGACCTTGGTATGAAGGAACAAGGTCGAGGAGTACCTGTTAGACGTGAGCAACAGGAGGACTCGAACATGTTCTTACGAACAGTTTCGAACGCGTGAGATACCTGAACCAAACTCGAACGGTTCAATTCCAAACTCGCTATGAAGGGGGGGATTCGTGGTTAACCCGTTTGTTAACGATCCGCTGTGTAGGGGTCGATTCGTGGTTCGATTATAGATTAACAAACCAAACCGATTGTTCCTGAGCTAGTGCGCTTCGATACTAAACCAAACCGATTCGATTTGGTTGATATCCTTCACATCGCACTACTTGTGACGCTTTAAACGAACCAAATTGACAAACTAACTGGTTTATCACAAATCAGTTCGTCACAAACTAGTTTCATAAAAAAATGGTTTGGTTCAGGTAATACCAAAAGCACGCACGCCATATGCGAAGCGCACACGCGCGTGTCAGAACATATAGCTTACTTGTTTCTGTAGGCTATAGTGGGGTATCCCATAAGGGGTACAACCCAATCAGGGTTTCCTATTTGTACTCACTTCGTTCATAGTCATTTCATCCTCGTTCATTTCTTCTCATGGTATCGAGCAGGTTCCCCTGTGGGAACTGTTCGTAGGGCCCACCACCGCTACCGCTTAACTTTTTTTTCTGCCCGGAGCGCGCTCCGGGCCCTCGTACTTCCTTTTTTTTCGATCTGCCCTAGTGCTCTGACGGCCGCCCGCCCTAGCGCCCGAGCGCCGCCGCCCTTGCGCCCTGACGGCCGCCCGCCCTAGCGCCCTGACGGCCGCCCGCCCTAGCGCCCTGACGGCCGCCCGCCCTAGCGCCCTGACGGCCGCCCGCCCTAGCGCCCGAGCGCCGCCCGCCCTAGCGCCCGAGCGCCGCCCGCCCTAGCGCCCGAGCGCCGCCCGCCCTAGCGCCCGAGCGCCGCCCGCCCTAGCGCCCTGACGGCCGCCCGCCCTAGCGCCAGTGCGCCGCTCGCCCTAGCGCCCTGACGGCCGCCCGCCCTAGCGCCCGTGCGCCACTCGCCCTAGCGCCCTGACGGCCGCCCGCCCTAGAGCCCTGTCGGCCGCCCGCCCTAGCACCCGAGCGCCGCCCGCCCTAGCGCCCGAGCGCAGCCCGCCCTAGCGCCCTGACGGCCGCCCGCCCTAGCGCCCGTGCGCCGCTCGCCCTAGCGCCCGAGCGCCGCCCGCCCTTTCGCCCTTACGGCCGCCCGCCCTGACACCTGAGCGCCGTCCGTCGTCGCCCCAGCGCCCTAGCGCCCGACGCCCGCGAGCCGCCCGTCGCAGCCGCCCGTGAGCTGCCTGTACGCCGCCCGCCGAGCCTCCCGTGCACCCGCCGTCCCTGAGCCGCCCGCGCCGCCGTCCCTGAGCCGCCTGTGCAGCCGCCCGCGAGCCGCCAGCGAGCTGCCCGTCGCGACGCCCGCGCCGCACGAGCCGCCCGTACACCTGAGCCGCCCGAGCCGCCCGAGCCGCCCGCGCCGCCCCAGCAACCCGAGCCGCCCGAGCCGCCCGAGCCGCCCGAGCCGCCCGAGCCGCCCGAGCCGCCCGCGCCGCCCCAGCGACCCGAGCCGCCCGAGCCGCCCGGGCAATCTGAGGAGCCGAGCTCCTGCTCCTGCGTGGCTGCTGCTGCTCGGAGGCGTGCGCAGCTGCTGTTCTGCCGAGTTGCTGAGCCGCTGTGCTACCCGACTCTTCGTGCCCGGTGAGACAATCAGCTGCTGCAATGGCCACCCCCAGTGTCCTGTCTTTTGACACTGAGGGTCGCGCCATTGACTTTCCAGTCTGGATTGAGGACCTGCAGCTGTACTTACTGTGCGATGCGATCGATGAGGTTTCTCTCTTTGACTTTGTCTCTGGAGCTGTCCCTGCCCCTCCTGCTGATGCTGACCCTGCTGTTCGCTCCAAGTGGGCCACACGCGATGCTGCTGCACGTCTTGCTGTGCGTCGCCACCTCCCTTCCTCCGAGCGTGCCCACTTTAGTCAGTGCAAGACCGCTCAGGCTTGTACGACGCTGTAGTTACACGCTACTCCTCCCCTTCCTCCGCTACGCTGAGCCGCCTCATGCTACCGTTTCTCTTCCCTGACCTCGCTGCCTTTCCCACTGTCGCTGACCTCGTTACCCACCTCCGCGCTAGTGACGCTCGCTACCGCGCTGCCCTTCCTGCTGAGTTCCGCGCCGCAAACCCTCCTCCCATGTACATCACTCTCTACTTTCTTGTCACCCGTCTCCCTGAGTCCCTTCGTGTCGTTAGGGACCAGTTTCTCTCTGTCTGTCCCACCACCCTCACTGTCGACCTCCTTGAGGAGTCCCTGCTAGCGGCTGAGAAGAGCATCGTCGCTGTAGGGGCCTCTCGGGGTGACCCTCGCACCCCCATCTTTGAGGGGTGTTCTCCTTCCCCCCTGCTGCCCTCTGTCGCCTCTGCCGCTGCGGCCGACCTCGCTGGTTTTGAGTCGGTCGGTGCGGCGTCTGCCCCCAGCGGTAGACGCCGCTCTGGCAAGGGCAAGGGGGGCAAGGGAGCGGGTGGAGCTAGAGGGGGCAGTGGAGGCGGAGGAGGTGGGGGTGGCGGAGGGAGTGGGGGTGGCGGTGGAGGTGGTGGCGGGAGTGGAGGTACTGGTGGAGGCGGTGGAGGCGGAGGTGGCGGCGGAGGCGGTGGCGGAGGAGGCGGGGGCGAGGGTACCGGTGGGGGCGGTGGCGGTGGAGACGGGGGTGGCGGTGGAGGCGGGAGTGGCGGTGGCGGCGGGGGTCGGAGTGGCTCGTCCCAGCGGAGCAGCTCTGGGGGTGGCCAGCGCCAGCAGCAGCAGCAGCAGCAGCAGCAGCAGCGCTCTCGCACCGTCCCCGCCCCTCAGCAGCTCCGTAAGTGGTACTTGCAGCGTCAGCGTGGTGGTGCGTTTGGTCCCTGCCCCTACGTTCTTCGCACCGGTGACCGTGCGGGGGAGAGGTGTGGAGGCACCCACGCAGCCCGCCGCTGCTTTGGCCGCCTGACCGACGCTTGGCGTCAGCAGTTTCCGGAGGCCGCTGAAATCCCCCACTGGGGGGAGCTGTCTAGGGCTGGTGTAGCCATTTATGATCTTGACTTTGATGCTATTCTTTCTGCTATGTATGCTGTGACTGGTAGTGATGAGGATGACTGTTACCGGTGTTTCCCGCCCGACCCGGGCATTGGTACTGCTGCGTCAGATGCTAGTGAGGCTGCTGCTCTAGGTGCCAGTGCGTCTGTGCTCTCAGGTACTGGTGAGTTTGCCCTCTCAGGTACTGTGTCGGCTTCGGCCTCTCACACCTTCACCCTTGACTCTGGAGCGTCTCGCTCCTTCTTTCGGGACCGCACCACTCTCACGCCGCTGAGTCGGCCGGTTGCGGTGTCCCTGGCTGACCCCTCTGGGGGGCCTGTCCTATCTCGCTTCTCCACAGTCCTCCCGTGTCCGGCGGCTCCCTCTGGCACCCTGTCTGGTCTCTACCTCCCCTCGTTCTCACTGCACGGAGGCTAGCACGGGACGCCACCTGGCTACGTTTACACGTCGGCCAGGGTCGAGCCTGTACACACTGACCACTGCTTCTCCTCCAGGTGCTGAGTCTGGTAGGGTCCCTTCGTCTGGTCAGGTGTTTGCCGCAGCGTCCAGGTCTGGTCCTGAGTCTGCCCCCTGTTCGTGTCGTCGTCTGTCTCACGAGACCCTCCTCTGGCACCACCGCCTTGGCCACCCCTCTCTGCTTCGGCTCAGAGGCATGGCCTCCCGTCTTCTTGTGTCTGGTCTCCCCCGGTCTCTACCTCCCCTTCCTCAGGGCCCTGGCCCTGCCTGTGTCCCCTGTGTCGAGGGGCGCCAGCGTGCTGCCCCTCACTCCTCCCAGTTTCCTCCGACAGAGGCCCCGTTGCAGACGCTTCACATGGACGTGTGGGGCCCAGCCCGCGTCCGTGGACAGGGTCAGGAGCGCTACTTCCTGCTCGTTGTTGACGACTACTCGCGTTACACCACGGTCTTCCCCTTGCGCAGCAAGGGTGAGGTCACTGAGGTGCTGATCGACTGGATCCGCGCAGCTCGTCTTCAGCTCAGGCAGAGCTTTGGCTCCGACTTTCCTGTGTTGCGTCTGCACTCGGACAGAGGCGGAGAGTTCTCCTCTGGCCTTCTGCGTGCCTACTGTCGTGCACGAGGCATCCGCCAGTCCTTCACGCTTCCGGACTCCCCGCAGCAAAATGGGATTGCTGAGCGCCGCATTGGCATGGTCATGGACGTCGCCCGTACGTCCATGATGCATGCGGCTGCCCCCCATTTTCTGTGGCCGTTTGCGGTCAGGTACGCCGCGCATCAGATCAACCTCCACCCCAGGGTCTCCAGGCCGGAGACCTCCCCAGCCCTGCTGTGGACGGGGAAGGTTGGCGATGCGTCGGCGTTCCGGGTCTGGGGATCTCGGGCGTTTGTCCGCGACTTGTCTGCGGACAAGCTGTCCCCTCGCGCTGCTCCCTGCGTCTTCCTGGGGTTCCCCCCCGACGCCCCTGGGTGGCAGTTCTACCACCCCACCTCTCGACGTGTTCTGTCCTCCCAGGACGTCACGTTCGACAAGTCGGTACCCTACTACCGCCTCTTCCCCTACCGCACTCCGTCCCTCCCCCCACCCCCGCTCTTCTTGGTACCAGGTCCCCCCCCGGTAGACCCCCTCCCCCCTCAGGGTCCTGCCCCTTCAGGTGTGTCCCAGGTAGACGGGGTCGAGCCTGTCGAGGTCACTGGTGACTCTGGTGCTGCTGCGGGAGCTGAGCCTGGGGGTGCGGAGCCTGGGGGTGCGGAGTCTGGGGGTGCTGTGCCTGGGGGTGCGGAGCCTGGGGGTGCGGAGTCTGGGGGTGCTGAGCCTGGGGGTGCTGAGCCTGGAGGTGCCGAGCCTGGGGGTGCTGAGCCTGGGGGTGCTGAGCCTGGGGGTGCTGAGCCTGGGGGTGCTGAGCCTGGGGGTGCTGTGCCTGGGGGTGCTTCGTCTCGCCGGGAGCCACTCTCCCCACAGGAGCTGCGTGAGTGGTTTGCCAGGCGCTGGAGGCGTGCTGCTGGTGCTGGTGGTTCTTCGGCTGCAGAGGGTACTGCTGCCGCGCGTCCCGGAGGTGCTCGTACTGTGGGTGCTGGAGCTGCTGGGTCTGAGGGTTCTCCTGGAGCTGGTGCTGCTAAGGGTGTTGGCGCTGTGCGTGCCGCTGGCGGTCCGACTGACAGTGCTCCTGGTGCTGCTGCTGGAGGTTCTGGTGCTGCTGCTAGAGGTTCTGGTGCTGCTGGAGGTGCTACTGTAGTGGGTGCTCCTGCTGGGGGTACTGGTGCTGTTCCTGCTGTTTCTGGCGTCGCCGCGCGGCCCCGACCGTACTTCGTTCCGCTCCTGCAGCAGGTTCTTGGTCTTACACCTCCTCCTCCCTTAGAGGGTCCGCAGCCTGTCCGGTCACAGCCACAGCTACAGCCTGCCTCCCCTTTGCCTGCTCCTTCTCCCTACGCTGGTCCGACTGGAGGTCTTACTGAGCGTCGTGAGCCTGCGTCTCGTCCTGCGTTGCCTGTTCGTACTGAGCGCGCTAGTGGTCGCGGGTCGCGTCAGCGTCCTCCTCCTGTCCCTGGCACGCACCGGATGTCACTGCGTCCGTCCACTGCTCCTCTACGTGCCCCTTTGCCTTCTCCTCCTGCTTCCTCTCTTCCTGCTCTTGCCGACCCGGAGTCGGACTCTCTTCGTGCTGCCAGTCCTACTGTCACGCGTCTTCTTGCTACTGCTGTCACTGACCCTTCCTTCGGGTCGTCTGCTGCGTCTGCCCTTGTCACTGAGCTTGTCGACTTTGCTGCGCGCTGTCGTCTAGACTACGCTGCCAGTCTTGTCGCTGAGTCTGAGTCTGCCTGTCCTCCGTCCGTCGGGGGTGAGTGTGCCCTCGGCACGGACGTCCTTGAGGACAGGCAGGAGGAGTTCCAGTGTCTGGCCGCCGCTTCACCTCATCTCGCGTCTGTACTGCTAGCCCCTGAGGGAGACCCGGATGCACCAGACATCCCGACTCCGCGCTCTTACGCGGAGGCGATAGAGGGTCCCTACTCCTCTCAGTGGCAGGCAGCTACGGATGCAGAGATGGCTTCCTGGAAGTCCACAGGCACCTACGTCGACGCTGTTCCCCCTCTTGGGGCGAACATCGTCAGTGGCATGTGGATTTTCAGGGTGAAGCGGCCGCCGGGTTCACCGCCTGTCTTCAAGGCGCGTTACGTGGCTCGTGGCTTCAGTCAGCGGCAGGGGGTTGACTACTTTCAGACCTTCTCCCCCACCCCGAAGATGACTACTCTTCGGGTTCTGCTGCACGTTGCTGCTCACCGTGACTACGAGCTGCACTCTCTCGACTTCAGCACAGCTTTCTTGCAGGGCAGTCTGCACGAGGAGATCTGGCTGCGTCGCCCACCTGGCTTCACTGGGTCTTTCCCTCCTGGTACCCAGTGGAGTCTCCGGCGTCCAGTCTACGGTCTCCGCCAGGCGCCTCGTGAGTGGCACGACACACTGAGGACTACGCTCGCGGCACTTGGGTTTGCTCCGTCTACTGCCGACCCGTCGCTGTTTCTGCGCACCGACACCTCTCTGCCGCCGTTCTACATCCTCGTGTACGTCGACGACTTGGTCTTTGCCACAGCTGACACTGCTGGACTCGCCTACGTGAAGTCCGAGCTGCAGAAGAGACACACGTGCACTGACCTGGGTGAACTGCGTAGCTACCTTGGCTTGCAGATCACCCGGGACAGAGCGCGCCGCACCATTACCCTGACTCAGTCACACATGGTGCAGCAGGTCCTTCAGCGCTTCGGCTTCACGTACTCCTCGCCTCAGGCCACTCCTCTGCCTACTCGCCACTCACTCTCAGCTCTGCCTTCGGATGAGTCCGTAGAGTCGAGTGGCCCGTTTGCAGAGCTTGTTGGCTGCCTCATGTACCTGATGACCTGCACACGTCCTGACCTTGCATACCCTCTTAGCATTCTCGCACGCTATGTTGCTCCTGGGAGACACCGACCAGAGCACATGGCTGCGTCGAAGAGGGTGTTGCGCTACTTGTGCAGCACGTCGGGCATGGGGCTAGTGCTTGGAGGGCGCAGTCCAGTGGTCCTCACTGGGCACGCAGACGCTTCTTGGGCTGACGACCAGGCTACGCAGCGGTCGTCACAGGGTTACACCTTCAGCCTTGGTTCCGGCTCTGTTTCGTGGCGGGCTACCCGCTCGTCTTCTGTTCTCGGCTCCAGTTGTGAGGCTGAGATCTACGCTGGGGCTATGGCTGCGCAGGAGTTACGTTGGCTCACCTACCTGCTGACCGACCTTGGAGAGCAGCCTCGTTCTCCTCCAGTCCTGTATGTAGACAACAAGGCCATGCTGGCCTTGTGTCGAGAGCAGCGACTGGAGCACAGAACGAAGCACATTGCTCTCCGCTACTTTCTTGCTCGTGAGCTACAGCAGCGTGGACAGTTGCGACTTGCGTACGTGGCCTCTGAGGCCAACACTGCTGATGTCTTCACCAAGGCACTTGCGCCTTGTGATCATCAGCGTTGTTGCACGCAGTTGGGTCTTGTGCCTGTCTTGCCTCACTTGCTCTCCTCTTGACCTTGCTTGTACCTTCGCCTATATATACTCTTGTTCTTGCTTGTTTGCCTCTTGTATATCTCTATATATGATCTTGCATGTGAACTGGCCTTCTGGCCTTTGAACTTGTGCTCGGAATGCGTGGTGACTTTGTGATCCACCCTGAGCTTTGCTTTGCTTTGCTTGACTGGTCTTGTGACCCCTTGTTCTCCCCCACTTTGCCTATGGGGGTGTGTCAGAACATATAGCTTACTTGTTTCTGTAGGCTATAGTGGGGTATCCCATAAGGGGTACAACCCAATCAGGGTTTCCTATTTGTACTCACTTCGTTCATAGTCATTTCATCCTCGTTCACTTCTTCTCAGCGCGCGTGCTTAATAATAAGGAAACTGACAACGCGATAGAGTGAAAATGCGAAATCAGGGAAGCGGACAGTGGGAACAAGACTGGGAGAAACGGGAGGAGAATTGTCAAACAAATAATGGGAATTGCTCAGAGGAGAGAGGAGATTTCCTACATTTCCAAGGATGTAGCTTTTGATCTATCTTACGACAGCCCTAGGTGATGCCTAGGAGAGTAGGTAAGGTAGGTTGACAAGTGACTCGAACATGTTTTGTTTGACACAATTTGACTAAACAAGTTGAACTGAACCAGATTGTTTGACCCGAAGAATTATATTTTGTAACTTACATGTTTGAGTCAAACAAAACCTGTTTTCTGTTCGACTCAAACATGGTTGAAATTTGCCCATGCCTAGATACGGATCGGGTCGGGTCGGGTCGGGATGACCCGGTCAGGTCGAGCCCACTACGGGGGCAACCTGCCTCAGCAAAATACCGGGGGTCGACCTGACCGGACATTACGCTATTTTAAGGCCTAGTCTCTGCACAACCTTTGTAATCTTCTCTCCATTCCTTTCATTTCCTTTTGTTGCTATCTTGACTTCGCGTTGCCCTTTCCCTTTCCTATGCTCAATCCCCGCACAAATTAGGATTTGTCTTGGAGCAAGAACACGCCTCTCCTCACTTCTCTTGCCCCCCTCTATCCCATGGCATTGTCAAAACACATCTCATGAAGAAAGTCCCTTGCACATCCTTACATTAACAGGAATTTTGCCTGCCAATAAAGTTGTTTGCTCTTATACCAGAACTGTATCTGACTCATGCATGCCCTGTTGTGATCATTGGCGCAGAAATCTTTACGAAAATCAGCTCACTGGCTCAATCCCCACTGCAATCGGCAACCTTGCAAACCTAGTCGTCATGTAAGTAGAGATGAGCAGGTGGTGGTGAGCCCTGTAGAAGATGGATAGGTGAACATCAGGGCACAATGGGAAGAAGATCATATCCTTAGCGAGAAGATGGTACAAGCCTCAGAGGCGAGGCAGAGTGTTCTCTAATCATAATATCTTGGGAAGTAGTGTAGCCATAGATGTATGGCTGAACACTTGAGGCTAGCTGCCGCCCTATAAGTTGAGGGCAAGGCTAGCCAACCTTGCCAAGCTAACAAGTGAGGCCTCTTGTTGCACATGCAGGTCAGGCTGGAACATATGGCACACCATAGGGGCCAGAAATGTGAATATGGAATGCCAGAAATGTGAATAAGGAATGCCAGAAATGAGAATAAGGAATGCCAGAAATGTGAATAAGGAATGCCAGAAATGTGAATAAGGAATGCCAGAAATGTGAATAAGGAATGCCAGAAACGTGAATAAGGAATGCGAGAAATGTGAATATAGAACATATGGCGCATCATAAGTGGCAAGGCCAGCAGTGACCACACTTCACGGTAGTTGAGTGTGGTGGGGTATGGACATCCCATGGTGAGCATAAATATGAGAGGAGAAAGTGCAGTGTCTAAACTGATCCACTTTGGTTTGAAACAAACCAGCTCGTGATTGGATGTTAGAGTGGCCAAACCCAAACCTGATTGGGTTCGAGCCCCACTAATCAGCGCCGAACCGTTCAAGTTCGGTTGCCTGGACCGAATGTAAACAACAGTGTACTTAAGCAGCTGTAGGCTGCCTACTGATTCAAAATCAGTACGACACACACATAACTAGGGTGTTGTTACTGGAGACGTTGAATTGCCATATAATGGGATCCGCTGTTCCACTGAGTCTAAGTTGCGCAATCGTCAATTCAAGGGTAACCTGTTTGACCCGAAACTTGAGCTTCTTGAATGCTCGACCCGTTCATCATTGCAGGTCACTCATCTTTGCAAGCTTCTTGCGTCCTTCTCTTCCTCCCTTCACAGCACTCTGTCTCGTTGTTTTCTGTCCCTATTCCTCTATATAGTTTCCGCCTCTCTGACACCCTCTCCCGTGTTCTCTTCCTTGGGCCATTCTATATGTCAATGGCACTCCTTGGGGCACACAAAGTGCATGTTGCTTCTCACATCTTCTGCTCCCACCTATCCTATGCCAGCGTTAGCTCACATTCACGGACAATGTCCATGTTGCTGCATTTCATTCCTTCGTTGCATTCTCGGAAATCTCGCCCTCAAGTGGAGCTGCGCTGGTTGAGCTTCCTGTGCCTACTACACGCGCATTCATGCTCATCGTGGCAGAGATCTCAGTAGCAATCAACTCACTGGCACAATTCCAGCTTTAATGGGGCACTTTGTAGACCTGACTTATTTGTAAGCTCCCGGCAAGGCCTATGCTTGGCTGTACTCTAGCTTATTCTCGTCTCTAGTGTCCGCCATTTCTCCTTCTTTTGATGCTAGTCCTGTCCTATGCCATCCATTCTCCTCTCTTCCTTCTTATCCAGGTCTCTCATGTGTTCGTCCTCGTGACCATTCTACGCGTGGATGGCACTAGGGCACTTACAGAGCACATCTTTCCTCACTTCTCGTGTCCCCATCTATCCCTTGCCACTGTCCGCACACATCTCACTGACAATGTCCATCGTGCTGCGTTTCATGCCGTTCTTACATTCGAAGTAATTTCGCATCGTAATGGAGTTGCTTGTTCCAACTGAGCTTGGTGCCATGCAAACTTGAGGTTCCTGCATCCACCGCATGCCCATTCATGAGCAAATCCCGAACACGAACGAGCTTGGGTCGATCGTCTATTGAACTCGTTTAGCGGGCGAACTGAACGTGTTTGGTTTCGGCCCAAAAGCTTCTATAAAATTTTTGTCGGGGTGTTAGTCTTTGTAGGTGAACACTTATGTATTTGCCTCGAACACCACAATCATGTTCGAGGCAAACATGTTTGTGTGTGTTCGCCTAGGGGGTGCATTTCGCTTTAGTCACATTACAGACGACATTCAATTCTGCAATGTACTTGAGAACCTTACTCCTTGAATATTTCGATTACAACGATTGTCAATGAAATGAAGCCCCAGCAAGGTATAACGGAGGAGGACCTAGCTAGGCGGGAACCTCAGTAGGCAAGGTTGGGTGCTGGTCTGGAAATGCCAAGCCCGAAGGCAACGCGAGTCAGTGGCCTCAGGTGGCGAGGTCATCGGATCGAGCCTAGTCTTCCAAAAAGGTGAAGCGTTGTTGCGTAAGCTCAGAAAGGAATAGAAAAAATTTATAGAATGCCCTTTAGCCTTTTGGCCAATCACAGACGTGAGTGCGAATTTTTAGAACGGATCTATTTGATCCAGTATTGGCAACATGCGTAGCTTGTAACGTCTGTCAGTATTTGGGCACCAGGTTTCCTTCTGAGGAATCACCCGATGCTGGCATTGGTATTCCCTTCCTTTTACCTGACATTCCTTGCTTCCCTTTGCCATGCAGGCATGAGATAATGATCAAACATGTGTTCGGTTCAACTAGAACACGTAGCTATTCAATTCAACCATGTTCGTTTCGCTCGAGAATTTCAGCCATGGAGAGTTGAACAAAAAAATGTTTGACTGCACATGTTGTGCGTCGCAAAGACTCTTGTGTTCACGTCAACAATCACGCGGCTTGGGACGCGCTGGTTGACATTCTAGATCCATTTTTTTTTTAGCTCATACGCCCTCATGCCCGCCCCACAAGGCTCCGTTCTCATGTTTGATTATAAGAAGCCAACTTGTTGATTTTTTTTAGAGTAATCGGTCTTTTACCCGCCGTATACCGTGTTCGACACGGGGCGTCGATGAACACCAATGTGTTTGTCAACGATTTGACCCGCGACCAATGTTTAGGTCGCGGGTCAGTGTGCTTGGGCTCATTTTTCGAGCGAGCATCACTTCTCCATCATAGACATATAGTACAACTTTCCACACTTTTCCTGCCCTCATCTATCCCCTGCCGTTATCAGCACACTTCCCGTGGACGTTGTCCATCACTCTGCCATTCTTGACTTGTTTGCGATTTCAGGGATATTGCCTCCCATTATGATTGTAGTTACTTCTTCCTATCTGCTGCTCGTTGCCATGCAAACCTGAGCTTCGTGTATGTACCGCATGCCCGTTCACGCCCATCGTGGCAGAGATCTTTCGAGCAATCAGCTCTCTGGTGCAATTCCCACTGCAATAGGCAACCTTTCAAACATGAATTACCTGTAAGCCCCTTTGCTTGGCTGTGTTTCCCTTTCTGCGCTTCTCTTTCACTTTGTATCCTGCATATAAGCTATATAGATTGGGTATAGTGTGTAAAAATTTGAGGTAAATTCTATGAAATAAATAATGAGCTCAAGGTACATCAGAAACGGCTTGAAATGAATGGGAAGACCGATCTCAAACAGGCTGAAATCTTCAATTGGTGAGATCAGCTGAAGTGATTGAACCCTAAACAGAATGTTGAGTTTTTGGCTCACAATTGGGTAAGGTCGGGACGGAGATAAGCATCGAACATGACTTCCATTCGGTTTGACTGAACGGGTTTCTCCACAGGTCGAACCAGACCTTTCCTTAGCAAAAAACGTTCGTGCCGAACTGTACAAGTTTGAGGCATCACCTTACCTCGTAGGCATCACCTTACCTCGTAGGCATCACGTTTGCAAAAAACGTTCGTCCCGAACCGAATCAACTCGGTCGAGCAGTTTGACGCATCACCTTACCTCTTAGGCAACACCTCGTACCCACCCAAGCAAACCACGCACCTACCCACTTGCATATGGGTGTGGTGTGAAGTTGAAGGTTCATTTTAGGGCGAGTTCATTTTACAGCATTCCGTTCAGGGTTTAGCTCCATCTGCATGACTTAGGCGTGTAGGGCTCTTAAAGGCAATTAGGGGCTGTTCTTTGATAATAGGTTCAATATGGCCACATCATGGGGAGCAGGCAACCAGGCCGTGAGAGAGAGGCCAGGTCCAAGCGTGACCCTTTTGCTCCCGTGACCCGACGTCGGCGATTTTGGTAGTTGAACAGAACCTGTTCGTGTTTGGGTCGATTCTGACCTTCCAGATCTTGAACCTCCAGATCTTGAACCTCCAGATCTTGAACCTCCAGATCTTGAACCTCCAGATCTTGAACCTCCAGATCTTGAACCTCCAGATCTTGAACCTCCAGATCTTGAACCTCCAGATCTTGAACCTCCAGATCTTGAACCTCCAGATCTTGAACCTCCAGATCTTGAACCTCCAGATCGTGAACCTCCAGATCTTGAACCTCCAGATCTTGAACCTCCAGATCTTGAACCTCCAGATCTTGAACCTCTCCATTGCATGTTTTTGTTTGTTTGTAACAAACAGGTTCGTTTTGACTAGGAAAGAAGTTTGACAAGGCTTGGCGAACCTGTTTGGGTCCGGTTCATGCTCATGTCTAGGTTGGGGTGTTGCTTTTTGCTGCTATAGTGTCTTTCCCTTTTGTCTTCCTTTTCCTTGCGCAAATTGCGAGGTACCTTAGGGAAAGCATGGAACACGTCTTTCCTCACTTCCGGTCCCTTTGTATCCTCTGCCATTGGCAGCACACATCTCACAGACAAAGTCCATTGCTCAGCATTTCATGCCTCTGTTGCAACATCTGCAATTTTTCCTCCTAAAGGAGTTGCTTGCTCCTTTCCTTTCTCGTTGTGCAATCGTCAGCTCCAAGTATAATGCCATTCGTGTTCATCGTTGCAGATATCTTCAGTACAATCAGCTCACTGGCTCAATCCCCGCTGCAATCGGCACCCTTACAAACCTGGAACACCTGTAAGCAGGAACGAGCAAGTACTGTACTCGAACCGGTTTAGGCCAAACCTGGTCAAACCGGGAGGTGTAGTCAAACAGGGCCAGCCTAAACTGCATGTGGAAAAACACACTTAATGTGCATAATGTGCACAAGGAGGAACTGGTTCAGTAATGCTTGAGAAATGATCCACAAACTGTTAAGAACCAAAGAGCAAGATGCTATGTTATCATAATCTGAAAAAGCTGAAGTGAAAGGAGTTGGTTTGGAGAGATGCTGTGCTTCAAGGAGATCTAAAAAGCTCAATGTCTCTTGCAGAGGATTCTCATGCAACACTTAGATGTTCGTGTAGAGCGAACCGAACATGTTCGCTGTTCGCCCGTTGCTCATGTCTAGATTAGGGTGTAACATTTTCAGTACACTTCGCTCATTTCCTTTTGTCGCTATCTACAATTTGCCTCTCCTGTTCCCTCTCCTATGCCCAGTTGCCTCCGCAAATTATGATGTGCCTTGGGCCACGCTAAGAACACGCCTGTCCTCACTTCTCCTACCCCTTTCTATCCCCTGCCATCGTCAACACACATCTTATGGAGAAAGTCTATCGCACAGCCTTTCATGCCTCTGTTACATTTTCAGGAATTTCGCCTCTCAATGGAGTTGCTTTTTCCTATCCCTGCTCGTTTCCATGCAATCTTCAGCTCGTCGTAACTGACTGATGCATGCCCATTCGTGTTCACCACCGCAGATTGCTTGATCATAATCGGCTCACTGGCTCAATCCCTAGTGCAATTGGCAACCTTGCAAACCTAAAAAGCCTGTAAGTAGGCAAGAGCACATACCGAACCCAAATTGTTCAGGTCAAACCTGGTCGAACTGGCGGCATGAATAGTTTGACCCTTGTCGGGCCACGACTAGACTTAGTAGGTTTCCGGTGAGGGTAATATACGTGGCCCTGACATTGTTTTCGAAAATAAGTACTATTGATGTTCGTTTACGTCGCAGATTTCGCCGATCCGTCGAACGTGGCCAGAAGTGACCACGTTCAAATGTACGTGCTTGCGCACGTTCATCAACAGATTCAACTTTCGTTCTACTGCCATTTCTTGGGCAATTGGCAGTTTTCACTCGGCGAGGCGAGCTGAGTAGAAAAATACTCACTTTTTACTCGTTACAAAGAGATGAGGAAGAAAACCGACTTTGTCAACCTGTCACGCCGGAATCACATTGAGCAATTACATGTTCGTCTATTGCTTCTTCTTTATGCAATACAGCCCCTTGGCTTTCCAGTCATTGCAACGATTCTCTTTTTCACACCTTGTGTTCATTGCAGACATCTTAATAACAATCAGCTCACTGGCTCAATCCCCACTACAATCAGCATGCTTACAAATCTAGAAGGCCTGTAAGTATGCATGTGCAAGTGCCGAACCCAAACCGGTTCCGTCGAACCTGGTCGAATTGGCGGGCGTAGTTGAACGAAGCGAAGCACTTTGTTTCGGATTGAACCAGCCTAACAGCTTATGGTTCGATGTTCAAGCGCTCACATCCGAACCTCAATGGGTTTGAATCGCACTGGTGCAGCTCGTGCTGAACCGGTTTAAGAACTTAAGTATGTAAGCACCTGAGTACCTAATGCTCCAAAATCTGTACAACACAGATGTAACTAGATCATTGTTACTTGGAATGGGAAAGGAAAGTGAGCTCCAAGGTTGCGTTGCTATGTAGTGGGACCCACCGCGGAGTTTGATTCGCACGACCACTTCTATTTGGGGGAACAAGTTCGACCTGAAATAGATCGATAAGAAAAATGTCCCTAATTGAGGCAAACCAGTTCCCAAGCAGCATGTCTCTCCTCACTTCCCCTACCACCATCTACTCTTTGCCAATGTCAGTTTACATCCCACAATCAATGTCGTTCTGCACATCATGCCTCTGTTGCATTTCCATAAAGTTCGCTCCAACAGAGTATCTTCCTCCTGTCTCCAGCTCGTTTCCATGCAAGCTTGAGCTTCCTGTATCTACCGCATGCCCATGCATGCTCATTGTGGCAGAGGGCTTTCTAGCAATCAACTCACTGGTGTGATTCCCACTGCAGTAAGCTGCCTTGTAAAGCTAAATTACATGTAAGCCCCGTTACTTGGCCGTGTTTCCCTTGTGCCCGTCCCCTCCATGATTTTCCCTCCATGACTTTCCTTCCATGTGATGTGTGTAAGCCACATTGCTTGGGTACAATCTGTAAGAACTTGAGGTAGATTTTTCTCTCCCCTCCTTCATTTTCTTTGTCATTTTCGTGTAATCTCTGGGTGTCTGTCTCGATAGACAGAATAGTGGATATCTTTGAAAACACGGTCGAGGCCTTGAAAATAAAGAGGATTAGGGTGTAACATTTTCAGTACGCTTCGCTCATTTCCTTTCGTCACTATCTACAATTTGCCTCTCCTGTTCCCTCTCCTATGCTTAATTGCCTCTGCAAATTATGATGTGCCTTGGGCCACGCTAAGAACACGTCTATCCTCACTTCTCCTACCCCTTTCTATCCCCTGCCATCGTCAACACACATCTTATGGAGAAAGTCTATCGCACAGCCTTTCATGCCTCTGTTACATTTTCAGGAATTTCGCCTCTCAATGGAGTTGCTTTTTCCTATCCCTGCTCGTTTCCATGCAATCTTCAGCTCGTCGTATCTGAATGATGCATGCCCATTCGTGTTCACCACCGCAGATGGCTTGATCAGAATCAGCTCACTGGCTCAATCCCTATTGCAATTGGCAACCTTGCAAACCTAGAACGCCTGTAAGTAGGCAAGAGTAGACATGAGCAAAAATTCGAACCCCTGTTCGGTTCGGCTTCGAAGTGTTCGACTCGAACGTGTTCGACTGTTTTTTTTTTCCCAAAATTGTTCGTGACGAACACCGTTGTGTTCGTCACAAACACGTTCGACTGTTCGAGTGTTCATGTGCAGAAAAATGCACAAACACCTAGGTGTTCGCTAACACAATGTGTTCGTCACAAACACCCGGGTGTTCGAGGGAAAATTAGGCGCGTCAAAGTTTCACGCGCTGGATCTTAAAGGGGAAAGCGACGATGAGCCCAATCGGCGATAAAGCCTAAGGATGGCATTCCGCCCCCTACCCATGGTTAAAATTTCACATTGTGGCCGGAAATGTTAGGTATAAGGTTGGATAAGGGTAGGAGACGGTTAAAAAAGGAACTGAGGGCATTTCGGTTTAGGTTGGAGTTTAGCAAGGCAAAATTGGATATCCACCAGATCTGCGCCAAGCCTAACTATATCTGTTGTAGGGCTATAGGGAACGTGATATTGCTTCTAGTACACTCGCACTGCCTGAATGTGACTATAATGAAAGAATCCCCCAAGGCAAACTGTTCGAGTTCGAGTCAAACACCTTAGTGTTCGGCCTTGCCTAAAAAATGTTCGACCCTATACTCGGACGGGGAACACTAACATTTAAGAAAACCGTTCGAGTCACACGTGTTTGGTTCGGTTCGAGTTGACCAAGTGTTCCCAAACTGTTCGAAACAAACGTGTTCGGTTCGCCCGTTGCTCATGTCTAGGCAAGAGCAGATACGGAACCCGAATTGTTCAGGTCGAACCTGGTCGAACTGGCGGCATGAAGACGAGGGGTGGAAGCAGAGAGAGGAGGAAATGGTCGGTCTTTGTGATCTTCCGAATGCAGCTCTCAATGACGCCATTCTCCTTAGGGGAGTACGGGAGGGTGTGAGTCTGATCTGGTGGATGCCATACGCGGCACAGTAGGAGGCAGGCAGGGGTCTTGTTTAGAGAACTCTTTTCTGCCGTTGAGTGCAAGGCTGTTCTGTCCTATTGATGACCATAGCAGATGCCTCGACCTTGGTATGAAGGAACAAGGTCGAGGAGTACCTGTTAGACGTGAGCAACAGGAGGACTCGAACATGTTCTTACGAACAGTTTCGAACGCGTGAGATACCTGAACCAAACTCGAACGGTTCAATTCCAAACTCGCTATGAAGGGGGGGATTCGTGGTTAACCCGTTTGTTAACGATCCGCTGTGTAGGGGTCGATTCGTGGTTCGATTATAGATTAACAAACCAAACCGATTGTTCCTGAGCTAGTGCGCTTCGATACTAAACCAAACCGATTCGATTTGGTTGATATCCTTCACATCGCACTACTTGTGACGCTTTAAACGAACCAAATTGACAAACTAACTGGTTTATCACAAATCAGTTCGTCACAAACTAGTTTCATAAAAAAATGGTTTGGTTCAGGTAATACCAAAAGCACGCACGCCATATGCGAAGCGCACACGCGCGTGTCAGAACATATAGCTTACTTGTTTCTGTAGGCTATAGTGGGGTATCCCATAAGGGGTACAACCCAATCAGGGTTTCCTATTTGTACTCACTTCGTTCATAGTCATTTCATCCTCGTTCATTTCTTCTCATGGTATCGAGCAGGTTCCCCTGTGGGAACTGTTCGTAGGGCCCACCACCGCTACCGCTTAACTTTTTTTTCTGCCCGGAGCGCGCTCCGGGCCCTCGTACTTCCTTTTTTTTCGATCTGCCCTAGTGCTCTGACGGCCGCCCGCCCTAGCGCCCGAGCGCCGCCGCCCTTGCGCCCTGACGGCCGCCCGCCCTAGCGCCCTGACGGCCGCCCGCCCTAGCGCCCTGACGGCCGCCCGCCCTAGCGCCCTGACGGCCGCCCGCCCTAGCGCCCGAGCGCCGCCCGCCCTAGCGCCCGAGCGCCGCCCGCCCTAGCGCCCGAGCGCCGCCCGCCCTAGCGCCCGAGCGCCGCCCGCCCTAGCGCCCTGACGGCCGCCCGCCCTAGCGCCAGTGCGCCGCTCGCCCTAGCGCCCTGACGGCCGCCCGCCCTAGCGCCCGTGCGCCACTCGCCCTAGCGCCCTGACGGCCGCCCGCCCTAGAGCCCTGTCGGCCGCCCGCCCTAGCACCCGAGCGCCGCCCGCCCTAGCGCCCGAGCGCAGCCCGCCCTAGCGCCCTGACGGCCGCCCGCCCTAGCGCCCGTGCGCCGCTCGCCCTAGCGCCCGAGCGCCGCCCGCCCTTTCGCCCTTACGGCCGCCCGCCCTGACACCTGAGCGCCGTCCGTCGTCGCCCCAGCGCCCTAGCGCCCGACGCCCGCGAGCCGCCCGTCGCAGCCGCCCGTGAGCTGCCTGTACGCCGCCCGCCGAGCCTCCCGTGCACCCGCCGTCCCTGAGCCGCCCGCGCCGCCGTCCCTGAGCCGCCTGTGCAGCCGCCCGCGAGCCGCCAGCGAGCTGCCCGTCGCGACGCCCGCGCCGCACGAGCCGCCCGTACACCTGAGCCGCCCGAGCCGCCCGAGCCGCCCGCGCCGCCCCAGCAACCCGAGCCGCCCGAGCCGCCCGAGCCGCCCGAGCCGCCCGAGCCGCCCGAGCCGCCCGCGCCGCCCCAGCGACCCGAGCCGCCCGAGCCGCCCGGGCAATCTGAGGAGCCGAGCTCCTGCTCCTGCGTGGCTGCTGCTGCTCGGAGGCGTGCGCAGCTGCTGTTCTGCCGAGTTGCTGAGCCGCTGTGCTACCCGACTCTTCGTGCCCGGTGAGACAATCAGCTGCTGCAATGGCCACCCCCAGTGTCCTGTCTTTTGACACTGAGGGTCGCGCCATTGACTTTCCAGTCTGGATTGAGGACCTGCAGCTGTACTTACTGTGCGATGCGATCGATGAGGTTTCTCTCTTTGACTTTGTCTCTGGAGCTGTCCCTGCCCCTCCTGCTGATGCTGACCCTGCTGTTCGCTCCAAGTGGGCCACACGCGATGCTGCTGCACGTCTTGCTGTGCGTCGCCACCTCCCTTCCTCCGAGCGTGCCCACTTTAGTCAGTGCAAGACCGCTCAGGCTTGTACGACGCTGTAGTTACACGCTACTCCTCCCCTTCCTCCGCTACGCTGAGCCGCCTCATGCTACCGTTTCTCTTCCCTGACCTCGCTGCCTTTCCCACTGTCGCTGACCTCGTTACCCACCTCCGCGCTAGTGACGCTCGCTACCGCGCTGCCCTTCCTGCTGAGTTCCGCGCCGCAAACCCTCCTCCCATGTACATCACTCTCTACTTTCTTGTCACCCGTCTCCCTGAGTCCCTTCGTGTCGTTAGGGACCAGTTTCTCTCTGTCTGTCCCACCACCCTCACTGTCGACCTCCTTGAGGAGTCCCTGCTAGCGGCTGAGAAGAGCATCGTCGCTGTAGGGGCCTCTCGGGGTGACCCTCGCACCCCCATCTTTGAGGGGTGTTCTCCTTCCCCCCTGCTGCCCTCTGTCGCCTCTGCCGCTGCGGCCGACCTCGCTGGTTTTGAGTCGGTCGGTGCGGCGTCTGCCCCCAGCGGTAGACGCCGCTCTGGCAAGGGCAAGGGGGGCAAGGGAGCGGGTGGAGCTAGAGGGGGCAGTGGAGGCGGAGGAGGTGGGGGTGGCGGAGGGAGTGGGGGTGGCGGTGGAGGTGGTGGCGGGAGTGGAGGTACTGGTGGAGGCGGTGGAGGCGGAGGTGGCGGCGGAGGCGGTGGCGGAGGAGGCGGGGGCGAGGGTACCGGTGGGGGCGGTGGCGGTGGAGACGGGGGTGGCGGTGGAGGCGGGAGTGGCGGTGGCGGCGGGGGTCGGAGTGGCTCGTCCCAGCGGAGCAGCTCTGGGGGTGGCCAGCGCCAGCAGCAGCAGCAGCAGCAGCAGCAGCGCTCTCGCACCGTCCCCGCCCCTCAGCAGCTCCGTAAGTGGTACTTGCAGCGTCAGCGTGGTGGTGCGTTTGGTCCCTGCCCCTACGTTCTTCGCACCGGTGACCGTGCGGGGGAGAGGTGTGGAGGCACCCACGCAGCCCGCCGCTGCTTTGGCCGCCTGACCGACGCTTGGCGTCAGCAGTTTCCGGAGGCCGCTGAAATCCCCCACTGGGGGGAGCTGTCTAGGGCTGGTGTAGCCATTTATGATCTTGACTTTGATGCTATTCTTTCTGCTATGTATGCTGTGACTGGTAGTGATGAGGATGACTGTTACCGGTGTTTCCCGCCCGACCCGGGCATTGGTACTGCTGCGTCAGATGCTAGTGAGGCTGCTGCTCTAGGTGCCAGTGCGTCTGTGCTCTCAGGTACTGGTGAGTTTGCCCTCTCAGGTACTGTGTCGGCTTCGGCCTCTCACACCTTCACCCTTGACTCTGGAGCGTCTCGCTCCTTCTTTCGGGACCGCACCACTCTCACGCCGCTGAGTCGGCCGGTTGCGGTGTCCCTGGCTGACCCCTCTGGGGGGCCTGTCCTGTCTCGCTTCTCCACGGTCCTTCCGTGTCCTGCGGCCCCCTCTGGCACCCTGTCTGGTCTCTACCTCCCCTCGTTCTCGACGAACCTGGTGAGTGGTGCTGACCTACAGGATGCGGGTGTCCACCAGTTCACTCCTGCTCGTCAGCGAGTGACCCACTGCACGGAGGCTAGCACGGGACGCCACCTGGCTACGTTTACACGTCGGCCAGGGTCGAGCCTGTACACACTGACCACTGCTTCTCCTCCAGGTGCTGAGTCTGGTAGGGTCCCTTCGTCTGGTCAGGTGTTTGCCGCAGCGTCCAGGTCTGGTCCTGAGTCTGCCCCCTGTTCGTGTCGTCGTCTGTCTCACGAGACCCTCCTCTGGCACCACCGCCTTGGCCACCCCTCTCTGCTTCGGCTCAGAGGCATGGCCTCCCGTCTTCTTGTGTCTGGTCTCCCCCGGTCTCTACCTCCCCTTCCTCAGGGCCCTGGCCCTGCCTGTGTCCCCTGTGTCGAGGGGCGCCAGCGTGCTGCCCCTCACTCCTCCCAGTTTCCTCCGACAGAGGCCCCGTTGCAGACGCTTCACATGGACGTGTGGGGCCCAGCCCGCGTCCGTGGACAGGGTCAGGAGCGCTACTTCCTGCTCGTTGTTGACGACTACTCGCGTTACACCACGGTCTTCCCCTTGCGCAGCAAGGGTGAGGTCACTGAGGTGCTGATCGACTGGATCCGCGCAGCTCGTCTTCAGCTCAGGCAGAGCTTTGGCTCCGACTTTCCTGTGTTGCGTCTGCACTCGGACAGAGGCGGAGAGTTCTCCTCTGGCCTTCTGCGTGCCTACTGTCGTGCACGAGGCATCCGCCAGTCCTTCACGCTTCCGGACTCCCCGCAGCAAAATGGGATTGCTGAGCGCCGCATTGGCATGGTCATGGACGTCGCCCGTACGTCCATGATGCATGCGGCTGCCCCCCATTTTCTGTGGCCGTTTGCGGTCAGGTACGCCGCGCATCAGATCAACCTCCACCCCAGGGTCTCCAGGCCGGAGACCTCCCCAGCCCTGCTGTGGACGGGGAAGGTTGGCGATGCGTCGGCGTTCCGGGTCTGGGGATCTCGGGCGTTTGTCCGCGACTTGTCTGCGGACAAGCTGTCCCCTCGCGCTGCTCCCTGCGTCTTCCTGGGGTTCCCCCCCGACGCCCCTGGGTGGCAGTTCTACCACCCCACCTCTCGACGTGTTCTGTCCTCCCAGGACGTCACGTTCGACAAGTCGGTACCCTACTACCGCCTCTTCCCCTACCGCACTCCGTCCCTCCCCCCACCCCCGCTCTTCTTGGTACCAGGTCCCCCCCCGGTAGACCCCCTCCCCCCTCAGGGTCCTGCCCCTTCAGGTGTGTCCCAGGTAGACGGGGTCGAGCCTGTCGAGGTCACTGGTGACTCTGGTGCTGCTGCGGGAGCTGAGCCTGGGGGTGCGGAGCCTGGGGGTGCGGAGTCTGGGGGTGCTGTGCCTGGGGGTGCGGAGCCTGGGGGTGCGGAGTCTGGGGGTGCTGAGCCTGGGGGTGCTGAGCCTGGAGGTGCCGAGCCTGGGGGTGCTGAGCCTGGGGGTGCTGAGCCTGGGGGTGCTGAGCCTGGGGGTGCTGAGCCTGGGGGTGCTGTGCCTGGGGGTGCTTCGTCTCGCCGGGAGCCACTCTCCCCACAGGAGCTGCGTGAGTGGTTTGCCAGGCGCTGGAGGCGTGCTGCTGGTGCTGGTGGTTCTTCGGCTGCAGAGGGTACTGCTGCCGCGCGTCCCGGAGGTGCTCGTACTGTGGGTGCTGGAGCTGCTGGGTCTGAGGGTTCTCCTGGAGCTGGTGCTGCTGAGGGTGTTGGCGCTGTGCGTGCCGCTGGCGGTCCGACTGACAGTGCTCCTGGTGCTGCTGCTGGAGGTTCTGGTGCTGCTGCTAGAGGTTCTGGTGCTGCTGGAGGTGCTACTGTAGTGGGTGCTCCTGCTGGGGGTACTGGTGCTGTTCCTGCTGTTTCTAGCGTCGCCGCGCGGCCCCGACCGTACTTCGTTCCGCTCCTGCAGCAGGTTCTTGGTCTTACACCTCCTCCTCCCTTAGAGGGTCCGCAGCCTGTCCGGTCACAGCCACAGCTACAGCCTGCCTCCCCTTTGCCTGCTCCTTCTCCCTACGCTGGTCCGACTGGAGGTCTTACTGAGCGTCGTGAGCCTGCGTCTCGTCCTGCGTTGCCTGTTCGTACTGAGCGCGCTAGTGGTCGCGGGTCGCGTCAGCGTCCTCCTCCTGTCCCTGGCACGCACCGGATGTCACTGCGTCCGTCCACTGCTCCTCTACGTGCCCCTTTGCCTTCTCCTCCTGCTTCCTCTCTTCCTGCTCTTGCCGACCCGGAGTCGGACTCTCTTCGTGCTGCCAGTCCTACTGTCACGCGTCTTCTTGCTACTGCTGTCACTGACCCTTCCTTCGGGTCGTCTGCTGCGTCTGCCCTTGTCACTGAGCTTGTCGACTTTGCTGCGCGCTGTCGTCTAGACTACGCTGCCAGTCTTGTCGCTGAGTCTGAGTCTGCCTGTCCTCCGTCCGTCGGGGGTGAGTGTGCCCTCGGCACGGACGTCCTTGAGGACAGGCAGGAGGAGTTCCAGTGTCTGGCCGCCGCTTCACCTCATCTCGCGTCTGTACTGCTAGCCCCTGAGGGAGACCCGGATGCACCAGACATCCCGACTCCGCGCTCTTACGCGGAGGCGATAGAGGGTCCCTACTCCTCTCAGTGGCAGGCAGCTACGGATGCAGAGATGGCTTCCTGGAAGTCCACAGGCACCTACGTCGACGCTGTTCCCCCTCTTGGGGCGAACATCGTCAGTGGCATGTGGATTTTCAGGGTGAAGCGGCCGCCGGGTTCACCGCCTGTCTTCAAGGCGCGTTACGTGGCTCGTGGCTTCAGTCAGCGGCAGGGGGTTGACTACTTTCAGACCTTCTCCCCCACCCCGAAGATGACTACTCTTCGGGTTCTGCTGCACGTTGCTGCTCACCGTGACTACGAGCTGCACTCTCTCGACTTCAGCACAGCTTTCTTGCAGGGCAGTCTGCACGAGGAGATCTGGCTGCGTCGCCCACCTGGCTTCACTGGGTCTTTCCCTCCTGGTACCCAGTGGAGTCTCCGGCGTCCAGTCTACGGTCTCCGCCAGGCGCCTCGTGAGTGGCACGACACACTGAGGACTACGCTCGCGGCACTTGGGTTTGCTCCGTCTACTGCCGACCCGTCGCTGTTTCTGCGCACCGACACCTCTCTGCCGCCGTTCTACATCCTCGTGTACGTCGACGACTTGGTCTTTGCCACAGCTGACACTGCTGGACTCGCCTACGTGAAGTCCGAGCTGCAGAAGAGACACACGTGCACTGACCTGGGTGAACTGCGTAGCTACCTTGGCTTGCAGATCACCCGGGACAGAGCGCGCCGCACCATTACCCTGACTCAGTCACACATGGTGCAGCAGGTCCTTCAGCGCTTCGGCTTCACGTACTCCTCGCCTCAGGCCACTCCTCTGCCTACTCGCCACTCACTCTCAGCTCTGCCTTCGGATGAGTCCGTAGAGTCGAGTGGCCCGTTTGCAGAGCTTGTTGGCTGCCTCATGTACCTGATGACCTGCACACGTCCTGACCTTGCATACCCTCTTAGCATTCTCGCACGCTATGTTGCTCCTGGGAGACACCGACCAGAGCACATGGCTGCATCGAAGAGGGTGTTGCGCTACTTGTGCAGCACGTCGGGCATGGGGCTAGTGCTTGGAGGGCGCAGTCCAGTGGTCCTCACTGGGCACGCAGACGCTTCTTGGGCTGACGACCAGGCTACGCAGCGGTCGTCACAGGGTTACACCTTCAGCCTTGGTTCCGGCTCTGTTTCGTGGCGGGCTACCCGCTCGTCTTCTGTTCTCGGCTCCAGTTGTGAGGCTGAGATCTACGCTGGGGCTATGGCTGCGCAGGAGTTACGTTGGCTCACCTACCTGCTGACCGACCTTGGAGAGCAGCCTCGTTCTCCTCCAGTCCTGTATGTAGACAACAAGGCCATGCTGGCCTTGTGTCGAGAGCAGCGACTGGAGCACAGAACGAAGCACATTGCTCTCCGCTACTTTCTTGCTCGTGAGCTACAGCAGCGTGGACAGTTGCGACTTGCGTACGTGGCCTCTGAGGCCAACACTGCTGATGTCTTCACCAAGGCACTTGCGCCTTGTGATCATCAGCGTTGTTGCACGCAGTTGGGTCTTGTGCCTGTCTTGCCTCACTTGCTCTCCTCTTGACCTTGCTTGTACCTTCGCCTATATATACTCTTGTTCTTGCTTGTTTGCCTCTTGTATATCTCTATATATGATCTTGCATGTGAACTGGCCTTCTGGCCTTTGAACTTGTGCTCGGAATGCGTGGTGACTTTGTGATCCACCCTGAGCTTTGCTTTGCTTTGCTTGACTGGTCTTGTGACCCCTTGTTCTCCCCCACTTTGCCTATGGGGGTGTGTCAGAACATATAGCTTACTTGTTTCTGTAGGCTATAGTGGGGTATCCCATAAGGGGTACAACCCAATCAGGGTTTCCTATTTGTACTCACTTCGTTCATAGTCATTTCATCCTCGTTCACTTCTTCTCAGCGCGCGTGCTTAATAATAAGGAAACTGACAACGCGATAGAGTGAAAATGCGAAATCAGGGAAGCGGACAGTGGGAACAAGACTGGGAGAAACGGGAGGAGAATTGTCAAACAAATAATGGGAATTGCTCAGAGGAGAGAGGAGATTTCCTACATTTCCAAGGATGTAGCTTTTGATCTATCTTACGACAGCCCTAGGTGATGCCTAGGAGAGTAGGTAAGGTAGGTTGACAAGTGACTCGAACATGTTTTGTTTGACACAATTTGACTAAACAAGTTGAACTGAACCAGATTGTTTGACCCGAAGAATTATATTTTGTAACTTACATGTTTGAGTCAAACAAAACCTGTTTTCTGTTCGACTCAAACATGGTTGAAATTTGCCCATGCCTAGATACGGATCGGGTCGGGTCGGGTCGGGATGACCCGGTCAGGTCGAGCCCACTACGGGGGCAACCTGCCTCAGCAAAATACCGGGGGTCGACCTGACCGGACATTACGCTATTTTAAGGCCTAGTCTCTGCACAACCTTTGTAATCTTCTCTCCATTCCTTTCATTTCCTTTTGTTGCTATCTTGACTTCGCGTTGCCCTTTCCCTTTCCTATGCTCAATCCCCGCACAAATTAGGATTTGTCTTGGAGCAAGAACACGCCTCTCCTCACTTCTCTTGCCCCCCTCTATCCCATGGCATTGTCAAAACACATCTCATGAAGAAAGTCCCTTGCACAGCCTTACATTAACAGGAATTTTGCCTGCCAATAAAGTTGTTTGCTCTTATACCAGAACTGTATTTGACTCATGCATGCCCTGTTGTGATCATTGGCGCAGAAATCTTTACGAAAATCAGCTCACTGGCTCAATCCCCACTGCAATCGGCAACCTTGCAAACCTAGTCGTCATGTAAGTAGAGATGAGCAGGTGGTGGTGAGCCCTGTAGAAGATGGATAGGTGAACATCAGGGCACAATGGGAAGAAGATCATATCCTTAGCGAGAAGATGGTACAAGCCTCAGAGGCGAGGCAGAGTGTTCTCTAATCATAATATCTTGGGAAGTAGTGTAGCCATAGATGTATGGCTGAACACTTGAGGCTAGCTGCCGCCCTATAAGTTGAGGGCAAGGCTAGCCAACCTTGCCAAGCTAGCAAGTGAGGCCTCTTGTTGCACATGCAGGTCAGGCTGGAACATATGGCACACCATAGGGGCCAGAAATGTGAATATGGAATGCCAGAAATGTGAATAAGGAATGCCAGAAATGAGAATAAGGAATGCCAGAAATGTGAATAAGGAATGCCAGAAATGTGAATAAGGAATGCCAGAAATGTGAATAAGGAATGCCAGAAACGTGAATAAGGAATGCGAGAAATGTGAATATAGAACATATGGCGCATCATAAGTGGCAAGGCCAGCAGTGACCACACTTCACGGTAGTTGAGTGTGGTGGGGTATGGACATCCCATGGTGAGCATAAATATGAGAGGAGAAAGTGCAGTGTCTAAACTGATCCACTTTGGTTTGAAACAAACCAGCTCGTGATTGGATGTTAGAGTGGCCAAACCCAAACCTGATTGGGTTCGAGCCCCACTAATCAGCGCCGAACCGTTCAAGTTCGGTTGCCTGGACCGAATGTAAACAACAGTGTACTTAAGCAGCTGTAGGCTGCCTACTGATTCAAAATCAGTACGACACACACATAACTAGGGTGTTGTTACTGGAGACGTTGAATTGCCATATAATGGGATCCGCTGTTCCACTGAGTCTAAGTTGCGCAATCGTCAATTCAAGGGTAACCTGTTTGACCCGAAACTTGAGCTTCTTGAATGCTCGACCCGTTCATCATTGCAGGTCACTCATCTTTGCAAGCTTCTTGCGTCCTTCTCTTCCTCCCTTCACAGCACTCTGTCTCGTTGTTTTCTGTCCCTATTCCTCTATATAGTTTCCGCCTCTCTGACACCCTCTCCCGTGTTCTCTTCCTTGGGCCATTCTATATGTCAATGGCACTCCTTGGGGCACACAAAGTGCATGTTGCTTCTCACATCTTCTGCTCCCACCTATCCTATGCCAGCGTTAGCTCACATTCACGGACAATGTCCATGTTGCTGCATTTCATTCCTTCGTTGCATTCTCGGAAATCTCGCCCTCAAGTGGAGCTGCGCTGGTTGAGCTTCCTGTGCCTACTACACGCGCATTCATGCTCATCGTGGCAGAGATCTCAGTAGCAATCAACTCACTGGCACAATTCCAGCTTTAATGGGGCACTTTGCAGACCTGACTTATTTGTAAGCTCCCGGCAAGGCCTATGCTTGGCTGTACTCTAGCTTATTCTCGTCTCTAGTGTCCGCCATTTCTCCTTCTTTTGATGCTAGTCCTGTCCTATGCCATCCATTCTCCTCTCTTCCTTCTTATCCAGGTCTCTCATGTGTTCGTCCTCGTGACCATTCTACGCGTGGATGGCACTAGGGCACTTACAGAGCACATCTTTCCTCACTTCTCGTGTCCCCATCTATCCCTTGCCACTGTCCGCACACATCTCACTGACAATGTCCATCGTGCTGCGTTTCATGCCGTTCTTACATTCGAAGTAATTTCGCATCGTAATGGAGTTGCTTGTTCCAACTGAGCTTGGTGCCATGCAAACTTGAGGTTCCTGCATCCACCGCATGCCCATTCATGAGCAAATCCCGAACACGAACGAGCTTGGGTCGATCGTCTATTGAACTCGTTTAGCGGGCGAACTGAACGTGTTTGGTTTCGGCCCAAAAGCTTCTATAAAATTTTTGTCGGGGTGTTAGTCTTTGTAGGTGAACACTTATGTATTTGCCTCGAACACCACAATCATGTTCGAGGCAAACATGTTTGTGTGTGTTCGCCTAGGGGGTGCATTTCGCTTTAGTCACATTACAGACGACATTCAATTCTGCAATGTACTTGAGAACCTTACTCCTTGAATATTTCGATTACAACGATTGTCAATGAAATGAAGCCCCAGCAAGGTATAACGGAGGAGGACCTAGCTAGGCGGGAACCTCAGTAGGCAAGGTTGGGTGCTGGTCTGGAAATGCCAAGCCCGAAGGCAACGCGAGTCAGTGGCCTCAGGTGGCGAGGTCATCGGATCGAGCCTAGTCTTCCAAAAAGGTGAAGCGTTGTTGCGTAAGCTCAGAAAGGAATAGAAAAAATTTATAGAATGCCCTTTAGCCTTTTGGCCAATCACAGACGTGAGTGCGAATTTTTAGAACGGATCTATTTGATCCAGTATTGGCAACATGCGTAGCTTGTAACGTCTGTCAGTATTTGGGCACCAGGTTTCCTTCTGAGGAATCACCCGATGCTGGCATTGGTATTCCCTTCCTTTTACCTGACATTCCTTGCTTCCCTTTGCCATGCAGGCATGAGATAATGATCAAACATGTGTTCGGTTCAACTAGAACACGTAGCTATTCAATTCAACCATGTTCGTTTCGCTCGAGAATTTCAGCCATGGAGAGTTGAACAAAAAAATGTTTGACTGCACATGTTGTGCGTCGCAAAGACTCTTGTGTTCACGTCAACAATCACGCGGCTTGGGACGCGCTGGTTGACATTCTAGATCCATTTTTTTTTTAGCTCATACGCCCTCATGCCCGCCCCACAAGGCTCCGTTCTCATGTTTGATTATAAGAAGCCAACTTGTTGATTTTTTTTAGAGTAATCGGTCTTTTACCCGCCGTATACCGTGTTCGACACGGGGCGTCGATGAACACCAATGTGTTTGTCAACGATTTGAACCGCGACCAATGTTTAGGTCGCGGGTCAGTGTGCTTGGGCTCATTTTTCGAGCGAGCATCACTTCTCCATCATAGACATATAGTACAACTTTCCACACTTTTCCTGCCCTCATCTATCCCCTGCCGTTATCAGCACACTTCCCGTGGACGTTGTCCATCACTCTGCCATTCTTGACTTGTTTGCGATTTCAGGGATATTGCCTCCCATTATGATTGTAGTTACTTCTTCCTATCTGCTGCTCGTTGCCATGCAAACCTGAGCTTCGTGTATGTACCGCATGCCCGTTCACGCCCATCGTGGCAGAGATCTTTCGAGCAATCAGCTCTCTGGTGCAATTCCCACTGCAATAGGCAACCTTTCAAACATGAATTACCTGTAAGCCCCTTTGCTTGGCTGTGTTTCCCTTTCTGCGCTTCTCTTTCACTTTGTATCCTGCATATAAGCTATATAGATTGGGTATAGTGTGTAAAAATTTGAGGTAAATTCTATGAAATAAATAATGAGCTCAAGGTACATCAGAAACGGCTTGAAATGAATGGGAAGACCGATCTCAAACAGGCTGAAATCTTCAATTGGTGAGATCAGCTGAAGTGATTGAACCCTAAACAGAATGTTGAGTTTTTGGCTCACAATTGGGTAAGGTCGGGACGGAGATAAGCATCGAACATGACTTCCATTCGGTTTGACTGAACGGGTTTCTCCACAGGTCGAACCAGACCTTTCCTTAGCAAAAAACGTTCGTGCCGAACTGTACAAGTTTGAGGCATCACCTTACCTCGTAGGCATCACCTTACCTCGTAGGCATCACGTTTGCAAAAAACGTTCGTCCCGAACCGAATCAACTCGGTCGAGCAGTTTGACGCATCACCTTACCTCTTAGGCAACACCTCGTACCCACCCAAGCAAACCACGCACCTACCCACTTGCATATGGGTGTGGTGTGAAGTTGAAGGTTCATTTTAGGGCGAGTTCATTTTACAGCATTCCGTTCAGGGTTTAGCTCCATCTGCATGACTTAGGCGTGTAGGGCTCTTAAAGGCAATTAGGGGCTGTTCTTTGATAATAGGTTCAATATGGCCACATCATGGGGAGCAGGCAACCAGGCCGTGAGAGAGAGGCCAGGTCCAAGCGTGACCCTTTTGCTCCCGTGACCCGACGTCGGCGATTTTGGTAGTTGAACAGAACCTGTTCGTGTTTGGGTCGATTCTGACCTTCCAGATCTTGAACCTCCAGATCTTGAACCTCCAGATCTTGAACCTCCAGATCTTGAACCTCCAGATCTTGAACCTCCAGATCTTGAACCTCCAGATCTTGAACCTCCAGATCTTGAACCTCCAGATCTTGAACCTCCAGATCTTGAACCTCCAGATCTTGAACCTCCAGATCTTGAACCTCCAGATCGTGAACCTCCAGATCTTGAACCTCCAGATCTTGAACCTCCAGATCTTGAACCTCCAGATCTTGAACCTCTCCATTGCATGTTTTTGTTTGTTTGTAACAAACAGGTTCGTTTTGACTAGGAAAGAAGTTTGACAAGGCTTGGCGAACCTGTTTGGGTCCGGTTCATGCTCATGTCTAGGTTGGGGTGTTGCTTTTTGCTGCTATAGTGTCTTTCCCTTTTGTCTTCCTTTTCCTTGCGCAAATTGCGAGGTACCTTAGGGAAAGCATGGAACACGTCTTTCCTCACTTCCGGTCCCTTTGTATCCTCTGCCATTGGCAGCACACATCTCACAGACAAAGTCCATTGCTCAGCATTTCATGCCTCTGTTGCAACATCTGCAATTTTTCCTCCTAAAGGAGTTGCTTGCTCCTTTCCTTTCTCGTTGTGCAATCGTCAGCTCCAAGTATAATGCCATTCGTGTTCATCGTTGCAGATATCTTCAGTACAATCAGCTCACTGGCTCAATCCCCGCTGCAATCGGCACCCTTACAAACCTGGAACACCTGTAAGCAGGAACGAGCAAGTACTGTACTCGAACCGGTTTAGGCCAAACCTGGTCAAACCGGGAGGTGTAGTCAAACAGGGCCAGCCTAAACTGCATGTGGAAAAACACACTTAATGTGCATAATGTGCACAAGGAGGAACTGGTTCAGTAATGCTTGAGAAATGATCCACAAACTGTTAAGAACCAAAGAGCAAGATGCTATGTTATCATAATCTGAAAAAGCTGAAGTGAAAGGAGTTGGTTTGGAGAGATGCTGTGCTTCAAGGAGATCTAAAAAGCTCAATGTCTCTTGCAGAGGATTCTCATGCAACACTTAGATGTTCGTGTAGAGCGAACCGAACATGTTCGCTGTTCGCCCGTTGCTCATGTCTAGATTAGGGTGTAACATTTTCAGTACACTTCGCTCATTTCCTTTTGTCGCTATCTACAATTTGCCTCTCCTGTTCCCTCTCCTATGCCCAGTTGCCTCCGCAAATTATGATGTGCCTTGGGCCACGCTAAGAACACGTCTGTCCTCACTTCTCCTACCCCTTTCTATCCCCTGCCATCGTCAACACACATCTTATGGAGAAAGTCTATCGCACAACCTTTCATGCCTCTGTTACATTTTCAGGAATTTCGCCTCTCAATGGAGTTGCTTTTTCCTATCCCTGCTCGTTTCCATGCAATCTTCAGCTCGTCGTAACTGACTGATGCATGCCCATTCGTGTTCACCACCGCAGATTGCTTGATCATAATCGGCTCACTGGCTCAATCCCTACTGCAATTGGCAACCTTGCAAACCTAAAAAGCCTGTAAGTAGGCAAGAGCACATACCGAACCCAAATTGTTCAGGTCAAACCTGGTCGAACTGGCGGCATGAATAGTTTGACCCTTGTCGGGCCACGACTAGACCTAGTAGGTTTCCGGTGAGGGTAATATACGTGGCCCTGACATTGTTTTCGAAAATAAGTACTATTGATGTTCGTTTACGTCGCAGATTTCGCCGATCCGTCGAACGTGGCCAGAAGTGACCACGTTCAAATGTACGTGCTTGCGCACGTTCATCAACAGATTCAACTTTCGTTCTACTGCCATTTCTTGGGCAATTGGCAGTTTTCACTCGGCGAGGCGAGCTGAGTAGAAAAATACTCACTTTTTACTCGTTACAAAGAGATGAGGAAGAAAACCGACTTTGTCAACCTGTCACGCCGGAATCACATTGAGCAATTACATGTTCGTCTATTGCTTCTTCTTTATGCAATACAGCCCCTTGGCTTTCCAGTCATTGCAACGATTCTCTTTTTCACACCTTGTGTTCATTGCAGACATCTTAATAACAATCAGCTCACTGGCTCAATCCCCACTACAATCAGCATGCTTACAAATCTAGAAGGCCTGTAAGTATGCATGTGCAAGTGCCGAACCCAAACCGGTTCCGTCGAACCTGGTCGAATTGGCGGGCGTAGTTGAACGAAGCGAAGCACTTTGTTTCGGATTGAACCAGCCTAACAGCTTATGGTTCGATGTTCAAGCGCTCACATCCGAACCTCAATGGGTTTGAATCGCACTGGTGCAGCTCGTGCTGAACCGGTTTAAGAACTTAAGTATGTAAGCACCTGAGTACCTAATGCTCCAAAATCTGTACAACACAGATGTAACTAGATCATTGTTACTTGGAATGGGAAAGGAAAGTGAGCTCCAAGGTTGCGTTGCTATGTAGTGGGACCCACCGCGGAGTTTGATTCGCACGACCACTTCTATTTGGGGGAACAAGTTCGACCTGAAATAGATCGATAAGAAAAATGTCCCTAATTGAGGCAAACCAGTTCCCAAGCAGCATGTCTCTCCTCACTTCCCCTACCACCATCTACTCTTTGCCAATGTCAGTTTACATCCCACAATCAATGTCGTTCTGCACATCATGCCTCTGTTGCATTTCCATAAAGTTCGCTCCAACAGAGTATCTTCCTCCTGTCTCCAGCTCGTTTCCATGCAAGCTTGAGCTTCCTGTATCTACCGCATGCCCATGCATGCTCATTGTGGCAGAGGGCTTTCTAGCAATCAACTCACTGGTGTGATTCCCACTGCAGTAAGCTGCCTTGTAAAGCTAAATTACATGTAAGCCCCGTTACTTGGCCGTGTTTCCCTTGTGCCCGTCCCCTCCATGATTTTCCCTCCATGACTTTCCTTCCATGTGATGTGTGTAAGCCACATTGCTTGGGTACAATCTGTAAGAACTTGAGGTAGATTTTTCTCTCCCCTCCTTCATTTTCTTTGTCATTTTCGTGTAATCTCTGGGTGTCTGTCTCGATAGACAGAATAGTGGATATCTTTGAAAACACGGTCGAGGCCTTGAAAATAAAGAGGATTAGGGTGTAACATTTTCAGTACGCTTCGCTCATTTCCTTTCGTCACTATCTACAATTTGCCTCTCCTGTTCCCTCTCCTATGCTTAATTGCCTCTGCAAATTATGATGTGCCTTGGGCCACGCTAAGAACACGTCTATCCTCACTTCTCCTACCCCTTTCTATCCCCTGCCATCGTCAACACACATCTTATGGAGAAAGTCTATCGCACAGCCTTTCATGCCTCTGTTACATTTTCAGGAATTTCGCCTCTCAATGGAGTTGCTTTTTCCTATCCCTGCTCGTTTCCATGCAATCTTCAGCTCGTCGTATCTGAATGATGCATGCCCATTCGTGTTCACCACCGCAGATGGCTTGATCAGAATCAGCTCACTGGCTCAATCCCTATTGCAATTGGCAACCTTGCAAACCTAGAACGCCTGTAAGTAGGCAAGAGTAGACATGAGCAAAAATTCGAACCCCTGTTCGGTTCGGCTTCGAAGTGTTCGACTCGAACGTGTTCGACTGTTTTTTTTTTCCCAAAATTGTTCGTGACGAACACCGTTGTGTTCGTCACAAACACGTTCGACTGTTCGAGTGTTCATGTGCAGAAAAATGCACAAACACCTAGGTGTTCGCTAACACAATGTGTTCGTCACAAACACCCGGGTGTTCGAGGGAAAATTAGGCGCGTCAAAGTTTCACGCGCTGGATCTTAAAGGGGAAAGCGACGATGAGCCCAATCGGCGATAAAGCCTAAGGATGGCATTCCGCCCCCTACCCACGGTTAAAATTTCACATTGTGGCCGGAAATGTTAGGTATAAGGTTGGATAAGGGTAGGAGACGGTTAAAAAAGGAACTGAGGGCATTTCGGTTTAGGTTGGAGTTTAGCAAGGCAAAATTGGATATCCACCAGATCTGCGCCAAGCCTAACTATATCTGTTGTAGGGCTATAGGGAACGTGATATTGCTTCTAGTACACTCGCACTGCCTGAATGTGACTATAATGAAAGAATCCCCCAAGGCAAACTGTTCGAGTTCGAGTCAAACACCTTAGTGTTCGGCCTTGCCTAAAAAATGTTCGACCCTATACTCGGACGGGGAACACTAACATTTAAGAAAACCGTTCGAGTCACACGTGTTTGGTTCGGTTCGAGTTGACCAAGTGTTCGCAACTGTTCGAAACAAACGTGTTCGGTTCGCCCGTTGCTCATGTCTAGGCAAGAGCAGATACGGAACCCGAATTGTTCAGGTCGAACCTGGTCGAACTGGCGGCATGAAGACGAGGGGTGGAAGCAGAGAGAGGAGGAAATGGTCGGTCTTTGTGATCTTCCGAATGCAGCTCTCAATGACGCCATTCTCCTTAGGGGAGTACGGGAGGGTGTGAGTCTGATCTGGTGGATGCCATACGCGGCACAGTAGGAGGCAGGCAGGGGTCTTGTTTAGAGAACTCTTTTCTGCCGTTGAGTGCAAGGCTGTTCTGTCCTATTGATGACCATAGCAGATGCCTCGACCTTGGTATGAAGGAACAAGGTCGAGGAGTACCTGTTAGACGTGAGCAACAGGAGGACTCGAACATGTTCTTACGAACAGTTTCGAACGCGTGAGATACCTGAACCAAACTCGAACGGTTCAATTCCAAACTCGCTATGAAGGGGGGGATTCGTGGTTAACCCGTTTGTTAACGATCCGCTGTGTAGGGGTCGATTCGTGGTTCGATTATAGATTAACAAACCAAACCGATTGTTCCTGAGCTAGTGCGCTTCGATACTAAACCAAACCGATTCGATTTGGTTGATATCCTTCACATCGCACTACTTGTGACGCTTTAAACGAACCAAATTGACAAACTAACTGGTTTATCACAAATCAGTTCGTCACAAACTAGTTTCATAAAAAAATGGTTTGGTTCAGGTAATACCAAAAGCACGCACGCCATATGCGAAGCGCACACGCGCGTGTCAGAACATATAGCTTACTTGTTTCTGTAGGCTATAGTGGGGTATCCCATAAGGGGTACAACCCAATCAGGGTTTCCTATTTGTACTCACTTCGTTCATAGTCATTTCATCCTCGTTCATTTCTTCTCATGGTATCGAGCAGGTTCCCCTGTGGGAACTGTTCGTAGGGCCCACCACCGCTACCGCTTAACTTTTTTTTCTGCCCGGAGCGCGCTCCGGGCCCTCGTACTTCCTTTTTTTTCGATCTGCCCTAGTGCTCTGACGGCCGCCCGCCCTAGCGCCCGAGCGCCGCCGCCCTTGCGCCCTGACGGCCGCCCGCCCTAGCGCCCTGACGGCCGCCCGCCCTAGCGCCCTGACGGCCGCCCGCCCTAGCGCCCTGACGGCCGCCCGCCCTAGCGCCCGAGCGCCGCCCGCCCTAGCGCCCGAGCGCCGCCCGCCCTAGCGCCCGAGCGCCGCCCGCCCTAGCGCCCGAGCGCCGCCCGCCCTAGCGCCCTGACGGCCGCCCGCCCTAGCGCCAGTGCGCCGCTCGCCCTAGCGCCCTGACGGCCGCCCGCCCTAGCGCCCGTGCGCCACTCGCCCTAGCGCCCTGACGGCCGCCCGCCCTAGAGCCCTGTCGGCCGCCCGCCCTAGCACCCGAGCGCCGCCCGCCCTAGCGCCCGAGCGCAGCCCGCCCTAGCGCCCTGACGGCCGCCCGCCCTAGCGCCCGTGCGCCGCTCGCCCTAGCGCCCGAGCGCCGCCCGCCCTTTCGCCCTTACGGCCGCCCGCCCTGACGCCTGAGCGCCGTCCGTCGTCGCCCCAGCGCCCTAGCGCCCGACGCCCGCGAGCCGCCCGTCGCAGCCGCCCGTGAGCTGCCTGTACGCCGCCCGCCGAGCCTCCCGTGCACCCGCCGTCCCTGAGCCGCCCGCGCCGCCGTCCCTGAGCCGCCTGTGCAGCCGCCCGCGAGCCGCCAGCGAGCTGCCCGTCGCGACGCCCGCGCCGCACGAGCCGCCCGTACACCTGAGCCGCCCGAGCCGCCCGAGCCGCCCGCGCCGCCCCAGCAACCCGAGCCGCCCGAGCCGCCCGAGCCGCCCGAGCCGCCCGAGCCGCCCGAGCCGCCCGCGCCGCCCCAGCGACCCGAGCCGCCCGAGCCGCCCGGGCAATCTGAGGAGCCGAGCTCCTGCTCCTGCGTGGCTGCTGCTGCTCGGAGGCGTGCGCAGCTGCTGTTCTGCCGAGTTGCTGAGCCGCTGTGCTACCCGACTCTTCGTGCCCGGTGAGACAATCAGCTGCTGCAATGGCCACCCCCAGTGTCCTGTCTTTTGACACTGAGGGTCGCGCCATTGACTTTCCAGTCTGGATTGAGGACCTGCAGCTGTACTTACTGTGCGATGCGATCGATGAGGTTTCTCTCTTTGACTTTGTCTCTGGAGCTGTCCCTGCCCCTCCTGCTGATGCTGACCCTGCTGTTCGCTCCAAGTGGGCCACACGCGATGCTGCTGCACGTCTTGCTGTGCGTCGCCACCTCCCTTCCTCCGAGCGTGCCCACTTTAGTCAGTGCAAGACCGCTCAGGCTTGTACGACGCTGTAGTTACACGCTACTCCTCCCCTTCCTCCGCTACGCTGAGCCGCCTCATGCTACCGTTTCTCTTCCCTGACCTCGCTGCCTTTCCCACTGTCGCTGACCTCGTTACCCACCTCCGCGCTAGTGACGCTCGCTACCGCGCTGCCCTTCCTGCTGAGTTCCGCGCCGCAAACCCTCCTCCCATGTACATCACTCTCTACTTTCTTGTCACCCGTCTCCCTGAGTCCCTTCGTGTCGTTAGGGACCCGTTTCTCTCTGTCTGTCCCACCACCCTCACTGTCGACCTCCTTGAGGAGTCCCTGCTAGCGGCTGAGAAGAGCATCGTCGCTGTAGGGGCCTCTCGGGGTGACCCTCGCACCCCCATCTTTGAGGGGTGTTCTCCTTCCCCCCTGCTGCCCTCTGTCGCCTCTGCCGCTGCGGCCGACCTCGCTGGTTTTGAGTCGGTCGGTGCGGCGTCTGCCCCCAGCGGTAGACGCCGCTCTGGCAAGGGCAAGGGGGGCAAGGGAGCGGGTGGAGCTAGAGGGGGCAGTGGAGGCGGAGGAGGTGGGGGTGGCGGAGGGAGTGGGGGTGGCGGTGGAGGTGGTGGCGGGAGTGGAGGTACTGGTGGAGGCGGTGGAGGCGGAGGTGGCGGCGGAGGCGGTGGCGGAGGAGGCGGGGGCGAGGGTACCGGTGGGGGCGGTGGCGGTGGAGACGGGGGTGGCGGTGGAGGCGGGAGTGGCGGTGGCGGCGGGGGTCGGAGTGGCTCGTCCCAGCGGAGCAGCTCTGGGGGTGGCCAGCGCCAGCAGCAGCAGCAGCAGCAGCAGCAGCGCTCTCGCACCGTCCCCGCCCCTCAGCAGCTCCGTAAGTGGTACTTGCAGCGTCAGCGTGGTGGTGCGTTTGGTCCCTGCCCCTACGTTCTTCGCACCGGTGACCGTGCGGGGGAGAGGTGTGGAGGCACCCACGCAGCCCGCCGCTGCTTTGGCCGCCTGACCGACGCTTGGCGTCAGCAGTTTCCGGAGGCCGCTGAAATCCCCCACTGGGGGGAGCTGTCTAGGGCTGGTGTAGCCATTTATGATCTTGACTTTGATGCTATTCTTTCTGCTATGTATGCTGTGACTGGTAGTGATGAGGATGACTGTTACCGGTGTTTCCCGCCCGACCCGGGCATTGGTACTGCTGCGTCAGATGCTAGTGAGGCTGCTGCTCTAGGTGCCAGTGCGTCTGTGCTCTCAGGTACTGGTGAGTTTGCCCTCTCAGGTACTGTGTCGGCTTCGGCCTCTCACACCTTCACCCTTGACTCTGGAGCGTCTCGCTCCTTCTTTCGGGACCGCACCACTCTCACGCCGCTGAGTCGGCCGGTTGCGGTGTCCCTGGCTGACCCCTCTGGGGGGCCTGTCCTGTCTCGCTTCTCCACGGTCCTTCCGTGTCCTGCGGCCCCCTCTGGCACCCTGTCTGGTCTCTACCTCCCCTCGTTCTCAACGAACCTGGTGAGTGGTGCTGACCTACAGGATGCGGGTGTCCACCAGTTCACTCCTGCTCGTCAGCGAGTGACCCACTGCACGGAGGCTAGCACGGGACGCCACCTGGCTACGTTTACACGTCGGCCAGGGTCGAGCCTGTACACACTGACCACTGCTTCTCCTCCAGGTGCTGAGTCTGGTAGGGTCCCTTCGTCTGGTCAGGTGTTTGCCGCAGCGTCCAGGTCTGGTCCTGAGTCTGCCCCCTGTTCGTGTCGTCGTCTGTCTCACGAGACCCTCCTCTGGCACCACCGCCTTGGCCACCCCTCTCTGCTTCGGCTCAGAGGCATGGCCTCCCGTCTTCTTGTGTCTGGTCTCCCCCGGTCTCTACCTCCCCTTCCTCAGGGCCCTGGCCCTGCCTGTGTCCCCTGTGTCGAGGGGCGCCAGCGTGCTGCCCCTCACTCCTCCCAGTTTCCTCCGACAGAGGCCCCGTTGCAGACGCTTCACATGGACGTGTGGGGCCCAGCCCGCGTCCGTGGACAGGGTCAGGAGCGCTACTTCCTGCTCGTTGTTGACGACTACTCGCGTTACACCACGGTCTTCCCCTTGCGCAGCAAGGGTGAGGTCACTGAGGTGCTGATCGACTGGATCCGCGCAGCTCGTCTTCAGCTCAGGCAGAGCTTTGGCTCCGACTTTCCTGTGTTGCGTCTGCACTCGGACAGAGGCGGAGAGTTCTCCTCTGGCCTTCTGCGTGCCTACTGTCGTGCACGAGGCATCCGCCAGTCCTTCACGCTTCCGGACTCCCCGCAGCAAAATGGGATTGCTGAGCGCCGCATTGGCATGGTCATGGACGTCGCCCGTACGTCCATGATGCATGCGGCTGCCCCCCATTTTCTGTGGCCGTTTGCGGTCAGGTACGCCGCGCATCAGATCAACCTCCACCCCAGGGTCTCCAGGCCGGAGACCTCCCCAGCCCTGCTGTGGACGGGGAAGGTTGGCGATGCGTCGGCGTTCCGGGTCTGGGGATCTCGGGCGTTTGTCCGCGACTTGTCTGCGGACAAGCTGTCCCCTCGCGCTGCTCCCTGCGTCTTCCTGGGGTTCCCCCCCGACGCCCCTGGGTGGCAGTTCTACCACCCCACCTCTCGACGTGTTCTGTCCTCCCAGGACGTCACGTTCGACAAGTCGGTACCCTACTACCGCCTCTTCCCCTACCGCACTCCGTCCCTCCCCCCACCCCCGCTCTTCTTGGTACCAGGTCCCCCCCCGGTAGACCCCCTCCCCCCTCAGGGTCCTGCCCCTTCAGGTGTGTCCCAGGTAGACGCGGTCGAGCCTGTCGAGGTCACTGGTGACTCTGGTGCTGCTGCGGGAGCTGAGCCTGGGGGTGCGGAGCCTGGGGGTGCGGAGTCTGGGGGTGCTGTGCCTGGGGGTGCGGAGCCTGGGGGTGCGGAGTCTGGGGGTGCTGAGCCTGGGGGTGCTGAGCCTGGAGGTGCCGAGCCTGGGGGTGCTGAGCCTGGGGGTGCTGAGCCTGGGGGTGCTGAGCCTGGGGGTGCTGAGCCTGGGGGTGCTGTGCCTGGGGGTGCTTCGTCTCGCCGGGAGCCACTCTCCCCACAGGAGCTGCGTGAGTGGTTTGCCAGGCGCTGGAGGCGTGCTGCTGGTGCTGGTGGTTCTTCGGCTGCAGAGGGTACTGCTGCCGCGCGTCCCGGAGGTGCTCGTACTGTGGGTGCTGGAGCTGCTGGGTCTGAGGGTTCTCCTGGAGCTGGTGCTGCTGAGGGTGTTGGCGCTGTGCGTGCCGCTGGCGGTCCGACTGACAGTGCTCCTGGTGCTGCTGCTGGAGGTTCTGGTGCTGCTGCTAGAGGTTCTGGTGCTGCTGGAGGTGCTACTGTAGTGGGTGCTCCTGCTGGGGGTACTGGTGCTGTTCCTGCTGTTTCTGGCGTCGCCGCGCGGCCCCGACCGTACTTCGTTCCGCTCCTGCAGCAGGTTCTTGGTCTTACACCTCCTCCTCCCTTAGAGGGTCCGCAGCCTGTCCGGTCACAGCCACAGCTACAGCCTGCCTCCCCTTTGCCTGCTCCTTCTCCCTACGCTGGTCCGACTGGAGGTCTTACTGAGCGTCGTGAGCCTGCGTCTCGTCCTGCGTTGCCTGTTCGTACTGAGCGCGCTAGTGGTCGCGGGTCGCGTCAGCGTCCTCCTCCTGTCCCTGGCACGCACCGGATGTCACTGCGTCCGTCCACTGCTCCTCTACGTGCCCCTTTGCCTTCTCCTCCTGCTTCCTCTCTTCCTGCTCTTGCCGACCGGGAGTCGGACTCTCTTCGTGCTGCCAGTCCTACTGTCACGCGTCTTCTTGCTACTGCTGTCACTGACCCTTCCTTCGGGTCGTCTGCTGCGTCTGCCCTTGTCACTGAGCTTGTCGACTTTGCTGCGCGCTGTCGTCTAGACTACGCTGCCAGTCTTGTCGCTGAGTCTGAGTCTGCCTGTCCTCCGTCCGTCGGGGGTGAGTGTGCCCTCGGCACGGACGTCCTTGAGGACAGGCAGGAGGAGTTCCAGTGTCTGGCCGCCGCTTCACCTCATCTCGCGTCTGTACTGCTAGCCCCTGAGGGAGACCCGGATGCACCAGACATCCCGACTCCGCGCTCTTACGCGGAGGCGATAGAGGGTCCCTACTCCTCTCAGTGGCAGGCTGCTACGGATGCAGAGATGGCTTCCTGGAAGTCCACAGGCACCTACGTCGACGCTGTTCCCCCTCTTGGGGCGAACATCGTCAGTGGCATGTGGATTTTCAGGGTGAAGCGGCCGCCGGGTTCACCGCCTGTCTTCAAGGCGCGTTACGTGGCTCGTGGCTTCAGTCAGCGGCAGGGGGTTGACTACTTTCAGACCTTCTCCCCCACCCCGAAGATGACTACTCTTCGGGTTCTGCTGCACGTTGCTGCTCACCGTGACTACGAGCTGCACTCTCTCGACTTCAGCACAGCTTTCTTGCAGGGCAGTCTGCACGAGGAGATCTGGCTGCGTCGCCCACCTGGCTTCACTGGGTCTTTCCCTCCTGGTACCCAGTGGAGTCTCCGGCGTCCAGTCTACGGTCTCCGCCAGACGCCTCGTGAGTGGCACGACACACTGAGGACTACGCTCGCGGCACTTGGGTTTGCTCCGTCTACTGCCGACCCGTCGCTGTTTCTGCGCACCGACACCTCTCTGCCGCCGTTCTACATCCTCGTGTACGTCGACGACTTGGTCTTTGCCACAGCTGACACTGCTGGACTCGCCTACGTGAAGTCCGAGCTGCAGAAGAGACACACGTGCACTGACCTGGGTGAACTGCGTAGCTACCTTGGCTTGCAGATCACCCGGGACAGAGCGCGCCGCACCATTACCCTGACTCAGTCACACATGGTGCAGCAGGTCCTTCAGCGCTTCGGCTTCACGTACTCCTCGCCTCAGGCCACTCCTCTGCCTACTCGCCACTCACTCTCAGCTCTGCCTTCGGATGAGTCCGTAGAGTCGAGTGGCCCGTTTGCAGAGCTTGTTGGCTGCCTCATGTACCTGATGACCTGCACACGTCCTGACCTTGCATACCCTCTTAGCATTCTCGCACGCTATGTTGCTCCTGGGAGACACCGACCAGAGCACATGGCTGCGTCGAAGAGGGTGTTGCGCTACTTGTGCAGCACGTCGGGCATGGGGCTAGTGCTTGGAGGGCGCAGTCCAGTGGTCCTCACTGGGCACGCAGACGCTTCTTGGGCTGACGACCAGGCTACGCAGCGGTCGTCACAGGGTTACACCTTCAGCCTTGGTTCCGGCTCTGTTTCGTGGCGGGCTACCCGCTCGTCTTCTGTTCTCGGCTCCAGTTGTGAGGCTGAGATCTACGCTGGGGCTATGGCTGCGCAGGAGTTACGTTGGCTCACCTACCTGCTGACCGACCTTGGAGAGCAGCCTCGTTCTCCTCCAGTCCTGTATGTAGACAACAAGGCCATGCTGGCCTTGTGTCGAGAGCAGCGACTGGAGCACAGAACGAAGCACATTGCTCTCCGCTACTTTCTTGCTCGTGAGCTACAGCAGCGTGGACAGTTGCGACTTGCGTACGTGGCCTCTGAGGCCAACACTGCTGATGTCTTCACCAAGGCACTTGCGCCTTGTGATCATCAGCGTTGCTGCACGCAGTTGGGTCTTGTGCTTGTCTTGCCTCACTTGCTCACTTCTTGACCTTGCTTGTACCTCGACCTATATATACTCTAAGTCGCGGCCTGCCCGCCGCCCTACTTCGACGGCCCCGCCGCCCTACGTCGTGGCCCGCCGCCCTACTTCGACGGCCCACCCGCCGCCCTACGACGCGGCCCCGCCGCCCTACGTCCCGGCCCGCCCGCCGCCCTACTTCGACGGCCCGCCCACCGCCCTACGTCGCGGCCCCGCCGCCCTACGTCCCGGCCCGCCCGCCGCCCTACTTCGACGGCCCGCCCGCCGCCCTACGTCGCGGCCCCGCCGCTCTCAGCTACGCGGCCCCGCCGCCCTCTGCTACGCGGCCCTGCCGCCCTCTGCTACGCGGCCCCGCCGCCATCTGCTACGCGGCCCCGCCGCCCTCTGCTACGCGGCCCCGCCGCCCCTCGATCGCGGCCCTGCCGCCCTCTTCTACGCGGCACCGCCGCCCTCTGCTCCGCGACCCCGCCGAGCCGCCCAGCAGCAGCCGCGCCGCCGCCGAGCCGCCGCCGCCTGAGCCGCCGCCCGGGCCGCCGCCGAGCCGCCGAGCCGTAGCCGCCCGAGCCGCCGCCGAGCCGCCCAGCAGCAGCCGAGCCGCCGCCGAGCCGCCGCCGCCCGAGCCGCCGCTGAGCTGCGACCGAGCCGCCGCCCGAGCCGCCCGGACCGCCCGAGCCGCCCGAGCCGCCCGAGCCGCCCGAGCCGCCGTCCTGCTGTTCCTGAGCTGTGTTCTTCTGCTGCTGACCTACCCGACTCTCCCAGCCCGGTGAGACTTTCAGCTGCAGCCATGGCCACCCCCAATGTTCTTACTTTTGACGCTGAGGGAAGGGCCATTGACTTTGCCGTCTGGATCGAAGACCTGCAGCTGTACTTACTGTGTGATGCGATAGATGAGGTCTCTCTTTTTGACTTTGTCTCTGGCGCTGTTCCTGCCCCACCTGCTGATGCTGACTCTGCCGTTCGCTCCAAGTGGGCGACCCGCGATGCTGCTGCACGTCTTGCTGTGCGTCGCCACCTCCCTTCCTCTGAGCGTGCCCACTTTAGTCAGTGCAAGACCGCTCAGGCCTTGTACGACGCTGTAGTTGCACGCTACTCCTCCCCTTCCTCCGCTACCCTTAGCCGCCTCATGCTACCGTTTCTCTTCCCTGACCTCGCTTCCTTTCCCACTGTCGCTGACCTCGTTACCCACCTCCGTGCTAGTGACACCCGCTACCGCGCTGCCCTTCCTGCTGAGTTCCGCGCTGCGAACCCTCCTCCCATGTACATCACCCTCTACTTTCTCGTCACCCGTCTCCCTGAGTCCCTTCGTGTCGTTAGGGACCAGTTTCTCTCTGTCTGTCCCACCACTCTCACTGTCGACCTCCTTGAGGAGTCCCTGCTAGCGGCTGAGAAGAGTATTGTCGCTGTAGGGGCCTCTCGGGGTGACCCTCGCACCCCCATCTTTGAGGGGTGTGGTCCTTCGCCCCTTCTGCCCTCTGTCGCCTCTGCCGCTGCGGCCGACCTCACTGGTTTTGAGTCGGTCGGCGCGGCGTCTGCCCCCAGCGGCAGACGCCGCTCTGGCAAGGGCAAGGGGGGCAAGGGAGCGGGTGGAGCTCGAGGGGGCGGTGGAGGAGGCGGAGGGGGTGGCGGGGGGAGTGGGGGTGGCGGTGGGGGTGGTGGCGGGAGTGGAGGTACTGGTGGCGGCGGTGGAGGCGGAGGTGGCGGCGGAGGTGGTAGCGGGGGAGGCGGTGGGAGCGGTGGGAGCGACAGTCCTGGTGGGGGAGGTGGAGGTTGAGACGGGGGTGGCGGTGGAGGCGGGGGTGGCGGTGGAGGCGGGGGTCGGAGTGGCTCGTCCCAGCGGAGCAGCTCTGGGGGTGGTCAGCGCCAGCAGCAGCAGCAGCAGCAGCAGCCGCAGCAGCAGCCACAGCAGCAGCAGCGCTCTCGCACCGTCCCCGCCCCTCAGCAGCTCCGTGAGTGGTACTCGCAGCGTCAGCGTGGTGGTGCGCTTGGTCCTTGCCCCTACGTTCTTCGCACCGGTGACCGTGCAGGGGAGCGGTGTGGAGGCGCCCACACAGCCCGCCGCTGCTTTGGCCGCCTGACTGACGCCTGGCGTCAGCAGTTTCCGGAGGCAGCTGAGATCCCCCGCTGGGGAGAGCTGTCTAGGGCTGGTGTAGCTATTTATGATCTTGATTTTGATGCTATTCTCTCTGCTATGTATGCTGCGATTGGTAGTGATGAGGATGACTGTTACCGGTGTTTCCCGCCCGACCCGGGCATTGGTACTGCCGCGTCAGGTACTAGTGAGGCTGCTGCCCTAGGTGCCAGTGCGTCTGTGCTCTCAGGTGCTGGTGAGTCTGCCCTCTCAGGTACTGTGTCGCCTTCGGCCTCTCACACCTTCACCCTTGACTCTGGAGCGTCTCGCTCCTTCTTTAGGGACCGCACCACTCTCACGCCGCTGAGTCGGCCGGTTGCGGTGTCCCTGGCTGACCCCTCTGGGGGGCCTGTCCTGTCTCGCTTCTCCACTGTCCTCCCGTGTCCGGCGGCCCCCTCTGGCACCCTGACTGGTCTCTACCTCCCCTCGTTCTCGACGAACTTGGTGAGTGGTGCTGACCTCCAGGATGCGGGTGTCCACCAGTTCACCCCTGCTCGTCAGCGGGTGACCCACTGCACGGAGGCGGATACAGGTCGCCACCTGGCTACGTTTACACGTCGGCCAGGGTCGAGCCTGTACACACTGACCACTGCTTCTCCTCCAGGTGCTGAGTCTGGTAGGGTCCCTTCGTCTGGTCAGGTGTTTGCTGCAGCGTCCAGGTCTGGTCCTGAGTCTGCCCCCTGCTCGTGTCGTCGTCTGTCTCACGAGACCCTCCTCTGGCACCACCGCCTTGGCCACCCCTCTCTGCTTCGGCTCAGAGGCATGGCCTCGCGAGTCCTTGTGTCTGGTCTTCCCCGGTCTCTCCCTCCCCTTCCTCCGGGCCCTGGCCCTACCTGTGTCCCCTGTGTCGAGGGGCGCCAGCGTGCTGCCCCTCACTCCTCCCAGTTTCCTCCGACAGAGGCCCCGTTGCAGACGCTTCACATGGACGTGTGGGGCCCAGCCCGCGTCCGTGGACAGGGTCAGGAGCGCTACTTCCTGCTGGTGGTTGACGACTACTCGCGTTACACCACGGTCTTCCCCTTGCGCAGCAAGGGTGAGGTCACTGAGGTGTTGATCGACTGGATCCGCGCAGCCCGTCTCCAGCTTCGGAGGAGCTTTGGCTCCGACTTCCCTGTTTTGCGTCTGCACTCGGACAGAGGCGGAGAGTTCTCCTCTGGCCTCCTGAGTGCCTACTGTCGTGCACGAGGCATCCGTCAGACCTTCACGCTTCCGGACTCACCACAGCAGAATGGGATTGCTGAGCGCCGCATTGGCATGGTCATGGACGTCGCTCGTACGTCCATGATGCATGCGGCTGCTCCCCATTTTCTGTGGCCGTTTGCGGTCAGGTACGCTGCGCACCAGATCAACCTCCACCCCAGGGTCTCTCGACCGGAGACCTCCCCAGCCCTGCTGTGGACGGGGAAGGTTGGCGATGCGTCGGCGTTCCGGGTCTGGGGATCTCGGGCGTTTGTTCGCGACCTGTCTGCGGACAAGCTGTCCCCTCGTGCTTCTCCCTGCGTCTTCCTGGGGTTCCCCCCCGACGCCCCTGGGTGGCAGTTTTACCACCCCACCTCTCGACGTGTTCTGTCCTCCCAGGACGTCACGTTCGACGAGTCGGTACCCTACTACCGCCTCTTCCCCTACCGCACTCCGTCCCTCCCCCCACCCCCGCTCTTCTTGGTACCAGGTCCCCCCCCGGTAGTCCCCCTCCCCCCTCAGGGTACTGCCCCTTCAGGTGTGTCCCAGGTAGACGCGGTCGAGCCTGTCGAGGTCACTGGTGACTCTGGTGCTGCTGCGGGAGCTGAGCCTGGGGGTGCGGAGTCTGGGGGTGCTGAGCCTGGGGGTGCTGAGCCTGGGGGTGCCGAGCCTGGGGGTGCTGTACCTGGGGGTGCTGTGCCTAGGGGTGCTGAGCCTGGGGGTGCTGCGTCTGGGGGTGCTGAGCCTGGAGGTGCCGAGCCTGGGGGTGCTGTGCCTGGGGGTGCTGAGCCTGGGGGTGCTGAGCCTGGGGGTGCTGTGCCTGAGGGTGCTTCGTCTCGCCGGGAGCCACTCTCCCCACAGGAGCTGCGTGAGTGGTTTGCCAGGCGCTGGAGGTGTGCTGCTGGTGCTGGTGGTTCTTCGGCTGCAGAGGGTACTGCTGCCTCGCGTCCCGCCGGTGCTCGTACTGTGGGTGCTGGAGCTGCTGGGTCTGAGAGTTCTCCTGGAGCTGGTACTGCTGAGGGTGTTGGCGCTGAGCCTGCCGTTGGCGGTCCGACTGACAGTGCTCCTGGTGCTGCTGCTGGAGGTTCTGGAGCTTCTGGTGGTGCTGCTGGAGGTGCTGCTGGAGTGGGTACTCCTGCCGGGGCTGCTGGTGCTGTTCCTGCTGTTTCTAGTGTCGCCGCGCGGCCCCGACCGTACTTCGTTCCGCTCCTGCAGCAGGTTCTTGGTCTTCCGCCTCCTCCTCCTCCTCCCTTAGAGGGTCCGCAGCCTGTCCGGTCACAGCCACAGCTACAGCCTGCCTCCCCTTTGCCTGCTCCTTCTCCCTACACTGGTCCGACTGGAGGTCTTACTGAGCGTCGTGAGCCTGCGTCTCGTCCTGTGACGCCTGTTCGTACTGAGCGCGCTAGTGGTCGCGGGTCGCGTCAGCGTCCTCCTCCTGTCCCTGGCACGCACCGGATGTCACTGCGTCCGTCCACTGCTCCTCTGCGTGCCCCTTTGCCTTCTCCTCCTGCTTCCTCTCTTCCTGCTCTTGCCGACCCGGAGTCGGACTCTCTTCGTGCTGCCAGTCCTACTGTCACGCGTCTCCTTGCTACAGCTATCACTGACCCTTCCTTCGAGTCGTCTGCTGCGTCTGCCCTTGTCACTGAGCTTGTCGACTTTGCTGCACGCTGTCGTCTAGACTACGCTGTTCGTCTTGTCACTGAGTCTGAGTCCGCCTGTCCTCCGTCCGTCGGGGGTGAGTGTGCCCTTGGCACGGACGTCCTTGAGGACAGGCAGGAGGAGTTCCAGTGTCTGGCCGCCGCTTCACCTCGTCTCGCGTCTGTACTGCTAGCCCCTGAGGGAGACCCGGATGCACCAGACATCCCGACTCCGCGCTCTTACGCGGAGGCGATAGAGGGTCCCTACTCCTCTCAGTGGCAGGCAGCTATGGATGCAGAGATGGCTTCCTGGAAGTCCACAGGCACCTACGTTGACGCTGTTCCCCCTCCTGGGGCGAACATCGTCAGTGGCATGTGGATTTTCAGGGTGAAGCGGCCGCCGGGTTCTCCGCCTGTCTTCAAGGCGCGTTACGTGGCTCGTGGCTTCAGTCAGCGGCAGGGGGTTGACTACTTTCAGACCTTCTCCCCCACCCCGAAGATGACCACTCTTCGGGTTCTGCTGCACGTTGCTGCTCACCGTGACTACGAGCTGCACTCTCTCGACTTCAGCACAGCTTTCTTGCAGGGCAGCCTGCACGAGGAGATCTGGCTGCGTCGCCCACCTGGCTTCACTGGGTCTTTCCCTCCTGGTACCCAGTGGAGTCTCCGGCGTCCAGTCTACGGTCTCCGCCAGGCGCCACGTGAGTGGCACGACACACTGAGGACTACGCTCGCGGCACTTGGGTTTGCTCCTTCTACTGCCGACCCGTCGCTGTTTCTGCGCACCGACACCTCTCTGCCGCCGTTCTACATCCTCGTGTACGTCGACGACTTGGTCTTTGCCACAGCTGACACTGCTGGACTCGCCTACGTGAAGTCCGAGCTGCAGAAGAGACACACGTGCACTGACCTGGGTGAACTGCGCAGCTACCTTGGCTTGCAGATCACCCGGGACAGAGCACGCCGCACCATCACCCTGACTCAGTCACACATGGTGCAGCAGGTCCTTCAGCGCTTCGGCTTCACGTACTCCTCGCCTCAGGCCACTCCTCTGCCTACTCGCCACTCGCTCTCAGCTCTGCCTTCGGATGAGTCCGTAGAGTCGAGTGGCCCGTATGCAGAGCTTGTTGGCTGCCTCATGTACCTGATGACCTGCACACGACCTGACCTTGCATACCCTCTTAGCATTCTCGCACGCTATGTTGCTCCTGGGAGACACCGACCAGAGCACATGGCTGCAGCGAAGAGGGTGTTGCGCTACTTGTGCAGTACGTCGGGCATGGGGCTAGTGCTTGGAGGGCGCAGTCCAGTGGTCCTCACTGGGCACGCGGACGCTTCTTGGGCCGACGACCAGGCTACGCAGCGGTCGTCACAGGGTTACACCTTCAGCCTTGGTTCCGGCTCTGTTTCGTGGCGGGCTACCCGCTCGTCTTCTGTTCTCGGCTCCAGTTGTGAGGCTGAGATCTACGCTGGGGCTATGGCTGCACAGGAGTTACGCTGGCTCACCTACCTGTTGACCGACCTTGGAGAGCAGCCTCGTTCTCCTCCAGTCCTGTACGTAGACAACAAGGCCATGCTGGCCTTGTGTCGAGAGCAGCGACTGGAGCACAGAACAAAGCACATTGCTCTCCGCTACTTTCTTGCTCGTGAGCTATAGCAGCGTCGACAGTTGCGACTTGCGTACGTGGCCTCTGAGGCCAACACTGCTGATGTCTTCACCAAGGCACTTGCGCCTTGTGATCATCAGCGTTGTTGCACGCAGTTGGGTCTTGTGCCTGTCTTGCCTCACTTGCTCTCCTCTTGACCTTGCTTGTACCTTTGCCTATATATACTCTTGCTCTTGCTTGCTTGACTCTTGTATATCTCTATATATGATCTTGCATGTGAACTGGCCATGTGGCCTTGAACTTGTGCTCGGAATGTGTGGTGACTTTGTGATCCACCCTGAGCTTTGCTTTGCTTTGCTTGACTGGTCTTGTGACCCCTTGTTCTCCCCCACTTTGCCTATGGGGGTGTGTCAGAACATTATAGCTTACTTATTTGTGTAGGCTATAGTGGGGTATCCCATAGGGGGTACAACCCAATTAGGGTTTCCTATTTGTACTCACTTCGTTCATAGTCATTTCATTCTCGTTCTCTCTTCCACAATGTGCTTTGTCCTGTGCTCCAGTCGCTGCTCTCGACACAAGGCCAGCATGGCCTTGTTGTCTACGTACAGGACTGGAGGAGAACGAGGCGGCTCTCCAAGGTCGGTCAGCAGGTAGGTGAGCCAGCGAAGATCCTGAGCAGCCATAGCCCCGGCGTAGATCTCAGCCTCACAACTGGAGCCGAGAACAGAAGACGAGCGGGTAGCCCGCCACGAAACAGAGCCGGAACCAAGACTGAAGGTGTAACCCTGTGACGACCGCTGCGTAGCCTGGTCGTCAGCCCAAGAAGCGTCCGCATGCCCAGCGAGGACCACTGGACTCCGCCCTCCAAGCACTAGCCCCATGCCCGACGTACTGCACAAGTAGCGCAACACCCTCTTCGCTGCAGCCATGTGCTCTGGTCGGTGTCTCCCAGGAGCAACATAGCGTGCGAGAATGCTAAGAGGGTATGCAAGGTCAGGTCGAGTGCAGGTCATCAGGTACATGAGGCAGCCAACAAGCTCTGCATACGGGCCACTCGACTCTACGGACTCATCCGAAGGCAGAGCTGAGAGCGAGTGGCGAGTAGGCAGAGGAGTGGCCTGAGGCGAGGAGTACGTGAAGCCGAAGCGCTGAAGGACCTGCTGCACCATGTGTGACTGAGTCAGGGTAATGGTGCGGCGTGCTCTGTCCCGGCTGATCTGCAAGCCAAGGTAGCTGCGCAGTTCACCCAGGTCAGTGCACGTGTGTCTCTTCTGCAGCTCGGACTTCACGTAGGCGAGTCCAGCAGTGTCAGCTGTGGCAAAGACCAAGTCGTCGACGTACACGAGGATGTAGAACGGCGGCAGAGAGGTGTCGGTGCGCAGAAACAGCGACGGGTCTGCAGTGGAAGGAGCAAACCCAAGTGCCGCCAGCGTAGTCCTCAGTGTGTCGTGCCACTCACGCGGCGCCTGGCGGAGACCGTAGACTGGACGCCGGAGACTCCACTGGGTACCCTCTAAGGGAGGAGGAGGAGGACCAGGAGAAGGTGAAAGACCAAGAACCTGCTGCAGGAGAGGAACGAAGTACAGTCGGGGCCGCGTGGCGACGCCACAAACAGCAGGGACAGTACCAGTACCTCCAGCAGGAGGACCAGCTCCAGCAGCACCTCCAGCAGCACCTCCAGTAGCTCCAGAGTCCCCAGCAGCAGCAGAACCTCCAGCAGCACCAGGAGCACCAGTCGAACCCGCAGGCCCAGCAGCTCCAGTACACCCAGTACGAGCACCTCCGGGACCCGCGGCAGCAGCACCCTCAGCAGCCGAAGAGCCTCCAGCACCAGCAGCACGCCTCCAACGCCGGGCAAACCGCTCACGCAGCTCCTGTGGGGAGAGTGGCTCTCGGCGAGACGAAGCACCCGGAGAACCTCCAGGCGAAGAACCCCCAGGCTCAACACCCCCAGGCAAAGTTGTTGGCTGCCTCATGTACCTGATGACTTGCACTCGACCTGACCTTGCATACCCTCTTAGCATCTTGGCACGCTATGTTGCTCCAGGAAGACACAGACCTGAGCACATGGCTGCAGCGAAGAGGGTGTTGCGCTACTTGTGCAGTACGTCAGGCATGGGACTTGTGCTTGGAAGGCGGAGTCTAGTGGTCCTCACTGGTCACGCAGACTCATCTTGGGTTGACGACTTGGCTACGCAGCGGTCGTCACAGGGTATAACCTTCAGCCTTGGTTCCGGCTCTATTTCGTGGCGGTCTACCCGCTCGTCTTCTGTTCTCAGCTCTAGCTATGAGGCTGAGATCTACGGAGGGGCCATGGCTGCACAGGAGTTACGCTGGCTCACCTACCTTCTGACTGACCTCAGAGAGCCGCCTTGTTCTCCTCCAGTTCTGTACGTAGACAATGTCAACGGGAGTTGTGTGTTGGCCCCGTCCTCGCTTGGGCGGAGCCTACATCGTGGTCGGGTGTGAGGGGAGCAGCCGACCTACAGTAGTGGGCGAGTTGGTTGACGGGGAGGTCGACCTGCACGAGGACCACTGCACGGGCACCGACTTCAGGGTGGCGCCGACTTTGGGGAGGTCGACCTGGGAGTCGACCTGCGGATGACGTCAACTTCGGGAAGCTGACTTCGGTGGTCGGCTGATAGACCGCTGGTTGACCTGTGGGTGGTCGACTGGACCTGGTGGTCGACGAAGAAGGGGGGCCGACGTCGACCTCGACTCAGGACGCCGAGCAGCTGGGCGTCGAGTAGCGGGGCGTCAACTTCGTGACGCCAAATTCGGGTGGCCAACGTGGGTGGTCGGCCAACGACTGTGCTGGTCGACGCGGAGCTGGTTGACCAGAAGGGACGTCGACCTGGAGGAGGTCGATCGAAGGAGGTGGTCGTCGACTTGGGAGGTCGGCGGGCACGTACTGGAGTTGCTGGTCGATGTGGTTGCCCGGTCGACCATGTTACCTGGGTGACGAAGTGCTGCGGAGGAGTGCGACGGTCGCCCAGGCGAAGTTGGCGAGCCCGACCTCGGTGGTGGTATCCCGAGGTCGACGTGGCCGATCAGAGACAATCGTCAGCTCGAGGTTGACGTGGTGTTGTGCGCTGTGCAGGTGACGAGACACTGCACGCCAATCCTCTGCGTGCACCTGCGAAGCGGGTGCACTGCTGTCTGCGTGAGCAACGCTGGCACGCCGTCCATCTGCGACGTTGGCACACCATCGACCTTGCCTTGCTGGAGCGCGGTCGACCAAGTCGTGCTGGAACGCGGTCGACCAAGCTGCGCTGGCATTTGGCCGACCTGAATGCTTGCTCTGATGTAGTCTTGTTATGCTCACTTCATTGTATCATTGTTCAGAACTTTTCCTAGTGAAAATCTTGCCAATTCTCCCCGTGAACTAGCAAGAAGCGTGAACACAAGGAAACGACTAAGTGAACGAACGCAGAGATCACACGAGCATTCGTGCCTAGCCCGTAGTCTATCTCCCGTTGCAGCAGTTATCTCCGCATGGTGCGGTGAGCGTGGAGGACACCGCGACGTAGTTCAGTCTTGCCGACTTAGCACATACCAATCATGTTCGTAGACCGGCAGCCGTGCAGTCACTAGCGTGCGCGTAGGCGACGCCGAGGTGATGGACACCCTGGAGGGACGGCTGGAGGATGCGAGGAGACGCCATGAGGCCCAGGAGTATGGGGCGATACCCTGGGCAGTCGTCGAAGCCGGACTCCGCTCCGTGTGGGCGGCGGAGCATCCCCCTTCTCGACCTGCCTCTCCTCGACCGGTGAACAACGACGGCGGCGTCGACGTGGGCGTCAATGCCGGTGGAGGTCAGGTCGGCAGCAGTGTGGGAGGCACGTCGAGACAACGAGGTGTGATACACGCCGGTAAAGTCGGCGGCGTTCAGGCGCGAGGGATGCAGTCGTCGGCGGCTGCAGGTTCTTTGCAGGGTGACGTCGGAGGTCGACGGAGTGGGCTGTCGCCGATGTCGGCGTCCCAGGTGACGGCAGGTGGGATTGCGCTGAGCTACGGCTACTTCAAGTTTACGCCGGACAGGATCTCAGTCACCCCTCCGCTGGTCGGTCGACCCGACATTCTCACCTGGAAGGAAGCTATAGAGCCCCAGCTGGAGATGGCCGGGCTGATCGGCTTCGCCCGAGGGACCGTGGCGACGCCAGGGGAGCACCACCCCGACTTGCGGGCGGAATTTCGCGCCGTGCAGCTGTTGACCTTCACGGTCATCTCGCGGTGATGCTCGCCGGGCGTGCAGATCGCCTTGAAGTGGTGCCGGGAGTACATTGACGCTGGCCACCGGGCGTGGCACTTCATTGAGTCGACGTACCAGGTCACCAACGACCTGTTCATCGCCCAGCTGGAGGGACAGCTGACGCACCTGCGTATGGGTGACGAGGAGACAGCGACTGACTACTGCAACCGAGCCCGGCGAATTCTCGCCACTATCACGATGGCCGGCGCGCAGTATTCCACTGCGTCGTACATCACCCATGTCATGCAGGGACTCTCTAGCAGCTACAACCTGCTGAAGCGACAGTCTATGGCGCCGAGCACAAGGGCGATGCTCAACGAGGACAACCTGACCTCGTACATCCTGCAGGACGAGGCGATGCAGGAGGCTGAGCGGTCACAGGAACTCTTGGCGCATGCCAACTTCGTCGCCCCGGCGAAGCAAGGAGGCCGACCAGGACAGCGAGGACAGTCTGGTGGCGGCGGGAGCGGTGGTTGGAAGCTGGCCAAGGAGGTCGATAAGAAGAGGTCGACCAAGGACGGCGGTCGGGGAGGAGGAGGTCGACGTCGGGAGTGCTGGCTGTGCGGCGACCCCGACCATCTCTCCTTCGAGTGTCCCAACCGCAGTGACTCCGACGACGTCGACGCTAAGGGAGGCCGTGGGAGGTCTGGCAGCCGACGTCCTCGTCGTGGAGGAAACCAGCCGCGCAAGGAGAAGCAGTCGACCAAGACATCGACTTCGGCGAAGGACGCCGACTCCCCTGCTGGCGGCAAGGGGCGAGACGACAAGGCGGCGTCGTGCTCGCTCGTCAACGTCGTGGAGCCGACCATCTCTCTGACACCGCAGGCTGGAGAGGACTTCCAGGCGGTGGCGGCAGCTGTGCAGGCAAACCCGGCGGTGGTCCTGCTCGACAGCGGTTGCTCCCACCACCTGATGGGGACGAGGGAAGCCTTCGTCGACCTGCAGCCGAGCGGCGCCATCAGGCATGTGCGCGGCTTCAATGGGGCGCTACAGGACGTCCAGGGCCGTGGCACTGTCGCTTTGCAAGGAGAGGCCGGGAAGGAGGTGCTCATCCCCGACGTGTTGTACGTCCCGGGTGTGCGAGCCAACCTGCTGTCGGCCGGCTAGCTGAAGGAGCATGGCGTGAAGCTGCAGGAGGACGGAGACGGCATGCTGCTCGTCTCGGCAGCAGGGGAGGTGCTCAGGCGGGCGACGTACTCCGGGCGAGTCCTCTGCACCGACCTGCGTCCCTGCACAACGACGTCAGCGTCGACCACGCTGGAGGTCGTGGCTCTGCGGGCGATCATCTCGAAGACGAAGTCGACGCCAGACCGGATGCATGCGAGGCTTGCGCACGTCGGCATGGACACCATTCGGAGCTCGGCGAAGAACGAGGTCGCCATTGGGCTGGACCTCAAGTCGGCGACGGATGCCGACTCCCCGTGTGTCTCGTGCGTCGGCGGGAAACAGGCGCGGCACACCTTCCCCGACCAAGGCTCCGACGCCGACGACGTGCTGGCCGTCGTGCACATCGACCTGTGCGGGCCGTTTCGCGTGACTGCCAAGGATGGCAGCCTGTACTTCTTGCTGCTGAAGGACCGCAAGACTCGCTACGTGTGGGTGAAGTCGGTCGCCAAGAAGTTAGATGTGTTGCTGGAGTTCCAGAACTGGCTGGTGTTGGTGGAGAGACGGGTGACGAAGTCGGTGCTGATGCTGCGTTCTGACTGGGGAGGGAAGTTCCTCGGGAAGCAGTTCACTGACTTCGTGAACGGCAAGGGGATCGTCCACGACCTGACCTGCCCATACACCCCGCAGCAGAACGGCATGGCGGAGCGGGAGATGAGGACGGTGGTGGAGTCTGTGCGAACAATGCTGCTGCACATGGGTGTGCAGCACCACTGGTGGCACCTCGCACTGCGGCAGGCCGTCTGGGTCCGCAACTGCCTTGAGAGGTCGACGCTGCCACCAGGGACAACGTCGTACCAGCTGCTGACTGGGAAGAAGCCCGACTTGTCGCTGGCGAGAGTGTGGGGCTGCATGGCGCAGTTCCTTGTTCCTGAGCAGCAGCGTGGTGGGAAGCTGAAGCCGAAGGCCAGGTGGGGCCTGCACCTTGGCGTGTCGGCGGCGAGCAAGGGCTGGGAGCTCCTTGACATCGCCACTGACCGAGTGGTCACCACGTCGGACGTGGTATTCTACGAGGAGATGTCGCTAGCCGAGTGGAAAACGGAGCATGGGCCGGGGTCCGGCTGCTCATTATCCACCCCGCCCTCTGACACCTCGTCGCCGACGCTGCCGCTGCTTGCCGAGGTCGGCGAGCATTGTCGAACAAGGATGAATGAACTAACAATGAAATGAGTACAAGTAGGAAACCCTAGAATTGTGTACCCCCTATAGGCTAACCCACTGTAGCCTAAACAACTACAACATATATATAATGTTTGGCACACCCCCATAGGCGAAGTGGGGGAGAACTAGGGGTCACAAGACCAGTCAAGGAAAGCAAAGCAAAGCAAGCTCAGGGTGGATCACAAAGTGACCACACATTCCGAGCACAAGTTCAAGGCCACAAGGCCAGTTCACATGCAGGAGTACACATATATATAAGGCTAGACAAGCAAGAGCAGCAAAATATATATGTAACAGTACAAAGAGGGTCAAGAGGAGAGAGGCAAGACAGGCACAAGACCCAGCTGGGTATAGAAGCGCTGATGATTACAAGGCGAAAGTGCCTTGGTGAAGACATCAACAGTGTTGGCCTCGGAGGCCACGTACGCACGGCGCAACTGACCATGCTGTTGTAGCTCAAGAGCAAGGAAGTAGCGGAGAGCAATGTGCTTTGTTCTGTGCTCCAGTCTCTGCTCTCGACACAAGACCAGCATGGCCTTATTGTCTACGTACAGGACTGGAGGAGAACGAGGCGGCTCTCCAAGGTCGGTCAGCAGGTAGGTGAGCCAGCGAAGCTCCTGAGCAGCCATGGCCCCTGCGTAAATCTCAGCCTCACAACTGGAGCCGAGAACAGAAGACGAGCGAGTAGCCCGCCACGAAACAGAGCCGGAACCAAGGCTGAAGGTGTAACCCTGTGACGACCGCTGCGTAGCCTGGTCGTCAGCCCAAGAAGCGTCTGCGTGCCCAGTGAGGACCACTGGACTCCGCCCTCCAAGCACTAGCCCCATGCCCGACGTACTGCACAAGTAGCGCAACACCCTCTTCGGTGCAGCCATGTGCTCTGGTCGGTGTCTCCCAGAAGCAACATAGCGTGCAAGAATGCTAAGAGGGTATGCAAGGTCAGGTCGTGTGCAGGTCATCAGGTACATGAGGCAGCCAATAAGCTCTGGGTATGGGCCACTCGAATCTACGGACTCATCCGAAGGCAGAGCTTAGAGCGAGTGGCGAGTAGACAGAGGAGTGGCCTGAGGCGAGGAGTACGTGAAGCCGAAGCGCTGAAGGACCTGCTGCACCATGTGTGACTGAGTCAGGGTGATGGTGCGGCGTGCTCTGTCCCGGGTGATCTGCAAGCCAAGGTAGCTGCGCAGTTCACCCAGGTCTGTGCACGTGTGTCTCTTCTGCAGCTCGGACTTCACGTGGGCGAGTCCAGCAGTGTTAGCTGTGGCAAAGACCAAGTCGTCGCCGTACACGAAGATGTAGAATGGCGGCAGAGAGGTGTCGGTGCGTAGAAACAGCGACGGGTCAGAAGTGGAGGGAGCAAACCCAAGAGCCGCAAGTGTAGTCCTCATTGTGTCGTGCCACTCACGCGGTGCCTGGCGGAGACCGTAGACCGGCCGCGGAAGGCTCCACTGGGTGCTAGGAGGAAAAGTCCCAGTGAAGCCAAGATGGCGGCGCAGCCAGATCTCCTCGTGCAGGCTGCCCTGCAGGAAAGCAGTGCTGAAGTCAAGAGAGTGTAGCTCGTAATCACGGTGAGCAGCGACGTGCAGCAGTACCCGAAGAGTGGTCATCTTTGGGGTGGGAGAGAAGGTCTGAAAGTAGTCAACTCCCTACCGCTGACTGAAGCCACGAGCTACGTAACGCGCCTTGAAGACAGGCGGAGAACCCGGCGGTCGCTTCACCCTGAAAATCCACATGCCACTGACGATGTTCGCCCCAGGAGGGGGGACAGCGTCAACGTAGGTGCCTGTGGACTTCCAGGAAGCCATCTCTGCATCCATAGCTGCCTGCCACTGAGAAGAGTAGGGACCCTCTATCGCCTCCGCGTAAGAGCGCGGAGTCGGGATGTCAAGTGCATCCGGGTCTCCCTCAGGGGTAAACAGTACGGACACAAGATGAGGTGAAGCAGCGGCCAAGCACTGGAACTCCTCCTGCCTGTCCTCAAGGACGTCCGTGCCAAGGGCACACTCACCCCCGATGGACGGAGGACAGACAAACTCAGACTCAGCGACAAGACTAGCAGCGTAGTCTAGGCGACAGCGAGCAGCAAAGTCGACGAGCTCAGCAACTAGGGCAGACGCAGCAGTGGACTCAAAGGAAGGGTCAGTGACGACAGTAGCAAGGAGACGCGTGATAGTAGGACTGGAAGCACGAAGGGAGTCAGACCCCGGGTCCGGAACAGCAGGAAGAGAGGACGCAGGAGGAGACGGCAGAGGGACACGCTGCGGAGCAGTGGAAGGACGAAGCGCCATCCGGTGAGTGCCCGGGACAGCGGGACACGCTGACTAGTTACACGACCACCAGTGAGAGCAGCACGGACAGGCGACGCACGGCGAGACTCAGGCTCACGACGCTCAGTAAGACCTCCAGTCGGACCAGTGTAAGGAGCAGGACCAGGGAGAGAGGAGGCAGACGGAGGACACCCTAAGGAGGGAGGAGGACAAGAAGGAGGAAGCTGACTAAGAACCTTCTGAAGGAGCGGAACGAAGTACGGCCGCTGCCGCACAGCGACTCTAGAACCAGGGTCCGCAGTACCAGCAGCAGCTCCAACACCAGGGTCCACAGCACCAGCCGCAGCTCCAACTCCCGGGTCCGCAGCACCAGCAGCAGCTCCAACACCAGGGTCCACAGCACCAGCCGCAGCTCAAACTCCGGGGTCCGCAGCACCAGCAGCAGCTCCAACACCAGGGTCCACAGCAGCAGCCGCAGCTCAAACTCCCGGGTCCGGAGTACCAGCAGCAGCTCCAACGCCCGAGTCCTCAGCACCAGCAGCAGCTCCAACGCCCAAGTCTGTAGCATCAGCAGCAGCTCCAACGCCCAAGTCTGTAGCATCAGCAGCAGCTCCAACGCCAAGGTCCGCAGCACCAGCAGCAGCACCAACTCCCGGGTCCGCAGCACCAGCAGCAGCACCAACGCTCGGGTCCGCAGCACTAGCAGCAGCTCCAACGCCCCGGTCCGCAGCACCAGCAGCAGCGGAGTCCGTGAGACGAGGCGCGCCACTCCGAAGTGTGCAGCGCCGCTCGTACCACTCACGGATCCGCTCACGGGAGGGGAGCTCCCGACTAGGAGGAGAAGTACCAGCACCAGTCCCTGTAGTGCGTCTGGCTCCAGAGGTACCTCTCCGGAGGCTGCAGTACTGTAAGTACCACTCACGCAGCTGCTCCGAGGAGAGGCCTCCTCCAGGTGTAGGACCCTCAGGCCCAGCACCTCCAGAGTCATAACCCCCAGGCCCCGCACCCCCAGGCTCAGCACCCCCAGTCCCCGCACCCGCAGGCTCAGCACCCCCAGGCTCAGCACCCCCAGGCTCAGCACCCCCAGTCTCCGCACCCCCAGGCTCAGCACCCCCAGTCTCCGCACGCCCAGGCTCAGCACCCCCAGTCTCCGCACCCCCAGGATCAGCACCCCCAGTAGGACGAGAGTCAACATCAACCTCAACAGGCTCAACCGGGTCTACCTGAGACACACCTGAGGGAGCCGCACCCTGAGGGGGGAGGGGGTCTATGACAGCAGCACCTGGCGCGAGGAAGAGAGGCGGGGGGGAGAGCAGGGCAGTGCGGTAGTGGAAGAGGCGGTAGTAGGGGACAGACTCGTCAAAAGTGACGTCTTGAGAGGGCAAGACCCGGCGCGAGGTGGTGTGGTAAAACTGCCAACCAGGCGCGTCTGGGACAAAGCCAAGGAAGACGCAGGGAACAGCACGAGAGGAGAGCTTGTCCGCAGACGTATCGCGGACAAAAGCTCGAGATCCCCAGACCCGGAAACGCGACGCATCGCCAACCTCCCCTGTCCACAGCAGTGTGGGCGAGGTCTCCGGCAAGGAGACACGGGGCCAGAGGTTGAGCTGATGCGCAGCGTACCGGACCGCAAACGGCCACAGAAAGTGGGGGGCAGCCGCATGGATCAAGGAGGTACGGGCGACCTCCATGACCAGGCCAATGCGGCGCTCCGCAACCCCATTCTGCTGTGGAGAGGCCGGAAGCGTGAACGACTGCTCAATGCCGTGCTCATCACAGTAGGCTGCCAAGAGGTCGGAGGAGAACTCACCACCTCTGTCAGAGTGCAAGCGCAGGACAGGAAAGTCCGTGCGGAAACGCTCGCTGAGCTGGAGACGGGCTCTGCGGATCCAAGGGATCAAGACATCAGGGACCTCACCCTTGGTGCGCAAGGGGAAGACCGTGGTGTAGCGCGAGTAGTCGTCAACAACTATCAGGAGGTACCTCTCCTGACCCTGACCACGGACGCGGGCTGGGCCCCACACGTCCATGTGGAGCGTCTGCAAAGGAGCAGTCGTCGGGGGAAACGAGGAGGAGTGAGGAGCGGCGCGCTGCCACCCCTCAACACAGGGAAGACAGGGAGGAGCAGGCGAGGGTGGGAGGGGAGGGAGGACCCTGGGAAGACCAGAGACAAGGTACCGGGAGTGCATGGCACGAAGGCGCTGCACAGACGGGTGGCCAAGTCGGTGGTGCCAGAGGACAGTCTCGTGCGCTAGAGAGCGACACGAGCAGGGGGCAGACAGCTGACCTGACGCGGACGCAGACGCAGACGCAGCGACCTGAGGGGAGGCAGTAGTCAGTGTGTACAGGTTCGACCCCGGCTGCCGGGTGAAGGTAGCCAAGTGGCGGCCTGTACGAGCACACGTGCAGTGTGTCACACGCTCGTAGGCAGGGGTGAACTGGTGAACAGCCCCGCCCTGGAGTGCACAACCTGCCACCAAGTTCGTAGAGAACGAGGGGAGGTGGAGACCTGACAGTGTGCCCGACGGGACCGCAGGACAGGGAAGGACAGTGGAGGAGGTCGCAATGACCAGACCCCGAGAGGGGTCAGCGAGGGAGACAGCTACTGGCCGAGCAAGTGGCTCAAGGGCAGTGCGGTCACGAAAGAAACAGCGAGAAGCACCTAAGTCCAGCGTGAAGGTGTGCAGTGCTGCAGTCAGCACAGTACTCGGGGGGCCAAACGTACAAGCACCTAGAGCAGCAGCCTCACCAGCACGTGGGGCAGGGGACACGCAAGTACCTGAAGCGGCAGACACACAAGTCCTAATGCCCGGGTGACACTCAGGTACTCAGCACCCTCTCCACTAGTAGACATCACATACATGGCAGTGAGAATAGCATCAAAGTCTATAGCATAGATATCAATCCCCTTCTTCAGGAGATCAATCCACCGGGGCAACTCAGTGGCCTGAGGGAACTGAACACGCCAAGCGTCGTTCAGACGAGCGAAGCAACGCTGTGTGGCGTACGGTCCCCCACACGGCTGGCCAGTGCGGTCACCAGTGCGAATGACGTACGTGCAGCTAAGGCCAGCCCCCCCCCCCCCCCCCCCCCCCCCCCCACGGTGCTGAGAGTACCACTCACGGACCTCCTGGGGCGACGGAGTGTGCTGCTGGCCCTGGCCACCGCCAGTGCCTCCACGACCACCACCGCCGCTAACACCTTCTCGACCACCCCAACCCCGGCCGCCGCCTCGTCCACTGCCAACCCCCACCACCTCCTCCGTCCCGGCCACCTCCCCCGCCGCTGCCGCCACCCCCCCCACCGCTGCAACCTCCCCCGCCCGCGCCACCACCCCCGCCACCACCACCTCCCCCACCACCGCCTCCCCCGCTGTCACCACCACCGCCCTTGCCCCCTTTGCCCTTGCCGCTGCGGCGCCCGCTCGAAGCAGACGCAGTCCCGACCTTCTCAGCACCAAGGAGGTCGACAGCAGCAGCAGAGGCGACAGAGGGAAGAAGGGGGGAGGGAGAACACCCCTCAAAGAACGGGGTACGGGGGTCACCACGAGAGGCACCTACAGCGACTATGCTAGCCTCAACTGCAAGGAGTTCCTTCTCGAGGAGGGCAATGGTGAGCTCAGTGGGGCAGCGAACTAGGAAGTGGTCCCTGACTGAGCGCAGAGTGTCAGGGAGGCGCGTGACTAGGTGGTAGAGAGTGAGCCAGAGCGGGGGTGGGTTCGTGGCAAGGAACTCATCAGGCATAGTGGCGCGGAAGCGAGCCTCACTAGTGCGGAGGTGGGTAATAAGGTCAGCGACTGTGTGGAAAGAAGCTAAGTCGGGGAACAGGTAGGGAAGAGAGAGACGGCCTAGTGCGGCAGAGGCCGGTGAGGAGTAGCGGGCAACGACAGCAGTGTACAGTGCCTGCGCAGTCTTGTGCTGCCCAAAGTGCTCGCGCTCATCTATCGGCAGAGAGTTGCGAATAGCGAAGCGAGCATGGGCGTCACGAGTCTGCCACTGTGAGCAGGCAGTGCTGTCAGCAGTAGCAGCAGGAGCAGTAGCGTGGCCTAGGGCGTGATCGTACAGTGAGATGTCTTCCTTGGCAGTGAGCTGTAGGAAGAGGTGTAGGTCATCAAGCCAGGTGTCGAACTTCACTGGGCGGCCCTCAGCATCGAAGGCTAGCACAGGAGGGCTAGCCATGGTAGCAGCAGTGGGAAAAGCAGAAGGAGTACCCAAAGGGTAGGTAGGGCGGCGCGGCTCGGTAAAGGCGGTGCGGCTCGGTACAGGTAGGGCGGCGCGGCTCGGTACAGGTAAGGCGGCGCGGCTCGGTTAGGGCGGCGCGGTTAGGTTCGGGCGGCGCGGCTCGGTTAGGGCTGGGCGGCTCGGGTCGGGCGGCTCGGTTCGGACTGGGAGGCTCGGTTCGGGCTGCTCGGTTCGGGCGGCTCGTTCTGGGTGGGGCCGTTCGGGGCCTATAGAGGCGAGTGCGGGAAGCGGGTGGGGCCGATCGGGGCCGTTAGGGACGAGCGCGGGGCCGACGTGGGCCTCTAAGGGCGAGCGCGGGGCCGATCGGGGCCGTTAGGGACGAGAGCGGGGCCGAACGGGGCCATTAGGGACGAGCGCGGGGCCGTAAGGGGGGCCACTAAGGGCAAGCGCGGGGCCTCCCAGGGCCTTAGGGACGAGCGCGGGGCCGATTCGGGGCCTCTAAGGGCGAGCGCGGGGCCGTTCGGGGCCTCTAAGGGCGAGCGCGGGGCCATTGTGGGCCTCTAGGGGCAAACGCGGGGCTGTTCGGGGCCTCTAAGGACGAGCGCGGGGCCGATCGGGGCCTCTAAGGGTAAGCGCGGGGCCGTTAGGGGCCTCTAAGGGCGAGCGCGGGGCCGATCGAGGCCTCTAGGGACGAGAGCGCGGGGCCGACGGGGCCTCTAGGAGCATGAAAGCCGAGGCGACCTAGGGCGTAGGTAGGTAGGTAGGTAGGTAGCGGTGGGCCCTAAAAATCGGTCCTTGGAAGGACCTGCTCTGATACCATGTCGAACAAGGATGAATGAACTAACTGTGAAATGAGTACAAGAAGGAAACCCTAGAATTGTGTACCCCCTATAGGCTATCCCACTGTAGCCTAAACAACTACTGAGGATCTTCCTCAGCATCGTCGCCGTCCTCAACCTCAACCTGATGCAGCTCGACGTGAAGAACGCCTTCCTGTAGAGCAAGCTCGATCGGGTGCTGTACATGTCCCAGCCGGACTACTTCAACGACGGAACCGGACGGTGTGTACGCTGCTGAAGAGCCTGTACGGGCTGAAGCAGTCGCCGCTGTTGTGGTACTTGGCGCTCAACGATGTGCTGGTCGGCGCCGGGTGGAAGAAGAGCCAGGTCGACGAGGCTCTCTACTTCAAGGTTGGCGAGGGTGGAGTGGTCTGTTAGGTGCTGGTCTACGTCGACGACCTGCTCGCCGCCAGCAGCAGCGCCGCGATGCTGAAGGAGCTGCTGGAAGCCGCCTTCGAGCTGCGCGAGATCTCGCCGGTGCAGAAGTACCTCGGGCTGGAGATCGTGCGCGACAGGTCGGCGGGGAAGCTGTGGCTGCATCAGCAGGGCTACGCCGACAAGCTGCGTAGGTGCTTCATCGACGAGGAGCAGATAGGGCGCACCCCGAAGACACCGCTCTCGGTCGGCGCCTATGCCGAGCTCACCTTTGATGACGAGGAGGTGCAGGAGCAGCAGGAGGAGGAGTACCGGCAGAAGGTCGGCTCGCTGCAGTTCGCGGCGACGACGACGAGGCCGGACATCGCCTTTGCCTGCAGCAAGCTGGGGAGCGGCCTCACGGTGAGGAGCGACCAGCACTGGCGCGAGGTCGACCGCTGCCTCGCCTACCTCACCAACACGCGTGACACCGCCCTGGAGTTCGGCGGTGGACCTGAGTCACTGGAGCTGGTCGGCTACGTGGACGCCGACGACGCTAGAGACAAGCAAAACAGGAGAGCACGGGTGGCTACGTGTTCGTCTACAGAGGGGCTGCAGTCTCCTGGTCGAGCCAGCGCATCAAGTGCGCGACACTGTCGTCGACCGAGTCGGAGTACGTGGCAGCCACTGAAGCTGGCAAGGAGGGACGCCGCCTTCGCTTCCTCCTCGCAGAGTTCCGGCAGCTGGATGCCGGGAAGCCGACTGTCCTGCGCGTGGACAACAAGTCGGCCATCACGGTTGCCGAGCGCATGGGGTTGACAGGCAACCTCAAGCACATGGAGTGGCGACAGGCCTGGCTGCAGCACATGGTGAAGCGCAGGAAGTTCTCGCTGCAGTACATCCCAACCGCTGAGCAGCCGGCCGATTTCCTGACGAAGGCGCTGCACTATCCGGCCTTCAACCGGTGCTCCGTCGCAATCGGCCAAGTGCGCTTGGCCAACTTTGACGACGGCGATAACGACGAGCAGCAGTAGGTGCCATGCCCTCTTGCATGGCTGGTGCGGTGACCGGTGTGCTGTGTGTTGGGTGCACGCCGACGGGCTATTCTCGGAAGCTGTACTGCCGTGTGGGCTGGGGGCCCAAGCGTGAACGCGGCAGGGGAGTGTCAACGGGAGTTGTGTGTTGGCCCCGTCCTCGCTTGGGCGGAGCCGACATCGTGGTCGGGTGTGATGGGAGCAGCCGACCTACAGGAGTGGGCGAGTTGGTTGACGGGGAGGTCGACCTGCACGAGGACCACTGCACGGGCACCGACTTCAGGGTGGCGCCGACTTTGGGGAGGTCGACCTGGGAGTCGACCTGCGGATGACGTCAACTTGGGGAAGCCGACTTCGGTGGTCGGCTGATAGACCGCTGGTCGACCTGTGGGTGGTCGACTGGACCTGGTGGTCGACGAAGAAGGGGGGCCGACGTCGACCTCGACTCAGGACGCCGAGCAGCTGGGCGTCGAGTAGCGGGGCGTCAACTTCGTGACGCCAACTTCGGGTGGCCGACGTGGGTGGTCGGCCGACGACTGTGCTGGTCGACGCGGAGCTGGTTGACCAGAAGGGACGTCGACCTGGAGGAGGTCGACCGATGGAGGTGGTCGTCGACTTGGGAGGTCGGCGGGCACGTACTGGAGTTGCTGGTCGACGTGGTTGCCCGGTCGACCAGGTTACCTGGGTGACGAAGTGCTGCGGAGGAGTGCGACGGTCGCCCAGGCGAAGTTGGCGAGCCCGACCTCGGTGGTGGTATCCCGAGGTCGACGTGGCCGATCAGAGACAATCGTCAGCTCGAGGTTGACGTGGTGTTGTGCGCTGTGCAGGTGACGAGACATTGCATGCCAATCCTCTGCGTGAACCTGCGAAGCGGGTGCACTGCTGTCCTGCGTGAGCAACGCTGGCACGCCGTCCACCTGCGACATTGGCACACCATCGACCTTGCCTTGCTGGAGCGCGGTCGACCAAGTCGTGCTGGAACGCGGTCGACCAAGCTGCGCTGGCAGTTGGCCGACCTGAATGCTTGCTCTCATGTAGTCTTGCTATGCTAACTTCATTGTATCATTGTTCTGAACTTTTCCTAGTGAAACTCTTGCCAATTCTCCCCGTGAACTAGCAAGAAGCGTGAACACAACGAAACGACTAAGTGAACGAACGCAAAGATCACACGAGCACACGTGCCTAGCTCGTAGTCTAGCTCCCGTTGCAGCAGTTATCTCCTCAGACAACAAGGCCATGCTGGCCTTGTGTCGGGAGCACAGAATGGAGCACGGAACGAAGCACATTGCTCTTCGCTACTTCCTTGCTCGTGAGCTTCAGCAGCGTGGTCAGCTGCGCCTTGCTTACATGGCCTCTCGGGCCAACACTGCTGATATCTTCACCAAGGCACTTCAGCCTTGTGATCATCAGCGCTTCTGTACTCTGTTAGGTCTTGTGCCTACTTGGCCTCACTTGCTCACTTCTTGACTTTGCTTGTACTATGACCTATATATACCTGCACTTGCTGTCAAACTTATATGATCTAGCCTGTGTAGGCTGTAGCGGGTTAGACACTAAGGGGTACACAATTCTAGGGTTTCACATTTGTATCACTTTCATTCCTTAGTCAATCCATTCTCGTTCGAAGTTTCTCACTTGCATGTTTATCTTTATATGTATAATCCTGCATGTGAACTGGCCTTGTGGCCTTTGAACTTGTGCTCAGAATATGTGGTGACGTTGTGATCGACCCTGAGCTTGCTGTGCTTTGCTTGACCGGTCTTGTGACCCCTTGTTCTCCCCCACTTTGCCTATGGGGGTGTGTCAAACTTATAAGCTATAGTCTATCTAGGCTGTAGTGGGGTGGACACTAAGGGGTATGGTTTCCTAGGGTTTCATATTTGTACTCTTCACATTCCTTGGTCATTCATTCCTCATTCTTTTCACAAATTCAGTACACAAAATCGCGGAGTTACGTGCTGAGCATAAGCGGATACGTGCAGCGCTCCCACGACTCAAAAAACTCCTTGCGAACCGATCGGTAGCCGCAGCAGCAGCAGCAGCAGCAGCAACGGCGACGACACCGACAAACTTATCTGCGACAATGGCAACAACTACAGTTAGTCTCGAAGTAGTGAAGGCGAGGCAACCAGAGGCGTTTGATCCTAGCGCGAAACGGAGCGACGTCCGTTGATTTGTAGCTGTACTATAAAATTTCTTCGAAGCCGTTGGATGCACGACCCTCAACCAAGACGCAATACGCATACCACTCGCAGCAACACTGTTAGGAGGCCCAGCTCTAGAGTGGATCAACAACAGTTTAGTCCAAGGCGAAGGGACGTGGGCGCAGTTTCGTGCAGCACTAATTGAACAGTTCGACGCGTTGAACAGTAGCTACTACGGAACACGACGCAACAAGCCAAATAGTGGCATGGGGCGATTGGCACCACCCACGACTGCCGACCCGATGGAGAACGACAAGGGCACGATGTGGAGCAGCGGCTAGCAAAAAATGAGAGGTGCGAATTTTGCGGCGCTACATGACATCGTTTCTTGGCGTGTTGGAAAATGGAGAAAGCACGTGCAGAACTGAGGGACAAGAACAGTGCGGCACCCTCGAAGCAGAAAACGGACAAAGTGGCAACTTCGGAGAGGGCAAAAAAAGGAGAAAATGATGGCGCGAGTTTAAAACGTCACGACCAGCCGGCACCAAAGGAAATCGCCGAGACTAAAAGGGGATCCGCAAAACAAGACCCTGCACTGACCGGGAAACTCCAGCCGTACACCCCGACAAGTAGGAATATTACTTTTTGTGGGCTTCAAGCCTTTACTACGGGAGAGTCAGAAATTAAACCGGTACCGGGTAATATCGGGACCCTACTCCAGAGCGCTAATAAGGGTCGAGCGTTCCGATGAGTTAATATTCTCTCCCAACAACTTTGTTTAAAGGCTCCATGTTCCCTACACATGAAGCCTACAGAGTTGCAAAGGCTTAGGGGAAGGTTCTAGGCTCAGAAGAAGGTGTACCAGCCTCGGATAAATCCTTTTAACCCTACTCAGGTGATACCTGGTATTGAGACAGCAGCTTCGAGCACATGACCAAGGGATGATACATTTGATCTACCATATGATCCTACAAGCAACACCATCGTCAGCTACTCGGAGCGGCAGCAGCCACTACTCCTCGAGGTGATCTACAACGGACGACGCCTACATTCCCTGGTGGACAGTGGTGCGCCCCACTCGGTGTGCGACCACGGGACGATGGAGAAAATCGGAGAGTCATCGGAGGAGACCCAATTTACAGCAAAGATGGTGGACGGCATGAAGCTTCCCATCTACGGCGAGTCAACACTGCAGCTGCAGATAGGGGCGTTGAGGTGCAAGCCGACATTGCAGATCACGAACATCAAGGGATTAGATTTCATCTCGGCGTGTGATTTTCTGAAGCGGTTCAATCACGAGATCGACTGGGTCAACCGGAAGGCGTGCATCTACAACAATGGGAAACTTGTGGAGGTGAGAAGCTGGACGGATACAGGGAGCGTTCCTGAGACGACACTGGCATGGTTCGAACGAATGGTGAACGAGAGCAAAATGGGTTACTTATCACTTGTGATGGCAGCAGCAGAGGAGGAGAAGCCGAGTATAGAGCTACCAGCAACAGTGAAGGAGGTGTTGGAGCAGTACAAAGACATCATGCCAAACGACCTACCTGCACGAGTACCTCCAGCACGAACCCACGAGCACGAGATCGTGGAGGAACCAGGTGCGAAACCCGTCTCACGTGCACCATACCGACTGAGTCCGGCCGGATTGACAGACATGAAGAAGCAGATAGAGTATCTACTAGACAGACAACTGATCCGCCCATCCACCTCTCCCTACGGCGCAACGGTTCTTTACTCCAAAGCCAGACGTTAGTTTACGGATGTGCATCGACTACTGGGCCCTGAACAAACAGACAGTCAAAAGCTGGACCTACGGTCGGGTTACTAGCAGATAAAGATGGCAGACAACTCGATCAACAAGACGGCGTTCCGTACCGGATGCGGCTCTTACGAATACTTGGTGATGCCGTTCGGACTCTGCAACGCATCAACAACTTTCCAGGTGGAGATGAATCACATCCTACGGCCTCTGCTGGACGAATGCATAGCGGTGTACCTGGACGACATACTGATCTACTCCAAGACCATGAAGGCGCACGCGGAGCATCTGCGGAAAGTCTTCGAGATCGTGCGGGAGAACGAGTTCTACGTGAATCTGTCAAAGAGCAACTTCACCCTGAAGAAGGTGCAGTTTCTCGGGCATATGGTGAGTGCCGAGTGTTATGTGATGCTATCATCTGCATTCACGTCTGTCTGCCTCCCATCATATGTTCGTGCGTTGCATGCGTGGTGTGAGCGTGTGCAAGAATTTCTGCTTTCGGTGGTTTGGATTCTCTGAGTGTGTGTGAATGTTATTTGGCTTGAGCAGATATCTGAAGTGACCCCTCTGCTCAAGAGTTTTCCGACGAGCCAAGTATTTCTTCAATTGGAGCACGAACAAGAAAGTTACAAATGTAGGAAGTTTGTATGCTTTTGATATTTGGTTGTGGTGACTATGGGAAGTTGTGGGGTTGACTCCATATGGGGTACAGACTTTTGGGGGTTGGGAAATTCGTCCCCATCACTGTAGATGCTGCCAAGTGGTTGGGAGAAACCAAATTGGGTTGGCAAGTGTGGCCAACTTGGGTGAGGTGGATTGTGGAGGTTGGGAAAATGACAAGAGTAAAAGTTGGGGTGCCTATAGGGAGAGAAATTGTGCTTATGGGGTTTCCTTGGTTGGGGACCCCTTGGGGACCTTCCCTCTCGTCCTCCTCTTCCCCTCCCACCTGGTTAATTGCTACTCTAACATTCTTGTGTGGTACTTGTGAAAATTGTGAGACTCTTGTGATTGAGTTAAGTTCTCATGGCAGCATACCCCCCTGTGCGCCAAAATTGATAACTCAAGAAATACTTCATCTTTTTGTACGATTGAACTTGGAAATTGTAGCCACAGACCAGCGCTACAACATATACAAGACTTGTGAAGTTTTAACGGTGCGTTTTTTGTCGACGGCGTTTCTTGTGAGCGCGACGATTCTGTCCAGAAATTGAGACGATTTTGAGAAATTAAGACACATAATCTTCATAGACTCCGTCCTTAGTCTCTAATAAGTATTGTGAGGGGATAGCTAAGAAGTATGGGTTGCAAGATGGAGGAAAGCCAGCCACCCCACTGCCTTCGGGGTTCACTGTGAAGCCCTGTGCTGATGAGGAGGTGGTGGGTGAGAGTGACAGGAAGTTGTTTCATTCCATGGTTGGGGCACTCAACTATGCGGCTAACCACACGCGCCCTGACATTGCCTTTGCAACATACAGGCTTGCCAGTGCGGTCTCATGCCCCAGTCATGAGCAGCTGGAAGCGGCCAAGAGGTTGGTCCGCTATGTGAGTGCAACGGCATCAGTGGGCTTGGAGTATAGTGCTGTACGATAGAGGTTGCAGAGGGGTGCAGCTGATTTGAGCAAGGGGGAGATGCTCTTGACCTGCTACACTGACGCTAGCTTCAACTCTGTGAAGACGGATGGTACCAGCATTGGAGGCTATGTGTGCCTGTTTGGAGGTGGTGCAGTGAGCTGGCGCAGCAAGAAGCAGAATGAGGTGGGGCAGTCCTCGTGGAAGACAGAGTACATGGCCCTGCATCACGGGGCAAAGGAGGTGGTGTGGCTGAGGCGTTTGTTGGAGGAGATTGGAGTTGGTCAGAGGGAGCCGACTGTCATGTTCTGTGACAATGAATCGGCAGTGAAGCTTGCCAAGAACGCCTGCCTTCATGGGCTGACGAAGCACATCAGGCCCAAGTGGCATTGGGTGAGGAGGCTCCTGGACAAGGAGGTGCGACTGGAGATTGTGAAGACCCATCAGCAGGCGGCTGACATTCTCACCAAGCGCCTGGCTGAATCCGAGCATTGGAAGGGCATGAAGCTTGCTGGGATGAGTGTGCATTGAGTGTGCATGCTTGAGCTATGGCATATGGGATGATGGTAGGCAGCTAGAGGGGGAGTTTGTTATGTGATGCTATCATCTGCATTCACGTCTGTCTACCTCCCATCATATGTTCGTGCGTTGCATGCGTGGTGTGAGCGTGTGCAAGAATTTATGCTTTCGATGGTTTGGATTCTCTGAGTGTGTGTGAATGTTATTTGGCTTGAGCAGATATCTGAAGTGACTCCTCTGCTCAAGAGCTTTCCGACGAGCCAAGTATTGCTTCAATTTGGAGCACGAACAAGAAAGTTACGAATGTAAGAAGTTCGTATGCTTTTGATATTTGGTTGTGGTGACTATGGGAAGTTGTGGGGTTGACTCCATAAGGGGTACAGACTTTTGGGGGTTGGGAAATTCGTCCCCATCACTATAGATGCTGCCAAGTGGTTGGGAGAAACCAAATTGGGTTGGCAAGTGTGGCCAACTTGGGTGAGGTGGATTGTGGAGGTTGGGAAAATGACAAGAGTAAAAGTTGGGGTGCCTATAGGGAGGGAAATTGTGCTTATGGGGTTTCCTTGGTTGGGGACTCCTTGGGGACCTTCCCTCTTGTCCTCCTCTTCCCTTCCCACCTGGTCAATTGCCACTCTAACATTCTTGTGTGGTACTTGTGAGAATTGTGAGACTCTTGTGATTGAGTTAAGTTCTTATGGCAGCATACCCCCCTGTGCGCCACAATTGATAACTCAAGAAATACTTCATCTTTTCGTACCATTCAACTTGCGAATGGTAGCCACGGACCAGAGCTACAGCATATCCAGAATTTGTGAAGTTTTGACAGTGCGTGTTCCGTCGACAGCGTTTTTTGTGAGCGCGACGATTCTGTCCAGAAATTGAGACCAACGATTTTGAGAAATTTAGACACATAATCTTCATAGACTCCGTCCTTAGTCTCTAATACCGAGGGCGTACACGTGGACCCGCGGAAGATCGAAGCTGTCAAGAAGTGGAAAGTTCCGGAGAATGTGAAGGAGTTGCAGCAGTTCCTACACTTCGCCAACTACTACCGCAGGTTCGTGCCGCAGTATGCTAAGATAGCAGCGCCACTGACCAACCTACTAAAAAAGGATACGCCCTATAAATGGGATACTCCTCAACAGCAAGCCATGGAGCAGCTACAAACAGCACTTACTACAGTGCCAGTACTCATCCTACAGGATCCAGACAGAGACCCTAAGTTCACTAGAAAGTTCTGGAGGGAACTCATGGGGTTGTTGGGGACGAAGCTTGTGATGTCTTCAGCATACCACCCCCAGATTGACGGACAGACAGAGCGACCCAATCAGGTGGTTGAATAGTTACTGCACACAGCTTGCAAAGATGTAAGCCACGGGGATTTACAGTTACCGGCGCATAAGTTCGCTTACAATAACGCTTCACATGCGGCCACAGGGAAATCTCCTTTGTTCGTGTATTACGGACGAGAACCACTTACACCACAACAGCCAACGATACCGGCACATGTCCAAGCCGCACACAACTTCGTCACCACCATGCAGCAGCTATGGGAGAAGACTCAGCGATGTCTCACCACGATGCAGAACTCCCAGAAGCAGTATGCCGATCGCAAGCGACGTGATCACTCAGTAGCAGTCGGAGATCAGGTGCTTCTTGACACGCCCAACTTGAACCTGTCTCACCTACCGTCCAAGCTCCGGCCTCGCTTCTGTGGTCCTTTTTGCTTTGAGGCACAGGTGACACCAGTAACATTCCACTTGCGCTTACCTACTACGTGGAAGCTTCACAACGCTTTCCATGTTCAGCTACTATAGCCCTACAAGGACCCCAACCAATAGTTCCAGGGACACCAGCTACCGCCACCACCACATGTTCTCATACAGGATGAACCAGAGTACGAGGGGGAAAAAGTTCTCGCTCATTGACGCAGATGCGGCAACACACTCGAGTTCCTAATACGCTGGAAGGAATATGACCTATCGGCGGACAGTTGGGTTGCAGAGGCTTATATGGGCAACGCACGCCGTGCTCTCGAGGACTATCTTGTCAAGCAAGGTGTTTCTCACGCCATCCAGCTTTGAGGGGGGGACGAATGAGAGTACGATGGCTTATGCTGGCTTTGCTAGCTTGCCTGGACTTTATTATGCTATTACTAGCTTAGCTTTATTTTGCTTTGCTTACTTTTGCTTGACTTCCTAGGTTCCTTGCTTTTACTATAGTTATTATAGTTCTAGGCACCAAACTAGGTTGAGGGGACTGAAATCTAGGCTTTTTGGCTGCCACCGAATTGCCTTCTACCGAATTCGGGAAGGACCCGTTCGGGACGCTTCACGACCCGCGGAGCCTTCTAGTAACACCCGGGTTACTGCCTTTGTACTGAGCCTATATATAGCCTCGCCTTGTACCCAGGTGAATCATTCAATAGATTCGTTCTTTCCTGAACCAGACCCTCACAGGCAGGGTCATCTTGTCATAGAAGATGCAGTCACGTAATTTCGTTACTTCGTGTGTCGTGTAGTCCAGTACGATCTAGACTTTGAACTTTTCGATCCCGAGATGAACGGCCCAGCGTGCCCGGTCAGTACACTTTCCGGTTCTTTCCTGAACCAGACCCTCACAGGCAGGGTCAGCTTGTCATAGAAGATGCAGTCACATGATTTCGTTACTTCGTTTGTCGCGTAGTCCAGTACGATCCAGGCTTTGAACTTTTCGATCCCAAGATGAATGCCCCAGCGTGCCCGGTCAGTACAATTTCCGGTTCTTGCCGTGTGAGGTTAGTACTGTACCATGCAGCCAAACACTCGAAGAAAACGCATGTCAGCTTTTCTGCTCGTCCATGCCTTGTAAGGTAAAGTTGACCTTCAGGCTACGAGATGACGACAAGTTGTGCAGCCGAACAGCATGGTTCATCGCGAACGGCCAGAGCCTTGTTGGGATGGCAGACTACTTCATGAGAGCTTGCATTCTTATGGCGAGGCTTCTGTTTGTCCATTCCGCTACTCCCTGCTGCTCGTGAGCGTACGGCAGGGACACAAGGTGCACAATTCCCTTCTTGGCAAAGAGTTCCTTGAACTCGTTGGAGAAGTACTCCAAACCCTCGTCGGTTTTAAATGTATTAAGCTTCAGTCCTGATTGCCGCTCCGCCCATTTCATCGGGTAACAAAACAGTCGAAGGCACGTGGGTGGTAATCGATGCTGATGGCCTAGAGGTAGCACATGCTGGCATGGAAGAACATCATGGTGTTCTGTTTGCCGTCAAGCCCTTCTTGACTTAGGATCATGAAGTCGATGTACACCTTCTCGAGCGGCTGATATCATTCTTAGCCTGGAGGTAAGTCTGGGAAGCGCTTGTGAGCTAGTGAAACGGTTGGGCAGATGATGCACGGCGGGTCCTCTGATGTCAACTTGAGTGTGTCGCCATCGGGCAGTAGTAATCCGCTTGTGTCGAAGACTTTGGCTTCGATGGAGTTTTTAGTGTGGCATGCGATGGATGTCCAAGTCGTTGATGTCAGATTTTGAAAGTGGCACGGTAACATTTATTTGTAATATTTATTTCTTTCCTCTTCCTCTTGCTGTGGTGTTGCAATTCCTTTTTCCGCGGTGGTGTGAATGTCGGCGGCGAATGCTCGAGTCGATGCCTCATGAAGATCAGCGTCGGAGATGCCGATGACGTCGTCTGAGTTAGCGATGTGAATTGAGTCATCGATGATCTGCAAGTGTTGTTGACTTGGGAGTGGCGCTGCTTCTGGCCACTTGGAGGCGGGGAGTCCTTCCATTGGGACTCGGTGGTAGAGGTGTTTGTCGCCGGTGAATGAGATTGTTTGAGGTCCCTCTTTCGGCGGTTATGGCTCCTCGGTGAGTTTTGGTAACTCTGCTGCTTCTCCAAAATCGTGTATCATTCCTTTTGACTCCTCTCGTTCTTCTTCTGCAGGTTCTTAAGGGTATTGATCCGGAAGAGGAGGTCCGACCTAACTGGTGCCTCGCGTTGCCCAATATGGATCTATTTTGGCAACAGCTTCGGGAGGAAGTCGTGGAGCTTCAGCATAACCCTGTTCATCACGAGAAGCAAAAGTTCCCCATCCACCTTCAGCGGGAACTTCTGGCGGATGCGACGGCGGGCCCCAGCCTCTTGCAACTGCTGGCGGGGATTTGAATTGTCCCTATGCTCCTATCGTGACGCTGGGGCTCCATCCAGGGGTTGGGGTTCCTGTAGCTCCCCAGCCTCCAGTGTAGACTTGCGGTGCCGTTTCTTCCTCCAACGACGCTCTGCTTTCTGCTACTTCTTCCATGGATGCAGGTCCAACGTCACCAAGGTTCGTAGTTGAGGCGGTCGGGATGGCGCAGGTGTGGCAGGTTTCATCTGGTCCGAGTCGCTCGAGGTCCATTTCTTCAGGATGCGACCAAGTCGGTGCTTCGGTGGTCGTTGTTTTCCACAGGAGTAATTCAGAGTCGCAGGTGTTTCCTTGCAACTGGAAGTTCAAGACAAAGACTTCGTCTTGGTCGACTGCCTTCCTGATGTAAGTTCCCTTGTAAAGCATCTCGAAGAATTTTTCTTCGCAGTTAGTTTTGATCTCAACGCCTCATTTCAAAAGTTGTGTTGTAGAGAGGAGATTGAACTGAAGATCGGCAACGACGAGCACATCTCCAATGTGAATGGTGAAGTTCTTGTCGCTCGATTCAAGCCAATGTCATAATCTTGCATTCGATTGTTGTTTGCGAATGTGATTTCACGCAGTCTCCGCATCCGTTTCGAGCTGCTGATGAATGCCATTGACCCCATCAGTGTTGTCCGCAGGAGCTATCAAGATACCATTTATTGAAGTTTATGCGGCTTTGTTGCGCGACGCTGTCGATTTTTGGAGTAACGATGCGGTTGAGGTTAATGTAGAAGCCCGAGTGAATGTTCTTGTGGGTTGAAGGAAAGCCGGGAGGCGATTTAGGAAAGCTCTGAGGCAGCTCGTAATCAGGTGGGAGAGTTGTTGGCCTGTTGCTCCAAAGTCTAATTGTAGGATCGTTGTTTGGGCTCGGGACGACGGGCTCGATTGGTGTGATTGACGGGAATTAAACGTCGTCGTGGTCGCAAATGCCTTTGCAGCGCGCCATGCAGCTTAGGACTGTCGTCTTTTCTTTGTCCTTGGATGAGATGCGTGTAGAAACTTGCGAGGTGCTTGCGACGGCGGGTGGTGATATAGTCGCCGTTGCGGTTGGTGTTAAAGGAGGCACCAAAGATTGTTGACCAGGTGAGTGGTCGTTGCTGTCAAAGTCAAACAGCAGGAATGATTGCATTGAGCAGCATGAGGAGTACAAGTGGGAAACCCTAAAGTGTTGTACCCCATGTGAGCTACCCCACTACAGCCTACATGGACTATAGCATATGAGTTTGACACACCCCCATAGGCAAAGTGGGGGAGAACAAGAGGTCACAAGACCATTCAAGAGAAGCAAAGCAAGATCAGGGTGGATAACAACGTCACCACACATTCCGAGCACAAGAAAGCGGCCACAAGGCCAGTTCACATGCAAGATTATAGATCAAGGAGAACAAACAAGACAGTGATCACAACCTAGCAAAAGTAAGCAGGCATGTATATATAGAGATCACAGTACACGCAAAGTCAAGAAGTGAGCAAGTGAGGCAAAGTGGGAACAAGCCCTAAGACAGTGTAGAACCGTTGATGATCATAAGGCTGAAGTGCCTTGGTAAAGATATCAGCAGTGTTGGCCTGAGAGGCCACGTAAACAAGACGAAGCTGACCACGCTGCTGCAACTCTCGAGCAAGGAAGTAGCAAAGAGCGATGTGCTTCGTTCTGTGCTCCAGTCTCTGCTCGCAAGACAAGGCAATCATTGCCTTGTTGTCGACGTACAGAACTGGAGGAGAACGAGGCGCCTCGCCCAGGTCGGTCAGCTCCTGTGGAGCCATGGCCCCTGCGTAGATCTCAGCCTCACAACTGGAGCTGAGAACAGAAGACGAGCGGGTAGACCGCCAAGAGACAGAACCGGAGCCAAGGCTGAAGGTGTAACCCTGTGACGACCGCTGCGTAGCCAAGTCGTCAACCCAAGAAGCGTCTGCATGACAAGTGAGAACAACTGGACCCCGTTCTCCAAGAACGAGCCCCATGCCCGACGAACTGCACAATTAGCGCAACACCCTCTTAGCTGCCTCGTAATGCTCTGGACGGTGTCTCCCGGGCGCAACGTAACGTACCAGGATGCTAAGAGGGTAAGCAAGGTCAGAACGAGTGCAGGTCATCAGGTACATGAGGCAGCCCACAAGCTCTGAATAATGGCCACTCGGCTCTACGGACTCATCCAAAGGCAAAGCTGAGAGCGAGGAGTGGACTGTGGCGAGGAGTACTGGAAGTCGAAGCGCTGAAGGACCTGCTGCACCATGTGTGACTGATTCAGGGTGATGGTGCGGCGTGCTCTGTCCCGAGTGATCTGCAAGCCAAGATAGCTGCGCAGTTCACCCAGGTCTGTGCACGTGTGTCTCTTCTGCAGCTCCGACTTCAGTAGAGTCAGTGCCTCAGTGTCAGCAGTGGCAAAAACCAAGTCGTCGACGTACACAAGGATGTAGAACCGCGGCAGCGAAGTGTCGGTGTGTAGAAACAGCAACGGGTCAACAGTAGAAGGAGCAAACCCAAGTGCCACCAGTGTAGTCCTTAGTGTGTCGTGCAACTCACGTGGTGCCTGGCGGAGACCATAGACTGGCCGCCGGAGGCTCCACTGGGTACCAGGAGGAAATGACCCAGTGAAGCCAGGTGGGCGGCGCAACCAGATCTCCTCGTGCATGCTGCCCTGTAGGAAGGCTGTGCTAAATTCAAGAGAGTGGAGCTCGTAGTCACGCTGAGCATCGACGTGCATTAGTACTCGAAGAGTGGTCATCTTCGGGGTGGGAGAGAAGGTCTGAAAGTAGTCAACTCCATGTCGCTGACTGAAGCCTCGAGCCACGTAACGCCCCTTGAAGACAGGCGGAGAACCCGGCGGCCGCTTCACCCTGAAAATCCATATGCCACTGACGATGTTAGCCCCAGGTGGGGGAACCTCGTCGACGTAGGTGCCTGTGGACTTCCAAGAAGTCATCTCTGCGTCCATCGCTGCCTGCCACTGAGAGGAGCAGGGACCCTCAACCACCTCTGCGTAAGAGCATGGATTCGGGATGTCTAGTGCCTCCGGGTCTCCCTCAAGGGCAAGCAGCATGGACACGAGATGAAGTGAAGAAGCAGCCAAACACTGTAACTCCTCCCGCTTGTCCTCAAGGACGTCCGTGCCAAGGGCACACTCACCCCCGACGGACGGAGGACAGACAGACTCAATCTCAGCAACAAGACTAGCAGCATAGTCTAGACGGCAGCAAGCAGCAAAGTCGACAAGCTCAGCAACCAGAGCAGACGCCGCAGCAGACTCAAAGGAAGGGTCAGTGACAACTGTGGCAAGGAGACGCGTGACAATAGGACTAGCAGCACGAAGGGAGTCAGACTCCAGGTCAGCAAGGGCAGGAAGAGAGGACTCAGGAAGCGACGGCAGAGGGACACGCTGCGGAGCAGTGGAAGGACGCAAAGTCATCCAGTGCGTGCCAGGGACAGGGGGAGGACGCTGACGCGAACCACAACCACTTGTGCGAGCAGCATGGACAGGCGACACAGGACGAGACGCAGGCTCACGACGCTCGGCAAGACCTCCGGTCAGACCAGTGTAAGGAGACGGAGAAGGCAGTGGAGAGGCAGGCTGTAGCTGTGACAACGACTGGACACGCTAAGGAGGGGGCAGTATCAAAAGAAGACAGGTGACCAAGAACCTGCTCAAGGAGCGGAACGAAGTATGGCCGCGGCCGCTCAGCACCCCCGGAACCAGCAGGAACAGCACCAGCACCCCCAGCGCCAGCTCCAACTCTAGCAGCACCACCAGCAGGTCCAGTAGCATCTCCAGCAGCTCCAGCACCAGCGGCAGCTCTAACTCCAGCAGCACCACGAGTAGCTCAAGCAGCTCCACCAGCACCTCCAGCAGCTCCTGCACCAGCGGCAGCTCCAACTCCAGCAGCACCACCAGTAGCACCAGCAGCACCCTCAGCAGCTCTAGCACCAGCAGCACCACCAGGCCCAGCAGCTCCAGTACCTTCAGTACGAGCACCTCCGGGACCAGTGGCTCCAGAACCCCCAGCAGCAGGACCTCCAACGCCTGCAATACCACCTGCTCCAGCAGCACGGCTCCAGCGCCGAGCAAACCACTCGCGCAGCTGCTGAGGGGAGAGCGGCTCCCGACGGGACGCTGCACCTGAAGGACCGCCAGGCAAAGTGCCTCTAAACTCCACACGGGCAGGCTCAGCACCCTCAGGCTCCGCACCCCCAGGCTCAGCAACCCCAGGCTCAGCACCCCCAGACTCCTCACGCCTAGGCTCAGCACCTCCAGGCTCTGCAACCCCAGGCTCCGCACTCCCTGGCTCAGCACCCCCAGGCTCCGCACCCCCAGCAGGACCTGAGTCACCAGTGACCTCAATCGGCGCAGTCAAGGGAGGAGGGTCTACCTGAGACACACCTGAAGGAGCAGGACCAGGAGCGGGGAGGGGGTCTACCTGGGGAGGACCTGGAGCGAGGAAGAGCGGCGGGGGTGGGTTGGAGGGGCAGTGCGGTAAGGGAAGAGATGGTAAAAGGGAACCGACTAGTCGAACGTGACGTCCTGAGAGGCGAATACACGGCGCGAGGTGGGGTAGTTAAACTGCCAACCAGGCGCATCAGGCACAAAGCCAAGGAAGACACAAGGAACAGCGCGGGCGGCGGTGGTATCGCGGATAAAGGCACGAGAACCCCAGACCCGGAACACAGACGCATCGCTAACCTCCCACGTCCACCACAGTGTGGGCGAGGTCTCCGGCAAGGAGACACGCGGCCAGAGGTTGAGCTTATGCGCGGCGTAGCGGACCGCAAACGGCCACAGAATATGGGGGGCAGCCGCATGGACCATGGAGGTACGAGCGACCTCCATGAACAGGCCAATGCGGCGGACAGCAACCCCATTCTGCTGCGGAGAGGCCGAAAGCGTGAACGTCTAGTGAATGCCCTCCCCACGACAAAATCTCTGCAGAAGGTCAGAGGAAAACTCCCCACCTCTGTCAGAGTGCAGACGCAGGACGGGAAACTCCGTCCAGAACCGCTCGCAGAGCTGGAGACAGGCAGCGCAGATCCAAGGGATCAAAACATCAGGGACCTCACCCTTGGTGCGCAAGGGGAAGACCGTGGTGTAACGCGAGTAGTCGTCAACAACCAGCAGGAAGTACCGCTCGCGGTCCTGCCTACAGACACGGGCTGGGCCCCACACGTCCATGTGCAGGGTCTGCAGGGGAGCAGTCGTCGAGGGAAACAAGGAGGAGTGAGGAGCGGCGCGCTGCCGCCCCTCGACACAGGGAAGACAGGGAGGAGCAGGCGAGGGTGGGAGGGGAGGGAGGACCCTGGGAAGACCAGAGACAAGGACACAGCGGTGCATGCTACGAAGGCTCTGCACTGAGGGGTGACCAAGACGGTGGTGCCAGAGGAGGTTCTAGTGCGACAGAGCGCGACACGAGCAGGGGGGCGCTAGCTGGCTTGACACAGACGCAGACGCGGCGACCTGAGGGGACACAGTAGTCAGTGTGTACAGACTCGAGCCATGCGCACGGGTAAACGTGGCCAAGTGCCGGCCCGTCCGGGATCACGTACAGTGGGTCACGCGCTGACCTCTAGGAGTGAACTAGTCAACCCACTGGTCCTCGAGGTCAGCACCACTCACCAAGTTCGTAGAGAATGAAGGGAGGTGAAGACCTGACAGGGAGCCAGACGGGACCGCCGGACACAGCAGTACCTAGAGCAGCAGGCTCTATTCCGGGGTCAGGCGGTACGCACAGGTAACAGGCATCGTCAGCACTAGTAAGCAATGCATACATGGCAGTGAGAATAGCATCGTAGTCAAGAGCAAAAATATCTACCCTCTGCCTAAGCAGGTCCATCCAGGAGGGGAGCTCAGTCTCGTCGTCAAACTCATTACGACAGGCGTTGCTCAGCCGGGCGAAGTAGCGGGACTGCGTGTGACTAAGCGTGCCGCAAGCCTGACCAGCCCAATCACCTGTGCGAATGACGTACTGGCAGCGAACGGTACTCTGATACCCTCTACTCTGAGCGTACCACTCATGAAGTTGCTGGGGCGTAAGTGTCTCTCGCGGACGCCGCTGCAGCTGCAGCTGGCCACTGCCAGACGCTTCCGACTGACCAGCTCCGGGGCGACCGCCACGACGACTACCGCCACAACCCCAACTAGCGTACCACTCACGAAGCTACTGGGGCATGAGAGACTCGCGCGGACGTCCTGGAGCTGCATCTGGCCACCGCCAGTAGCAGTAGGAGCAGTAGTAACAGCGGCAGCGCGGGCAGGGCAGGCGCGGCAGGCAGGCAGGCAGGCGGATAGGATGGCAGGCAGAGGGCGCGGAGGTGCGCGAACAAGGCAGGTGCTCACCAGTGGCGGGAAGGGCCGGCGCTCAGCGAGCGGCGGCAGAGTAGGCGCACGACGACGGCTACGGCGGGGCCGCAGCAGCGGCTGCAGAATAGGGCCGCAGCATCTGCACGGCGGGGCCGCGTCAGCGACAGGTCGGGGCCGCGTCAGCTGTAGGGCTGGTAGGGCCGCGTCGGCGTCCGGGCGGGGCCGTGTCAGAGGCAGGGCGCGGCTGCATCGGCTGCAGGGCGCGGCCGCGTCGGTTGCAGGGCGCGACACCGACGGCTGCAGGGCGCAGCCGCGTCAGAGAAAGGGCACAGCCGCTTCGGCTGCAGGGCGTGGCCGTATCGGTTGCAGGGCACAGCCGCGTCACAGGTAGTGTGCGGCCGCGTCAGAGGCAGGGCGCGGCCGCGTCAGAGGCAGGGCGCAGCCGTGTCGGCAGCAGGGCGCGGCCGCATCAGAGGCAAGGCACGGCCGCGTCGACTGCAGGGCGCAGCCGCGTCGGGGGCAGGGCGCGGCCGCGTCAGTGGCAGGGCGGGGCCGCGTCGGCTGCAGGGCGCGGCCGTCTCGAAGGTAGGGCGCGGCCGTGTGAGAGGCTGGGCGCGGCCGCGTCAGAGGCTGGGCTGTCAAACATTATATATGGGTTTAGCCTATAGGGGGTACACATTTCTAGGGTTATATACTTGTACTGCTTTCACTGTTAGTTCAATCATTCCTGTTCCTTGATTTCAACATGGTATAGAGCAGGTCTTTCCTAGGACCGAATTTTTAGGGCCCACCACTACCTACCTACCTACCTACCTGCGCCCTAGGGCGCCTCGGTTTTCACGGCCCTTTAAGGCCCCGTCGGCCCGCCCCTAGAGGCCCCGAACGGCCCACGCGCTCGCCCCTAGCGGCCCCTTTCGGCCCCGCGATCGCCCCTAGAGGCCCCATCGGCCCCGCGCTCACCTCCCTAGAGGCCCCGCACGGCCCCGCGCTCGCCCTTAGATGCCCCCGATCGGCCCCGCGCTAGCCCTTAGAGGCCTCGTACAGCCCCGCGCCCGACCTTAGAGGCCCCGATCGGCCCCGCGCTCGCCCCTAGAGGCCCCGATTGACCCCGCGCTCGCCCTTAGCGGCCCCGTACGGCCCCGCGCTCGCCCTTAGAGGGCCCGATCGGCTCCGCGCTCGCCCTTAGAGGCCCCGATCGACCCCGCGCTTGTCCCTAGAGGCCCGATCGGCCCCCCGCGCTCGCCCCTAGAGGCCCCGATCGGCCCCGCGCTCGCCCCTAGAGGCCCCGAACGGCCCCACCCAGAACGAGCCGCCCGAACCGAGCAGCCCGAACCGAGCCGCCCAGTCCGAACCGAGCCGCCCGAACCAAGCCGCCCAGCCCAAACCGAGCCGCGCCGCCCGAACCTAGCCGCGCCGCCCTTACCGAGCCGCGCCGCCCTACCTGAACCGAGCTGCGCCGCCCGTACTGTACCGAGCCGCCCTAACTGTCCTTGGGGTGCCCCTACTGCTTTTCCTCCTACTGCTACTAATACTCTAACTACTGCTATGGCTAGCCCTCTTGTGCTAGTTTTCGATGCTGAGGGCCGCCCAGTGAAGTTCGACACCTGGCTTGATGACCTACACCTCTTCCTACATCTCACTGCCAAGGAAGACATCTCACTGTACGATCACGCCCTAGGCCACGCTACTGCTCCTGCTGCTACTGCTGACAGCACTGCCCGCTCACAGTGGCAGACTCGTGACGCCCACGCCCGCATCGCTATTTGCAACTCCCTGCCGATAGATGAGCGCGAGCACTTTGGGCAGCACAAGACTGCACAGGCACTGTACACTGCTGTCGTTGCCCGTTACTCCTCACTGGCCTCTACCGCACTAGGCCGTCTCTCTCTTCCCTACCTGTTCCCCGACTTGGCCTCTTTCCATACAGCCGCTGACCTCATTACACACCTCCGCACTAGTGAGGCTCGCTTCCGCGCCGCTATGCCTGATGAGTTCCTTGCCACGAACCCACCCCCGCTCTGGCTCACTCTCTACCACCTTGTCACGCGCCTCCCTGACACTCTGCGCTCAGTCAGGGACCACTTCCTAGCTCGCTGCCCCACTGAGCTCACCATTGCCCTCCTCGAGAAGGAACTCCTTGCAGCTGAGGCTAGCATAGTCGCTGTAGGTGCCTCTCGTGGCGACCCCCGTACCTCGTTCTTTGAGGGGTGTTCTCCTTCCCCCCTTCTTCCCTCTGTCGCCTCTGCTGCTGCTGTTGACCTCCTTGGTGCTGAGAAGGTCAGGACTGCGTCTGCTTCGAGCGGGCGCCGCAGCGGCAAGGGCAAAGGGGGCAAGGGCGGTGGCGGTGACAGCGGGGGAGGCGGTGGTGGGGGAGGTGGTGGCGGTGGGGGTGGTGGCGCGACTGGAGGGGCAGGTGGCAGCGGTGGGGGGGGTGGCGGCAGCGGCGGGGGAGGTGGCCGGGGCGGAGGAGGTGGTGGGGGTGGCGATGGACGCGGCGGCGGCAGGGGTTGGGGTGGTCGAGGAGGTGGTGGCGGCAGTGGTGGTCGTGGAGGCGCTGGCGGTGGCCAGGGCCGGCAGCACACTCCGTCCCCCCAGGAGGTCCGTGAGTGGTACTCTCAGCACGGGGGGGGGGGGGGGGGGGGGGGGTGGCTTTAGCTGCACGTACGTCACTCGCACTGGTGACCGCACTGGCCAGCCGTGTGAGGGACCACACGCCACACAGCGTTGATCTCCTGAAGAAGGGGATTGATATCTATGCTCTAGACTTTAATGCTATTCTCACTGCTATGTATGTGATGTCTACTAGTGGAGAGGGTGCTGAGTACCTGTGTGTCCCGCCCGACCCGGGCATTAGGACTAGTGCGTCTGCCGCTTCAGGTACTCGAGTGCCTGCTACCCCAGGTGCTGGTGAGGCAGCTGCTCTAGGTGCTTGTGCGTCTGCCCCCTCTGGTACTGAGTCGACTACAGCACTGCACACCTTCACACTGGACTCAGGTGCCTCTCGCTGCTTCTTTCGTGACCGCACTGCCCTTGAGCCACTTGCTCGGCCAGTTGCTGTCTCCCTCGCTGACCCCTCTGGGGGTCCGGTCATTGCGACCTCCTCCACTGTCCTTCCCTGTCCTGCGGTCCCGTCGGGCACACTGTCAGGTCTCCACCTCCCCTCGTTCTCTACGAACTTGGTGGCAGGTTGTGCACTCCAGGACGGGGGTGTTCACCAGTTCACCCCTGCCTACGAGCGTGTGCCACACTGCACGTGTGCTCGTACGGGCCGCCACTTGGCTACCTTCACTCGGCAGCCGGGGTCGGACCTGTACACACTGACTACCGCGTCCCCTTAGGTCGCTGCGTCTGCGTCTGCGTCCGCGTCAGGTCAGCTGTCTGCCCCCTGCTCGTGTCGCTCTCTAGCGCACGAGACTGTCCTCTGGCACCACCGACTTGGCCACCCATCTGTGCAGCGCCTTCGTGCCATGCACTCCCGGTACCTTGTCTCTGGTCTTCCCAGGGTCCTCCCTCCCCTCCCACCCTCTCCTGCTCCTCCCTGCCTTCCCTGTGTCGAGGGGTGGCAGCGTTCCGCTCCTCACTGCTCCTCGTTTCCCCCGATGACTGCTCCTTTGCAGACGCTCCACATGGACGTGTGGGGCCCAGCCCGCGTCCGTGGTCAGGGTCAGGAGAGGTACTTCCTGATAATTGTTGACGACTACTCGCGCTACACCACGGTCTTCCCCTTGCGCACCAAGGGTGAGGTCCCTGATGTCTTGATCCCTTGGATCCGTAGAGCCCGTCTCCAGCTCAGCGAGCGTTTCCACTCGGACTTTCCTGTCCTGCGCTTGCACTCTGACAGAGGTGGTGAGTTCTCCTCCGACCTCTTGGCAGCCTACTGTGCTGAGCACGGCATTGAGCAGTCGTTCACGCTTCCGGCCTCTCCACAGCAGAATGGGGTTGCGGAGCGCCGCATTGGCCTGGTCATGGAGGTCGCTCGTACCTCCTTGATCCATGCGGCTGCCCCCCACTTTCTGTGGCCGTTTGCGGTCCGGTACGCTGCGCATTAGCTCAACCTCTGGCCCCGTGTCTCCTTGCCGGAGACCTCGCCCACACTGCTGTGGACGGGGGAGGTTGGCGATGCGTCGCGTTTTCGGGTCTGGGGATCTCGAGCTTTTGTCCGCGATACGTCTGCGGACAAGCTCTCCTCCCGTGCTGTTCCCTGTGTCTTCCTCGGCTTTGTCCCGGACGCGCATGGTTGGCAGTTTTACCACGCCACCTCGCGCCGGGTCTTGCCCTCTCAGGACGTCACTTTTGACGAGTTTGTCCCCTACTACCGCCTCTTCCCCTACCGCACTGCCCCGCTCCCTCCCCGCCTCTCTTCCTCGCGCCAGGTGCTGCTGTCGTAGACCCCCTCCCCCCTCAGGGTGCCGCTCCCTCAGGTGTGTCTCATGTAGACCCGGTTGAGCCTGTTGAGGTTGCTGTCGACTCTCGTCCTGCTGGGGGTGCGGAGCCTGGGGGTGCGGAGACTGGGGCTGCTGAGCCTGGGGGTACTGAGCCTGGGGGTGCGGGGCCTGGGAGTGCTGAGCCTGCGGGTGCTGAACCTGGGGGTGCTGAGCCTGGGGGTGCTGAGCCTGGGGTTGCTGAGCCTGGGGGTGCTGAGCCTGGGGGTGCTGAGCCGCAGCGTCCGGAGTCTGGGGGTCCTGAGTCTGGAGGTGCTGGGCCCGAGGGTCCTACACCTGGAGGAGGCCTCTCCTCGGAGCAGCTGCGTAAGTGGTACTTACAGTACTGCAGCCTCCGGAGAGGTACCTTTGGAGCCAAGCGTACTACAGGGACTGGTGCTGGTGCTTCTCTTCCTAGTCGGGAGCTCCCCTCCCGTGAGAGGATCCGTGAGTGGTACGAGCGGCGTTGCACGCTTCAGAGTGGCGCGCCTGGTGTCACGGACCCCGCTGCCGCTGGTGGTGCTACTGGTGCTGGAGACTCTACTGGTGCTGCGGACCCGGGCGTTGGTGCTGCGGCTGGTTCTGAGGACACGGGCGTTGGTGCTGCTACTGGTGCTGAGGACCCGGCCGTTGGAGCTGCTACTAGTGCTGAGGACCCGGGCGGTGGAGCTCCTGCTGGTGCTGCGGACCCGGGCGTTGGAGCTGCTGCTGGTGCTGCGGACCCGGGCGTTGGAGCTGCTGCTGGTGCTGCGGACCCTGGCGCTGGAGCTGCTGCTGGTGCTGCGGACCCGGGCGTTGGAGCTGCTGCTGGTGCTGCGGACCTGGGCGTTGGAGCTGCTGCTGGTCCTGCGGACCCTGTCGCTGGTGTTGCTGCTGGTGCTGTGGAGTTGGGTGGTGGAGCTGCTGCTGGTACTGAGGACCCTTGCGCTGGTGTCTCTACTGGTTCTGGAGTCGCTGAACGGTAGCGGCCGTACTTTGTTCCGCTCCTTCAGCAGGTTCTTGGTCAGCTTCCTCCTCCTTGTCCTCCTCCCTCCTTAGGGTGTCCTCCGTCTGCCTCCTCTCTCCCTGGTCCTTCTCCTTACACTGGTCCGACTGGAGGTCTTACGGAGCGTCGTGAGCCTGAGTCTCGTCCTGCGTCGCCTGAGTCTCGCCGTGCGTCACCTGTCCGTGCTGCTCTCACTGGTGGTCGTGTCCCTAGTCAGCGTCTTCCTGCTGTCCCGGGCACTCACCGGATGGCGCTTTGTCCTTCCACTGCTCCACAGCGTGTCCCACTGCCGTCTCCCCCTGCGTCCTCTCTTCCTGCTGTTGCTGACTCGGGGTCTGACTCCCTTCGTGCTGCCAGTCCTACTTTCACGCGTCTCCTTGCTACTGTCGTCACTGACCCTTCCTTTGAGTCCACTGCTGCGTCTTCCCTTGTTGCTGAGCTCGTCGACTTTGCTGCTCGCTGTCGCCTAGACTACGCTGCTAGTCTTCTCGCTGAGTCTGAGTCTGTCTGTCCTCCGTCCGTCAGGGGTGAGTGTGCCCTTGGCACGGACGTTTTTGAGGACAGGCAGGAGGAGTTCCAGTGCTTGGCCGCTGCTTCACCTCATCTTGTGTCCGTACTGCTTGCGGAGATAACTGCAGCAACGGGAGCTAGGCTACGGGCTAGGCACGTGTGCTCGTGTGATATCTGCGTTCTCTGTTCCTTAGTCGTTTTCCTTGTGCACACACTACTTGCTAGTTCACGGGGAAAAATTGGCAAGAGTTTCACTAAGAAAAGTTCAGAACAATGGTACAATGAAGTTGGCATAGCAAGACTACATCAGAGCTAGCATTCAGGTTGGTCGACTGCCAGCACAGCATGGTCGACCGCGTTCCAGCAGTGCAAAGTCGACAGCTTGCCAACGCTGCAGGTTGACGGTGTGCCAGCATTGCTCACGCAGGACAGCAGTGCACCCGCTTTGCAGGTGCGCGCAGATGATTGGCATGCAAAGTTTCGTCATCTGCACAGCGCACACACCAGGTCAACCTCGGGCTAGCGACTGCCTCTGATCCGCCACGACGACCTCGGGATACCACCATGGAGGTCGGTCTCGCCAACTTCGCCTGGGTGACCGTCGCACTCCTTCGCAGAACCTTGTCACCCAGGTATCCTGGTCGACCGGGCAACTATGTCGACCAGCTGCTCCTGTATGTGCTCGTCGACCTCCCAAGTCGACAACCACACCAAGTCGACCTCACCAGGTCGACCACTCCTCTGGTCGACCAGCTCCAGGTCAACGTCACTCCTGGTCGACCAGTGCAGTTGTCAGCCGACCACCCAAGTCGGCTACCCAAAGTCGGCGTCACCAGGTCGACGCCCCTTCTACGTCGGCGCCGACTTCCAGGCTGACCTCTCGAAGTCGGCGTCCTCCCAAGTCGGCGCCGACTTGCAAGTCGGTGACCTTGCAAGTCGGTGACCTTGCAAGTCGGTGACCTTGCAAGTCGGTGACCTTGCAAGTCGGTGACCTTGCAAGTCGGTGACCTTGCAAGTCGGTGACCTGGCAAGTCGGTGACCTTGCAAGTCGGTGCCGACTTCCAGGTCGACGTGCCACATCGCCGACCACCAGTTGAAGTCGGCCGCCGGCTTCCCAAGTCGGCGGCATTGCAGTGGCGCCGTGCAAGTCGACCAACCCCGTCGACCAGCTCGTCCAAGTCGGCGTCCCCACTGCTGCAAGTCGGCTGTACCTTCCGTACACCCCACCACAAAGTCGGCTCCGCCCAAGCGTGGACGGGGCCAACACACAACTCCCGTTGACACTCCCCTGCCGCGTTCACGCTTGGCCCCCCCAAGTCCACTCGGCAGTACTCCTCGGAGAATAGCTCGTCGACGTGCACCCAACACACAGCATGTCGTCCACCGCACCAGCCATGCAAGAGGGCATGGCACCTATTGCTGCACGTTGTCATCTTCGTCGCCCACGTCGGCCAAGCGCACCTGGCCGATGGTGACGGAGCACCGGTTGAAGGCCGGATAGTGCAGCGCCTTTGTCAGGAAGTCGGCCGGCTGCTTAGTGGTCGGGATGTACCTCAGCGAGAACTTCCCGCGCTTCACCATGTGCTGCAGCCAGGCCTGTCGCCGCTCCATGTGCTTGAGGTTGCCCGTCAACCCCATGCCCTCGACGACTGTGATGGCCGACTTGTTGTCCACCCGAAGGACGGTCGGCTTCCCGGCATCCAGCTGCCGGAACTCTGCAAGGAGGAAGCGAAGTCGGCGTCCTTCTTTGCCGGCTTCGGTGGCTGCCACGTACTCCGACTCAGTCGACGACAACGTCGCACACTTGATGCGCTGGCTCGACCAGGAGACTGCGGCCCCTCCATAGACGAACACGTAGCCACCCGTGCTCGTCCTGTTCTGCTTGTCACCGGCGTCGTCGGCGTCCACGTAGCCGACCAGCTCCAACGACTCAGGTCCACCGCCGAACTCCAGTGCGGTGTCGCGCGTATTGGCGAGGTAGGCGAGGCAGCGGTCGACCTCGCGCCAGTGCTGGTCGCTCCTCACCGTGAGGCCGCTCCCCAGCTTGCTGCAGGCGAAGGCGATGTCCGGCCTCGTCGTCGTCGCCGCGAATTGCAGCGAGCCGACCTTCTGCCGGTACTCCTCTTCCTGCCGCTCCTGTGCCTCCTCGTCATCGAACGTGAGCTCGGCGTAGGCATCGACCGAAACTGGCGTCTTCGGGGTGCGCCCGGTCTGCTCCTCGTCGATGAAGCGCCTACGAAGCTTGTCGGCGTAGCCCTGCTGGTGCAGCCACAGCTTCCCCGCCGACCTGTCGCGGACGATCTCCAGCCCGAGGTACTTCTGTACCGGCGAGATCTCACGCAGCTCGAAGGCGGCTTCCAGCAGCTCCTTCAGCTCCTTCAACATCGCGGCGCTACTGCTGGCGGCAAGTAGGTCGTCGACGTAGACCAGCACCCAGCAGGCCACTCCGTCCTTTCCGTCCTTGAAGTAGAGAGCCTCGTCGACCTGGCTCTTCTTCCACCCGGCGCCGACCAGCACGTCATTGAGCGCCAAGTACCATAGCAGCGGCGACTGCTTTAGCCCGTACAGGCTCTTCAGCAGCTTGCACACCCGGCCGGTCCCGTCGTTGAAGTAGTCCGGCTGGGACATGTAGAGCACCCTGTCGAGCTTGCTCTGCAAGAAGGCGTTCTTCATGTCGAGCTGCATCAGGTTGAGGTTGCGGACGGCGACGATGCTGAGGAAGATCCTCAGCGTGACGTAGCTGCCCACCGGCGCGAACGTCTCGTCGTAGTCGGCGCCGTACACCTGTGTGAAGCCCTTCACAACCAGCCTCGCCTTCTCGCGCTCGACGGTGTCGTCGACGTGGTACTTAGTCGTCAACACCCACCGGTTCTTCATGACATTCACTCCCGGCGGACGTTCGACCAACTCCCACGTTCCCATGTTGAGGAGGCTGCGAATCTCCTCCTCCATGGCGGCCTTCACTGCCGGGCCCTTCCAGCTCGCCAATGCGTCCTTCACCGTCATCGTCGAGATGTCCCAACGGTGCTCAGGGTCGGCTAGCATGTCGGGGTCGAGCTCTGGAAACTCCTCATCCTCCTCGGCATCGTCGTACAGCAGGTCGTCGGCCTCATCGTCCACGTCGTACACCGTGGTGAAGGCAGCGGGGACGAAGAAGTCAGGCGGCCTCCGAAGTCGGCCTGAACGCCGTGGTCCTGGCTAGACCTCCTCGGCGTCCCCTCCATCGTTGCTGTTGTCGCTGCCCTCGGCGTCCTGCTGCTCCTCAGCCGGCGTCCCAGCCGACTTCTCCCCTATGGTCGGCTCCCCTGCCGACTGCCCGGTCGCCGACTGCTCCTTGGTCGGCGTCACTGCTGCCTGCTTCTTTGTCGGCCGCTGGTCCTCGACCTTCTTCTCGACCTGCTCCTCCCCTGTCGGCGTCGACTGCAATCCCACGTCGACCTGCCGCTCGTCACGTCGGCCACCGGCGATGCACTTGGCCGAAGGCGACGTCCCACTACTCCCCTCATCGCCGGAGGCCGACACCGAGGTCACCCCACGTAGGTCGGCCACGAGGGGAGGGGCAGGGGTCGGAGGGCGAGGGGTAGGGGGGCGGACGTCCTCGACGTCCGTAATAGCAAGCTCACCGACCTCGGCAAGCAGTGGCAGCGTCGCCGACGAGGTGTTAGAGGGCGGGGTGGGCGACGAGCGGCCGGACACCGACCCGTACTCCGTCTTCCACTCGGCCAGCGACAGCTCCTCGTAGAACACCACATCCGACGTGGTGACCACCCGGTCGGCGTCGACGTCGAGGAGCTCCCAGCCCTTGCTCGCCGCCGACACGCCAAGGTGCACGCCCCACCTGGCCTTCGGCTGCAGCTTCCCACCACGCTGCTGCTCAGGGACAAGGAACTGCGCCATGCAGCCCCACACCCGCGCCAGCGACAAGTCGGGCTTCTTCCCGGTCAGCAGCTGGTATGGCGTCGTCCCCGGTGGCAGCGTCGACCTCTCAAGACAGTTGCGGACCCAGATGGCCTGTCGCAGAGCGAGGTGCCACCAGTGGTGCTGCACGCCCATGTGCAGCAGCATTGTCCGCACTGACTCCACCACCGTCCTCATCTCCCGCTCCGCCATGCCGTTCTGCTGCGGGGTGTATGGGCAGGTCAGGTCGTGGACGATCCCCTTGTCGTTCACGAAGTCGGTGAACTGCTTCCCGAGGAACTCCCCTCCCCGGTCTGAGCGCAGCATCAACACCGACTTCTTCGTCTGCCTCTCAGCCACCGCCAGCCACTGTACGAACGCCGGCAACGCATCTGACTTCTTGGTGACCGGCTTCACCCACACGTAGCGGGTCTTGCGGTCCTTCAGCAACAAGAAGTACAGGCTGCCATCCTTGGCAGCCACGCGGAATGGCCCGCACAGGTCGATGTGCACGACGGCCAGCACATCGTTGGCGTCGGAGCCGTGGTCGGGGAAGGTGTGCTGCGCCAGCTTCCCGCCGACGCACGAGACACAAGGTGAGTCAGCGCCCGTCGCCGACTTGAGGTCCAGCCCAATGGCGACCTCGTTCTTCGCCGAGCTCCGTATGGTGTCCATGCCGACATGTGCAAGCCGGGCATGCATACGGTCCGGCGTCGACTTCGTCTTCGAGACTATCGCCCGCAGAGCCACAACCTCCGTCGTGGGCGACGTCGACCTCGTTGGGCAGGGACGCAGGTCGGTGCAGAGGACACGCCCGGAGTACGTCGCCCGACCGAGCACCTCTCCCGTTGCCGAGACGAGCAGCATCCCGTCACCGTCCTCTTGCAGTTTCACACCGTGCTCCTTCAGCTGGCCGGACGACAGCAAGTTCGCCCGCACACCCGGGACGTACAGCACGTCGGGGATGAGCACCTGCTTCCCGGCCTCCCCTTGCAGGGCGACGGTGCCGCGGCCCTGGACATCCTGCAGCGCCCCATTGAAGCCGCGCACGTGCTTGATGAAGCCGCTCGGCTGCAGGTCGACGAAGACTTCCTTCGTCCCCATCAGGTGGTTGGAGCAACCGCTGTCAAGCAGGACCACCGCCGGGTTCGCCTGCACAGCCGCCGCCACCGCCTGGAAGTCCTCTTCAGCCTCCGGCGCCAGAGAGATGGTCGGCTCCACGACGCCGACCAGCGAGCACGACGCCGTCTTGTCGTCTCCCCCCTTGCCGCCTGCAACGGAGTCGGCGTCCTTCGCCGAAGTCGATGTCTTGGTCGACTGCTTCTCCTTGCGCGGCTGGTTTCCTCCACGACGAGGACGACGGCTGCCAGACCTCCCGCGGCCACCCTTGTCGTCGTCGTCGGAGTCACTGCGGTCGGGACACTCGAAGGAGAGGTGATCGGGGCTGTGGCAGATCCAGCACTCCCGACGTCGACCTCCTCCTCCTCGACCGCCGTCCTTGGTCGACTTCCTCTTGTCGACCTCCTTGGCCGGCTTCCAGCCACTGCTACCACCACCGCCAGACTGCCCGCGTTGTCCCGGTCGGCCTCCTTGCTTCGCTGAGGTGACAAAGTTCGCCTGCGCCAAGAGCTCCTGCGACCGCTCAGCCTCCTGCATCGCCTCGTCCTGCAGGATATACGAGGTCAGGTTGTCCTCGTTGAGCGTCGCCCTTGTGCTCGGCGCCATAGACAGCCGCTTTAGCAGGTTGTAGCTGCTAGAGAGACCCTGCATGACATGGGTGATGTACGACGCCGTGGAGTACTGCGCGCCGGCCATCCTGATGGTGGCGAGAATTCGCCGTGCCCGGTTGCAGTAGTCGGTCGCTGTCTCCTCGTCGCCCATACGCAGGTGCGTCAGCTGTCCCTCCAGCTGGGCGATGAACAGGTCGTCGGTGACCTGGTACGTCGACTCAATGAAGTGCCACGCCCGGTGGCCAGCGTCAATGTACTCCCGGCACCACTTCAAGGCGATCTGCACGCCCGGCGAGCATCACCGCGAGATGACCGTGAAGGTCAACAGCTGCACGGCGCGAAACTCCGCACGCAGGTCGGGGTGGTGCTCCCCCGGCGTCGCCACGGTCCCTCGGGCGAAGCCGATCAGCCCGGCCATCTCCAGCTGGGGCTCGATGGCTTCCTTCCAGGTGAGAATGTCGGGTCGACCGACCAGCGGAGGGGTGACCGAGATCCTGTCCGGCGTAAACTTGAAGTAGCCGTAGCTCGGCGCAATTCCGCCCGCCGTCACCTGGGTCGCCGACATCGGTGACAGTCCACTTCGACGCCCACCAGTGTCGCCATGCAAGGAGCCTGCAGCCGCTGAAGACTGCATCCCTCGCGTCTGAACGCCGCCGACTTCACCGGCGTGTATCACACCTCTTTGCCTCGACGTGCCTCCAGCACTGCTGCCGACTTGACCGCCACCGGCGTTGACGCCCACGTCGACGCCGCCTTCGTTGTTCACAGGACGAGGAGAGGCGGGTCGAGACGGGTGCTCCGTCGCCCACGTTGAGCGGAGTCCAGCCTCGACGACCGCCCAGGGCAAGTCGCCATACTCGTTGGCCTCATGCTTCCTCCTCGCGTTCTCCAACCGTGCCTCCAGGGTGTCCACCACCCCCGCGTCACCTACGGCTCCTACCATAGTGACTACTGCACAGTTGCCGGCCTGTAACTACGCAATAGGTAAGTGGTATCTACGTCGACCTGACTGAAAGGTAAGTCGTGTGCCGTCCACGCTCACCGCACCATGCGGAGATAACTGCAGCAACGGGAGCTAGGCTACGGGCTAGGCACGTGTGCTCGTGTGATATCTGCGTTCTCTGTTCCTTAGTCGTTTTCCTTGTGCACACACTACTTGCTAGTTCACGGGGAAAAATTGGCAAGAGTTTCACTAAGAAAAGTTCAGAACAATGGTACAATGAAGTTGGCATAGCAAGACTACATCAGAGCTAGCATTCAGGTTGGTCGACTGCCAGCACAGCATGGTCGACCGCGTTCCAGCAGTGCAAAGTCGACAGCTTGCCAACGCTGCAGGTTGACGGTGTGCCAGCATTGCTCACGCAGGACAGCAGTGCACCCGCTTTGCAGGTGCGCGCAGATGATTGGCATGCAAAGTTTCGTCATCTGCACAGCGCACACACCAGGTCAACCTCGGGCTAGCGACTGCCTCTGATCCGCCACGACGACCTCGGGATACCACCATGGAGGTCGGTCTCGCCAACTTCGCCTGGGTGACCGTCGCACTCCTTCGCAGAACCTTGTCACCCAGGTATCCTGGTCGACCGGGCAACTATGTCGACCAGCTGCTCCTGTATGTGCTCGTCGACCTCCCAAGTCGACAACCACACCAAGTCGACCTCACCAGGTCGACCACTCCTCTGGTCGACCAGCTCCAGGTCAACGTCACTCCTGGTCGACCAGTGCAGTTGTCAGCCGACCACCCAAGTCGGCTACCCAAAGTCGGCGTCACCAGGTCGACGCCCCTTCTACGTCGGCGCCGACTTCCAGGCTGACCTCTCGAAGTCGGCGTCCTCCCAAGTCAACGCCGACTTGCAAGTCGGTGACCTTGCAAGTCGGTGACCTTGCAAGTCGGTGACCTTGCAAGTCGGTGACCTTGCAAGTCGGTGACCTTGCAAGTCGGTGACCTTGCAAGTCGGTGACCTGGCAAGTCGGTGACCTTGCAAGTCGGTGCCGACTTCCAGGTCGACGTGCCACATCGCCGACCACCAGTTGAAGTCGGCCGCCGGCTTCCCAAGTCGGCGGCATTGCAGTGGCGCCGTGCAAGTCGACCAACCCCGTCGACCAGCTCGTCCAAGTCGGCGTCCCCACTGCTGCAAGTCGGCTGTACCTTCCGTACACCCCACCACAAAGTCGGCTCCGCCCAAGCGTGGACGGGGCCAACACACAACTCCCGTTGACACTGCTTACCCCTGAGGGAGACTCAGATGCACTTGACATCCCGACTCCGCACTCTTACGCGGAGGCGATAGAGGGTCCCTACTCTTCTCAGTGGCAGGCAGCTATGGATGCAAAGATGGCTTCCTGGAAGTCCACAGGCACCTACATTGACGCTGTCCCCCCTCCTGGGGCGAACATCGTCAGTGGCATGTGGATTTTCAGGGTGAAGCGACCGCCGGGTTCTCCGCCTGTCTTCAAGGCGCGTTACGTGGCTCGTGGCTTCAGTCAGCGGCAGGGAGTTGACTACTTTCAGACCTTCTCTCCCACCCCGAAGATGA